>OX451738.1:980552195-981813457 GCA_948472305.1 Vicia faba
TCCTCATCTCAAAATAATTTTTTATCCTCATAATTTTTTCATCCAGGACACCAAGCAATCTAAGATGATTGGCAAGGGTCACCTCATTTCATGTTTATATCCACTTAAAGTTGATGTTGTTCAAAACTCAATATTTTACCTTCTTGTAATTCTGTTTCTTCTGTAAACATTGCTAAGTTGTGGCATCATAGGCTAGGTCATTTGTCAGACTCCATGTTGAGAAATGTTAATCATAAGATTCAATTTTCTAATCCTGCTGATTTTACTTCAAGTAAATGTACCATTTATTCTTTGGCCAAACTTAAGAGATTACCTTTCAAATGCAATAATAATTTTTTACTCAAAGCTTTGATCTCATTCATTGTGATTTATGGGGTCCATATGGAAAACCTACCTATGATGGAAAATTGTATTTTTTAATAATTGTTGATGATTTCAGTAGATTTACTTGGATATACTTGCTAACAAATAAGTCTGATGCCCCCATAAGGATTCAACAGTTTTTTCAACTTGTTAAAACTCAGTTTGGAAAAACTATAAAAGCCATGAGAAGTGACAATGCAAAAGAGCTGGCTATGACCAATTTTCTTCTTGAACAAGGAACTATTCATCAATATCTTATCCATACATTCCTGAGCAAAATTTTGTAGTAGAAAGGAAACATCAACATCTATTGAATGTTGCAAGATCCTTGATGTTCCATGCAAATTTACCTATCAGATTTTGGGGGGATTGCATAGCCACTACAACTTTCATCATAAATAGAACACCTTCCCTTGTTTTACAAGGCAAGTCTCCCTTTGAACTACTCTATGATAAACTTCCCATATATTCTGATTTCAGAGTTTTTGGCTGCCTTTGTTACATTTCCACCATTCCCCGGCACATAAATAAGTTCACACCTAGAGCCATTCCCTGTGTTTTCCTAGGACACCCTGCTGGTTATAAAGGATTCAAAGTCTATGACTTTTTTTCAAAAACCTTCCATGTGTCCAAAGATATTGTTTTTCATGAAGAGTTTGTTCCCTTTCAATCTATTTGTGAATAGAGCTCTATTGACCCTTTTCAACAACTTGTTTTGCCTAATCCTATCAACCCTCGTGATGAAAGTGATACTAAACAAGATGTAGAACTTCCACATGCTGACCCTATTCTACCTGCTCCACCATCACCACATAATATGGCACTTGTTCAACCTTTAAGAAGGTCAATAAGAACACATAGAGCTCCAACAACTTATTTGATTATGTATGTCACACTCTCTATTCTATATATCCGTCTCTATCTTATAACAAACTAACAAGCCCTTACAAGAGTTTTGTCATGAATGTCTCATATGTATTTGAACCACAACATTTTCATCAGGAAGCTAATATTCTTGAATGGTGCAAAGCTATGACTAAAGAAATAGCAGCACTCGAGGCAAATAACACATGGACTGTTCAATATTTACCACCTGTAAAAAAATCCATTGGATGCAGATGGATCTACTAAACAAAGTTTCATGAAGATGGCTCTCTAGATAGATACAAGTCTAGACTTGTTTCCAAAGGTTACACTCATTAACCTAGCCTTGATTTCATGGACACATTCTCTCCAGTTTCCAAACTGACATTTGTCAGAGTGATTCTCAGCTTAGCAGTTTCTCAAAACTAGAAACTTGTACAACTGGACATAAATAATACCCTTTTAAATGGTGATCACTTTGAAGAAATATACATGGATTTTCCACTTGGTTACCCAAGTTAGGGTGGAAATATGGTATGCAAATTGAACAAATCCTTATATGGCCTGAGACAAGCCTCAGGGCAATGGTACCAAAAGTTTTCCACAACAATTATGCAGCATGGATTCAAACAATCATCAGCAGATCAATCATTGTTCATAAAAGGAACATGTGAATCTTTGATAGCTCTCTTAGTTTATGTTGATGACATAGTCCTTGCAATCCCAAAGAATAATCTTGTGCAAGAAACTCAAACACTCCTACAAAGTATGTTCAAGCAATGGCGAAATTCTTATTGCATAATATATAGAACTTAAGTTATGTGAAGATTTGAATTTGAATCGTTTCGACACGTCATGTTGTTATTTTGGCGCTTCAAATTGAAGAAAGATTTGAATTCAAATGGATTGATCTTATTTGGAAGGACACGTGGAAGTTGATAATTCGAAGAAGCATGCAAGACTCAAACATGGCACTTTTGTAGAAAAAGACCGTTAGGGTCGAATTAGTATAAATTAGGATCTTTCTATTAGGATTCAGAGTGTCCACTTTTGTACAAATCACTCATACAAACTCGAAGTACCAGTGTTAGAGAAAAGAGTCATTGAGAATATACTTATAGAAACACCAATTTATATTCAAAGTCATTTACATTTAAATTAAGTCTTTTACTATTCGTTTAAGTTTAAGTCAAATTATTTACATTCCATGTTTTACTTTAAAACCTTTTCTGCCTTTATTTCAAGCCTTTGTCTTTACTTTTACCTTTGTTATATTTATCTTTTCGACATAGAACAAATATCCAGAAACACTAGTAAAATAACTTTAGACATATGTCCTAGAATCAATCTAGTCGATCCTACGACTAACCAACAAATTAGCTTTGTTTTGGAAGACTAGCGGTTGTTTACCAAATTTCACGGTAAACAAATTAGCACGCCCAGTGGGATCAGTGTCTAAGTTTTGTCACAAATTTTTATTTTGTGTTGTTCGTTTCAATTGTTTAACATTGTTGTACGAGATTAAGGAGTGGAAAATTATCCAAAACTAACGAACCTATACCCAAGAGGAAATACACTAGGAAGATGTTTAACCTACACAATAACAATGGAGAACAACCACCCCTTCGACATGGGAAAATACAGCTACGTTATCTGCAACGGAATTGATACCTGTTCAAGCAAGTACAACAGGAATTTCGACAAATACTTTCAGCGATCCAGTTCTATCCCCAGTGCACATGCATGGTTCCCCAACAAACACAAGACCACAAAGGGCGAACAATTTTAGGCATTTTGTGTTTGGATTCACAATGCCAATGGACGACCGCAAACTGATTTATGGCATGCCAACATCTGTGATGGAAGCCTAAACAATATTGTATCCATATTTCTTGACCCAAGGATGTCAACATTTTTTCCACTATAAGGACCAGGATCGGGAATTAATAATATGGGTCGAAATGTCCCACCCCCAGGATTTGTTGCCCAATTACCTAACCTAACAAAGAATTCTGCAGTGGCATTTTGATAATAAATGGATGACAACAATCATGAAATGGTTGGTGTTCTAGCCCAACAAACGGGCATAGTCTTTGACCCATTGATGTAAAGTGCTACTCAAACCAACCAACAAAATGCCCAAACAAATCAGTATTTGGTAGCGTAGATGGTGCAGATTGCAGATTTCTTTGGCGCTCTCCAAGTCCCAGTTCAACAGGCTCGTCGAGATTGGATGAGAGAAATCCAAGGTTTAGTAGTCGAAGAGGACCCAACAATCAACCAAGCACAACCAATTACGCAGAATGCTGGTGAAGTCAATTAGGGGCCCAAAATCGAACAACCCAGAGTCGAACAAGCCATACCAAGAGAAATCCCATCCCAAAGGGTTGTGATGGTCAAGTGAAACCAGGACGCAGATGAAATCCTTCAGCGTGTCTGACAAGATGAATACCCAAGGAAAAATAATCTAGAAGCCATGGTCGAAAGAATATTGGCTCGAAACAGGGTAAATATAAGCCCCCGAAGGCTAAATTACACATCCCCCATGTCTGAGTATGTTCTAAAGACTGAATTACCCAGGGGTTCAAAAGTCCCAAAGTTCACAAAATTCTCTAGTGACACTAGTGAATCTACTGTTGAACATATAGCCAGGTATCTTACAGAGGTTGGGGTCATAGCGAATAATGAAAACCTAAGGATAAAATACTTCCCTAGTTTGCTAACGAAAAATGCTTTTACATGGTTCACTACCCTCCTAGAGAATTCCATCCATGATTAGACTCGCTTAGAGAGGTTATTCCATGAGAATTTTTACATGGAACAATCAAAGATTAGTCTCAAATAATTAGCTAGTATTAAGAGAAAGTTTACTGAGCCAATTGATGATTACTTAAATAGATTCTGTTTATTGAAGGCTGAATGCTTTATAGAGGTGCCTGAATATTAGTAGGTTGAAATGGACGTAGGGAGTTTGGATTATTCCATTCGAAAGAAGTTAGATACCTAATATTTAAGGGACAAGGCCCAATTAACAGATAGAGATTGACAAGTCGAACGTTTGAAAGCTGAAAAGGCTAGGGCGAATAAAAACAATAGTAAAGAAAGGGTGGAATATGTTGAAGTCGGAGAGGAGGAACAAGAGATCTATAGTGACCCTATAGGTTTAGAAGAAAGCAAACTGGATTTGGCTGAATTAAAGCAAGCCCGCCCTATTCTTGTAAATTCTTAGCCCATTCGAATGGGAAGAATCTTGTTGAACCAAAGAAGAATGATAAATTCCCTAAGAAAACATACACTTTTGATGTAGCAAAGTATGATGAAAATTTTGACTTATTGGTGAATGATGGCCAAATGATTGTGCCACCTGGCGCAAAAATTCCTCCGTTAGAACAACGAAAGAAAATAGGTTTTTATAAATATCATAAATTTTTAGGACATAAAACCTCACAGTGTTTTCTTTTCAGGGATCTAATTTAGAATTCTATCACCAACAGAAGATTGAAGTTTGGCGAGAAGAGTAAGACAAAAGTCGACACTGGCCCTCTGTAGGTGTCAGAGACTAACTATGTTGAATATGCGAATATTAATATGGTGGAGGCTACTGAAGGCTTCGTCACCAAAGATGTTAAGGGCAAAACTGCTGATGGTTTTGTTCTGTGTGCTGATATGGAGAAGGCCATTGAGGGCCTTAGAGTCAAATTTGAAGCATCCAAGATCACTAATGGTCCTAGCCTTGAAGTTAACATGGTAGAAATAAACCAACATGTTGAGGAGGACCAAATGAACAAGGCATACCCATAGTCAGGAGAGAGTGTGCTAGATTTTCTCATTTGATTCCAGAAAAAACACTTTGAAGCCTTGATGTGACCAAGGTGCAACTCAGTGTATGATCGAAAGGCTCCAGAAAACTATGAGATGGTGCATATCACTTGAAAGAGGGGAAACTAGAGAGACATCGGAAGTGGCTTCATGTTCAATAAGCGTGGGATCCCTTGAAGGCCGGATAGTCCTTACACCCAGGTGAATTGAAAGGTGACATTCAAACCATCTACTGATGTTCCAAATGACAAGTGGGTGAAGCTAGTGCATAATAGAGGACAAAGGCAGGAGAAATAGAAGAGCTTCGAATTTGTAAGAGGTACATCCATTGTATACAAAAAGGAATTCCAGTTGTCAAAGAAGAAAGCTTACCCGTCTGAAAACTATAAAGGAAATCACCCAATGTGAAGGTCTCAATGGAGGACACACTAGAGGCTTAAGAAGGCTCAAAGGGAATTAGCTGTAAAGGATATGGGCGAATTAAGCACAAATCAACTACCTCCTTCAAACAAAGAAGAGAGAGACAGTCAGTGGGGAGAAAATTCTTTTCCCCAAAGAAGGAAAAAACCAATGAAAAAAGACAAGAAAAGTCCATAGAGTATGAAGAAATGTTGATTGACAACTTCGACTCAGAAGACGAATTGTCTTTGGGTTTGAAATATAATGTGGTATCTGTATTGCTACATAAATACAATTAGTGACCGAGGCCAAATAAGATGAACCAGTTGACGAAGTTGAAATGGCAAGACATAGGCCAGTTTGTTACTATTTTATGAACGATGGAACGATGGAACGATGGAAGAACAAAATGCGTTATTCGAATGCCCAAATTTAGGCATGAAGAACCATATCAAACCCTTGTTCATTAGGGGAAAGTTGGAGAACATGGGGATAAACACAATCATGGTTGATGGAGGAACAACAGTTAATATGATGACACAATGCATGATCCGAAAGATTGGGATGTTTTATACGGACCTCAAACCTCACAATATGGTCCTATCAAATTATGAAGAAAAAGTGGGTCACACCATGGGTGTAATCCAAGTTAATCTCACTATGGGATCCATTACAAGACCCACCATGTTCATGGTGATTGCGTCGAAAGCAAATTATAATCTGTTGTTGAGCCGTGAATGGATTCATGGTGTGAGCGTAGTTCCATCATCATTGCACCAAAGGGTGACAATATGAAGAGAAAATGGGATTGTGGAGAACATAGAGGCAGATTAAAGCTATTATATGGAGTAGATCAACCTTGTCGATAGGAGAAACTTCAACATTAACTTATCCAACATAGGCCCATGTACTCTTGTAAATGCTGCATACTCCACAACGAATAATGCTCTATACTTACTCACACTACACCAAACCATGGCTTTCAGTGAGATATGGGAATAATGGGTGAAGAAAATGATGTAGAGGGAATACCTGGACTTCGGCCAACTGAATGGAATGAGGAAGATGGTAATGATGTTTAAGTAAAATTACTTCCAAAAGATTTCGGCTTACTTAGTCGGAAAAAAAATAAAAAACGACCTTGGAGGCTAAAATCAAATATATGGTTGTCAATGTCATTGATAAAGTAAGTCACACAAAGGGACTTGGGATAAACTTCAAGCCAGAGCCCCCTAACAAAATAAAATCTATGGAGGAAAAAGACTAGAGGCTAGATGCAATATATGACGAAGAGCCTTTGGGATTTGAGAAGGATCCAACAACATAAGCTGCCAAGATGATGACACAAGATCCTCTCAAAGAAATTGATTTAGGTGATGGATCCACTAAAAGACTCGTGTACATCATTTCCAAACTCAACCCAAAAATGAAAGACAAAATGATTCAACTGCTGAAGAAATACAATGATTTCTTTGCTTGAGACTATGACAAAATGCCAGGGTTGAGCAGCGATTAGATCGAATTAAAGATGCCTATAAAGGATGGCAAGAAGCCCATCAAGCAGACTCCAAGAAGATTTACGCCAGAGGTTCTTTCAAAGATAAAGGAAGAGATTAAAAGACTCATTTGATGCTAATTCATCAGGACTACAAGGTATGTCAAATGGATTGCAAATATAGTGCATGTGATAAAAAAGAATGGATCCTTAAGGGTTTACATTGATTTTCATGACTTAAATTCTACAACCCCAAAGGATGAATATCCAATGCTTGTGGCAGAAATGTTGATCAATTCAGTCGCAGGCTATGAGTATCTTAGAATGCTTGATAGATACTCTGGGTACAATCAGATTTTCATTGTTGAAGAAGATGTGCCCAAAACATCTATTTGATGCCCATGGCATTAGGCACCTACGAATGGGTGGTTATGCCTTTCGGATTAAAAAATGCTAGGACAACTTACCAAAGGGCAATGAATTCTATATTCCTGATTTTATTGAGACTTTCATGCAGGTGTACATTGATGACATAGTTGTAAAATCTGTGTCATATGAAAGTCATTTGGATCACTTTCGGCAATCATTTGAAAGAATTAAAAAATGTGGGTTGAAGATGAATCCCCTTAAGTGTGCCTTTTTTGTGCAGGAAAGTGATTTCCTAGAATTTGTGATCCATAATAAGGGAATAGAGATTAACCAAAACAAGACGAAGGCCATAATGGAAGTGAAAGGGCCATCGACGAAGAAAGAGTTGTAGTCTTTACTTGGGAAGATAAATATTTTGAGAAGATTCATCTCTAATTTAAGTGGATGCACTCAAGCCTTCTCTCCCCTTCTACGTTTAAAACAAGGAAGCTTCGAATGGAGGTAGGAACGTCAAGAGGCATTCAAAAAGATCAAACAATATCTTGTTCAACCTCCTTTGTTGGTATCACCTTGTATGAATAGATGTATCAGATTGTACATATCTGCATTAGATGTAACAATAGGAATTATGCTCGCTCAAGAGGATGAGTGGCATCGAAAGAGCCATTTACTATCTTAGTCGAGTACTTAATGATGCAGAGACTAGGTATAGCATTTTAGAAAAGTTATGTCTTTGTTTATACTTTTCTTATACAAATTTGAAATATTATATAAAACCAGTTGATGTTAGTAAGCACATGTTTTCAAAGCCAATCATGCACAATCAAATTGGCAAATGGGAACTTGTCCTAACTAAGTATTCCTTGACTTTCTTGCCCTTAAAAGCTATGAAAGGACAAGTAGTCTCAGAATTTATTGTGGACCATGCAGTGGTCGAAGTTACTTAGAATTATGTGGAATTAGAACCTTGGAAGGTATTCTTTGATGGTTCTACTCATAAAGATGGAAATGAAGTTGGAGTTTTGATTATTTCTCCTGACAAAATTCTAACAAAATTCAAGTACAAAATCGAAGGCCCCCTTGTTTGAATAACGAAGCTAAATAAGAGGCTTTGATAGCAAAACTTGAAGTATTATTGGAATTGAGGGCAACTAGAGTCAAAATAAAAGGTGACTCTGAACTGGCGATCAAACAAACAATGAAGGAATACAAGTGCATCAAGGAAATTTTGATAATGTACTTCGTCATTGCTAATAGGCTGCTTGAAATTTTTGAATATGTGGATATCAAACACATTCCTGGACTCAAGAACTAGGAAGCCAATGAATTAGCACAAATATCCTCAAGATACAAAGTATCTCCATCGGATTTGGAAAACTCAAGTTTAGGATAAGAAAAAAAAGAAAGTTTCGAAGTGCTAGCCATCAACATTTTGGAAGATAAAGATTGGAGAAGTCCAATTATAGATTACTTAAAAAATCCTACAATAAATGCAAAAAGGAAGCTTAAGTATCATGTGCTAAGTTACATATTGATGGGCAGCGAACTGTTCAAGAAAACACCAGAAGGAGCCTTATTCAAATGTTTAGGAGAATGTGAAGCATACTTGGAATTTTCGTATGTTCATGGTGGGGCATGTGGAGCACACCAAGAAGGTCACAAGATGAAGTGGCTTTTGTTTCGGTATGGCATGTATTGGCCCACCATGTTTAAAGACTGTATAAAATTATCCAAGGGATGCCAAGAATGTCAAATTCATGCAGGCATTCAACATGCTCCTGCAAGTGAACAACATTCGATAATTAAGCCATGGCCCTTTAGAGATTAGGCACTAGACTTGGTTGGAGAAATTCAATCAGAATCATCCAAAGGTCAAAGATATATTCTAGTGGGAATTGATTATTTTACAAAGTGGATTGAGGCAATACCTTTGGTGAACATGGAACAAGAAACTGTCATTAAGTTCATCCAAAGATAGATAATTTACAGATTTGGAATCCCATAAACCATTACAACTAACCAGGGATCAATTTTCACTGGTCGAAAGAAGCAGGAATTTTCTTAGAAAATGTGATTCAAATTGTTAACTTCTACACCATATTACGCCCAGGCGAACAGACAAGTCGAAGCTGCTAACAAGGTGATTATCGGTTTGATAAAGACGCATGTGGGAATAAAGTCAAAGAATTAGCATAAGACATTGGATCAAGCTTTGCGGGCTTGTAAAATATCTCCCAAAGAAGAAACTAATACTACACCTTTTCGACTGACGTTTGGGCATGATGCATTTCTGCCAGTAGAAATACATCTGCACTCAGTGAGAATCCAGAGGCAGAACAAAATCCCTTCTGACTATTATTCGAAAATGACGATGAACGAATTAGTCGACTTGGATGAAGAAGGGAAAAACACAATAAGGGGGGAGGGTTAAATTGGGATCTCAAAAAAATAAAGGAAAGCACACGATGATTTTTATCCTAGTTCGTTTGAACTCAAACTACTCCAGTCCACCCGCCAAAGTGATTTCACCTCTCTCCAACGAGGTCTTAATCCACTAGTCAATCTTGATTACAAATCTACTTTGACTACTTCCAAAGTCTTCTCGAGTATAACCACAACCTAGATTTTCTCAAGGAAATGTCTAAACAGCTAATTGAATAAATGTGTACAATGGTGTTTCTACTAAAACATTATCACTAACAGTGATGTTTTACACAGTTTAAATATGAACGATGAGGATAAAAGATGATTGCTGCGTTACTGAACTTTCACGCGAATTCTTATTTTTGTGCGCAGTAGTTCATCACTTGAAATCTTCTTTTTGTCTGCTTTATATAGGCCATGCAATAGTGATATAAGAAGATACTTTTGGTATGTCCATAACGCGAGTTAATGAACTTTTCAAACTAGGAGATCCTTGTCTGTTTGTAGTCGTTACCTATGATATTGCATTGATAGAATTGTAACGCCTCAGAGCTTCTCCCATCAAAGGATGAGTGTTACCGTTGAGAGTCCTTTACAGCTTGTATCATAAATTTGCAGATCAGAGTATCAGAGATCCTGTTTCACAGCACTGGTGGATTCAGAAGTTGTAACAAAACTTCTTCATATAAGCGTGTCACACATATTTGATGTGTCTGAATCTATCATGGTACTCTCAACTTCTATGCTCGCATAATCAGAACTTCTAGTGATGTTCTGGAAGATCTTCCAATTACATCAGAACATCTTTTTCACATCAGAACTTCGTGTATGTAAAGACACTTTTATTAGCGAGCATATTTGTTCTTTATATCATGTGTTTATTATCATTAAAACTCTTACTTGGATGTAGAACCAAATTATGTTCTAACATTGGATTAAGAAAGATTGTATGCTTTGGAAATTCTAAGGAGATAAAAAGAAAGAATAGCTAAAGCTTACAATAAAAGAGTCAGAGGCAAAGTATTTTCAATTGATGACTTGGTTTGGAAGGTAATACTACCGATGGATCTAAAGAATAATTTATTAGGGAAATTGTCCCCACATTGGGAAGGACCTTTCAAATCATTCAAACATTCTCAAACAATGCTTATGAAATAGAAGAGTTGGTAGAAGATCAAAGAATCCTGAAGATAAATGGCAAGTACTTAAAGAAGTATAAACCTATGCTTCAACAACTAAAGATTGCAACAAAGTAATAAATCGAAAGCATAAAAGACAATATGGTGTTCATAAACCAAAAATGCCAAAATGACTATGTTTTAGAGTTACATATTAAAAGATTCATAAAAAGTAGAAGTGACAAGTTACAAATATCAGAGAATCAAATTGGCAACTTCGTCTTCATCATGTCATACTTGATCTTTTCCAACCTTAACATGTAGTCAATAGAAGATTGTACATCCTGAAGGGAAGAGACTTATCCTCCCAATATCCCATCTTTTTCGACATGATGAACGCTTTGAGAAATTTCCTTGTCGATCTCAGTGCGGACCATTTTCTTGATCTCCTGCTGACAAGCCTCTAATTGAGAAATTTTAGCCTACAGTTGTTGAATTTTCTTCTTCTAAAGAGATATGGAACGAGTGCAGACATAGAAATCCTCTTGTGTTATTTTTAAAGTATTTTCCATTTGTTCAAACTTGTTGGAGGTTTCTAGGGCTTTTTCCCATTCAGTTGCTTGATTGACTTGTTTTTCTTGAAGCTTCGACACCGAGTCTCTTTCCTGGTTGTAATATGTACTGATTTGATCAATCAAAATGCTTATGTCGATGAGGACCTCAACAACTTCATAGGGACATATGACTATGTTGATTTGATTAATCAATTTCTTCAACCCATAGAAAGCAGTGGCATCCTTCTTCATGGTATTGAACAAATTAGCTTCAAATATCTTTTCTTTCACCCTTTAAAGAAGTTGTTCAAATGTTCCCACATCTGAATTTCCACTGGAAGTAGTCGTAGGGATGGAGTGACTTTTGTCTTAAAATGACCCTCTTTTAGTCATCATTAGCTTGACATACTCAAGTGGATTATTTTTCTTCAAAGTGTCCAGTTCCTCTTGAGAGAGTTGTGGTCGAATACTGTTGTCAAGTTGTTGATTGGAAGAAGTAGTGTTGTCTTTGGAATCAACATAAGCATGTGTCTCCTCTTCTTCTTTATTATGGAAGTATTTTTCGACTTCATCATATAGATGCTCAACTTCATCAAGAAATTCTTCATTAAATTTCCCCCTTTTCAGAGATGAATCAGTGGGGCTATCATCATCTTGTTCCTCATCAACATGAACTCTCTTGGTTGCAATTTGAAGTTCCCCGTGATCGCTTTCAGATCAAGGAGAATGTTCTTTCTTAGGCTGCACAACGGTGTCGAGTTGGTTCACACTAGTAGAAGATCCTTTTTTGTAATCTTTATTGGTGGACAAAGGGTGATACGAAGCAGTGTCACTGCTAGGAGGAACTTCATACTAAATTGGAGATTCAATAGGAATTGGTTGAGTATCTTGCAAAAAGAAGAATGTAAGATAGTTTGAATAAAGGACAACTATTGTCGAAGGAAATAGTACAAAAATATCATACCTTTAATCCTTCAAATCTAGGAATTGAATTGTTGCTCTCAATTCACTCCAGGACAATGTTTCCAGATGGCTAGGAACTGCTTTTCTTTTTTGTTGTTAGGGGGAGTATTTCGAATGCAATAGTTTTTGGTGGTTGGGAAGAAGATACATCAGAGAGATTCGCTTTCTTATTATTTAACTTTTTGGTTTTCGGAGGAGTGAGGCATGCGTCTTCATCATCTTCAACAACCTCTGGGATCTCAACGATTGATTTTCGTTTCCTTGGAGTTAGAGAAGGCTTCTGACTAACCTGTAAAAAGAAAAGGAATTAGAAGAAGTAATGCAACATAAGAAGAAAATGAAATGCCAAATTACACCTTAGATGTTGTCTTTGGTTTTTCGATATCTGGGATAGCACTCTTCTATGAAGTAGTAGTTTTCTTAGGTGCATTTGTCGATCCTGTCATTGAAGTGAGTTTTTATTTCTTCACTTGTTTCTTTTTTACAACTAAAATAACATTACAAGATAATACATGTTAGTATCAATTGCGAAAGAGAAATAATAAATATGATCGAAGGGATCAAGAGATCCTTTGGTTCCATACCTTCACATTCTGGAGAAAGCATTGTGACATGATTCCAGTTAATATGAAGGAAGTCTTTGAAACTGTCTAGTGTATGCTTAGTCCAAACCACTCATTCAACAAATTTTTTAGACTGTTGTCCCACAGACAAACCAGTCTGGATAAGGAGGATAAAATGCCAGGCGAAAATCAGCACTGGGCAATTTTGGGAATTTTGGCGGTTCGAGCTTGAAAGCTAAGTCATACATATCTTCAGGTTTGACACATGCAGGATACTTAAATGAGGAAGCATTTTCATAAATTTCTCTTTTAAAGTTTTTGCAACGTTATGTATGATTCGATTAAGATTAGGTTGTTTATAGAAATTTTCAAAGTACTTTTGAAATTCCTGGATCTCCTTGATGTATTTCCGCGTACCTTTCTTAACTTGATCCTGTATAAAGGGAAAAGCTTTTGTCAGGTGCTGGTAGAAGAGAGTTGTGTCGAACATGTTTCCAAAATAATATTTCTTCCACCAAGAATCAAAGTCCTTTGTGCAGTAGTAGGATGGATGAAAAGGGATTAGGGTAAACTCAGCAAAGTTGGCATAACGATCCATGCATTTATCTCGATCAGAAAGAGAAAAATTCATTCCCTGAATGCAGAGAGAGATTTTACTTTTGAAGAGTGGTTCGGAGATAATTTGGCAAAGTCTAAATTATTGAGAGACAAAATTGGTTTGGTAAGCAAGTAAACAGATATGACTTTGTATGGGTATAAGTTTTGTGACAATCAGCCTAGGAAGCAAAAAGGCTTTCCAGATGTCTAAGGTTTCTGCTTCTTGAGTTGGCAAAAAGTCAAAAAGAGACCTTGTAAACCATTCAGGACTATGAGTTCTCTTAGAAAAGGGAGCCATCGAAGGAGTAAAGTTATGAAGTTTAACAAACACCATAACATATCTTGTGAAGCACTCCTCTAAGTCCTTCCCATCATCAATTGGGGTCAATCAAGCTAACCTACTTCATTCAATAGTTCGACTCTAAATCTTAGGGTCCATTTCGTCTTCTTTTCTAGAGGTAGAGAGGGAAGGTTCGAACATGGAATTAAGCCACAATTGATAAGCCAATATGATCCAGCCAACAGTAAATTGGTACCTACTTTATACTCTTTCTGGGATATAGTAGCTTCCCCAATACATTCATACAGTCCAACTAGCATCAATACACTAAGGCATATGTTTCGACCAAAGAGAAGTTGATTGGCTAAAGTTATAAATATCTTGGCTACTTGCAAAGATTTGTTGTAAAAAATACATCTAGATAGCCATAGGGCAAGAAAAGCTGAATGTTTGACATTTGACACTTCATCTCCTTCAGCATGGTAGTGGTTGATGTATTTGGTAAAGCCAGCATGTTCGACTTTGAAGTCAATTATGTTTTCAACTTGCTCAGAGGGGTCAAAAGTTTCCCCAGCAGGTCGAAGCCCATTAATGGCAGCAAAATCAAACAAGGTAGGGGTAATCATTCCACAAGAAAGGTGAAAGGTATTATAGGTACCATCCCAGAAATACAAAGATGCCAATAACATGTGTTGGCAATAGCTGGGCCCAACTTTTGACAATTGGATAAAGTCGAAAATACCCATGTATTTCCAGACTTGGGATCTTTTCTGTTCGACTTTACACAGCCAGTCAAGATATTGTTTACTATCTTTTGATAGACATTACCTAAAGGTACTAAAGGAATAAGTCATATAATTTAGGTGAAAAGGTTTTTCTAAATTTGTAGAACCTGAAGGGGATCCTTCTTGAGCATTTTCTACAGTGGATTCTTTAGGATTTTTGTCAGCATTTTCATCTTCTTTCTTGGGGGCACTAATATTACTTGCTATGGGTTTGGTTCCATGATATGTGTGAAAAAACTCTCTAATTTTTTTAGATCACCATCATGGACCATAGGGCCCGTGTATCCTAGGGTTTTATCAACAAGAGTAAAAGGAATTACTACCTGAGACTCGTAGATAGCTCGTTGTTCAGAAGAAAGTGTTGACGTTGGAACAAATTCTTGATTTTCAGATGGAATGTGTTTGGTGACGTGTTGAATAGGAGTGAAAGTAGCATCCTTAGTGTTCTTCACGTCTTTTCCAGATTTGTTGCTCTTCTTTGTGGGCGCCATTGATGAAAATACTTGAAGAGGAAAGTTGATTTTTGAAGGAAGGAGAAGGAAGAAGTTCACGGGTTTTTTTATGAGAAGATAAGAGCAAATGAAAGTAAAAAGTGTTTTTGAGGATGAAAGGAGAATTTATAGTGAAAAAACAGTTCAATTTCATTTTTTCAAATGAAAGAGATAGTGGGACACATGTTGGTGTATAATAAGCTGACGAGGCAGTTGCTTTATAGGAAAGCCATGTTTTGAACCTACTTTAGTGTAGCAATGATGGAAACTAAATTGCGCTCGTCTCGATGAGGTGTTTGGAAAGATGGTCATCATGACCATGACATCACAATATTAATGGTCATCATGAAGCAACTTTTGCATCGAAATGGAAGGCTTTTGCAAAAACTGTCTATTTTCTTCAAGTGTTTCGAAATACAAATTTTTGGGGGGTAATTTGTTAGCTGAGAATTTCGGCGACATATGACATTGAGGAAAATGAAGAAATCGAAAGAAGTTTAGCTGTGGAAGAGAATATGATAATATTTCATAAGTGATTTCTACTGAGCAAATTATGGGTAGTTTGATTATGTAAAGCAATGGAGAAAGTCTTATTGCGAAATATATAGGACTTAAGTTATGTGAAGATTTGAATTTGAATCATTTCGACACGTCATGTTGTTGTTTTAGAACTTTGAATTGAAGAAAGATTCAAATTCAAATGGATTGATCTTATCCATAAGGACGCGTGGAAGTCCGGCGATTCGAAGAAGCATGCAAGACTCGAACGTAGAACTTTTGTAGAAAAAGACCGTTAGGGTCGAATTAGTATAAATTAGGATCTTTGTATTAGGGTTCAAAGTGTTCTGTTTTGTACAAATCACTCATACAAACTCGAAGTATCAGTGTTAGAGAAAAGAGTCATTGAGAATGCACGTATAGAAACACCAATTTATATTCAAAGTCATTTACATTTAAATCAAGTCTTTTACTTTTCGTTTAAGTTTAAGTCAAATTATTTACATTCCAGTTTTACTTTAAAACCTTTTCTGCCTTTATCTTCAAGCCTTTTTCTTTACTTTTACCTTCGTTATATTTATCTTTTCGACATAGAACAAAAATCCAGAAACACTAGTAAAACAACTTTAGACACATATCCAAGTATCAATCTAGTCAATCCTGCGAGTAACTAATAAGTTATCTTTGTTTTAGAAGACTAGCAGTTGTTTACCAAATTTCACGATAAATAGTGATTCAACACGATTTAAAAGTTGTTATTAACATGTAGTTTAATTTGTGTCAAAGAGTTATAATCTGAATCAACTGTACTCAATTTTTTAATGATATGTGGTAAATTATAACTTTTTTATCACTAAATATTAGAAATTTTATCGCCAAAAGAATATGGATGAATTTTTCACATTTAAATATCATATCACTTATATAAGATCATAAGAATAAAAATGTAAATTACTAATAAAACCCCTCCCCTCCTTAACAAAACATATTTTTAATTAAAATCCCTCCCTTCCCCTATCCTCCCCTCTTTTGAACCAAATACTTATATGATTAAAAAAATCCCTCACCTCACCTCCCTTTCCCTTCCATTCATTAAAATTTCCCCCTTTCCATCCCCTTATTTGAATCAAATAGGCCCTTAGTGTCTTCAATCATTATATTTTTAAGGGGGTAAGCTTAATACTATGATTCAATATCTGATGTCGATGTTATTAAAGGAAATAAGAGGTTTTGGGAAGACAGGAAGAGGATCTAGCTGCAAGAGTTGGAAGAATGCGACACTTTTTGGTGTTAATGGAGGTGCAGTCGAAGATGAACATGATAAGATCACTGGAAGGCTAGAGATTCGTGACCAAGACGGTAGTATTTCAAATGAATCATTTTCAAAGAAGTTACCATGAATATCATTTCCTACAAACTAAGAGAGTGTGTAAATCATGATAAAAGAAGAAATATGTCTTCAAAAGCTTAATAGGAGTGAAATTTTGGATGTATGCTTGATTCAAGAAACTAAACTGCATAGATTGAATAAGGAGTGAGTGAGATCTTTGTGGAGTTACAATGATGTTGAGTGGAATTCTAAGTGAGTAGAAGGTTGATTAGGAGGGCTTTAATTCTTTTGAGAGCAGGTTTCCTTTAGCTTTTTTTCTAGTTTTGCAGGGGTCGGGTTTTATGGGTATTCATATGGTGTGGCATGTCAATCCCTTTTACATTGTCAATGTTAACTCCTTTTGCTTGATTTAAAAAAAAGATTCGTGGATAACTTTAAGAGCGATTAAGAGTAAGTTTTCTTTGGGTGAATGGTGTATTACTGGGGATTTCAAGACAATCTAAAAGGAGATTGAAAGGAAGGGGATTAATAACCTTGTGAACATATGTGAGATGGGGTATTATTCATATTTCATTCTTAGTATGGACCTAATTGACATCTCTTTGTTTGGAAGTAAGTTCACTTGGCTTAGTTTATATGGTTCTACAATGAGTATGCTTGATAGATTCTTGTTGTCTGATAGTCTTATTGGTAAATGAAAGATCGAGTATCATTTTTTTGGGAGTAGGGACTTGTCAACCTATTGTCCAATTTAGACTAAAAAGAATCAAAGTAATTCGGGTTCCAAACTTTTTTAGGTTTTTAATACCATGATACAAAGATCTAGAATGAATTTCATGTTGGGTCTTATCATTGAGAGGAGCAGGGTTGTTAAGGTGGATAAGGAAAAGTTGGAAATTTACAAGCACTTTTAGAATAAATTCTAGGAACCTGGAGTGAGAATGCCTAGGCTGTATGGTGTGGGGTTCAATCAGCTATTTGATAGTGACAATACAACAAATAATACATTTCATGGCGAAGCTTTCATGTCCATCAAGCTAAAACCGAGAGGATATGATCTGGGAGCGCTTTATTAATAAGATAAACAACATGTTATGTTGGTGTTATAAAAAACCAAGGTAACTCAACTATAAGTTAGCGCCTTTTATAAGCCTTAAAATAATAATAAACATGTTATCTTGGTTTTATTTTAGAACTGAGGCAATATAGTTATAAGGAATTTCACTTCAAATCCTCATTACTGCATTTAATACTTTTTTCAACGATTTATCACAAGAATAGGCAATAATAGTAAAAGGAAATATTTCATTTATAATAAAAAAAATCAACACAACAAAGAAAACTACTCAACAAATTCAAACTTCTCAGTCCACTCAACTTCAACATCACCCCTAACTATCCCTAACTTATTGAAAAGTACAGAAAGAACTCTTCCGTAAGGTATGAGGGAAGTATTCTTCTCCCGAGAAGCCTTTATCGTTTTTTTCAAGTTTCAAATGGTTAGAGGAATATTAACTCTCATGTTGTAGGTGATGAATAACAAGAGATGCTTGTCAAACCATGTAAGCGTTTCCAGGTATTTCTCTCTTGGGTGGATATTTGACACTAGAAGTTGAAACCAAAATTTTGAAATAGGGCGTAGAGAAGCAAGACTAAAGAGATTAGTATCTTTGGAATAAAGTCAATGAAGGTGTTTTGCGTAGACACAATTGGATTTATAATGTTCAACCAACTACCAAACTCTTCACAGTTGATTGTCAAAGCAATTAGTGATGGAGTAATGTATAAAGGAGTGCCATCTACATAAGACTAAATGATTTCTTCATGACCAGCTGGCACAACGGACACATTCATCCAGAACTCTTTAACGAGGTTAGGGTATATGGGCCCATGTAAAATGTCAAAGTAACCACTTAACTTTTGTTTATTAATAAATTCCATCAATCTTTTTTGTAAACTTTCGAAATCATTGAAATTGACACACTTTTCATTGATAACGAACAACAGATTTGCATCCATTTTTATAAGAAAAAAAGGACTTTGAAACAAGGAAATAGAGAGTTGGTAATGACATTTAAATCAATGAGTTGGTAATTAGACGTTTAAATAGCTCAAAATCCTCCTTGATAATCTAAAAGAGACGTTACGACTTGAACATAGATGATCATTGCTATTCTAGTGACACAATTATAATGCATACGCGCCACGCCAGTGTTCTAACTTCTCTGTTAATTGTATTTAAATGTTATAACCCGTCGGTCTTCCTAATGATCGAGGGGAAATTTAGCGTTTAAATACATTTTAAACCTCTACTTTAATTGTATTTTATATTTTAAACATAATTTTTCTAACCCGTAGGTTTTCCTAAAAAATCGAGGGTACCTTTAGCGTTAAAATTGAGGATATTTATCTAATCCTTAATCAAATCCTTGTTGTCCATATCATGACTATCAACGCTTACGATTAGTGATCCGTGTGAAACATAAAAAATCTCCATTGTGCCTCTCATTATAAAATCATTCTGAAGCATGAAGAGTGTAAAGTTTGCCATGAAGAGTTCTCTATGATGAAAAATTATTTGGGTTTAAGGTTTGTGTTTTTAAATGTTTGCCATGAAGAGTTCTTAAATATTTTTTAATCAAAAACTATTTATTTATCTAACCCTTTTTTGACTAACACTTTTTTTTGTCTAACCCCTTTTTTTACTAACCTTTTTTTGTTCATATCAGAAACAAATGCATGCAAAAGAAATTGAAAACATTCTTGCACACAACATTTGATCTATCCTAAAATTATATGGTTTGAAGATCTAAAATCTAGATCTTCTGGAAATTTATTTACCTAACCCTTTTTATTTTGTTGGGAGAATGGAGTTTCCCAATATTTGATCTTGCTAGAGTATCAAAGAATTGAAGATCCAACATATGTGATCTTCCTGGAAAATTAATTTTATTTTTATGTATAAAAAATGTAATATTTTGGGTAAACAATGTAACGAGTTTTATTTAAAAAAAGGAATAACCCCTCGATTTTCTTGATAAACCCAGATAAAAGAGACCCTAGTTTTTTTTAAATAATAAAAGTGCAGAAATTGAGGATCGAACCGATGCGTTAAAAATATTACCTCGGTTTTACAAACACTGAGGTGTTAGGTCCATACTTTTCATGATGACCTTATTTACCTTGCTTCAGATGCCGAGGTAAAGTGCATTTCGCGCTTGACATTAATGCGTTATTTGTGATATTGGATTTATTCCTTTTGTATTTCTTGGAATTCCTGCAGGGTCGAACCCTAGCACAAATGATTCATGGAAATCAACTCTCTCTAAGATCGGGATCAGGTTGGAAACTTGGAAAGGAAATCATTTAGCCTTGGGAGAGATGGTAGTGATGTTGAATGTTGTATTGAACCAATTTTTTTCTTTCCTTTATTCAAGTATCCTGAGGTTATTTTGGAGGAAATTTTAAAGCAACATAGGGCATTTCTTTGGTGCAGGTTTGATGATTTTAGGAAGATCAATTGGGGTAGTCGGGATATAATCTTTTTATTACTAAGTAAGAAGGATGATTATGGGTAAAAAATTGTGGGAGATTCAACTTAGCCTTTCTTAGCAAAAGGAGTTAGAGATATCTTGGGCAGTAAGATGATATTTGGTACGAACTCCTTTCTTATATGTATGGAGACTTGAAGTCCAAAAATTTTGGATTCTCCGGAGTTTGTGAATGGTAGAAAACAGTCTTGTGGTTGAGGGAATTGTGTAGTTCAAGTCTAGCTCATGGTGGTACGCATAGCTAGATGGAATATTGCATATCGTGCAAGCTTGGCAACAGGAATTCAATATATTTTTTGATGCATACTTGGATGGGTCAAAACCCTTTTTTCATGCTATTTCTAGTTCTATAAAATAGTTTATCTTCTTCTCAGCGTATGGTGCAAGATATGATCAAAAGAAATCAGTATTTATTAAAGCTGAGTTGGATGCTTTGATGATTATTTTTCATGAGGTTCAACCTTTTATATATTGTGACGATTCATTTGTGTTTTGGAGAAGTGGAAGTGGGTTTTCAGTCAAATCTAGTAGTTTGAGGTTATCCAAATTGTGCAATAATGGATTGGTTGTAGATGAAATTATTTTGGAGGAATTGGGTTTGCTGTGGAAATCTAAGAATCCAAATAAAATCAAATATTTTTGTTGCAGGTTACTCATCAACAAGTTTCTAGTGAGAAATGAGCTTGCTAACTGCAGTGCTCTTAGTGAAAGCAACTTAGTTTCATGTCATGTTTGTGTTGGTCCTATATAGTTAATCCCTTCTCTAAATGCATGTATGTTGTCCATATTTGGAACTTTATTCTCCATTTGTTGGGTTGTTCTAATTTAGTTCCAGCAAATACATATGTCAACTTTGTATGGCTGATCTAGACGTTGTTGTTAGGTGTTATCAAGAAGCAGTTTTGTGGCCTCTTCTTGTTAGATGTTTGGTGGTCATTATGGTTAAATAGAAATTATGCATTTCATGGTAGATTAAGGTATGTGATGGTTGTGGTGGGTGCTACAAAAGCTTTTTCTTGGGAATGGTTAGGAGTTAGTATGGATGGCCATGATCATGTAAAGTGGGATGTTTGAGATTCTTCTCCTAGGTTGATTAATGCTTAGTTGTTTTATTTATTTTTCTGGTCGACCTAGTTGTGTGTGGCTTTGTGTTTTTTTGTTAGGTTGAGTACCCCTTGTGCTCTTAATTAAATATTTTATTTTTTTGTAAAAAAAGGTGAGGAGTATTGACCATATGATTGTTTGTTCATGTCTCTAAATATGTAGTAAATCCTTATTTCTCAACAAACTTGTTCTTAATAATTATTCTGATCCATCTTATGAGATTAATAATTATCCATTAATACATTTCCAAGAACTTCCTACCAAAATTTTTTTTATTACGCAAACTTAAAAAAGTCCAGAGCACTGAATTTGTGGACAAACGTAAGATGAAAGTGATATATGACCTCATACCTCTTTCAAGGGTGATACATGGGAAATGTCCATTGGCTAACAGTTTCCTAAACTCTTTAGTATTTCTGATCTACATGGTTCTTCCGTTGGTCAGTTTGGGGCGTATGAGAATGAAATATTTTCTAGGGATCAAAAATGGAAGAAATCCATCTTCTTTTACAAGCAAGAAATGGTTGTGTATATCATGCTAGATATTCAAGATGTGATCATTTATCTGATCTCTGATAGGTCGTTCTGAGAACATTTTAAGGACATCGTCTTTTCTTTAGTTTCAACTTACTTAGCTCTTCTTATGCACGATCTTCTTAGTGCAACTCGACTCAATCCAATGTACTTGGATATTCCTCTCATCTAGAGTAATTGGGAACCCTCTAAAGTGGTTGTGTTCTTCTATTAACTTCTTCAAGATAATATTTCTACAGATATAATCTTTATAAATATAGGGTGTTAGGGGATTAGGAAGGTACCTTTTGTCTAATGCGTAGAGATAAAATTGAGTCAACTTATTATTTTTTTGTGAGGTGCAACCTGAAAATGTTTGTCTAGTATAGTGTTTTAGGTAGTATTGGTGGTGATTAGTTCTTCCTAGGGACCTTTACATTATTTTCACGATGTTTATGTCATTTAGAGGCATGTCTAGGATTAGGGGGAACCTATTTATGATCGAATATTATGTTGTGTGGTCGTTATGGAAATCCTAAAATGACATAGATTTTTTAGGTTCCTTGACTAACGTTACAGATGTGGAAAGGGGGGTTGAATTCTGACCTCCTGAAAATTATTATTCGTTTCCTTAAATTTGTTAATCAAGATCTTTAAGAAATTATTTTAAAGAACAAAGTTAGTGGATCCGTTTAATGTTGGTTATTATGTGTGTGATTTGCGTAAAATAAATGAGAAATTAAAGGTGGAGAGTTTAGAAGAGATGCATACATAATTTATATTGGTTCCCCAATGTGGTTAGTCCAGTCCTTCTGTTGTGTGAGATTTTTTTTACTGATGCTTGAAAGAGAAGATGTTTACCCAAGTGAGAACCTTTCAACTATGTATTTTCTTAGTCTCGCAAAAATTACGTAACTGATTGATATATCTTTCAATAAGCTTACACAAGAACACCAAGCCTTTTTGTATCGCTTGAAGATATACAATTTGTAAAGATAATTATTTCAAAGATTCTTTACAATTTCACCATATGGTAGTGAGAGGTTGAGTTTGGTATCTTTGATAGTGTGTGTATTATGGTATTTGAAGGAAAGTAATGCTTTTTTTTTGCTTTTGAGTGGTATTGAATCTTGTTATCCTTTTTATCAAGTGTAATACCACACCTATTTATGAAAAAATGTCTTTGTATTTATAGGCAAAAGTGAAGGTGATGAGTCCTCGGATTTTAGGCACATGTTTGTAGCATTTCTTTTGTTAGAATGAGTCCTCGTACTTTCATCATGATTTGATGTGTCAATATGCTTCATGTCCAATCAATGGTGCATAAATGATGTCATAGTCTCTTGGAAATCGAGTCTTATTTTTTATCTTTTAGTGTGAATGGGTCTTCTAATTTTGTTTAGAATGAATGAGTCCTCGCGGTCAAATGAGTCTTCTAACCACACACTTGAACACACATTATTCTACCCATTTGATCTTTAAATACTCTGGTATAATAAAAAACTAAGGATTATGGTATAAACCAACTTTGTTCCAACAATATCCCCCTTTTTGATGATGACAAACAAAATTATTTAAGAATAATGGTTGTTAATTTAATTAACAAGTTGACTCTATGGTCTGAGGTTTATAAGACCCCATGAGTCTGATAGTCCTAAGTGTGAGGTTTGTAAGCTCCCCCTAAGTTCTCGCAAGGTTAATTAAATTTATCCTTGAAGCACAATAAAAGTTCTTCAGAATTTAAGCATAAAAAATATCAATTAGTCATATTTAGATTGCTTAAATACTTATCCTCCTAGTCCCTATTTTATCATCAACAAAAAGAAATAAATAGAAGGAAGAAAAGATAATGAATAAAATATTTCATTAACCAATTTTTTTTGAATGAAAAGCATGTTCAAAACAATTTACATGACAAAATAAAAGGTTTGTAAATATCCTAAGGCCTAAGGTTTTGCTTCAGAATCTCCAAAATATCTTTCAAGTCAGAACCCATTTCTTCTTGTCTTGCAATCACAATCTTTAGCTGATTATCCATCACATATTACTTAGCAACCATAGACTGCTGGCTGGCTGCCACATAATTTATCTTTTCCTCTAACTTCTCATGCTTCTGATTGGAAGAAGTTATAAGATCAGAAGAGAAGGATTTGAAATTGAGCAAGATAGTGTGAACCGATTTTTTGATAGAGCCCCATTTAATTGCACGAGTCATGGGATTAGAATAAAAAAGCCTCATAGTCAACAGATTATAAACCCTGTCAGAGAAAACAAACCTTAATTCTTCCACTTGGAGTTGGATAAGAAGTGGTAGGTTTAGCTGAGGAGTAGGTAAAGGAGAAAAAGGGCTAGATAGAGGCATTGTATCGTATTTTGATACAACACCTGATTCTCTAGTGGGGTAAAGGGGATGGAAAAATGGTGAAGGTTGGGAGTTTTTTAGTTTAGTTTTGTCTATAGTGGCTTCTGGTGGAGGTTGGTTTTGTATGATTTGTTTAAGGTTGGTTTGGACTACAGTTTTTGGTGGAGGTTGGAAAGATGGTTTTTAGAGTTGGTTTGGTTTTGGGTATCGTGCTTAGCCTCAGAAGAAATTTGAACTTCATATTGAGATGGAACAGGAATAAGTTGAGGTTCAGGATTAAGTTGGGCTTGGATATCTTGTTCAATTTCAGATTGAACTTGAATAAAAGTTTGAACACAGTTAGTTGCAACAAGACTGAGGTACCAACTTGAAGAGGTTTAACTACTAGAGGTCAAAATTTAGAGGCATTAAATTCATATCTTGATCTTGAACTTGAGCTTGAGCTATATTTAGAACTAGAGAGTTTTATTGGTGGTTCAAGCATGATGTTCAAGGGTTTTGGGTATTCAGAATTAGAAATACATTGGTTATACTCAATAAGTACCTCACCATCTAGGAGACTTAACATTCCTCCAAGAAAAACGCCATGGGAACATTCTCTTGTTGAGTAAAGTCCTCAAGCATCTAACTAAGGTTCCGAGAATTTGATGCAACATATTCTGATTTTGAGTTTGGTTTATGAGAGGACCTGACAGAACCTATAAGCAGATTCTAATCATGATTGGGTGAGGGTGTATGTACTGGTAAATTTGTAGGTAATTGAGGTGGGGTTGGTGTTGGAGATATTCTCATAAAATGTGAATTAGAAGAATCTAAGACATTATTAGAGGCAAGATTCAGAGGAATACATGTATCATTAGCTTTTGCCACTTCTAGTATAACATGTTCTTCCTCCATAATAGTTTCAAGGGCATGAGAAGAAACTTCTTCTGTCATGAGAACAACTTCAACATTTGAAATACCCTTAGATTCCTTCATCACAACTTCTACTCCATTTTCCCTTCCCCTTGCTTTTGAAGATCATCAAAAATGGAAGATTTTTTTATAGCCTGAATCAACATTTTTCCATAAGACCATATCCCTTTTGAATAACCTATGCAAGGATGTTATGAAAATATTCTAGAGTAGATATGGACCTCCTTTTCATAGGTTGTTCATCAAGTTCTTCTTCATCTTCTAATAGCAATACCATCTTCCTCGATTTCTTCTTCTTCTCAACCAAAATAGAAGAGGTTTTATTTTGAGGAGTGACTCCACTGTTTGTCTTGGTAGGCCTCAAGACAGTTATGAAGGCTACTTTTTGAACCTCCTTCTAAACACCCTTATGAAGAGCAACCCTCTTCTTTAGTGGCCTCTGAACCTCCTTCATAGTAAGCAAAAAACCTTCTCCCTTTTCCTTGTAACCTTGAGCATACTATCTTTAGGTCCTTCAGGAAAGTTATCCATGGTCAAAACAATTCCATTTTCTTCTAAATCCATTTTGATGTACTCGTGGATGACTTCAGGATTGTCCTTCTTGGATATGTAGGGGGAATTATCAATGAAAGTTGTTTTGGCATTTTTGACTTTTAAAGTATTTACAGGTTGCACCACTTCCTTCTTCAGAATCATCCTCATGTTCCCCAGCAGAGCACCAAAGAGGACATTCCCATACAATTCTTTCATATATTCTATATGCTCATATTTCATCAGAGCCTCAATCAGCCTACTCCGATGAAACAATTCAAAAATAAGTCTTGCATGAGGATTACTTTTCTTGTGATTTATGTTGGTATCTCTGTGGCATCATATAAGTGATCAAAGATGTATGATGTAATGTTATTTTCTCATAATTTACTAGGAACAAGATAAAGTGTTTGTGGTCCCAGTAGATTTGAACAATACTACCTTCTCTTGGAATCAGACACTCAATCAAAATGATGAATAGAACTTTGAACTCATCCTTCTGGTTATTTACTTTACCAAAATCCTCAAGACTGAGAAATAGATTTTCCTCGATCAAACTGGATTCTAGACTACCGTCTTTTGTGTTTAGAGCACGTCTACCAAAGTTATCCATGCCCAGAAGTTTGGAAATGTGATTCAGAGTGATGGTCACATCAACTCCCATCACTGCAGATCTGATTTCTACCTTTTTAAACCCAGGAAAACCAATTTTAGCCCTAGATTTTCCTTTGATTTTTCATTATCACCAATCTTTTTGAATTTCTTCAATAGCATCTGCATCTTCATTATAAACCTCAACCCTAACTCAGAAATATTTAACCAGATAGGGAAAGGTTGGACCATTCAGCATATCAAAGTAGTTCATCCACCCTTGAATTCTAAGAAATGTTGCAGATGATACCCATTAACCTTGAACGGCTCAAAATCGACAATCTTCTCAATAATGGGATTTAGTTCCTCTATACTGAACTTCATAGTTTCGGGTTTGACATGGAAGCTTTTCCCAGATTCAACGACCATAGCATCTTGGTGAGAAGATGATGTTGAAGCCATTTCAAATATATTTAGGGTTTCTAAAAGGGTATTTTGAAAATGGCTTTTTTTTTAATCTGAAGAAGGTTAGAAAATGAAAGTGTAGGTTGTGAAGTGAGACAGTGTGTGGAATACTGATCAATAGATTGTTTTGAGTGATAACCAATTTTTTTATTTAAATGAAAATTAATGACTAAGGGGGAAGTAAGCACAATATTCAAGACACCTCATCATTATCTGACGGTTTTTACTCGGCAGTTAAAAAGCACATGTCAAAGGATGTTTCATATTTGAGACACATAAGTGGACATGTGTCGGGAGAAATCTTTTGAACAGTTTTTCCACTTATGTACTATCAGAAGTAACCAATCAAAATCCTAGCATCAGAGACTGGGATGCTTAAGAATCTACTATTCGTTAGATACTGATTTAGAGATTTTGATCATAGTAGCTTTTGATCATCATCAGACTCAGAGCCTATTTTTAAAAATAACCACTTATTACTAAACAAATGTTTATGTAAACTCAATTCTTTCAAGTGCTTGATTCTCAAAATGATGGACATGATTCTTTGCTATAAATATAGCAACAACATTGAAGTACTGCTTATCAGAGATCTGATAGTCTTCAAATTGATATTAGGTTTAGAAACTGCTAAGCAAAAACAAAGAAATTGACATACCTTTGAACAACTTTTGACAGACTGTTGAGCTATTTTCTTTTTACCCATTTGTTCCAGCAATATTTTTATGATGAGGTTCCAGGTATGCGATTTCATACATCAATAGAGAGCTATAATGGGACCTCTTTCTTAATGATTTTCAGAGTTTGGATAACACCTGAAGCATCAGTTTCTAGTCATCCATCTTCAGTAGTACCAATGTCAGCCATCCACCTTTTTTGGTTTCTTCCAAATTCCATACTTTTTCTCTTTCTGAGTTAGGATTTCGAATATATGCTTTTCTTCTGTCATATGTTTCAAGTATCCATTATCCAGGTATCATGACTCCCGCTCTGCTTCTCATATCTTTTGCAAAAACAATTTCTGATTTAGGTATCCATAATTTGATGGGTCCTCCAGGGTTAGATCTGAAGGGTCTCTTCTGACCTTGTACCTTAGCCTTCATGTAGTAAGGCTTGGAATCATTCAAGACTTTTAATTTAAAATTTTTGTGTCTTGAATGATTTTTATCCTTTGGTTCTGAATCTCTCAGAACCTTAGACTCTGGTGTCTTACATTCTGATTTTATCATAACTTTAAACTTTTAAATTATTGGCTTTGGTTTCTTCAGAACCTTAGAATTTGAGGTCTCTGGTTCTGATTTCTTCAGAGCTTCTGATTCAACAACCTTTTATTATGATTGATTCAATACCTCTACTTTGTCAACAACAAGTACAAAGTAATCATAAAGTTCTTTTTTATCAGATTTTGGAGAAGAAGGTTCTGTTGGTTTGTTCCAAGTTACAGACCTATGATCAAAATATTTCTCAGAATAGCCAAGGCCTTCTCCTATGCTCCTACCAACATTGTTAATCATATAGGCTATTTTTGTGATGTTAAAGCCATAAATGACAAACTCCTGAAGAGTCATTCCGTACTTATCAAAGAGTTTCTAAGACATGTCATTAATTAAAGTGACATGATCTCTTTCTAATTTAACAATCTTATTTTTGTAAAAATCTAATTCATTTCAATTTACATTTAAATCTTTTTCAAACTCATTTTATACAAAATAATTTTGATTTCTAATAATATCCAAAATAAAATTAATATGTTTAAATAATT
Organism: Vicia faba; assembly: GCA_948472305.1. Classification (NCBI taxonomy): domain Eukaryota; kingdom Viridiplantae; phylum Streptophyta; class Magnoliopsida; order Fabales; family Fabaceae; genus Vicia; species Vicia faba. The sequence continues at coordinate 980,580,902 of OX451738.1, forward strand.
TACTCCCAACTAAAATCACATTTAAATATATTTGAAATTCATTCTTACTGAATGTAAATTTATATACAAATATGTGATTTTTAAAAAACAATGGTACATTTTGATAATAAATCTTTAAGTAAAAATTGCACTCACTAAAATCATATTTTGATATTATTCAAACAAATTTAATAGATATATTTTTTTTTTAATTTTAGCTTATTATTAAATGTTTTTGAATAATATATAAATTTGATTTTAGTGGGTTTGAATTTTGTTTCAACAATCATTAAAAAAATAAGAGTTATATTAATATATCAAAATAAGCAAAATATGGGTTCACACACACATATATATTATATGTTAACTTATAAATATGTTTGGATGGTATAAAACACTACTAAAAAAATGATATTTGAGAAAATGACTTTACATCGGGTATTAAAATATATGATGTAAAAAAATAAAATTAAAAAGATTTTACATCAGGTATTTATTTGCATTGATATAAAAAATATAAAAAAAAATTTTCGCTGGCTATTACATCGGTCAAAGTAATAAACCGATGTAAAAGGTTTTATAAAAAAAACACGGTGGCAGTATTGTAAATAAATAACTAGGTGGCAAATTAGAAAAAAAAACTAGAAAACCTTCACATTGGGCCTTGCTATCCACCGATGTAAAAAAATAGGTGGCAGATTGGTAAATAAAAATCCAGAAAACCCTTACATCGGGCCTTGCGTTCCACCGATGTAAAAAACCAGAAAATCCTTACATCGATCATTGACTTCCACCAATGTAAAAAACAACCATTACATCGGTCATTGACTTCCACCGATGTAAAAAGTAGAATGAAATAACTATTACATTGGTTATTTCAATCCACCGATGTAAAAAAGTGTAATATATATTTATGAAATAAGCCCTACTGTTGTTCATTTAGTTATTTTCTCTTCAAAACAGAATCCCACGAACGATATTTGTACGCCAACACCCTCCACCAACACCTTCCGTTCTCTCCGCCCACCGCTCTGTCTCCGTCTCCGTCCGTCAACGAACGCCCTTCGTCCGTCTCCGTCTGTCTCCTCCGTCGCCCTTTCCCGCCGTCGAACTACGATTCTGGTAAGAAATTTTCTATTTTGTTCAACTTCATTGTATATCTATGGATTTCTAAGAGAGATATATATACAAAAAAGTTTTTCATTGGAGAAAATATACCATGCGGCCCAGAATTGGTGAAGCTAGCTATCAACTTAACTTCTTGTTTGGTATACTTGTGTTCAAAAATAGATTCATGCAACCTTTTGTGATATTCTTATTATTTCCTTTTGTCATTGAGTTCTTTAAACCTTATCATAAAAATGACTATGTTTAGAAAGCAGCCTATGACAGGAAAAGTATGGTGTGCATCCTCTAGCTGCAGTAACAAAGGATGATGGCCTAAAAACTCTCTTTGTTCTATACAAGGTTTAACATGATTTTTTATATGGGTAATTTCATTTCCATCCCAAGGTTACTGCTATTTTCAGCTTCACCTTAAACTCACAAACCATTCTTGTGTTGTTATTGTTGTATCCAATAATTTTCCCTCTCACTTATCAAGAATTTTCTCACAAGATCTCCTTGGGTTCAAGACTGCACTAGGGTTTGACCAACTCAATACACCTCCTTATACACTGATGACCAAAATTAGGGTTTGAGTTTGCACAAGGATTTTTGGAACTTCCAATACCCCATATGACTTTCATGTATCATTATGGACCTCCAAGATTACTCATGTCAAGTTTCAAGCCTTGGATCACATTTTTGCTCAGTCAATTGAGCAATTAACCTAAAAATCAGTTGTATTGGGAAAAAGTCAATCATGGCCAATTTACAGTCAAACTTCATAATTTTTTATCCACGTCAACATTTTAAACCCATATGTACCATTTGATCAAGTTTGGACCATAATTCCTCAGGAAATTTGATCAAATCTCCAAAAGGGCAAAATGGTCAAAATTAGGGTTTTGATTGGGAAAGGGCAATTTCTGATTTTTGACCTAGCAAATGGTCAATTGGTTTAAGGCATGATCTCAAGAGTCCAATTGCATCATTTTAACCTAATGACGTGATTCAAAACATCCATTGGATTGACAGATGAATTTTATAGTCAACTGATCAAAAGTCAACTGTATACTAAAAAGTCAAACTTTGACTTTTTGGTAAAATTCAAGTGCCAAAAATCATAACTCATCAAAACATGTCAAAATATGAAACTTATTCATCAAGAAATCAAAAAGTCAAGATTTCATTTTGAAAAGTCAAAATTTCTAAACTTAGAAATTTTTCTAGGTGTTGGAAATTTCATGTTTTTTCATAACTTTGAGCCAAACTTTCACTATGATACAAGATGATTCAAAGGAAACTTCGAACATGAAAGTTGTATATCCCCATGAAATCTACAACTTTTCTTCACACAACTTCTCCTAAAAATGCTTGGATCTCAAGTTATAATTTTATGAATACATGCTCTTGAACTAAAAAAGACTTAGTGAAATTTTGCCCTAGTTAGGAAGATTTTTGACCTAACTTCATGGAAATTTTTCACATAGTTCCAAGGGTAATATTCAAAAGCAATTCAAATATGATTTGTATAGCACATTGCAAGCTTTCCAAAATATCCAAGAACTCCTTGAGATCATTCTTGAGTAGTAATAATCGAAGAGATGAAGTCGGGGTTTTGTCACTTGAATTATAGGTCATTTTCATGATGAACACAAATGCAAATAAATGTTTGGAGGCATAATCCTTACTGTTCAGGCCTCAAACTTGTTTGTCACTCCATAATTAATGGATTACATAAACTTTTGAGCTATAATCCAAGTGATTTATGCTTTATCCAATTCACATTGCCATTTTTGAAAGAAAGTTAACAATATCATTCTTGTAAAGCAAGCTTTATGCATAAAGTCCACTCTTGTGCCTCTAACTTGTTCCCTCTGATCACACTTTATCTACAAAGTCAGAAGCAATTGTGTTTAAAGCATAACCACTCTATCTTAGCAAGTACGCAAGACATTGAAACTTGTTTTCTCAAAAAAATCACATGTTTAGCTTAAGGATGCAAATTCAAATTCTGATCAACAACAAGTCTCTAAACTCGTTGCTTATAAATAGAAGCACTATTTGTGAGCTAGGACACGAGCTTGAAGCCCATGAATTTCATTAAAACTCTCTCTAATCAGAAAATCTCTCAAAACACCATTGTTGTACAAGTTTGGACTTTACATACCAAACTCCAAATCCCCACATGCGTTCTTTGGCCTTTCACTTCCAAAAGCTTCTAAACCTCAAATACAAACCATCCAAAGTCCATTTGCATAACTGTAACACCTCCATCATCAAGTTCCATTTTAAAAAACGGGGATCTGCAACTTGACTTCTCCAGACCATTCCAGCCACCCTCAGCTCAAGCCAACCATTTCATTAGCTTCCTAGAGGTCCAAGGAAGCTAACCTGATCATCAGCACTGCCTGAAACAAGCTCAAATCCATTCCACGATTTCCAGTTTTTAGGTATTTTTCTTGAACTTCTATCTCATTACTTAGGCATTGTTAGGCTTGTATTTCTGAAGATAAAATGTAGACATCATTGCCCTAGAGCTGTACATGTCCATAGATTTCATTTATTTTGATTGAGCTAGGAGAATTTTGAGTTTGAACTTTCTGAAATATTTAGGTCAGAATTTGGTACTGTTAAAAATTCTCATTCATCTTTGATTTATAGTTTACGATATTTATATGGCTGGATTCGTGTGCCAAAATGGAGCAATTTTCATGTTTACATTTTTGCAAATGATTGAGAAATGAGCAAGTTACAGATCCTTTGGCTGGAGGTTGAAGATGAAGTACAGTCAGGGCGTGTTTTGTGTTATGTATTTATTGTTTCATACAAGTTAGCAGATGTATAGCCACCCCAGTGGTAAAGCGCGCGCCTTTTAACCTATGGGACCTGGGTTCGAGCCCCAGCGGTACCCTTTTTATTTTCCATATTTTTCCACTTTTCTGTTTGTTTTGTTTTTTGCAGGCGTTGGGCCCTTTGGGCCTGGCTTGTTTTTTTTTTACTAACAAACTCTCTGCCTACTGCATGCACCCCCTGACCCATTTGTTTTTATTTATTTATTTATTTCATTTTTTTCTTTTTAAATATATTTTCTAAAATGTTAAAAAATCATAAAAAATTAAAAAAAAAATAAGATTTTTATTTTAACTTAGTTTAATTTTTTTCTCAAAAAAAAATATTTTATTTAACTATACTTTATTTATTTTTTACTAACTAGTTTTGTAAATTTAATTTAAAACTAAGTTATTATTTTTTTTTACACTTATTAAAATATATTTATTTTAATATAAAAAAGGCCAAAAATATTTTACAACACCATATATTATTTTCAAGACAAAAATACAAAAATACTTTTCTTAAACTTAATTTATTAATAGATTTAGGGTTTTATCTAAAATCTTTTCTTATTAAATTAAGTTTACTTTTATTATTTTAATTAATTATTTTCTTATAATTAATTACGTTAAACAAAAAAACCTTTTCTCATAAAAATCCAAACAAAAAGATCCATTTTCTTTGCATTTACATTCTTGCATATTTATTTTTGTACATTTATCTATTTCAATTATTGTATAAATTCAATATGGTTGTAATAGACTAATTAGGGTTTAAATTCTTGCAATCCCCACAAATCATGTAATAGCTTAGTATTTTTATTTTCCGCAATTTAAATACTTTATATTCAAATGCTAGTAATTAGGGTTTGTATGGAAAGAATAAAATCAATCAAATAGAAAACTCTAATTCAAGACAAAATCAAGCATGAAAACAATACACTCGCACACAAGCACCCCTAGGGTAAAATCCACTTGGTTGCCTTACAAAAATAGCCATATTACGGATGTAAGGTATCTTAGCAAAAACACACGAATACAAGATCATAGTCCCTCGATGACGCTATCAAAGTTGCCTTACAAATGATCTTAGTCCCTAAAAAAGAATGCTAAGATACCTTGCAACATTGCTAATCATGGTTATACGATGACCCACGCCCGTCCCGTTTATATCTAAAGATAGGGTTGCTTATCAAATCAATGGTAAGACAACAATGTCAAAGGAAAAGAAAATGAACAAGAAAGACATTTGAGTAGGTAGATTTATCCTAATTACTTGCTCCATTTCAAAACAAACATCCTTGCTATTTTCAAAAACAAACACATACACTTTCAAACATCTTACAAAATTGAAAACATTTTCAAAAGATCAACATCTTTGTATACATTCTTACGAACGAGAATCATTACAAAGATTGCCTAAACAATGGCCTCTTTACAAAATACTTTCAAAAAACACACAAAGCATAATTTCAAACAAAAGCAAGTGATCTAGAAATTTACTAAGAGTCCATGGATAACCATGGATGAAAAGGGTACTAATACCTTCCCTTTTCATAGGCTACCCCCTGAACTCAAGAAACAATCTCAAAGGTCTTTCCTGTGCTTTTTCACCTTTCCTTTTGGATAAAAGAAAAGTCAGCGGAGATTCTTATTAACCGCAACATTTTCGATTAAACGCAAAACCCTCAAGTCAGTTCTCCCACTGCATCACATAACTGACGACTCTGCTGGGGACAATTCTAAAAGTAGGGTTACCTTAGGGATATATCACATTTATTTGCTTACATTGTTTGACTTGTATGCTTTACATTATGGTTCTTTGTTTGGGTTTGAATCCTCTACCCAGATTTGGGATACCTTATAGGTAAGTAGCAATACATTGTGGAAACTGTGTGGGGTATACCGACATGGTCTAAGCAATAGCTATGTTAGTGCGACATATTTGTGGATACCGGTAGCCTTTGAGTTAATCAAAGAGAATACGGGGCCGCTGAGTGATGTCATAAAGCACTAAGGAACTTTTAGAACCTTTACTTGACCAACTTGGCCTTTAGGATGTAGTGAGATGACCGGCTTTGGTGCAGTACGAAGTTGGTAGATACTCGATACTACACTCATTGAAGTTTGGTTTCTTGGGATATTTCGGTCGCCATTAAAGAGGCTTGTGATGAAAAAATGACCAAGGAAACAAACCAGTGATATTGAGCTCCTTAGAACCCGATTACTATTACTAGGACAGGTTTAAGCCAACTAAACTTCAATAGGGTACTTACCTATAAAACTCCATGCTAGCCTAAACCTAAGGATTTGTTTGTTTTGTTTGTATATGCATACTTGTACATAAGATCATGAACATCATATGCATTCACTAACCATTTTAAGGATTTTTGGATTCATCTTTGTTCTTGTTTTGTAGGATATGGATTCACTTCCCAGGAAAACTATTCGAGTCAACCTTGTGAGGATCCCTCCACAACTTAATGAGCTAGCTTCAAGGATTCCTGAAAACTCTCCATTCACTGAAAGACATGGTTGCCTACTCAATTTGGTAACCTCGAACACAGATGAGGATATGATGGAGGTGCTTTTTCAGTTCTTTGATCCTTTACACCATTGCTTCACATTTCCCGACTATCAACTTGTGCCAACTTTAGAAGAATTCTCCCAACTCTTGAGGATTCCCATTCTCAATCAGCTACCCTTCAACGGTACGGAAAGAGACCCAAAGCCAGAAGAGATTTCTTAAGCTCTACACTTGCACTCATTTGATATCACAACTCATTGGGAAACAAGGAGTGGTGTCAAAGGTTTCTTAGCAAAGTTCCTGTTTGAGAAAGCCCAAAGCTGTTGGAATTACTTGGATTTGCAAGCCTTTGAGGAAATTGTGGCTCTCCTCATCTATGGGATGGTTTTGTTTCCAAATCCTGACCAACTCATAAATGTCAACACCGTCAAAATCTTCATACCCCGCAACCTGGTACCTACATTGCTAGGAGATATCCTACACTCTTTTCACACTCGCACAATGAGGAAAAGAGGTTTCCTTATGTGTTGCACTCCTCTCTTGGCAAGATTATTTATTTCGCATCTTCCCCAATCTGTATTAAAAAATGAGCAAGGTTCAAGGTGGTCACAAAGGTTGATAATGCTCAAACATTTAGATATTCATTGGTGCTCCCGATCCAAAGAGAATGTTATCATTCTCGACCATTGTGGAGAATTCCCTAATGTCCCTTTACTTGGCATTAGGGGAAGTATCACCTACAACCCATGTTTATCCTTAAGACAGTTTGGTTATGCCCGAAGGGATGGCCCGCATGAGATGCTGATTCAAGGTTTGGTATTTGACTATGACAACGACGATCAAGGTCTTTGCCAGAGATTTATCCGAGCTTGGAGGATGTTGCATAAGGTAGATAGCAAGACTTTGGGGCACAGGAATTCCATCCCTCTTCGGCCTTACCTCAAATGGGTACAAACTTGTACTCAGAGTCTTAGGATTCCTTACCCCTCCATTCTCCCGGTAATCATTGGGCCTGTCATGGAAGGAGATGTTCCATACACTATCCTACATCCTGGTATGTCCACCTCTCTTGAAGACCTACAAAGAGATTGGGTACAACTCAAGGGAGAGAGAGAGATACTTTTGAAGCCCAATTCTACGCAAGCGAGAAGAAGGTTTTGGAACTCACTAGGCAACTTCATAAGGAGAAGACTCTCAATTCCTACATCGCACCAAAGAGGATGTGAACTACCTTTTTATCTTAGAGTTTTTGTATTATTTTTCCCGAAAAGGCATTGATGTACTCAAGCTTTAACTTATTAATATAACGTGTGTTTCATTTTTGTCTAAAACAAATTTGAATCTTTGAAATCCTTGAAATCATTACATATGCATATACCATTCATCATAACATAAGCAGGTCTTTTGCAACAAGTCTCCTCATCTCTCTACTGTTTATTTCAGTAAGATGGATCTCGAGCAAACAGTGAAGGACCTCCAAGCTCAGAATACACAGTTTCAATAGTTGCTCTTGACCCTAGCCAAAAGACAAGAAGAGTTGAAGACTTTGCTAGCTGAGGAGAAGAAAAAGAAGACAAAGAAGGTAACCGGAGTCCTAAACATGGGAAGAAGATTTCATGGGCAGACAAGAAGGACCTTAGACTTTGCAACGACATCTGGTGAAAGAGACAACCAAGATGGGAAAGGCAAGGAAACAATTGTCCTGTCAGAATCAGAAGAAGAAGAGGAAGAAGAGGACTATTATGAAGAACAATACCCTTCAGCTGATGACAAGTATAAACATCTCGAAGAGCGGTTGAGTGCGATGGAAATCCAAAAAGTGTCTGGCTGGGACTTTGAGGAATTGGGGTTAGTGTCGGGGATTGTCATTCCTCCCAAATTCAAAGCACATGTGTTCGCCAAGTATGACAGAGTATCGTGCCCTAAAATTCATCTCCGATCCTATGTAAGGAAAATCCAGCCCCATACCGCTGACAAAGACTTATGGGTACACTTCTTCTAAGACAGTCTATCTTGAACTTAACTTGACTGGTTTTACCAACTAGAAAGAGCCAACATTCACAATTGGGAAGATCTTGCTGCAGCCTTCTACAAACAATACCAATACAATGCTGATCTTGCGCCTACCCATACTCAACTTCAGAGTATGGCCATGGTTTCATATGAAGGCTTCAAGGACTATGCGCAAAAATGGAGAGACTTGGCTGGAAGAGTTCAGCCCCCTCTATCTGAGAGAGAATTGGTAGACATGTTCTTGGGCACCTTATCTGGTCCCTTCTTCAATCATTTAATTGGAAGTTCATCTGCAGGTTTTACTGAACTGATATTGACCGGAGAAAGGGTAGAAGCCGGTATAAAGAGTGGAAAGATTCAGAAAGATACATCCTCTTCTGCAGCTGCAATGAAGCCTTTCATCGGAAAGAAAGAATTGGTTGTCGTTTATCCTCAAAGAAATCAAGATAGGGTTGAGCGCTGACCAATGGTGGGGGTTGTGATGATCCCTAAACATGCGCCTGATCAACAAAGAAACAATCAACCGAGGATGGAAAGACCGGTCAGGCAGTTCACCAGAATTAACATGACCCCGTCTCAGGTATTACCGCATCTACTAAGATCCAATTTGGTGACCTTGAAAGAGGCTCCGAAAAACCCCAACACAACATCTCCTCACTATCATCCCAATTCCCGTTGCGCATATCACTCTGAAAGTCCCGGCCATGACACTAATAACTGTTGGGCTCTAAAGAACAAAATACAAGATCTCATTGAAGCAAAAGAGATTGATTTTGATGTGCCCGAAAAGCCAAATGTCATTTCTTCCCCTATGCCCAGACATGGCCATAATACCAATGCCATTGAAGAAGAAATGTTTGTTACTTCAGTTGATGAACTTATGACCCCACTTCTGACTATTAAAATGAACTTGTTGAATTCTGGTGTGTTCCCGGGCTGTGATGAAGTTTGCCATTTCTGTTTGTCCTCACCAACCAACTTTCCTTTGTTGAAAGCAGACGTTCAGTGCCTAATAGATAACAAAAAAATTTATTCGAGAAGACTTATGTTCCACCTGTTCCTTTTAAAGATGTTTCTATCATTACCATTTTCTCCAATTCTACAAGGGTCTCCACCAAAAGACCCGTTAGAATTACATCAGTTCTGAAAGAAACTCCTTTAATAATCACAATGCTTGGACCAGTCCCATATTCGTCAGACAAAAACATACCATGGAATTATGGAGGGGATGTTTACTACCATGGTATCGAGTAGGAATGGCTAGCTGCCGAAGATTCAAGCTCCGAGAAAGTCAACTCCGACATCAGTAATATTGCAGGAACTAGTAAGATCACCCGAAGTGGTAGGATCTTCTCTCCAGAAATTGCTCCCCCAAAAGTAGTTTCTGGACCCGTAATCATTCCTGTTGTTGCTGCTCCTCCGAAGGCTATTCCTAGTCCTACAATCATCTCCAACAATACTCCAACTAACAAAGCTGTTACAACCCCTGTTTTTATTCCTACCAACACTCCTGCTGCCAAATTAACCGAGACTTGAGGAAAAGGTGTTCTGGTTGAGTCTGTCAAGATGAAGACACAATCATTGGCTATCCTTGAGACCTTCTGGAAAGAAATGGAGGAAATTCTGAAGATCATAAAAAGAAGCGACTATGATGTAGTTGAACAACTGGGGAAAACCCCCTCTAAAATTTCCATGCTGGCATTACTACTATGTTTCGAGGCGCATGCAAAAGCCTTGGTGAAATTCCTGAAAACTGCCCACGTACCCCAAGAGACATTTGTCGATCAATTCCAAGATTGCGTAGCCAGCTTGACTGTAGATAATGGTCTAGGTTTTTTGGATGCTGATTTAACACCGAGAGGAAGGAAGCATAATGAGGCATTGCATGTCTCAGTTGAATGTAAGGGCACAACCTTGGCCCATGTTTTTGTGGACACTGGCTCATCTCTGAATGTATTGCCTAAAAAAGCTCTTGATAGGATTGACTGTGAGGGATTGACATTGAAGCCAAGTAACATAGTAGTAAGGGCTTTTGATGGCTCAAAAAGGACGGTACATGGGGAGGTATACATTCCCATTAAAGTTGGAACACAAACATTTGATTCAACTTTTTACATAATGGATATCCGTCCCTCATATTATTGCTTGCTAGGCCGACCATGGATTCACAATGCTGGCGCTGTCACTTCTACATTGCACCAAATGCTGAAATATCCAATTCAAGGGAAGATTATCATTGTTCATGGAGAAGAAGAGTATATGATCAGCCATCTCAATTCCTTCAGATATGTGGAATTAGATGGTGAATTTATTGAACTCCATTTCAACACTTTGAAGAGGTCCCGCAAGATGTGGCAGTAACCAAGGCTGTTTCCAAGATCACAAGGCCTCCACTCCGGATGTCATCTCTGAAGGATGCCAAAGCAGTGGTAGAAGAAGGTGGGTGCACTATCTGGGGACAACTCCCAGATATCCCATATCAGTCTGACAAGTTTGGCATGGGTTTCACTTTAAGTGCTCAGAAGGCTGTACGCCGTGCTCGGGCCGGAGGACCACCCCTGAAGATCAGCAACCGCGAGGTCAACGCCGTAGAAGATGATGAAGATAGATGTGACTTGGAGGACTGGATATTCCCAACTGTCAATGGATGGCTCAGCAACTGGGAGGCTAGAGATTTTATCCCGATCACTTGTATCCCACAGTAATTTGTCTTTACATTTTGTTGGATCTGTAATATTAAAACAATTCGCACTCTTAAAACCTTGTGTCTTACCCGAGGCACAATGGTCCATTTGTAAGGGTTATTATCTCATTTTCATATGACATCAATGAATCATGGACGTTTTCGCATACAAACTTTTGTGCTCATTGTTTTTATTTTTACATTTTTATTTCTTTTAAGGATAGATATACCCTTACACACACTTACACTCACAATGCAAGTATACATCCATTCGGGATCCCATGGGTAACGATACTGCTATGGCCTTTTGTGACTCTGAGAATCTAATCTACCAAGCCGAAGATGAAGGTGAGGAAGATTGTGAAGTACCAGGAGAACTTTCCAGACTATTACAACAAGAAGAGAGAACCATTCAGCCTCACGAAGAACCCGTGGACACAATCAACCTAGGTACCGAAGAAGACAAAAAAGAGGTCAAGGTGGGTGCCAAGCTGGAACCCAGTATCAAGGAGCATCTGATTCAGTTGTTACACGATTATGTCGAAGTCTTTGCCTGGTCATATGAAGACATGCCAGGACTTGATGCAGATATTGTGGTACATCGTCTGCCTACAAGAGAGGATTGTCCGCCAGTAAAGCAAAAGGTTCGCCGCATGAGGCCTGATATGTCAGAAAAGATTAAAGTAGAAGTCATGAAGCAATTCAATGCTAGATTCTTGGTTTTTACCTCTTATCCCCAATGGGTTGCCAATGTTGTTCCCGTGCCCAAAAAGGACGGCAAAGTGCGAATGTGTGTGGACTACAAAGATTTGAATAGGGCAAGCCCTAAGGATGATTTTCCACTCCCCCATATTAATATTCTAGTTGACAATACGGCACAACACAAAGTGTTTTCCTTCATGGACGATTTCTCAGGTCACAACCAAATCAAAATGGCACCTGAGGACATGGAGAAAACAACGTTTGTCACTCAGTGGGGCACTTTCTGCTATAAGGTGACGCTATTTGGACTGAAGAATGCTGGGGCGACCTATCAGCGTGCCATGGTAGCTCTATTTCACGACATGATACATCACGAAATCGAGATCTATGTGGACGACATGATAGCCAGATCTCAAACAGAAGAAGAGAATCTTGATCACTTACAAAAACTATTTGAGAGACTAAAGAAGTACAAGCTGAGGTTGAATCCAAACAAATGAACATTTGGGGTACAGTCTGGTAAACTCCTAGGCTTTATCGTCAGCAACAAAGGTATCGAGGTCAATCCTGCCAAAGTTAAAGCAATACAAGAGATGCCTGCTCCTCGTAATGAAAAGGAAGTCAGAGGATTCTTAGGATGTTTGAACTACATTGCCAGATTTATCTTTCACCTGACAACTACTTGTGAACCAATCTTCAAATTATTAAAGAAAGATCAAGTAGTCAGATGGAATGACGAGTGCCAAGTTGCTTTTGACAAAATCAAAGAATACTTACAAGAGCCTCTTGTGTTGATGCCACCAGTCGAGGGAAGACCATTGATCATGTATCTAACTGTTTAGAAAACTCAATGGGGTGTGTATTGGGGCAGCATGACGAGTCTGGCCGAAAAGAGCATGCTATTTATTACCTGAGAAAAAAGTTTACCGACTGTGAAACCAGATATTCACTGCTCGAGAAAACTTACTGCACTCTGGCATGGGCTGCTCGCCATCTAAGACAGTATATGCTGACTCGTACTACTTTGTTGATATCTAAAATGGATTCGATAAAATACATCTTCGAGAAGCCTGCTCTTTCCGGGAGAATAGCGAGATGGCAGATGATCGTGACAAAATATAACATATAGTATACTACCCAGAAAGCAATAAAGGGCAGTGTATTAGCTGATCACCTTGCTCACCAAGCTGTAGAAGACTACCAATCCATGAAGTTCGAATTTCCAGATGAAGACATCATGACGGTAAATAGCTGTGAAGAATGCAGGCCATATGATGGACCTGAACAAGGATCCCGGTGGACCCTGTTCTTTGATGGGGCATCCAATTCACTTGGCAATGGTATCGGTGTTGTACTCATATCTCCGGAAGGGTGTCATACTCCCTTTACCGCAAGACTCTACTTCAATTGTATAAACAATATGGCGGAATATGAAGCATGCATCTTTGGTCTCAGAGCTGCCATAGACTTGGGGATCAAATCCTTGAATGTATTCGAAGATTCAGCTTTGGTTATCAGTCAGATCAAAGGGTAATGGGACACCAAACACCCTAACCTTATCCCTTATAAAGAACATGTCTTGACATTGCTACCACATTTTGAGAAGATTACCTTCGAGCATTTCCCGCGAGAATAAAATCAGCTAGCAGACGCTCTAGCCACAATGTCATCTATGTTTAAACTTAATTGGGATAACGAGGCTCCCCAGATCACCATCGAACGAATGGAGGAACCAGCGCACTGTCACGAGATTAATACTAAAGAAGTAGTGGACCAGACTTGGTTTCACAAAGTCAAGAAGTATCTCGAGGCTCAATAATATCCAGAAGGAGCTTCAATCAATCATAAGAAGTTCTTAAGGAGATTATATGCTAAATTTTTCCTTAGTAACGACATCCTGTACAAACGCAATCATGACTCCGTTACTTCGGTGCGTAGATAAGGTTGAAGCTGAAAGGATCATAGCTAAATTGCATGAAGGCACTTTTGGCACCCATTCAAGTGGGCATACGATGGCAAATAAAATCCTACGGGCAGGCTATTACTGGTCTACCATGGAAGCAGATTGCTATCAACACTCTCAAACCTGCCACAAGTGTCAGATTTATGCTGACAAAGTGCACGTACCTCCTGTTCCTCTGAATGTCTTGATGGCTCATTGGCCCTTTGCTATGTGGGGAATTGATATTATTGGGGAAATCAAGCCGACAACCTCTAATGGACACCGCTTCATCTTAGTGGCCATTGATTATTTTACAAAGTGGGTGGAGGCAACTTCCTTCACTTCTGTTACCAAGAATGTTGTTTCCCGTTTTATCAAGCAAAATCGCATTTTCCGGTACGGTATCCCGGAGAGGATCATCACTGACAATGGTACAAATCTCAACAACACTATGATCACCGCCTTGTGCGAGCAATTCAAGATCCAGCATCACTATTTTTCCCCTTGCCGGCCAAAGATGAATGGTGTTGTCGAAGCTACAAATAAGAACATTAAAAAGATCATACAGAAAATGACAGTCACATACAAATACTGGCATGAGATGCTACAATTATCTCTCCACAGGTATCGTACCACAGCTTGCACATCAACCGGGGCAACACCCTATTCTCTAGTTTACGGCATGGAGGTTATCTTTCCTATCAAGGTCCAGATCCCCTCTCTAAGGATTATGAAGGATGCAGGGCTGAACAAAGACGATTAGATCCAGACTCGACTTGATTAACTGAACTTGATTGACGAGAACAGACTTACTGCTGTTTGCCATGGTCAAATGTATCAAAAACAGATGATCAAGGCTTTCAACGAGAAGGTCAAACGCCAAGTGTATCAAGTTAGGGATCTAGTGATCAAACATATCATATTTCCATAAGGTGATCCCGGGGAAAAATGGACTCGTACCTATGAAGGACCATTTTTAATCAAAAAAATTTTCTCTGGTGGAGCAATGATCTTGACCACCATGGATGGCGACGACCTGCTGCATCCTGCGAACGCGGACATAGTCAAAAGATACTATGCATAAGAGACCCGCTAGGTTGACATACCTAGGCAAAACAAGGGCATCCCGGCAAACCAAAAAGGTTCGAGCAAAAATTAGGGATAAAACAAAAAATCTCTACACCCGGCAAGTTGAAAACCCGAAAGGGCGACTTGGGAAAAAAAGGGTATCCCGGTGGACTAAAAACCCGAAAGGGCGGTCCAGGCAAAAGTTAGGGAATTAAAGCGTATGACTATGTCCCGTTGGATCACCTTACGGACAACCTTTGGTTTCAACTAACAAACTTAGAGGTTCGGATCAATTCAATCATCTTCGAACAAGGCAACAAATAGACAAAATGCTCAGAGATACAAAGGCTATAGCAGAATGGGAACCCCATGGGATTATTGCACATAGCTATCTTTTCTTTGTATTAAAATTTTCATTTTTTCTTACGACGGTGTTCTCCTACTAGAATGTTCGTCTCATTGTACAAAAATACTTACTCAAAATCAAGGCAAAAATATTCCTTTGAAAGTGCAAAACTATCTGTTTTTCTTTACTCTTGTGTTTTGTTTACGAAAACATCCAATGATTCATTGTTGAACATATGCATTTGAACATAATTACTGTTTACAAATAAACAAAGTAAAAGACAATTACTAATGGCTTTAAGAGGTAGGGAAATCTCTCTAAGCTATTTCTATAAATTCCCCATAATTTGCATTTTAATCCCCAACGGAACAGAGCTTCCAGTTATTAATCCCTGGTAGAATTCGTTCATCTTCTCAGGATTTCACAACAGGATTTTACAAGCAGTACATGGAATTTCCTTCACAACAAAGTTTATTTCTCTAAGCATAAATTCATCAACACTTAGACTTCACAAGATGAAGACTTATACTCCATATCCTCAGCAGCAGTCAGGGATTTATTTTCCCCAATCCAACAGTAGTACAACAAACTAGCTCACATACACATACATTGCATCCATATATCATAAAAATTGATAACACGAATGCATTATACTATGTATTTAATACAACATAAACATTGCATTTTAGCTAACATTTTACCCTTTTTAGGATAAAATTAATCGAACAGCTACCATTAACAATATTCAAAGTCTTCAGATACAGTTCAGATACGCTCCAGACACGGATGCCATTTTGATACTCATTCAGATTCAGCTTTCAGATACAATTCAGATACGCTCCAGACACGGATGCCATTCTGATACTCATTCAGATTCAGCTTTCAGATATAGTTCAGATACACTCCAGACAAGGATTCCATTCTGATACTCATTCAAATTCAGCTTTCAAATACAGTTCATATACGCTCCAAACACGGATGTCATTCTGATACTCATTCAGATTCAACTTTCAGATACAGTTCAGATATGCTCCAGACACGGATGCCATTCTGATACTCATTCAGATCCAGCTTTCAGATACAGTTCAGATACGCTCCAGACACGGATGCCATTCTGATACTCATTCAGATTCAACATTTAGGTACAATTCAGATACGCTCTAGACACGGATGTCATTCTGATACTCATTCAAATTCAGCTTTCAAATACAGTTCATATACGCTCCAGACACGGATGCCATTATGATACTCATTCAAAACTAGCTTTCAGATACAGTTTAGATACGCTCCAGACACGGATGTCATTCTGATAATCAGCTCCCAGATACATTTCAGACACGCTCCAGACACGGACGTCATCCTGATACTCATTCTTCCAGCTTACAAATTACAATAACAACAATCACTCTTGTATTGCATATACAAGTCCATCTCAAAAAACTTTCTATCACCTCTCTAAATGGCATCTTTAAGCCCATTCCCTCAACCATCACATCACTGAGTGTAAATTTCTAGGCACTCTAGTGTCCAATCATCTTCCACCTTCGAGTCACGACTGGAAAAACATGCCAATCTAACTCTTCAAGATTAAGAAGATTGAACAAGGGCAGTTGTTGTACCCCAAAATTTTCCCTCTCACTTATCAAGAATTTTCTCACAAGATCTCCTTGGGCTCTAGACTGTACTAGGGTTTGATCAGCTCAAGACACCTCCTTATACACTGATGACTAAAATTAGAGTTTGAGTTTGCACAAGGATTTTTGGAACTTCCAATACCCCATATGACTTTAATGGATCATTATGGATCTCCAAGATTACTCATGTCAAGTTTCAAGCCTTGGATCACATTTTTGCTCAGTCAATTGAGCAGTTGACCTAAAAATCAGTTGTATTGGGAAAAAAGTCAATCATGGCCAATTTACAGTAAAACTTCATAATTTTTTATCCACATAAACATTTTAAACCCATATGTATCATTTGATCAAGTTTGGACCACAATTCCTCAGGAAATTTGATCAAATCTCCAAAAGGGCAAAATGGTCAAAATTAGGGTTTTGATTGGGAAAGGGCAATTTCTGATTTTTGACCTAGAAAATGGTCAATTGGTTTAAGGCATGATCTCAAGATTCAAATTGCATCATTTTGACCTAATGACATGATTCAAAATATCCATTGGATTGATAGATGAATTTTGCAGTCAACTGTATACAGAAACGTCAAACTTTTACTTTTTGGTCAAATTCAAGTGCCAAAAATCATAACTCATCAAAACATGTAAAAATATGAAACTTATTCATCAAGAAATCAAAAAGTCAAGATTTCATTTTGAAAAGTCAAAATTTCTGAACTTAGAAATTTTTCTAAGTGTTGGAAATTTCATGTTTTTTTTTTAACTTTGAGCAAAATTTTCACCATGATGCAAGATGATTCAAAGGAAACTTCCAACATGAAAGTTGTATATCCCCATGGAATATACAACTTTTATTCACACAACTTCTCTTAAAAATTCTTAGATCTCAAGTTATAATTTTATGAATACATGCTCCTGAACTAAAAAAGACTTAGTGAAATTTTGTCCTAGTTAGGCACATTTTTGACCTAACTTCATGGAAATTTTTCACATAGTTACAAGGGAAATATTAAAAAGCAATTCAAAGATTAGTTATAGAGCACATTTAAAGCTTTCCAAAATGTCCAAGAACTCCTTGAGATCATTCTTGAGTAGGGAGAATCGAAGAGATGAAGTTGGGGTTTTGTCACTTGAATTATAGGTCATTTTCATGATGAACACAAATGCAAATCAATGTTAGGTTGCATAATCTTTTCTTTGCAGGCCTCAAACTTGTTTGTCACTCCATAATTAATGGATTGCATAAACTTTTGAGCTATAACTCAAGTTATTTAAGCTTTATCCTATTCACATTGCCATTTTGGGAAGAAAGTTAACAATACCATTCTTGTAAAGCAAGCTTTATGCATAAAGTCCACTCTTGAGCCTCTAACTTGTTTCCTCTGGTCACACTTCATCTACAAAGTCAGAAGAAAGTGTGTTTAAAGCATAACCACTCTATCTTAGCAAGTACACAATACATTGAAACTTGTTTTCTCAAAAAAATCACATGTTTAGCTTAAGGATGCAAATTCAAATTCTGATCAACAACAAGTATCCAAACTTGTTGCTTATAAATAGAAGCACTATTTGTGATCTAGGACACGAGCTTGAAGCCCCTGAAATTCACTAAAACTCCATCTAATCAAAAATTGTCTCAAAACATCATTGTTGTGCAAGTTCTGACTTTACATACCAAACTCCAAATCCCCTCGTGCGTTCTTTGGCCTTTCACTTCCAAAATCTTCTAAACCTCAAATATAAACTATCTGAAGTCCATTTTCTCAACTGTAACACCTCCATCATCAAGTTCCATTTTCAAAAACATGGGTCTGCAACTTGACTTCTTCAAACCATTTCAACCACCCTCAGCTCAAGCCAACCATTGCATTAGCTTCCTAGAGATCCAAGGAAGCTAACCTGATCATCAACACTTCCTGAAACAAGCTCAAATCCATTCCATGATTTCCAATTTTGAGGTATTTTTCTTGAACTTCTATCTCATTACTTAGGCATTGTTAGGCTTGTATTTGTGAAGATAAAATATAGACATCATTGCCCTGAAGCTGTATATGTCCATAGATTTCATTTATTTTGATTGAGCTAGGAGAATTTTGAGTTTGAACTTTCTGAAATATTTAGGTCAAAATTTGGTAATGTTAAAAATTCTCATTCATCTTTGATTTATAGTTTATGATATTTATATGGTTGGATTCGTGTACCAAAATGGAGCAATTTTCATGTTTACATTTTTGCAAATGATTGAGAAATGAGCAAGTTACAGATCCTTTGGTTGGAGGTTGAAGATGAAGTACAGTCAGGGCGTGTTTTGTGTTATGTATTTATTGTTTCATACAAGTTAACGGATGTATAGCCACCCTAGTGGTAAAACGCGCGCCTGTTAACCTATGGGACCTGGGTTCGAGCCCCAGTGGTACCCTTTTCATTTTCCATATTTTTCCACTTTTCTGTTTTTTTTTTGCAGGCGCTGGGCCCTTTGGGCCTGGCTTGTTTTTTTTTACTAACTAACTCTCTGCCTACTGCATGCACCCCCTGGCCCATTTGTTTTTATTTATTTATTTATTTATTTCATTTTTTTCTTTTTAAATATATTTTCTAAATTGTTAAAAAATCATAAAAAATATAAAAAAATTAGATTTTTATTTTAACTTAGTTTATTTTATTTTTCTCACAAAAAATATTTTATTTAACTATACTTTATTTATTTTTTACTAACTAGTTTTGTAAATTTAATTTAAAACTAGGTTATTATTTTTTTACACTAATTAAAATATATTTATTTTAATATAAAAAAGGCCAAAAATATTTTACAACACCATATATTATTTTCAAGACAAAAATACAAAAATACTTTTCCTAAACTTAATTTATTAATAGATTTAGGGTTTTATCTAAAATCTTTTCTTATTAAATTAAGTTTACTTTTATTATTTTAATTAATTATTTTCTTGTAATTAATTAGGTTAAACAAAAAAACCTTTTCTCATAAAAATCCAAACAAAAAGATCCATTTTCTTTGCATTTACATTCTTGCATATTTATTTTTGTATATTTATCTATTTCAATTATTGCATAAATTCAATATGGTTGTAATAGACTAATTAGGGTTTAAATTCTTGCAATCCCCATTTACAAATTGTATACCCCCCCCCCCCTCCCCACAAATCATGTAATAGCTTAGTATTTTTATTTTCGGCAATTTAAATACTCTATATTCAAATGATAGTAATTAGGGTTTGTATGGAAAGAATAAAATCAATCAAATAGAAAACCATAATTCAAGACAAAATCAAGCATGAAAATAATACACTCGCACACAAGCATCCCTAGGGTAAAATCCACTTGGTTGCCTTATAAAAATGGCCATATTACGCATGTAAGGTATCTTAGAAAAAACACGCGAATACAAGATCACAGTCCCTCGATGACGCTATCAAACGTGCCTTACAAATGATCTTAGTCCCTAAAAAAGAATGCGAAGATACCTTGCAACATTGCTAATCATGGTTATACGATGACCCACGCCTGTCCCGTTTACATCCAAAGATAGGGTTGCTTACCAAATCAATGGTAAGACAACAATGTTAAAGGAAAAGAAAATGAACAAGAAAGACATTTGAGTAGGTAGATTGCTCCTAATTACTTGCTCTATTTTAAAACAAACATCCTTGCTATTTTCAAAAACAAACACATACACTTTCAAACATATTACAAAATTGAAAACATTTTCAAAAGATCAACATCTTTGTATACATTCTTACGAACGAGAATCATTACAAAGATTGCCTAAACAATGGTCTCTTTACAAAATACTTTCAAAAAACACACAAAACACAATTTCAAACAAAAGCAAGTGATCTAACAAGTAACTAAGAGTCTATGGATAACCATGGATGAAAAGGATGCTAATAACTTCCCTTTTCATAATCTACCCCACGAACTCAAGAAACAATCTCAAAGGTCTTTCCTGTGCTTTTTCACCTTTCCTTTTGGATAAAAGAAAAGCCGGTGGCGACTCTTGCTAACCGCAACATTTATGATCAAACGCAAAAACCTCAAGTCAGTTCTCCCACCGCATCACAGTTATCATTAAGCGGACTTATTTTTAAATACTTGTTTCAGAAAGATAATTATGCTAATGTTTCTTTGGATGATAAAAGTGATATTTGTGTGTTAATGATAGGTAGGAAAATTATCTATTTTAGTTTTTCATAAGGTGAAATATGAGAGGACATAGAGTGAAGGTATAATAATATATTCTCAAAGCTTTGTAAATATTGTGATTGATCGAAGGGGATTGGTTAATTTATATTTTTATAGTCTATTTTTTATTTTAAGAAATACATCAAAGTTCACATCTTAATATTTGTTCTTTCTTTTTCAATATTGTATGTTTATTTATGAAATGATAATTTTGTTATATCGTCTCTTCCAATTTGCATATATTCTTGCAACATTCTATGTACTGTTTTTATATTCTTTTTATATTCTATATTTAATTGTATGATAAATATTCACTAATTATATCATTTATTTGTCTGGACAAGACGACAACATAACTCTAATGATTGTGGATACTATATGATAAAAAATATGTTTGATATTGTCTCTGGCAATATAACTGATTCTTGGATGTAGGTTGTAAGTGCCTTCGTTTGGGATTGGCTCATCTCTTGTAAAACAAATAGCAACAACAATAATGTAATGTAATGTACAATAGGAACAGCCTGAAAATTCTATTGTAAATGCCTAAACATGTTGATCAACATCTGGAACAACATGTCTCAAGAGATGTCATAACATCATACCAGACATCAAACTACTGAACTGTCAAGACTGATGCAGTTCTGTTCCTAAAGTTATGCAGAATATTCGGCCAAATAGAATGCATAACAAGTAGCGAAAATTGAAGGCATACGTGGAGCCCTAGAAGATTCAATCAGAAGCTAAGGATAAGGAGAAAAGCTCGATTGAAGACCTAACTTGTAGCAGAAGTTTTCTGCTTATTTTATGCAGGTCGTTAAAGCTGCATTGCTGTCATATGAAGGCCCAAATCCAGTTGGGTAAAAAGGGTTATAAATAGAAGCATTGTAACCTAAATTAAGTGAGGTCGTGTATTGACAAGATGTAATCATTTAGGGCTAGTTGTGAACCACCCGGGTTGTGGGATGGTCACCATACTCCTTGAAACCTGTAGGTTAAAGGATGTATGCATTGTACTTGATTGAAGCTTTTAAGCATGATCAAGATGTGTAATGGAAGTGTATCTTCTGAACAGTTTATGTACTGTAGAAAGTTATCACTGCGGTGATTGAGGGGGAGTGAGAGGGGTCTCATATCTAGGATTGGATCTTAGGTAAAAGTGTCATTGGGTAGTGATTAAGTGAGAAGGCTGTCAACGGGTATGTTGGCTGTAGGGTCTTTGAATTGATACTACTAATAGTGAACTTTATCCCTGGCTTGGAAGCCCCCAGATGTAGGTTGGTTGAACCGAACTGGGTGAACAATTCTGTGTGTTATTTACTTTCTGTATTGGTTATTTACTTTGATGTCACAGCATTCCTCGTAACATCAATGTATAAGATTAACCTTAACTGTTCTGAACTTCAGTGAATCAGAACCTGCGTGTTGCTGACTCTGGTATGTTAGTCCAGTGACTGTTGTAGAACAGATATCAAAAGTACAGCCTATTCTACCTGTACAACGCTTAATGTCAGATCAGAGGTCTTAACATTCCATTAGACATTCTGAGTCTGTGACATTCCCGGAATTTCAATTGGTATCAAAGCGGGCATCCTGTCTGTCTCTGGATGAGATCCATGGGGGATACTTTCCGGTTGTGTACAAGGTAGAATATTGTTTGAACCAATAGTGTTCATATTGTTTGGTCCCTAGAAGTGGAGGATGGACCAATTTAGGAAAAACTAGATCAGCTATGTTGAAGGAAGACGAAAGTGTTTGAACAAATTCAAAGACCTCATGCGGGAGTGAAGATTTTGAAGTGCATTGTTCAACCTGTATTCAGCACAGAGAAGAATATTATCAAAACCTTCATGCGGGAGTGAAGATATTGATAAGGCATCATATGTGTTTATAAAGCTTTCTTTTAACAGGGCTGTAGAGTTGGGCCTAGAAAGTTGCTTGGTGAAGAAGCAAACAACTTGTAGGATTGATTTATTTTCAATCCTTATGTGTCATGCTTGCTATATGGAGTAAGCACTGTGTAAGTTCTGGTAAAGTACTGCTATTCCGCTGCATAGCTTCTGATACAACCCCTGAAGTGAAAGAAGAACTCTAGGGTTATTATTTTCAACAGAATTTCTGCTTGAAGACCTTGAAGACTATCAAGGATGATGTGTTCCAAGAAGATGGAACTGATGTTCTTAAGGATGTTAGAACATCATGCAACTGCCAGTTGAAGAACAGATGTTCTGGGTGCTAAACACATGTAATGTGAGTACATATGTTTGGAACCTACTCCTGATCTGGAAGAGGAGACATCTGTTTTGAAATAATTGATCAGGACACGATCAACAGGTCATCTACTCCAGTTGTGAGTTTAAGGGAGTATATGTGCTGAGCTAAATGCACTTAAAAGGACTTTAAAGCTGTGATTTCCAGGTTTCCCCTCATGTGATGGATAATGGAACATCATTTCTGTGTCTTCAGCCAAGTAAATATGCTTAGCAAGCATGAAGAAGTAATCAGTCAGGATCCTCTAGTGTGATTAGATAATAAATGATGGAAGCAGAATCTTTATGTGATAAATATGTGGAAATCTGAATCAAAAGTTCTAAAGCTTGTAAAGGATGTATAACATCACAACTGTTGAAGACATCAGTTGTTGAGGAAAGACAGATAAGTTCCAGATTTAGTGAACATCCTCATGATTGATAATGAAGTTTCTTCTAGTACAAGTTACAGAATGTGGCAACCTGAAACTTGTACAGCAAGCAAACTAAGGACTCTTAATTTGAAACCTGTGGCAAATTCCAAATAAAGAGTACTTACTATGTGTCTAAAGTAAAGAGCTCAACACTGTATCCATAAAGAGGGAGTAGTATGATCAAGCTGATGTGAAAGGGAGTTCATCTTATCTTGTTCTATAAGATGCTTGAGTTTATTTCTCATGATCTTAGTGATTTCCTAGGAGGATAGGAATAGAACAGGTTATGTCTACCAATCATATAAACTGCAGCATGTGAAGGAGAATTCACTTAATTCTCTACAAAGATCTGAGCTGAGTTTCAGGGGGAGTCCTTAACCTGAAGATCTTGGAAGACATGTCATACAAATTGTCTTGACATCCTGGACCAAAGTCAAATGGTGGATATCCGCACTTTGACAAGTCATCCCCATCACCTAGGATGAACTTGTTAGTTGTATGTAGCAAGGAGGAGTTATCTTCAAAAGATCATGGGTTCCTGAGAAGATCCTCTTTTTACTTGAAGTTCATTTATTTGGTGTCCTCACATAATAGAACAACTTGGTCTGCTCTTGTCTACAGGAGTATGGTACAATTAACTCCTTTGTACTGTTCAAGGGTCAGCAAACAAGGTGAAGGTGATACATGCTAGTTGCTGCATGGTTATGTGGTTGTTGTGGGTCTGATCATAAAGGATGAAAGAAAAGTGTGCTTTGATTGCTATGTTGCAACATCATCTCAAACGAAGGGTCTCTTCAGCAAAGGAAGCTTGTAAGGACCAGTTGGTTCTTCATGCATGGAGCAGAAGATTGTTAGAATAATCATCCTACCTTGAGAAGATGGCATAATCTAACTAAAAATGAATACTTTGACGGGAGACTACGTATTCATTAGGATCTTGCATAAAGATATATATAAGCACTTTGATGGGAGACTAAGTGTTTGTATAATATGCATGCAAGGCTGTATTCTGAACCTATTTCTCAGAACTTGGTAGAGAGTTTATTTCTCTCTAAGAGTATTCTGGTGAGTAATTATTGCTGAAGATGAAGATCATACCTTTCTTATGGGGAATATAAAAGGGCATCAATCCCCTGGATGTTAACTTCAGAATCCAAGCAGATAGGTTCATGCTGTAACATCATTTATTGTTAGAAGTCCGTGGCAGAGACTTGGAACTGTGAATCTTAATATTCTAGTGTGGCAGTTTTATTGTTGGTTTGGAATAAGTAGATTCTACTTGTGTTTAAAAGTAGTATGCTTAACAACGCATAACTACTGTTGTGGTCTGAAGAATTTACTAGTATTAGCAACTACTAGTAAATATATTATACAGAAGGATGACATCATCAAAGGATAATCCTTCTAGAAAGTCTAAATCTTAGTAAAGCTTGTAAGCACACTAAGAAGGTTGGAGGTTGGTTTCAGACTATGGCTACATGGGAGTCATGATAAGTGTGGAAGCGCAAGGGCATGAATCAGAGATGTCCTTACTATTCTAAGACTAGTTCAGGGTGCTTGAAGTTACCACCTCAGAGCTAGTGCTACTGGTTTCCACGCCACTGTTTTGATTGGCCTTAACAAGGGAAGTCACTGAGTGTTGCACTTTTCCAATTACAATATACATTGAAGGGAGACTCTGTATCTGTAATGTTGGACTTAATCTGAAGATCAGAAGTCAGAAGAGGGCAGTGGTATGCTGATGTTTATGTGTTCTGATAATATGACATTGTGAAGTCATGGATAATGTCTCAACAACAGGAGATTGAAGAATTGCTCTTGTTATTGGACTGGGGTTAGGAAGAAAATCTCAGAGATTCTTAAAAGTATCATAAGTGGCAGTTTTGATACTTTTGGAGCAATTTGGAAGATTCAGATCTTATCAATAGCAAATTGGTCTAGCAAATCAGACTTCACTAGCTCCAACAACTACTAGTGAATGGAAGATCAGAAGAAGTAAATCAGATATATGCAGCATATGTTCAAAGGTTTTTTTTTACTACAAGAAATAGAAGTGGCATCTAAATTTGTGTGATGTCCTGTGAAGCATGTTGGAGTCTTCTGGTGTATTGGATCTCAGCAACACAAAGCATGAGTGATGGCCATGCTTAAGGCTGCTAATCTCTTGCTACTAGCTGGTTAAAGTGCCCTTCTCTGAAAGAAGTAAAAAGAAGGCTGCTGTTGTTGAAGAATGCAAGGTAATGTCTAAGTAAGTGTCATGACATTACCAACGACATTGCAACCTTGTGGAAATCAAGAAGAATACGGGAAAATAACTTCGCCACGTCATTGGTATTCTGTTTCCTAGAAGGAATAAATCTTCAGTCCAGAAAATGGGTCAAAGGCTGATTTTATTCAGGAATTGCTTTGACCTAAACTTATGCATGTATTAGGACTGGTTCTTTTTGTGGTATTGACAGAAACAAACAAATACGTCTAAAATACATGCACAGTCAGTCTGAAATATGCACATGCTTTAACAGGTATCCTTGACCAAGATTTTATATTACCATCTTCTTGAACCTGGTATCTCCTTATATAACCTCCTGTCACACATTCTTTTCTCTCACAACCATCATGGGGTTTATACGGATTTGGGAAAACTGTTCTTGGATCTGGTTTTGTGAGGGCTTTCTTTGGCAATTTTTGGCCAAAAAGGGGGAGAAAGGAGTACTGTTAGAAACTGTCCTCGTTGCAGCAGCTACTCAAAATTTTGATCACAAAGACTTGTCACAAACTCAGCAGAAATTCAAATGGCGTGAATTTCTTTGTGACTTGTGATCTGAGTTATGAACACAGTTGTGACCTGTGTTCTGAGTTACAAGGGAGATATTCTGGTCACTCCTTAAAGGTTCTCTGATGCCTCTGAAAGGATAGTTTATCTCCCACGGTCCTCTTTTTCCACCATCAGTGACAAGAAATGGTTCGTGGTCTAAAAGGAATGAGGTGCATCCTCTTCCTCCTGTGCCTCAAGAGGTCCTGAATGGTTAGTATTATTGTTGTATTTGTTTTAGCCAAAATTAGCCAAAGGGGGAGATTGTAAGTGCCTTCGTTTGGGATTGGCTCATCTCTTGTAAAACAAATAGCAACAACAATAATGTAATGTAATGTACAATAGGAACAGCCTGAAAATTCTATTGTAAATGCCTAAACATGTTGATCAACATCTGGAACAACATGTCTCAAGAGATGTCATAACATCATACCAGACATCAAACTACTGAACTGTCAAGACTGATGCAGTTCTGTTCCTAAAGTTATGCAGAATATTCGGCCAAATAGAATGCATAACAAGTAGCGAAAATTGAAGGCATACGTGGAGCCCTAGAAGATTCAATCAGAAGCTAAGGATAAGGAGAAAAGCTCGATTGAAGACCTAACTTGTAGCAGAAGTTTTCTGCTTATTTTATGCAGGTCGTTAAAGCTGCATTGCTGTCATATGAAGGCCCAAATCCAGTTGGGTAAAAAGGGTTATAAATAGAAGCATTGTAACCTAAATTAAGTGAGGTCGTGTATTGACAAGATGTAATCATTTAGGGCTAGTTGTGAACCACCCGGGCTGTGGGATGGTCACCATACTCCTTGAAACCTGTAGGTTAAAGGATGTATGCATTGTACTTGATTGAAGCTTTTAAGCATGATCAAGATGTGTAATGGAAGTGTATCTTCTGAACAGTTTATGTACTGTAGAAAGTTATCACTGCGGTGATTGAGGGGGAGTGAGAGGGGTCTCATATCTAGGATTGGATCTTAGGTAAAAGTGTCATTGGGTAGTGATTAAGTGAGAAGGCTGTCAACGGGTATGTTGGCTGTAGGGTCTTTGAATTGATACTACTAATAGTGAACTTTATCCCTGGCTTGGAAGCCCCCAGATGTAGGTTGGTTGAACCGAACTGGGTGAACAATTCTGTGTGTTATTTACTTTCTGTATTGGTTATTTACTTTGATGTCACAACATTCCTCGTAACATCAATGTATAAGATTAACCTTAACTGTTCTGAACTTCAGTGAATCAGAACCTGCGTGTTGCTGACTCTGGTATGTTAGTCCAGTGACTGTTGTAGAACAGATATCAAAAGTACAGCCTATTCTACCTGTACAGCGCTTAATGTCAGATCAGAGGTCTTAACATTCCATTAGACATTCTGAGTCTGTGACATTCCCGGAATTTCATAGGTAATAAAAAAACTTTACTTTTTTATTTACTTTGCGCTTTGTAACTTAATGTGAATTTTCAAAGATATATCATTACAAAGTAAGTTTATCTTTCATGTTACTTTCATTGGTAATTAATAGTTATGTGATTTTTCATTGACGAGTAAATTTAGTTATGTGATGTTTATCTTTCTGTATTAGTTCTTTTGGGATTCATCAAATGGAAAATGGAAATATAAAAAAGGCTACATGGCTTCATCCCAATGTAAGTGTGATGTAAATTGTAATTCTATAGTTAAATTTATGATAAATATTTACTAATTATGTCATTCAATTGTAGACAAGGCAACAACATAACTCTAATGATTGTGGGTACTATGTGATAAAAAATATATTGGATATTGTCTCTGCCAATATAACCGAGAATTTGATGCAGGTAATAAAAATAACTTTATGTTGTTATTTATTTTTTGTTTTGCAACTTAATATGAATTTTTAAAGAATAACTCTATATTGTTATATTTATGTATTATAGGTATTTGATGATCCAACAGAATTAACACAAGATGATTTGTATTTTGCGACTCCTTTGGGTAAAATATTTCTTTGAGTTATATAAAAATTAAGCTTTATCTGGTGAGTTTTATAGAATTGTCTAAGTTGTAGTTTATGCACGTAATTGTTATTATTGAGTTTTTTCACATTACATGTGGTTTTTGCACATGTATTGAGTTTCTTGATATTTTTTTGCTGATGTTAATTGTTATTATTTATTGTCAGACAATGTGATTTTGGTGTTTTCTACCGAAGCTATAACTCATCTACCTGTGGATTTTATATTGGTAATTCAAGTTTGGAAAAAGACTTATAAATAGTTGAATAATTTTGTATGTTTTATGAAGAATATATATTTGTAAGTTTGTTGTGATACAATTCAAGTTTGAAATACAATTGTTCATTTTGTAAGTTTGTTGTGAAAAATATGAAAATATCGACCTAGATGTGGTCTATGTGATGTTGGAAAGCTATGACATATATATAGAGACCTAAATTTAGTCTGTATGATATTGGAAAAATATGAAAAAATTAATACCAATTTTAATTTTACAGGGAATCATCCAAGTTAGCCCGATGTAAAATATTGCGTCAATTTTTAAAAAAATAATGTTATAATTGTTTTTTAAATCAGACTTAGCTTATAACCGATGTGTTAACTGTCTTTTTCACATCGGACCTAGAATGGATGTAAAAAGTCTCTGATTTACTATATCGTCTGACTTTACATCGGATCCAGAACCAATGTAAAAAGTCATTTTCATCCAATGTAAAAAGTCATTTCTGCACTAGTAAAAATTCATATTTAAATCATAAATAATTCACATTATTTGAGTTCAAACACGTTTTAATAGTATTTAAATATATCTGGATGTATTTTGTAAATTATTTAAATGTATAGATTTTATTTTGAATGTTATTAAAAATTAATTTTAATTTGTATAAAATAT
The DNA here is from genome assembly GCA_948472305.1 of Vicia faba. Classification (NCBI taxonomy): domain Eukaryota; kingdom Viridiplantae; phylum Streptophyta; class Magnoliopsida; order Fabales; family Fabaceae; genus Vicia; species Vicia faba. The sequence goes on from OX451738.1 coordinate 980,610,315, forward strand.
TTTTGAAAAAATATGATTTTAGTGAGTATGAATTTTATTTGAATTATTATCAAAATGTATTAACTATTACTAATAATTAAAAAATAAAAATAAAATATATTAATATAAATATTATTTGTAAGCTAAGACATAAAAAATACATTCGATCATTGGTAGAGAAGGTTGCTTCTTGGTTAAAAGGTCCTAAGTTCGATCCTTGATTATTGTAAAATTTTATTTTATTTTTCAACTTTCTTTCTTTGATAACTAAATAAAATTAAAATAAATAAAAAATAAATATTATATAGATTTAAAAATAATTGAAAATAAAAAATAAAGACTAATTAATGTTTTTAAAAATAATTGAAAATAAAAAATAAGGACTAATGGCTCAATTAAAAGGTGAAAGAAGAATTGATTTGAAAAACAATATTAACATCAGGACTAATGGCTCGATTAAACTTTATAAGAAATTAAATAGAAAATAATTCTTTAAATTTTTTGAATGACGATTATACTGTAGCCTAAATGGCCAAAGCTTTTATTTTTATTAATTATTAATTGATTTAGCAGTAATTAATACTGAACCTAATAGGTTGAACTACTGTTCGATTCTCTGCAAAGAAAAGTTTTCTGAACAGCTAAAATAGGTCTTCCCTAAAAAAAACATAAGAAGTATATGACTATAACATAGGAAACACAAAATACTACTGTCTCTTGTAAAAGTGTATTATTTGAATATTATTTGAATTTTTTATGGTGAAACCTAAGTTTAACATTTTACTGGGGGAGACACAATTTTCAAAATCACTTTAAAACAACAGGCAAGTATGAGAAGTATGTTATGATAATCAACATATTTTTATATTATTTGTTTTTTTAAACTTTTGATCTTATAATATCTGAATTAGTAAATCTTTTATAGAAAGTATAAAGAATTATGCATAGTAATGTTATGTCATTTAAAAAAATAAATATAATTTTTAAGAGAATTAAATTTGTGAATTTTTTTTTGTAATAATCAACTTTTGAAAAAAAAATACAAATAACCATGTTTCGGAGAAAATTACGCAAATAACCATGTTTTAGAAAACCAAATACCTTGGATGAGACACGTGCATTTCTGGGTTACTAACCGATATGTACCAAACTAAATATTGATCTGTGTGTCGCATATTACTCCGGTTGATGAAAACAGGGAATTGCAAGACATGTTGGTGACATTTATGCCACTTCTTACACCATTCAGGAGCAAAATCTTTCCAATTAGTAAGACTCCATTGGGCGTCGACCCTTTTGAGATGCCAGAGGGACAAACAAGTTGGATTGCATGGTATCTCTTGTTGCATTCTAAACTGCATCTTGACACGGTCGCTATGGTGCATCTCCACAACGTTGAACCGTATGATTGCAGTCTTTGCGGTCCAAACCACTGCATCCTCGGGGTTTAGTTCATGGTCCAAACCCAAATATGGTCTCCAGATAAACTGTGGATAAAATCAAATCAGCATAATGAAAACGTAATAAATAAATAATTTAAAAGTAGAAAAGTTCAAAGGTACGACGTACATCATCTGGGCTAAGGTGATCCAATAGATTACGATATAGAGCGACAATGAATCTAAGATTCTTGCCGTAATCCATACCCGTCACGCAGTACCTAAAGAAATTGTAAAATAGATTATTTTTAACATATATTTGGCGAACAGATGAATAATAAATGATTTAGTTCTTGACTTACTTTGTTGCGTATGGGAACCCAAATGTGTTGTTGTTGACGGGGTTTAGGGACTCCATTCTCCACCAACCCCAGGCTTGGAGTAAGAAAGCGCATCCATAAAATGTATATTTTTCCTTGGTTGCATTTTTACACAAGGAACTGTATAGATGGGCTAAAACAGCAGAACCCCAACTATACTTTCTAGTTTTTTCAAAGTTCCTAAGTAAATTTAAATACATAAAATTTACACTATTCTTCGTACTTTCGGGAAATAAAAAGGTTCCAAACAGTATCATTATATAATTTCTAGCTTTTATTATTCTTGCTAGCTCGGAGGATTTTTCGTTCAACTTTAGAGTCGCATAATGTTTTTTTAGTTCAGTAAGTAATATACCTTGGCCTCTAGCACTACCACCTTCAACCATATATTTTCCCAACAATTCCTCGCAAAGAGAATTGGGTTGTTGAACCGACCCGTTAACCGTCTTACCGTCGACAGAGAGACCCAATAACGTGTATTCGGCCTCTAGTGTGACGGTACATTCACCTATTGGTAGATGAAATATGTGTGTCTCGGGTCTCCACCTTTCTAACCTTGCAAGTATAAACTTTGAATCAATCGTGCAGTTTAAGATCTTTATAACATTTTCGAAACTCGCATATTCGAGATAGGGCACGATCAACGGGTCGAGAGCAATGTAGTTGTGTGAGCGAATTCTGAATCTTTTAGTATCCTAAATTCAAAATGTAAAAAGTGTAAGAGTCCATAAGATGTATAAATAATTAATAATATTATAAAAAAAATATATAATTATACAAGAATATTTGAGAATTTATAAAAACTTACAAACGCCGCAATATTGTCCCCTGTGCCTCTGTGAGAATCACCCATTGTGAAAAGAGCCATAGTTGAAATTGTATAAGATAATGAAAGAGTTTGTATTAGAGAGTGAGATGATTGTTGATGCAAAATAAGTATGTGAGGCTCTGCATTTGTAGGCAAAATTTTATCACAGAGTGAATAAATGAGGTGGTTGGTGGGTGCATGCATGCATGATATATGTCACTCATGAGGTGGTTGCAGTGTAGGTGCAGGCTAGGTGGCAGCCTTGGGGAAGACATCTTTGCATGCATGTAACACGATTGGACATGTAGGGATGCACCATTTGACTTGGCGAATGAGTACAAAATTGAAAGGTGTCGCCATCCCAATTGGTGAAATATAGGTGGCATAGGTTGCAGTGTAGGTGCAGGCTAGGTGACAGTCTTAGGGAAGACATCTCTACATGCATGTAACACGATTGGACATGTAGGGAGGTGCCATTTGACTTGGCAAATGAGTACAAAATTGAAAGGTGTCACCATCCCAATTGGTGAAATAGAGGTGGCATAGGTTGCAGTTTAGGTGCAGGCTAGGTGGCAGTCTTGGGGAAGGCATCTCTACATGAATGTAACACGATTGGACATGTAGGGAGGCGAATTAGAGGTTGCTTACTGTTGTATTTTTCAAATTCAGTACAACCTATTTAATCCTGCATTTATCAAAACACTTCTACACTTAATCACTCAAACACTCGAACATTCAGAAATTCAAAATATCAGGCACTCAAACACTCAAACACTTAAAAATTCAAACATTCAAACACAATGTCCTCTGCACCATAATATGTTATCAGTGCATATTTCAACGGTGAGACATACGTTTGTCCCACCTTTGGGTTTTTGTTTAGAGACACTGAGAACATCCGATTTTGTTTAAACAGGAAAGCCAATTTCTTATATTTCAAACAACGATTGGAGGTCAAACTTGGACGAGGTCCCGTGACACAAATCTTCTATCAAAATCCAGTTTTTTTTGTGAGAACCAAATAATATATTATGAGGTTGAGGTTCAAGATGATGAGGACCTTCAGAATATGTTTTCCAGTCATGAGTATTCTGGGTACGACTCTATTGAGTTGTACATTATGCTGCGGGAGCCTCAGTTGTCACGACCAACTCAGTCACAAGTGATTGATGCTCTTGAGGCCGAACAAGCAGAAGTAGATGTTTTTGACGAAGACGAGGAAGATGGCGAGTTAGAGTTTGACGACATGGTCAACTATAATTCTGAAGACGATGGGATGCCTGGTATACCTCCGAATGAGATCTACACACCACCTTCACACATCACAAACTTCAACATGGACGGAGATGAACCATCATCTGATGTTTTTTTTTTCAATCTGTATATGCAGTTGGATGAAAAATTAAAAGATAAAGACAAATTTCATAATAGAGAAGATTGTATCCGAGCCATAAAAAAGTTTCACATGCTAAACTCGGTCGACTTTAAGGTAGATCGTGTAAATCCAGAAAGGTACAAGCTCAGGTGTGTCCACCCAGATTGTATGTTCAAGCTCACTGCATCATACCGACTAAGAAGTGATTGTTGGATGATAGGTTCTATGTTCACCCACACGTGCGTCAATTCTACTCAATCACAGGATCATCGGAAACTAAATTATGATCTCATATGTCAAGAAATCCTACCTCTCGTAAGCAATGATCCATCATTGAAGGTGAAAACCATAATCTCTCACATCACTATGGTATATAACTATACTTCGTCATACCGAAAGGCGTGGTTAGCAAAGACCAAGGCGATTGAAAAGGTATATGGAAACTGGGAGGAGTCATACAAAGAACTTCCCCGCTACTTGCATGCACTTCAGACTTATTCTCTGGGTACTGTTTATATTATGGAAACAATGCCGGCGTACGCCCCAGATGGTACTCATGTCACCAGAAATGGAATATTCAGTAGAGTGTTCTGGGCTTTTCAACCTTTCATCACAGGGTTTGCGTCATGCAAACCTATTATTCAAATTGATGGGACTTGGTTGTATGGGAAATACAAAGGCACGCTACTGATGGAAGTTGCACAAGACGACAACAATAACATTTTCCCAATTGCCTTTGCTCTAGTCGAGGGAGATACTGGTGATGCTTGGAGTTTCTTTCTCAGGAATCTCCGAACACACGTGGCTCCTCAACCATATTTTTGTTTGGTCACTGATAAACATGCATCTATTGAGAGTGTATACAATAATCTTGCAAACGGTTGGCATGACCCTCCTTCTGCGCATGTCTACTGTATTAGATATATCATACAAAATTTCACGAGGGAGATTAAAGACAAGGCTCTTAGGAAAGCAATTACGAACATGGGGTATGTATTAACACAACCTACATTCAAACAGTATCGCAACGAGATCAGATTGTTAAATTCAGACGTAGGTAGGTGGATCGATAATATTCCGGTGGAGAAATGGACAAGTTCATACGATAATGGACAACGATGGGGCCACATGACAACAAATCTTATCGAATCCATGAATGGTTTATTCAAAGGCATACGAAACCTCCCAGTAACTGCTTTGGTTAAATCAACATATTTTAGGATGGCTTTGTTGTTTGCCAAAAGAGGTGAAATATGGAATGCCGTCTTGCAATCAGGACAACTATGGAGTGAAAGCTGCATGAAGTATATTAAGGCAGAAAGTGCCAAAGCCAACACCCATCTGGTTATAAGGTTCGACCAACACAACCACAACTTCATTGTCAAAGAGACAATCGACCATAATGAGGGGCTTCCAAGACAAGAGTATAGGGTAATACTACCATCTCGTTGGTGTGATTTTGACAAGTTTCAAGCCTTTCGTATGCCTTGCTCCCATGTCATTGCGGCGTGTGTGTATACTCATCAAGGCGCATTACAACTTCTATCTCCCATTTACAAGTCTGAAACCTTGCTCAACATATACAACAACAACTTCCCATTAGTAGAGAAACCTGATTATTGGCCTGCATACGACGGTGAAATAGTATGGCACAACGATCAAATGCAAAGGAATAAAAAAGGTCGTCCCAAAAGTAAGCGTATCGCAACTGAAATGGACTCCCTTGACAAGCTAGAAAGAAAGTGTGGTTTATGTCGTCAGGTCTGACACAATCGAAAAAATTGTCCCACTCGGGCTACTAGCTCAACCGCATAAAAACTGTATGCAAACCATCTTTACTTTTTTAAGTTCTAAAAATTACGGTTTTTCATTAAGAGCATTTGTTACAACAAACCTTACGCAAACAACAAATAAAAACACGATAAAACGTCTAAGAAATTACAACCGTCAAAATAATTTCATTTGACCCATGAATCATCAACATTACGTCTCTGTCTGTTTTGACTTCCTCCAACGAAAAATTAGGTCTTCCAGTTGCAAGTGAGGTGGTTGTTCTTCTTCGCTGGATCCTTCTAGTTTGTTCTCCATCCTTGATGTCTCCCTCTAGCCATCACATCAACTCTCTCTTCAGACGCTCTATGGAGTGAATATGCCAAAATTTGATTTTCATCGGAGGTTTGGTGGCTGAGAAAATAACGTATCCATCTCTGATGAAAATCATGAGAGATGTCACGACGCAAATAACTGAGAAAAAAATAAGAAGACAATGCGAGAAAGTGTGAAGAATGACGGAGAATTGAGTCATTTATTTAAAGAAATGTGCATTGCCCTAGGCGCCAAGTGAGATGGCGCCTCCTCTCACATTTAAAGTGCATGCGCCATCTCACTTGGGTAAAAGTGAGAGCATGCGCCAAGTGAGGTGGCGCCTAGGGCATAATGACAGGTGCATGCGCCAACTGAGTTGACTCCTCCTTTGTGGGGTTTCTTGAAACATAATTATTTGCATAATTTTTTCTGAAACATGATTATTTGTGTATTTTTTTTCCAATACTTGATTATTGCAAAAAAAAAATTCTGAATTTGTCATCCAAAAAGAAATAACTGCCTAACTTTATTTATTTTTAATGATATTTTAGTATAACCTTGTTTATATAAAATCAAAATTAAACGTAAAAAGTTATTTCACTTATTATATTAATAAGAATATTTTAATAAATAATAGGTTTAATTAAACTTTGATCCTTTTATTTTATATTTTTTTTCGATTTTGGTCCTTCATTTTAAAAATTATGATTTTGGTCTTTTTAGTTTTCGGTTGAAAAATGAAGAAAAATAAGAATTAAAATTGTAGAAAAAAACAAAATAAAGAGATGAAAATTGTACAGAAAACTTAAAAAGAGAATTAAAATAGTAATTTTTAAAATGAGGGAGACCAAAATCGAAAAAAATATAAAATAGAGAGACCAAAATTATAATTAAACCTAAATAATATTAACTTTTTTGTTGTATTAAAATCATATTTTATTTAAGAATTACGCATATTTCAAATAAAATATTCATGTAGGAGGAAGTAGTAGTACTGCGATTAATTCAATTTCTAAACAAATACTACTAATCCAGTCTAATAAATTAGATAGTACAGCTTACATATACATAATAAAAAGGCTTTAATAACTCTATAATGACGAAGAAGATTGATAGTACAGCTTGTATTGAATAAATTAGATAGTACTAGTACAGCTTACATATACAAAATAAAAAGATTATAAAAAAGTTTTAATAACTCTAGAAGATTTATTTCCAAATCTATTCAATGTCATTAAAGTAGCGTTAGTCTCTTTCTTATCACATTACATAGTTTTGGAAATCAATCTTCTTCATTATTATAGAGTTATTAATGGTTTTCGTTTTGTATAGTTAAGATGTACTATTATCTAATTTATTAGAATGGGTTTGTTAGTAATATTTCTATATATATATATTGAATTCTGAACCCCACTTATGTACTCCTTTGGGGTTTAGACTCTTATTAGTGAGGTATTCATATACTCCTCCTATCCCTTTTTAACATGTCATTTAAGTTATGTTAGACAAGACTAATAAACTAGTTTATTGTTTTTAATTAATAAGTTTACATTAATAAAATAGACCTTTTTAGTTACTTTTTTCCACAAACTTATAATATTTTTATATTATTTTTTAATTTTAACTTAGACACGTTTTTAAATATATTTCAAGTTTTTAGTTTATTAATTTATCAATTTAATTTTTTTTAACTTCTTTAAATTTCAAAAAAATAAGTGTTTCATTATCTTGAATATTATTAGTCTGACGTAAAAGTGGATTCATCATACATATCAGATTCTAATATTTTTTTGCTTGATTTGGAGCGAAATCCGTTTAAACTGTCAGATATTTAGAGGTAAGATGAGTATTTAATATTCAAATGCACACAATTAAAAATATCTGTTACTACTAGAAAGAATTTCCAGAAGATTCATGCGTTTATGTAGGAAAGTGAGGAAGAAGTTCGAGAATAGACGGGTGTCATACCCTAATTTTTATCTCTAAGATTCCACCTATCATATCATTTGCATCTCATCAAGATCATAAGCATGGTATCCTCTTAGCCTCAACCTTTTGGGGTCAACCTTTGGGGGAGATCATCAAGCACCCTTTTGTGTTTCTTTTTGCATCTATTTCTTGTTTACATGTCTTTACTTTACTAACCTTATTCAAAATACAAAAACATGTGTTGCTTTCTTTTCATTTTATTCAAGGTAGGGACTTGTAAACAAATGATCAATCCAAATTATATTTTTTATTCCCAAGGTCAAAGTTTGGTCAACAAGTGGTTCACAAAAGCTTTTACTTTAAGACATGACCTATAATCTTATGTCATATTCATGATTCAAGAATGATTCATGTGTTTATTCCCATGTCATCTTAAGCCATTTCTCAAGGAAATCATCAATATTATTCAAAGGAAAATCAAGATTCCTTCAATTTGTGTTCAAGTGATCATCATTGGGACTTTGGATGCATGAAAATATCAAAAATCATAAGTTGGTGCATGATTGGTTGACCTAAAATCAAGTATGTCATGTCACTTGACCCAAACACCATAACTCTCTCATTTATCAATATTTTTAGAATCTACTTCAAGCCAAATGTCACATTTGATCTCCTCTACAACACTGCTTCAAGGTTTAAACATCAATTTTGCCTCTAAGTCCATCAATTTTGGAATTGGTCAAAATGCCACATGTGCACAAAAGTAGATTCATGACATGGTCGACCTAATGTGAGGCCTGGATTTCAGAGCTACGACCTTAACTTGCCATCAATTCTATTTTCAACTCAAGCATATATTTGGTCTGATTCTTTTTGCATTTGATTCCTTACCATGAGGAGAACATTTGGCATGAAGAACATTCCAAAATGCACGAGTGGATTTCATTTGGTCTAAGCATGAACATTGCACCATGAACTCTATTTTGCAGCTATGATATATACCTTGTAATCATGTGAAACTTCATTTGGGACCACTCATACATGTGCCAACTTGTTTCTCTTTGCAAAACACGTCCCATAGTGTGCAAAACGACTTGATTCCATACTCAACTATCCCATTTCATGCTCATTTTCACACAGATTACAAATCAAAATATCTCAACTTGGTTCACACGTTTGAGATCTGATTTCACACGTATCATGATCTCATTAAGTTCCTATAAATAGAGGAAGATTTTGCCTTCATACGCAAACTTGAACAGCCACAAAACCTCTGCCATTTTCACTCCTGAAACCTCCAAAAAACCAGAAACCCCAACTTAATTTCTAGCCCGTTTTAACTTCAAATCTCGACCCATAAACATTCATCGACATCATCTGAAGTTGATAGAACCATTATAGAAGTTTGAAACCTCTTGCAACCATCAACTTGATTTCACCATTTTCGGACCTTCAAAGCTTCAACTGAAAAGGTAGATACGAGTTACTTCTCTGAAGAAATGAGTTACCACCCTCTTCGTCTTGATTTAAAGATTCAAAGCCCCCACTCACCTTAGATTTATTCATCGTATTTGTCATTTAATTTTACTTTCAATAAATAAGTTTAACTGTGTTCTTGAGAAAAAAATCTCTCTGCTTAAAGCCAATTAATGACTCTAATATAGAGAAACATGAACAGTGACATGAGTAGAAGCTTAACCATGTGGTGTTAGAGCTTAAAACTCAGAGTTCATGGATCTCCAAAAGTGAACCAAGGTTGAAGATGACGCAGGTTTGCATACGCTTTGGTGCAAAATTTGAATATTCTGGCCAATTATAGGGCGAAGCGTGTGCTAGCCGTTTGAACATTTTAATTTCTTTTATTTTTAATTCATTTTAATTTCTTAAAGTTTTCTAATTTATTTTAAATAGTTCCTTTGACCTTTTTTACTCCAATTTTTTTCCATAAATCAATAAAAGTATTTTCTATCACATATACTTTTTTTAAAAAATTTTAAAGGTCATTTTTAGCATTTTTTGCTATTTCTTTTTATTTTCATTTCAATTTTCTTTTAACAATTAATTTTCAATCATTTTGAAATATTTTTTATTCTAACTTTTGAGGTCTTGTAACTTTGAATATTTCTGACTTACTCAAATTTTTTCAAGACATTTATTTGATATTTTGATGCATCTTTTGAATTTTCCATTTTATTTTCATTTTAAACCATTTTTTAAATAATTTTTAAATTAATTTTAAATCATTTTTGATTCATTTTGGATCTTACTTTTGTTAACTTTTATCATTTTTAGTTGATGGATGCTTCATCTTGTCCAATTGATCTTTGAATGATGTCTTGGTTTCATGAACTTTCATCATTTCAAACTTATCATTAAATGATCATTTGATAATTTTTGGTACTTTGGATTGATGATAAGTTTATCCCATTGTATCATGAAGAAGGGTGATTGAAATTTGATGATAAACATCCCTTGCCTTGGTGTTTGATCATATCTCCTTCTCTATCTTCTTCTTTTAATTTTGTTTTGACTTGTGGTACAATATTTTAGGAGAATGATTTTGTATCATTTATCTAACATTTATGACACATAAATTGCTGTTGACCGGTCTCACAAATGTGTGAATTCTACAAAAGTTCACTTACAATTGCTTAACATAATGCTAAATTATCCCGACTTAGTTGAATCCTCATTAACTCTAACTTTGACATATTAATTGCGCTAACATTGACCTTTATGCACTTTACTTTTACGCACTTTACTTTTACGCACTTTACCTTAATGTCATTTACTTTATGTCATTTAATTTCAAGTCATTTACATTCATTTCATTTATATTCTTTTCATTTTTACTTTTTGCCTTTATCTTTTGTTTTCTATTACTTTATTGCTTCAAAAGACCAAAAACATTAATAAATGACTAAAACCCTAAAAAACTCGGATCACGTGGACTTTGTGTTACTATCCCTTGCTTGAGGAGTTTTTTTGGACCTTGAACTTTGGACTTAGGACTTAGGCTTTCCCTTTGATAGAAGTGGTATCTTAGAATTTGAGATTCATCTAGACTTTTGATCTTCAAATCAAGACTTGACCTTATTTTTTTATCTCTGTTTGAAGACTTAGAATTTTCTATGTGACTTTGTGCTTTTGATTTTCATCTGGATCTCTTAGTATTTATCTGTGCTTTCTTATCTTGTGGATCAATCCAAAGGGAAATGAATGCTTATTTTGATCAATATCAAATGCTTGTTCCATCTTGTGGTTAGTTCAATTGAACGCATAAAGGCTTTCTCTTGGGCTACCTTACAATGAGACATTTTATTTCCTGTCATTTACTTTTATGCTTTAGGATAATCTCTTCATCTCCTACCCACTTCTTCAATTTTCAAAAATTCTCCCTATTTTCAAAACTTATTTCAAACTTAAAATCTTTCATAATAAACCTTGATTTTGTCAAGTGATCCAGAAAGTCTATTTTTCTTAATAAAATCTAAAACACTTAAGCATATTCAAACTCTTTTCAAAACTTTTGAAAGAGAGAAACCTCATCAAATTTCTTTTTGTGCCTTTGTGCATTTTTATTTCAAAACCTTTTTTAAAATATTAGATATTAGTCTATTCTAATAGTGATGCTGTAGCGGTAGAAATATTGAGACTAAGCCATTGGATTGACTTGACTCGCACAGATAAAAAAATCGCCACTGTGCTTTATTGTTTCCAGGGGAATGGGAAAAGAGCGAATAAACCCAAAAAGAGAGGAAGAGAATCTAGGTACGGGGGTTGGTTATGCAAAGGGAAGATATTATCACCCTACACATCTACGGTACTCCGTATGAACCTCTTTGAAAATTTGTGTATTTTGGCCATAAATGGTGTATATAAAAATAGATGGTGGAGATGAGAAAAGAAGTATTTTTTTACAATTTTTGCACTCGTCGCGGTTGTGAACCTTTAGTGCATCCGTACCACCTTTCATGCAATAGGAGATCCGGTTACTCGTATTTCACCTCAAAAATTTTAAAACACAAGTGTGTTGGTTAATTTTAAGAGAAGAGACATCATCGTCATATCCGAGTGGAAAACATACTTACTACCCATGATGGTGAGCAAGGAGAATTTGTATCATCTCAAAGTGGAGGATATAGCTTAGATTTTAAAATCAACAAAGCCTTACTCAACACTCAAGTGGATAATATCTCACTTTTCTACATATCATAGAAGTATAGTAGCTCGCATCACTATAAGAATCGACAAGAGTCTAATCTTTTGAGAATTTTTTTTAAAGTATAATACCAAAGTGACAAAATGGTTTGAATGAGATTAATTGAATTTTAGTCTTCTCACCAAAAAAAAGTCAAAGTATGATTAATATTGATTAAAATTTGATTAAGAAAATATTTTTTAAAATGCATGGACCTAAGTCCAAGTTTATTATGAAAGCGGCTCAAGTTAGAAAGCAAGAAGAGTTTTTAAAAGGAGGGGGGATATTTTTAAAATTAAAGAAGATTGAAGGAGATGAAGGGACTATCCTAAAGTATAAGATAAAAGCTAAGAAAAAGAATCGTCTAACCAACAAGAAGCCAACACTTGACATAAATAGTCAATGTAGAATTCACATCCTTTGGATTAAAACCAAGCAAGCGAAAAATACAAAACCTCTTAGGAATACCAAGCTTCAGATGAATTAAGTCTTCACAAAAATTGGGAAGAGTAATAACTGTATATAAAGGAATTTCCAATCACAGACGAAGCACATAATCCGAATAACCTACACACAAAGAAAATAAACCCAATGTCTTGGGGGTAAACCCCAAGAACTCCAGACAAAATAACCATAGAGTCACAAGGTCCCAAGGGTAATCAAGGCTTCTAATCCTAAGTCCAAGAGGTCCACAACTCCATTATGCCAAGTGTAATATGGTGGGAGAACTGACTTTTTGGTTTTATCCAAATGTGTGGATAGCAAGAGTCGCCACCGACTTTTCTTTTATCCAATAAGGAAAGGGTGAAAAGAACAGGAAAGACCTTTGATAGATATTGAGTTCGGGGGGTAAGTTATGAAAAGGAAAGGTGTTAGCATCCTTTTCAACCATAGTTATCTACAGGCTTTTAATTGCTAGCTCACTTTTTGAAAATCTTGCTTTGTGTGTGATTTGAAAATATTTTGAAAAGCCAAAGTTAGGCTAACTTTGTAATGGTTCTTGTATCAATCCTCAAGAACGCGTACAAATTATTTGAAAATATTTTGTTTGAAAAGTATGATGTGAAAAAATGTTTATTTCACAAAAGAGTTATGAGCAAGCGATTAAGAGTTCCTTACCCACTAAAGGTCATTCTTATTATTTTCCTTCTCCTTTAGAGATAGTGTTATCCATACCATTAGTTGGTAGGTAGCCCTATCCATTGGATGTGAAGGAACAAGCGAAGGGTCATTGTATGGTCATTGAAGGAAACACATAGAGATACTTTAGCAACTTATCGAAGGGACTAAATCATTTTTCGTAGGCAATGTTGAAGGATCATCGAGGGACTATGATCTTTATCCGAAGGTACTTTGCTAAAGTATCCATACTTTCGAGGGACATGACCATGTATTCGTAAGACAACAAGAGAGGTTACCCTAGAGGTGCAAAGTGTGAATAGTGTATTCAGTTATTTATCTTATATTAGGGTTATCTATAGATTGTTTTTAGATCTTGCCATACATGTCTAGTTACTAACAATATAAAATATAGCGGGAAAAGTAAAGGTGTCGAAAGTAAATCCTAAGCTATTACAGGGCTTTGGGGCAGTTACATAAAAAGTTGCGAAAAATAAAGTGTGGAATTTAAACCCTAAGCTATTACATCCCGTAAGCAGTTACATAATAGGTAAAAAAATAAGGAAAGATAAATCTAAACTATTACAAGAAAAAGTCGTGCAACCTATACAATCGTCTAAGAATTTAAATGCAACATAAATGATAATTAAAAAAGTGATTTTTAAAAAAATTAATTTGACGTTAATTAAATAGTTAAAACTCTAAGTCTAATTAATTTTAATTAATAAAAATCCTAAAGTCTAATTAGTTTTAGTTTTAAGAAAATACTAATTAATCTAATTAATAAATAAATAAATAAATGTCAAAATAAATGTCAAAATAAATTATTGATTAGAAAACCTAATCCTAATTTATTAGGGTTTTGAAAAAAAGGTTAAAATTAATTGATGGTTAATTAATAAAATAATTAGGGTTAAAGAAAAGAATTAGGATTAGTAATTAAAAATAAAAGAAAATAAGTTAGTAAAAATAAGAAGAATTTTTTTGCATGGGATGAATGTTGAACCTACACCCTCCAGCCTTCACAATGCACAACTTACCACCCATCCAACGTGCTGGTTGTGTTATAAGGATAAGCGCTGCACATAATATGTGAAACCTCTTATAAATTGGAAAATAACAAAAATATTTGCAGGCGCAGGGATCGAACCCACGACCACTACATCATACGCCTTCGTCTTGACCAGCAGAGCTACGCTCTCATTCGTTCATATGACTGAAACAATTAAATATAAAATAAACAAAAACAGATTGACCGGAGAGGCGCCGAAGCCCTAGCTTCGTCCGTCTTCTTCAGTGAGACCTTTTTTGTACCTGCGAAAAAAGAGCATGTTAGTGATCAAATAGAAACCTACCCCCTAATTTGACCCTTGTGAATCCATTGGTGGCCTTAGTTTTGGCTAAACCGTCTTGCATAATGAGATACAATGAAAATAAAGAAAAACGTTGTAATAATGGAAATAGGGTGTTCTGGCGTCATGGGCTTCATACAGGGGTTCAATCCTATATAGTTTTGTCTCAGGAATACATTGCACATGTTAGTTTCAATCAAAGCATAATAAAACTAAAATACGAAATTCAAGAAATCATGTAAACCAGTGATGTATGTAATACTCGTTTCAGGCTTCTCTGATCATCAAGAATGATCAATACTTACTCTATAGCACCTCAAGAGTCAATTTGGATGGCTGGTTTGCTTTGAAAGTGGTTGTATGAGAGGTTTCGGGTTTGCCCTAGTTTAACAAAATTTGAGGTTTTGAGTGGGTGTTCTTGCAAGATTTTTTCGTGTCCTTGTTGTCTGAACATGAAGGGTATTTATAAGAGGATTATATTAGGTCAAAGGTGGGCTTGGACCTCTTATAAAACAACCTTTGTTTCTTGTTTGAAAATAGAATTGGAATAAGATAAAACATGAAGATTTGTTTTGAAAATAACCCCACACAGTTTGTAGCATATCTTTGGGCCTCCACAATATTTGAAACAAAAGTTTTTTATGCCTCACACCTCCTTTTGATATTTATTTGATTTAATTTTAAATTCAAATGAATAAAATCAAAATAAATGAAATATAAAAATTAAAAGGGTGTATGAATAGATTTAGAGGTCCATTATGAGGTCAAAAACACGTTTGGACTCTAAAAGATAAGTCTATTATCCCAAAAATTCAAGTTTTCTCAATTTGGGTTTCATGCATTTTCTTAAAATTGCCTAACTTGCACCAATCATAACTCTCTCAATTTTTGTCATATGAAGGTGGTCATGGACTTTTTTGGAAAACTCAATATGTCCCTTACAATCTCTATGTTGGTCATTTTTTTTTATTTGAAGACTTTATCTTGATGTAAATTTCTTTGACAAAAAGTATCTTTTTGTTGACTTTTAAAATGACCTGTAATGTTTTGACCCATATCTCTCAAATGAAGCATTTTTTGGCCTTGAGAATAGAGACAAAGTTGTAGAGAATTGAATTTCCTTCAACATGAGATTTGGTTGAGAAAAATATGATGAAGTATGTGTAAGTTATGCTTGGTCAAAGTTCAGTTGACTTCTCTAAAGAAAATCCTAATTTAGTAACTTTTGACTTTTGATGAATCTTGAGTTTTCTTGATGAATTATAATCAACCCTTGGTCAAATGATGAATGTCACTTCAAAATGTTGATTTTTACCAAAAATATTGAAGTTTGACTGTATGTTGACCATAATTGACTTTTTGTCCAATACAATTAATTTTCACTTATCTGAGCAATTGACTGAGCAAATTTGTGACGTAAGGCTTGGAACTTGACATGAGGAGTCTTTGAAGCATAGAGGAAACCATGAAATCCACTTGAGGCATTAGAAGTACAATTCCATTGGGAAAAACAAAACCCTAGTTGTAGGTCAATGCTTAGGAGGAGGATTCATCTGATCAATTCTTGAGTAGTCTTGAGCAATTGAGAACTCTAAGAGTATGAGGATGTCTTTTGAAAATGAGAGGGAAAATTTGGGGGTACAACACCAAGGATAGTAACCAAATAGTCCAAGTAACCTTAAGACATTTTTTAATGTTCAAGTTGGTTATTAAGTGTCTTCAAAAATAAAATGAAAGCTCAAGTGAGAAAAAAATAAAAAAATGACATAAAGATAAGTGCTCAAATGAGCAAAGATAAAATGGCATAAGGATAAATGTTCAAGTGAGCAAAGATGAAAATAGCATGAAATATAAATGCTAAAGTAAATGGTGCATAAAAGTAAATACATAAAATAAAGGTCATAAAGTAAAAGCACAAAGTAAAAGCACAAAGTAAAAGTCAAATGTTAGTGAGTTAGAAGTTAGAGGTTAGTTGAATGACCATCTTGAAACTTGAATTTGAAAACTAATTAGAAGATTAATAAAATCAAAGCTTCTGAACAATAAGTTTCATTTGCTTTTTGTCAAGTATATCATTCATTTCAGGTACTCAAGGCAAGCATATATGATCAACGGTGTTTAAATTATTCACTTAGACCAAAATTCATGAAAGTTCATTAGAGGATTGATAAGATCAAAGCCTCCTAACAATGAACTTAAAAGTTATTAGATCCAAGGTTTCAAATTAAACATACTTGGGCTTGCAAACATAGGTCTGGGCCACAAATGATCATTTTTTCGAATCGGGACAAATTTAGCGCTATGTTAAGCAATCGTAAGTGGACTTATGTAGAAGTCACACCTATTTTGAGGTTGGTCAATAGTAATCTATGTACCACATGTTAGAGAAATGATATGTAGATTATTCTCCAATAATATGTAGTACAAGTAAGAAAGGGATAAGATAAAGAGAAAGGGGATGTATCTGATGAAATTAGGGTTTCAAATATGATCAACATCATTCATCCATTTTGGTGGATTTTGTTTTTTAGCCTATCAACACCCAAGATCCAATGAGGTTGAGGAACTTATCCCAAAATAACACCCAAATCCGGACCAAACAAAAATGATAAAACAATATTCAATAAAATAATAATTAAATGATTAATAAAAAGGAAATAATTGGTAAAATACATAAAGTATATTAAAACACCAAATAAAAATCCTAAAAAATAGTCAGAGGTCAAACATGAGTCAATAAGTGTTGACAAATTTTTTTTAGAATTTTTTAAAGTCAAAATCTATTTTTTAAATTTAAGGAAATAAGTAAAATAAACAAAAAATTGTAAAAAATAGTAAAATCAGAAATAAAAATAAAATAAGGTCATCAATATTTGCCAAGAGGTCATTGGATTCTTCCATATTTTTTCCAGAATTTAAAAATCTAGAAAAGTATTTTTAAACAATTAAAACAATTCAAATAAAGTGAAAAATCATAAAAAATACCAAATCATAAAATAAAATTGTGAAATAATAAGAATGAGAAACAGAAAAATCAAAAGTTTTTTGGAGAATTTTTCAGATTTTTAGAATTTGAAATGAATTTTTTATGAACTTTTGAAGTTTAAAACAATTAAACCAAAAATCAGAAAATAAAAATAATGTCAAAATAATGTGTACCATCCAATCATAGTCAAAACGCGTTAGTAAACATATCCTAAGGACCCGGCGCACTGTGCTTGATATGGACCTTATTGAAAAACACACAGAATCAATTAAATTCGGGCCAATCAAAATAAAACAATTGTAACGCTATCATTGATTGAAGAACGACGCGTAGGTCGTCTTCAACCTCCAGACCTCTGCGCATTTGGTTCTTATGAGATTATTTCAAATGATCCTAACCTTACCCTCGCGAAAAATTTCTTTAAATCACAGCTCAGTCGATTTGAGAAAAACCAGAAGAAAAAAGTTGGAAGGGGATTTGAAAATTCATGAGCAAAACTCAATTTCAATTAAAAACTAATGATGCGATCAATATCAGAGTGATGAGAGCTACATCATAGCAACAAATTTGGAGAGAATTGATGGAGGAATCTACCCGTTGAAGTTCAAATTTAGAGCTCTGAAACTCGACTTGGCTAGCACGATTCAGGGTACCTCAAGGCTTGGTTCTTCTTCTGTTAGCTTCAGTGAAGTTCAAGGATGAAGATTCAGCAAATAAATTGGATTGAAAGATGCTTTAGAATTGAATTCAAAGTTACAAAATTATGAGTTATGGAGGAAGTTTAACAGATGTTCTTTTTCTCTCTAAATATTATAAAATGAAGTAGAGGAGGTCTCTATTTATAGGAGAAGTGAATGGAATCGAGAGGAGGGGTGAATGATGCAATTTGAGTGGAAATCATGGACACCTACGATCATGAAGAATGTATAGACACATGTGCATCTAAAATCATCCAAATGATGTATTTTGACACTCTAAATTATTCAAACATCTTTGCTAATCATGCTTAAGTGGGAAACGCAAGGTAATTTGGTGATTAGAAGCCATATTATGGAAATTGAAAACTGACATCAAGTGATTTTTTTAGTTTTAAAGCATCAACTTTACAACCATGGTGCAAACAGCCCAGGGACCTTTATGATTAAATCTTGGATTCTTTAGAAACCTGAATAACCAAGCTTGACAGTGTGCTTTGAAAGTTTCCATTTGGTGATCTGAGTTGAAAGTTATGATCAATTGAAATTGGAAAAAACACACGGATTTGTGGACTTAAAAGAATTTCTAAGTTTTGAGCTCAAAGTGACTTATAATCTCTTGCCTTCATACATGGCCTCCCACTCAAAATTAGGTTTTGGTCACTGAAGATGGTATGAAGTGGACTTCTTAAAGAGCATTGTTAAACATGAATCATTCAAAAAATCCAAAAAATGAGAGAGTTACGACCTTGTGAAGTTGATGAAAATCCATGAAATGACCTATAATCGTTTGAGCTCTTAAGGCATCTTCTAAACATTTTTAAGCTTTGCACATAAAAGAAAAGATGAAGTTCACATCCTAAATATTATTATGGAAAAAGAATGGGCTAAAGGGGATAAAAATTGACCAAGTTAATATCATTTGAAATCAAACTCTAGAATTCAAAGGCTCTTCAAGTTGACTTGTAATCTTTCTCAACTTTTAGTGACCTTCCATTCAAAATTAGGCTTAGACTTATGAAGAGAGCTTGTTAAGGACCCTTTATAGAGAATCATGGCTTTGGACCCACTTAAAAATCTCAAAAAATGAGCAAGATATGGTCCTTGGAAGTCAACAAACCCTAGCTCAAAGAGTGTCAAAATGACTTGAAACCCCTTTCAACTTTTGATGATTTTTCTTGCATAATTGGATCTTGTCATGTGAAGAAAGGTTGTTATAGATAATGATAAGAAACCATAGAAAAAATAACCAACTAAAAAATGTTGAAAATTGAGAGTCTTATGCACTTGTGATCATTGAATCTAATATTTGTTCAATTAGGTCAAACTGGTTGAATCAACCTTGAATCTCTTGGCCTTTTTTTGTGCAAAATAAAGCATGATGAATCATAAGAGGCATTGAAATGATTTTGTATTGAAGCACACTCAAACATGGAGCTTAAGCCTCAATGACGCTTGTTAAAGAAGGAATGGAAATTAACACATGAATCTATGAATCCTCTTGATGAATTTCACCACCAACTTTGAGGAGATCTTGACCTAAATAATGCGAGAGAGTTCCTTGAACCACAAATATTTGATGCCAAAGACATGACCTTGAAGATTCATCTCTTGAAATCCATTAGAGAACCATTTGATTGATAACCACCCATCAAACCCTATATTAGATGGTGAGTTGAATTCAATTGTGATCACCTACAATATGAACATTCAAATAAACATATATACACATATTGATGTTAGTTAAAAGAACATATTTACAAAAATAAACAATTCAAGGTGCTTGGTAATCCCTCAAGATAAAACTTAAAGATAAGATAAAGAGAGAAATAACCCCAAAGTGTGTGTCTTGATGCATTGTGACACGAGATGATGAGAAATCTTAGGGGGGGGGGGGGGAAATTGGGGTATAACAACTTCCCTTATTTAAGTGTCTTCTATCTGAAGCTACAAAAGTTAAAATCTTAGTCTCAACGCGATCGAAGATACTTAAATAGAAAACAAATCTTATTTTTTGCCCTAAGATGCCATGAAATGCTTATGATCATGAATGCAAACAAACAACTACAAAGGTGACACATAACACCACTGGGTAAGTAGAAGATAAAACAATAGATCAAAAAGAGAGTCCAACCAGCAAAATAAGTCGATAAGGAACAAAATACTAAACTCTACTGGGGTAAAGCCCAAAGAGGAGATAAGGCATCACTAACTCAATAAATGAGGAAAAAGAAATGGATGACAATGATCGACAGATAACTGTGAATTACCCACTTCTAGAGGGGATAGCAAAAAGAGAGTAATATCGACTAACAGGAGATCAGAAATTAATGACCTGAAGGATGCAAATAGAAGCAGTAAGTTGATATCGGTAAATATCAACATTAGGGTCGGTAACAAATGATTTTCATCAGTACTTACGACTGGAAACATGTGAGCTCTTTTAGAGAAAAGTGAATCTCAACAATGAACTATCTCTTGTAATGAAAAGACTACCATTCATCAGAGTAAAACATCCCAATAACAAACTATCTCCCTTAATGAAGAGACTACCATTCATCGGAATAAAAATATCAACAATGAACTATCTCCCATAACAAAGAGACTACCATCCATTAGAGTAAAAATCTCAACAACGAATTATCTCCCATAATGAAGAGACTACCACTCATCAGAGTAAAACCTCAACAACGAACTATCTCCCTTAATGAAGATACTACCATCCATCTCAGTACAAATCTCAATAATGAACTATCTCCCTTAATAAAGAGACTACCATCCATCGGAGTAAAACCTCAACAACGAACTATCTCCCTTAATGAAGAGACTACCATACATCAGAGTACAAATCTCAATAATGAACTATCTCCCTCAATAAAGATACTACCATCCATTGGAGTAAAACCTCAACAATAAACTATCTCCCATAATGAAGAGACTACCATCCGTCGGAGTAAAAATATCAACAACAAACTATCTCCCATAATGAAGAGACTACCATCCATTGGAGTAAAACCTCAACAAAGAACTATCTCCCTTAATGAAGAGACTACCATCCATCAGAGTAAAACCTCAACAATGAACTATCTCCCTTAATGAAGAGACTACCATCCATCAGAGTAAAACCTCAACAACGAACTATCTCCATTAATGAAGAGACTACCATCCATTGGAGTAAAACGTTAACAATGAACTATTTCCCTTAATGAAGAGACTACCATCCATAGGAGTAAAACCTCAACAACAAACTATATACCTTAATGAAGAGACTACCGTTCATCAAAGTAAAAATATCTTCTCTGGAATTTAACAGATTTACTGGGGAAGAACAGGTTGATCAAATAAAGAGACCTACCACTTGATGTTTACAAAGAGGTTTGCGATAACGCTACTGGGAAATGAATCTTGACTTTATGGGGAAGGGCCAATACATTCCTGCCGAGGGTATAAACTCTTCATGTGCAAAATAAATGCACATTCTCAGTCCATGGGTCAGAGCCTACAAAAATCAAAATAATATTGCTGCCAGGGACCAGAGATTCAAACCAAGATCAAACCGGAGTGAAACAGTAAACCTGTTAGAACATAGTTTGATTCTACAACCCTTAATTAGAGTTTTGATGAGAACAAAATACAAAGAATAAATAAATTGTAATATTTATATATAAGACAAATATGCTTCTTAAAATTATGTTTTGTATATACAGAAGTTCTGATGGAATCAACATCAGAAGATCAGCAATATATCAGAAGCATCAGAAGACCAGTAACATGTGCTACACGCTGAAGCTACCAGATCATACGCTGAAGCTTGATGACCAGAATCTGGGCATAAACATATACACTCTGACTCTGATCAAAGATCTCTACCAAGTCATCAGCACTCTGAAGTGTTATCATAAGTTAAAGCAAAGAACACTCTGAAGCGCTACCATAAGCAAAGAAGACTCTGAAGCGTTATTAAGTATTCAAGACAGAATTAATTAACAACGACTTTATTCAGACAAGATCTTCTCAAGAAGGAAAGTGCGTTATTATCATTAAAAGTTCTTTATGGACAACGTATCTTTGCCTTGGCTATATAAACAAGTCTGTGTGAGAAAAGACGCACGCATGCACTCATACAAATTTTCCAAGCCTTCAAACCACGCTTACTCAAACGCTTTAGCAAATTCAGTTTTACTCGAAGCTTAAATTGTGTAATTATCACAGTTGTGATATATTGTTTTATTAGAAAACGTTAACACATTCTAGTTCAATTATTTGTAAAAGATTTCCTTGAGATAAATCGGTTTGTGGTTATACTCAAGAAGGCTTTAACAGTTGTTAAAGTAGCTGTTATAATCCTTTGAATATAGTGGATTAAGACCTCGTTGGAGAGAGGCGAAATCACCTTGACGGGTGGACTGGAGTAGTTTGAGATCAAACGAACCAGGATAAAAATATTGTGTTGTCTAAGCGTTTGTTTTAAGTTTTACAATTCAACCCCCCTTCTTGTGTTTTTCACATCTTCAATTGGCATCAGAGCGCCTGGTTCTGAGCTTATAACACTTAACCGTGTCAGTACAAGATCCAGCGTCGGAAAAACACAATGGCAGGACCAAATCAAAACATCAGCAATGAAAACAATGAAGAAAGAGACAGATTCAGTGGAAAACCTCCAGTCTTTGATGGAGAGAACTTTGACTACTGGAAAGACAGAATTGAGAGTTTCTTTCTGGCCCATGATGCTGATCTGTGGGACATGGTGACTGATGGATACACGCACCCAGTGGATGGAAGTGGTCAGAAGATTGACAGGAAAACAATGTCTGATCAGCAAAAGCGTGAGTTCAGAAATCATCACAAGGCCAAACAATTCTTCTCAGCGCCATCTCTTATTCAGAATATGAGAAGATATCAAACAGAGACACTGCAAAGAATATGTTTGACTCTATGAGAATGACGCATGAAGGAAACATTCAAGTCAAAGAAACCAAAGCCCTTGCACTCATTCATAAGTATGAGGCATTCAGGATGGAAGAGAGTGAATCAATAGAAACTATGTTTTCAAGATTTCAAATTCTTGTTGCTGGTCTAAAAGTTCTTGACAAAGCGTATTCTACTGCTGATCACGTTAAGAAGATCATCAGAAGCTTGCCAAAACAATGGAGGCCAATGGTCACAGCGCTTAAGCTAGCCAAGGATCTCAACAAAATCTCTCTGGAGGAACTTGTCAGCTCTCTCAGAAGTCACGAGATAGAGCTAGAAGCAGATGAACCTCAAAAGCAAGGTAAGCCATTAGCTTTAAAATCTAACAGAAAATCTGACTCCAAAGTTTTACAGGCTGTGGAAGAAACCTCTGATGGGTCCTCATCAGAAGAAGATGAACTATCTCTCCTCTCCAGAAGAGTGAACCAATTGTGGAAGCAGAGGCAAAGGAAGTTTAGGAATCCCAGAAGATCAGAAAATCAGAATGAATCTTTCTCCAGATACAGAAGGTCAGAATCCTCCTCTAGACACAGAAGATCTGAAGGTTCTTCAGGAAACAAAAAGCCAAACAACAAAGACATCATCTGCTATGAATGTAACGAGCAAGGGCACTACAAAAGTGACTGCCCAAAGCTTCAGAAGGAAAAGCCCAAAAAGAAGTTTGGCAAGGAAAAGAAGAAAAGTCTCATGGCTACATGGGATGATTCTGACACATCTGAAGTTGACTCAGAATCAGATGGTGAAAGAGAAAACATAGATCTCATGGCAAACATAACAGAAGACAGTGAAGCTTTTGAGTCAGAATCTGAATCAGATACAGAAGAGGTATTCCCTGACTTCACTATAAACTTTACTAAGGCTGAACTAGCTGAAAGCCTTAATGAAATTCTGAAAAGATATCAGCAGATCAGAGTCAAATTCAGAAACCTGAAAAGGAATCTTGCTTCTGACTCTGATAAGACTGAGAGTCTCAAATTGGAGAATTCTGAGTTAAAAGATAAAATTTCAAAATTAGAAAACCAATTGCAAAACTCTCAGAAGGAAACAATCCCTGAAACTCCCAGCAATGCTGATGAGATCATCAAGGAGTATGATCATAGCTTTTATAAGTTTCTAGCTAAAAACATAGACAGAAGCAAAATGGCTTCAATGATCTATGGAGTTAGCAGGAATGGCAAAAAAGGGATAGGATATCAAGGTAAGGTACCTACACCAAAAAATGCCATGGATTTAGTTATAAAACGTACTCCACTTGATTCACACTTCATATATGGGCACACACATGACATAAAATATACTAGTAGTGATTACTCTGTCAAACCAAAATTCAACCAGAGTTTTGGTAAAACTAACAAATCAGGACCCAAGAAAATATGGGTACCTAAGGATAAAATAATACATGTGGCAGATATCTTTAGTAGCAAAGCAAAAACACCAATCATGGTACCTGGACTCTGGCTGCTCACGACACATGACGGGAAAAAGGCA
This sequence comes from Vicia faba, assembly GCA_948472305.1. Lineage (NCBI taxonomy): Eukaryota > Viridiplantae > Streptophyta > Magnoliopsida > Fabales > Fabaceae > Vicia > Vicia faba. Next base: position 980,635,062 of record OX451738.1, read on the forward strand.
TATGTTCCAAAGCCTGGAACTTAAGCCTGGAGGCCACGTAGGTTTTAGAGGCAATCAGAGAGGAAAGATCATTGGCTCTAGAACAGTAGGTAATGGAAATCTTCCCTCTATAAGTAATGTTTTACTAGTTGATGGATTAATGCATAATCTGTTATCCATAAGTCAATTAAGTGATAACGGTTATGATATAATCTTCAATCAAAATTCATGCAAAGCTGTTAGTCAGAAAGATGGGACTATCCTATTTAATGGAAAGAGGAAAAACAACATTTATAAAATAAAACTTTCTGAACTAAAAAGCCAGAATGTAAAATGTCTGCTGTCTGTTAACAACGAGCAATGGATCTGGCACAGAAGATTAGGACATGTTAGTATGAGAAGAATATCTCAGATTAACAAACTCAATCTGGTCAGAGGACTTCCTAACCTGAAGTTCAATTCAGATGCTCTGTATGAAGCATGTCAGAAAGGCAAGTTTGCAAAACCAGCTTTCAAATCCAAAAACGTTGTTTCCACCTCCAAGCCATTAGAACTTCTGCACATTGACTTATTTGGACCAGTTAAAACTGCTTTAGTCAGTGGCAAGAAGTATGGGTTAGTAATCGTAGATGACTATAGAAGATGGACATGGGTAAAGTTCTTAAGGCACAAGGACGAGTCACACTCTGTGTTTGTTACCTTCTGCAACCAAGTTCAGAATGAAAAGGATTTTAGAATCGTCAAAGTCAGAAGTGATCATGGTGGAGAATTTGAAAACAAAGATTTTGAGTCATTCTTTAATGACAAAGGCATTCTGCATGATTTCTCTTGTCCTAGAACTCCCCAGCAAAATGGAGTTGTAGAACGAAAGAACAGAACATTGCAAGAAATGGCCAGAACCCTGATCAACGAGACTAACGTTGCTAAGATCTTCTGGGCAGAGGCAATAAACACAGCGTGTTACATTCAGAATAGAATCTCCATAAGACCTATTCTGGAAAAGACTCCATATGAATTGTGGAAGAACAGAAAGCCCAACATTTCCTATTTTCACCCATTTGGATGTACATGTTTTATTCTGAATACAAAAAATTATTTGAACAAGTTTGACTCTAAAGCACAAAAGTGTATTATGTTAGGATATTCTGAACGCTCAAGAGGGTACAGAGTATACAATACAGAAACACAGATTGTGGAAGAGTCAATCAGTGTTCGTTTTGATGATAAGCTTGACTCTCAAAAGTCAAAGCAGAATGAATTCCTTGCAGGTATGGAAGTTGAACTCACAGGTACTGAAGACAAATCATCAGAAGCTCTCAACAGAGACACTCCCTCAACATCAGAAAGAGTAACTGCAAGCAATCCAACACCTTCTGTTGATCAACTCCAGAAAAGACCATCCAGAAGCAACATGGATCACCCAGAAGAAACAATCCTAGGAAGAAAGGAAGATCCAATCAGAACAAGATCTAACTTCAGAAACTCTGAAGAATCCCTCATGGGACTGGTTTCTCTAATCGAACCAACAACAATTGATGAAGCACTTTTGGATAATGACTGGATTCTAGCAATGCAAGAGGAGCTAAATCAATTCACAAGAAATGACGTATGGGATCTAGTTCCTAAACCAAAAGGATTCAACGTCATTGGTACAAAATGGGTGTTCAGAAACAAACTGAACGAACAAGGTGAAGTCATCAGAAACAAAGCACGACTGGTAGCACAAGGTTATAGTCAGCAAGAGGGGATAGACTATACAGAAACCTTTGCTCCAGTCGCCAGGTTAGAATCTATCAGACTCTTAATCTCATTTGCTGTTAATAAAGGCATCACTCTGTATCAGATGGATGTTAAGAGTGCATTCTTAAATGGCTATATAGAAGAAGAGGTATATGTGCACCAACCCCCTGGTTTTGAAAGTTCCAAAAAACCAGAATATGTTTTCAAACTAAAGAAGTCACTTTATGGTCTGAAACAAGCTCCCAGAGCTTGGTATGAAAGACTAAGTAACTTCCTGTTAGAAAAGGAATTCACCAGAGGGAAAGTGGACACAACCTTGTTCTGTAAGACAGTTAAGAATGACATTTTAGTATGTCAGATTTATGTTGATGACATCATATTTGGATCCACTAAACCCTCTCTAGGAAGAAAGTTTGCTAAATGTATGCAGGCAGAATTTGAGATGAGCCTAATGGGGGAACTAAAATTCTTTCTAGGCATTCAGATTAATCAAACCCCAGAAGGAACTTACATTCATCAGAGCAAATATGTCAGAGAACTTCTGAAGAAATTTGATCTCAGAATGTAAGCCATCAAAGATTCCAATGCATCCCACGTGCATTCTGGAAAGAGAAGAGGTAAGTAAAAAGGTAGAACAGAAGGTCTACAGAGGTATGATTGGTTCTCTTCTCTATCTGACGGCCTCAAGGCCTGACATTCTATTCAGTGTTTCCATTTGTGCTAGATTCCAATCAGATCCTAGAGAATCTCACTTAACAACAGTTAAGCGAATTTTCAAGTATCTGAAAGGTACTACTAATCTGGGTTTGTTTTATAGAAAATCAAGTAATTACAGCTTAATAGGATACTGTGATGTTGATTTCACTGGAGACAGATTAGAACGTAAAAGCACTTCTGGAAGCTGCCAGTTTCTGGGAGAAAATCTGATCTCATGGTCCAGCAAAAGACAATCCACAATTGCTCTATCAACAGCAGAAGCTGAATACATAACAACAGCTGGATGCAGCACACAAATGCTCTGGATGAAAAGTCAACTTGAGGACTTCCAGATATTTGAGAGTAACATTCCTATCCTTTGTGACAATACTTTTGCTATTTGTCTTAGTAAAAATCCTATTTTGCATTCTAGGGCTAAGCATATAGAAATAAAACATCATTTTATTAGGGACTATATTCAGAACGGGATTTTAAATTTTAAATTTATTAACACAGACCATCAATGGGCTGATATTTTTACAAAACCTCTTTCTGAAGATAGGGTTAACTTCATTCTGAAACATCTCAGCATGAAGCCCTGCCCAGAATAAAACTGTTTTGATTCCATATCTTAACCTTCAGAACTTTGTTTATTTTTCGTGAACTACTGACCAATCTTTCTTCAGATCTTTAGAAGTACAGATTGTATCAGAATCTATCACAATCAAGGATAGAAATGTGCAGTTCACTCAAGCAAACAAGTGTCATCCAGTCATCAACCACTTTCTGAGGCTGAACACGCGTTCACGTTTCTGAAAGGCCAAAAGCGCTGATTGGATGCATTGGGACACATGTCATGGGTAACCGTTCCAATATCTTTCTGAATCCCCTAAAATCAGCTATCATTAAATGCTAATAATCATTATATTTAATTTCTCTCTCTTGCCGTTTATGTTTTCAAAATTGTTTAGAAATCTATTTAAACACATTTCTCACCATTTACACTCTTTTACCTTCACTTTCATTTTCTCTCAATCTTACTGATTTCAGTTTGCATACTTTCTCAAAACCCTTTCAATTTCTTCAAAACCTTCGTGTGAACATGGCTTCCTCCAGCATCCCTACTTCCAGTTCTCAGAAAACAGGTTCCTTTGAACAATACGAAGAACCCTACAGAACGCTTCTCACACCCATCAAAAATCTAGAAGTTCTTTCAGAATTGATCGTGGATTTCAACAGTCTTCAAGAGAATGGGTTTAATCTCTCTGAAGAAGTTAAAGCTCAAGGCTGGGAAAAATATTTTGACAGATTGGTGGGTCCAACATTCCCAATTCTGGTAAAGGAATTTTGGATTCATGCTTCATCTTCAAACCATCAAGTCACTTCATACATAATGGGCAAGAAGATTGTTATTACTGAGGACCTCATTGCAAGATTAATAGGCTACAGTGGTGGTGGTGTTCGTTGCATTGACATGGCTGAAAGATGCGCTGATGTTGCCCTAATTGCTAGAGAAATCTTCACTCTGGGGCTTCCCTCCAGCAAGATAAGGGACTTAAAAGACCATCACAAAATATGGGCCAAGATCATTCTGGGATGCATAAACCACAGGAAGCCTACCATCTCTCCCGATTACATCAATATTGATCAGCAACTTCTGACCTACTTTATCTCCCAGAAGGTTAAGGTGAATTTGGCTCATCTGCTGTTTAACCATCTAAGGACTAGTGTCAAGGAAACCAGATAAGAGGAGCGCACAAAAAGGGACTGGATACCCCTAGGAAGACTTATATCAGATATTCTAACAGAGAATAAGCTGATTGATCATCTTACAGAGGCTCGGGAAATCAACTCTTTGGAAGCTACTGTTGGCAAACAGCTGAATGCAAAGAATCTGAAGAAGATGAAGTTGATTGAGAACATCAAGAAGGAACCCAGCGTCACTCCTTTTGCAGCAATCTCCAGCAGAAGAGTCCCTCTGGATAACTTCCCTCTGTTCTCAGAGATTGATTCTAAACCAGATATAATAGTCAGATATATGGATGCTTGCAAGGCGGATGGTACAACACCAAATTTGAACATTCAGGATCTGCAGCAGAAGGCTCCAGAAGTTGTGCTGAAGAAAACCAAGAAAAGGAAAGCTGGAGCAGAAGGATCATCCCAGCAGACTCCTAAAAAGAGAGGTAATCCTTCTTCTGCAACTGTTTTAGATTCAATTTCTGTATCAACATCTATACCAATTCCCACTCAATCTGAAAACCCCACACCACAAACTTTTGATGACTTTGACATTGATTTTGACCCCTCTGAATCCTTAACTCTTAGAAGATCTCGCTCCCAACCTCAAAATCCAAATATTGAAGCAACCCAACAAGAAATTGCAAAAGTTCTATCTGATATAGACCAACATACTTCTGCTCCCATGCCAGAAAATCCAAACCCTGAAACCACCACAGAAGCACAACCAGAAATTCCCCTCTCACCACAACCAGAAATTCCCCTCTCTCCAAAACCAGAAATCCCACTACCTTCATCTCCTCAACCAGAAATTAATCCACCTTCTCCTCAACCTGAACTATCTCACCCAGAAGTTCAAACTTCTGAGGCTCAAACTTCTGAATCCCCTGAACCAGAACATAATAACGATCAATCAAACCAAACTGTTAATTCTGATACCACTCCCATTCCTGGAATCACAGAACCTCTGGCCATTCGTATGCCCCTTGGTACCATTGTGAATTTTCCCCAACTTCCCTCTTCACCAGAATTAACTCCACCAAACTCCCCATCAAGTCCAATCATAATTCCTGACTCTCCCACTCCCTCACCAAAGAACAATCCAGAAGACAACATCAAGACTGTCATTGACTTAACAGTTTTTGAACGTCTTGCTGCCATAACCCACAAAACAGCTATCCCAAAACCAAAACATCCAGATGTTGGTACCAGCTTATTGACATTTGAAACAGAAGTACAAAAGTGGATCACTTCTCTGAAACAAGCTAGTCTTGAGCTGGTTGATCCTGCTGCATCAGACTACCTTGGGACAAAGTTCAGAAGATGGGTATGCTCTAAAACTTATAAGTTGCAAGAACAGAGCTACGGACAAGCTCAACAGAACTTCAGCAATCTGCTGAAAGAAATTGAAGGTCCAGTTCTGAGCAAGCTGCTTAAGGAAGAAGTTCTCCCTCTGGACATTGCTCCCTGGTCTGAACATCGTCCAGCATCCAAAGTTCAACCTGATACTCAAGAGCAGATGATTCCTGCTGAAGCACTGGGTCAAGAAAAGGATATTGAAGAAAGCTCTAAGAAGCATCCTGTTTCTGAAGATCCTCAAGCTTCCTCCCTTGACAGGCAGACTCTAGAAGACCTGAAAAGATCTGATATGTTGATGAAGGAAAGAATGGATAAACAGGACAACAAAATTGATGCAATCGCAAGCATGTTAACCCAGCAACAGGAAACCAACACCCAAATCAAGAGCATGTTGGAGGCTCTGTTCACACGTCTTCCCCCTCCTTCTTAGAATTTCCTCGTTTTTATAACATGTTTATCTGTAATATTTTTACATTGTTCTGAACTTATCATTGCTTATGTTTTCAATATAAACACATTTTGGCTCTGATTATTTGTTCTTTTTGATAACTGACAAAAAGGGGGGAGAAAGAATGATATTTTTCAATAACGGATTACTGAGACATAAGTCTCAAACATTCTGATCTATTTAAATTTCTCTCTTCTGAAAAGCTTGAACAGGTACAAAACTCAGGAAAGATACAGTAAAGTTCTGATGCTCAAAGACTCATGGAATTAAAGGGAAGTAATCAACTCAGGGGGAGTTTTCTCTTCTTAATTATATACTTTTTATTCTTTATTTTTAATTGAAAAATCTGGGTTTTGTCATCATCAAAAAGGGGTAGATTGTTAGAACATAGTTTGATAATACAACCCTTAATTAGAGTTTTGATGATAACAAAATACAAAGAATAAATAAATTGTAAGATTTATATATAAGACAAATATGCTTCTTAAAATTATGTTTTGTATATACAGAAGTTCTGATGGAATCAGCATCAGAAGATCAGCAATATATCAGAAGCATCAGAAGATCAGTAACATGTGCTACACGCTGAAGCTACCAGATCATACGCTGAAGCTTGATGACCAGAATCTGCGCATAAACATATACACTCTGACTCTGATCAAAGATCTCTACCAAGTCATCAGCACTCTGAAGCGTTATCATAAGTTAAAGCAAAGAACACTCTGAAGCGCTACCATAAGCAAAGAAGACTCTGAAGCGTTATTAAGTATTCAAGACAAAATTAATTAACAACGGCTTTATTCAGACAAGATTTTCTCAAGAAGGAAAGTGCGTTATTATCATTAAAAGTGCTTTATGGACAACGTATCTTTTCCTTGGCTATATAAACAAGTCTGTGTGAGAAAAGACGCACGCATGCACTCATACAAATTTGCCAAGCCTTCAAACCACGCTTACTCAAATGCTTTAGCAAATTCAGTTTTACTCCAAGCTTAAATTGTGTAATTATCACAGTTGTGATATATTGTTTTATTAGAAAACGTTAACACATTATAGTTCAATTATTTGTAAAAGATTTCCTTGAGATAAATCGGTTTGTGGTTATACTCAAGAAGGCTTTAACAGTTGTTAAAGTAGCTGTTGTAATCCTTTGAATATAGTGGATTAAGACCTCGTTAGAGAGAGGCGAAATCACCTTGACGGGTGGACTGGAGTAGTTTGAGATCAAACGAACCAGGATAAAAATACTGTGTTGTCTAAGCATTTGTTTTAAGTTTTACAATTCAACCCCCCTTCTTGTGTTTTTCACATCTTCAAAACCAAGATACCACCCAATGAGGAATAAGCTCAAATGGGGATCAAACTCCATCCAGATTATGAACTGGGTAGGAAGGCTGAAGCAAAATTCTTCCACGAGGGACAACTCAGTGGGATAATTGAAAGGATATACACTTTCTGCTTAAGGTTGACAATCTATTGGAGAGAGGGTAACATAACTCTGTAAAGAGGAATATATGCTAACAAAAACATCAATGAATGCAAATGAGCAATGAATTTTAATTCAGATGTGCATGATGTATGTATGAATGTATTAATGTCATCGTGTATATGCTGACAAAATAGACATATAACATTGGGAATAATTAGACAAAACCAACTTGAGTAAAGACAACACTCGACTAAATCAAATCCAGGATGAAGATTCCATAAGAGAGTAAGCACCAATTGAGGAAACACATTCCTACTTCACGACTTAACTCCACTGGGAAGAAACATGGCTTGAAAACAAACACAACATAATCTAATAGTGATAATCCAATATAGTTGCAGGGATATAACACCCTCCTCCAGGTTTCAACTGGGAATATCATACAGACTTTCTAGGGAAGACAATATCATATCGTCTAGACTTCAACTGGGGAATATGTACTGATTTCACTGGGGAAAACAACACCACATCGAGGGGATCCCAAATACAATCTTCAATATCAAGAGTAATGGTTGTGCGAGCTTCTCTGGAGGGAAATTATGAGACTCCATGGGGATAACAACTTTTAGAGAGAAGCATCATCTTCGCTTCGTTTGGGGATCTAAGAAGTTAACAACACAACAGGAAGTCAAAATTATGGGGATTTTAAATTAAACTCAACACTTGGTGAGAGAAAACCAAAAATCTTGACAACTGTCTCAACACTTCTTAGAAAAGATACTGCCCTTATCTGGCTACTCAGCTGGGGAAAATTTGTGTCAATTCTTGACTGGAGAATCTGGGATAGAGGCATCAAACTATGCAAACCCAAAACCAAAATAATCAACCTAGAGAAAAATCTGAACTAAGACTTAACTTGGGAAAATGGGATTGCAGGCCCAACATCACACCATATATCAATTGGTATGAAATCCAACTATCCAAGGAATGAAAGACAGGTGGATCATGCACATATCAACAAGAGTAATCCTGTGATACCTCTTAGGGAATCCATTCAGAACTTTGGAGTTCATCCATCCTTGGAATCACCACTTTGTTCCACTTGAATCACAAAATCTGAAGTAAAAAGTAATTTGCGAATTCTTTTCAAAACATTTTTAATCTTAAGTCTTTTTGTTTTGAAAATTACTATCAATAATAAATGAAAATTTTGTAAATAGAATAAAATAAGAACTACAAAGAATTAGATAAAGGCTCAAACTTTATTAATAGAATGGTAGCCCGCGAATGGCGAGATTCCATTGATGATTACAAAGTTTGGAAAATGGTAAATATATGGAAAAGATACATTGAAATACAATGACCACTATTCTCCCTAACAACTTTGAACTCCTGAGCAGAGGCTTCAGTTGAAGTGTGATGGGAATCCGAGAAGATTGTTGCTTCAATGATCAAGTCTTGTCTAACGCAGTTACTTTCCAGGAAATCCCTACCTTTTTCCTAGGTTGCCCTTACGGGTTTTCAACCTACAAGGAAAATTTTATTCTATTTGTGTCTCTAAATTTTGCCTAGACCATCCTTTCGGGTTTTCAGCCATGCAAAGAAAAATGGAGCATCTCATGCCAACGCTTATAGGTAAGAACCATCTCCTGGATGATCTTCTTAATGTTTTTATTAGAAGCTTCAACAACCCCATTCATCTTAGGCCTGCAAGAAGACGAGTTGTGATGGACAATTTTGAATTCTTCACAAAGTTTTGTCATCATTTTTTATTCAAATTTGAGCCATTGTCGTTGATAATCCTGCTTGGCACACCATACCGACATATAAGATTGTTCTTGATAAAGCGCACTACTACCTGCTTGGTGACATTAGCATAAGAAGCTGCTTCCACCCACTTAGTGAAGTAGTCAATTGCAACTAAGATGAAACAATGTCCATTCGACGCCTTGGGTTCAACCATTCCAATCATATCAATACCCCACATAGAAAAGACCACGGGGAAGAAATAACATTGAGAAGTGTTGGAGGCACATGAACCTTGTCAGCATAAATCTGACATTTGTTTCACTTCTTTGCAAATTTATAACAGTCAGATTTCATTGTCAGCCAACAGTAACATGCCCTAAGAATATTCTTTACCATCCAATGTCCATTGGCATGAGTACCAAAGGAACCATCATAGATATCATGCATCAACATGCCTGCTTCGTGTCTATCCATGCATCTGAGCAAGACCATGTCATAATTTCTCTTGTATAACACATCTTCATTGAGGAAAAATATACATACCAACCTTCTCAATGTCTTTCTATCTTTGTTCGACGCGCCAACCAGGTATTCCTGAGTCTGGAGAAAGTGCTTGATATCATAATACCAAGGTTTTTCATCTGACGTCCCCTCTGTAGCAAACACATGGGCTGGTCTATCAAGACGTTGAAGTGTAATCTGAGGTACATTGTTCCAAGCATTTACTTGGTACATGGAAGCCAAGGTGGCTAAAGCATCTCCCATCTGATTCTCATCTCTAGGAATATGATGGAATTCAACTTTAATGGAGAAAGGTAATAATCTTCTTGCATAATGTTTATAGGGAATCAAGCACATGTGACGAGTCTCCCATTCTCCTTTGATCTAATTTATTACAAAAGTTGAGTCACCATATAAATCAATAATTTTAATTATGAGATCTATGGCCTCTTCAAGACCCATAATACAAGCTTCATACTCCGCCATATTATTGGTACAATCAAATGTCAACCTTGCAGTAAAAGGGATATGTGACCCATGGGGAGTGATAATCACAACATCAATTCCTTTTCCATAAGCATTTACAGCTCCATCAAACACCATACCCCATCGAGATTCAGGATCAGGACCTTCCTCAGGCAACGGTTCATCACAATCTTTTACTTTCAAAAACATCACATCCTCATCCGGGAAATCATACTTAACAGACTGATAATCGTCTATCGGTTGGTGGGCAAGGTACTCTACCAACACACTCCCTTTAATAGCCTTCTGAGTACGATATTTAATATCATATTTAGACAACAACATCTGTCAATATGCAATTCTTCTAGTAAGAGTAGGATTTTCAGAAATATACTTAATTGGATCCATTTTGGAAATCAACCAAGTGGTATGATTCAACATATATTTTTGTAATCGCTTTGCCGCCCAGGCCAAAGCAAAACATGTTTTTTCTAGCATAGAATATCGTGACTCACAGTCAATAACTTCTTACTGAGATGATAAATTGCATATTCTTTTCTTCTCATTTCATCTTGTTGTCCCAAGATACAGCTCATGGAATTATCCATCATAGTCAGATACATAATTAATGGTCTTCCTTCAACCGGAAGGAGAAAGATAGGAGGCTCAAGCAGATACTCTTTAATGCTTTCAAATGCCCTTTGGCAATCATCCATTCACACACAACCTTAATCGTTCTTTAATAACTTGAAAATTGGTTCATATGTTGCATTTATATGGAAAATAAATCTGGAAATGTAATTCAAATGTCCAAGGAAGCCTATAACTTGTTTTTCAGTTCTTGGTTCAGGCATTTCTTGAATTTCCTTAACTTTATCAGGATCAACTTCAATTATTTTCTGGATGACAATGAAACCTATCAACTTTCCTGAACGAACACCAAAAGCACATTTATTTGGATTCAAGCAAAGACGATACTTCCTCAATCTCTAAAACAATTTCAACAAGTCTTCTATATGCCCTTCCTAAGTCTGAGATTTGGCGATCATATCATCAACGTATACGTCAATTTCCTTATGCATCATATCATGGAATAAGGTTGTTATAGCCCTCTAGTACGTTGCACCAGCATTCTTCAACCCGAAGGGCATCACTCTATAACAGAATGTTCCCCAGGGTGTGATAAATGTTATTTTTTCCATGTCCTCAGGAGCCATCCTAATTTGATTGTATCAGGAAATCCATCCATGAACGAGAACACTTTGAATTTTGTTTTACTATCGACCAACATATCAATATATGGTAATGTAAAATCATCTTTCAAACTTGCTTTATTTAAATCTCTATAATCAACACACATGCAGACCTTTCCGTCCTTCTTTGGTACTGGAACAATATTGGCAATCCACTGAGGGTATACTAATGTCAAAAGAAAACCATCATCAATCTGTTTCAAAACCTCTTCTTTAATCTTCACTTCCATGTCAGGATAAGTTCTTCGCAACTTCTGCTTGATCGGTGGACATTCTGGCTTAAGCGGAAAATAGTGTTCCACAATATTAGTATCCAACCAGGCATGTCTTGATAAGACCAAGCAAAGATATCCACATACTCTTTCAGCAACTCAACCAACTTGCTATTCACCTCAGGATGAAGTAGTGCCCCAATCTTGACTTCTTTCGGATCTTCCTCTGAACCCAAGTTAATCATCCCCAACGACTCTTTATATGGATGTATAGTATTTTCCTCGTGCTCAAGAAACCGTGAAACCTCTTCTGGGATTTCATCATATTCCTCTTCTTTAGACACATACACAGGATATTCAAAGTTGGGAGAGGGTGCAGGGTCATTGCACTCAACGAGTTTTTTAATTAATCTGCACATATGATTTATGATTGATTTTAGAAACTGATACATGTAACAAGCGGTTATGCAGATTTATTTACAATTATTATTTATTTTGAAAGGTTTTTTTTATTACCATTTTCCAAGAAAAAGAAGAAAATAAAGACATAATTTAGAAATCAAAAACAACTTTTATTAATGATCTTAAAATTCAAAACAACAGACACGCCCATACAACATTACTTCCACCTTGGGCAGAGTGAAATATTTTTGAAAAGACCAAAAAACAAATTACTTTGAAATGTGGATGTAAGAAGGAACATTAACAGTGATCCAATTCTGGATTCTGATTCCGTGTGTCACAAAGTTCGGTATATTCTGCTCTGACTCATCTTCGAGATTAGCATTGATCTTTGGAGTAGTCAGATGAAGATATACTGCACTGTGAAAGATGTAATGATATTTACTCAAAGTGGACTTCAGATTCCCAACTTCCTTCTTTATAGAGAAACCCAAACCAGTCCTATTCCCGTTCACAGGTGGATTAATAACCTGCCCCCTCACCTTGCTAGGGGCTTTCTGCATACCTGTTGCACGTCCTTAAATGAGGTGATAGAATCTTCATTCTTCCTTATATTATCAATAGAAAAAGGTTGGAATTGAGTTCCAACATCGGCTTCATCAACTTCTACAATGCTAAATAAAGACAAATCAGATATCAACAGAGCTTGCTCACCGTTCATAATGACTACCTTTCCTTCTCAGACAAATTTCAGTTTCTGATGCAAGGTGAAAGTAACAACTCCTACTTCATGAGTCCATGGTCGACCCAATAAAAAACTATATGCGGGCATAATATCCAAAACCTGAAAGGTGATTTGGAGTAGGTGCATACCTATGTGAATAGGTAAATACACTTCTTCTATGACAAACTTTCTTGATCCATCAAAAGCTTTCACTATAATGCCACTAGGGAGCATATGAGTTCCTTGGTACTTAAGCTTCATGAGAGTACTTCTCGGTATGACATTCAAAGCATATCCATTATGTTGCACCCCAAAATTTGCCCTCTCATGTTTTCCAAAGTCTTCCCCCTGCCTGGTTGATCATAAACTCTTGCCTAAGGAAAAAGAAGATTTTTGAGTGGTACTTCAAATACCTTTCGATTGGCATTCTGAAGGAGTATTTCGATTGGCATTCTGAAGGAGTATTTCGATTGGCATTATGGACAAGCATTCGATTGGAATTATGTCAAGGCAATGTCGACAGGCATGTCAACCATGTCCTTCATTTGGCATGAACAACACCTTTTGATTGGCCTGTTAGCAGAGCATTTCGATTGGAATCCTTCGATTGATATTTGGGCCAGGCCCATTCGAAGGGTACGCAGGGAGTCCATTCGAAAGAGGCAAATCAGGACTAATCGAAGAGCATGACCTGAAAGCACTCGAAATCCAAGCGTCCTGGTTCATTCAAGGGACACGAATGTTTCAAAAAAGGAAATGATTTAATGTGTTTGATTTTTGTCCAGAGCGTTAAAGGCCTATTTTAATGGTTGTCCCTTGCCATTTTCGTGCACTCCCACACTCCTATAAATAGGAGGCCAGTGACACATTACAAGGGACACAAAAAAAAATTACACGAAAATCATAGAACGAAAATTATACACACTTCTTCAAAAAATCTGCAGGAGAACAAAACATTGGAGAGACGCTGCCCAGAATTTTCCAAGCCAAAGCAGTCCCTCAGATCGAAGGTGCCTACGCCCAGAAGCCCTCAAATCAAAAGTGCCTACATCCAGGAAGTGCCCAGATCAGAAGTGCCTGCGCCCAGAAGTGCCCAGATCGAAAGTCCCTGCGCCCAGAAATCCCAGATTGAAAGTGCTCCCATCCAGCTAGTGCCCAAATCGAAGACTCAATCTGCAGGTAAGAAAGGGTAAATTGTCCAACCTTACATTTGCGTAAACACATTATTACTTGTTGTTACCTTTGACTTGCCATCTTAGATAGGATCGAAAGGCATGGGTTTGGCACCCAGGTCACATTTCTCGTGTGCTAAAATTTGCTGCAGATTTAGCCTGAAGAGACCCCAACAAGTGCAGGATCGAAGGGCCTGAGATTCAATACCCAGGCCCTGCATTTTTGTTTCGCTCACATACTTTTGTAGGTATAACATCCCAGATCGAAGGAGAGCCCTTATCTGGATCGAACCCATTAGCATGCTGGATCGAAAGAGGCATCTCATCCCTGGATCGAAAGCCATGACCTCCATGATCGAAGGGCAATCCTCTTCCCTGGATCGAAGGCTACTCACGCCTTACTGTCTGGCCCAATCGAAAGGACCAGGACCCTCTCTGGACCGAAGCAGTCCATTCCCTCCCTGGGTCGAAACTCCTTTTTTCCCTGGATCGAAGGATCCCTCCTGCACTTTATTTTTTTGTTTTTATTCTCATAGACTTCTTTTTATCTTTTAATTAACATTAAAATAAAAAAATCACAAAAAAAAAACATTAGGTTAGTTTTTTATTCAAATTAATTTTGTAAATAAATTAATTAATTATTTTAACTTCATTTTATCAATTTAAAATAAACTAGGCTTAGGAGTATTTAATTCAAATATCTTCTTAATCAAAAACAACAAAAAGAGTTCTTATTCTTAGGATTTTTTTTTAGATTCACGCGCGTTTATTTTACTGGAATGTAATAGCTTAAACTAAGACCTTCTTTTACTTTACTGTTTTTATTTCCCCCAATATTTTTGGACATGTAAATAATCCCCCTCCCCGAAAGCCTTGTAATAGCGTAGGATTTACAATTCCCGCACTTTAAATTCATGTACATATATTAACTGCTTAAATGTATGCTAACTAGGATTGTATGACATGATTAACTCTTAAACTTAAAAATCAACAATAGCTCACCATGACATGCAAGAGTAAAATAACTGAAAATTGACACACTTGCACATGCCACTCTTAGGGTACACCTAACTTGGTTGCCTCGAACGTGGTCATTAAGTATAGGATGTTTTAGAGGTCGTCCTTTATCCCAAGATCATAATCTGCCTCGGAATGGTCGCCTCGATAAAAATGATCTAAGACATTAGGATTACCAGTAAAATGTCCTAACGTTGCTTTAGTGACCACATGTCCCTAATAATCGAATTGACCCGAATAACTCTAACGACGGTGCTACCTACTTCTTAATAGTGGGATAGTACTGTCTAAAGGACTCTTACACAACTTAATTCCTTAGAGTAGGTAGATTTCTCCTGGGTACTTGCTTTCTCAAACAAACAAAAACATCTTTTTCACACCTACACTTTCAAAAAGTTTTTCAAACGAATATTTCATACACTCTTGAGGATAGATACAAGAGTTACCTAGAAATTTTTCAAACGAAACTTTTTCAAAACCCACATACACTTGAAAAGCAAACCATTTTTGAAAACATAAGAGCAAGTACCTAAGAGCCCGTGGATAACCACAGATAAAAAGGGTTCTAACACCTTCCCTTTCTATAAATCTACCTCCCGAACCGAGAGACATCTCAAAAAAGGAATTTTGCTGTGCTTTTGTCCTTTCCATGTTGGAGAACATAAAAGACGGTGTCAACTCTTGCTTACCGCGACATTTTGCGAACCAGCTAAAAAAAACAGTCAGTTCTATTTCCACCGATCACAGAACTGGCGACTCTGCTGGGGATAATAATAAGTGGGGTGTACCTTATGAATAGTTCATCATCATGTTTTCAATTGCTTGATCTGTTTGCTTTAAAATTGTGGGCCTGTTTTGGGAGTTTCATAGATCCTAACCCGGATCTGGGGGATACCTCTTAGAAAGTAGCAACAAACTGTGAGGGATATGTGCGGGGTATACTGACACGGTTGAAGCAGTTTGCTACGTTGATGTGGCACTTTGGTGAGTACCGGTAACCCTTGAGTCAAGTCAAGGAGAGTACGGGGCCGCCGCGTGGTGTCGTGAAGCATCAACTGACCTTAGGAACCTTACTTGACCCTCCTGGCCTCTTTAGGGGTAGTGAGATAACTGACTTTGGAGCAGTCCGAAGTTAGTTGATACTCGATACTACACTCATTGAGGGTTGTTTTCTTGGAATATTTTGATCGCCAGTCCAGTGGCTAAATCAAAACAATGAACATAGAAAACAACCCAATGATATTGAGCTCCTTAGAACCCGGTTTTTTTGATAGGA
Source organism: Vicia faba (assembly GCA_948472305.1). NCBI lineage: Eukaryota > Viridiplantae > Streptophyta > Magnoliopsida > Fabales > Fabaceae > Vicia > Vicia faba. The sequence continues at coordinate 980,651,221 of OX451738.1, forward strand.
CAGGTTTTTGAGCCCACCAACTTCAAGAGGGTAGTACCCCAAACTTCATGATGGCCTAAACTCTAAGGGTTGTCTTGTGTGACTTGTGTGCTTTCAAACTTGACTATTTGCATGCTTGTTATCTAACACATGAGTTTCTTGCAGGGTTTGTTTACAGTCCTTAACCTGGACTCATAACAGGGTTTACTTACATCACTCCACGCATAGCATAACATCATGCCATCATACCATTGCATACATCCCACATAAGGACTAATCCATTTCAAGGATCTCAAGGGTTTGTGATGCAGGTCATGATGCCTAGCAAGGGGCAAAGGGGACTTATTTTCCTCTAGCCAAGGTTGATAACTTGAGTCAGGGGCTATGACCCACTCGATATGGTGAGCCTTAACTCTTGAAGAAGGACTCTCAACAACATGAAGTTCCTTCAATCAAGCTACAAAATTCAAATTCTAACAATTTTCTTGTTTACCCTGCGAGATCCTTGAAAACATTGCATGCATACATACACATCATTGCATAACAGGTACCCTTGTTACGGGTCACTTACCTTCTTCGCTGTTTATTTCAGCAATGGCTTCCCAACAAGGCAACCAGGATCTTCATGCTCAAGAGACTCGGTTCGGGGAGATCCTCCTAAATCTATCCAAGGGGCAGGAAGAGCTGAGAACACTCCTCATGGGGACTTTGGTCAGGAACAGTCCAGAAGACGATAAAGACGAACGGCTGAAACATCTGCAAGCTAAGGTAGATACAATGAGAACCCAGATGCTGGGGCAGATGGCTCTCATTCAAGACTTAGCTCAAAGATAAGAAGAGCTCAGGGTTCTCGTCAACCAACTGCTTCGGGATAACCAACTGGGGCAAACATCTAAGGTTGAAGATCAAGTCATCATTCAACCACCTTTGGGGCAAGAAGACAAGGGAAAAGCTCCTCAGCTTGCTTCAGGGTCACAAGCCCAGCATCAACCTCACCAAAAGCAACGGGTTGACCGAAGGAAATTTACCAGGGGCAACATGCCGCTGTCTCAAGCTTTACAACACCTGTTAAGATTGAATCTGGTGACATTAAGGGACCCTCCTAAGAAGCTCAACACAGCCTCTCCAAGATACAATCCTGATGCAAGGTGTGCATACCATTCTGACAGTCCTGGACATGACACTGACGACTGTCGGACTTTGAAGAACAAAATTCAAGACCTGATTGATGAGGGAGCAGTGGAATTCACCCCAGATGGTCAGGTCGAGTTCTTCTACTATCCCTGCGAGATTCACCATTTGAAGTGACAAGTCCTGAGACTAGAAGACTTTTTGTTCATTCGAATGTTCAAGTTGTATTTTCTTTGCTTATTCAAACCATTATCATGTCAAACTCTATTATTTCATTAATGCATTACACGTGTCTGTTTTGAAGTAATTGTGTTCTCTATATTCAAAATTGCTTTTATTTTTTCTTGATGTTCAACTCTCGATTGAAAATTCTAAAGCCTCTTGAGGGAGGATGACGAAAACGATACCACAATCTACAGTATGCTTTTGAACAGACCCCGCTGATGAGGTACAAGCATTGTTTCAATTCCTAAACACTGGAGTTATAAGGAAGATAATCCCTCGTCAACCCCCTTTGAGCCAAAGAAGTAGGAGTTTTTCTTTTCGAAAATTAAAACCCTTAATTATAACCCGGGGCAGGGTAGTTCTCTCAGTTGATCCAAGTGCACAGCGAATAGCACCAAAGAAGTCCTTACAAAACAAAAGACAGTGATGGTTCCGAATGATCATAAAGACAGGCAGTCATTATCTTTCAAAATAAAAGCCCAATAAGTCAAAACCTATGAAGGAGACTTACAAAACTGGGGCATCCCGCTGACTGTAATCACAAAAAGAAACAGTTCAGGCAAAAAACAAGGATAACAAAATCAAAAAAGAAAGAGGTCCTACAAACCCTCAACCAAAAAAAGAATGACCGCCTATTCAAAATAAATTGTCAATATCTGAACCATCACCGGAATATCAAGGTAAAGACTCAAACAAGGTCCAACGCACGATCAAATGAGTTTAGGTTGAAGAACATCACGAAGAACGGGTGGTTACAAATAAAGTTTGAGCCTTTATCCTTTGTTTCTTAAACCGTGAACCATGCCACATTACAACCCTTAAAAGTCCTAGCTGAAGCATGGATTAGTTCGAAGGCATACTGTTACGAAGGTATCCTGACTCCTTAAGGCTTGTGGTAAAATAATGAGTTGACATCACAGTTTACAAAAAAAATTCACTTGTTTTTATGAAAAAATGCATTTTCAAAAAAACTTCGAAACAGACATAAGCTTTGCATTTTTAAAATAACATTGTTTGCATATGACTATTTGTTTGAGCGGCATAGAAGTTCGCACGACGAATGTCTAATGAACAAAAGCTCCTCCAATCAAGGGGCATGGCATGATCATTGTCCATCATCTGGGGCAGTTAAGTCAAGATTCTGAGAATCTCTCAAAAGGCCAACAGGCTTGGGGAAAATCTCCATCTGGATCACTTGGGGCATTGGACGATCAAACGAAGATCTTCTGGTGGTATGGTAACACTGCACTACTGACAGTGACAACTTCCTGTATCCTAAGAGCGTGGACATAGTCGAAAAAATACTGCACATAATCAAAGACCCGCTAGGTTGACACACCTAGGCAAAAATAAGGGCTTCCCGGCGAACCAAAAGGGTCGGGCAAAAATAAGGGACGAAAATGAAAAATCTGTACACCCGGCAAGTCGAAAACCTGAAAAGGCGGCTTGGGCAAAAATGGGTATCCCGGTGGACTGAAAACCCGAAAAGGCGGTCCAGGCAAAAATTAGGGATCACAGCGTACGACTATGTCCCGGCATCTCGTCACTTGCCTGCCAGAAGAAGATTTGTCAAATCGGCAGTCCTCAAGCACCTCTACAGGTACCGTCTCCCACAGAAGCTGGAGCAATAAGAGTTGCCCAAACTGTACAACTGCTTTCCTCTAGGTACAAGGTAGATTCAGTAGAAGAATTTGACCAAGATACCTTCACTCCCCGCTGAGTAAGACTAGAATCATAAATACTCTCCCCAAGCAGAGTTGGTCTCCCGTCAGCCCTAACAAGGCACTGTATCTCCAGCAACTCAGCGACGCTCTCCCCAAGCAGAGTTAGTCTATTGTCAGCCTTAAGGAAGTTGGGTATCCCCAAAAGATCTCAATATTCCCCAACGGAGTATACAGATGTTCCTAAGCTAGCATCCCCGACAGTCTTGATCTAAGATTGTTCCCCGGCGGAATACCAGACACCCCAGTGGAGCCACTTCCCCAGTACAGTCCAAAAGTTTCCCCAAGAGAGTTGAATCAATCTCCCCAGTAGACTCTGGAAGCTTATCTCCCCAGTAGATTTTGGAAGCCTATCTCCCCAGTAGACTCTGGAAGCTTATCTCCCTAGTAGATTCTGGAAGCTTATCCCCCGCAGAGCACGAATGTGTCTCCCCGGCTTTATTCAAAGGTTATTCCCCACCAGAGCTTATAACTGGGTTATCCTCAGCTAATTACCACGGAAAGATCATCCTCGACGAAGTTCTTCCTATCCCCAACGGAGTTCATCAAATTCCCCAACATAACTTATCAACGGAATCCCCAGCGGAGTTATCATCAAATTCTCAGCGAAGTATCTCTTCCCACAGAGTAATTCCCTGCAGAGTAATCTCTTCAACAAGTTTATTCCCCGACGGAGTCATCTTCTCCTACCGGTTTATTCTTGCAACCACCATTCCCAGCGGAAATGAAGAACTTTACTCTTCAACATCAGCCCAGGATTCAACAAGCTCCCGACATTCGTCAAGGATTTATTTTCCTAGACGAAAATACATTCATAAACATCACATTATCATACACCATGACGCATGCATATACGCATCATAACACACAAATCTCATTTATTCTTGAGAACATCTTAATATCATGCAGTTCATGCATCATGACACTGCATACAGCTAACTTTTTGCCTTTTCAGGAAAAGGTCAATCAAAAGATGATTACCATCTACCTCTACAGTTCCAGATCAACATTGGTAACAAGCCAGGAAAATTCTGTGGACGACTGATCGTGGTTTAATATCCGAAACCAAACAGGACAATTATCTACTTGATCATCCTCAGGCAACCCTACACCGGTTCCTTTTCTTTCAGAAGAAGTCTTGCACGGGCTCATCAACAGGCAACCCTACACCGGTTCCTTCTCAACCTCAGATGTAGTTTTACACGAACTCATCATCAGGCAACCCTACACTGGTTCCTTCTCAATTTTCAGACGAAGTCTTACACGGACTTATCATCAAAGTAACCCTACACCGGTTCCTTTTCTTTCAGAAGAAGTCTTACACGGACTTATCTCAAGATGACCTTACCCCGGTTCATCAAGAAGTTTTACACGAACTTATCCTGCAGTAACCTTTCCCCGGTTCCTCCAGAAGTCTTACACGGACTTATCTCAAGATGACCTTACCCCGGTTCATCAGGAAGTTTTACACGAACTTATCCTGCAGTAACCTTACCCCGGTTCCTCCAGAAGTCTTACACGAACTTATCTCAAGATGACCTTACCCCGGTTCATCCAGAAGTTTTACACGAACTTATCCTGCAGTAACCTTACCCCGGTTCCTCCAGAAGTCTTACACGGACTTATCCCGAAGTAACCTTACCCCGGTTCCTCCAGAAGTCTTACACGGACTTATCTCAAAATGACCTTACCCCAGTTCATCCAGAAGTTTTACACGAACTTATCTTGCAGTAACCTTACCCCAGTTCCTCCAGAAGTCTTACACGGACTTATCCCGAAGTAACCTTACCCCGGTTCCTCCAGAAGTTTTACACGAACTTATCCCGAAGAAACCCTACACAGGTTCTCTCTCTCCAGACATAGTTTTACACGGGCTCGTCGTCAAAGAAACCCTACACAGGTTCTCTCTTTCCAAAGATGCAGTTTTACACTGACTCGTCATCAGAAACCCTACCCATGTTTTACTTCTTCCAGGATGCAGTTTTACACGGGCTTATCATCAAAGTAACCCTACACAGGTTCCTTCTCCATTTCATATGCAGTCTTATACGGACTCATTATCAGTAAACCCTACACAGGTTTCCTTCCTCCAAAGATGCAGTTTTACACGAGCTCATCATCAGTCAACCCTACACAAGTGTCCTTCTTTCCAAGGTGCAGCTTTACACAAGCTCAACATCAGGCAACCCTACACAGGTTCCCTCTTTCAACTTACAAAAATTACACCTCCAGATGGCATCTATAAGCCCATCCACCTGTCAACAGTCTCCAGATGGCATCTATAAGCCCATCCTCCTACCAACCATCTCCAAATGGCATCTGTAAGCCCATTCCCGACGTCACAATGTTGATACTACACCATGCGAGTGCAAATTTCTGGGCACTCTAGTGTTCAATTATCTTCCACCTTCGGATCGCGAAAGGCTAGAAAGCCAATCTATATCCTCAGGTTTAAGAAAATTGAACAGGGGCAACTGTTGCACCCCAAAATTTGCCCTCTCATGTTTTCCGAAGACTTCCCCCTGCCTGGTTGATCACAAACTCTTGCCTAAGGAAAAAGAAGATTTTTGAGTGGTACTTCAAATACCTTTCGATTGGCATTCTGAAGGAGTATTTCGATTGGCATTCTGAAGGAGTATTTCGATTGGCATTATGGACAAGCATTCGATTGGAATTATGTCAAGGCAATGTCGACAGGCATGTCAACCATGTCCTTCATTTGGCATGAACAACACCTTTTGATTGGCCTGTTAGCAGAGCATTTCGATTGGAATCCTTCGATTGATATTTGGGCCAAGCCCATTCGAAGGGTACGCAGGGAGTCCATTCGAAAGAGGCAAATCAGGACTAATCGAAGAGCATGGCCTGAAAGCACTCGAAATCCAAGCGTCCAGGTTCATTCAAGGGACACGAATGTTTCAAAAAAGGAAATGATTTAATGTGTTTGATTTTTGTCCAGAGCGTTAAAGGCCTATTTTAATGGTTGTCCCTTGCCATTTTCGTGCACTCCCACACTCCTATAAATAGGAGGCCAGTGACACATTACAAGGGACACAAAAAAAAAATTACACGAAAAATCACACGAAAATCATAGAACGAAAATTATACACACTTCTTCAAAAAATCTGCAGGAGAACAAAACATTGGAGATACGCTGCCCAGAATTTTCCAAGCCAAAGCAATCCCTCAGATCGAAGGTGCCTACGCCCAGAAGCCCTCAAATCAAAAGTGCCTACATCCAGGAAGTGCCCAGATCAGAAGTTCCTGCGCCCAAAAGTGCCCAGATCGAAAGTGCCTGCGCCCAGAAATCCCAGATTGAAAGTGCTCCCATCCAGCCAGTGCCCAAATCGAAGACTCAATCTGCAGGTAAGAAAGGGTAAATTGTCCAACCTTACATTTGCGTAAATTCATTATTAATTGTTGTTACCTTTGACTTGCCATCTTAGACAGGATCGAAAGGCCTGGGTTTGGCACCCATGTCACATTTCTCGTGTGCTAACATTTGCTGCAGATTTAGCCTGAAGACACCCCAACAAGTGCAGGATCAAATGGCCTGGGATTCAATACCCAGGCCCTGCATTTTTGTTTCGCTCACATACTTTTGCAGGTATAACATCCCAGATCGAAGGAGAGCCCTTATCTGGATCGAACCCATTAGCGTGCTGGATCGAAAGAGGCATCTCATCCCTGGATCGAAAGCCATGACCTCCATGATCCTCTTCCCTGGATCGAAGGCTACTCACGCCTTACTGTCTGGCCCAATCGAAAGGACCAGGACCCTCTCTGGACCGAAGCAGTCCATTCCCTCCCTTGGTCGAAACTCCTTTTTTCCCTGGATCGGAGGATCCCTCCTGCACTTTATTTTTTTGTTTTTATTCTCATAGACTTCTTTTTATCTTTTAATTAACATTAAAATAAAAAAAATCACAAAAAAAAAACATTAGGTTAGTTTTTTATTCAAATTAATTTTGTAAATAAATTAATTAATTATTTTAACTTCATTTTATCAATTTAAAATAAACTAGGCTTAGGAGTATTTAATTCAAATATCTTCTTAATCAAAAACAACCAAAACAGTTCTTATTCTTAGGAATTTTTTTTTAGATTCACGCGCGTTTATTTTACTGGGATGTAATAGCTTAAACTAAGACCTTCTTTTACTTTACTGTTTTTATTTCCCCCAATATTTTTGGACATGTAAATAATCCCCCTCCCCGAAAGCCTTGTAATAGCATAGGATTTACAATTCCCGCACTTTAAATTCCTGTACATATATTAACTGCTTAGATGTATGCTAACTAGGATTGTATGACAAGATTAACTCTTAAACTTAAAAATCAACAATAGCTCACCATAACATGCAAGAGTAAAATAACTGAAAATTGACACACTTGCACATGCCACTCTTAGGGTACACCTCACTTGGTTGCCTCGAACGTGGTCATTAAGTATAGGATGTTTTAGAGGTCGTCCTTTGTCCCAAGATCATAAGCTGCCTCAGAATGGTCGCCTCGATAAAAATGATCTAAGACATTAGGATTACCACTAAAACATCCTAACGTTGCTTTAGTGACCACATGTCCCTAATAATCGAATTGACCCGAATAACTCCAACGACGATGCTACCTACTTCTCAATAGTGGGATAATACTGTCTAAAGGACTCTTACACAGCTTAATTCCTTAGAGTAGGCAGATTTCTCCTGGGTACTTGCTCTCTCAAACAAACAAAAACATCTTTTTCACACCTACACTTTCAAAAAGTTTTTCAAACGAATATTTCATACACTCTTGAGGACAGATACAAGAGTTACCTAGAAATTTTTCAAACGAAACTTTTTCAAAACCCACATACACTTGAAAAGCAAACCATTTTTGAAAACATAAGAGCAAGTACCTAAGAGCCCGTGGATAACCACGGATAGAAAGGGTGCTAACACCTTCCCTTTCTATAAATCTACCTCCCGAACCGAGAGACATCTCAAAAAAGGAATTTTGCTGTGCTTTTGTCCTTTCCATGTTGGAGAACATAAAAGACGGTGGCGACTCTTGCTTACCGCGACATTTCGCGAACCAGCTAAAAAAACAGTCAGTTCTATTTCCACCGATCACACATTATCTATCAGCACATTCGACAAAGAGTCATTCTTATAATTGATAGATATTTGCAGAGCCAGGTTATGGTTCCTCCCTTCATCAGGCAATTCGTCATCACAAAAACTCAGATTGTTATAAGATGTTATATTCCCTACAACACTTTTGAACTGATCTAGAGACGTATCCCTTTCAACAAAAGCTTGATCCAACAGTCTCATAAGAGATTCCTGATGAACAGAAGAGTTCATCAACAAGGATAAAATGGAAATCTTAGATGGAGTTTTCAACAACTGATCCATAATCTTGTAATCACTCATCTTGATGATTTTCAACAGATCATCAACATCCTTTTCCAAGGATGCGCCACTAGATTCTCCTACCACTTTCTTATGTTTAACATTCTAAACAACCTTCTTACCATAATTAACATCTTCTCGAAAGGTAGGGGCGAAGACACGACCACTACGAGTTACCCAATTAGCTTCCAGGATAGCTGCATTATACTTATAATGCACAACCTTATCTGATTCATTTGGGATAGGACCAGGCACACAAATAACCACGAGAGAAACATCAGGCTTGCTATGGTACTTAATATCTAAAGGAGTGGGATCACCAAAACATGATACAATAACATTCACCCCCACTTCTTCAGAATACTCAGTCATCACATAATCATTATCAGAAAACATACCTTTATCAGAAGAAAAGAACTCATTAGCAAACATGTGCTTATCATCATACATGGCATCAACTGAGTAGTCTTCAATCATATTAACTTCATTATAGTCATCTCTATTTCATGTGATTCTGATAGTACCATTATCTAACAACAATTGAACACCTCTTCTTACAACATAACGACCACGGGAATCCCTACAACAGATCTTACAAGACCCATAATGATGTACATCCTAGCCATCCATGTGACAAAATGTGGCGTGCAGTTGCACCAGATCATCATTCATGTAATTCACATAAAAAATCTGGAATTCACCAAGACATCCATAAACCATATTCATATCTTCTTCATATTCAACACTTGGTCTGATTATGTGGATAAGACCTTCATCCATCAATTCTTGAAGATGAGCTCTCACTTTATCACATCCATGGATATCTGAACTGCAAATACTATAACCAGCATATTCATGTGTATAATAGCTGATTTCACCAAGATCAGCATGCATCTTCACTAAATCACCTCTAACCAGGTTGATATCAAAAATCCTAAAGTCTCAAGTACAACCGACAACCATATTTACAACATTTCCACCTCCATGTTTGGGTAGTGGATTATCCTTTACATTGGGACCAACATCTTTAAAAGATAGGAAACCAGATCTTACCATTTTATGTACCTCATACTTCAATGGATAATAATTTTCAATGTAGTGCCCAAGGAATCCTTGATGAAAAGCACAAGTCTGATAAGCTTTATACTACCATGGTAAAGGTGAAGGTATAGCAGGGGGAGGCCTAGTCTGCACCAATTTCTTTTGAATTAGAGCCAGAAAAAATCCCGTATAACTAATTGGAATATGATCAAAAGATTTTCTCTTGTGACCTTGCCCTTGATTACCTTGAGAAGGTGCTCTCTGATAGGCAACACCAGTCGGAGATACATTGACGACTGGAGCCACAAAAGCAACTTGTTATTGATACTGATGACGTCTTCTCGGAGGTCTAACCTTTCTTTCCTCAATGACAACATTTGTTTCACTTTGTTTCTTTCTAGAAAACCCATATGATGATTTCTTTGTTCCACTAGAACCTTCATCTTTTGTCAATCATCCTTCCCTGACAGCTTCTTTTAGACGAACACCCATACTTACCATTTCAGTGAAATCACTCGGTGCACTTGCAACAATACTTTCATAATAAAATGATCCAAGGGTTTTCTGGAAGACCTTGGTCATTTGTTGTTCTCCCATCGGGGGTACCACTTGGGCAGCAACTTCACATCAACGCTGCACATACTCTTTAAATGACTCTTTATCCTTCTGAGCCATCACCCTCAATTGATCGCGGTCAGACACCATAAACATATTGTGATCGGTGGATCTGGAACTGACTGTTTAACGCTGGTTCGCGAAATGTCGCGGAAGCAAGAGTCGCCACCGTCTTTTATTTTCTCCAAATGGAAAGGACAAAAGCACAGAAAAATTCCTTAAAGAGATTGCTCTCGGTTCGGGAGGTAGGTTATAGAAAGGGAAGGTGTTAGCACCCTTTCTATCCATGGTTATCCATGGGCTCTTAGATACTTGCTCAATGTGTTTTCAAAATTGTTTTGCGTGCTTTTCAATGTGGGTTTAAAAAAGTTTCTTTGAAAAATTTCAGTTCGACTCGTACGTCAGAGTGTTTGAAAAAATTGCTTTGAAAGCTTTTGAAAATGTGTTGGTGTGAAAAGTATTTTTGTTTGAAATTAGAGCAAGTATCCTTGAGAACCTACCTACCCTAAGGAATTCGTCTGTGTAAGAGTCCTTTAAAGTAGTGCCATCCCACCATTGAGAGGTAGGTAGCACCACCGTTGGAGGTGTTCGGGTCAATTCGAGGTTCGGGACATGGTGATCACCAGAGCAATGGGAAGACACCTTAGAAGCTACCCTCATGCTAGGTTCCCGGATCATGAGGACTTACTAAGACGTCCTCTACTCGACGACCACCTTTCGAAAGGCAACAGTGAGGCGTACCCTAGGGGTGGTGTGTGCGAATTGTGTGTCATGTTTCAGTTATTTGTCTTGTCATGTTTGTCGTGTTCTACGCTTGATTTTTTTTTAGACATTCATTCTTGCATGCTTTTTTAACAGTTATAAGTTGCGAGGAAATAAAGCTAAACTATTACAAATGGCGCGGGTCCACATCGCCAAAATTAAACCGGACCCGATTTAGCGGAAAATAAATAAAGCGATAAAATAAAGTGCGAAAAATAAATGTACATGGCCTTGGGAGAGATACAGAATTATAATTAAATGACATAAGATAAATGCGCAAAAGAAAATAATTAAACAAAACTAGGGCGTTGGACCCTTTTGCAAACAATTAAAAATAAGGGATTAAGAATAAAATAATAAAAAAGAATTAAATGTTTTTTGATATTTTTGTACTTTTTAGATTTAATAAGGAAAAGAAATTAATTGAAATTAAATTAAAAGGCAAACCCTAATTCTAATATTTTTTAATTATTAAGAAAGAATTAAAATATGATCTAAATTAAACCCTAATTTATTTATACACAATTTTTAATTCATGAAAATAACTAAATAATATTATTCTGAAAAGAAGGAAAAATTAAAAGAAAAATAATAAAAAAAAGATATTAAACCTAAATTCTATTTTTGGTGTTTTCTCTTAAAAAAGATTAAAATTATAACCTAATTAAACTAAATATTTACCTATTTTTTATGAAAATAATTATAATATAAAAATTATATTTTGGATGTTTTTTCTGATTTTTTTTAATGAAATTAAACAATAATTAGAATAACATAATAATTAAAATAATGATTAAAAGATATAAGAAAAAATAAATAAATGAATGGGCAAACCAGGGTGGGGTGTAGCCCTAAATCAGGAGGTGTTGATTTGAAAAGCCTGGCCCAATAAGCCTTGATTTCGCTGACTTTCCTTGATTTTGTATGGCATGTTGACCAGCCTCCATGGTATGCTTTCAAACTGAACCTTTGATCAGATCTCCAGGACGCGTGGCTAGCTGATTTTTGAGTGTGCATGGTATACTGGGACATTAGCGCTGCATAGGATCAATTATAGAAAAATAATATTGAGCGTTTGCCAGACCTGGGACTTGAACCCAGGTCTTTGAAGTTACCAGCACAACACCTGACCACTGAACCAAGCGCGTTTCAATTAACATATAATAAACAATAAACAATATAATAAGAACGTGTTAGTGCTTTTGGAAATTCGCGCGAAATTCAAAATAGCCAATGGCTGATGGACACGATGCCTTCGTCTTCGTCCCTGTAAAAACAAAACTCAGAGGCCACGGTTTTTGTGGCGTTGCATTAGGGGTGATTTAAGAAAATAGCGAATAGCTCCATTCTCAACATAAATAGGGCGCGATGGTATGGATCTTTTCGTCTCTAAGCACTGAGTTCAACCATGGTATTCAGAGGTCCTAATTTTTCTTCTACACAAAATCTCCAATTTCAGAAACCTGCAACCCTAATGTTCAAACATGGCGAATTCGTATATATAGCACAAAAACACAATTGGACATATTGGTTAGCTTAGAAACATCATTACAAACAATAATCCATAAAGAAAAATGCAAAAGGATGCTTAATTCATGCTATGCGATTTGAGAATTTTCTTGGTACAGTTTGAGTTCCTGATACCAATTCAAGGCGTTTTGCTTGTTGTTTATGATTGAGAAACGTTCAGGGATGTCTCAGGATGCTATTGGAATGAAACTTGAAGCTTGAATCGACCTTAAAGCTAGATTTCAGTGTTTGAGTTTTTTATGAAAAATTTCAATGTGCAAAAGGGTTCTTGGGCGCAGCTTGCAGTCTCTTTGCCTTAGGTCTTTGCTTCTGATCATATAGCCAAGCTTTTAGGTTAAGAATATTACACAAAATCCATGGCAATAATTGTTTTCAATCTTTGATTTTGGAAGATCTTTTTTGAATCTTTTTCTCATGGTTTTTGTGTTCAATCAGCTCAAATCTTATCAAAACTTGCCATAATCAATCAAGCACGAAATATTGAGATTAGAATGTGCATAAAAAGATTTTTTTAGGTTAGGTTTATATTTTTCATGTATTAAAATGATTTAAATGAATATAAATTAATATAAATTCAAATAAATAATTAAAAAATGTGAAAATACTTCCCTTTGGGCCTAATGGTCTTGCATAGGCTTGGCATGAAGAAACTTGGAAGAAAAATGGGCCCATTTGCATTTTTAGGTCATTTGAACCATTGTTGACTTTTCAAAATTCCCAAAAATTTCCCAACTTCCACAAGGCATAACTTGGTCAATGTTTAAGCTTTTCACATGTTCTTGGACATTTTGGAAAGGTCTTTGAGTCCTCTAACCAATGCCTTTGGTCCCATGTCATTTTGATTTACCAATCTCAAGTTATGGCCTTTGACTTAAAGTCACTTTTTGTTGACTTTTGAAAATGACCTATAATGTTGAAATTGATAACTTTTTGTGAGAGCATTTCTTGGACTTGAAACATGAAGATGAATTGTAGGAAATGTCTTTATATTCAAAATGAGCTTTGGAGGGAATTTTTCTGATAATCCATGTGAAAGTTATGCCCTGGTCAATTTCAGTTGACTTTTTCAGCTGTCCAAATATAGCAACTTTTGCATCTTTGATGATTTCTGAGCCAAATTTTGAGAACCATGATCAAGCATTGATCAAATGATGTTTGTGGCTTCAAAATGATATATTGACCAAAAATTTGAACTTTTGACTGCCAAATGACCATTTTGCCCCTACAGTTGACTGTAGTGCAATCTAGGGTTTTGACTGTGCAATTTTGAGCTGAATGCCTTGAAACTTGTCATGAGGATGCTTGACCATCTTTATAGGCATATGAGACTTGATTGGGCCTTTGAAAAGTTCATTTGCTTGACCAGAACTCAAACCCTAGTTTTGACTGTATAGGAGACAATTGAGCTGCACAACCCTTGGGGAATTTTGTGACCTTGACTTGGCAATTTCTTGATGAATATGGGAGGGCAAATTTTGGGGTGCAACAGTTGCCCCTGTTCAATCTTCTTAGACCTGAGGATGCAGATTGGCTGACGTGCCTTTCGTAATCCGAGGGTAGAAGATGATTGAACACTAAAGTGCCCAGAAATTTGCGCTCACATAGTGACAGTGATGGGGGAATGGGCTTATAGATGCCATTTAGAGATTGCTGGATAGGATGATGGGCTTATAGATGCCATCTGGATGTTGATTGCGTAAGAGATTCCTTCGCTGGAACCTGTATACCTGCAAAAGAACAAATGAGTACCTGACACGTTGCAGGAGTTGATTTTAGATGCTTGGTATAGATGTGTCCTGACTGGTTACAGGAGCTGAGTCTGGAGCTTCAAACGCTGATGAATGAACCAGGGATGGTTACTACCTTAGCATGAATGATAAGAGAACCTTGGATGAATTTAATCTCAACAACGCTCGTTGAGAAAAATCTTGGCGAGAATTACCATCTTTGCAATATCGGGAAGAGAACCATAGGCAATTACAATCTGAAAGGAATGATCACCTCACTCAACGTCGGAGAGGGAAACATCTGAAAAGGAATTACCGCCTCACGCACTTGCCGGAGAGGGGACCATAGGGAGAATATCACCTCATACTTATCGTCGGAGAGGGAAACATCTTGAAAAGGGATTACTACCTTACACACCGCTGGAGAGGGAATCATAGGGAGAATATCACCTCACACTCATCGTCGGAGAGGAGAATATCAAAAAAGGATTACTACCTCACACACTGTTGGAGAGGGAATCATAGGGAGAATATCACCTCACACTCACCGTAGGAGAGGAGAATATCAAAAAGGTCTTCTGGAAGCAGTATCAGAACGTCACCATCGCTGGGTTTACATCTGAAACTATATCTGGAAGGAAATCTGGAAGCAGTATCAGAACGTCACCATCGCTGGGTTTACATCTGAAACTATATCTAGAAGGGTATCTGGAAGCAGTATCAGAACGTCACCATCGCTGGGTTTACATCTGAAACTATATCTGGAAGGAAATCTGGAAGCAGTATCAGAACATCACCATCGCTGGGTTTACATCTGAAACTATATCTAGAAGGAGTTCTGGAAGCAGTATCAGAACGTCACCATCGCTGGGTTTACATCTGAAACTATATCTAGAAGGAAATCTGGAAGCAGTATCAGAACGTCACCATCGCTGGGTTTACATCTGAAACTATATCTAGAAGGAAATCTGGAAGCAGTATCAGAACGTCACCATCGCTGGGTTTACATCTGAAACTATATCTAGAAGGAAATCTGGAAGCAGTATCAGAACGTCACCATCGCTGGGTTTACATCTGAAACTATATCTAGAAGGAATTCTGGAAGCAGTATCAGAACGTCACCATCGCTGGGTTTACATCTGAAACTATATCTAGAATGAATTGCGGTAGTTTGATAGTAGTCATTTTTGTATTGATCTTTTTCCTGAAAAGGCAAAACATAATTGTATGCAAAATCATGATGCATGAACTGTATGTTTTCAAAATTAAGGAGATTCGTGTAGCATGATGCATATGCATGCTATAATGATGTATGTGACGTTTTATGAATGTGTTTTTCGTCTAAGAAAATAAATCCTTGACGGGTGCCGGGAAGTCGTATCCTGGGCTGACGTTGAAAAATAGCTTTGCTTCCGCTGGGGAGGATAGCTGCAAGTATACCGGTAGGAGAAGATAACTCCGTTGGGGAATAAACTTGGCAAATGGAGGATTTTGCGGGGAGAAAAAGATATTCTAGCGACCATGCTGGGAAGAAATACTCTGTGGGGAGATGCTTTTGCTGAATTGTTGAGGATAGCTCGTTGAGGATACCTTGCTGTTATTGGAAGTATGAATGGACTTCGCTGGGGATAAGAAGACTTCGGCGACGACGTTCTTTCCGTGGCTTTTGGCTGAGGATAACCCAGTTATATCCTGTTAAGGAAATAACTCTTTGAATAAAGCCGGGCGACGCGTTCGTGCCTTGCGAGGGGATAAGCTTCCAGAATTTACTGGGGATAAGCTTGCTGCTTGGGGATATGAATTCCAAATTTCTTGGGGAACTGGATTGGATTCTCTGGGGAAGTTTTGAACTGTATTGGTCAAGTTCTTCAACGGAATTTACCCTGATGTCTTAGAGGATAGAACGGTCAGACTGCTTAGACCACTCTTCATTGCCCCTGTTTCTGAGGTGGGAGAGGAAGACCTGTGGGATGCTGATAGTCGTTGATGGGCCAACCTTCTTCTGGTAGGCAGGTGACGAGATGCCGGGACATAGTCGTACGCTTTTGATCCCTAACTTTTGCTTGGACCGCCCTTTCGGGTTTTCAGTCCACCGGGATACCCATTTTTGCCCAAGCCGCCTTTTCAGGTTTTCGACTTGCCGGGTGTACATGTTTTTTCGTTTCATCCCTTCATTTTGCCCGAACCCTTTTTGTTCGCCGGGAAGCCCTTATTTTTGCCTAGGTATGTCAACCTAGCGGGTCTTTGATTTTGCGTAGTATTTGCCGACTATGTCTACGCTCTTAGAATGCAGGGAAGTGCCCCTGGCTGTTTATGTTGCCATATTACCAGAAGATGTCTGATCATGCAAGATTTGTTATTGAAATGCCCCAAGTGACTCAGGCGGAGATTTGCCCCAGGCTCTTTGGCCTTTTGAGAGATTCTCCGAATCTTGATTGGATTGCCCCAGATAATGGACAATAGCCATGTCCTGCCCCTTGATTGGAGATACTCTTGTTCATTAGACTTTTATTGTGCGAATTTTCCTGCTGTTCAAACAAAAAGTCATATGCAAACAAAGTTATGTTAAAAATGCAAAGCTTATGTCTGTCTCGAAGATTTTGAAGATGCATTCTTTTTCATAAAACAGATGAATGTTTGTAAAACGTGATGTCAACTCGTTATTTTACCGTAAGCCTTCAGGAGTCAGGATACCTTTGTAACAGTATGCTTTCGAACTAACCCATGCTTCAGCTAGGACTTTTGAGGGTTATAACGTGGCCTGGTTCACGGTTTAAGAAACAAAGGATAAAGGCTCAAATTATTTGTACCCACCCGCTCTTCGTGATGTTCTCCAAACCTAAACTCAGTTGATCATATGTTAGACCTTGTTTTGAGTCTTTGCTTTGATTTTCCGGTGATGGTTCGGATGTTGAACATTTCTTTGAATAGGCAGTCATTCCTTTTTGTTATTGAGGGTTTGTGTGACCTCTCTCCTGTATGATTTTTGTTATCCCTATTTTTTGCCTGAACTGTTTCCTTTTTGGACTTACAGTCAGCGGGATGCCCCAGTTTCATAAGTCTCCTTCGTAGGTTTTGACTTAATGGGCTTTTTGATTTTGGTAATGACTGCCTGTCTTTATGATTGTTCTGGACCATCACTGTCTTTCTTCGTTTTGTAAGGACCTTTTTTTTTTGGTGCCATTCGTTATGCACTTGGATCAACTGAGAGACTACCCTGCCCCAGGTTATGATTAAGGGTTTAATTTTCGAAAATAAAACTCCTACTTCTTTGGCTCAGAAGGGTTGACGAGGGACTATCTTCCTTATTACTCCAGTGTTTAGGAATTGAAACAATGCCTGTACCTCATCAGCGGGGTCTGTTCAAAAGCATACTGTAATGATTGCAGTATCGTTTTCGTCATCCTCCCTCAAGAGGCTTAGAATTATTATTTAAGAGTTGATCATCAGAAAAAATATGAAAATAATTTGCGTATAGTGAATACGAATATATTGATTCAAAATGGACATAAGCGATGCATTAATGAAATAAAAATGTTTTAACAATGAGTAAATGTTTGAACAAAAGAGAATTGCCACTTGAACATTCGAACGAACAAAAGTTTCCTAGTCTCGGAGCTTGTCACTTTAACTGATGAGCCTTGGAGGAATGGTAGAAAAATTCAACCTGTCCATCTTGCGTGAACTCCACTGTCCCTTCATCGATCAGATTCTGGATTTTGTTCCTCAGCTCCCAACATTCATTGGTATCATGTCCTGGGCTAGCAGAGTGGTAGGCACACCTCTTATTGGGATCGTAGGCCGGAGATGCCGTGTTGGGGTTCCGGGGATGAGCCTTTAATGTAATCAGATTCAACCTCAATAGGCGTTGCAAAGCTTGAAACAGCGACATGTTGAGCTGGGTGAATTGCCTCCTGGGCTTGTCTGGCTGAACTTGGCGAGGTTGGCGCTGAATTTGTGACACTGGAGTCATTTGAGGAGCTTTCCCCTTATCCTCTTGTCTCAAGGATGATTGGATGATGAATGGCTTTTTACCCTCAGATGTTTGCCCCAGTAGGTTACCCTGAAGTAGTTGGTTGAAGAGAAACCAGAGCTCCTCTTGTCTTTGAACTAGGCAGTGAATGACATTCCTCTGTCCCAGCATCTGGGCTTTCATGGCATCCATCTCAGCTTGTAGGTGTTCCAACTTTCCATCCTCAGCATTGCCCCTGACGGAGGTCTCTGTGAGAAGTGTCCTTAGCTCCTCCTGCCCCTTGGATAGATTCCGGAGGATTTCCTCGAACTGGGTCTCTTGATCAAGAAAGTTCTGGTTGTCTTGTGGGCAAGCCATTGCTGAAATAAACAGCGAGAAGGGTGAGTGACCTGCAAATAACGGGTAGCTGTAATGCAATGATATGTATGATATGCATGCAATGTTTTCAAGGATCTCGCAGGGTAAACAGAGAAACTTGTTAGAGTTGAGAACCGGTAATTTGATTGCAAGAACTTCCTGTTGTAGAGAGCCCTTCTTCAAGGGTCAAAGGCTCACCATATCCAGTGGGTCATAGCCCCTGACAACCTTGGCTAGAGGAAAATAAATACTCTTTGCCCCTTGCTGGGATCATTGATTCACCATGACCTGCATCACAAGCCCTTGAGATCCTCGAAACGGGTTAGGATGTATGCAATGGTATGCAATGGTATGATGTCATGCTATGCATGGGGGTAATGTGAGTGAACCCTGTTATGAGCCCTTATTAAGGACTATAAACAGACCCTGCAAGAAATTCAGTATACTTTGTTATGAGCCCCAATTAAGGACTATAAACAAAACCTGCAAGAAATTTAATAAACCCTGTTATGAGTCCCAGTTAAGGACTATAAACAACACCTGCAAGAAATTTGGTAAACCCTGTCATGAGTCCTAGTTAAGGACTATAAACAAGACCTGCAAGTAATTTGGTAAACCCTGTCATGAGTCCTAGTTAAGGACTATAAACAAGACCTGCAAGAACCCTAAGTAAAACCTGTCATGAGTCCCAATCAAGGACTATAAACAGAACCTGCAAGTGGTTAGTACACCCTGTTATAAGTCCCCATTAAGGACTATGAACAAAACCTGCAAGACATCAAGGGTCAGATAACAAGCATGCAAGTAGGCAAGTACGAAGGCACATAAGTCACACAAGACAAGCCCTTAAGGTTTAAGGCCAGCATGGGGTCTGGGTAGTACCCTCTTGAAGTTGGTGGGTTCAACCTGTCCTAATCAAGGTAACCGGGTTCTAAGGTTCCCAATATCACGGGATTGCTTTCATTGTTCATCGTTTCGATTTAGCCACTGAACTGGCGACCGAAATATTCCAGGAAAGCAACCCTCAATTGAGTGTAGTATCGAGTATCAACCAACCTCGGACTGCACCAAAGTCAGTTATCTCACTACCCTAAAGAGGCCAAGATAGTTCAATTAAGGTTCCTAAGGTCTGTTGATGCTTCACGACACCACGCGGAGGCCCCGTACTCTCCTTGACTGAACTCAAGGGTTACCGGTACACACCAAAGTGCCACATCAACGTAGCAGACTGTTTCAACCGTGTCGGTATACCCCGCACAGTTCCCTCACAGCCTTGTTGCTACTTTCTAAGAAAGGTATCCCCCAGATCCGGGTTAGGATCTATAGAACTCCCAAGCAACCCACAATTTAAAGCACACAAGGAAAGCAATTGAAAACACAGTGATCTTAGTCCTAAGGTACACCTCACTTTAATTTTTCTCCCCAGCAGAGTCGCCAGTTCTGTGATCGGTGGATCTGGAACTGACTGTTTAAAGCTGGTTCGCGAAATGTCGCGGAAGCAAGAGTCGCCACCGTCTTTTATTTTCTCCAAATGGAAAGGACAAAAGCACAGAAAAATTCCTTAAAGAGATTGCTCTCGGTTCGGGAGGTAGGTTATAGAAAGGGAAGGTGTTAGCACCCTTTCTATCCATGGTTATCCATGGGCTCTTAGATACTTGCTCAATGTGTTTTCAAAATTGTTTTGCGTGCTTTTCAATGTGGGTTTAAAAAAGTTTCTTTGAAAAATTTCAGTTCGACTCGTACGTCAGAGTGTTTGAAAAAATTGCTTTGAAAGCTTTTGAAAATGTGTTGGTGTGAAAAGTATTTTTGTTTGAAATTAGAGCAAGTATCCTTGAGAACCTACCTACCCTAAGGAATTCGTCTGTGTAAGAGTCCTTTAAAGTAGTGCCATCCCACCATTGAGAGGTAGGTAGCACCACCGTTGGAGGTGTTCGGGTCAATTCGAGGTTCGGGACATGGTGATCACCAGAGCAATGGGAAGACACCTTAGAAGCTACCCTCATGCCAGGTTCCCGGATCATGAGGACTTACTAAGACGTCCTCTACTCGACGACCACCTTTCGAAAGGCAACAGTGAGGCGTACCCTAGGGGTGGTGTGTGCGAATTGTGTGTCATGTTTCAGTTATTTGTCTTGTCATGTTTGTCGTGTTCTACGCTTGATTTTTTTTTAGACATTCATTCTTGCATGCTTTTTTAACAGTTATAAGTTGCGAGGAAATAAAGCTAAACTATTACAAATGGCGCGGGTCCACATCGCCAAAATTAAACCGGACCCGATTTAGCGGAAAATAAATAAAGCGATAAAATAAAGTGCGAAAAATAAATGTACATGGCCTTGGGAGAGATACAGAATTATAATTAAATGACATAAGATAAATGCGCAAAAGAAAATAATTAAACAAAACTAGGGCGTTGGACCCTTTTGCAAACAATTAAAAATAAGGGATTAAGAATAAAATAATAAAAAAGAATTAAATGTTTTTTGATATTTTTGTACTTTTTAGATTTAATAAGGAAAAGAAATTAATTGAAATTAAATTAAAAGGCAAACCCTAATTCTAATATTTTTTAATTATTAAGAAAGAATTAAAATATGATCTAAATTAAACCCTAATTTATTTATACACAATTTTTAATTCATGAAAATAACTAAATAATATTATTCTGAAAAGAAGGAAAAATTAAAAGAAAAATAATAAAAAAAAGATATTAAACCTAAATTCTATTTTTGGTGTTTTCTCTTAAAAAAGATTAAAATTATAACCTAATTAAACTAAATATTTACCTATTTTTTATGAAAATAATTATAATATAAAAATTATATTTTGGATGTTTTTTCTGATTTTTTTTAATGAAATTAAACAATAATTAGAATAACATAATAATTAAAATAATGATTAAAAGATATAAGAAAAAATAAATAAATGAATGGGCAAACCAGGGTGGGGTGTAGCCCTAAATCAGGAGGTGTTGATTTGAAAAGCCTGGCCCAATAAGCCTTGATTTCGCTGACTTTCCTTGATTTTGTATGGCATGTTGACCAGCCTCCATGGTATGCTTTCAAACTGAACCTTTGATCAGATCTCCAGGACGCGTGGCTAGCTGATTTTTGAGTGTGCATGGTATACTGGGACATTAGCGCTGCATAGGATCAATTATAGAAAAATAATATTGAGCGTTTGCCAGACCTGGGACTTGAACCCAGGTCTTTGAAGTTACCAGCACAACACCTGACCACTGAACCAAGCGCGTTTCAATTAACATATAATAAACAATAAACAATATAATAAGAACGTGTTAGTGCTTTTGGAAATTCGCGCGAAATTCAAAATAGCCAATGGCTGATGGACACGATGCCTTCGTCTTCGTCCCTGTAAAAACAAAACTCAGAGGCCACGGTTTTTGTGGCGTTGCATTAGGGGTGATTTAAGAAAATAGCGAATAGCTCCATTCTCAACATAAATAGGGCGCGATGGTATGGATCTTTTCGTCTCTAAGCACTGAGTTCAACCATGGTATTCAGAGGTCCTAATTTTTCTTCTACACAAAATCCCCAATTTCAGAAACCTGCAACCCTAATGTTCAAACATGGCGAATTCGTATATATAGCACAAAAACACAATTGGACATATTGGTTAGCTTAGAAACATCATTACAAACAATAATCCATAAAGAAAAATGCAAAAGGATGCTTAATTCATGCTATGCGATTTGAGAATTTTCTTGGTACAATTTGAGTTCCTGATACCAATTCAAGGCGTTTTGCTTGTTGTTTATGATTGAGAAACGTTCAGGGATGTCTCAGGATGCTATTGGAATGAAACTTGAAGCTTGAATCGACCTTAAAGCTAGATTTCAGTGTTTGAGTTTTTTATGAAAAATTTCAATATGCAAAAGGGTTCTTGGGCGCAGCTTGCAGTCTCTTTGCCTTAGGTCTTTGCTTCTGATCATATAGCCAAGCTTTTAGGTTAAGAATATTACACAAAATCCATGGCAATAATTGTTTTCAATCTTTGATTTTGGAAGATCTTTTTTGAATCTTTTTCTCATGGTTTTTGTGTTCAATCAGCTCAAATCTTATCAAAACTTGCCATAATCAATCAAGCACGAAATATTGAGATTAGAATGTGCATAAAAAGATTTTTTTAGGTTAGGTTTATATTTTTCATGTATTAAAATGATTTAAATGAATATAAATTAATATAAATTCAAATAAATAATTAAAAAATATGAAAATACTTCCCTTTGGGCCTAATGGTCGTGCATAGGCTTGGCATGAAGAAACTTGGAAGAAAAATGGGCCCATTTGCATTTTTAGGTCATTTGAACCATTGTTGACTTTTCAAAATTCCCAAAAATTTCCCAACTTCCACAAGGCATAACTTGGTCAATTTTTAAGCTTTTCACATGTTCTTGGACATTTTGGAAAGGTCTTTGAGTCCTATAACCAATGCCTTTGGTCCCATGTCATTTTGATTTACCAATCTCAAGTTATGGCCTTTGACTTAAAGTCACTTTTTGTTGACTTTTGAAAATGACCTATAATGTTGAAATTGATAACTTTTTGTGAGAGAATTTCTTGGACTTGAAACATGAAGATGAATTGTAGGAAATGTCTTTCTCTTCAAAATGAGCTTTGGAGGGAATTTTTCTGATAATCCATGTGAAAGTTATGCCCTGGTCAATTTCAGTTGACTTTTTCAGCTGTCCAAATATAGCAACTTTTGCATCTTTGATGATTTCTGAGCCAAATTTTGAGAACCATGATCAAGCATTGATCAAATGATGTTTGTGGCTTCAAAATGATATATTGACCAAAAATTTGAACTTTTGACTGCCAAATGACCATTTTGCCCCTACAGTTGACTGTAGTGCAATCTAGGGTTTTGACTGTGCAATTTTGAGCTGAATGCCTTGAAACTTGTCATGAGGATGCTTGACCATCTTTATAGGCATATGAGACTTGATTGGGCCTTTGAAAAGTTCATTTGCTTGACCAGAACTCAAACCCTAGTTTTGACTGTATAGGAGACAGTTGAGCTGCACAACCCTTGGGGAATTTTGTGACCTTGACTTGGCAATTTCTTGATGAATATGGGAGGGCAAATTTTGGGGTGCAACACATATTATATTTATACTACTTGACTAAAGTTTCACCTAAGTCATTGAAGGTGCGGACATTGCTACTTTCTAATCCCATATGCCATTTCAAAGCAGCACCAATTAAACTATTCAGAAAGAAATGAATAAGTAAACTTTGGTCATCAGTATGAGTGGACAAACTTCTGATGTATATCACCAGGTGATCACGAGAACAAGAGTTTCCCTTGTACTTCTCAAATATTGGCACCTTAAACTTTCCTGGCACTTTTACATTAGGGACCAAACAGAGGTCACTGACATTTTATCTGAATAACTCTTTCCCTCCGATAGCCTTCACTTCTTTATTTATTTCATTGAACTAATCCTGAAAGTCATCTAATCGATAATAGAAACCCAAACTTTCACTTTGTGGAGGACCAGGATGATAAACTTCATCATTAATAACATGCATATCATTCACTGTAGGAGGCGCAACATGATAAATCTCATTATTGGCAGCATGAGTAACTTGTACCACAGGAGGTGCCGAAGCAACAACAGTTTGAGTAAATGGAGAAACTTGAGCAGTAGGATTGTAACCTTCTGGCATGAAATTCCCAGGCATTCCCCATGAGTAACCGTGAGGCATACGGTATTAAGCAGCAATAACAAGAGTAATGGAAACGGGAACTGATGAAACCTCAGAAATAACAGTCGTCTGTTGTGGCTAAGCAACATGAGGAGACAAAGGAGGAGCAGGTGGTTGATTCTGAGCAACCACCAATGATTCCACCAAAGAAGTGATATTAGCCATACTAGCTCTCAAAGCAGTAACTTCTTTGTGTAGTTCACAATTCTATTGTTTAAAATTTTCCATCTACTTCCTAGAATTAGCCCGAGTATTGTAGCGATGAGACAACTTGCCGACACTTGAAGTAGAGAAACACAATAAGACACCTTTGTATGAACAGGAATGCAAAAATATGTGCAAAATGATGCATGATATGCAATTCATATGATTTATTTATTATTATTATTTTTTTCAAGGAACTCAAAGAATTATAAACTTTTACAAGGAACTGAAAATTTCATTTTAATAATAACTTCAGACTAGATTACAACTTTTACTACAAGTTTCAATAATCCTAAGCACAAGAGAATAAATATAGAGTCTAAAAATCCTAAGGAGCCAAAGCTGATGAAGATCTCTCCACAAACTTCCGCTTTCCCCTGAGTCTTGCCATCTGAACCTTGAACTACTTATTCTCTTCTGCATACCTATCGAAGACTTCTTTCCAACTGCAAGAGTAAGAAAATGGGCGATTGGGACCTGGATGAGCTCTAGAGGAAAATAAATCCTCTTGCTTATTCGTAATCTCCATAGGACGACTCTCAAGAATCTCGATCAAGTCATCCTTCTCTTTTAATTATGTTGAGTAGGATACCTCCAAAGTATGGTACTTGTTCTTCCATGCTTCCTTTTATTGTTGCATCCTAACCAGGGTAAGCTAAAGTTCTTCCATATCATCTAAGAGAGGAGGAGTAGTCCTCATAAACATACCCGATTTGGGTTCTTCACGAGAATAAGGCATATTCAACTGAATTTCCCTTGCTTGTACCCAACAGAGATGAGGTTCTAAGAAAACAACTCCTCTTGGTCCCAAATCTTTTCTACCCTTTCTATAAATATGGAGCCAAGCCTTCTCAATCTCTTTATTGGCTTCCTTATTATCTTCTCCTTCTTTGATAAAGAAACCAATCAAATGAATGCTATTTGACTTGTCTCTCATTGGACATCCAAGTTGACGACGCGCAAGAACATGATTGTAGTTAATTCATCCCTTTGCACCAATAAGAGGCACATTAGGGAAACTACCACAAATATCAATAATATCCATATCATAATAAGCTTGATGATACCAATCAATGTCATAATGAGTGAGAGCCATAATATTCGGGGCTCAACGAGGTTCCTTATTGATGTCCCAAAAAGCAACAGTCCGAGGTAAGTAAGAAATAAACCACTAATATAACAACAGTGTGCAACAAATGATCATCCCTCCCTATTAAAAATTCTGAAGATGGTTGGAATAATAAGCATCTCTTAGCAATGTAGGGACTGGATTTCCAATCAGAAAGATCCTAATGGCGTTAACATCCACAAACTTGTCGACATTGGGAAACAAGAACAACCCATAGGCAAGCAAAGAAAAGATAGCCTCAAAAGCAACTATACTCTTCATTTTGGCGAAATAACGAGCTTTCTCCAATAGAAACTGAGCAGGTAAATCCCTGATTCGTTCTTTGGTAGTCATGTTAGCCTCAATCTCATATTTCTTCAAATGAGTTGTGGCAGCAATCTCATGAGACTTAGGCTATCCTTCTAAGCCGGTGAAAGGAACACGACCAATAATAGGTAAACCAAGTAAATAAGAATACTCCTCCAATATGGGCATCAACTGAAAATCAGGGAAAGTAAAACACCGGCATAACGAATTATAGAACTGGACCAATGTAGAAAGAATACCATCCTTCATCTCGAGCTTCATAAGAGGCACGACAGATCCATACTTCTTCTAGAAATCTATAGAGCTCTCAATCTCAGGAATCAAACTCATCAGTTCCTCTATCTTAGGATCCTTGAAACTATACTTCTGAGTCTTTCTTTTTCCAAAATCCATGGTAAAAAAATACCTGAGATATTTGCAAATGTCAACCCTTAAGTTCCTTGAAACAACTGTTTTAAAGAATGCTCATGGGTGCATAAATGCATGATGCAAAAATCACACACAAGATCACAAACATGAGGGTTCATAGGTTCAATGTCACGAGCATGAAGTAAATGATACTATCCATAAGGTATGGACTAATAATTTATCACCTGCCGAATAAGGTTATAAAAGGTTCCCAGAGTCTACACCCTTCCTTCGGATATTGGCAACGTCCCGATTAACCCGGTAATTAGAAATATTCTCAGGAAAAAATCGTCTGAGTGTAGCATTGAGTGACAACCACTTCCGGATTTCTCCGTCATAGTTTCTGCACTACACCTAAAAGGCCAAGATGGGTTGGGAGTTATATGGTCCTCAGCTTCAGCAGGCTCCTAGGTCAAAAGTATCTTATCTTCCTGATCGCTTGGTAAACGGATACTACAGTCAAAGACGCCTCCACTGAGTGGGGGATCTCATGTCTCCTTTTTTGGGATTCCTCCCTCAAATTTAACATGACTATACCATCCGTCCTATTTTAAGTTTGCCCAAGTCCGGGTGAGGATTTATGAGAAATCACCAAGCACCCTAAAAACCAGGAATATCCAGAAAACATATATACAACACATAATATAAACCAAATAATAGCACATACACAAATAAACAAAGATAGGCTCAACCTACTTAGAGATGGACCAGCATTAGGTCGATCTTTCCTAGTGAAGTCACCATTTTTTTATGTAGCGGTAGAAATCTTGAGACTAAGCCATTGGATTTACTTGACTCGCACAAATCAAATAAAAATTACCACCACGCTTTAATGTTTCCAGAGAATTGGGAAAAGAGTGAATAAACCCAAACATAGGGGGAGAGAATCTAGGTACGGGGGATAGTGTCATACCCCAAATTTTCCTTACTGATTTAAGAATAATTTATTCCTTATTTTTATCCCAGTATCATCATTTCCTATATAATATATTGTTGTCAAAATCCATATATACGAGGTTTACATTTATAGAGGGGGTGTATCATTTCAAAAATGGACCATCGAAATCTGATGGCCCATTAAGCTTTCCGTAAAATTAGAAAGATATGTTATTAAGGGGGTTTGCTTGCTGAAAATGAAATCTTGGTTCATTTGGGTCCATTAAGTTATTTTCTAAAAGCCTATTTAGAATGAACAAGAGGGGTGTGTTTTCTTAGTTGGGTTAAAGACTTTGTTAAGATTAAAGGCCCAGATCGGGTCATCATGTTTTGAAAGGGCCATTCTCTTCTTGATAGAGGTCCATCTGCATTTTCGTTATATTTATTTTGTATTATTAAAAAATTATTAATATTATTATTAATATTATTATTGTTTTTACTTATTATTTTACTATTACTTTTATGAGAGTTTGACTAAGTCAAATTAGGACAAGAAACCCTAATTTCGATCCAGCCCAGAAAACAAAAACCCAGCAAAACAATTACTATCAAGATTCAATCCAAAAATGCCTAAAAAATCAAATCGTATCAAATCTTATTACATAACAGAATTGTCCAAAATAAAATACATCATAATTTAAATCAAATACATAATCAATTTTCTATTTCAATCAAATATCTGACTTACAATAAGTCAATTGCAATCTCTAATTTCCTCTAATCTAACTGCTAGCTTCTAAAACTAAATCATTTAATAACTACAATCAGAAGAAAAATTCCTAATTTGTACTAATTCCTAACCTATATAAACCCTATGAATTTAGACTAAAAGAAAAGAAAAAGAGGAAATTTTGAGAGAAGAGAGTTTGGACAAAAAGATCGTAATAATGAGAAAGCCAATCCATGATTCAGCCACCTTTCTGAGATCTGGATTTCAATTTATGAAACCCTCTGTTGTACCCCAAAATTTGCCCTCCCATTTCCCCAACATTTTCTCATCACAAGACCTTTGAAGATCAAGGTCCAATTAGGGTTTCCTCTGCTCAAGATTCCTCCTTGCACTGTGGACTCAAAATTAGGGTTTGTGTTTGCCTAAGGATGTTTTGACCTAAAATGCCTAAGATGACTTTCATGCTTCATATTGGACTCCCAAGTTTACCCATACCAAGTTTCAAGTCTTGATTCCAAGTTTTGCCCAGGCAATTGGACAGTTGACCTAGAAATCAGCTGTATTGGGAAAAAGTCAACTGTAGCCAATTGACAGTCAAACCTCATGAAATTTGATCCACATCAACATTATGAACTCATATGGACCATTTGATCAAGTTTGGATCACAATTCTCCAAGAAATTTGATCAGATCACCAAAAGGGCAAAATGGTCATTTTTAAGGTTTTGACTGCACAAAGGCAATTTTTGACTGTTTGACCTAACCAATGGCAAACCAAGCTCCCATATGGACTCAAGGACCCCATGGAATTATCTTGACATGCTCATCAAGCTCAAAAGATCCCAAATACACAAGATTGACAGTTGAATTTCCCAGTCAATTGATCAATTTTGACTGTATACTGAAAAGTCAAACTTTGACTTTTTGGTCAAAATCAAGAGTCAAGATTCATTTTTCATCAAAACATGCCAAATAATGAAACTTGTTCACCAAGAAATCTCAAAATGCAAATTAGGGTTTGAAAATGGAATTTTTCATAACTTAGAATTTTTCTAAGTTATGAAAAACCCTAATTTTTTCCCAACTTTGCCCCATCTTTTCACCATGATCCATTTGGATTCAAACAAAAGTCAAAACATGAAAGTTGTAGCTTGTTGCATAATCTACAACTTTGATTCACAAAGTTTTCTCATTTGAAGCTTTTATCTCAAGTTATAATTTTTGGAATAAGGGCACTAAACCATCTTTTAACTTAGTGAAATTTGACCTATTTTGACAAGGTTTTCTACCCTACTTCAAGGCCACTTTTCATACCCTTCCACTTGGAATTTTGATTTGCATTTCAAAGATGGATTGTAGTACACATTCCAAGCTTTCCAAAATGTCCAAGAACTCATCAAACAACCTCATAACTTGAGAGATTCGAATTTCACAAGTTGGCAAAAATTCACTTTTTGTTCTTCATCAAGACATGTTCATAATCTTGCCAATTTGAAATCAGTTTGCTTTATGCTTGATTACAGGCCCTTGAACCATTCCATACTCAATAATTTAATGCATATTCAATGTGTTAAGGTGTTGTTCTTTGAGTGCAAGCATTGTATGCAAGATTAATCCTAAACTAGATAAAGTGAAATTTCCATTTTTGAAAAGATTAACTTTATGTCAAATTAGAAATCCAACAAGTACATGGAAGATCTGCTTGGCACAAGTTTATGTGCATAACACACTGATCAAGAGATGTTTATGCAGCACATTAGGAGGCCCCCTACTAACCTAAAACCACCAACTTGCTTTTATTGCTTAAGATAGAAGAAAAGTCCATAACTTGTGCCATATCTCATCTCAGCTTAGGAACAGAAGAGAGAAGTGATAAAACACATTCCATAGACCACATCCAAGCTTTGGCACGAGTCCTGAACATCTAAAGCACCCTCCATCTCAAAATCACCTTGAAACTGCTAAAACAGGGGAACCCCTGCAGTTTGAGTGAAAACTCCCAATCCCTTCGAGCATTTTGATCCAAACCTTTTCCTCTACCTTCCCTACAACATATACAAGCTAACCATGTCCTAAAATCAGACCTGTAACACCTCCAAGCCACTTCACCATTTTTAATTTTCTGTTTTGCAGTTGGAGTTCACTAGCTCGATTCAGGGAGTTTCAAGACAAAGTAGGAATTGGAAAAGCATCCTTACACTTCAAGGAAGCTGTACAAGTCATCATTTCACTCTGAAACATCCTCCATTGCAAAGCTCGACTCCAACTGAACAGGTACATTCATGGAGTTCTATCTCCCTTATTAGGCATTGTTAGCTTTAGATTTTTGAAGAAAACATGTCACAATCATAGCCCTGAACATGCTCATATGTTTAGATTTCATTTATATTTCGTGTGCTTAGAGAATTTCATGTCTGAACATTGATGAAAAGTTAGGTCAGAAATGGGGGGAAGAGAAATTCTCCCTCATCTTAGAGAGATAGGTCATGTTCTTTATATGGTTGAAACCGTCTCTTAATGCTCTACACTTTTCATGTTATGAGTTTTGCTTGAAAGTCCAGGAATCCAGAGATAAAAAACGCGTGTTTTGCTTGAAGGAGGTTGTACAGAGGTTGAAGAAGAAGTGGTCTGGGCTGGGCCTGGATTTATTTTCTTTTCACACCCCATTTCCATGTTTACACCCCCTGAGCCCATTTGCTTCATTTTTGACTCTTTTTGACTTTTTCTTTTTTGGTTGACTTTGTTTATTTTTTCTCATGACATTAGAAAATTAAAAAATATTTTTTTCATCATTTTTTGCATTTATTGCATATTTATTTGTTTATTTTCTTTGTTTGTACATAAGTATATATATATACTATTATTAGAATAAATATAAAAATAATGTAAATACAATTTTTATTTTTATTTACTTTCTGAAAATATTTCACACAAAAAAAATACTCTTTTATTTATTTTATTAAAATATTAAATAAATATTTGTTTTGTGTATAATACATATTTAGGGTTTAATATATATATATATATATATATA
The DNA here is from genome assembly GCA_948472305.1 of Vicia faba. Classification (NCBI taxonomy): domain Eukaryota; kingdom Viridiplantae; phylum Streptophyta; class Magnoliopsida; order Fabales; family Fabaceae; genus Vicia; species Vicia faba. The sequence continues at coordinate 980,682,092 of OX451738.1, forward strand.
TGTTTATTAATACATTTAAGCTAAAATGTAAGAATACTTGAATTTTTCATTTTTATTAATATTTGATACAAAAATACTTTTTTTCACAATATACTTCATTATTACATTATTTTTATAAATAATAAATAAATAGTTGTATTAAATTAGATAATAATACCTTTTCTTTAAAATTAGGGTTTTTGCCCTAAATTCAAAATACTCCAAAAAATAATACATTTTTATTTTCCTTTCTCTTTTACATAAATAATATTTTCTCATACACATAAAAACTTTCTTTTTGCATTTCACATATTTATTTAATTTCCATTTAATTATGCAATTTATTTACCTTGCAAATATTCAAAATGATGTAATAATTTAGATTTAAATTCTTGTCAATATCCCCATTTGAACATTTGTACCCCCCTTCCCATATTTGGTTTTGTAATAGCTTAGTAATTTTAATTTCGCACTTTATTGTTTTCTAATGATAACATGTTAGAATTAGGGTTTGTATGCGAAAAAACGATAAAAAATAGTTTGACCTAATACAAGATAAACAAGCATGAAAATGGACACACAAATCACACTTGCACCCCCTAGGGTATTCCACTTGTTGCCTTCAAATAAATGGGCCATATTGTATGTTGAACTTCTTTGGGCAAAGCAAACAGTTTGAATGATCATAGTCCCTCGATAAAACTTTTCAAAACAAACAAAAACAAATGATCAAGTCCCTTAGAGAAAATTTCCCAAAGACATTTAACGCCGTTGCAATTATGGTCTAAACGATGACCCGCGCCTGTCCCTTTCACATCCTAACATAAGGTTGTCCACCAAATTCAATGGTGGAACAAACTTGTTAAAAGGGTTAAAACATAGCAGTAATCTTTTCAGAAATTTAGGAGTAGATAACCTCTTAGTTACTTGAATCCAACTTGCAAAACAAAACACTTGCCTAATTTCAAAATCACACATCACAACACTTTCAAAACAAAACTTTCAAAAACAAATGAAAACCTTTTCAAAAGACGTACACCTTTGTATACATCCCAACATGGATCATTACAAAGGTTGCCACCACATTGGCCTCTTTTCAAAATATTTTCAAACCCACACACTCAAGCACCATTTAAAACAATTGAAAACAAAAGGCAAGTGATCTAAGCAAGTAACTAAGAGCCCATGGATAACCATGGATAGAAAGGGTGCTAATACCTTCCCTTTCTATAATCTACTCCCCGAACCCAAGAAAACATCTCAAAAGGTTTTTGTTGTGCTTTTTAACCTTTCCTTAGGATAAAATAAAAAGTCGGTGGCGACTCTTGCTAACCGCAACATTTGCGAATACAAACGCAAACCTCAAGTCAGTTCTCCCACCGTATCACAGAACTGGCGACTCTGCTGGGGATTATGATTAAAAGTGGAGTAACCTTAGGGCTTAGATCACCTTTGTTTTCAATTGTTTTCTTTGTTTACTTTTATATTGGTGGGCTTTGCATCGGAGTTCATAGATCCTAACCCGGATCTGGGATATACCCTTTTTAGGTAGCATAATCTGTGAGGGACCTGTCCGGCGTAGACCGACATGGGTGAAGCAGTGGCTACGTTGGTGTGGCATCTTAGTCTGTACCTGTATCCCTTGTGTTGTAACGGGGAGAATATAGGTCTTCTAAGGGGTCATTTAACACCAACCAACCTTAGAACCCTAAATTGACCAACTTGGCTATTAGGACAGTAGCAGTATGCTACACTCATTGAGGCTAAACTCTCGAGATGGTTCTGGCCGCGAGAAAAGATTGCGATGCTGGAGTTATGACCGATTGAGGGTAGCCAATGATTTGAGATCCTCTAGAACCCGGTTACTTCTGATAGGACAGGTTTTAACCAACAAAACCAAAAGAGGGTAATACCTAAAATTCATGCTGGCCTGAAACCTAAGGGTGTCTTGTGTGACTTGTGTGCCTTATCTGTCTATGTGAATATTTGTGGTGTGCTTCATCATAGCATCATTCTATCATACCATTGCATGCATCCTGTATAAAGGGCTAACCCATTTCAAAGACAAAAAAGGTTTCATCTTTGCTCTGTTTTGTAGGACATCATGTTGCCCGTGCGTAGAAATACTGTCCGTCTCAACTTTGTTCAACCACCAGTTTTACTCAAGGATTTGGTTGGGAGGATTCCAAACACTACCTCCTTCATCAACAGACATGGTTCTCTCCTTGGCTTGATCACTGCAAAATGGGACCAACAACTGATAAGTGTTCTGACCCAGTTTTATGACCCTCTGTACCATTGTTTCACCTTTCAAGACTTCCAGCTGGTTCCTACCCTGGAAGAGTTCTCTTATTTGCTTGGGATCCCTGTCCTGGAACAAACTCCATTCACTGGTTTGGAAAAGACTCCTAGGCCTGAAGAGATTGCTGCAATTCTCCCCTTGACCAAAGAAGAGGTATTGTCCAACTGGGAAACTAGAAATGGGATCAAGGGCTTTTTGGTCAAATTTCTGGTTGGCAAGGCTAATGATTTTTGGAATGACTTGGACTTCAAGGCATATGAGGATATTCTAGCTCTTTTGATCTATGGTTTGGTGCTGTTTCCCAACCCTGATACCTTTATCAGTATCCATGTCATAAGGATCTTCATGTCTCGGAATCCGGTACCCACTCTTTTGGGTGATATTCTACAACAACTCTATGCTCGTACTGCTCGAAAACGGGGAACTCCGTGGTGTTGTACTCCTTTGCTAGTAAGGTGGTTTATTTCGCACCTTCCTAAGTTCGTGCTGAAGAATGAAGAAGGAAAAGGTTGGGCTCGGAGGTTAATGTCTCTCACTGATAATGACATCACCTGGACTCTTAGAGGTTTGGATGAGGTAGCTGTTATCGATCGTTGTGGAGAATACCCTAATGTCCCGTTGATTGGTATCCAAGGAGGAATCTCTTACAATCCATGCTTAGCTCTCCGACAGTTCGGAAGAGCCAGAGGAGATGGGCCTCATGAAATGCTGGTTCCTCACCTCCATTTCGAGTTTCAGGCAGACAGTGACAAACTACGCCAGGGATTCATTAGAGCTTGGGACAGAATTCACAAAGCTGAACCACATGAGTTGGGACCAAAGACTTCTTTACCAATGGAGCCCTATTGCAGATGGGTCCGCATCCGTGCTCAGAAGTTGGGTATGCCCTACGAAGCTGTTAGACCTCTCATTCTGGAATCTCCTGATGAAGATGGGGTTCCTCCAACTGTCCTCCCTCCTCAGATACCTACTGATTTTGACACCATGAAGAGATCTTGGGCGCAGCTAAAGGAAGAACGGGATTTCTATCGAGAGAAATTCAACGAGCAGGAAAGGAAGATCCAGAAGCTGACTAAGCAACTGGAAGAAGAACGGGTCCTGAACAACTACATCAGCACTGAAAAGAGGAGGCCATGGGAGCATTGATGAGCTTTGATTGTTTCCTTTTGTAGTTTATTTCCTTTCCAGTATTTTTCATTCCTGTAATGCCTAAGGGCAAATTGTTGAACAATTGAAAATTTTAATCTAACGAAGTGTGTTTCCCTTTTTTGTCTACAAAGTTGAATCTTGTTTGTCTTTGAAAACATAAAACATACGCATTCCATTGCACCATATGCATAGCAGGTACCCTATTTCACAGGTTGCTTAATTTTCTTCGCTGTTTATGTGAACAGTCATCATGAATCCAGACTCCTCCAGTGAGCAAGCAATCAAGGCTCTTCAGGCTCAAAGTGCACAGTTTCAAGAGATGGTCCTAAGCCTAGCCCAAGGTCAGCAAGAATTGAAGACTCTACTCATGAAGAAGAAGAAGAAAAAGAGGACCGCGCTGTTCAACGCCGGACGCAGATTTGGGAACACACTCCACAATGAAGCTGATCCAACTACTTCTTCTGCTGAGAAAAACAGTCCCCAAGGGGGAGGAGCTCCTAGTCCCGCAGTCTCCGACAACGAGACGGACTATAACGACGAACAATACCCACCTGCTGCTGACAGATACAAGCAATTGGAGGACCGCTTGAGCGCCATGGAGATTCAGAATGTGCCGGGGTTGGATTTCGGAGATTTGGGGTTATCTTCTAAGTTTCCGGGTTTTAGCACGGTGGTTTAGCATGAAGGTTTGAAGTTTCCGGTTGAATAGAAATAAAAAAATGGACATGAAAGCTGTTTTGTGGTGGCTCATGGTAGTGACCGCCGACAAAACCGATTTCTGGTCGACAGGGCGATTTCCGATCTCCTTGAGAGAAGCAAGATCTTCTCTCTCTAAAAATACAACCGATTGTTATTTTGGGATAGAGAGAGAGAAAGGAGAAAATAAAATGAGGCCAAGCATTGGGTCTCTGTTTTTATTAACTCACTCTGTGATTCCTTGCGCCTCGCTTACTACGCACCTTCAACCTCCATCATCTGATTTAAATCAAATAAACCAGAACGCATCCTTACGATAATGTCACAACGCTCTCATACACAAAATCCACACGAGCCCTCCTTGGGTCAATGTTGGGCCAAGCCCATCGCTAACCACACCACCCGCTTGTTTTAATTTTCCTACTATGTTAGAAACTATACCCCCATGTGCTTTTGGGCCCAGTTAAATATCTGAACTTGGGCCCTTGCTGAACTAACCCCTTGTTTTGCTACGTAGTACAAATCTACACCCCTTCATGATTTGAGGCCTAAATCCAATACCTGAATTTAGGGCCATGCTTTTTACACCCCTTGAATTTACTAGTCCAAGTAAAACACACCCCGTAGCGTATTTTCAATTAAAACTTTATTTTTATTATTTATTTTATATTTATTTAATTTATTTACATTATAACTACTATTTTAATATTTAATATATTTTTATATATATTCTAAAATTATTTTATTATTAAAAATTCCAAATTCTTTATACTAATTCATTCCTATTTACTTCTAAATTGCTATAAAATTCTTCATCATGCATTAAAAATATTTTTCTTATATTATATAATATATTTAAAAATATCTAACCAATCAAATACTAACCACTCTTTTATTAATTTAATAAACTCAAGACTTTATTTTCGAAAAGGATTATGGTGATATTTCTCATTAACTGTGAACTTTGTCTAACAACTCCGCTATTCACACACCCTGACTTGGTTCAAGGAGAACTCAAAATATCTTCGTAATCTATAAAAAAAACATCAACCAACTATGAACTAAGAATTGAGACTCTGATTCCTCATAAGAGGATCTTAGGCATTCGACTTAAAATCGTGGCGAGTTCCCCTAATAAAAATTAAAACCCTATTTCCTAAACCATAATTATAAATCCTTGTGAACAAGATAGATAAGGGGTGCCTAACACCTTCCCTTCATCTAGAAACGAGTCAAACAACTTAGAATCTCTGGCCTAATTAGAGTTTTCCTTTATATTTCCTTCCTAAAGATAAAAATTAAGGGTGGCAACTCTTATTTTCAAACCGGTTATAACAGCTTGCGACGCTGTTGGGGACTCAACCCTAGGGTTTAGAAACATTTTCTTTTGGTTTAGGGTTTTTTATTCTTATATTTTCTCTTTATTTATTTATTTATTTATTGTTCTTTATTATTATATTTTTATATTTTATCATTTTTTGGTGGGATTTTATTTCAAAAAAATTATTTTCAAAAAACCTCAGAAAGAAGGTTCGTCTATTGGCCAAGGGGATACATCATCCCTATGAGTTTTTGTGACGACTTTGGCTAGAGTCGGTGGAATTCCAAAAAAGAAATATGTCTAAAGAGATATCCTCTTGGGGGATAGGAATTTGTAACGAAACCTATGACTTTTTGTATAAACCCTAAACGAAAAACTCATGGTGAGACCTTTCATGACCTTAGAGACGAATGTTTCGGTCTGCAAAGAGGCTCCACATAAGGGAGGCCCTTGTGCCTTTCCCTCTAGTGTTATCCATGATACCCTTAAGGAAACCACCTTATGAGGAGGGTAGAATATTTATAGGCCAAAACTAGGAGCCTACCATCTAAGGATACCTTTCATGAAATCCTGTCACTAAGCCACACAATCATGCATTCATGTATCTTACATTTCACATATTCATTATTCTCCATTCTTTTTTGTCTGTCTTATTCATAGTATTAAAAAAAATAAGCCAAAGGTTTTGGTGAATGTCTTAAAAATGAACGCCAGAGAGAAACAACTTGTATGTGTTAGTGTTGTCAAGCCAAATATGACCAAGATAATAATCATCAAGGAGAAATTTCCTGAAAGAGCCATGAAGATGTTAGTGCTTCCAATTGTTTCTTTTTTGGTTTGAATATTTTTCAATATCTGAATTGTATTCCCTTTCGAGGATGATTATTATTAATGAAAGTACTTTTGTTTCCATATTTGAACCGCGTATTTATTTCAAGATACTCACCAATAAAATTAAAACCTAGAAAAAATATATAAAGGAATCCAACGTGAATAAGACAAAGGTCAAAAACTCTCAGCATATTCATACACATCCATGCATTCACAAACATTGAATTTCATAACTTCATACAAAAAACTTATCGCTTTTCAAAAATATTCTTCAGTTAAAACACTGGTAAGAAAGAACCACCTCTCTGACTACCATATCAAACAAGAGCCCATCAAAAGAGAGTGATGGAACAAATCGAGGAGAATCAAGCCACATTCAAGGAAAATTTAGAGCAGGTGAAAGGAAACATCGACTCGATGAAAGGAGATATGAGCCAAGTTCTTCTAGCCTTAAAGAACATTAACGAAAGGCAAGAACAAATTCCTAGGGAAGCCTTTGAAGAAGTAACCCCAGCTGTTGGTGCATCAAGCGGTCACCAACCCAAGAAAGAACCAGAATATGAACCTCTAAAGCCAACTATAGCACAATAAGAGGTCACACAAACTGATACTGAAGGGTTTGTCCCACCTCCACCAAAGGTAGGGGCATCTCATACCTTGCAAATTCCGATCAGCAACGCGGAAAACTACATAGACCTGCAGTATAGAGACCATGACTTAGAATATGTAAAGCAAGAACCTCAAAGAACAACTTATACCCATGTCACTGAAAATCCCTTGGCACTCAACCAGTACAAAGCTCTGGAAGAAAGGTTAAAAGCCGTAGAGGGTTACGATGATTTCAATGTCAACGCTCTTGAAATGGGTCTAGTTCCTGATATGGTGATCCCTCCAAAATTCAAAGTACCCAACTTTGGAAAATATTAGGGGCTCACATGTCCAAGGAATCATCTACGTATGTATTGCAGAAAAATGCATGCGTATGCTCAAGATCAAAAGCTGATGATCCATTGCTTCCAAGACAATTTGAGTGGGGATTCTCTAGATTGGTACATACAATTGGAGCGAGTTCATATCCATACATGGGCAGATCTTGCCAATGCTTTCTTAAGACAGTACAAGTACAACTTAGACATGGAGCCTAACCACATGTGTTGTACCCCAAAATTTGCCCTCTCATATTTTCCCAAGATTTTTCTCTTACATGGTGATTACAAACATTTGATTAAAGAATTTTTTTTTAAAGATAAACAAGGAGTCTTCGATCGGAATTTTGACAAAGTCTTTCGATTAGCATGTTAAAAGGCCTTTCGATTGGTATTTGGACATGGTTCGATTGAGCGCCTAACCTCCTCCAAACTTGCCTCAAATTTCCAAGCTTCGATTGAAGCCTTGGCCTTCTGCTTGTTTGCTGTATACAAGCTTTGATTGGGCATGTGTTTCCTTTGAAACATCCTCCTTCGATCCAAAGGGGAAGGGACTCTTGTTAGTGCTCCTTCGATTTCACCATTGGCTACCTGCATGCAAGCTGGATTCCTGCTCCATTTAGGCATTTGGTCTCTTTGGAGTAAGCTTAATTCTTGCTTCAATTGGGGCATTTGTTTTCCTTGGAGCAAGCTTGTTTCCCGCTTCTACTAGGAAAATTCTCCTTCTGTGTATTCCTTCAGCGCACAAAGCAAGAATCCCCTGAAAGCTCCCTTCGATCCACAAGGCAAAAGGCTACTTTTAACTGGCCTTCGATTCACAATGTTCCACTGGGCAAAAGGGCCCCTCAGCTTGTCACCAGCGCATGTATGCCTATTCACGCTTACCTTGGTTTCATAAGGCAAAGACCCATCAACATGCCTTCAACTCACAAGGCAAAAGGCCTCAGACCTGCGTTCGATCCACAAGGCCAAGGCCCCTTCAACTTGCCTCTGTGTTTGCTTTCGACCCACAAGAAAATGACTTCCTCCGGGCTTGCCTCCAATGTGCAAGGCAATAGTTTCCCTTCATGCCAGCGCCCATAAGTGCTGGCGCATTCGAAGGACAAGCACATGGTCCATTTGAAGGACATATATTTGCCCCATTCGAAAGACAAGTACTGATGCATTTAAAGGGTATACATGGGTGTTCCATTCGAAGGACTTACTTTGATGGCCCATTTGAAGGAATGGCAAGTGATGTATACAAGTGATGCGTGAGTTCCCTTCAAAAGAGCACACACATTGGTTCAAAACGAAGGATATTGCTAGCCAAAACGAAAGAAAAATATTCAAAGAGACCTGCTGGCCCAAAAACCAACATACTGCCATTTTCAAGCCAACTTGCACAAACACATTTATGCCAAAAGAAGCTTCGATTGGCCAGGAAAGGGTTTTCGTTTGGGCTAGCTAAATGGGTTTAAACGAAGCAGCCCCAATGATGAGAACACGAGCCAGTCGAAAGATACACAAATGGTCCATTCAAAGGACCCATTCAAAGGCTATATAAGAAGTCCAATCGAAGGGCAGGAATTAGAGGCATTCGAAGGAGCCAAAATGTCCACATATATTCAAATTAAAAAAGAAAGACAAGATTCAATGTTTTTGGACAACATTACAAATTCTCAATCATGATATTCAAACACCTAATCAAGGTTGTTTAAAACCATTTCCTTCTTATCCCCTCCTTTCTACTCTATATAAACAGCGTACTTGCAAGCCAATTAGACACTTACACGCCTATACAGCCTAGAGAGAACACTACCAAATTCTAAAAGAAAAATTCTTAAAGTTGTCCAAATCGAAACCTCTGATCCATCCAGATTCAGATCTTTCTAAGAACTCTATCAACATCCCAGGGTTCCCAGGAGCACGTACCACCTTCCATTCAATCTGTCTCACACCCAGAAGTGCTCCATCGAACCTCACTTTTTGGTAAATTTCGTGACTTTCAAACTTTCAAATCATTCCATATAAATCTTTCTTAAGCTTATATTTATGTTATTAATGATGCTTGCTGATTTTGTAACGTGTTTCATGAAAGCAATAATGCCAGACCCATAGATCACCATGGTTAGAGGGTCGAAACATGGAGATTTTCATTTTCAGGGATGAAGATGTGTTAGTTCAAGGTAGGATTATGGTTTGACCTCCCCAGAGCCTACGTGTCAAAATGTTATACTTTGATTCACCCGCTCAAAATAGAGGGACCCTACTAGAGCGCGCGTGTTTTCCAAATCAGCATGTTCATTTGTCCTACATTATATACATTTCTTTGTGCTCATACTAACAGATGTAAAGCCGTCCCAATGGTTGGGTGTGTGAGTGTAAGGTGTTATGTGTGTGAGAGGTCAGGGGTTCGACCCCTGCCTCTTGCATATTACTTTTTCCATTTTCTTTTTGCAGATCCAATATAATCAAGTCATATACGCGCACCATGTAGCATATCATATCTACACCTTTCAATGTCAATGCAGTCAGATCCAAGAGCTTCAATGTGAGATTTACCATGCGCCCTCAAGGCTTCTCTTCACTGGATCCCAATACAGCCTCTGGGTTCCCTCACCCTTGGGCCTAACGTTTTTTCAAATCAGCACCCCCCATTTAATTTTGCTATCCTGGCCCATTTAATTTTTCTTTTATTGTTGTTTTATTATTTATTTTTCATATTTTGTTTATCATTAATCAAATACTAAAAAAATCACAAAAAACATAGGACTAATTTTTCCTTAATTAAATAATTAATTTCTTTAATTTATTAATTAATTAAACTTTAACCTTTTCTTAATTTAAAATAAAATAGAATTAGGTTTAATTTATATGTTTAAATTATTTCCTTTTTATAACAAAAACAATAAAAAAACTTAGACCATTTTCTTAAAATTTACCTTATTTTCTAAAATAGGTTTTAGGGAAGTTTTCATTTGTTTTCTTAAATAAAAAAATAAAAAAAAATCAAAAAGTTTGTCTTATTTACTTAGAATCACTTTAGGTTTAGACGTATTTTTTTAACTTTCGCGCGTATTATTTTCCTTCATATTTTTTATTGTATCTGTACATTGGATGTAATAGTTAATAGGTTTTTATCCGCTTTCTTTATTTTTCTTCCCCCTAATTCTTATACATTGTAAATCCCCCCCCCCAAAGCCATGTAATAGTCTAGGTTTTTACCTTCTGTATTTTAATTCTGCAATATATATTAACTGCTAGTAACTAGGTGTGTATGAAAAGACTGAAATCAAACGTTAGCAAACTTAACAAAAAGACAAAAATAACTGAACATAACACACTTGCACATATACACCTCTAGGGTACCCCACTTTGGTTGCCTTCATAAATAAAATAGTCATGAGGCGTGAACGTTTTAGAAAAGACCCATAAATCAAAAGGTCATAGTCCCTCGATGACCCTACAGTTGCCTTTCGGTAAATGATCTAGTCCCTAAACAAAATTGCTAAAGTGTCTCCACAAGTTGCCTTCGTGACTGTAATGTCCCTTCGAATGTCCCTTATACATCCAACGATAGGGATACCTACTCTCTAATAGTAGGATAGAACTGTCTAAAGGATAGGAGGAAGAGAACTACCTTTTCGAGTACAAAGTAGATAGTTGTTAGAAGTTTCTCAAAAACCTTTTGCACTTACACAAATACTACTTTTCAAAACATTTACTTTGTTAACACTCTTGAGGACTGATACAAGAGTTAAACGCAAAGCAAATCGCCGCACTAAGGCATTTCAAAACATTTTTCAAACACACAAAGCACAAAGGTATTTCAAAATGAGCAAACCTCTAAGAGCCCATAGATAACTATGGATGGTAAGGGTTCTAACACCTTCCCTTTCCATAATCTACCCCTCTTACTCAGAATAATCTCGAAAAAGGTCTTTTTCTGTTTTTTTCACCCTTTCCTTAATTTGGATAAAATAAAAGTCGGTAGCGACTCTTGCTTACCGCAACATTTGAGAACACAAATGCAAAACCAGTATATAACATTCGGTTCTGCCACTGTATCACAGAACTGGCGACTCTGCTGTGGATAAAATAAAAAGTAGGGTTACCTTAGAGTTAGTTCATTATTTAACTGCTTTTGTATGCTTTGTTTGCTTTACCTTTTGGGATTGTTTTCTATAGATCCTACACCCGGATCTGGGGCACCTTTTAGGTAAGTAGCAATAGATCGTGGAAATTGTGCGGGGTATACTGACACGGTCAAAGCGATAGCTACGTTGATGTGTGTTGTACCCCAAAATTTTGTCTCTCATGTTTTTTCCAAGATTTCCTCTTGCATAGGTGGTTGCAAACCTTTGCCTAAAGAAAAGGAAATTTTTTGAATGATGGTTAAGTATCCTTCGATTGGCATCTACAAAGTGCCCTTCGATTGGCATCTACAAAAGGTCCTTTGATTGGCATATGCAAAAGGTCCTTCGATTAGCATCTACAAAAGGTCTTTTGATTGGTATAAGGCCTTTCGATGGGAATTTCTAACAAGGAAGCTTCAACGAGAATCTTAAATAAGGTTGTTTTTCGTTAGAGCAGTGCCTTTTGACAGGCACGTTAACCAAGTGATGTTTCGATTAGCATATCAACAGGGTGATATTCTGATTGTCCAAGATAAAGAAAATGAGATCAAAAAGAGCAAGAACTGAGAGGGTTCTAGAAGCTCTGATGATGGGAATTCGAATTCATGCAGATTGGCGAGGATAACTCTGAGCATTTCTGCAGACTATCGTTCAAAGGTAGAAGCTCTGATGCTGAGAATATGAGCAATTCGAATCAAGATGCAGAGCCATCGAAGGGAGAAAGGCTTAATATTTAATCGAAGGAGCCATGATAATGAAGTTGTTGCAATTCGAATTCAGAGCCTTCGAAGGAAAACAAATTTTCTAATGAGGACTTAGAGCCATCAAGGAGTTTAGAATAACGCTTCGATTAGTCAATAAGATAACACTTCGATTGGACCAAGTTCAAAGCCATCGAAAAGATAAAAAAATGAGACTTAATCGAAGGAACCATGATGAAATCCTTAAGCCAAATTCAAACAAAACACCTATCCTAACCTATCCAGGTTCACCCAAAGTTCAAAATGGCATGTTTTCCTTGCAAATATGGCAAGAATTCAATATTGATCATGGATTCAATTCTTGAGTTAAATGCCAGATTCTTGCCTTGTTTGTTCCTAACTCCACAAGAGTTGATTCGACCAGGGTGATTCTCTTCAAATCAAGAAATCGAAGCAGAGGGTGGCTCAATCGAAGGAGCCATGACATCGAAGCTGGTGCAATTCGAATTAGAGTTCAGAGCTTTCGAAGGAAACAATGCCCTGATGAGGAAAGCTCTGAGTAATTCGAATTGGAGCTTAGAGCCTAAGAAGAGAGCAAACTCGAAGGGAAATGGATCTTCAGGGGTAGGTCAACTTTCTATTTTCATCATATTGGAGGCCCAAACAACTCATGACAGGCTGGCAGTAACGCAAGAAAATAGATTGGCACTTGATTGAATCAAATATAACAAGTTTTTATGAAGAAATCAAATCAAATATCTTCATCATAATGGACCAAGATTTGATACACAAGTGTTTACCTAAAATCCTTTGTCTATATAAACCTCATGATCTCAGAGAAAAAACAGACGGAGACACACATATATTGCCTCATAAAAAACGCAGCCTGCCCCACGAAGGTCCAGAAAGTAGCATCAAATTCCAAAGTTGTCAAAAATCCATACCATTGCAGGAACCTTCCGTCCAGATTAACACTCCAATCGTGTTCTTAGAGTTCACACAGATGTACACTCGCTTGTGCCCCAGCCATCTCACACCCAGGACTGCAGATCCAGGCGACTCTAGTGGTAAAAATGTTCAATCCCACTTAATCTTAAATTAGACTCATGATTGCATGTTCACAGTTTTTGTTGTTATTTGTGAGCGATTTAACAAAATGTATGCAAGTTGCAGTGTCTATACGTTCGAACACCATGGATAGAGTTTTTCAAAGCTAGTTACCTTTGAAACCCATGATACCGGCTATGGCAAACTGAAACAAACCCAGATCCGGGTTCAGGGATTGATTTCGAATGGGAGGTTTTCTGTTTTGTTTAGTTTCGAACTAACTAATTTTCAGGACCAAAAGCAGGTGTCATATATTTTGAATGAGCAAGCAGCTCAGGTGGTGAAAGGGAATTCATGCGATCGAAGGGACCAGGTTCGAATCCTAGGCCTTGCGTTTTCAATTTCTAACGAATTTCCTTGCAGATCCAATATCCCAAATTGAAGGATGACACATCCTGATCGAACACCCCTAGACGTGCAGTCTCTCAGTCACCTTCGATCAAGATCCTTCATTGGATCGAAAGAATACCCAAGACTCTTCGATCCAGGCCTTACTTCCAAGAACGCGCTTTTTCCATTTACCGTTTTTGTCTTACGATTTCATCCTTTCTTTTGATTGTTTATACTTACTTCTTCTAAGCTTTAATTAACATTAAAAAACCACAAAAACATTAGGCTTAGCCTTTTAGATTAAATTAATTTTGTTAACCAATTAATTAATTATTTTAATATTTTCGAAAAAAACTAAAATAGAATAGACTTAGGATTTTTAATTCAATTTATTTACATAACAAAAACAAACAAAAAAAATTCCTTTCACTTGGGATTTTAGACGTATTTTCAATTCATGCGCGTGTTTATTTACTATCATATTTTTTTTATTATTGTAATGGTGCCCAATTTGTAATAGCTTAATTAGGGTTTTATTTTCCATATTTTACATTTTCACACTATATTATATGCCTGTATATAAACTGCTAGTAAATTAGGTGTGTATGGCAAGAACTAAATAATCAGTCTTAGATCACTAACATCAAGATAATATATCTGAAAAAAGCATACTATTGCACACTTGCACTCCTAAGGTACTTCCCACTTTAGTTGCCTTCGGAAATGGTCATGTCCCTCGAACGTAGGGATATCTTAGCAAATACCCTAAGTTTAAAGTCATCATAAAGATCATAGTCCCTAAATGTCCCTCGAGTTGCCTACGAGAAATGATGTTGTCCCTCGACGTTGCCTACGAATATATGATGATGACAATCCATTCGAAATGCTAAGGTATCCTTACATGTTGTCTTAAATGACCACAAACGTCCCTTACGATAGTCCCTCAAACATCCAACGATAGGGCTACCTACTCATTAATAGTAGGATAGCGCTATCTAAATGAAAGGAGGAAAAGAACTCCATTTTTCGAGTAGGTAGATAGTTCTTAAGTACTTGCTCAAATTTAATTCATTTTTACACCACACTTTCAAAACTCTTTTTAAAAAAAACGCTTTATCACACTCTTGAGGGCTGATACAAGAGTTATCATAAAGCAAACAAAAACCTTTTAAAAACACACAAACACGAAAGCAATTTTCAAAAGTGAGGAAGTATCTAAGAGCCAGTGGAAAACCACAGATTGAAAGGGTGCTAACACCTTCCCTTTCCATAATCTACCCCCTTACTTAGAAACTCTCGAAAAAGGTCTTTTTCTGTTCTTTTCACCCTTTCCTTTATTGGATAAAAGAAAAGTCGGTGGCGACTCTTGCTTACCGCACATTTTTCGAATACAAAATGCAAACCAGTATTAAACAGTCGGTTCTGCCACCGTATCACAATGTGACACTTTGGTTGGTACCGGTAGCCCTTGATTAGTCAAGGAGAATACAGGGCCGCTGCGTGGTGTCATAAAGCATCAACTGACCTTAAAACCTTTAATTGAACAACTTGGCCATTAGGAAGTAGTGAGATAGCCGTCTTTGATGTAGCCCGAAGTCGGTTGATACTCGATACTACACTCATTGAGATTTGACTCCCAAGTTTTGTTTGGTGGCAAGTCAGTTGTCTATCGAAATGAAACTTGTGGGAAAGATCAGTGATATTGAGATACCTTAGAACCCGATTACTATTCATAGGACAGGTTGAGCCAACTAAACTTCAAGATGGTACTTACCAGAAAACCCTTGCAAGCCCTAAACCTAAGGTCTTCGTGTGATTGGCTTGTGCTTGATATACTTGTGTTTTCTTAGCATGATCATGATATCATAACATCATAACGTGGCATATCATCCTAACCATTTCAAGGATTTTTAGGACTTATCTTTGTGTTGTTTTGTAGTATATGACATCCACTCGCATGAATACTATCAAAGTCAACCTCGTAAGGGTATCTCCTCAACTCAAGGAATTAGCATCCAGGGTTCCTGAGAGCTCTCCATTCACTGAAAGACATGGTCGACTTCTCAATCTGGTCACCTCAACCCTAATGAAGAAATGTTGAAGGTGCTCTTTCAGTTCTCCGACCCTTTACATCACTGCTTCACCTTCCCTGATTACACTACGCCAAAAATAAGTTTTAGCAGCACATAAAAGAAAGCGCTTTTGGAAAAAAGCGCTGCTGTAGGTTTTAAAAAAATTCGCTTAAAAAAGCGCTTTCAAAGGGTGCCTTAAGAAAGCACTTTTCAAAAGCGCTTCTAAAGGTCACCCTTAGAAAGCGCTTTTTGGGAAGCGCTGCTAAAGCTGGCCTTTCAGAGGGTACCTTAAGAAAGAGCTTTTCAAAAGCGCTGCTAAAGGCCAGCCTTAGAAAGCGCTTCTCCAAAGCGCTGCTAAAGCTGGCCTTTAGAAAGCGCTTTTAAAAGCGCTGCTATAGGATATGATACGAAAGCGCTTTTTGATGTAAAAGCGCTGTTATAGATGACCTTTAGAAAGCGCTTTTAAAAGCGCTTTCGTAGGTAGTTTTATAATAAATATCAATACACAATTCGTATCACTTTTCTATTCTCAGTCAGATTTTCTTCCTCCTAAACCCTAAACCAGAGCTTCTCTGCCTCCTTGGTTTCTGTAACTTCTTCAGGACCTTCCGATTCAGAAGGGGCAGTTTCACTTTTAGCATCTGCAGAGAGAACTCAAACGTGTCAAATCGTCAGAAGTTACTCGTTTGATTTGTAGAAAAGAAAACAAGAGCAATATATCTCACCGGGAGTGTTACTTTCAACAACAGGACTACCGCTTGCCACAGGAGAACTGTCAGGTGATTGTTTCTTCTTTTCAGCAGTGAGAACGTTAGAAAGAGCAGCTACTGCAGCTTCTCTTTGTGATCCTTGACCTCTTGGAGATTTCCTAGGTGTAACAACTTTAGTTCTGGTTGATGAACTGAAGGCAGAGTTTAAGGCAGCTAAAGCTTCTGCCCTTTGCCTCGGTCCTCCTTGATTTAAGCTATTCAATCTATCCTGTATCAGTAAGAGTAAAAAATGTTAGAAGGAAGCACCAATTTTTTTTTTTTTTTTTGTTTTTAATTTTACCCAACACTTTCATGGTCCAATTAAATATCAGTTATTTTAAAATCTGTGCTTCAGTTATTTTTAATTTTACATTAACAAGTTGTGCATTGGTAAAACAAGCTAAGAGAGAAATAATAGAGAGCGTAACAAAATATTTAATAAAGGTAGCCATATTGTTAACTCTATTAATATATTGTTTTTTTCGTGTGCTTTTTATGATTGATTTTGAGCAATGATGGTTTCTTGTTTATGTGTTCTACTCGTCTCTTTTCTTGGTAGGAATGTATTATACTTGTGTACTAAAGTAGTTGATACAATAAAATGAATTTAGTGAAAAGTTTTGAGTATTGGTTTTGTTATATGGTTGTGCAAGAGCAAGTGCAAGTTTTGAGTATTGGTTTTGTTTTCGAATTTATCATTTAGCTCAGATTGACTCAGAAACCGTAAACCATGGATAAGACATGGATGTATTCCAATCGATTGTCGAAAGAGTACGAGAGCAGGGTATCGGAATTTGTTAAGTTTGCTGTTGCGCACGCCGAACACCCCAGTCGAATGACATGTCCTTGTTTATGTTGCTGTTATGGGAATCGGGTTGACGCGGTTCAGTTGGCATCGCATTTAATACGGTATGGAATTGATAGAAGTTATACATGTTGGAATATGCATGGTGAGAAAAGTGTCGGGAATGATGAATCGGGGGATAATAGGACCTATGCTTCAAACGACAATGGCACAGATACATACGATTATGATCGAGTTGAAGAGATTGCAGAAGCGCTTGAAGAAGATCTTAATGATTGTCCCAAAATGTTCGAGAGATTGGTAAGCGATGCAGAGAAACCGTTGTATAATGGTTGTACAAAATTCACAAGATTGTCTGCGGTATTAAAGTTGTACAACTTAAAGGCGGGCAATGGATGGTCGGATAAAAGTTTCACAGAGTTATTAGCCCTTATGAAAGATATGCTACCAGAGGATGATGTTCTCCCCAATCGAACGTATGAGGCCAAAAAGATGTTGTACTCTATTGGCACGAGCTATGACAAGATACATTCCTGTCCAAAAGATTGCGTTTTGTTTCGAAACGAGTATGCATCGTTAAATGAGTGTCCTAAATGCGGTGCCCCTCGATATAAGAAAAAGTTGTCTCTGACAAAAGTCTTATGGTATTTTCCTATAATTCTGAGATTTAGACGGATGTATCATAGTGAAACCGATTCAAGACACTTAACTTGGCATGAAGATGAAAGAATTGTTGATGGAAAGTTTCGACATCCGGCAGATTCACCACAGTGGATGAAAATTGATAATGATTATCCTGAATTTGGAAAAGAAGCAAGAAACCTTCGCTTGGCATTGTCTACTGATGGAATGAACCCACACGGTATTCAAAGTATCTCACATAGCACATGGCCTGTAATTCTTATGATTTATAACCTACCTCCGTGGCTATGTATGAAGCGTAAGTACATGATGTTATCTATGTTAATTTCTAGGCCTAAACAACCAGGAAATGACATAGACGTATATTTGGAACCTTTAATCGAAGATTTGAAGATTTGTGGGAGAACGGTGTGGAGGTTTATGATGGGTATAGGAAAGAAAGTTTCAACTTGAGGGCAATGTTGTTTGGAACAAATTAACGATTTTCTAGCCTACAGAAATCTATCCGGGTATAGCATTAAAGGTGAAAAAGCGTGTCCTATCTGTGAAGATGGAACCGGTACGATGCGATTGAAACTTTGTCAGAAGAATGTCTTTCTCGATCATCATAGATTCTTAAATTCTAAACATCAATATCGCGGATGGAGAAAAGCGTTCAACAGAGATACCGAACAACGTAGAGCTCCGCCTGGATTGACAGGTGATCAAATATTTGAAAAGGTGAAAGATGTGAGTATTCAGTTTGGCAAGCCTTTTGCACATAAAGTTGTCAAAGGTGGGTGGAAGAAGAGGTCGATTTTTTTTTGAATTGCCATATTGGAAATCTTTGTACGTAAGACATTTTCTTGATGTTATGCATATTGAAAAAAATGTATTTGACAGTGTTATTGGTACGTTACTCAATATAAAAGGGAAGTCTAAGGATGGCCTTAAATCAAGGGAGGACATGGTAGAGATGGGAATAAGAACTGAATTGGGACCCGTGAAAAAAGGAAGACGAACATATCTACCACCTGCTATTTACACTCTATCCAGAAAGGAGAAAAAAATATTGTGTAAGTTCCTAAGTGAGGTTAAAGTTCCAGAAGGCTACTCATCAGATATTAGAAGACTTGTGTCAATGCAAGACCTCAAGTTAAAGAGTTTAAAGATGCATGATTGCCATGTTATAATGGAACATTTTCTACCGATAGGTATACGTTCTATTCTTCCAGAAAAAGTAAGAAGCGCAATAACTAAACTGTGTTTTTTCTTCAAGTCAATTTGCAGCAAGGTGATCGATCCTGAGTGTTGTACCCAAAAATTTTCCCTCTCATATTTCTCAAGACATGGAAAGAAAAATCTCCAAGTGGCTCAAAATTGCTCAAGAGTTGGACAGACAAATCATCTCCTAAGGCAGTCAACCCCAAATTAGGGTTTTGTGTTGCATCAAGACCCTTGAGTCCAAATGACCTCAAATGCTCCCTAATGTCCTAATATGTTCTCAAGGTCATCCATGTTAAATTTCAAGCCTTGCAGAGGAAGTTTGCTCAGTCAATTGCTCAAAGGGTCCAAAAATCGACTATGTTAGGGCAAAAGTCAACTGTGACCCAAATACAGTCAAACCTCAAGCTTTTTTGGCAACATTCTCATTTTTAAGGATATTTCATCATTTGATCAAGGGTTGATCATGATTCATCAAGGATTGCTCAAAATTCATCAAGACTCAAAAGTTGCTAAATTAGGGTTTTGTAGGAAAAGTCAACTCAACTTTGACCAAGCATAACTTTCTCATACTTTATGAGAAATGACCCATACAAAGCTCATTTTAAAGAGAATGCAATTTTCTACAATCCATCTTCATAACCCAAAATCAGAAAATGCACTCACAAGAAGTTATAAATTTGGACATTATAGGTCATTTTTGAAAGTCAACAAAAACACCTTTTTTTCCAAAGCCTATAACTTGAGAATGGTATATAAAAATGAGATGAGAGCAAAAGGATTTGTTAGAGGACATCTCAAGCTTTCTAAAAAGTCCAAGAACACCTCCAAAAGTTCAAAATTGAAGAAGTTATGCATTGTTGAAGTTGGGCATTTTTGCAAAATTGCCAAAAGTCAACTATCCCCAAAACTTCAAATTTTGTCAAATGGGCCCTTTCTTTTCCACTTGATTTGAGCTTGCATCATTGTCCACGTGTCTTAGCTTCAGCCATGAGCCCATATCTTATTTTTATTATTTTATTTGATTTTTTATTGAATTATTTCATTTTAAATCAAATTAAATCAAATAAAATCCAAATATTGATGGTTTGATATCTTTTTGGCTATTTTAGGACTTAATCATCATCATGATCAGCATCAAATTTGTATTAAGCACTCCATGTGCAAAAAGATTGGATTTTTGGCAAATTAGGCAAGCTTTCAATGGTGGATCAAATCAAATCTCATGGCATTGATGTGCAAGGATTCAATCCACAAATGTTAACTTAATACATCCCATGATACATATACAAGTCAAGGCATACGAAATTGGGACCTAGAGGCTGCAAGAACATTGAGAACCAAACTTGCAAAATTGATAAAAAAAGTGTGAAATTGAAATCATCTTTGGAGGCAAATTCAGAAGCAAAACTCAACATCAATCAATTACTGGAGGTTCACTGAGTCAGAACCAACCCTAGAAAGCTCCCATACACGCTCAAAAGCTTTGTAAGTGTCTCAAAAAATCGCTTTTCGTTTGAATTCGTGGATCCTTATTCTTGCACCTTTCTTACAAACCATTTGCATATTCATGACCCTCATCAAATTTCCAAGCTTTCTATATCATCCAATTGCATTTATCTGATCTGTAACCCCATAGCCGAATCTAGGGTTTCGTGGTTGTTTTTTTGGGGGTTTCTTTTACAGGCAAAATTAACCCCATTGATGGCCATGGACGTGACCGGAAAGGAAGGACAAACTCAACCATGCGTTTGGATTTAATTTTCATGGCCTAGAATTGATTTTTGGAACGTCCTGCGAATTTAGCTGCGGATCTAAACCCGCAGGTAAAGTTACAGGGTTGGAGGAAGAAGACGATGACGCGTCAATCCCCCTGTGGCCAATTCAAATCTTCGCGCATTTTTTTATATTTCTGGCATATTAACGTGTTTTCCCATATTATGTTTTATTCTTAATACATTAACAATTGAAGCGCGTTGGCCTAGTGGAAAGAGGAGTTGGCAGTCACGTACAGGACCTGGGTTCGAATCCCAGGTCCTCCAAATGCTTTTTTATATTTTTTCTACAGGTTATCTAGTGCAGATTCAAGCGCGTGGTGTATCATGTTCCCTCACACATCAAAGTGCCAGATGGCCCTAGGGCCAAATCTAGTGGTCCAGGATGATGGTCCACCATGGGGTCCAGTCAACCAGCGCATAGGGGATCCCAAAAGTCAACCAGGTCAGCGCCAATTGGGCCATGGAATTGCTAATCAGACCCCTCAAACAAGCCCAAACCTCTTCTTTTTACTATTTTGTTTATTTTGTTTTAATTGCTATTTTTATTATTTTCCTTTAAATAATTAACCAATCAAATAATTTTCTCTATAAAATTAAAACCAAAAAATATTTTCTTTATTAAATTAAATTTCAGTATTTTATTTTTGTTAACAATATTAATTAATTAATTTAGTTTTAATTAGGAATAACTTTAATATATCTTTTGCAATAATTAAAATTAACTTAGACAATTAGGTTTTTATTAACATTGATTAATTTATTTTTATTTCTTTAAATAGAAAAAACCCAAAAATATTTATTTTCATTAATTAATTTAATTTAAAATTTAACTTAGATTAATTTCTTTTTTAAATAAAAAATAACCAAAAATAAGTCTGTGTAAGACTTCTGGAGGAACCGGGGTAAGGTTACTGTAGGATAAGTTCGTGTAAAACTTCTGGATGAACCGGGGTAAGGTCATCTTGAGATAAGTCAGTGTAAGACTTCTGGATGAACCGGGGTAAGGTCATCTTGAGATAAGTCCGTGTAAGACTTCTGGAGGAACCAGGGTAAGGTTACTGCAGGATAAGTTCGTGTAAAACTTCTTGATGAACCGGGGTAAGGTCATCTTGAGATAAGTCCGTGTAAGACTTCTTCTGAAAGAAAAGGAACCGGTGTAGGGTTACTTTGATGATAAGTCAGTGTAAGACTTCGTCTGAAAATTGAGAAGGAACCGGTGTAGGGTTGCCTGATGATGAGTTCGTGTAAAACTACATCTGAGGTTGAGAAGGAACCGGTGTAGGGTTGCCTGTTGATGAGCCCGTGTAAGAATTCTTCTGAAAGAAAAGGAACCGGTGTAGGGTTGCCTGATGATGAGTTCGTGTAAAACTACATCTGAGGTTGAGAAGGAACCGGTGTAGGGTTGCCTGTTGATGAGCCCGTGTAAGACTTCTTCTGAAAGAAAAGGAACCGGTGTAGGGTTGCCTGATGATGAGTTCGTGTAAAACTACATCTGAGGTTGAGAAGGAACCGGTGTAGGGTTGCCTGTTGATGAGCCCGTGTAAGACTTCTTCTGAAAGAAAAGGAACCGGTGTAGGGTTGCCTGAGGATGATCAAGTAGATAATTGTCCTGTTTGGTTTCGGATATTAACCCACAATCAGTCGTCCACAGAAATTTCCTGGCTTGTTACCGGTGTTGATCTGGAACTGTAAAGGTAGATGGTAATCATCTTTTGATTGACTTTTTTCTGAAAAGGCAAAGTATTAGTCGTATGCAATGTCATGATGCATGAACTGCATGATTTTAAGATGTTCTCAAAAATAAATGAGATTTGTGTTGTATGATGCGTATGCATGCTATAATGTATGAAGATGTGATGTTTATGAATGTATTCTCGTATGGGAAAATAAATCCTTGACGAATCCCGGGAGTTTGTTGAATCCTGGGCTGATGTTGAAGAGTAGAGTTCTTCATTTCCGCTGGGGATGATGGTCGCAAGAATAAACCGGTAGGAGAAGATGACTCCGTTGGGGAATAAACTTGTTGAAGAGATTACTCTGCGGGGAATTACTCTGTGGGAAGAGATACTTCGTTGAGGTTTGATGATAACTCCGCTGGGGATTCCATTGATAAGTTTTGTTGAGGGAACTGATGAACTCCGCTGGGGGGTAGGAAGAACTTCGCCGAGGACGATCTTTCCGTGGTAATTAGCTGAGGATAACCCAGTTATACCCTGGTGCGGAATAACCTTTGAATAAAGTCGGGGAGACGCGTTCGTGCTCTGCAGGGGATAAGCTTCCAGAATCTACTGGGGAGATTGATTTAACTTTCCTGGGGAAATTTGAAGACTGTACTGGGGAAGTGGCTCCACTGGGGTGTCCGGTATTCCGCCGGGGAACAATCTTATATTAAGACGGCCGAGGATGCTTGCTTAGGAACGTCTGTATACTCCGTTGGGGAATACTGAGATTTACTGGGGTAGTACCCAACTTCCTTAAGACTGACTGTAGACTAACTCTGCTTGGGGAGAGTGTTGCTGACTTGCTGGAGATACAGTGCCTTGTTAGGGCTGGCGGGAGACCAACTCTGCTTGGGGAGAGTATTTATGATTTGTCTTACTCTGCGGAGAGTGGAGGTATCTTGGTTACGTTCTTCAGCTGAACCTACCTTGGTACCTTGGTGGACAGAGCAACTAGATCGCTTAGACAACTCATTATTGCCCCTGTTTCTGCGGGAGAAGGTACCTGTGGAGGTGCTTGATGACTTCCAATTGACAAATTTTCTTCTGGTAGGCAAGTGACGAGATGCCGGGACATAGTCGTACGCTTTTGATCTCTAACTTTTGCCTGGACCGCCCTTTCGGGTTTTCAGTCCATCGGGATACCCATTTTTGCCCAAGCCGCCTTTTCAGGTTTTCGACTTGCCGGGTGTACAGATTTTTTCATTTCATCCCTTATTTTTGCCCGAACCCTTTTGGTTCGCCGGGAAGCCCTTATTTTTGCCTAGGTGTGTCAACCTAGCGGGTCTTTGATTGCGCGTAGTATTTTTTTCCGACTATGTCAGTGTTCTCAGGATGTAGGGAGGTGCCCCTGTCAGTAGTGTTGTGTTGCCTTACTACCAGAAGATCTTCGTTTGATCGTCCAATGCCCCAAGTGATTCAGACGGAGAATTGCCCCTTGCTGCTTGGCATTTTGAGAGATTCTCCGAATCTTGACTTAACTGCCCCAGATGACGAACCATGATCATGTCTGCCCCTTGGTTGGAAGTACTTTTGTTCACTTAGATATTCGTCGTGCAAATTTCTTTACTGTTCGAATAAAAAGTCATATGCAAACAAAGTTATGTTAAAAATGCAAAGCTTATGTCTGTCTTGAAGTTTTTGAAAATGCAATTTTTTAAGCAAATTTTGTAAAATGTGATGTCAACTCAAGATTTTACGGCGAGCCTTAAGGAGTCAGGATACCTTTGTAACAATATGCTTCCGAACTAACCCATGCTTCAGCTAGGACTTTTAAGGGTTATAACATGGCCTGGTTCACGGTTTAAGAAACAAAGGATAAAGGCTCAAAGTATTTGTACCCACCCGCTCTTCGTGATGTTCTTCAAACCTAAACTCAGCTAATCGTGCGTTAGACCTTGTTTGAGTCTTTGTCCTGATATATCGGTGATGGTTCAGATGCTGACAATTTATTTGGAATAGGTAGTCATTCCTTTTTTGGTAGAGGGTTTGTAGGATCTCTTTCTTTTTTGATTTCGTTATCCCTGTTTTTTGCCTGAACTGTTTCTTTCATGATCACAGTCAGCGGGATGCCCCAGTTTTGTAAGTCTCCTTCATAGGTTTTGACTTAATGGGCTTTATTTTTGGGAGATAATGACTTCCTGTCTTTATGATTATAGGAACCATCACTGTCTTTTGTTTTGTAAGGATTCCTTTGATGCTATTCGTTGTGCACTTGGATCAACTGAGAGAACTACCCTGCCCCCAGGTTATGATTAAGGGTTTTAATTTTCGAAAAGAAAAACTCCTACTTCTTTGGCTCAAAGGGGTTGACGAGGGATTATATTCCTTATAACTCCAGTGTTTTAGGAATTGAAACAATGCCTGTACCTCATCAGCGGGGTTTGTTCAAAAGCATACTGTAGATTGTGGTATCATTTTCGTCATCCTCCCTCAAGAGGCTTAGAATTTACAATCGAGAGTTGAACATCAAGAAAAATAAAAGCAATTTTGAATATAGCAAACACAATTACTTCAAAACAAGACACATGTAATGCATTAATGAAATAATAGAGTTTGACATGATAATTGTTTATATAAGCATAGAAAAATACAACATCAGAATTTAAATGAAACAAGAGTCTCTCCATCCTAGCCATGTTTTGGCAAGGGAGCAGTGATCACGTTGGGAGTCTCGGCCGGCTCGAATTCGATCTCTTTGGCGTCAATCATATTCTGGATCTTGTATTTCAGCACCCAATAATCCTCAGTATCATGCCCCGGGCCACCAGAATGATAAGCACACCTCACATCTGGGTTGTAGCTTGGAGAAGAAGTCTTAGGATTTGCAGGAGGGTTGATCACCGCAATCAGGTTCATCTTCAACATGTGCTGCAATGCTTGTGAAAACGTCATATTGATGTTGGTGAACTGTCTTTTAGGCTCGTCCAGCCTTCGCTGATTTCCCTTCTGCTGTTGTCAGTGTGGTGTAGAACCAGAGATCAGGACTGCCCCTACATGTTGGTCACGACGACTCTTCTGACTGTACGCAGCATTGGACTCTTTCTTGAATGGTTTCTTCTTAGCGTTCGAGGAGTCACCCTTTTGTATCTTCCCGGACTTGATACCAGCTTCTATCCTCTCACCAGTCAAGATCAGATCTGTGAACCCAACAGAAGAATTCCCAATCAGATGGTTGAAGAACGGACCAGACAGGGTCCCTAAGAACATGTCAACGAGCTCACGGTCAGTCAACGGTGGCTGCACCCTGCCATCCAGGTCTCTCCACTTTTGCGCGTACTCCTTAAAACCTTCACTCGTCCCCAGTGACATACTCTGGAGTTGGGTACGCGTAGGAGCGAGGTCGGCATTATATTGATACTGCTTATAAAAAGCAGTTGCCAAGTCCTCCCAGTTACGAATACTGGTTACATCCAGCTGATAGAACCATTCGAGTTGAGTCCCTGAAAGACTTTCCTGGAAGAAATGGATCCATAGATTCTTGTTTGCCGTGTAGGGCTGGATCTTCCTTGCGTATGAACGGAGGTGCAACTTAGGACAGGAAGCCCCATCGTATTTTGCAAAGGCAGGTGCCTTGAACTTGTGAGGGATCACCACCCCAGAAGATAAGCCTAGGTCTCTAAAGTCCAACCCGGGAACCTGTTGAATCTCCATAGCATTTAACAGGTCCTCCAGCTGTTTGTACCTGTCCTCAGCAGGGGGGTACTGTTCATCATTGTAATTTGTCTCGGTGTCAGAGACTACGAGACTAGGAACCCTTCCCTCTTGGTGACTGCCTTCCCCAACAGATGGAGTAGTCCGCTCAGCTTCATTCTGCAGTGTATTCCCAGATCTGCGTCTAGGGTTGAACAAAACAATCCTCTTCTTCTTTTTCTTCAAAAGAAGAGTCTTCAATTCCTGTTGTCCTTAGGCTAAGCTCATGACCAGCTCCTGGAACTGGGCGTTCTGGGCCTGGAGGGCCTTGATAGCTTGTTCATTGGATGATTCAGGATTCATGATGATGGCTGAGATAAACAGCGAAGAAGATTAAGCAGCCTGTAGAACAGAGTACCTGTAATGCAATGATATGTATGATATGCATGCAATGTTTTCAAGGATCTCGCGGGGTAAACAGAGAAACTTGTTAGAATTTGAATTTCGTGGCTTGATTGAAGGAACTTCGTGTTGTTGAGAGTCCTTCTTCAAGAGTCAAAGCTCACCATATCGAGTGGGTCATAGCCCCTGACTCAAGTTATCAACCTTGGCTAGAGGAAAATAAATCCCCTTTGCCCCTTGCTAGACAGTTGGTTCATCATGACCTGCATCACAAACCCTTGAGATCCTTGAAATGGATTAGTCCTTATGTAGGATGTATGCAATGGTATGATGTTATGCTATGCATGGAGTAATGTAGGTAAACCCCGTTATGAGTCCAGATTAAGGACTGTAAACAAAACCTGCAAGAAACTCATGTATTAGATGACAAGCATGCAAGTAGTTCGAGTTTGAAGGCACACAAGTCACACAAGGCAGCCCTTAGAATTTAGGCCAGCATGAAGTTCAGGTACTACCCTCTTTCAGTTTCGTTGGTTAAGACCTGTCCTATCAAAAGTAACCGGGTTCTAGAGGATCCCAATATCACTGACTACCCTCAATCGGTCATAACTCCAGCGTCGCAATCTTTTCTTGCGGCCAGAACCATCGCGAGAGTTTAGCCTCAATGGGTGTAGCATACTGCTACTGTTCTATGGCCAAGTTGGGTCAATTTAGGGTTCTAAGGTCGGTTGGTGCTTGATGACTCCTCGGAAGACCCATATTCTCCTCGTTGCAACACAAGGGATATCGATATAGACCAAGGTGCCACACCAACGTAGCCACTGCTTCACCCGTGTCGGTCTACGCCGGACAGGTCCCTCACAGCTTATGCTACCTAAAAGGGTATCCCCAGATCCAGGTTATGATCTATGAAAATCCGATGCAATGCCCACAAATATAAAGCAAACAAAACATTCAATTGAAAACACAAGTATGATCTAATCCTAAGGTACACCTGACTTTACAGTATCCCCAGCAGAGTCGCCAGTTCTGTGATCGGTGGAAATAGAACTGACTGTTTTTTAAGCTGGTTTCGTGAAATGTCGCGGTAAGCAAGAGTCACCACCGTCTTTTATGTTCTCCAATATGGAAAGGACAAAAGCACAACAAAATTCCTTATTCAAGATGTCTCTCGGTTCGGGAGGTAGATTTATAGAAAGGGAAGGTGTTAGCACCCTTTCTATCCGTGGTTATCCACGGGCTCTTAGGTACTTGCTCTTATGTTTTCAAAAATTTGTTTGCTTTTCAAGTGTGAGTGGGTTTGAAAAAGTTTTGTTTGAAAGATTTTTGAGTAACTCTTGTATCAGTCCTCAAGAGCGTATGAAAAATTTGTTTGAAAACTTTTGAAAGTGTAGGTGCGAAAAGTTATTTTGTTTGTTTTGAAAAGAGCAAGTACTTAAGAGAAATCTACCTACTCTAAGGAATTAGGCTGTGTAAGAGTCCTTTAGATAGTGCTATCCCACCATTGAAAGGTAGGTAGCACCATCGTTGGAGGTATTCGGGTCAATTCGATTATTAGGGACATGTGGTCACCGAAGCAATGGTAGGACACCTTAGTGGTAACCCTAATGTCCTAGATCCTTTTATCCGAGGCAACCGTTTCGAGGCAACTGGATCTTAGACAGGAGGGCAACCTCTAAAACACCCTATACTTGACGACCGCGTCGAGGCAACCAGTGAGGCGTACCCTAGAAGTGGCATGTGCTTTGTGTGTTGTTTTTCAGTTAAGGTTATCTTGTACATGTTATTTGTGAGCTACGGATTAATTTTATTTACATACATTCTTGCAGGCATTTTTTAACAGTTAGGAGTGCGGAAAGTAAATTGCGGAAAGATAAATCTAACTATTACAAGGCGCGGGTCTATACATCGCCAAAAACAATAAAAACCCGTTTTGAAAATAAAGTGCGAAAAAAGTAAATAAAGCGGTATAAAACCTAATTAACTATTACATTTCTGGAGACAGTTACATAGATAATCAAAATGAATAAATACGCGCGAGTAGAAATTTAATCGGGAATGTCCTAAGGGTTTTGACCCTTTTAAGAAAAGAATTGAATTTTTGTCCCTTTTTGTAATTAATGAAATTAAGACTAATAACTAATTAATTAATTAATTAAAAAAATGTTTTTGTGTTTTTTTTTATGTTTTTAATGAAATGAAAAAAAAGAAATTAAAAGTTGAAAGTCCTAATTCTAAATTAATTTTACTTATTAAAAAAAAGTTAAAATTGTTCTAATTACACAACTAATTAATTAATATTAAAATTTATTTACAAAAGTAAGTTAATAAATAATAAAATGTTTTTTTTGGTTTTATTGAATTTTATGGGAAAAATTAGTTTGTTAGGTTAATTAACAATAATGATAATAATTAAAAAAAAGAAAATGAAAAGAAAAGGAAAATAGAAAAAAAGGAAATAGAAACCAATGGGGGTGTTGATGACCCAATGGAGGTGTGAAGCCTGGAAATTGCTGGCCCATTAACCAGCCTTGTTGACTTTTAGAGATTGCCTGGAGCACGTTGACTCATGAGCATGGTGCTCATCATTTTCTGGCCTTTGGATTGATCTTTGAGGCCACATGGCATCTGGGCGCTGGAGGCACATGATGGATTGCTTTTGGGAACCTGTACATAATCACATAAGAAAAAACAATATGGAATTTTGGGGGGACCTGGGAATCGAACCCAGGTCCCAAGGGTTGCCAAACATGTCACCCTCCACTAAGCCAAACGCCTGTAATTGTTAATGTAGTGGATAATGAAGATAATATAAAAAAACAATAATTATGCTTGGAACAAGAAAAAGCGTGCGTGATGTTTGAATCAGCCAGCCATGCGTGGACACCTCATCATCGTCTTCATTTATCTGCAAAATAAAAACAAGATAGCGGGGGTTTTTAACCCCCACAATGCAAAACTGCCAAGAATAGCGATTAGGCATATAGTGAACATAAAAAGGGCGCGATGGTTGGGTTGAATTCGTCTGGCCTTGACGAATTTAACCATAGGCGTTATGTGGTCCAATTTTTCTCATGCTGTAAAGCCCCAATCTAGAAGTTTGGAAACCCTAAATTTCTCCCATGGCAATTTGCGTTTCAGGGCATCTTAATGAAATTAAATCACACCAAAAGCTTCACCTGAATGCTATGAACACAAAACAATCAACAAAAGGTATTAAAAATGCATGAATCAAAGGTTATGATTTTGGAAGAAAAGTGATACACCGTGAATCTGTTAGAGCGTTCTCTTGAGCTTTAAGGCTTGTTCTCGATGGCAATGTGTTCCTGGAAGGTCCAGCAATGTATTGGAAACAAGAAAAGGGTTCGAATTGGCCTGCAAGTGAGAATTCAGTTTTCAACTTTTCTTCAAGTTTTTGGAATTTTGTTTGGCCGTTTTCATGAGCTCTAGGGTCGTGTATCCTATATATCTTTCTTGCATATGTATGTATCAAGGGATTTAAGTCAGCATTAGGAGCCTTAAACTTGTGCATTGAAGTTTTGGATTTCTTCTTAACCACCATTAAAGGCCTTTCAAAGCTTTGTCCAAATTTTGAATTTTCATGCATAAATGAGCTTTACACGAATTTGGCAACTAGAATATGCTTCATGAAGGCTAATCAAACCACAAGATACCATTTAATCAATTTTTTTGATTTTACTTGAATTATTATGGATTAAAATGAATTAAATCCATAAAAATTAAATAAAAATAGAAAAATAATTATTTGGTCTTGAAATTGATCATGGGACACGTGGGTGGCATGACAAGGCTGAATCAAGTGGAATAAAGTGGGCCCTTTTGTTAAAAATTGAAGTTTTAAGGATAGTTGACTTTTGCCATTTCACAAAAATTTCCCAACTTCTCCAATGCATATCTTGCTCAATTTTGATCATATGAACATGTTCTTGGACATTTTGGAAAGGTCTTGAAGTCCTATAACCAATGCCTTTGGTCCCATGTAATTTTGATTTACCAATCTCAAGTTATGGTCTTTGACTTAAAATGCCTTTTTGTTGACTTTTGAAAATGACCTATAATGTTGAAATTGATAACTTTTTGTGAGAGCATTTCTTGGATTTTGAATGTGAAGATGAGTTGTAGGAAAAGTTATCCCCTTCAAAATGACATTGGATGGTATTTTTCTGATGAACCATGAAAAAGTTATGCCTTGGTCAAGTTACAGTTGACTTTTTCAACTTTCCAAGAATGGAAACTTTTGCATCTTGATGATTTTTGAGCCATTCTTATGGAATAATGGTCAAGACTTGACCAAATGATGATTGTGGCTTCAAAATAAGATGTTGACCAAAATTTTTGACTTTTGACTGCCAAATGACCATTTTACCCCTACAGTTGATTGTGAAGCAATTAGGGTTTTTGACTGTGCAACTTGATCTTGTGAGCCTTGAAACTTGGCATATGGATGCTTGGCAATGTGTATAGGCATATGTGACTTGATTGAGCCCTTGAAAACCTCAACTTCCTTGAAGGAACCAAAACCCTAATTTGACTGGCTTAGGAGGGTGGTTGACTGTGCAACCCTTGAGTAGACTTGAGCAAATTGAGATGATGCTTGTCAAAACTTTGAAGAATATGGGAGGGAAAATTTTGGGGTACAACAATAACCATTGACATGTACAAAGACAAGATAACTGAAAACAACACACTCGCACATGCGCACTCTTAGGGTACACCCCACTTGGTTACCTTCGTAACACGGTCATTGAGTATAGGTTGTTTTAGAGGTCGTCCTCTTGTCCAAAGATCATAGTTGCCTCGAAACGGTTGCCTCGGATATTGTTGCCTCAAAACAAATGATCTAAGACATTAGGGTTACCGCTAAGGCGTTCTAACATTGCTTTGGTGACCGCATATCCCTTATTCGAATAGACCCTTGAACTCCAACGATGGTGCTACCTACTCATTAATAGTAGGATAACATTGTCTAAAGGACATTAGCATAGAACAATTCCTTTTTCGAGTAGGTAGATGGTTCTTAAGTACTTGCTCTTTCCAAAACAAAACAAAACTTTTCACACTTACACCTTTCAAACAAAAACTCTTTCAAACCCACAAACACAAAGAAAAGCAAATTTTGAAAACATTATGAGCAAGCACCTAAGAGCCCGTGGATAACCACAAATAGAAAGGGTGCTAACACCTTCCCTTTCTATAATCTACCCCCCGTACTCAGAAATATCTCGAAAAAGGAATTTTTCTGTGCTTTTTTCCTTTCCTTGCTGGATAAAATAAAAGTTGGTGGCGACTCTTGCTTACCGCGACATTTTGCAAACAAACCAACACAAAACACAAACCAGCATTCCAAAAAACAGTCAGTTCTTTCCCACCGTATCACAGAACTGGCGACTCTGCTGGGGAATATTAATAAGTGGGGTGTACCTTAGGAATAGTTCATAATGTTTTCAATTGCTTGACTTGTATGCTTTATATTTGTGGGCTTGTATCAGAGTTACTATAGATCCTAACTCGGATCTGGGGGATACCCTTTAGGTAAGTAGCAATAAACTGTGAGGGAACTGTACGACGTAGACCGATACGGTTGAAGCAGTAGCTACGTTGGTGTGGTACTTTAGTTTGTACCGATATCCCTTGTGGCGCAACGAGGAGAATATGGGTCTTCTAAGGGGTCATTAAGCACCAACTGACCTTAGAACCTTTAAATTGACCAACTTGGCCATAAAACAGTAGCAGTATGCTACACTTATTGAGACCAAACTCTCGTGATGATTCCGGCCGTAAGAAAAGGTTGCTAAACTGGAATTATGACTGATCGAGGGTGGTCAGTGATATTGAGATCCTCTAGAACCCGGTTACTATTTTTAGGACAGGTTTGAACCAACTGAACTGAAAGAGGGTAGTACCTAAGCTCCTTGCCAGCCTGAAATTTAAGGGCTATTGTATGACTTGTGTGCCTTCAAAACTTGAACTACTTGCACTTTCTTGTTATCTGACAACATGAGTTCCTTGCAGGTTTTGTTTACAGTCCTTATCCAATAATTTGGATTTATTGCAGGGTTTACTTACATCAATTCACACTTTTTCTTAAACGCATAGCATACACATCATAACATCATGCCTTAACATTTCCTTAACCATTTCAAGGATCTCGAGGGTTTGTGATGCAGGTTATGGTAAATCAAATGTCTAGCAAGGGGCAAAGGGGATTTATTTTCCTCTAGCCAAGGTTGTCTAAAAATCAAAACACGATAACTTGAGTCAGGGGCTATGACCCACTCGATATGGTGAGCTTGACTCTTGAAGAAGGACTCTTAACAACATGAAGTTTCTTCAATCAAAGCTGCAAAATACAAATTCTAACAAGTTTCTTGTTTATCCCGCGGGATCCTTGAAAACATTGCATACATACATATCATTGCATAACAGGTCTCCCAGTACAGGTCTCTCATGTTCTCGCTGTTTATTTCAGCAATGGCTTTCTAACCAGACAACCAAGATCTTCAAACTCGAGAAGCTCAGTTCAAGGACGTATTCCTAAACCTATCCAAGGGGCAGGAAGAGTTGAAAACACTCCTCGTTGGAAACTTGGTCAAGAAAAGTCCTGAAGACAATAAGGACGAACGGCTGGAACAACTGCAAGCTGAGTTCAGTGCCATGAAAACCCAGATGCTGGGGCAGATGGCTCTTATCCAAGGCTTAGCTAGGGAACAAGAAGAGATGAGAACCATTATCAACCAGCTTCATCAAGACAGATACAACAACATGAAGCAAACAATCAAGGCCGAGGCCCAAGTCATTAATCAACTTCCGAGAAGTCAAAGGTTTGGTTTGATGAAGAATAGACCTCTCCAAGTTGCTACTACCTCAAGGGTCCAACAATAACCTTGCCATAAACAACGGGTTGATCGGAGTAAGCCAAATATGCCCAAGCGTAAATTTACCAAGCTCAACATGTCGCTGTCTCAGGCTTTACAACACCTGTTGAGATTGAATTTGGCGATGTTGGTAGGACCTCATCCGAATCCTAAGACTTCTTCACCCAACTACAATCCTGATGCAAGGTGTGCATACCATTCTAACAGCTCGGGGCATGACACTGACGACTGTTGGAAGTTGAAGTACAAAATTCAAAACCTGATTGATGAAGGAGCATTGGAATTCACACAAGATGGTCAGGCTGAGTTCTTCTACCATCCCTCCAAGGTTCACCATTTGAAGTGACAAGTACTGAGACGAGAAGACTTTTGTTCATTAGAATTTTCAATTTGTAATTTTCTTTTGATTGTTCAAACATTTATTCATGTCAAACTTTATTACTTTATCAATTCATTGCATATGTCTGTTTTGAATCAATCCATTCATATTCACTATATTCGAATTGCTTTCATTTTTTGTGATGATCAACTCTCGAAAAAAATTCTAAGCCTTTAGAGGGAGGATGACGAAAATGATACCAAAATCTCTACAGTATGCTTTTGAACAGACGCCGCTGACGATGTACAGGCATTGTTTCAAATCCTAAATAGTGGAGTTATAAGGAAGATAATCCCTAGTCAACCCCTTTGAGCCAAAGAAGTTGGAGTTTTTTGTTTCACAAATTAAAACCCGTAATTATAACTTGGGGAAGGGTAGTTTTCTCAGTTAATCCAGGTGCACAATGAATGGCATCAAAGAAGTCCTTCTGAAACAAAAGACGGTGATGGTTCTGTATAATCGTAAGGACAGGCAGTCATTATCTCTCGAAATAAAAGCCCATCAAGTCAAAACCTATGAAGGAGACTTACAAAGCTGGGGCATCCTGCTGACTGTAATTACAAAAGAAACAGTTCAGGCAAAAGACATGGATAATAAAATCAAAAAGAAAGAGGTCCTGCAAACTCTTGACAAAAATGACTGCCTGTTCAAAATAAATTGTCAGTATCCGAACCATCACTGTAATATTAGAGCAAAGACTCAAACGGGATCTAAATGCACAATTAGCTGAGTTTAGGATCGAAGAACATCACGAAGAACGGGTGGGTACAAATAAAATTTGAGCCTTTGTACTTTGTTTCTTAAACCGTGAACTAGGCCTTGTTATAACCCTTAAAAGTCCTAGCTAAAGCATGTGTTAGTTCGAAAGCATACTGTTATAAAAAGGTATCCTGACTCCTGTAGGGCTTGCTGTAAATCCTGAGTTGACGTCACATTTTACAAAATTTTCCTATCTTACTGAAAAAATGCATTTTCAAAAACTTCAAGACAGACATAAGCTTTGCATTCTTAAAATAACATTGTTTGCATATGACTATTTGTTCAAACAGCAGAGAAATTCGCACGACGAATATCTAGTGAACAAAAACCTTTTCAATAAAAAGGGTCACCTCAAGTGGAAAAAACACCTCCAACCAAGGGGCACGGCATGAGCATTGTCCATCATCTGGGGCAGTTAAGTCAAGATTCAAGGAATATCTCAAAATGCCAAATAGCCAGGGGCAAATCTCCATCTGAATCAATTGGGGCATTGGACATGAATTCCAGCAACGAATCTTGCATGATCAAACGAAGATCTTCTGGTAGTATGGCAACACAACACTACCGACAGTGACACCTCCCTACATCCTGAGAGCGTGGACATAGTTATAAAATACCGCGCATGAATAAAGACCCGCTAGGTTGACTGGCCTAGGAAAAAATAAGGGCTTCCCGGCGACCCAAAAGGGTTCGGGCAAAAATTAGGGATGAGAATAAAAATTGTACACCTGGCAAGTCGAAAACCTGAAAAGGCGGCTTGGGCAAAAAAAGGGTATCCCGGTGGACTGAAAACCCGAAAGGGAGGTCCAGGAAAAAATTAGGGATCAAAGCGTACGACTATGTCTCGTCATCTCATCACTGGCCTACCAGAAGAAGACTTGTCACTTCAATAGAAAGTTACAAAG
Organism: Vicia faba; assembly: GCA_948472305.1. Classification (NCBI taxonomy): domain Eukaryota; kingdom Viridiplantae; phylum Streptophyta; class Magnoliopsida; order Fabales; family Fabaceae; genus Vicia; species Vicia faba. Next base: position 980,717,493 of record OX451738.1, read on the forward strand.
CACCTCATAATACTCGATCCACAGGGCCTCCGCAGGCACCTTCTCCCACAGAAACAGGGGTAATAAAAATTGTCCAAAGCTTTACAGTTGCTCTATTCACCAGGTACAAAGGTAGATTCAGCTGAAGAATATGGCTAGGATATCTTCACTCCTCGCAGAGTAAGACAGTAATGATAGCTCTCCCCAGTTGAGACTTGGAACTGTGAATGAATCGGTAATATTCTCCCCAAGCAGAGTTTATCTACCATCAACACTAAAAAGGCTTGATATCCCCGACAGTCTTAATATTCCCCAATGGAATTATAAGAATGCTCCCTAGCAGGTTACAAGATATCCCCAGTAGACTCTGGAAGTTTATCCCCAACAGAGTACAAAAATAAATCTCCCCAGCCGAGTTCAAAGGATCATTCCCAGCAGAACTCAAAGGATTATCCCCATAAAAGTCTAACAGGTAATCTCCAGTGAAGTCACAACTGAGAGATTGTCCCCAACAGAGTTCTTTCCTTTCACAAACAGGAATTCAATCCCCAATAGGATTCAATATCACCAACAACGATAATTCATCCCGATGAAATTTATCAGTGGAATCTTCAGCAGAACATCTCTTCCCCACAGAGTAATCTCCTCATCAGTTTATTCCCCCAACGGAGTCATCCTCTCCTGCAGGTTTATTCTCTTCGTTCGCCATCCCCAGCGGAAACGAAGAACCCAACTCTGTTCTCAAGCAGCTATCCGGGATTTATCTTCCCCAGCTAAAACATTACATTTCCATATATCATGATACATACATATACGCATCATATAACACAATCTCATTTATTTTGAGAACATCATTGCTTGATCCATATCATGCATTGCATATGACTGACCTTTACTTTTCAAGAAAGAGGCAGTTAAGATCTCAGCTATGTCGAACACCTTCTCTGGTTTAGTCAGATCGACGCTAAGATCTCCCTGATTCTTATTCCAGTTGAAGATATTCCAAGACTTTCGTCTGGTTCAGTTAAATCGATTCTAAGATTTTTCCTGATTCTTATCCAGTCAAAGTTAATCCAAGACCTTCTCTGGTTCGGTCAGATCGACGCTAAGATCTCCCTGATTCTTATTCCAGTTGAAGATATTCCAAGACTTTAGTCTGGTTCAGTTAAATCGATTCTAAGATTTTCCCTGATTCTTATCCAGTCAAAGTTAATCCAAGACCTTCTCTGGTTCAGTCAGATCGACGCTAAGATCTCCCTGATTCTTATTCCAGTTGAAGATATTCCAAGACTTTCGTCTGGTTCAGTTAAATTGATTCTAAGATTTTTCCTGATTCTTATCCAGTCAAAGTTAATCCAAGACCTTCTCTGGTTTGGTCAGACCGACACTAAGATCTCACTGATTCTTATTCTAGTTGAAGATATTCTAAGACTTTCGCCTAGTTCAGTTAAATCGATTCTAAGATTTTCCCTGATTCTTATCCAGTCAAAGTTAATCCAAGCCCTTCTCTGGTTCAGTCAGATCAACGCTAAGATCTCCCTGATTCTTATTCCAGTTGAAGATATTCCAAGACTTTCGTCTGGTTCAGTTAAATAGATTCTAAGATTTTCCCTGATTCTTATCCAGTCAAAGTTAATCCAAGACTTTCTCTGGTTCAGTCAGATTGACGCTAAGATCTCCCTGATTCTTATTCCAGTTGAAGATATTCCAAGAATTTCGTCTGGTTCAGTTAAATCGATTCTAAGATTTTTCTGATTCTTATCCCGTCAAAGTTAATCCAAGACCTTCTCTGGTTCAGTCAGATCGACACTAAGATCTCCCTGATTCTTATTCCAGTCGAAGACCTCCTATCAACAATCTCCAAATGGCATATGTAAGCCTATTCCCGACATCACGATGCTGATACCACTTCATGCGAGTGCAAATTTCTGGGCACTCTAGTGTTCAATCATCTTCCACCCTCAGATCACGAAAGGCACGAAAGCCAATCTATATCCTCAGGCTTATGAAGATTGAATAGGGTCAGCTATTGTACCCCAAAATTTTCCCTCTCATATTTCTCAATACATGGCAAGAAAAATCTCCAAGTGGCTCAAAATTGCTCAAGAGTTGGACAGACAAATCATCTCCTAAGGCAGTCAACCCCAAATTAGGGTTTTATGTTGCATCAAGACCCTTGAGTATAAATGACATCAAATTCTCCCTAATGTCCTAATATGTTCTCAAGGTCATCCATGTCAAATTTCAAGCCTTGCAAAGAAAGTTTGCTCAGTCAATTGCTCAAAGGGTCCAAAAATCGACTGTGCTAGGGCAAAAGTCAACTGTGACCCAAATACAGTCAAACCTCAAGATTTTTTTGGCAACATTCTCATTTTGAAGGATATTTCATCATTTTATCAAGGGTTGATCATGATTCATCAAGACTCAAAAGTTGCTAAATTAGGGTTTTGCAGGAAAAGTCAACTCAACTTTGACCAAGCATAACTTTATCATACTTTATTAGAAATGAAGCATCCAAATCTCATTTTGAATAGAATGCAATTTCCTACAATCCATATTCATACCCCAAAATCAGAAAATGCACTCACAAGAAGTTATAAATTTGGACATTATAGGTCATTTTTGAAAGTCAACAAAAACACCTTTTTTGCAAAAGCCTATAACTTGAGCATGGTATATCAAAATGAGATGATACAAAAAGGGTTGGTTATAGGACATCTCAAGATTTCTAAAAAGTCCAAGAACACCTCCAAAAGTTAAAAATTGAAGAAGTTATGCATTGTTGAAGTTGGGCATTTTTGCAAAATTGCCAAAAGTCAACTATCCCCAAAACTTCAAATTTTGTCAAATGGGCCCTTTCATTTCCACTTGATTTGAGCTTGCATCATTGTCTACGTGTCTTAGCTTCATCCATGAGCCCATATCTTATTTTTATTATTTTATTTGATTTTTTATTGAATTATTTCATTTTAAATCAAATTAAATCAAATAAAATCCAAATATTGATGGTTTGATATCTTTTTGGCTATTTTAGGACTTAATCATCATCATGATCAACATCAAATTCGTATCAAGCATTCTATGTGAAAAAAGATTGGATTTTTGGCAAATTAGGCATGCTTTCAATGGTGGATCAAATCAAATCTCATGGCATTAATGTGCAAGGATTCAATCCACAAATGTTAACCTAATACATCCCATGATACATATACAAGTCAAGGCACATGAAATTGGGACCTAAAGGCTGCAAGAACACTGAGAACCAAACTTGCAAAATTGATAAAAAAGTGTGAAATCGAAATCATCCTTGGAGGCAAATTCAGAAGCAAAACTCAACATCAATCAATTGCTGGAGGTTCACTGAGTAAGAACTAACCCCTAGCAAGCTCCCATACACGCTCAAAAGCTTTGTAAGTGTCTCAAAAAATCGCTTTTCGTTTGAATTCGTGGATCCTTATTCTTGCACCTTTCTTACAAACCATTTGCATATTCATGACCCTCATCAAACTTCCAAGCTTTCTATATCATCCAATTGCATTTATCTGATATGTAACCCCATAGCCGAATCTAGGGTTTCGTGGTTGTTTTATTGGGGGTTTCTTTTACAGGCAAAATTAACCTCATTGATGGCCATGGACGTGACTGGAAGGGAAGGACGAACTCAACCATGCGTTTGGATTTAATTTTCATGGCCTAGAATTGATTTTTGGAACGTCCTGCGAATTTAGCTGCGGATCTAAACCCGCAGGTAAAGTTACAGGGTTAGAGGAAGAAGACGATGACGCGTCAATCCCCCTATGGCCAATTCAAATCTTCGCACATTTTTTTATTTATTTCTGGCATATTAACATGTTTTCCCATATTATGTTTTATTCTTAATACATTAACAATTGAAGCGCGTTGGCCTAGTGGAAAGAGGAGTTGGCAGTCACGTATAGGACCTGGGTTCGAATCCCAGGTCCTCCAAATGCTTTTTTATATTTTTTCTACAGGTTATCCAGTGCAGATTCAAGTGCGTGGTGTATCATGTTCCCTCACACATCAAAGTGCCAGATGGCCCTAGGGCCAAATCTGGTGGTCCAGGATGATGATCCACCATGGGGTCCAGTCAACCAGCGCATAAGGGATCCCAAAAGTCAACCAGGCCAGCGCCAATTGGGCCATGAAATTGCTAATCAGACCCCTCAAACAGGCCCAAACCTCTTCTTTTTACTATTTTGTTTATTTTGTTTTAATTACTATTTTTATTATTTTCCTTTAAATAATTAACCAATCAAATAATTTTCTCTATAAAATTAAAACCAAAAAATATTTTCTTTATTAAATTAAATTTCAGTATTTTATTTTTGTTAACAATATTAATTAATTAATTTAGTTTTAATTAGGAATAACTTTAATATATCTTTTGTAATAATTAAAATTAACTTAGACAATTAGGTTTTTATTAACATTGATTAATTTATTTTTATTTCTTTAAATAGAAAAAACCCAAAAATATTTATTTTCATTAATTAATTTAATTTAATATTTAACTTAGATTAATTTCTTTTTTAAATAAAAAATAACCAAAAAAATATTTTCTTTAATAATTAAGGGGTCAAAACCCTAGAACTCACACTCGATTTAATTTCCCGCACGCGATCCATTTTTTTCAATATTGTATTTGTTCCCGAAATGTAATAGATAATTAGGACTATTTTTATCGCTTTATTTATTTTCCGCATTTAAATTTCAAAGGGTTGCTTTTGGCGATGTAAATACCCGACGCCTTGTAATTTAATTTCGGCAATTTACTTTCCGCAAATTAAACTATTAGATGTTTGATAATAGGAATGCATGACAAGAATGAATGTTTAACCTAAAATCAACATAGATAATCATTGACATGTACAAAGACAAGATAACTGAAAACAACACACTCGCACATGCGCACTCTAAGGGTACACCCCACTTGGTTGCCTTCGTAACACGGTCATTGAGTATAGGTGGTTTTAGAGGTCGTCCTCTTGTCCAAATATCATAGTTGCCTCGAAACAGTTGCCTCGGATATTGTTGCCTCAAAATAAATGATCTAAGACATTAGGGTTACCGCTAAGGCGTCCTAACATGCTTTGGTGACCGCATGTCCCTTATTCGAATAGACCCTTGAACTCCAACGACAGTGCTACCTACTCATCAATAGTAGGATAGCATTGTCTAAAGGACATTAGCATAGAACAATTCCTTTTTCGAGTAGGTAGATGGTTCTTAAGTACTTGCTCTTTCCAAAACAAAACAAAACTTTTCACACTTACACCTTTCAAACAAAAACTCTTTCAAACCCACAAACACAAAGAAAAGCAAATTTGGAAAACATTATGAGCAAGCACCTAAGAGCCCGTGGATAACCACGAATAGAAAGGGTGCTAACACCTTCCCTTTCTATAATCTATCCCTCGTACTCAGAAATATCTCGAAAAAGGAATTTTTCTGTGCTTTTTTCCTTTCCTTGTTGGATAAAATAAAAGTCGGCGGCGACTCTTGCTTACCGCGACATTTTGCAAACAAACCAACACAAAACACAAACCAGCATTCTAAAAAACAGTCAGTTCTTTCCCACCGTATCACACTGAGATCTTACCAACATTGCAAAAAGAAATAGTTGTTACTTTGTGTGATCTTGAAATGTATTTCCCTCCCTCGTTTTTTGACATAGTGGTTCATCTTGTCGTTCATCTTGTCAAAGAGACACAACTGTGCGGACCAGCTTATATGAGATGGATGTACCCTACTGAACGTTTTATGAAAATATTAAAAGGGTATGTGAAAAACCGAAGTCGACCAGAGGGTTATATTGCTGAACGATATATTGTTGAAGAAGCAGTTGAGTTTTATACTGAATATTTGTCAAATGTTCAATCAATTGGACTCCCTAAATCTCATGTTGTTGAAAAAAAAGAAGGTAAGAAGCTAATTGGAAATAAAGTTGTGACAGTATCAATGGTCGAACGGGATAAAGTGCATTTGTATGTTCTGCACAATGAGCTTGAAGTTGAGCCGTATGTTGAAATGCACAAGGGTGTTCTTCAAGGTTTAAATCCGAATAGAAATGAGAATTGGATTGTACGAGAGCACAATCAAAGTTTGATACCATGGTTTAAGGAACATATTTATTCAAAGTATCGTTCAGATCCCGCTTCAGTAACAGAAATATTGAGATGTTTAGCATACGGTCCAAGTTTAGTTGTGTTTTCTTATAGCGCATATGCAATTAATGGATACACATTTTATACCAAAGAACAGGATGACAAAAGTACTATGCAAAATAGTGGTGTCACCTTGATCGCTGAAGCAATGCATATATCAAGTGTGAAGGACTTAAACCCAAAATTTGCAAATCTGTCATATTTTGGGGTTATCGAGCGCATTTGGGTGTTTGATTACGAGAAGTTTCAGATTCCTATATTTGGTTGCAAGTGGGTTAAAAATAATAATGGCATACGAATGGATAAGTCAGCTTTTTTGCAAGTGGATCTTAATAGGGTGGGGTACAAAGATGAGCCTTTCATTCTAGCCTCTCAAGCTAAACAAGTGTTCCATGTCAATGATCCGACAAGTACGAAATGGTCTATAGTGCTATTATCTAACAAAGTAATTGATGAAAGCATTGGAGACCAAAGTGATATTGGTGTTGACATTGAATCTTTAACCATAACTGATCAAAATGATAATGAATCATGTATTAGAAATGATCATAATGAGGGTATTTGGATCAATCCAACTGTCTGCATTGTTAAGAGACGAGTAGAACACATTCCTACCAAGAAAAGAAAGAGACCTTAGTGAAAAAGGTAATAGTATATATAATTATAGCCTATATCATTCAATAAAATTTAATTTGTCATTTCATTTTTATTTGTCATTTCATTTTTATTTGTCGTTTCATTATTATTTGTCATTTCATTTTTATTTGTCATTTCATTTTTATATTTGTCATTTCATTTTTTTTCTCATTATTACAGGTCAAATGGCTAGTAATCAAGAAAACTCACAAGATGCAAATGCTCCTGAAAATGCTCCAGAAAATACTTCAGAAAAGACTTCAGAAAAAGATATTACACGAGGTATAACTATTATGAGGGGAATCATCCGTGATAGAGATAGAGGAGTAACATATAATGTAGATTCGAATGATAATGACCAACTAATTGGGTCTAATGCTGCAAAGTTGACAAGCTACATTGGTACGCTTGTTCGTATACACATTCGATCACCACTCCTAGATGGAAAAGAGGAGAGTTGGATGAGGGTAAAGAGAAAGTTTGGACTGAGATAAAGGTACATATATGTTTTTTTTATTTGCTTTATCTTGACGATAATATGTGTTTAAATTGATTTTACTAACACACTTTATGCGTATGTTTTTTTGTAGAGGTCTTTTAACATTGAAGATACCCGTAAAAAGTTTATAATGGGTTTGGCTGGAAAAAGACACAGAGGGTGGAGAACATTTTCAACAAACAAGTATCTTAAAGATGATGAAGGAAATTTTCTTGAAAAGGATCCAGAATGTTCAAAGAAATATGAGAACTTCATTACACCTGAAGAATGGGTTGGTTTTGTAGGCCAAAGAAGAGACGAGAATTTCAAGAAAGTGAGTGCCATAAATCGTGAGAGAGCGACAAAACCCGCATATCCATACAAAAAAGGGCGTTTGGGATATGCTCGCTTAGAGGAAAAAAATGTACGTAAATATAAACTCTACGATATTATTATTTCTCTCAATGTGTTATAATTGATGATCTTAAGACTTGTGTCAATGCGTAGTTAGAAGAGACGAAAAGTGACGCAACATCACTACCAACACATTTGTTGTGGAAGGAAGCTCGTGTGGGCAAAGATCAAGTTGTTAATCCTGATCTTCAACATGTGTATGATGAATGTGTAAGTATAAGATTGTGTCTTTAATTAAATCAAATGTTTATTAATATTTAAATAATTTTTTATCTCCACTAATAATTTTCGATATGTAAACGAATTACAGGAGACCTTGTCGCAATCGGTATCCCCAGGTGAGGATCAGGATACCAGGAGCGTACTTAGTCGAGCACTAAATATTGCTGAGTATCCAGGTCGGGTGAGGGGTAAAGGTCATGGTGTGACTCCAACCTCTTTGTATAAGCATCCAAGAAGAAGAAATCCTAGCAATGCAGAAGTGATGCAAACATTGCAGGATTTACAAGCTCAAGTCCGTGAATTGCAGAAGGATAAAGAGAGATATATGGCGGAAAAGAGCAGTTCACAGTTGAAAGAAACTAGTGACAAAGCTAGTATCAACTGTCAGCATAAATTTCCCGAGGTAATTTTCAATATATATCCGTTATTATTATAGAATATTTTTAGTCACTTCTAACAGTTATTATTGGTTTAGGGCATTTCATCTTGCCAGCTATACCTATCATCGCCGACTTATCGACTAGTTGGCAAGGGAAATGTCCATAACACTTTAGGAGATTTACTTCACCATAGACTGCTTTCGGATGGACACATGAAAGTATCAGTTGATATTGCTTTAGATATGGATGTGTTGCTGCCGGTACCTGACATTGTTGTTGAGACCACGTTGCTGCGAGATGCAATGGGATCTTTTGTTGCATGGCCATCGGACCTCATTTTCATAGATGATCAGGTATGTTAAAAACCATTATGAATCTTTAAGTCTTCAACTGTCAGTTCTGACCTCAGTTATTTCCACGGTAATTATAGACTCCTACAAAACCCACATCTAAGGGTAAAGGGATTTTGCGGCACGACGAGTCTGATGTATCACAAAAAGAGGTACGTTAAAGTGTTAATTATATGATCCGAATAAAAAAATGCATAATTTTATAATTTAACTGAGTCTATATGATTTTTAGGTACCTTTTCAAGGGTCACAACAAGTGAGCCAGAAAATCATTGGCGTACCACCCAAGAAAAGGGTTCCTACTAGATTTTTCCCTCGATATCGGAAGTGTCTTGAAACAATAGTGGGAACAACATATTTGATGGATGGTGGTATTAGTCAAATGGATATGGATCAAGGTATCTTTGGTTTTCCTTGCACCGAAATAATTGGACATGAGGGCCTGGAAGAGATTTTCTGTCATAAAGAATTAGGCGTCAGTATTATGCACACATACATCCGGTAACCCCATCTCTATATTATGTAATTAGCTGAAATTTTTTTTAAACATTTCAATGAATATAGTCTAATATTAATTATGTTTTTATTTAAGGTTGTTATATGACAAATTGATGCGCGGGAATCAATTGTCAAACATATTCCATTTTGTGTCTTCCTCCCGTGTCAGTGGAGCGACAATTGGTAGGGAACCGAATTCAGTAAGAGAGCACTTAGTCGAAAGATTCATGGCAACTGGCAGTACAGAAAGCTTATATCTTTGGGCGTATAATACTATTCCTACAGGGTTAGATTTTCATTCTAAGTTCATTTTAATATTTGTAATTTTTGCGTAGAAAATTTTCTTCTAAACTGTTGTTTTAATTTATAGACGTCACTGGTTGTTGGTTGCTATCGATCCTATAAAAGAAGTGGTCTATTATCTGAATTCGGTTGACGGTGATTGGATAAATTATCCGGATATGAAGTTAATGATTGATACGTAAGTGAGATTATTCTAAATATTTGTGTGTATTTATATATTTAATTATTTCTGTGACATTGTTCTAAATATATATTTTTACTTTTTTAGAGCGATACAAGTATTCTGGTGTCAAAGAGAAGCTCGGGTACGACGGTCTAAATCAAACAACATTAATTGGATCAAAGTGCAGGTATATTAATTTCCACTATTTTTCTTATAATATTTATGCTATTTGATAAAATAATATAACTATATATTCTTATTTGTTTTTCTATGTAGTGTCCTCAACAACAAAACGATATAGATTGCGAATACTTTGTTATGCAGTTTATCAAAGAAATCCTTCAACTGAATCAAATAGAGATTCCAGTCACGATATGGATTTATAACTTAGGATTTGTTTTATTATTTCTCGGATATTTCATATAATTTTTTACTTTTAACTAAATCATGCATATTATGTTTTGTTATGTAGTACTTCGATGAATACAAATGTGCATATTACACGAAACTTCAGTTGGAAGAAATCAAAGAGGAATTGTGTCTATATTTTATTGAGCAGAGAATCATATAAGGTATGAATACATTATTATGTGAAAAGTGTTATGAATACGTTACATGTGTACATGGAATACCATATTGACCGTGTTATTATGTTCAAACCTCGCAGGACCAGGACCTTAATACATAATTGACCGTGTTTCTTTCATACATTAGGACTGGTTTAGTTGTTGTTAGGGTTGATTTTGTAAGACTGATTTTGAGTTACAATGCTGATAACAATGGTTTTTATATATTTTGAGATACAAAAATGGTGTATATATATTTTGGATTACAATGGTATACAATGCATTACCGCAGTTTATGAATTACAGGTTATGGCAACTGATTTATATAAATAATATGCTGCAAATAATGCAGGTATATGAATTATATAAATTATACCTCTAACAAAAACACCCTATGAAAGCGCTTTTTCAAGAAAAACGCTGCCTTAGGTAACCTATGAAAGCGCTTTTTCACAAAAAGCGTTGTCTAAGGTAAACATATGACATCGCTTTTCCAGGAAAAAGCACTGCTGAAAGACCACCTATGAAAGCGCTTTTCCAGAAAAAAGCGTTGCTAAAAGAAAACTTATGAGAGCGCTTTTCCAGATAAAAGCGCTGCCTTAGGTAGACCTATGAAAGCGCTTCTTCATAAAAAAGCGCTGCCTTAGGTAGACCTATGAAAGCGCTTTTCATTAAACAAAAAGCGCTGCTAAAACCTATAGCAGCGCCACCTACGAAAGCGCTTTTAAGCGCTTTTAAAGGCCAAAAAAAGCACTTTCGTAAGTCTTTTTTGGCGTAGTGTTACTAGTTAATGCCCACTATGGAGGAGTTTTCTCAGTTATTAGGGGTTCCCATTCTTGACCAGTTACCCTTCAATGGTATGGAAAAAGACCCAGAACTGGAATAAATTGCTCATGCTCTATCTTTACAACGGTCTGATGTAGTGGCAAATTGGGAAACTAGAAGAGGCGTCAAAGGGTTCCTAGCTAAGTTTCTATTTGAGAAGGCTCATAATTTTTGGGATACCCTAGATTTACAAGCTTTTGAAGAAGTGTTGTCCTTTCTCATCTATGGGATGGTACTATTCCTTAATCCGGACTAACTCATAGATCTGAATGCGGTCAAGGTTTTTCCGTCTCATAATCCGGTGCCCACTTTACTTGGAGACATCCTACACTCTCTACATACCCGCACTTTAAAGAGAAGAGGGACCCTGCTGTGTTGCACTCCTCTGTTGGCTAGGTGTTTTATTTTTCACCTACCTCGATCTGTGTTGAAGAATGAGCATGGCTTGAGATGGTGTAATAGGTTGATGTCCCTCACACATTCCAGCATTCATTGGTGTCCTCGATCCTTGGAGAATGTTACCATCATTGACCGCTGTGGAGAATTCCCTAATGTCCCTCTCCTAATTAGAGGAAGAATCACTTATAATCCTTGTTTGGCATTGTGACCATTTGGCTACGCTAGTAGGGATTGTCCTCATGATACACCTGTCCAAGGAATTGTATTCGAATATGAGAGTGACATTCAGGGCTATCGCCAGAGGTTCATAAGAGCTTGGGGCACGGTGAACAAAGTTGATAGCAAAACACTGGGGAATAAGAACTCCATTCCTTTGCAGCCTTATCTTAAGTGGGTACGAGCCCGTGCTCAAAGTCTCAGGATGCCTTATAAGGCCACTCTACCCATCATCATGGAGCCCGTTGCTGAGGGAGACACTCCTTACATTGTTATTCATCCTGACATGCCAACTAATTTCGAGGTGTTACAAAAATCCTGGATTTAACTCAAAGAGGAATGGGATACCTTTGAAACCCAATTCTACGCCAGTGAGAAGAAGGTTTTAGAGCTCACCAGGCTACTTCACGAAGAAAGGAGTATAAATGCCTACATTTCACCAAAGAGGATGCGCCAGTGGGAAGCTTGAGTCCTTTTTGCTTTGAGAGTTCATTTTTGCTTTGTTACTTCCTTTGTAAGCCCAAGAGGCATCATTGTAACAACTTAAACTTCTTAATGCAATTAACGTTTGTTTTCTTTCAGCTTAAGCAAGTTTAAGTCTTAGAAATCCTTGAAAACATTGCATACAAAAATCATACATATCATTGCATAGACAGGTTTCACAGCAGCTTTCTCATCTTCTTCGCTGTTTATTTCAGCAGTAAAGAATGGCTCTCAAACAAACAGTGAAGGATCTACAAACTAAAAATGCTCAATTTCAATAAATGATCATGGCTCTGGCCAAGGGGAAAGAAGAACTGAAAGCCCTGATTGTTAAAGAGAAGGCCAAGAAGCCAAGGAAGACAACTGGTGTGGTGAATTTGGGAAGGAGGTTCAAAGGGCCGTTAAGGCAAGTGGTAGAGCTAACATCTTCATCAAAAGAAGGAGACAATCAAGAAGGGGAGACAAGAGAGAAAGATCCCAGTCCAAGGGAATCTGATAATGAGACTGACTATAATGAGGAGCAGTATCCTCCGACCGATAAAAAATGCAAAGAACTAGAAGAGCATCTGAGTGCAATGGAAATCCAGAAGGTGCCTGGGCTGGATTTTGAAGAACTAACTTTGGTTTCTGGGGTTGTCATCCCACAGAAGTTCAAGGTTTCGGTGTTCGCCAAATATGATGGGGTCTCATGTCCCAAAATGCATCTCTGATCTTATGTGAGAAAGATTCAACGTCACACTGCAGACAAGGACTTGTGGGTCTATTTCTTTCAAGACAGTTCATCCGGGACTCAACTAGAGTGGTTCTACCAGCTGGAAGAGACCAACATTTGTAACTGGGAAGACCTAGCTACTACTTTCTACAAGAAGTATCAGTATAATACAGACCTTACTCCCATCCGTACACAACTCCAAAGTATGTCTATGGGTTCGAGGGAGGGTTTTAAAGACTATGCTCAGAAGTGGAGGGACTTAGCAGGAAGAGTCCAACCTCTTTGTCTAATAGGGAGTTAGTGGATATGTTTTTGGGTACCCTATCTGGTCCATTTTTCAATCATCTGATTGGAAGCTCCTCAACAGGCTTTACTGAATTGATTTTGATAGGAGAAATAGTGGAAGTTGGGATTAGAATTGGCAAGATTCAGAAGGATGCCTCTTCAAGTGCGGGAAAGAGACCTTTCTAGGAAAAAAAGAGGTCAATGTTGTTTACAATCAAAGAAATTAGGGAAGAACCAAGTGACGTCCAACGGTTGAGGCTGTTATGATATCTAAGCCTGCAACTACTCAACAACGAAATAATCATCCTAGAGCAGAAAGACCTATAAGGCAATTCACCCTAATAAATATGACTTTGTCTCAAGTTTTGCCTCATCTACTGAAATCCAATCTGGTTACCTTGAGGGAAGCTCCCAAGAATCCCAACACCACGTCTTCTCGCTACAATCCAAATGCTCGCTGTGCTTATCACTCAGAAAGTCCAGGTCATGATACAAACGACTTTTGGGCTTTGAAAAACAAGGTGCAAGACCTTATTTAAGCGAAGGAGATTGAATTTGACGCTTCTAAGATTCCTAATGTTATAACTTCTCCCATGCCCAAGCACGGTCGAGGTGTTAATGCTGTTGACAATAATGCGTTTGTTACTTCTATTGAGGAACTTGTTACTCCTCTCATGACCGTTAAGTGGAACTTGTTGAAAGCCGATTTATTTCCGGGCTGTGGTGAAGATTTCCACTTATGTTTATCTCTACCGACTGGTTGTTATTTGTTGAAAGCAGGTGTTCAATGCTTGGTGGATGATAAAGAGATCTTGTTTGAAAAGACTCCCGTCTCGACTGTTTCTTGTAAGGGTGTGTCAATCATAACCATTTACGCCAATCCTCCCAGGGTCTCCACCAAAAGACACGTCAAGATTACATCTGCTCCGAAGTTGGCTCCTCTGATCATTATGCCAGGGCCAATCCCGTACTCCTCGGACAAGGTTGTCCCTTGGAACTATGGGGCTGACGTCTACTACCACGACGTCAAGCAAGACCCATTGGCTGCTGAAGACCAAGTTCCCGAAGAAACTGATCCCGACATTGGCAACATCGTTGGGACCAACAAAATAATAAGAAGTGGAAGAGTGTTTTCCCCTGAGATTTCTCCTCCAAAAGCCGTTACTAGTCCTGTGATCATTCCTAATGTTGTTCCTGCTGATACTACGATTGGAATTCCTGTGATTACCCCTATTGCCACCCCTATCACCGAGTCGGCCAAGACTCGGGGCAAAGACATATTGATTAAGCCTGTCCAGACAAAGGCATATTCAGAATCTATTCCAGAGGCTTCTAAGAAGGAAATGGAAGAAATCTTGAAGATAATATAGAAGAGCGACTACAATGTGGTCGAACAGTTGGGGAAGACCCCTTCCAAGATTTCTATGTTAGCCCTACTATTATGCTCTGAATCTCATGCAAAAGCTTTGGTGAAATTACTCAAGACCGCCCATGTGCCACAAGAAACCTCCGCTGACCAATTTGAAGATTGTGTGGCCAGTTTGACGGCTGGCAACGGTTTGGGTTTTTCTGATGCTGATCTGACACCCAGAGGAAGAAAACAAAATGATGCGCTGCATGTCTCCATCGAATGCAGGGCACTACTTTGGCCCATGTTCTGGTGGATACTGGCTTATCGTTGAACGTGCTGCCCAAAAAGGCTCTGGACAGATTAGACTATGAAAGTTTGACCCTGAAGCCCAGTAACATCATAGTGAGGGCTTTCGATGGTTCGAAAATAATGGTGCACGAGGAGGTGGACATCCCCATCAAAGTAGGTTCTCAAACCTTTGACTCCACCTTCTACGTGATGGATATCAGACCATCTTATTCTTGTTTATTGGGTCGCCCTTGGATCCATGGGGCTGGAGCTGTCACGTCCATTCTGCATCAGATGATGAAGTACCCGGTAAAAGGAAAGATTATCATGGTACATGGTGAAGAGGAATACATGGTAAGCCACCTAAACTCTTTCAGGTATGTGGAAATGGATGACGAGTTCATCGAGACTCCATGTTAGAAATACGAAGAGGTGCCCCAGACTATGGCTACAACTGAGACTGTTACCAATCTGCCGAAGATCACCAGACCTCCCTTGAAAATGGCTTCTCTCAAGGACACCAAAGTAGTTATTGAAGAAGGTGGGTGTACCATCTGGGGCCAACTCCATGACATTCCATAAAAATATGAATAGTTTGGTTTGGGTTTCTCTTTAGGGGCTCAAAGGGCTGTTCGTCATGCTCGTGCTGGAGGACCTCCCTTACGCATCAGCAACCATGGAGTCAACGCCTTAGAAGATAATGATGGTGACCATGACATGGATAGATGGATCTTCCCTACTACCAACGATGGACCCAGTAACTGGACGAGAAAAGACTTTGTACTAATTACTTTTATTCAGAAGTAATTGTCTCTCTTGTTTTTGGATATGTAATAAACAATATAAACTCTGTGGCCATATGTCTTACCCGGGGCACAATGGTTTATTTGTGAGGGTTATCATGTTTCAATCTCATATTTCATTAATAAAGTATTGGACGTTTTGCATACAAATTTTGCGCTCTCTATTTTTCTTTTCTTCTTTTTACTTTGTCTATACAGCTATGCTCTTACACACACTCACATATCAAATTGCAGATCCATATCCACCCTGGATTCCATTGATAATAGTTATGCTATTTCCGGTTATGACTTTTAAAATCCGATCAACCAAGCCGAAGACGAAGGTGAGGAAGATTGTGAGGTGCCCAGAGAACTTGCTAGACTCTTACAACGGGAAGAAAGAGCTATACAGCCTCATGAAGAGCCAGTTGAGACAATAAACTTGGGCACAGAAAAGGACAGAAAAGAAGTTAAGATAGGTGCAAGTATGGAGCTTAGTGTCAAACAGCGGTTGATACAATGTTGCATGATTATGTTGAGATCTTTTCCTGGTCATATGAAGACATGCCAGGAATAGACACGGATATTGTGGTTCATCGTCTACCAACTAAAGAAGATTGCCCTCCAGTAAAGCAGAAGGTATGTCGTATGCGTCCTGAAATGTCAGAAAAGATCAAAGCAGAAGTGATGAAGCAGTTCAACGTTGGGTTCTTAGCTGTCACCTCTTATCCACAGTGGGTTGCTAACGTAGTCCCGGTGCCTAAAAAGGACGATAAAATACAGATGTGTGTGGATTGCAGAGACTTGAACAGGGAAATCCCCAAGGATGACTTCCCGCTTCCCCACATTGACATTCTGGTTGACAACACCACACAACATAAGATCTTTTCCTTCATGGACAATTTCTCTGGTTACAATCAGATTAAGATGGCACCTGGAGACATGGAGAAGACACCCTTCGTCACAAAATGGGGCACTTTCTGTTACAAAGTGATGCCGTTTGGGTTGAAGAATACTAGGGCAACCTATCAGCGAGCCATGATAACTTTGTTTCATGACATGATTCATCATTAGATAGAGGTCTATGTTGATGACATGATAGCCAGGTCTCAAACTGAGGAAGAGCACCTTGATCATCTATAAAAGCTGTTTGATAGGTTGGAGACGTATAAGCTGAGGTTAAATCCGAACAAGTGCACCTTCGGGGTAAGGTCTGGTAAACTTCTAGGTTTCGTTGTTAGTGACAAGGGCATTCAGGTAGACCCTGCAAAGGTGAAAGCCATACAAGAGATGCTGGATCCTAGAACTGAGAAGGAAGTTAGAGGTTTCTTAGGATGCCTAAATTACATTGCCAGGTTCATTTCCCATCTAACTTCTACTTGTGAGCCAATCTTCAAACTCCTGAAGAAAGATCAAGTGGTAAAGTGGAATGATGAATGACAGACTGCCTTTGAGAGAATCAAGGAATACCTTCAAGAGCCTCTGATTCTGATGCCGCCGATTGAAGGAAGACCTTTGATAATGTACTTAACAGTATTATATAATTCAATGGGTGTGTGTGTTGTGGAAGCATGACGAGTCTGGTTGAAAAGAGCATGCAATATACTACCTTAGCAAAAAATTTACAGACTGTGAAACAAGATACTTACTGCTCGAGAAAACTTGCTGCATTTTGGCATGGGATGCTCGTCGACTAAGACAGTATATGTTGACTTACACTACCTTGTTGACATCTAATATGAATCATATCAAGTACATCTTTAAGAAGCCCGCTCTCTCCGGAAGAATAGCGAGATGGCAAATGGTCTTGACCGAATATGACATCCAATACACAACCCAGAAATCAATCAAGGGAAGTGTGTTAGATGATCATTTGGCTCATCAGGTTGTGGATGACTACCAATCCATGAACTTTGAATTCCCAAATGAGAATATCATATTAGTGAATGACTGTGAAGAACCTGGACCGGATGAAGGACCTGAGGAAGGATATCGATGGACTATGGTTTTTGATGGAGCTTCCAACGCACTTGGCTATGGCATCAGTGCTGTAATCATATATCCTGAGGGCTGTCATACTCCTTTTACTTCCAGATTATGTTTCAATTGTACCAACAATATGGTGGAGTATTAAGCGTGCATCATGGGTCTCAAAGCTGCTATTGACCTAAGGATCAAGTTCTTGAGCATTTTCGGGGATTCAGCCTTGGAAATAAGTCAAATCAAAGGGGAGTGGGACACGAAGCACCCTAATATCATCCCTTACAAAGAACATTTGCTGACATTGCTTCCACACTTTGAAGAAGTCACCTTTGAATATTTTCCACAAGAATAGAATCAGTTAGCGGACACACTAGCTACTATGTCATCCATGTTCAAGGTCAGATGGGACAACGAGGCTCCTCGGATTACTATTGAGAGGTTTGATGAACCAGCATACTGCTATGAGATTGATACTGAAGAAGTAGCAGAGAAACCTTGGTTTAATGAAGTGTAAAGGTATCTCAAGGCTCAAGAATATCCTGAGGGGGCATCTGTCAATGATAAGAAGTTTCTGAGGAGGTTCTCCATAAAGTTCTTCCTTAGTAATGGAATCCTCTACAAGCGCAACCATGACTCTACTTTAATTCAGTGTGTAGACAAGAGCGAAGCGGAGAGGATTATGGAAGATTTACACGAAGGTAACTTTGGAACCCACTCTAGTGGAAACAACACAGAAAAAAAGATCCTACGGGCAGGATACTATTGGTCCACTATGGAAGCAGACTGTTATCAGCATTCCCGAACTTGTAACAAATGCCAGATCTATGTTGATAAAATACATGTACCTCCGGTTCCCTTGAATGTCTTGATGGCTCCCTGGCCCTTTGCAATGTGGGGCATTGACATGATCGGAGGGATTAGACCTACCGCTTCTAATGGGCATCGCTTCATCCTAGTGGCCATTAATTACTTCACTGAGTGGGTTAAGGCTGCCTCTTTTTCTACTGTTACCAAGAATGTTATGGCGCAATTTATCAAGCATAACCTGATTTTTCGGTATGGTGTGCCAGAGAGAATCATCATAAATAATGGTACAAATCTCAACAATACAATGATCACCGAACTCCGTAAACAATTCAAGATCCAACATCATAATTCTTCCCCTTACCAACCAAAGATGAATGGCACTGTGGAGGTTTCTAACAAGAATATTAAGAAAATCATACAGAAGATGACGATGACATACAAAGACTGGCATGAGATGTTACCATTTGCTCTTCATGGTCACCGCACCTCAGCACGTACGTCAACAAGGGCAACACCTTATTCTCTAGTATATGGTATAGAGGTTGTCCTACCTATTGAGGTCCAGATCCCTTCTTTAAGGATCATAAAAGATGCAGATTTGAACGAAGATGATTGGATCCAGACTCGACTTGATCAACTGAATCTGATTAATGAGAAAAGGCTTGCTGCTGTCTGTCATGGTCAGATATACCAAAAGTGAATGATCAAGGCTTTAAACAAAAAGGTAAGATGTCATGTATATCAAGTGAGTGATCTAGTAATCAAGCACATCATACTGCCACAAGGTGATCCCAGGGGTAAATGGACTCCCACGTACAAAGGGCCATTTGTAATCAAAAGCATATTTTCTGGTGGAGCCATGATTTTAACCACCAAGGATAGTGACGACCTTCCTCACCTTGTTAATGCGGACATAGTGAAAAGATGCTACGTATAAATAAAGTCCCGCTAGGTTCCTTGGCCTAGGCAAAAATAAGGGCATCCCGGCGAACCAAAAGGGTTCGGGCAAAAATTAGGGATAAATACAAAAAAAATATGTACACCCGGTAAGTCGAAAACCTGAAAAGGTGGCTTGGGCAAAAATGGGTATCCCAGTGGACTGAAAACCCGAAGGGAGGTCCAGGAAAAAATTAGGGATTTAAAGTGTACAACTATGTCCCATTGGATCACCTTGTGACCAGAATTCAGTATCAACTATCAAGCTCAAACAGTACCACTCAATCCAGTCAGCTTCAGACAAGTAGCAAAGTGATGAGACACTCAAGGACATAAGGGAAATAGCAAGATTGAAACTCGATGGGATTATTACACATAGTTGTTTTCTCTCTGTACATTGTATTGTGTAGTTTTCATTTTCACGGAGGCATTCTCCTACTAAAACGTCGGTCTCTTTGTATAAAAATACCTGTTATAGGCTAATTTCAAAAATCAATACAAATCATTTCTTGGAAAGTACAAAACTATTTGTTTTTCTATTTTTCTGTTTTGTTTTGCAAAAATGTCCAGTGATTATTTTTGACATATGCATTTGAATATGATTACCATTTACAAATACTTGCATATGAAACAGAAAGACAGTTGCTAATGACCTTAAGAAATGGGGCAAAGTCCAAAAAAGCCATTTGTAGTCCCAACAATTACTCTTTCCAGCATGGTACAGGGGCAAAGACATCTTGAGACGAAGTCACCACTACATATGATCCAGTGACGTCTATGTTCCCCACGGAGTAGAAACAACCAAAGTTTTGACCTCTTCTTCCCCAAGCAGGAATTACCTCCTCCAGTAAAGTTCCCTCAGAGAGCTGAAATCTATATTCCCCAGCTGGGTTTTATAATCTCAAATAGTTTATAAAACCTCCTCCCAGGTAGAGTTTATTTTTGTAACTGTGGAAATTTATCCCCCAACCGAGTTTATTTCTCTACATCGGTAAAATATCCCGATAGAGCGTCCTTCCCTTACAGAGTCATTCCCAAGCATGAGTTAAAGAACCCCAATAGAATATCCTCGAGAAAAAAAAGAAAATCCCCGGAAAATCATCTCCATTTATCATCCTCAGCAGAAACAAAGGATTCAGCTTCCCAACACTCTCCAGCAGCAGTCACGGATTTATTTTCCCAGACTAGGAAATATCGCAACAACATCCCATATTCATATATCATGGCATGCGCATACACATCGCATACAACATAATCTCATTTATTTTGAGAACATCATCACAATGCACTTCATACATTATGGCATTGCATATGACTAACTCTTTACCTTTTTCAGGAAAGATCAAATCAACAAACACCGTTGACTACTTACATGACCTGGTAGTCTTCTCAAAAGCTACGTCTGACGAAGAGCTATTTCAGCATTTTCCTCAGAAAGATATTCAAAAATAAAACTTTTCTCTAGTTCAATTAAATCAATACTAAGAATTTTCTGATTTCTATTCCAATCAAAGTTAATTCGAGACCTTCCTCTGGTTAAGCTAAATCGATACTAATAGTTTAAGTTGCTACGAAGCATGGATCCCGACCAGATAACAGTTAACTTCTTCAATCATAGTAAAGCATGGAACCCAACAAGATAGCAGTTCACCATACTGTGAAGCCTGAACCCGACCAGATAACAGTTAACATTATTGCTAAAGCCCGGAATCTGACCGAGTAATAGTCAATCAAAAATTCAAGACACTGTGAAGCCTGGAATCCGACCAGATAAAAGTATAAGGTGTTCTAAAGCCTGGAATCTGACCAGATAGTAGTTTACTCTATCAATTACTATAAATCCTGGACTCGACCAGATAATAGTATACCTCAAATTAAAGTTGAAGCCTAGACCCAACCAAATAATATCTTAATCTCTTCAATCACTGAAGCCTGGACACGACCAGATAACAGTTCAAGTCACTGAAGCCTGGATTCCGACCAGATAACAGTTTAAGTTACTGTGAAGCCTGGAGTACGACCAGAGATGATGGACAATTGAAGCTCCTAAACTCTACTTCCCGAACAAAGACCAACACTCCTCAGCAGAATCCTCCTCAACAACAGGAATAGGGATCCCCACAAAGGAATATCTCATGAAGTCAACATTGTTCTGGATGGCATCTTTAAGCCCATCTCCGACGATCTTCCGTCATCTTTTCCAAATGGAATCTATAATCCCATTCCCGATACTATCTACATAGTCAAGTATCATCTTAGGCGAGTGAAAATTTTTGGGCACTTTAGTGTTCAATCATCTTCCACCTTCAGATCACGAAAGGAAGACAAGCCAATCTACATCCTCATGTTTAAGAAGATTGAACAGGGGCAGCTGTTGTACCCCAAAATTTACCCTCTCATGTTTTTCCAATATTTCCTCTTGCATAGGTGGTTACAAAACTTTGCCTAAAGAAAAGGAAATTTTTGAATGATGGTTAAGTATCTTTCGATTGGCATCTACAAAGTGCCCTTCGATTGGCATGTACAAAAGGTCCTTCGATTGGCATTTGCAAAAGGTCCTTCGATTAGCATCTGTAAAAGGTCTTTCGATTGGTATGAGGCCTTTAGATGGGAATTTCCAACAAGGAAGCTTTGACGGGCATCTTAAATAAGGTTGTTTTTTGTTAGAGCAGTGCCTTTTGACAGGCACATTAACCAAGTGATGTTTCGATTGGCATATCAACAGGGCGATATTCTGATTGTCTAAGTTAGAGAAAATGAGATCAAAAAGAGCAAGAACTGAGAGGGTTCCAAAAGCTCTGATGATGGGCATTCGAATTCATGCAGATTGGAGAGGATAACTCTGAGCCTTTCTGCAGACTATGGTTCAAACGTAGAAGCTCTGAAGCTTTGCTCCAGTGGTAAAAATGTTCAATCCCACTTAATTTTAAATTAGACTCATGATTGCATGTTCACAGTTTTTGTTGTTATGTGTGAGCGATTTAACAAAATGTATGCAAGTTGCAGTGTCCATACATTCGAACACCATGGATAGAGTTTTTCGAACCTGGTTACCTTTAAAACCCATGATACCGGTCGTGGCAAACCGAAACAAACCCAGATCCGAGTTCAGGGATTATTTCCGAATGGGAGATTTTATGTTTTGTTTAGTTTCGAAATAACTAATTTTCAGGACCAAAAGCAGGTGTCATATATTTCAAATGAGCAAGCAGCTCAGGTGGTGAAAGGGAATTCGTGCGATCGAAGGGACCAGGGTTCGAATCCAAGGCCTTGCATTTTCAATTTCTAACGAATTTCCTTGTAGATCCAATATCCCAGATCGAAAGATGACACATCAAGATCGAACACCCCCAAATTTATAGTCTCTCAGGCACCTTCGATCAAGATCCTTCATTGGATCGAAAGGCAACCTAATCCTCTTCGATCCAGGCCTTACTTCCAAGAATTCACTTTTTCCATTTACTGTTTTTGTATTTCGATTTCATCCTTTCTTTTGATTGTTTATCCTTACTTCTTCTAAGCTTTAATTAACATTAAAAAACCATAAAAACATTAGGCTTAGCCTTTTATATTAAATTAATTTTGTTAACTAATTAATTAATTATTTTAATATTTTCTTAAAAAACTAAAATTGAACATACTTAGGATTTTTAATTCAATTTCTTTTTATAACAAAAACAAACAAAAAAATTCCTTTCACTTAGGATTTTAGACGTATTTTCAATTCATGCGCGCGCTTATTTACTTTCATTTCTTTATTATTGTAACTGGGCCCGATTTGTAATAGCTTAATTAGGGTTTTATTTTCGGCATTTTACATTTTCAGTCAGATATAATTGTAATTACCCCGAAGCCTTGTAATAGCCGTAGGTTTTACTTTCCGCACTATATTATATGTCTGTATATAAACTGCTAGTAAATTAGGTGTGTATGGAAAGAACTAAATAATAAGTCTTAGATCACTAACATCAAGATAATATATCTGCAAAAAGCACACTATTGCACACTTGCACCCCTAGGGTACTTCCCATTTTGGTTGCCTTCGGAAATGGTCATGTACCTCGAACGTAGGGATATCTTAGCAAAGACCCTCAGTTTAAAGTCATCATAAAGATCATAGTCCCTAAATGTCCCTTGAGTTTCCTACGAGAAATGATCTTGTCCCTCGATGTTGCCTATGAATATATGATGAAGACAATCCCTTCGAAATTCTAAGGCATCCTTACATGTTGCCTTCAATGAGCATAAACGTCCCTTACGATAGTCCCTCGAACATCCAACGATAGGGGTACCTACTCATTAATAGTAGGATAGAGCTATCTAAAGGGAAGGAGGAAAAGAATGCCCTTTTTTGAGTAGGTAGATAGTTCTTAAGTACTTGCTCAAATTTAATTCATTTTTACACCACACTTTCAAAACTCTTTAAAAAAAACGCTTTATCACACTCTTGAGGACCGATACAAGAGTTATCATAAAGAAAACAAAAACCTTTTCAAAACACATAAACACGAAAGCAATTTTCAAAACTGAGCAAGTATCTAAGAGCCCGTGAAAAACCACAGATGGAAAGGGTGTTAACACCTTCCCTTTCCATAATCTACCCCCTTACTCAGAAACTCTCAAAAAAGGTCTTTTTCTATTCTTTTCACCCTTTTCCTTTATTGGATAAAAGAAAAGTCGGTCACGACTATTTCTTACTGCATATTTGCGAATACAAAATGCAAACCAATATTAAACAGTCGGTTCTGCCACGGTATTATAATGTGACACTTTGGTTGGTACCGGTAGCCCTTGAGTAGTCAATGAGAATACGGGGCCGCTGCGTGGTGTCATAAAGCATCAACTGACCTTAAAACCTTTAATTGAACAACTTGACCATTAGGAAGTAGTGAGATAGTCATCTTTGGTGTAGCCCGAAGTGAGTTGATACTCGACACTACACTCATTGAGATTTGACTCCCGAGTTTTGTTTGGTGGCAAGTCAGTTGTCTATCAGAATGAGACTTGTGGGAAAGATCAGTGATATTGAGATCCCTTAGAACCCGATTACTATGATAGGACAGGTTAAGCCAACTAAACTTCAAGAGGGTACTTACCTGAAAACCCATGCAAGCCTTAAACCTAAGGTCTCTGTGTGATTGGCTTGTGCTTGCTATACTTGTGTTTTCTTAGCATGATCATGATATCATAACATCATAACATGGCATATCATCCTAACCATTTACAGGATTTTTAGGACTTATCTTTGTTTTTTTTTGTAGGACATGGCATCCACTCGCAGGAACACTATCCAAGTCAACCTCGTAAGGGTATCTCCTCAACTCAAGCATCCAGGGTTCCTGAGAGCTCTCCATTCACTGAAAGACATGGTCGACTTCTCAATCTGGTCACCTCAACCGTAAAGAAGAAATGTTGAAGGTTCTATTTCAATTCTTCGACCCTTTACATCCATGCCACACATTCCCGATTACTAATTAGTTCCCACTATGGAGGAGTTTTCTCAGTTATTGGGGGTGCCCATTCTTGATCAGTTACCCTTCAATGGTATGGAAAAGACCCAAAATCGGAAGAAATTGCTCATGCTCTGTCTTTACAACGATCTGATGTAGTGGCAAATTGGGAAACTAGAAGAGGCGTCAAAGGGTTCCTAGCTAAGTTTCTATTTGAGAAGGCTCATCATTTTTTGGGATACCCTGGATTTACAAGCTTTTGAAGAAGTGTTGGCCCTTCTCATCTATGGGATGGTACTATTCCCAAATCTGGACCAACTCATAGATGTGAATGCGGTTAAGGTTTTTATGTCTCATAATCCAGTGCCCATTGTACTTAGAGACATCCTACACTCTCTGCATACCTGCACTGTAAAGAGAAGAGGGACCCTGTTGTATTGCACTCCTCTGTTGGCTAGGTGTTTTATTTCGCACCTACCTCGATTTGTGTTGAAGAATGAGCAAGGCTTGAGATGGTGTAATAGGTTGATGTCCCTCATACATTCCAGCATTCATTGGTGTTCTCGATCCTTGTAGAATGTTACCATCATTGACGGCTATAGAGAATTCCCTAATGTCCCTCTCCTAGGCATTAGAGGAAGAATCACTTATAATCCTTGTTTGGCGTTGCGACCATTTGGATATGCTAGGAGGAATGGTCCTCATGATACACTTGTCCAAGGAATCGTATTCGAATATGAGAGTGACATTCAGGGCTATCGCCAGAGGTTCATAAGAGCTTGGGGCATGGTGAACAAAGTTGATAGCAAAACACAGAGGCATAAGAACTCCATTCCTTTGGAGCCTTATCTTAAGTGGGTACGAGCCCGTGCTCAAAGTCCCAGGATGCCTTATGAGGCCATTCTACCCATCATCATGGAGCCCGTTGGTAAGGGAGACACTCCTTATATTGTTCTTCATCCTGACATGCCAACTAATTTCGAGGAGTTACAAAAATCTTGGATTCAACTCAAAGAGGAACAAGATACCTTTGAAACCCAATTCTACGCCAGCGAGAAGAAGGTTTTAGAGCTCACCAGGCTACTTCACGAAGAAAGGAGTATAAATGCCTACATTGCACCAAAGAGGATGCGCCTGTGGGAAGCTTGAGCCCTTTTTTCTTTGAGAGTTCATTTTTGCTTTGTTACTTCCTTTGTAAGCCCAATAGGCATCATTGTAACAGCTTAAACTTCTTAATGCAATTAACGTTTGTTTTCCCTTTGGCTAAGAAAATTTAAGTCTTAGAAATCCTTGAAAACATTGCATACATATATCATACATATCATTTCATAAACAGGTTTCAGGACAGGTTTCTTATCTTCTTCGCTGTTTATTTCAGCAATGGCTCTTGAGCAAATAGTCAAGGAACTTCAGGCACAAAATGGCCAATTCCAAGAAATGTTCCTGAATCTGGCTAAGGGACAAGAAGATTTGAAAGCTCTTATTCTTAAGGACAATAAGAATAAAAAGAGGCAAGTGGGTGTTCTAAATTTGGGAAGAAGGTTCAAAGGACCGGTGAAGCAAGTTTCAGAGCTCGCAACTTCGTCAAGAGAGAGGGACAATCAAGAAGGAGAGCCAAGAGAAGAAGACCACAACACAAGGGAGTCTGAAGAGGATGAGCCTGACTATTCTAAGGAGAAGTACCCTCCTGCTGACGATAAATACAAACAACTGGAGGATCGACTCAATGCCATGGAGATTTAAAGGGTACTCGGGTGTGATTTTGAAGAGCTATGATTGGTTTCTGGAGTGGTTATCCCGCAAAAGTTCAAAGTGACCGCATTTTCTAAATATGACGGGGTCTCATGTCCAAAGTTGCATCTCAGATCTTATGTGAGGAAGATCCAGCCGCACACTTCTGACAGGAATTTATGGGTGCATTTCTTTCAATCTATCAGGGACTCAATTAGAGTGATTCTACCCGCTGGAGGGAACCAACACCCATAACTGGGAAGATCTGTCTACTGCTTTCTACAAGTAGTACCAATATAATGCTGACCTTGCTCTAACCCGTACACAACTTCAGAGTATGTCTATGAGTTCTGGCGAGGGCTTTAATGATTATGCCCAAAAATGAAGATACCTTGCGGGAAGAGTCCAACGTCCATTGTTTGATAGGGAGCTGGTGGACATGTTCTTGGGAACATTATCTAGGCCATTCTTTAACCATATGATTGGAAGTTCTTCTACTGGCTTCACGGAATTAATCTTGACGGGTGAACGAGTAGAGGCTGGTATGAAAAGTGGTAAAATACAGAGAGATGCATCCTCCAGTACTGTAAAGAAACCATTCACAGGGAAGAAGGGGGTCAGTGCTGCTTATGGCCAAAGAATAATCAGTCTAGAACAGATAAGCCAAGGAGACAGTTTACCCGGATCAACATGACCCTATCCCAGGTTCTACCACACCTGCTGAAATCCAAATTGGTTACCCTAAAGGAGGCTCCCAAGAACCCCGACACCACATCTCCCCACTACAATGCAAATGCTCGGTGTCTTACCATTCTGAAAGTACAGGCCATGATACAAACAACTGTTGGGCTTTGAGGAACAAGGTGCAGGATTAGATTGAAGCAAAGGAGATTGAATTTGATTCCCCTGAGACTCTCAATGTTATAATTGCACCTATGCCCAAACATGGCTCGGGAATTAATGCTATTGATGTTGTCTCTTCCATAGAAGATGCTGACGGTAGCTATGACCTGGACAAGTGGATCTTCCCAACCATCAACGGTGGACCCAACAATTGGGAGGCTAAAGATTTTGTTCCCATCTCTTTTATTCAAGATTAATTTGTCTTTTTGTCTAAAGTAAATGTAATATTTGAAAAATTGAAACATTAAAACCTTGTGTCTTACCCGAGGCACAATGGTTTATTTGTGAGGGTTATCATGTTTCATTTTCATATGTCATTAATAAAGCATTAGACGTTTTTACATACAAATTTTGCGCTCTCTACCTTTCTTTTCTGTTTTTACTTTATCAAAACAGCTATGCTCTTACACACACTCACATATCAAACTGCAGATCCACATCCACTTTGGATCCCATTGATAATAGTTCTGCTATTGCTCATTATGAATTTGAAAATCCGATCAACCAAGCCGAGGACAAAGGTGAGGAAGATTGTGAGGTACCAGGAGAGCTTGCCAAACTGTTACAACATGAAGAAAGGGAAATACAGCCTCATGAGGAGCCACTTGAGATAGTGAACTTGGGTACTGAAGAGGACATAAAAGAAGTCAAAGTAGGTGCTAACTTGGAGCACAATGTCAAACAACGGTTAATACATATGCTACATAATCATGTTAAGGTTTTTTCCTGGTCATACGAAGACATGCCGGGACTTGACACCAAGATTGTGGTTCATCGTTTACCTACAAAAGAGGACTGCCCTCCAGTGAAACAAAAGGTTCGTCGTATGCGGCCAGATATGTCAAAAAGATCAAGGCTGAAGTCATGAAACAGTTCAATGCCGGTTTCTTAGCTATCACGTCCTATCTACAATGGGTCGCTAATGTTGTTCCAGTGCCTAAGAAGGACGATAAGGTATGTATGTGTGTGGATTATAGAGACCTGAACAGGGCAAGCCCCAAGGATGACTTTCCACTTACCCATGTTGATGTTCTGGTTGACAACATCGCACAACATAAGGTATTCTCCTTCATGGATGGTTTCTCCAGATACAATCAAATCAAAATGGCACCTGAGGACATGGAGAAGACGACCTTTGTCACATAATGGGGCACTTTTTGCTACAAAGTTATGCCATTTGAGCTAAAGAACGCCAGGGCAACCTATCAACGTGCCATGGTAGCTTTGTTTCATGATATGATCCATCACGAGATAGAGGTCTACGTGGAGGATATGATAGATAGGTCTCAGACTGAAGAGGAACACCTTGATCACCTACAGAAACTATTTGATAGGCTGAAGAAATACAAACTGAGATTAAACCCGAATAAGTGCACTTTCAGAGTAAGATCAGGTAAGCTCTTAGGTTTCGTTGTCAGCGACAAAGGTATTGAGGTAGACCCTGCAAAGGTCAAAGCTATACAAGAAATTCTGACTCCTCGCGCTGAGAAGGAAGTTAGGGGTTTCTTGGGATGCCTAAACTATATAGCCAGATTCATTTCACATCTGACCGCTACTTGTGAGCAAATCTTCAAACTACTGAAGAAAGATCAAGCAGTGAAGTGGAATGATGACTGCCAATATGCCTTTGACAAAATCAAGGAATATCTCCAAGAGCCTCCAATTCTGATGCCTCCAGTTGAAGGAAGACCTCTGATCATGTACTTAATAGTATTAGATAATTCAATGGGGTGTGTGTTGGGGCAACATGACGAGTCTGGTCGAAAAGAGAATGCAATATACTACCTTAGCAAAAAGTTTACCAACTGTGAAACAAGATACTCACTGCTCAAGAAAACTTGTTGTGCTTTGGCATGGGCTGCTCGTCGACTAAGACAGTATATGCTGACCCACACTACCTTGTTGATTTCTAAGATGGATCCTATCAAATACATCTTTGAGAAGCCCGCTCTCTCTGGAAGAATATCCAGATGGAAAATGATCCTGACCGAATACGACATTCAATACACAACCCAGAAAGCAATTAAGGGAAATGTACTAGCTGATCATTTGGCTCATCAGGCTATGGATGACTACCAATCCATGAATTTTGAGTTCCTGGACGAGAACATCATGTTAGTAACTGATTGTGAAGAACTTGGACCGGATGAAGGACCTGAAAAAGGATCCCGATGGACTATGGTTTTTGACAGAGCTTCTAACTCTCTTGGAAATGGCATCGGCGCTGTGATTATATCTCCTAAAGGTTGTCATACTCCTTTCACTACTAGGATGTGATTTAATTGTACCAACAATATGGCTCAGTATGAAGCATGTATCATGGGTCTCAAAGCTGCAATCGATTTAAGGATCAGGTTCTTAAGTGTGTTTGGAGACTCGACCCTTGTAATCATCCAGATCAAAGGAGAATGGGACATGAAGCATCCTAATATCATCCCATACAAAGAGCATGTGTTGACGTTAATCCCATACTTTGAAGAAATTACTTTTGAGCATTTTCCACGAGAGGAAAATCAACTAGGGGACACGCTAGCTACAATGTCATCCATGTTCAAGGTCAGGTGGGATAATGAGGCTCCTCAGATCATTATCGATAGGATGGATGAGCCATCATACTGTCACGAGATTGGTACTGAAGAAGTAGTGGACAAGCCTTGGTTCCATGAAATCAAAAGATATCTCGAACTCTAAGAATACCCTAAAGGAGCATCAGTTAATGATAAGAAGTTCCTAAGAAGGTTCTCTACTAAGTTCTTTCTCAGTAACGGGATCCTTTACAAGCACAACCACGACTCAACCTTTCTCCGGTGTGTAGACAAGAGTGAGGCAGAAAGGATTATGGATGACTTACACGAAGGTACCTTTGGCACTCATTCCAATGGACATTCAATGGCTAAAAAGATCCTACAGGAAGGATTAAACTGGTCCACCATGGAGGAAGACTGTTATCAGCATTTATGGACTTATCAAAAATGTCAGATCTATGCTGACAAGGTACAAGTGCCTCCAGTTCCTCTAAACATCTTAACTGCTCCTTGGCCATTCGTAATGTGGGGCATCGACATGATTGGAGAAATCAGACCTACAACTTCTAATGGACACTGCTTCATCCTAGTTGCCATTGATTACTTCATGACGTGGGTCGAGGCAGCTTCATTTGCTTCTATTACCAAGAGCGTTGTGGCCCGATTCATCAAACATAACATTATATGTCCGTACAGTATCCAAGAAAGAATCATTACAGATAATGGTACCAATCTCAACAACACTATGATCACCAAGCTTTGCACGTAATTTAAGATTCATCATCATAACTCTTATCCCTACCGACCAAAGATGAATGGTGCTGTTGAAGCTGCTAACAAAAAATCAAGATAA
Organism: Vicia faba; assembly: GCA_948472305.1. Taxonomy (NCBI): domain Eukaryota; kingdom Viridiplantae; phylum Streptophyta; class Magnoliopsida; order Fabales; family Fabaceae; genus Vicia; species Vicia faba. Next base: position 980,748,196 of record OX451738.1, read on the forward strand.
TCATATAGAAGATAACAGTGACATATAAAGATTGGCATGAGATGTTACCATTTTCTCTTCATGGTTACCGCACCACAATGCGCACATCAACAGGGGAAACTCCTTTCGATTTGGTATACGGTATGGAAGTTGTCCTGCCCATTAAAGTCCAGATCCCTTCACTGAGAATCATGAAGGATGTAGGGCTGAATGAAGATGAATGGGTCCAGACTCGACTTGACTAGTTAAACCTGATTAACGAGAAGAGGCTCGCGGCTGTCTATAATGGTCAGATGTACCAAAAACGCATGATTAAAGTTTTAACAAGAAGGTCAGACGTCAGGTATATAGGGTCGGTGATCTGGTAATCAAGCGCATTATACTGCCACAAGGTGATCCCAGGGGAAAATGGACTCCCACATACAAAGGGCCATTTGTAATCAAGAACATATTCTCTGGTGGATCCATGATCCTAACCACTATGGACGGTGACGACCTTCCACACCTTATAAACACGAACATAGTTAAAAGATACTACGCATAAACAAAGATCCACTAGGTCGACTGGCCTAGGAAAAAATAAGGGCATCCCAGTGAACCAAAATGGTTCGGGCAAAAATTAGGGATATACATAAAAAAAATATGTACACCCGGCAAGTCGAAAACCTGAAAGGCAACTTGGGCAAAAAAGGGTATCCCGGTGGACTGAAAAGCTGAAAGGGCGGTCCAGGAAAAAGTTAGGGACTTAAAGCATATAAATATGTCCCGTTGGATCACCTTATAGCCAGTCTTCAGTATCAACTATCAAGCTCAAATCAGTACTAATCAATCCAGTCAGCTTCGAACAAGCAGCAAAAATGATGAGATGCTCAAGGATATAAAGGCAATAGCAGAATGGGAACCCAATGGAATTATTTCACATAACTGTCTTTCTTTGTATATTATTTTTGTATAATTTCCATTCTTACGACAACACCCTCTTACTAGGATGTTTGTCTACTTGTACAAAAATACTTATTTCAAGTTAATACAAAACTATTCCTTTGAAAGTGCAAAACTTCTAATTTTATTTTCCCGTTTTATGTGCGAAAACATCCAGTGATTATTCTTGAACATATGCATTTGAATATGATTACTTCTTATAAATTTACACCTAAAAACAGAAAGGAAATTTCTAATGACTTTAAGAAATGGGACAATATCTAAGGGTCATCCACAAGATCCCCGCAGATGTCTTCCCCGACAGATACCTTATCCAACAGGTACAGAGACATGGTCATTATGCTACAAGGTCGCTGCCATATCCTCAGCAGGTAACTAATTGATGTCAGTTGTTCTCACATTCTCGACAGAAGCAAAAATATCCAATTACTGTTCCAAAATCCCCAGTGAAGTCGCCAAGCTTCTTAAGATTCCTCAACAGGATTTCAACAAACTCCTCAAGTAGTTTATAAAGTTCACCTTTCGCAACAGAGTTTTTATAAAACTCAAGTAGTTTATAAAGCTTTATCCCCAAAAGAGTTTATTTCTCTAGCTATGGAAGTTTATCTCCCAGCGGAGTTTATTTCTCCAAATTGGTGAAACATTCCAACAAAACTCTTCCTCTCTGAAAAATCATTCTCAAACAGAAGTCAAAGATCCTCGGCAGAGAAAGGGAATCGCCAATAAAAATATCTCCATTCACTATCCCCAGTAGAAATTGAAGAATCACTTCTTCACCCACCAACAGCAGTCCAGGATTCAGCTCCCCGAGGCTCTTCAGCAGCAGTCAGGGATTTATTTTCCCAGACAAAGATACTGCACAACATCATTACATATTCATACATCATAACATCGCAAGAAACTGATTTTACCTTTTCAGGTTAAATTAGCAGACAGACAAACACTATCAACTTTTACAGCAGGTCAAAGAATAATACTCGAAACCAGATAGGGGAAACTATCTATGTGACCAGCAAAACAAGTTTAAGATTAATACCTGTAACAAGCCAGGAGAACTATCTGTGGGTGACCGACAATTTTCAAGTTCCAGATTAATACCTGTAACAAGCCAGGAGAACTATTTGTGGACGACCGAATGTGGATTAATACCTGTAACAAGCTAGGAGAACTATCTACATGAAGAGATTGAAGATTAATACTTGTAACAAGCCAAGAAAGCTATCTTTCTTTCTCATGTTCCAGATTAATACATGTAACAAGCCAGGAGAACTATCTGTAGACGACTGACTGATGATTAATACCTGTAACAAGTCAAGAGAACTAACTGTGGATGACTGACTGTGGGTTAATACCTGTAACAAGCCAGGAAAAACTACCCACATGAAGAGATTTAAGATTAACACCTGTAACAAGTCAGGAAAACTATCTTTCTTTCTCAGGTCAGATATTAATACCTGTAATCAGCCAGGAGAACTGTCTCAAAGACCAACGATTTTCAAGTTCAAGATTAATACTTAAAACCAGATAGGACAACTATCTACAAACAACTGACTTGTAGATCAATACCTGAAACAAAACAAGAAAACTATCTACACAACCAGGTGAAAAAACCTTACACAGGTTTCTTCTGATACATTTCCAAATAACAGTTAATTCCATTTCCCCAGAAATTTACTGTGAAGCATGGACTTCAACCAAGAATACAACAAACTGTCATCTCTCCAGAGATAACTCTTCAGCAGAGCCTTGGACAACTAAAGTTCCTATACTCTATTCCCCGCAGTTTTCCTCAAACAGGAGAACAACAGAAACCCACATTCCCCAACAGACTCCTTCTCAGACAGCAGGAATAGGAACCCCTAAAGGGACCATGTGTACAATCAACATCTACTTTAGATGGCATCTTTAAGCCCATCTTTGACGATTCTTTGTCATCTCATCCAAATGGAATCTGTAAGCCCATTCCCTACATCATCAATCATCAGTGTTATTTCACGTGAGTGCAAATTTCTTTGCACTCTAGTGTTCAATCATCTTCAACCTTCAGATCACGAAAGACAGACAAGCCAATCTAAATCTTCAGGTTTAACAAGATTGAACAGGGGCAGCTGTTGTACCCCAAAATTTTCCCTCTCATATTTTCCCAAGATTTTTCTCTTACATGGTGATTACAAACATTTGATTAAAGAAAAAAATAATTTTTTTTGAAGATAAACAAGGAGTCTTCAATTGTAATTTTAACAAAGCCTTTCGATTGGCATGTTAAAAGGCCTTTCGATTGGTATTTGGACAGGCTTCGATTGAGCGCCTAACCTCCTCCAAGCTTGCCTCAAATTTCCAAGCTTCGATTGAAGCCTTGGCCTTCTTCTTGTTTGTTGTATACAAGCTTCGACTGGGCTTGTGTTTCCTTTGAAAAAACCTCCCTCGATCCAAAAGGGAAGGGCCTCTTATTAGTGCTCCTTCGATTGCACCATTGGCTACCTGCATGCAAGCTGGATTCCTGCTTTGTTTAGGCATTTGGTATCTTTGGAGTAAGCTTAATTCTTACTTCGATTAGGGAATTTGTTTTCCTTGGAGCAAGCTTGTTTCCTGCTTCTACTAGGCAAATTCTCCTTATGTGCGTACCTTCAGTGCACAAAGCAAGAATCCCCTGCAAGCTCCCTTCGATCCACAGGGAAAAGGCTACTTTTAACTAGACTTCAATTTACAATGTTCCACTGGGCAAAAGGGCCCCTCAGCTTGACACCAGCGCATGTATTCCTCTTCGCGCTTGCCTTGGTTTCACAAGGAAAAGACCCGTCAACATGCCTTCAACTCACAAGGAAAAAGGCCTCAGACTTGCTTTCGATCCACAAGGCCAAGGCCCCTTCAACTTGCCTTTGTGTTTGCTTTCGACCCACAAGAAAATGACTTCCTTTGGGATTGCCTCCAATGCGCAAGGCAATAGTTTCCCTTCATGCCAGCGCCCATAAGTGTTGGCGCATTCGAAGGACAGGCACATGGTCCATTCGAAGGACATATATTTTCCCCATTCGAAAGACATGTACTGATGGATTTAAAGGGGCATACGTGGGTGTTCCATTCGAAGGACTTACTTTGTTGGCCCATTCGAAGGAATGACAAGTGATGTATACAATTGATGCGTGGGTTCCCTTCAAAAGAGCAAACACATTGTTTCAAAATGAAGGACATTGCTAGATAAAACGAAAGAAAAATATTCAAAGAGACATGCTGGCCCAAAAATCAACATACTTCCAGCTTTCAAGCCAACGTGCACAAACACATTCATGCCAAATGAAACTTTGATTGGCCAGGAAAGGGTTTTCGTTTGGGCTAGCTAAATGGGTTCAAATGAAGCAGCCCCAATGATGAGAACATGAGCCAGTCGAAAGATACACAAATGGTCCATTCAAAGGACCCATTCGAAGGCTATACTAGATGTCCAATCGAAGGGTAGGAATTAGAGGCATTCGAAGGAGCCAAAATGTCCACATAAAAGCAAGATCATTTGTCATCATCAAAAAGGGGGACAATGTAAAATCAAGCTTCTCAAATGAACTTTTGTTTTGATGAAGACAAACCATGTTTGACAAAGAAGGAAAAGATTTTTTGATAAAGCTTAAAGCATCTATGAACAAAATCTTCAGTTCAAGCTCTTAGAAAACTTCAAGGTATAATGATAATACTTACTTTGATCTTAAAGACATAGATGCTCAATGGTGAAAAGAAATGTTTTATAAATCCTTACTCAAGTTTTTCTAAGTTAAAAATTCATTTTTCACTTGAGTGCAATCGATTTGCATGTTAGTGCAATCGATTGCATGCTTTAATTTTTCAAATATTTTGCTACTGTTTCTCAGTGCAATCGATTTGCATATTAGTGCAATCGATTGCATGCTTAAAATTTTCAAAACATTTGCTTCTGTTTCTCAGTGCAATCGATTTGCATTGCTTGTGCAATCGATTGCACTCAATCAATTTTTGCCACTGACTTCACATGCAATCAATTTACACTCTTGTGCAATCGATTGCACACTTAAAACTTTTGAAAATATAGCTGTTGAAACCCCGTCCAATCGATTTACACAAAGGGTGAAATCGATTGCATGCTGCACGATTTTGAAAAATAGCAGCTTTGCACATGCTTGTTCATAATACCTTTTCATGAAAACCTTTCACTCAATCTTGGAAATTGTTCATGATTCATTTACAGAACTTTATGATGTTTCAAAAAGGTGCCATGAACATATAAATACTCATTTTCAAAATCATTTTCAACACCTCTTCCAAATATATTTTCTGAATTTTCAAAATACAAACTCAAGCTTTTCTTCACTTTCATACATAAGTTTTCTGCACACTTTCACATATTGTTAACCAGAAAACTTTGAGCATTTTATCTTGAGTCATTGTACATTATTATCATTGGAAGAGAAGATCATTCATTGATTAAATCACTCTAAGTGATCATTACTACTCAACTCACTCAAAATAAAATATTGATAGGTACTTACTTATTTTTCCAGGATTGTTGGAAATAAGTTTAAGTGGTTTTTTAAATCTTGTCTTTCCAGGATTGTTGGATACAAGTGTAGTCACTTTGAGATGATTGTTCTCATTGTTGACATAGTGAAAACACAAGAGGATTGTTCTTGGATTTTTGGTAGTTCTTGTTTAAGTTTGCCATAATAAGGAAATCTCTTTCATGTTGAAAGGGGACTGGAGTACTCTTGAACTGTGAGGGGAACCAGGATATATCGCTCGTGTCTCTTTATTTTTCTGCACTTTACTCATTCATATACTCACCATAATCCAAGAAAATAATATCCATCATCACTAAAACCAGAATTTTTTAAAGTACCTAATTCACCCCCCCCCCTTAGGCGCACTTCGTACTTACACAATCGAAGGGCAGGAATTAGAGGCATTCGAAGGAGCCAAAATGTCCACATACATTCAAATTTTTTAAAAAAAAGACAAGATTCCATGTTTTTGGCAAACGTTACAAATTCTCATTCATGGATTTCAAACACCTAATCAAGGTTGTTTAAAACCATTGCCTTCTTGTCCCCTCCTTTCTACTCTATATAAATAGCATGCTTTCAAGCCAAATAGACACTTAACACCTATACAGCCTAGAGAGAACACTAGCAAATTTCAAAAGAAAAATTCTTAAAGTTGTCCAAATCGAAACCTCTGATCCATCCAGATTCAGATCTTTCCAAGCACTCTATCAACATCCCAGGGTTCCCAGGAGAACGTACCACCTTCCATTCAATTTGTCTCATGCCCAGAAGTGCTCAATCGAACCTCACTTTATGGTAAATTTCATAAATTTCAAACTTTCAAATCATGCCATATAAATCTTTCTTAAGCTTATATTCATGTTATTAATGATGCTTGCTAATTTTGTAACATGTTCATGAGAGCAATAATGCCAAACCCATAGATCATCATAGTTAGGGGGTCGAAACGTGGAGGTTTTCATTTTCAAGGATGGAGATGTTTTAGTTCAAGCTAGGATCATGGTTTGACCTCCCCAGAGCCTGCGTGTCAAAATGTTATATTTTGATTCGCCCGTTCAAAATAGAGGGACCCTACTGGAGCGCGCGTGTTTGCCAAATCAACATATTCATTTGTCCTACATTATATAGATTTCTTTGTACTCATACTAATGGATGTAAAGCCGTCCCAACGGTTGAGTGCGTGAGTGTTAAGGTGTTATGTGTGTGAGAGGTCAGGGGTTTAACCCCTGCCTCTTGCAGATTACTTTTTCCATTTTCTTTTTGCAGATCCAATACAATCAGGTCATATACGCTCACCATGTAGCATATCAGATCTACGCCTTTCAATGTCAATGCAGTCAGATCCAAGAGCTTAAATGCGAGATTCATCATGCGCCCTCAAGGCTTTTCTTCATTGGATCCCAATACAGCCTCTAGGTTCCCCCACCCTTGGGCCTAGCGTTTTTTCAAATCAGCACCCCCATTTAATTTTGCTATCCTGGCCCATTTAATTTTTCTTCTATTATTTTTTTATTATTTATTTATTTTATTTTGTTTATCATTAATCAAATACTAAAAAAATCACAAAAAACCCAGGACTAATTTTTCCTTAATTAAATAATTAATTTCTTTAATTTATTAATTAATTAAACTTTAACCTTTTCTTAATTTAAAATAAAATAGAATTAGGTTTAATTTATATGTTTAAATTATTTCCTTTTTATAACAAAAACAATAAAAAAACTTAGAACATTTTCTTAAAATTAACCTTATTTTCTAAAATAGGTTTTAGGGAAGTTTTCATTTGTTTTCTTAAATAAATAAAAACAACAACAAAAGGTTTGTCTTATTTACTTAGAATCACTTTAGGTTTAGACGTATTTTTTAACTTTCGCGCGTTATTATTTTCCTTCATATTTTTAATTGTATCTGTACACTGGATGTAATAGTTAATAGGCTTTTATCCACTTTCTTTATTTTTCTTCCCCCCAATTATTGTACATTGTAAACCCCCCCCCCCCGAAGCCATGTAATAGTCTAGGTTTTTACCTTCTGCATTTTATATTCTGCAATATATATTAATTGCTAGTAACTAGGTGTGTATGAAAAGACTGAAATCAAACATTAGCATACTTAACAAAAACAAAAATAACAGAACATAACACACTTGCACATATACACCTATAGGGTACCCCACTTTAGTTTCCTTCAGAAATAAAACAGTCATGAGGAAGGAACATTTTAGCAAAGACCCATAATTCAAAAGATCATAGTCCCTCGATGACCCTACAGTTGCCTTTCAGTAAACGATCTAGTCGTTAAACAAAATTGCTAAAGCGTGTCCACAAGTTACCTTCGTGAATGTAACGTACCTTCGAATGTCCCTTATACATCCAACGATATGTATACCTACTCTCTAATAGTAGGATAGCATTATCTAAAGGATAGGAGGGAAAAAACTACCTTTTCGAGTACAAAGTAGATAGCTGTTAGAAGTTTGCTCAAAAACCTTTTGCACTTACACAAATACTACTTTTCAAAAACAATTTTCAAAACATTTTCTTTGTTAACACTCTTGAGGACTGATACAAGAGTTAAACGCAAAGCAAATCACCGCACTAAGGAATTTCAAAATATTTTTCAAACATACAAAGCACAAAGGTATTTCAAAATGAGCAAACCTCTAAGAGCCTGTAGATAACTACGGATGGAGGGTGCTAACACCTTCCCTTTCCATAATCTACCCCCCTTACTCAGAATAATCTCGAAAAAGGTCTTTTTCTGTTCTTTTCACCCTTTCCTTAATTTCGATAAAAGAAAAATCGGTAACGACTCTTGCTTACTGCAACATTTGCAAACACAAATGCAAAACCAATATATAACAGTCGGTTCTGCCACCATATCACAACATGCAACTCCAAAACTTGTCTCAGAAGAAGGAAGAGTCTTTCAAAGAGTATGCTCAGAGATGGAGAGAAATGGAAGCCTGCGTACAACCACCACTCTAGGAGAAAGAATTAGTCAATATGTTCATGGGCACTTTACAAGGGTTGTACTATGATAACATGGTTGGAAGCGTCTCTTCCAGATTTTATGTTTTGGTGACTATTGGTGAAAGGATTGTACCTGGTATAAAGAGTGGTAAGATATAAGGGGCATCATCCAGTACCCCTTATAATGCAAAAAGACATGTTTCTAACTTCTCAAAAAAGAAGGAAGGATAACTTAATGTTGTATCCTCGCATCCAAGGGTACAACAACCATTAATAATTCCACGAGAACAACAACATAACAGGTTTGAAAGGCCTCCGAGAAGATTTGCAACATGTAGTTAAGGCATCTTTGGTAGAGCTAAAACCTCTAGCTCCTCCAATTGGGGCACTTCCACTAAAGTACAATGCAAATTCTAGGTGCGAGTATCATGTTAACTCTCTAATGCATACCATAGAAAAATGTTGGGCCTTTAGACATAAGGTTCAAGATTTGTTGGATTCTCAGGATATTACTTTTGACAAACCAAACATCAAGACAAATCTCATGCCTCCACATGATGGACCAGCGGTAAATGCGATTGAAGTGGTCACTGACTTTAGGGAAGCCAGACAAGTGATGCACTTGATAAAACTTTTGAAAGGATATTTGTTGGAGTGTGGGTTCCTCTTGGAGCATAATGAATCTTTTGAGAAGACATTACAAAAATTGGTGGATCAGGGAATAGTCCGATTCGGGCCATACCCTAAAGAAGAATAAGTAGCTGCGATCGATGAAAGCACAAGAAAGCCATTGGTAATTCCTTGCCAAGGGCGGAACCTTAATTAGAAGACTCTTGTGATCCTATGGGTATAGTCAACAGAAGCACCAGTGATGATACCATAACAAACTTATAGGATACCAGTGGTTCCAAAGACTACAATGGTGATTAGAGGGCCATCTCCTACCCCTTACAAAAGTAACAAACCAGTACCTTGGATTTATGATTCTACGGTCTATGCTAATGGTTTTAAGCAAGAATATGAACCATTGACAATTTAAGGACCTACGATCACAAATATAGCTGGAACAAGAGGCATGAATCGCAGTGGTCGAATTTATGGTTTCGAACCACAAAAGAAAAATGATACTATGATTAAGGATAAAGGAAAAGCTGTGGCGGAGACCAGTCATGAACAAGAACTTCTAAGCAAGAATTTTACCGATTAAGAGGCAGAAGAGTTCTTGAAAATAATCAACATAAGTGATTATAGAGTGGTGGACCAGCTACACCAAACCCCAACTAAGATTTCAATACTCTCATTTATCCTCAACTTAGAAGCACGTCGAGACTCTCTAATGGAGGTTCTAAGTTATGATCATGTCGTAGAAGAGATTACTGTGGATCAGTTTGACAATGTTATAGCAATCTAACATCTGGATCATATATAGGTTTTAATGACAGTGAGTTTCCTCTGCAAGGCAGAGCTCATAACAAGGTGTTTCATATTTCTATTCAGATAGGTGCTACAAGCCTGTCTAGGGTGGTCACCAATACTGATTCCACCCTCAATGTGTTACCAAAATCCAGCTTGATGAAGTTAAGATTAGATGGTGTTGTAATAAGGCCTAGTTCTACGATAGTAAAAGATTTTGACGGTTCTCAAAGTACAGTGTTTGGAGAAGTGGATCTTCTTGTCAAGATCGGGCCTCATATGTTTTATATCACTTTTCAAGTCATGGATATAGAACCAGCGTATACATATTTACTTGGACGACCTTGGATTCATGTAGTAGGGGCAGTTACTTCAACTTTACATCAGAAATTGAAGTTCTTCGTTGTAGGAATATTGGTTATAATCGACAGTGAAGAGGACATCTTTGTAAGTCACATAGAGTCCTACATATATATTAGTGCTGATGAAGACTATGTAGCCAAACCGTTTCAAGTCTTAAAGGTTACTTCAATGGTAACACTACTAGTGGAGAAAATCAAGAAACCTACCATGACGTTATGGAGAGGTTTGCAATTAGACATGGAAGATGGTACCTCAAAAGGTTGGGGTAAACTTGTGGAGATACCCGAGAAAAAGAATCGTTTTGGTTTGGGCTATGAATCAACAAAGGCTACCCTAAAAGGCAAGGCGCGGTTTCCTCCTATTCAGGAAACCTTAATCAATAAAGGAACAAAGCATGGCAGACAAGTGGCAATGATATCTAACAAGAGAAACATCAATAAAACATCTGACTTCATCCTTGAATATGCTCTAGGAGAAAATCTCAAGAATTGGACAGCCGTGGAGATTCCAGAGACTTTTTTCTTTCTAAAGTAATTTTTTCTAGTTTTAGAAAGAACCTATGTCAAGCCCGAGGCATTGGGATAACTTGTAAGGGTCCCCCGATTTGCTTCAGACAATATTCATAATTAATAAAAGTTATATTTCATATTTGTTGTACCCCAAATTTTGCCCTCCCATTTTTCATTCAAGATACTATCCTAGGGTTTCTCGAGTACTCAATTTGGCTCAGAAATTGATCAGACAAATTCTCCTCCTAAGCATTGAGTCAGCAACTAGGGTTTGTCATTTCTCAAAGAAAATTGAGTCTTCAAGGTTTCAAATGGTCTTCACATATCTTCATGTCTCCTCAAGGATGTTCATGCCAAGTTTCAAACCTCGCATTGCAAGTTTGCTCAGTCAATGGTTCATATGACTGAAAATGACTCCATTAACCCAAAAGTCGACCTGTGTGAGATCAAGTTCAAACGATTGTAACTTCTTCATTAATCAATATTTTTGAGTGGTTCTATTTTCGTATGACTCTCCTTGACGTCATCTCCAATTTCTCTTCACAAGTCAAGAACTGATTACATGCAGAAAATCATCAAAATTCGAATACTTTAGAGGTCGCTTCATGGACTTTGACCTAATTTTAAGTAATTGTCGCCTGACTTCTAAGAATTGTGATTTCCTCAAATTCCAAGATCTTGAGATGATTATTTCTGCATATTGTCATAAGTGATGTCGTTTACGAGTTTATCTTCAAAAATCAAAGGAAAATTGTGTTTGGAAGACTTTGAAAGTTATCGAATCATCACAGGTCATTTGCTTGATTTCGAATGTTCTTAACTCTTAATTTCAATTCATACCACAATTGTTTTCTAAGGACTATGATTCTCATGTTGAAGTTGTTAATTTTACAAGATTGATGAATACTCTTAAAGCATATGTTTTGTCATCAAGAGATTGAATTCAGGTTTGGCAATGAAGTTCCATTTGAATCGAGCATGGCATGAGAATTTCATTTTGAGTGCAAGTTTCATGGAATCAATAGGGTATACAATGTTCAAAACATGTCCAATATTATCAAACAAACTTCACTCAATACATGTTCGAAATCACATATTCACTTATATGTCAATCTCCATCAAGCTTTTGAGACCAATGAGTTTACAAAAGGAAATTTCGAGTTTCTATCTTGCAAATCGTTCAAAGTTGTTACATCATAATAAGTTCCATCAATTTATGTTACAAAGGAATAATTTCAAGATACATTTCAAAGTGGGTTAAAATTTAAGATACAAACTACAAGTGTTTTGTTTACAAAAAAAAGAAATATTACTTCTTCAAGTCTTCTTTGCTTCATCTTCAAGCAATGCATCCACTCCTTGCTAGCCATGGTCTTCTCTTCGTCTTTCAACCTTGCCTTGCTTGCCATCCACTCCTAGTGTTCATGAAACAAGAAAAGGAAAAAAATAGAAAACAATCAACATATAAAAATATTCAAGCAAGGATTATTTGTTAAACAAGAAAGCTCATCATTAGGATTTGCATTTGGAATCAGAACTAAAAGCGTTTTTGTTTTAAATCATTGGCTGTCTTCTCCTGGTTTTGAAAATCACAAAAATTTTGTCTTTTTGGTTCACAAAAAAAGAAAAGAAGTTTGCAACTATTTTCCTACTGCAAAAGCAAGTAAAAACTATCAAATATGCAAGCTGAAAAGCACCAAAACAACATGGCAACTAGGCAAACATGGTAACTGCAGCAGAACAGGGCAGCAGGCTTCCTTAACAAAACAACGCAACAAGCAGGTTTCAATAGAGCAACACATAACAACAAGATGCAACAAGACAACAACAAAAACCAGCAGACGACCCAAATGCAGCATAAATAAAGCAAAATAGCAGCCTAAACAAAAGCAAAACAGTAGCCTGAACAAAAGCAAAAAAACAGCAGCAAGAAAGTAGCCAACAATAGCAAAGGGAAGTATATGACAACAAAGCAAAAACCAAGTAAAACAACAACAATTCAAAAATGGCAAGCTATCAAATAGCCCCAAGCCCTGCATCATCATTTTCCAAATGGAAAATCCTTCAAAAATTGTCAAAAAGCAAAATGGTTTGCATCATGAAAAGATAAAAGAGGAAAAGAGAATATTGTTTAGAAAGATGTCACCTAACCAAAATAGTCCAAATTTGCTTCAAACCAAATAGAACATGCAAAAACCTGCACCTCATGTGTGCCACACCTTCTCTAAATAGTCTAAACATTGCATAAACACAGTAAGACAGAAAACCTGCACTAAAAAAGGCCACAAAGTCAGCTTGCCAATTATTCAAATCTCTCACATTCCCCCCCCCCCCCTATTTTTTTCATTCTGTTACAATATAAGAGAAAGAGAAGATAACAGTAAGAATAGGTTTTTTATCCATCAGCTGGGCAAAACAAAACATAAAAAAACCAATAGTGAGAATAATACACTATAAACCTCTGTTTTAATCTGCAAGACAATTCACAAACTTCAAATTCAAAAGCATAACATAACTCAAAGAGGAGGCAATAGCAAGACGATATCATACCTATTCTTAAAGAACTCCACTGGAGAGGCTACGATTAGGTACTGCATTCGAATCCTAAATCATATTCTATTATTTACTTATAACTGCATTCTTTTCTTTGCTCTTTATGACTGATTTGTGTTTCTACCATAACCATTGACTTTGAGCAAGATATTGTTGTTGGTTTCTTCCTGGCATAAGGAGAGTAAAATATAACTGTCTATTAAAAATGTGAAACAGTAATATCAAAACACATAGAAAATAATACAATAAAGAAAGAAAAAACATACCTCCTCTGTCTCGACCCTTCAAACACCATCGACGGTCCCGTCTTGAAGCTAATCAACAAACGCCTCCGCGCTCTCCGTAAGAAACTTAACTGAATCACCTCCATGGAAGAAGTCGTCTCCCAAGGAAAGCCACTCAACAAGGAACAATAAGAAGTTCTCTGTTCAAAGCCAACCATTCTTGTCCTCATCGACGAGCTCGAGAAACTCCGCCAACCGCTTTATCTTGCCCTAATCGAAGAACTCGACCTTGCTCTTCAGAACAACCGCAAAATCCTAACTGAGAATTATGTTCTGAATTCCGTGAATTCCGCGAACCAGAACGGGGATGTGGTTGAGGATATTCTCAAATTGATTTACTTTGGTTCGCTTTTTGAAGTGAAAACACAAAATGATTTTACTTCGACTATACTCAAGGACAAGGATCTAGAGATGATCCATCTGATCCTAAAGGTTTGGAAAGGACGGAGTAGATTTTTAGTAGAGGAAGGTAACGATGGTCCGTAAGAGAGAGAGTTTAGTTTTGGAGAGAAATTTTTTGTAATTTCACTTTAATTGAGTTTATGGGGAATAATAATAATCTGAATTTTTTTCTTCCCTTTCCCAAGACACAACGCATGTGACGCCTCTTCTGTAACTAGGGTTACAAAACCCTTATTTTCCTTTTCCCAGCCGGGTCAGCCCATTGGGCTTGTTGGCCCAATTTCCTCAACCATTTTCATCTTATATGCTAATTAAATCATAATAATAACAGATAGAAAACATAGCTCAGTTGGCAAGGCATCATTGTTTATAACCAGGAGAGTTCGGGTTCAACCCCTGCTGGGTTGCTTTATTTTGTTTTGTTTTAGTTCATTTAGTTTATTCCCTAATTTCCTATATTTGACAATAAATATTAGTTTAGGTTTAACTTTTACACTTTTTCAATTAAATGAAAATATATAAATTCAAATAATTTGTTAGTTTAGACTTTGTAAATAATTTTGTCAACATTTGTTATATAGACTAATAACCTTTATTTTAAAATATTTAGTTTATACATAATAAAATTCAAATAATAATAATAGAATAGATCTTTATTTTATTTTATTTTTAAATTCTCACAAAAAAAAATCAATAATTTTTATACTTTTTTAATTAATTTTTACTTCATAGACTATTGTAGTTTTAATTAATTTGTTTGATTCGATTTAGTTGTATTGATTGCCTATTTGGACTTTTAATCGCATTGATCCATCCCCATTTGTGAATTTGTACCCCCATTCCCGAAAGCTCTGTAATAGCATAGAATTTTAATTTCCGAAATTTACTATTTTCCTTATACTGTATAGTAATTAGGCGTGTATGGCAAGACATAAAATTAACCGCTAGATAACCTAATCAAAGGCAAATTAACTTGAATCGAACACAATTTTCACATGCGCACCTCTAGGATAACCTCGCTTGTTGCCTCGGAAACACAGTCATGTCCCTCGAATATGGGACGCTTTAGCAAAGACCCTTCGATAAAAAAAGATCGTAGTCCCTCGATGTCCCCCGATGTCGCCTTCGGTAAATTGATCTAGTCCCTTACGAAAAATTGCTAAAGCCTCTCACAAGTTTCCTTCTATGACTGTATGATTGACCCGCGTCTGTCCCTTCACATCCAATGGTGGGGCTTCTTACCAAATCAATGGTAAGATAGCCATATCAAAAGGAGGAGGAAAAGAACATTTAAAGACCTTTTGAGTAGGTAGGATGCTCCTAGTTGCTCGCTTGCTCACAACAAAAACATTTTATACAAACACTCTCACATTGAAACATTTTCAAAAGACAAACACTTTGTACGCGTTCTTATAGAGACGAGAACCATTACAAAGATACATTTCCAAAATACTTTCAAAACCCACACCACAAGCACATTTTCAAACAAAAGCAAGTGATCTAGAAAGCAACTAAGAGCCCGTAGATAACTACGGATGAAAAGGGTGCTAACACCTTCCCTTTTCATAACCTACCCCTCGAACTCAAGAAAATATCTCGAAAGGTCTTTCCTGTTCTTTTCAGCCATTCCTTTTGGATAAAAGAAAAGTTGGAGGCGACTCTTGCTAACCCAACAATTGAAATCAAACGTAAAACAACCAAGTTAGTTCTCCCACCGTGTTACAGAACTGGCGACTCTGCTGGGGACTGTCTTAAAAGTGGGGTTACCTTAGGGATATATCACCTTTACTTGCTTTCATTGTCTGACTTATTTGCTTTACATTATGGTTCTTTGTTTGGGTTTGCTTTGATCCTCTACCCGGATCTGGGACACCTTTTTAGGTAAGTAGCAATAGATTGTGGAAACTGTATGGCGAAGACCGATATGGTTGAAGCAATGGCTACATTAGTGTGACACATTTGTTGGTACCAGTATCCCTTATGTTGAATCGAGGAGAATACGGGGCCGCTGAGTAGCGTCATGAAGCACTAACTGAGTTTAGAACCGTAGTTGAACAACTTGGCCATTAGGACGTAGTGAGATAATCGGTTTCAGTGGAAAGCTGAAAATTGGTTGATACTCGATACTACACTCATTGAGATTGGACTTTTGGGATATCTCGGCCGCAAGAAAAGATTGATTGTTCCGTGACAATTCCTAAAAGAAAGGTCGGTGATATTGAGATCCTTTAGAACCCGGTTACTATTACTAGGACAGGTTGAGCCAACTAAACTTCAAGAGGGTACTTACCTATAAGACTCAATGCAAGCCTAAAACATAAGGATTTGTTTGCCTTGTGTGTATATGATTACTTGTACATAATATCATAAACATCATAACATCATACACATTCTCACTAACCATTTCAAGGATTTTGGAATTTATATTTGTTTTTTGTTTTGTAGGCCATGAGCTCCGTCCGAAGGAACACTGTCTGAATCAGCTTCGTAAAAGCACACCCTCAGCTCCAAGAGTTAGCATCAAGGGTGCCCAGAGATTCTCCTTTTACCAGGAAATATGGTTGACTCCTCAGTCTGGCTACCTCTAATTTCCAAGAGGAGATGATGTGTGTGCTCTTCCAATTATTTGATCCCATACATCATTGCTTCACTTTTCCTGACTATCAGTTGGTACCTACACTAGAAGAGTTCTCTCTACTATTAAGGGTGCCCGTACTTGATCAGATACCTTTCACCGATCTAGAAGGGATTCTGAAACCTGAGGCCATCGTCGAAGCTTTGCATCTGAAGAGAGCCGACATCATAGCAAATTGGGAGACAAGAAGCGGGGTCAAAGGGTTCCTAGCTAAGCTTCTATTGGACAAGGCTCGTTCATTCTGGGAAGATATGGATTTTCAAGCTTTTGAAGATGTCCTAGATCTTCTCATTTATGGTTTGGTGCTATTCCCCAACTCGGACCAATTCATAGATGTTAATTCCATCAAAGTCTTTCTCTCTCGTAATCCTATACCTACCTTGCTGGGAGACATCTTACATTGCTTCCATACCCACACCATGAAGAAAAGAGGTACTCTCTTGTGTTGTATTTCCCTACTCGCCAAGTGGTTCAATTTACACCTACCTCGATCAACATTGAAGAACGAGAAAAGATTGACATGGTCTCAAAGGATGATGTCCCTCACCCACTCTGATATTCATTGGTGTTCGAGATCCTTGGAAGATACTTCTATCATTGACCGTTGTGGGGAATTCCCTAACGTCCCACTGCTTGGTATTAGGGGAGGTATCACTTACAACCCTTTCTTAGCTTTACGAAAGTTTGGGTATGCCTGAAGAGATGGTCCTCATGAGATGCTCATCCAAGGTGTGGTGTTCGACTACGAAAGCGACGATCAAGACTACCATCAAAGGTTTGTATGAGCTTGAAGGATGGTAAACAAAGTGGATAGTAAGACATTGGGACGCAAAAACTCTATTCCCATTGAGCCTTATCTTAGATGGGTACGAGCTCATGCTCAGAGTCTCGTAATGCCTTACCCCTCTATCCTTCCTGTTATCATAGAGCCTGTTGTTGAAGGAGATGTCCTGTACACTATCCTTCATCCCAACATTCCTACCTCTCTCGAAGACTTGCAAAGAGATTGGGTTCAACTAAAGGAAGAACGAGACACTTTTGAGGCCCGATTCTATGCCAGTAAGAAGAAGGTTCTGGAACTCACCAAGCAGCTTCATGAAGAGCGGAGTCTGAACGCCTACATTGCACCAAAGAGGATGCGTTCAACTTTTCTGTCTTAGGAGTTTTGTATTTTATTTCTTTCATTTTAAGCCCAAAGAGGCATGATGTACTGAAACTTGGATTTCTTAATATAACGCGTGTTCCTTTTTGTCTAAAGCAAATTTAAGTCTCTAATTTCGTTGAAATCATTTGCATATGCATCTTCATTCATCATAACATAAACATGTTTTTTACAACAGGTCTCCTGATCTTTCTATTATTTATTTTAGTGAGATGGATATTGAACAGATAGTAAAACATCTTCAGGAATAGAACGCTCAGTTTCAACAAATGTTCTTGACTCTGGCAAAAGGACAAGAGGAGTTGAAAACTCTATTGGTCAAAGAAAAGAAGAAGAAAGAGAAGAAATCAATCAGTGTTTTGAATATGGGAAGAAGGTTCAAAGGACCATTCAGATGGACTCTAGACTTCGCAACATCATCCGGTGAAGGGGATAATCAAGAAGGGAAAAAAAGGAAGTGACTGACCATCTAGAATCTGAAGAGGAAGAAGAGGTTGACTGCTCTGAAGAGCAGTGTCCTCCAATTGACGACAAATACAAACAGTTGGAAGATCGCCTCAATGCTATGGAGATCCAGAGGGTACCCAGGTTGGATTTTGAAGAATTAGGACTTGTCTCAGGGGTTGTCATACCGCGAAAGTTCAAGGTCCCTACTTTTGCTAAATATGACGGTGTCTCTTGTCAAAAGCCGCATTTGAGATCATACATCAGGAAAATTCAACCCCATACCGCATATAGGAATCTATGGGTGCATTTCTTCTAAGAAAGCTTGTCAGGGACGCAGTTGGATTGGTTTTATCAGTTGGAAGGGACCAACATCCGCAATTGGGAAGATTTGGCAGCCTCTTTTTACAAGCAATACCAGTATAATGCTGACTTAGCTCCAAGTCGGACACAGTTGCAAGGCATGTCTATGGGTACAGGTGAAGGTTTCAAAACCTATGCTAAAAAATGGCAGGATCTCGTGGGAAGGGTCCAACCCCCTCTATCTGACAGAGAATTGGTGGATATGTTCTTTGGCATGCTATCTGATCCATTCTTCAAACACCTGATCGGAAGCTCATCAACTGGGTTTACCGAATTAATCATGACTGGTGAACGGGTAGAAACGGGTATAAAAAGTGGCAAAATTCAAAGAGATGCATCCTCGAGCATGATGAAGAAACCCTTTACCGGAAATAAGGAGGTCAATGTTGCATATGACTATAGGAATCAGGACAAAACTGAACACCGTCCAGTGATAGGGGTTGTCATGATCTCTAAGCCTGCTCCTACTCAACAAAGGAACAATCAGTCTAGAACAGAAAGGCCGGTAAGACAATTTACCCGAATAAATATGACGATGTCTCAAGTCTTGCCACATTTTTTGAAATCTAATCTGGTAACCTTACAGGAAGCTCCGAAGAATCCCAACAATGCCTCTCCCCGTTACAACCCAAATGCTCGTTGTACTTACCATTCAGAAAGTCCAGGTCAGGATACAAACGACTGTTGAGCTTTGAAAAGTAAGGTGCAAGACCTTCTCGAGGCAGAGGAAATTGAATTTGACGCCCATGAGATCCCAAATGTTATCACTGCTCCTATGCCCAAGCATGGCCGTGGTGTTAACGCTGTTGAAGATGATGTGTTTGTTACTATTGTTGATGAACTTGTTACTCTTCTCCTGACCGTCAAGAGGAACCTATTGAAGGCCGGTTTATTTCCAGGCTGTGGTGAAGGTTGCCACCTCTGTTCATCTCTACCGATGAGTTATCATTTATTGAAGGCAGATGTCCAGCGCCTGATGGATGACAAAGAGATTTTGTTTGAAAAGAATCTCGCTCCAACCATTTCTTACAAAGATGTTTTAATAATAACCATTTCCGCCAATCCTCCAAGGGTCTCCACCAAAAGACCTGTTAGGATTACATCTATTCCGAAGGTGACTCCACTGATAATTACTATGCCAGGGCCAACCCCTTACTCCTCAGACAAAATTGTTCCCTGGAACTATGGGGGTGACTTATACTACCACGGCGTCAAGCAAGATTGGTTGACTGATGAAGACCTGGTTTTGGAGAAGGCTGACCCCGACATTGGCAACATTGTGGGAACCAGCAAAATAACCAGAAGTGGAAGAGTGTTCTCCCCTGAGATTTCTCCTCTGAAAGCTGTTGTTGGTCCTGTGGTCATCCCTGCTTTTGTTCCTGCTGATACTACTACTACAGTTCCTGTGATTACCCCTGCTAACACCCCTATCACCGAGTCGACCGAGACTCGGGGAAAAGACATTTTGGTTAAGCCTGTCCGAATGAGGGCACAATCAGTATCTATCCCAGAGGCTTCCAAGAAGGTGATGGAAGAAATTTTTAAAATTATAAAGAAAAGCGACTATAATGTAGTCGAACAGCTAGGGTAGACCCCTTCAAGGATTTCTATGCTAGCTTTACTATTGTGCTCTGAAGCTCATACAAAGGCTTTGGTAAAATTTCTTAAAACTGCCCATGTGCCACAGGAAACCTCTGCTGACCAATTCGAAGATTGTGTGGCTAGTTTGACAGCTGATAACGGTTTGGGTTTTTCTGATGTTGATCTGACACCTAGAGGGAGGAAACACAATGATGCGTTGCATGTCTCTGTCGAATGTAGGGGCACTACTTTGGCCCATGTCCTGGTAGATATTGGTTCATCATTAAATGTGCTGCCTAAGAAGGCTCTAGATAGACTAGACTGTGAAGGTTTGACCTTAAAACCCAGCAACATAATGGTAAGGGCCTTCGATGGTTCGAAGAGAATGGTGCACGGGGAGGTGGACATCCCCATCAAAGTTGGAACTCAGACCTTTGATTCAACTTTCTATGTGATGGATATCCGCCCTTCCTATTCCTATTTACTAGGCCGACCTTGGATTCATGGCGCTGGTGCCGTCACCTCTACATTACATCAGATGTTGAAGTACTCAATCAAGGGAAAAATCATCACTGTCCATGGAGAGGAGGAATATATGGTCAGTAACCTGAACTTCTTCAGGTATGTGGAAATGGATGGTGATTTCATCGAGACTCTGTGTCATCATTTCAAGGAGGTCCCACAAATAGTTGCAGCAACCAAGACTGTTTCCAAAGTCTCGAAGATTACCAGACCTCCACTGAAGATGGCTTCTCTGAAAGATGCCAAGGCAGTAGTCGAAGAAGGTGGGTGTACCATTTGGGGCCAACTTCTGGATATTCCCTAAAAATCTGACAAATTTGGTTTGGGTTTTACTTCAGGAGCCCAGAAAGCTGTTCGTCGTGCTTGTTCTAGGGGACCACCTTTGCGGATCAGCAACCATGGAGTCAATGCTCTAGAAGACAGTGGTAGTGATTATGACTTGGACAAGTGGATCTTCCCAACCATCAACGGTGGACTCAGAAATTGGGAAGCTAAAGAATTTGTCCCTAATACTTTTATTCAAGAGTAATTGTCTTTTAAAATATTTGGACTTGTAATATTTAAACAATTTAGACTTTAAAAACTTGTGTCTTACCCGAGGCACAACGGTCCATTTGTGAGGGTTGTTACTTCATTTTCATATGTCATCAATAAATCATGGATGTTTTTGCATGCAAATTTTACGCTCTTTGTTTTTCTTTTTCTACATTTTTATTTTTTTAAAGATAGCTATGCTCTTACACACACTCGCATATCAAAATGCAGATCCACATCCACTCAGGATCCCATGGGTAACGATTCTGCTATGGTATATTGTGACTTTAAAAATCTGATCTACCAAGCCGAAGACGAAGGTGAGGATGATTTTGAGGTACCAGGGGAACTAGCCAGGTTACTACCACAGGAAGAAAGGACCATACAGCCACAATAAAAGTCAGTAGAAACCGTTAACTTAGGTATCGAAGAGGACAAGAAAGAAGTCAAGGTATGTGCCAACCTAGAACCTAGTGTCAAGAAGCTCTTAACTCAGTTACTACATGACTATGTTGAGGTCTTTGCCTGGTCATATGAAGACATGCCAGGACTCAATGCTGATATCATGGTCTATCGTCTACCGATAAAAGAAGACTTCCCTCCGGTAAAACAGAAAGTTCGTCGCATGCGGCCAGAAATGTCAGAGAAGATCAAGACTGAATTCATGAAGCAGTTCTAAACCGGATTCTTAGCCATCACATCCTATCCATAATGGGTCGCCATTGTTGTTCCTGTTCCTAAAAAGGACGGTTAAGTACGCATGTGTGTGGATTACAGAGACTTGAATAGGGCAAGCCTTAAGGATGATTTCCCGCTTCCCCACATCGATATTCTGGTTGACAACACCGCACAACATAAAGTATTCTCTTTCATGGATGGTTTCTCCAGGTACAATCTAATCAAAATGGCATCGGAGGACATGGAGAAAATGACCTTCTTCACACAGTGGGGCATGTTCTGTTACAAAGTTATGCCATTTGGGCTGAAGAACACCGGGGCAACTTATCAGCGTGCCATGGTAGCTCTATTTCATGATATGATCCATCACGAGATAGAGGTATACGTGGATGACATGATAGCCAAATCTCAAACTGAAGACAAACACCTTGACCATTTGCAGAAACTGTTTGAAAGACTGAAGAAATACAAACTAAGGTTGAACCCGAGTAAATGCACTTTTGGAGTGAGGTCCAGTAAACTCCTAGGCTTCATTGTCATCTATAAAGGCATCGAAGTGGATCCTGCAAAGGTAAAAGCAATACAAGAAATGCCTGCTCCTTGCACTGAGAAGGAAGTTAGGGGGTTCTTAGGACGACTAAACTATATCGCTCGGTTCATTTCCCAACTAACCGTTACTTGTTAACCAATCTTCAAATCACTGAAGAAAGATCAAGTGTTAGATTGGAACGACGACTTCCAGGCTTCCTTCAACAGGATCAAAGAGTACCTTTAAGAGCCTCCTATTTTGATGGCACCAGTCGAGGGAAGACCTTTGATCATGTATCTAACTGTCTTAGAAAATTCAATGGGGTGTGTACTGGGGCAGCATGACGAGTTTGGCCGAAAAGAGCATACAATATACTACCTGAGCAAAAAGTTTACCGACTGTGAAACCAGATATTCACTGCTCGAGAAAACTTGCTGCGCTCTAGCATGGGTTGCTCGCCGGCTAAGACAGTATATGTTGACCCATACTACCTTATTGATATCCATGATGGATCCAATTAAATACATATTCGAGAAGCCCTCCCTCTCTGGAAGAATAGCAAGATGGCAGATGATCTTGACTGAATACGACATTCAATACACTACCCAAAAAGCAATAAAGGGCAGTGTGCTAACTGATCACCTTGCTCATCAGGCTGTGGATGACTATCAGTCCATGAAATTCGAGTTTCCAGATGAAGACATCATGTTGGTAAACAATTGTGAATAACTCAGACCATATGACGGACCTGAACAAGGATCCTGATGGAACTTGATTTTTGACGGAGCTTCCAATGCACTCGGAAATGGCATAGGCATTATGATCATATCCCCTGAAGGATGTCATACTCACTACACTGCGAGGCTTTGTTTCAACTGTACCAATAATATGGCAGAATATGAAGCATGTATTATGGGTCTCAAAGCTGCCTTAGATTTGGTAATCAAGTCCTTAAATGTATTTGGAGATTTAGCCTTAGTCATCATTCAGATCAAAGGAGAATGGGACACGAAGCATCCTAATCTCATCCCTTACAAAGAATATGTGTTGACATTAATCCCATATTTTGAGGAAATTACCTTTGAGCATTTTCCACGAGAGGAAAATCAACTAGCGGGCGCGCTAGCCACTATGTCATCCATGTTTAAAATTAGGTGGGATAATGAGGCTCCTCGGATCACCATTGAGAGGATGGATGAACCAGCTCACTGTCACGAGATTGATACTAAAGAAGTAGTGGGCAAGCCTTGATTCCATGAAATTAAGAGGTATCTTGAGGCCCAAGAGTATCCGGAGGGAGCTTCAGTCAATGATAAGAAGTTCTTGAGAAGATTTTCTGCTAAAATCTTCCTCATTAACATAATCCTCTATAAACGCAACCACAACTCTACTTTGCTTCATTGCATAGACCAGAGTGAGGCAGAAAAGATCATGGATGATTTACACGAAGGTACCTTTGGAACTCATTCTAGTGGACACATGATGGCTAAAAAGATCCTACAGGCAGGATACTACTGGTCCACCATGGAAGCAGATTATTATCAACATTCACAAACTTGTCACAAGTTCCAGATCTATGTTGACAAAGTAGATGTGCCTCCAGTTCCCCTAAAAATCCTGACTTCTCCTTGGCCCTTCACAATGTGGGGCATTGACATGATTGGATAGATCAAGCCCACAACTTCTAATGGACACCGCTTCATCTTGTTTGCCATTGATTACTTCACAAAGTGGGTCGAGGAAGCTTCATTCACTTATGTTACCAAGAACGTTGTGGCCCGATTCATTAAATAGAATCTCATCTGTCGGTACGGTATCCTGGAGTGAATCATCACAGATAATGGTACCAATCTCAACAATACTATGATTACTGCACTATGTGTGCAATTCAAGATACAACATCATAACTCTTCTCCTTACCGGTCGAAGATGAATGGCGCTGTAGAAGCCACTAATAAAAACATCAAGAAGATCATACAAAAAATTCCAGTGACCTACAAGGACTGGAATGAGATGTTACCATTTTCTCTGCATGGTTATCGTACCACAGCGTGCACATCAACAAGGGAAACTCCTTTCTCTTTGGTATACAGCATGGAAGTTGTCCTACCAATTGAAGTCCAAATAGCTTCTCTGAGAATCATAAAAGATGCAGGTTTGAATGAAGATGAATGGATTCAAACTCGACTTGACCAGTTGATCTTGATTGATGAGAAGAGACTTAGAGTTGTCTGTCATGGTCAGATGTACCAAAAACGTATGATCAAAGCTTTTAACAAGAAGGTCAGACGTCAGGTATATCGGGTTGGTGACTTAGTAATCAAGCGTATCATATTTCCGCAAGGTGATCCCAAGGGCAAATGGACTCCTACATACGAAGGACTATTTGTGATTAAAAACATATTCTCTGGTGGAGTAATGATCTTAACCACTATGGATGGCGACAAACTTCCGATCCTGTAAACATGGACATAACTAAAAGATACTAAGCATGATAAATACCCGCTAGGTCGACTGGCCTAGGAAAAAATTAGGGCATCCCGACGAACCAAAAGGGTTCAGGCAAAAATTAGGGATAAAATACAAAAAAAATCTGTACACCCGGCAAGTTGAAAACCTAAAAGGGCGGCTTGAGCAAAATAAGGTATCCTGGTGGACCGAAAACCCAAAAGCGTGGTCCTGGAAAAAGTTAGGGAGAAAAGCGTATGACTATGTCCCGTTGGATCACCTTACAGACAACCTTTAGTATCGGCTAACAAACTCAAACGGTTCTAATCAATCCAATTGGTTTCAGACAAAGCAGCAAGTGGATGAGACGCTCAGAGACACGAAGGCTATAGCAGAGTGGGAACCCCATGGGATTATTTCACATAGATATCTTTTCTTTGTATCAGTTTTCATTTTCTACGACGACATTCTCTTACTAGGATGTTCGTCTCTTTGTACAAAAATACTTATTCAAGTTAATAGAAAGATATTCCTTTAAAAGTGCAAAACTATCTGTTTTTCTTTTATTTTCCTGATTTGTTTGCAAAAACGTCCAATGATTATTTTTGAATATATGCATTTGAACGTGATTATTGTTTACAAATGAGCATAAAAAAAGGGGAACAGAAAACAGAAAGACAATTACTAATGGCTTTAAGAAATAGGATAATATCTATAGGCCATTCCATAAAATCCTCGCAGGTACTTTTTCTAGCAAGAGCTGAAACAAGGACATCCTACTACAGGATCACTAATGTATCTCCAGTATGCAGCCTAATGGTATCAGGTGCTCTCACATCCTCGATGGAGCAAAACTTCCAGTTACCGCTCCAAAGATTCCCCAGTGAAAGTCGCCCAGTTTCTCAGGATTCCCCAGTAGGATTTCACGAAGTCCACGAGAAATGCACGGTGTTTCCCTTCGCCAATAGAGTTTATTTCTCTAGTTATGGAAACCCATCCACCAACACTTCAATTTCAACAAAATATGAAGTCTTACACTCCACATCCACAGCAGCAGTCAATGATTTATTTTCCCTAATCCAACAACACTACAGCAAAATAGCTTACATGCGCATACATTACATTCATACATCATAAACATCGATGACACAAATGCATTGCACTATGTATTTCATGCATCATGGCATTACATACAACTAACTCTTTACCTTTTTCAGGAAAGATCCATAAACAAAATTTTTTTATCAAATTTTCAATGAGACAAGACAAATATCTATGAACAAATCAATCGTAGATCAATTCTCGAAACATGACTAAATTTACTATCTACATGACAAAAACTCCCCTTCAGGTCTCTGTTAGTTCAGTTTAAATCTCTCAATGGTTTATCCTGATTCTTTCCCACAGACATCTTCTCTGGTTCAGATAAGTCACTTTAAGATTTATTCTTATTCTTCTCCAGACCCCTGCTGGTTCAGTTTAAATCTCTCATGGGTTTATTCATATTCTTTCTCGCAGACATTTTATCTGGTTCAGATAAGTTTCTTCAAGATTTATTTTGATTCTTCTCCAGACCCCTGCTGGTTCAGTTTAAATCTCTCAATGGTTTATTCTGATTCTTTCCCACAGACATCTCCTCTGGTTCAGATAAGTCGTTTCAAGATTTATTCTGATTCATCTCCAGACCCCTGTTGGTTCAGTTTAAATCTCTCAATGGTTTATTATGATTCTTTCCCGCATATATCTTCTCCGGTTCAGATAAGTCACTTCAAGATTTATTCTGATTCTTCTCTGGACCCCTGCTGGTTCAGTTTGAATTTCTCAATGGTTTATTTTGATTCTTTCCCGCAGACATCTTCTTTGGTTCAGATTAATCGCTCAAAGATTTATTCTGATTCTTTTCCAGACCCCTGTTGGTTCAGTTTTAAACCTCTCAATAATTTATTTTGATTCTTTCCCGCAGACATCTTCTCTAGTTCAGATAAGTCGCTTCAAGATTTATTTTGATTCTTCTCCAGACCCCTGCTGGTTTATTTTAAATATCTCAATGGTTTATCTTGATTCTTTCCTAGTAGACACTCTCTGGTTCAGATAAATCGCTCAAAGATCTATTCTGATTCTCTCCAATTAAAGAATACCCAAGACCTCTTTTGTTCAGTCTAAACCTCTCAACGGTTTATCCTGATACTTTCCAAATAGACATTGTCTCTGGTTCAGATGAATCGCTCCAAGATTTATTCTGATCCTTTCTAGTCAAACAACATGCAAGACTTCTGCTAGTTTCAGTTTAAATCGACCAAAGGTTTATCCTGATTCTTTTCCAGTTGAAGTCAAGTTCAGACTTAGTCTAATTTCTGTCAACAATCACCTTTGGATGACATCTATAAGCCCATCTTCAAAAATTCTCCATCATTTCTCCAAATGGCATCTTTAAGCCTATTCCCTACACAATCAACCAACACATCATCGAGTGCAAATTTTTGGGCACTCTAGTGTTAAATCATCTTCCACTTTCAAGCTACAAACGACAAACATGCCAATCTCACTTTTCAAGTTTAAGAAGATTGAACAGGGGCAGCTATTGTACCCCAAAATTTGCCCTCCGGTTTTTCATTCAAGATACTATCCTAGGGTTTCTCGAATAGTCAATTTGGCTCAGAAGTTGATTAGACAGATTATCCTCCTAAGCATTGAGTCAGCAACTAGGGTTTGTCATTTCTCAAATAAAATTGAGTCTTCAAGGTTTCAAATGGTCTTCACAGATCTTCATGTCTCCTCAAGGATGTTCATTCCAAGTTTCAAACCCCGCATTTCAAGTTTGCTCAGTCAATGGTTCAGATGACTGAAAATGACTCCATTGACCCAAAAGTTGACCTTTGTGAGAACAAGTTCAAACGATTGTAACTTCTTCATTAATCAATATTTTTGAGCGATTCTATTTTCGTATGACTCTCCTTGACGTCATCTCCAATTTCTCTTCACAAGTCAAGAACTGATTACATGCGGAAGATCATCAAAATTTGAATACTTTAGAGGTCGCTTCATGGACTTTGACCTAATCTTAAGTAATTGTCGCATGACTTCTAAGAATTGTGATTTCCTCAAATTCCAAGATCTTGAGACGATTATTTCTGCATATTGTCATAAGTGATGTTGTTTAGGAGTTTATCTTCAAATATCAAAGGAAAATTGTGTTTGGAAGACTTTGAAAGTTATCGAATCATCACAGGTCATTTGCTTGATTTAGAATGTTCTTAACTCTTAATTTCAATTCATACCACAATAGTTTTCTCAGGACTATGATTCTCATGTTGAATTTGTTGATTTTACAAGATTGATGAATACTCTTAAAGCATATGTTTTGTCATCAAGAGATTGAATTCAGGTTTGGCAATGAAGTTCCATTTGAATCGAGCATGGCATGCGGATTTAATTTTAAGTGCAAGTTTCATGGAATCAAAAGGGTATACAATGTTCGAAACATGTCCAATATTATCAAAGAAACTTCACTCAATACATGTTCAAAATCGCATTGATTCACTTATGTGTCAATCTCCTTCAAGATTTTGAGACCAATGAGTTCACACAAGGAAATTTCGAGTTTCTATCTTGCAAATCATTCAAAGTTATTACATCACTACAAGTTCCATCAATTTATGTTACAAAGGAATAACTTCAAGATATATTTCAAAGTGGGTTACAATTAAGATACAAACTACAAGTGTTTTGTTTACAAAAAAAAGAAATATTGCTTCTTCAAGTCTTCTTTGCTTCATCTTCAAGCAACACATCCATCCATGGTCTTCTTTTCCTCTTTTAACCTTGCCTCGCTTACCATCCACTCCTCTTGTTCATGAAACAAGAAAAGGAAAAAATTAGCAAACAATCAACATGTAAAAAAATTAAAGCAAGGATTATTTGTTAAACAAGAAAGCTCATCATTAGGATTTGCATTTGGAATCAGAACTAAAAGAGATTTTGTTTTAAATCATAGGTTATCTTCTCCTGTTTTTGCAAATCAAAAAAAGTTTGTTCTTTTTGGTTCCCAAAAAAAGAAAATAAGTTTGCAACTATTTTCCTACTGCAAAAGCAAGTCAAAACTGTCAAATATGCCAGCTGAAAAGCACCAAAACAACATGGCAACTAGGAAAACAAGGTAACTGCAGCGGAACAGGGCAGCAGACTACCTTAACAAAACAGCGCAACAAGCAGGTTGCAATAGAGAAACACATAACAACAAGTTGCAACAAGACAACAACAAAAACCAGTAAACGACCCAAATGCAACACAAATAAAGCAAAACAACAGCCTAAACAAAAGCAAAACAACAGCCTGAATAGAACCAAAAAAACAGCAGCAACAAAGTAGCCAACAATAGCAAAGGGCAGTATATGACAACAAAGAAAAACCAATCACAGCAGCAACAATTCAAAAATCGCAAGCTATCAAATAGCTCCAAACCCTGCATCATCATTTTCCAAATGGAAAATCCTTCAGAAATTGTCAAAAAGTAAAATGGTTTGCACCATGAATAGATAAAAGAGGAAAAGAGAATATGGTTTAGAAAGATATCACCTAACCAAAACAATCCAAATTTGCTTCAAACCAAATGGAACATGCCAAAACCTGCACCTCATTTGTGCCACACCTACTCTAAATAGTCTAAACATTGCACAAAATCAGTAAGACAGAAAACCTGCACTCAAAAAGGCCACAAAGTCAGCTTGCCAATTGTTAAAATCTATCATATTTCCCCCCTATTTTTTTCATTCTGTTGCAATATAATAGAAAGAGAAGATAACAGTAAGAATAGGTTTTTTATCCATCAGTTGGGCAAAACAACACATCAAAAAACCAATAGTGAGAATAATACACTTAAACCTTTGTTTTAATTTGCAAGATGTTGCGACTGCTTTTTTTAATCAATAGTTTCCACTATTAGTTTTTATCCTAGGGAAGGGGACCTAACAGAAAACCCTAATTCACAGACAGAGATTCTAGGTTACGGACTCAATTAGACGAAAGGAAGGTGTTAGGCACCTTCCATCTACCTTATTCACAAAGATATTAAGCTATAGGTTTAGGTTTGAGGGTAAATTGGATTTTAAGTTTTAATTAGCAAGAGGGTTTAAATTTTTTATAGGGGAACTCGCTACGATTTTTGATCGTATGCCTACGTATCCTCTTATGAGGAATCAGAGTCCCAATTCATAGTTCCTATGGGTTGGTGTCTTGTAGGGGGTTTACAAACATATTTTGAATCACTTCGCACTCGGTCAGGAGTAGTGATTGCGGAAACTTTGACTGAGTACGCAGTAAGCCAAAATTAGTTTGAAACCTATTTGCAAAAAAGAACTGTTGATTAGCTTAGTTTTATTTGCGAAAATAGTTTGAGATTTGTTTGTGTTTTTTACTGTATTAATTGCAAAACTTCTTGATTAATGCATGATTAAAAATTTAATGCAATATAAAAATATGTTAATGAGTCTTAAATAAAATAATTTATATGTGATAATAAATAATAATAATATAAAATAAAATAAAGTATTAATAATTATTATATATATAAAAAAATAATATAAAAATACTATACTAATAATTATTATAACAATAAATAATATAAAAAGAAATATAGGAAAAACATAAGGAAAATAGAAAATAATTTTATTAGTTAAAGGGGGGTGCAGTTTTAGTTTAGAAGTAAAAGTAGGGGGTGTGAAGAGTTAGGGCCTGATCTTAGTTCAGGCCCAGTAAGCCTGCGGGGGGAGGTGTGTGCTAGCCTTAGTTCAGTAATTGTATCAAAGGAGGCTACGATGAGAAATTGGGCTGAGCCCAAACGCATGTCGTGAGAGGTCTGGAGGATTGTGTGTTATACAACGCATTGCCTTAGGGCGTGGCTTGCCTTATGGCCGCCTGATTGAGGTCGGACAAACGAGATTTAAGGTGCACGTTAATTATTATAGGCGCGACGTAATGGATTAAACTGAAAAATAACATTAACGTTTAACAATCAATTTCATCATTCATCTCCCTCACTTCACTTACAACAACCCTTTTTCCTCTCTCTCACGCTACTACCTAACCCAACTCCTTCTCAACCCTAGAATATTGGCGGTGGTGGTACGAAGCCAACCCAAATCAAATAACCCCAACCCCCAAAACAAACCCAAAACGAAAGCAAAGAAAGTTAAGGGTTTACCCACTCCGCGATCATCTTGTACAATTTTCTTTGAGCTTCCACTATCTGGGGCTGACCTCTTCTTTTTATTCGTTGTTTTGAAAATTCCGACGATTTAAGGGCAACGGTAGAAACGGAGGCGGTGCCCAAAGGTGATTAGGGTTTCCGATTTGGAAACTCTAATCACTTTCTTTCTGGATTTTCAACAGCAAAGGGATTCTCGATTCTTGGTCTCTCCGTCTTCGCTCTTTTTCTGTAAACCAAAAAAACCTCTATCTTTTTCTGTATTCTTTCTGTATATATAGTGTTAGGAAATTTTTTAGGGTTTTTGCATTTTTAGCGTTACAACATAGGTTTAGAGCTTATCAGATAAATTAGGGATTGGAAACTTTATTGTAATTGATTTGGTTCCGTAAGCTTAGGTTTCCAGATTTTTTTAGTTTTTTAGATTCGATTCTGTGGTCTAGAATTGATTCGTTATATTTAGTTTTCTGTTTAATTGATTCTGTAAACTTGGAAGTTTAGATTGTATTAGTAATTTCCGAATTATAATGGATTTGATTGATGAAGATTTGCAGATTTGAGTATCGTTTTGGATTTTATTTGTAATATTTGTAGTAAAAGATTTGTTCTTGTAATGATTTGATTCTGTCATTTGGGATAAGATTTAGTTTAATCTGATTGAATGTAATTTTGAGATTGATATTTGATCTGATGTACTGTATTTCTGGGCCTGGACTACAAAAAGATTTGACTCATCATGTTCTTGCTGTAACAAGAAAACTGGGATTTTAATATATTTCTGTTTTAAATTCTGGGCTTTGGATTTAAGTTTAGAAGATTTGGTTTTTTTGTAAAAACATTATATATTATTTTAGTGTAATAAGATTTGTACAGTATTGGTTTACTTGATAAAAATGTGCGCCTAGTTCTTGTTTGGCTGAAACAGTACCAATTAGTTTAACGCGGGCCCTGTGTTACAATGAATAAGCTGCCAGCATTCGAGTTTGGGCCTTATTCTAATTTTGAACTGGGATTTTGTTATAAGCATCCAACATTTTCTTTTTCAAAAAACTCTTAATAACAATAAAGTTTTCTTTTATTTTAAACTAAAACCAGTAAATAAATAAAACGTTTAACATGCTTGTATCAAAGGGCCTGCATTAATTCTTCTTTTGCCCAACATTTTGAATAACAGGTTTAGGCTTAAGTCCTTTCTTTAAAACATTGATCCAACATACTCTTTAATAACTAAATTATAAATGATTTTTAATGAAAACACAACTGTAAATAAAAAGGTTGACAATATATTACATTTTTCCTTTTCTAATAGAGAGATGTATTTTATTTATTTATCTTTTATTAAATAATAATAAATAGTTTTAATATTAGTCAAAATCCCAAGAAGACAAATGTGCCATCTCAATATTTTCAATTCCTTTGGGCCTATAACTTGAAATTACAACCCCTGTTTTTACTAAAATCAACTTAACCTAAATAAACTTATGCAATTTAAACTTGAGTGGACTTAACTTAATTTCAACCTCCCTTTTATTAACAACTATTTAATAATTTATAACTTTGCAGTTACTCCAATAATTTCCATTTACGAATCGCATGGGCCAATGGCCAACATGCCTTCTGAATAGATTCACGGATACATGAGTCTCTCTGATTTAGATAGCCCCATTATCCTGAATTAAAATACACCTCCGGTTGACTTAAATATTAAGAATGGCCATCAGATATTGATGTACCATCCTTAGTTGAACGTTTCTTTATTATTTTAATCTTGGAAACTAAAATCATCGGGGTAGGAAAAATTTGGGGTACGAAAACTGCCCCTATTCAATTACCTTCCAGTCTAATAGCGTGAGAAAACTAGAGTCTTGTGCATTCTGATTGGAAGTTTATTGAATACTTGAAGTATCCCAAAATTTGTCCGACAAACATAAGGTTACACTGATATAGCATACCCTTAGGAGTCTTAAGGAAGTAGGCAAAGCTGATGATGTATCGCTTACCAGGATTTAATAACGAGGCATATGGTTTTGAACTTAAGAGCATAATTTTGTATATCTCGGTTTGTTCATCCATTTGGAGGATGAGTATATCAATGATTGATGACGCATGGCTGCTTGAAGACTGAGGCCATGGGCTAGATTTTTGGGGTAAAGAAACACATTGCTACATGGAATCTGAGGCAATGGATTAGGTTCGTGAATCGCTGCCTGGTGTCAAGGCGATGTTTTGAGCAAGAATACATAGCGACTCAGAGGCTATGTATTTGAGTTTGAAGAATGCATTGCGGCTTAGAGACAACATGTTGATTTCATTGCGGCTTAGAGGCAATGTAATGAGTTGTGAGAATACATTGCGGCTTAAAGGCAATGTAATGGATCTTTGAGAATATGTTGCGGCTTAGAGGCAACATGCTGAGTTGGGAATTCATTGCGGCTTAGAGGCAATGTGTTTGAGTCGGATGATATATTGCAGCTTAGAGGCAATATATTGATCTGGAAAGATACATTGCGGATTAGAGGCAATGTAATGGGTTTTGCATATACGTTGCGTCTTAGAGGCAACATATTGAGTTTTGCAAATACATTGCAGCTTGGAGGCAATGGAATGGGTTTTTGCAAATACGTTGCGGCTTAGAGGCAACATACCGAGTTTTGAGGATATGTTGCGGCTTAGAGGCAACATACTTGGTTTTGAGGATATGTTGCAGCTTAAAGGCAACATACTGCATATTGAGAATACATTGCGGCTTAGAGGAAATGTAATGGGACTTGTAAGGACCTCATCACTGCGGGAAGACCTAGGTGATGGGCTGAATGCGTCACGGCATGAAGACTGAGGTGACGAGTTGAATCATAAGAGAAGTATTACGTTGGTCGATCCTTAGATAATTGAATCGAGGATGAAGTTATTTGTCTGTTTGCTATGTGATACATATGTATGCATGCGTATTGAATGTTGTATGTATGTGAAATGTATGATGTTTTGACATTGATATGGAACCCTGAATGTATGCAAGAATGTATAGTGTATGTTTGCTTTAGATATGCAAAATGTATGTGTGAAATGTGTGTAAGATGCGCGTATGCCTCGAAACGTTATACAGACTACTTCCGACATTCTCTCCTTTAACCATTGGCTTAGAGTTACCAATTCCTGACATTATATGTTGTGTCGTCATAGCATTGTTGAACTTAAATGTGGTGGACAAAGTTAGCCAAAGTTGAGCATTGATTTTGTATTGCGGGCGTAGAAGTAGATGATGGCCTATGCGTAACTTTGTATGCAGGCGTAGACATGGGTAATGGCCTATGTGTAGGTTTGTATGTAGGCGTAGACATAGACGTGGATGTATGTAGATTCGTACGTAGTAGGCGCGTGCGTAAGCGTAGATGTACTTAGATTCGTATGTCGTAGGCGCAGGCATGAGCATAAACGTACGTAGACTCGCATGCTGTAGGCACAGGTGTAAGCGTATGTTGATTCGTACGTTGTAGGCGCAGGTGTAAGTGTAGACGTATGTAGAATTGGATGGATTACATATGTGCGTTGACGCGTGCGAACGTCGACCTCGTGTTGCAAGTTATGCATAGGTGCTGACATGGTCGTAGACATTGAGTAGGGACGCGTAGATATATGCATAGACTTTGTATTGTATGAGTGCAAGCATAGGCGTAGGTGCAGACGTAGCCTTCTTTTTTGCATTGTGAGCATAGACATAGGCGTAGACATTGGACACATGTATGGAATTTGTATTGTAGACGTAGGAATATACATGTGCGTGGACGTAGACGTGGATCTTCCTTCGTTATTTTTCTAACCCAAGCGTTTTTCAATATTTGTCAGATGCTTTTATTATGTTAATTCCCCAAAATTATTATAAGACAATATTCATGAGTAATAATCGTAGTATTCTATAAACAAATCTGATAAAGTAAGAACATGATTCAACGGATATAATGAAAACAAATGTTTTATTAATATGTCCCAGAGTGGGCGAGAATACAAGATGCGATTCCTAGAAAGAGGTAATTACAGAAAGTTTTAAAACAGTAAATGGTAATGAAAAAATGATAATTGCTATTGTCGTTCCCCCATATCTTCTGATGTTCTTATCCCCCTTGCCTTTGAGTTTTATGATTCCAATCTATCCTTACCTTCGTAGTCGTAGCTCCCAGATCACAGTCTTTTTGTCCTTTATTTCTTTGTATGAAATCCCTAACTTTTGCCTGGTTTTCCCTTTCGGGTTTTCAATCCATCGGGATAAATTTTTTTGTGCGCCCCTAATTTTTGCCTGGATCGCCCTTTAGGGTTTTTGATCCACCGGGACACTCCTTTTTTTTTTGCCTAAGTCGCACCTTTTGGAGGTTCGATCTTAGCGAGCCTTTTTTATACATAGTATTTTTTGATTGCGTCCGAGTTGGTTGGATGTGGTAGTTCTTCCCCATCCACTATTGTGAGGATGAGACCACCTTCAGAGAATTCTGTTTTGACTATGAATGGATCTTCGTATTTAGGTGTCCATTTACCACGTGAATCGAGGCGAGGTAGTAAAATCTTTTTGAGCACAAGATCCCCTTCTTTGAATATTCGAGGGCGTACCTTCTTGCCGAAGGCCCTCTTCATTCTCTTCTAATGTAATTGACTATGACACAAAGCCGTTAATCATTTTTCTTCAATGAGGTTGAGCTGATCGAGTTGAGCCTATACCCATTCTGCCTCTTCCAGTTTTGTTTCCCTCAGGACTCGGAGTGATGGTATCTCAATCTCCACCGGGAGTACTGCCTCCATGCAGTATACAAGTGAGAAAGGAGTCACACCTGTTGATGTGCGTACAGAAGTGTGATAGCCGTGCAGAGCGAAGGGAAGCATTTTGTACCAATCTTTGTACATCTTCACCAGCTTCTGGATGATTTTCTTAATATTTTTGTTGGCTGCTTCAACGGCCCCGTTCATTTTTCGTCTATATGGTGAAGATTGTGATGCTCGATTTTGAAGTCTTCGCATAATTCCTTCATCATCTTGCTGTTTAGAATAGACCCGTTATCTGTAATTATCAGGCTTGGGACACCATATCTGCATATGATATTCTGTTTGATAAAGTGTGTAACCACTTGACTTGTTACGTTGGCATAGGATGCTGCTTCTACCCATTTGGTAAAGTAGTCGATGGCTACCAATATAAAGCGATGTCCATTGGATGCTTCCGGCTCGATCATACCAATCATATTAATTCCCTATATCGAAAATGGCCAAGGGGAGCTCATGACGTTTAGGGGAGTCGGTGGTATATTTATCCTGTCGGCGTAGATCTGACACTTATATCATGTCTTTGTGTAGTGATAGAAATCAACTTCCATTGTTAACCAGTAATACCCTACTCGCAGAATCTTTCTATCCATGGCGTGCTCGTTTGTATGGGTCCCGAAAGTACCTTCGTGGATCTCTCTCATGAGTGTATCTGCTTCTTGCTTATCCACACATCTGAGTAGTACCATGTCGTAATTTCTTTTGTATACCACTCCATTACTTAGAAATGATTTGGAAGCTAACCTGCACATGGTTTGCTTGTCAATGATAGAGGCATTTTCTGGTTATTCCTGCTTTTCCAAGTACTTCTTGATGTCATAAAACCACAGTTTACCGTCGGGTCCTTACTCAATAGCAAGGCAATGTGCAGGTTCTTCAAAATGTCTAATCGTAATACGCGGTTCGTGATTCATCCAAGTCACTTTGAACATAGATGATAGGGTTGCCAGAGCGTCTGCCATTTGATTTTCTTCTCATGGGATATGACTGAAAGTGATTTCTGTAAATTCTGCAGCTAACTTTAAAACATGATCCAGATATGGAATTAGTTTAGGGTGTTTAGTATCCCATTCACCATTAACATGGTATATGACCAATGCAGAATCCCCGAATACTTCCAGGTGCTTTATTCTTAAATCGATGGCAGCTTCTAACCCTATTATATAGGCTTCGTATTCGGCGATGTTGTTGGTGCAGTCAGAACATAACTTGGTCATGTAGGGGTGGTGGTGACTCTTGGGAGATGTTAACACTTCCCTTACACTGTGACCTAGTGCATTTGAAGCTCCGTCGAACATAAGTGTCCAACGTGCCCCTGGCTCGGGCCCTTCATCAGGTCCTGGTATTTCGTAGTCAGCTATAAATATGACATCTTCGTCGGGAAAGTCGAACTTCATGGGCTGATATTCTGATAGCGGTTGGTGAGCTAGATGATCAGCTAGTACACTACCTTTGATGGCTTTCTATGTGACATATTGGATGCCATATTCTGATAGTAACAGTAAGCTTGGGGAGGGGGTGCGCTACTAGCCTTTGTTCAGTAATTGTATCAAAGGAGGGTGCGAGGAGATATTGGGATGAGCCCAAATGCATGTCGTGAGAGGTCTGGAGGATTGTGTGTTATGCAGCGCATCGCCTTAGGGTGCGGCTTGGCCTTATGGTCGCCTGATTGAGGTCAGATGGACGAGATTTAAGGTGCACGTTAATTATTATGGGTGCGGCGTATTGGATTAAACTGAAAACTAACATTAACGTTTAACAATCAGTTTCATCGTTCATCTCCCTCAGTTCACTTACATCAACCCTTTTTCCTCTCTCTCGCGCTACTACCCAACCCTACTCCTTCTCAACCCTAGACTACTGTCGGCGGTGGTACGAAGCCAACCCAGATCAAATAACCCCAACCCCCAAAACAAACCCAAAATGTAGGCAAAGAAAGATAAGGGTTTACCCACTCCGCGATCGTCTTGTACGAATTTCTTTGAGCTTCCACTATCTGGGGCCGACTTCTTCTTTTTATTCATTGTGTTGCAGATTCCGGCGATTTAAGGGCGATGGTAGAAGCGGAGGCGGCGTCCAAAGGTGATTAGGGTTTCCGATTTGAAAACTCTAATCGATTTTGTTCTGGATTTTCAATAGCAAAGGGATTCTCAATTCTTGGTCTCTCCGTCTTCACTCTTTTTCTGTAAACCATAAAAACCTCCATCTTTTTCTGTATTCTTTATATATATATAGTGTTAGGAATTTTTTTAGGGTTTTTTTCATTTTCAGCGTTACAACATAGATTTAGAGCTTGTCAGTTAAATTAGGGATTGGAAACTTTATTGTAATTGATTTGGTTCCGTAAGCTTAGGTTTCCAGATTCTTTTAGTTTTTTAGATTCGATTATGTGGTTTGGAATTGATTCGTTAGATTTAGTTTTATGTTTAATTGATTATGTAAACTTGGAAGCTTAGATTGTATAGTAACTTCTGGATTATAATGGATTTGATTGATGAAGATTTGCATATTTGAGTATCATTTTGGATTTTATTTGTAATATTTGTAGTAAAAGATTTGTTCTTGTAATGATTTGATTATGTCATTTGGGATAAGATTTCATTTAATCTGATTGAATGTAATTTTTAGATTGAGATTTGATCTGCTGTACTGTATTTCTAGGCCTGGACTACAAAAATATTTGACTCGTCATGTTCCTGATGTAACAAGAAAACCGGGATATTCATATATTTCTGTTTTGAATTCTGGGCTTTGGATTTAAGTTTAGAAGATTTGTTTTTTTAGTAAAAACATTACATATTATTTTAGTGTAATAAGATTTGTACAGTATTGGTTTACTTGATAAAAATGTGCGCCTAGTTCTTGTTTGGCTGAAACAGTACCAGTTAGTTTGACGTGGGCCCTGTGTTACAATGAATAAGCTGCCAGTATTTGAGTTTGGGCCTTGTTCTAATTTTGAACCGGGATTTTGTTATAAGCATCCAACAATTTCTTTTTGAAAAAACTCTTAATAACAATAGAGTTTTATTTTATTTTAAACTAAAACCAGTAAATAAATAAAATGTTCAACAGGCTTGTATCAAAGGGCATGCATTAATTCTTCTTTTACCAAACATTTTGAATAACATGTTTGGGCTTAAGTCCTTTCTTTAAAACATTGATCCAACATACTCTTTAATAACTAAATTACAAATGATTTTTAATGAAAACACTACTGTAAATAAAAAGGTTGACAATATATTACATTTTCCTTTTCTAATAGAGAGATATATTTTATTTATTTATCTTTTATTAAATAATATTAAACGGTTTTAATATTAGTCAAAATCCCAAGAAGACAAATGGGCCATCTCAATGTTTTCAATTCCTTTGGGCCTGTAACTTGAAATTACACCCCCTGTTTTTACTAAAATCAACTTAACCTAAATAAGCTTATGCAATTTAAACTTGACTGGGCTTCACTTAATTTCAACCTCCCTTTTATTAACAACTATTTAATAATTTAGAACTTTGCAGTTACTCCAATAATTTCCATTTACGAATTGCATGGGCCAATGGCCAACATGCCTTGCGAATGGATTCATGGATACATGAGTTCTCTGATTTAGATAGCCCCATTCTCCTGAATTAAAATACACCTTTGGTTGACTTAAGTATTAAGAATGAGCCATCATATGTTGTTGTACCATATTTAGTTGAACATTTCTTTATTATTTTAATCTTGGAAACTAAAATCATCAGGGTAGGACAAATTTGGGGTACGACACAAGACAGTTCACAAACTTCAAATTCAAAAGCATAACATAACTTAAAGAGGAGGCAATAGCAAGACGATATCATACCTATTCTTAAAGAACTCCACTGGAGATGCTCCGATTAGGTACTGCATTCGAATCCTAACTAATATTCTATTGTTAATTTATATCTGCATTCTTTTATTTGCTCGTCATGACTGATTTTTGTTTCTACCATAACCATTGACTTTGAGTAAGATATTGTTGTTGGTTTCTTCATGGCATAAGGAGAGTAAAATATAACTGTCTATTAAAAATGTGAAACAGTAATATAAAAACACACACAAAATAATACAGTAAATAAAGAAAAAACATACCTCCTCTGTCTCGACCCTTCAAATACCATCGACGGTCCCGTCTTGAACCTAATCAACAAACGCCTAAGCGCTCTTCGTAAGAAACCTAACCGAATCACCTCCATGGAAGAAGCCGTCTCCCAAGGAAAGCCACTCAACAAGGAACAATAAGAAGTTATCTGTTCAAAGCCCTCCGTTCTCGTCCTCATCGACGAGCATGAGAAACTCCGCCAACCGCTTTCCGTTACCCTAACGAAAGAACTCGTCCTCGCTCTTTAGAACAACCGTGAAAATGATTTTACTTTGGGGATGTGGTTGAGGATATTCTAAATTTGCTTTACTTTGGTTCGCTTTTTGAAGTGAAGACGCAAAATGATTTTACTTCGACTATACTCAAGGACAAGGATCTGGAGATGATCCATCTGATCCCGAAGGTTTGGAAAGGATGGAGTAGATTTGTAGAAGAGGAAGGTAACAGTGGTCCGTAACAGAGAGAGTTTAGTTTTGGAGAGAGATTTTATGTAATTTCACTTTAGTTGAGTTTATGGGGAATAATAATAATCTGAATTTTTTCCCTTTCCCAAGGCACAACGCATGCGGCACCTCTTATGTACGTAGGGTTACAAAACCCTTCTTTTCCTTTTCCCATCCGGGTCAGCCCATTGAGCTTGTTCGCCCAATTTCCTCAACCATTTTCATCTTATATGCTAATTAAATCATAACAATAATAGATAGAAAACATAGCTTAGTTGGCAAGGCATCATTGTTTATAACCAGGAGAGCCCGGGTTCAACCCCTGCTGGGTTTCTTTATTTTGTTTTGTTTTATTTCATTTAGTTTATTCCCTAATTTCCTATATTTGACAATAAATATTAGTTTAGTTTTAGCTTTTAAACTTTTTCAATAAAATGAAAATATATAATTCAAATAATTTGTTAGTTTAGACTTTGTAAATAATTTTGTCAACATTTTTTATATAGACTAATAAACTTTCTTTTAAAATATTTAGTTTATACATAATAAAATTCAAATAATAATAATAGATTTGATATTTATTTTCTTTTCTTTTAAAATTCTCACAAACAAAAATATTAAGAATTTTTATACTTTGTTAATTAATTTTTACTTCATAGACTATTGTAGTTTTAATTAATTTGTTCAATTCGATTTGGTTGTATTGATTACCTATTTGGACTTTTAATCGCATTGATCCATCCCCATTTGTGAATTTGTACCCCCATTCTCGAAAGCTCTGTAATAGCATAGAATTTTAATTTCCGCAATTTACTATTTTCCTTATACTGTATAGTAATTAGGCGTGTATGGCAAGACATAAAATTAACCGCTAGATAACCTAATCAAAGACAAATTAACTTGAATCAAACGCACTTTTCACATGCGCACCTCTAGGGTAACCTTGCTTGTTGCCTCGGAAACACAGTCATGTCCCTCGATTATGGGACGCTTTAGCAAAGACCCTTCGATAAAAAAAGATTGTAGTCCCTCGATGTCCCTCGATGTTACCTTCGGTAAAACGATCTAGTCCCTTACGAAAAATTGCTAAAGCGTCTCACAAGTTGTCTTCTATGACTGCACGATTGACCCGCGCCTGTCCCTTCACATCCAACGATGGGGCTTCTTACCAAATCAGTGGTAAGATAGCCACATCTAAAGGAGGAGGAAAAGAAAATTTAAAGACCTTTTGAGTAGGTAGGATGCTCCTAGTTACTCGCTTGCTCACAACAAAAACATTTTATACAAACACTCTCACTTTGAAACATTTTCAAAAGACAAACACTTTGTACGTGTTCTTATAGAGACGAGAACCATTACAAATATACCTTTTTAAAATACTTTTAAAACCCACACCACAAGCACAAACTCAAACAAAAGCAAGTGATCTAGCAAGCAACTAAGAGCCCGTAGATAACTACGTATGAAAAGGGTGCTAACACCTTTCCTTTTCATAACCTACCCCCTGAACTCAAGAAAATATCTCGAAAGGTCTTTCCTGTTCTTTTCAGCCTTTCCTTTTGGATAAAAGAAAAGTCGTTGGCGACTCTTGGTAACCGCAACAATTGAGATCAAACGCAAAACAACCAAGTCAATTCTCCCACCGCATTACAACATTCAATTAAAATCCATGTCTTTCTCTTGCATTTATTTCTTATATTTAAAAATGGCAATACTTTTCTTCATATGCATTTTCCAAAATTCACATACTGAAAATGCACCAAAATATGATAAATGTGCATATCCATTGCTAAAATCACCAATAAAGTTACTGTTGATATCCGATATAATTTTGATGCACCCATCAACCAAGCAGAAGAGGAGGATGAAGAAGATCTTGAACTCTCCGAAGATTGGCAACGGAATTAGAGCAAAAAGATGACAATATATAACCATACCAAGAATATATTAAGACCATTAACCTTGGCACAAAGGAAGATCCAAAAGAGATCAAGCTAGGGGAAACATTGGAGGAAAGCATCAAAGAAAGACTGATCAAGTTGTTACATGAATATGTGGATATATTTTCCTGGTCTTACAAAGACATGCTAGGATTGGATATAGATATTGTGGTGCATAGACTACCTCTCAAGGAAGGTTGCTCTCCGGTTAGGCAAAATCTCAAAAGAGCTCGTCCAGACAAGTCTAGAAAGGTTCTAGAAGAAGTCCTTAAACAATTCGATGCAGGGTTCATAGTGGTGGTAGATTATAAACCTTGGATAGCTAACATCATACCAGTACCCAAGAAAGACGACAAAGTATGCATGTGTGTAGATTATCGGGACCTGAATAAATCAAGTCCCAAAGACGATTTTCCCTTACTTCACATATATATTTTAGTGGATAATACAACTCAAGCTTCGGTATTACTATTCATATAAGGTTTCTCAGGTTATAATCATATTAAAATGGCACCCGAAGATATGGAAAAGACTACTTTCATGACTCCTTGGGGAACCTTCTGTTACAAAGTGATGCCTTTCGGTCTAAAGAACACAAGGGAAACCTATCAACGAGCTACCGTCACCCTATTCCATGATATGATTCATGAAGAAATGGAAGTATACGTAGATGATATGATTGGAAATTCTCATACAGAGCTACCGTCACCCTATTCCATGATATTATTCG
Organism: Vicia faba; assembly: GCA_948472305.1. Classification (NCBI taxonomy): domain Eukaryota; kingdom Viridiplantae; phylum Streptophyta; class Magnoliopsida; order Fabales; family Fabaceae; genus Vicia; species Vicia faba. The sequence goes on from OX451738.1 coordinate 980,791,277, forward strand.
AGAGTTTGCGAAAGTTTAAACTGAGGTTAAATTCGAACAAATGTACATTTGGTGTTAGTTCAGGAAAGCTATTGGGTTTTATCGTAAGTCAGCTTGGTATTGAGGTAGATCCCGACAAGGTGAAAGCCATACAAGAAATGCCATCTCCAAGGATAGAAAAATATGTACGCGGTTTCTTAGGAAGATTGAATTACATTTTGAGATTCATACCACACCTAATTGCTACGTGCGAGCCTATATTCAAATTACTTCAAAAATATCAGACAATGGTGTGGAATGATGATTTTCAGACAGCTTTCAAGACAATAAAACAATATTTATAAGAACCAACAATCTTGATGCCACCAGTTCCCGAAAGACCAGTCATCATGTACTTAACAGTGCTCGAAGGGTCAACGGGGTGTGTATTAGGGAAACATGATGAAACAGGAAGAAAAGAGCACGTAATTGATTACCTCAGCAAGAAATTCACCGACTGCGAAACCAGGTACTCACTTCTCGAGAAATTTTGTTGTGCATTGGCTTGTGCTACTAAAATATTGAGGCAGTATATGTTAACTCACACCACATGGTTCATAGCAAGAATTGATCCTTTGAAGTATGTGTTCGAAAAACCAGCTCTTACAGGAAGGATTGTCCGATGGCAGATGTTACTATCAAAATATGATATCGAATATTTTACTCAAAAAGCCATCAAAGGTAGTGTATTGGCTGGCCATATAGCTCATCAGCCATTGCTAGAATATCAACCAACGAAATTCGACTTTCCATACGAAGATGTCATGGTTATAGATGACTACGAAATACCAGGACCTGATGAAGGACCTGAACCAAGGGCACGTTGGAAACTCATGTTTGATGGGGCATCAAATTCACTAGGGCATGTTATCAAAGCAGTTTTGACTTCCCCAAAGAATTTTCATAAACCTTATACCGCAAGGTTATGTTTTTACTACACCAACAATATTGCGGAATACGAAGCTTGTATCTTAGGTTTAGAAGCCGCTATCGATCTAAGAATTAAACATCTCAAAGTGTCTGGAGATTCAGCTCTAGTCATATACCAAGTAAATGGTGAATAGGACACTAAAGATCTCAAATTGATTCCATATCGAGATCATGTTCTAAAGATAGCTCCAGAATTTACCGAGATTACGTTCAGTCATATTTTGCGAGAAGAAAATTAGATGGCACACGCCTTGGAAACTTTATTAGCTATAATCAAGGTAACCTGGCCAAACCACGAGCCACACTTTACAATCATACGTTTCGAAGAACCTGCACATTTCCTTGCTATTGAAGAAGGACTGGATAACAAGCCTTGGTTCTACGCATTAAGAGGTATCTCAAGAAACAAGAATATCTAGAAAATGCCTCTGTGATTAATAAACGAACTCCGCAGAAGCTAGATATAAAATTATTTAGTAATGGGGATGTATTATACAAAAGAAACTACGATATGGTGTTTCTCAGGTGTGTGGAGAAACATGAAGCAAATAAACTTATGAGATAAATCCACAAAGGCACTTTCAGAACTAATACGAATGTTTATGCCATGGCAAAGAAAATCTTGCGAGCCCGTTATTATTGGTTGATGATGGAAGTCGATTGCTACTATTACAAAAAGACATGTCACAAATTCCAAATATTCGGTGATAAAATGCATGTGCCACCGAATCCCTTGAACGTCTTAAGTTCTTGTTGGCCATTCTCAATGTGGGGAATTGATATGATAGGTATGATCGAGCCGAAAGCCTCTAATGGACACCGGTTCATACTAGTTTCCATCAATTACTTCACCAAATAACTGGAAATCGTGTCCTACGTAAATGTGATAAGACAAGTGGTTACTCGGTTAGTCAAGCAAGATCTTATATACAGATACGGGGTTCCTAGAAAGATCATTACAAACAAGGGGTCCAATTTGAACAAAAAAATGATGAAGGAGTTATGCGATGACTTCAAGATCGAGCATCATAATTCCTCACCATATCGACCCAAGATGAACAGGGCCATCGAAGCTGCCAATAAGAAAATCAAGAAAATCATTCAGAAAATGGTAAAGACATACAAAGATTGGCATCAGAGGCTCCCTTTTTCTCTACATGGATATCTTACTTTCGTACGTATATCACCAGGGGCAACTCCTTCCTCTCTAGTATATGGCATGGAGGCAATACTCCCTGTTGAAGCAGAGATTCCATCACTTTGGGTTCTAATGGAAACAAAGCTTGAAGAAGCAGAGTGGGTTCAGACACGACTCAATTATCTTAACTTCATTGAAGAAAAACGCTTGACTGCTCTGTGCCACAATCAGTTGTACCAGAAATAAATGAAGAAAGCATTCGACAAGAAGGTTCATCCTCTAGTGTTCAAAGAAGGAGATTTGGTACTCAAGAAGATTCTACTACCTCGCCTTAAATTATGTGGTAAATGGACCCCCAACTATGAAGGTACATATGTGGTAAAAACAACATTCTCGAGTGGTGGTCTTATCCTCAGAATAATGGATGGGGAAGAACTGCTACATCTGGCAAATTCAGATGCAGTCAAAAAATACTATGTATAAAAATCTCACTAAGTTCGAACCTTAAATGGGAGACTTAGTAAAAAAGGAGCATCCTGGTGGATTGAAAACCCTAAAGGGCGATTCAGGAAAAAATTAGGGACATACAAAAAAAATTATTATCCCGGTGGATTGAAAACTCGAAAGGGCGGTCCAGGCAAAAGTTAGGGATCTTATCCAAAATAAAGAACAAATAGATTGTGATCTATGAACCACAATTACGGCCATGAAGGAGAGTGTTGTACCCAAAAATTTTCCCTCCCATATTTCTCAAAACATTGCAAGAAAGATCTCCAAATTGCTCAAAGTAGTCCAAGGGTTGGCCAGACAAGCTATCTCCTAAGGCAGTCTACTCAAATTAGGGTTTTGTGTTGCATCAAGATCCTTGAGTCCAAGTGACCCCAAGTGCTCACCAATGTCCTAATATTTTCTCAAGATCATCCATGTCAAGTTTCAAGCCTTGTAGAGGATTTTTGCTCACTCAATTGCTCAAGAGGTCCAAAAATCGACTATGCTAGGGCAAAAGTCAACTGTGACCCAAATACAGTCAAACTTCAAGATTTTATGTCAAAATTCTCATTTTGAAGTATATTTCATCATTTGATCAAGGGTTGATCATGATTCATCAAGGATTACTCAAAATTCATCAAGATTCAAAAGTTGCTAAATTAGGGTTTTGTAGGAAAAGTCAACTCAACTTTGACCAAGCATAACTTTTTCATACTTTATGAGAAATGACCCATCCAAATCTCATTTTGAATAGGATTCAATTCCCTACAATCCATATTCATACCATAAAATCAAAATATTCACTCACAAGAAGTTATGAATTTTGACATTATAGGTCATTTTTAAAAGTCAACAAAAACACTTTTTTCCCCAAAGCTTCTAACTTGAGCATGGAATATCAAAATGAGATGAGACCAAAAGGGTTGATTATAGGACATCTCAAGCTTTCTAAAAAGTCCAAGAACACCTCAAAAGAGTCAAAATTGAAGGAGTTATGCATTGTTGAAGTTGGACTTTTATGCAAAATTGCCAAAAGTCAACTATCCCCAAAACTTCATATTTTGCCAAATGGGCCCATTCTTTTTCACTTGTTTTGAGTTTGCATTATTTCCCACGTGCTCTATCCTTGGCCATGTGTTCATACTATATTTTTATTATTTAATTTGATTTTTATTTGAATTAATTGATTTTAAATTAAATAAAATCACATAAAATCAAAAATATTGATAACCAAAGATCTTTTAATGATTATAGGCTTCAATGGACAACTTGCATCACATAAAACTCGTATCAAAGCAATTGTACACATAAATATTTAAATCAAGCCAATTCGGAAAGTTTGTAACAGCAAATCAAATCCACATCAAGAGCATTGATAGAGGGAGATTTGAACAATGAATTCAGACCTAATATGTTGTGCGTTACATAAAGAAGCGAGGCAGACAATTACAGGGGTTGGAGATCAATTGGAAAGGCAGAACCAAATTTGCAAAAATCAAGAAAAAGCTTGAGATCGAAATCAATCATAGAGGCATTTTCAGGGCTTGGCATTGGTCTCAATCGTTTCCTGGCCATCACCACAAGCGAAACCAATCACAACCACGCGTTTTCAGACCTCCTAGTACACTGTAAGTACCTCACGGATCCGCTCCATTCTTGAATTCGATTTGCATTATTCTTGCATCTATAACAAAAACTAATTGCATATTCTGATTCACCATGACATTTTCTAGCTTTCTGCAATAACCAATTTCATTCTTATGCTTTATATCGTGGATCACCATTGTAGGGTTTTCTAGGTTTTTTTTAGGGATTTTTATTACAGGAATAATTGGCTTGCGTGAAGGGTATCATCTTGTTCAGGGAAACTAGACGAGCTCAACCATGGGGCTACCTTTCATTTATATGGCCTGGGGAAGATTTTAGAACGAAGTTGCGCTTTTAGCTGCGGATAAAAATCCGCAGGTAAAAGTTACAATTTTATAGGATGGGGACGAAGACGTGTCGTCCACCCATTTTCCCATTCAAATAATTACGCTTTTTTTTTATTTTCTGGCCATTAATCTTGTTTTACTATATTATTATTTATTTGTGTTATATTAACAAAGAGAAACAAATGGTGTAGTGGCCACAAAGGGGACTTTCAAAGCATTGAAGGCTGGAGGTCAGGGGTTCGACCCCTGCCTCCAGCATTTGTTATTTTTCTTAATTCTTTCAGGAAATCTAGTGTACGTACAAGCCAAGGGACCATCATACTCCCTCACCAATTAACATGTCAGATGGCCAGATGGCCAGATCTGGTGGTCAAGCTTGGAAGGCGTACCATAAGCTGGTCAATGCACGTGTATTGGATCACAAAAGTCAAAACAGACCAGCTGCTATTGGGCCAACAAAATGCTTTCTACACCCTCCAAATCCCAGGCCCATCTCTACCTTTTTATATTTTTGTTTATTTAATTTAATTGCTTTATTTTAGTTAATTAATTTACTAACCATTAAATTAATTTTCTTTTTATCAAAAATCACAAAAATACTTTTTTTATCCAATTAATATTTAGAACTTTTATTTTTATTAATAAATACTTATTAATTAATTAGGATATTAATTAGGAAACTTTAATTTATTTTGTAAATATTTAAAATTAATTAGAAATCATTAGGTTTTAATTCTAATTTAATTATTTTAATTTCTTTCTTAAATTAACAAAAACTCCAAAAATATGTCATTAATTTTTTTTTCATTTAATTAATTTATTTAATATTTAATTTAGTATTTAACTTAGGATTTAATTTCTTTTCTTAAAATAAAAACAACAAAAAAAGCATTTTCTTTTAAAAGGGTCAAAACCCTAACCTCGCATCCGATTTAATTTCGTGTCGCACTTTATTTCTTTTATCCAATTAATGTATCTGCTTTCGGTATGTAATAAATAATTAGGATATTTTATTTATTTTACCGCTTTATTTTATTTTCAAAGGGTTGCTTTTGGCGATGTAAATACCCGACGCCTTGTAATAATTAGTTTTAATTTCCGCATTTTAATTCCGCAAATTATACAACTGCTAGATGTTTGATAATAAGGTTTGCATGATAAGACTGAATGCTTGATCTTAAAATCAAATTAGATCACCCTTAACATGTGCAAAGATAAAAATAACTGAAATCAACACACTCGCACATGCGCACTCTTAGGGTACACCCCACTTGGTTGCCTTCGTACACGGTCATTGAGTATAGGGTATTTTAGAGGTCGCCCTCTTGTCTAAAAGATCACAGTTGCCTCGAAACGGTTGCCTCGGATATTGTTGCCTCGAACAAATGATCTAAGACATTAGGGTTACCGCTAAAGTGTCCTAACATTGCTTTAGTGACCGTATGTCCCTCATTCGAATTGACCCTCAAACTCCAACGACGGTGCTACCTACTCACTAATAGTGGGATAACATTGTCTAAAGGAAATTAGCATAGAACGATTCCTTTTTCGAGTAGGTAGATAGTTCTTAGATACTTGCTCATCCAAAACAAAACAAATTTTTCACACTTACACTCCTTTTCAAACAAAGTTTTCAAAAAACACTACATTACACTCTTGAGGGCAGAAGCAAGAGTTAAATCGAAGTTAAAACAAAAACTTTTCAAAACCCACAAGCACAAAGAAAACATTTTGAAAATTATGAGCAAGTACCTAAGAGCCCGTAGATAACTACGGATAGAAAGGGTGCTAATACCTTCCCTTTCTATAATCTACCCCTCGTACATAGAAAATCTCGAAAAAGGAATTTTTCTGTGCTTTTTTCCTTTCCTTGTTGGATAAAATAAAAGTCGGTGGCGACTCTTGCTTACCGCGACATTTTGCGAAAACAAACGCAAAACGAAAACCAACATTCCAAAAAACAGTCAATTCTTCCCACCGTATCACAGAGAGGGATTGATCCAAATCATTGAAATCATAAGTAAAGGAGAATGGAGCTATTAAAAGAACATTGGAGAAATAGTAGTAGCAATTATCATTTTCAATTTTTGTTAAACTTTATGTAATTACCTCTTTCAAGGAATTGCATCTTGATACTCCCGCATATTTAGAGGCAAATTTATTAATAAAACATTTACTTTTTTAGTTTTTCAATTGTGTTTTTTCCTTTTCAAACTTGTTTGCAAAATACTACGATTATTTCTTTTGAATACTGCGTTGAAATCATTTCGGGGATTTGACAAATAAAAAGCATTTTATATAACATTAAAAAGAATTTTGGTTAGAAAAACATCGAAAGAAAATCCACGACTACGTCCATGCCTGCGATCATAGCCATATCCACACCTTTGTTCGCAACTACGTCCACACCTACGCCTGGACCTACAATACAAATATCAAAATCTTGCAAACACTTATTTGTCATGTTCAAATCAACTCAAACATACCACGATAACGCAACATACAATGTTGGGGGAGTCGGTGACATAAAACTCATAGTTTAAAAAGAGAGGATATCAAAGCAATTCCAATAAACATTTGATGCATATATAAACATATGAGGCATATACAAACATTTGGTGCATACACGAACATTTGGGGCACATACAAAATAACTCAGTGCATATACACTTTTGGGTTCAATATCGATCTATGACATTATGCATATACATCATACATGGATTTTTCTAGTTAATTTTTTTGGTTAAACCCAGAACTTTCTTGGGGATCATCATTGGATTATTTGGTCCACAAAGCAGACAAATACCTTGGTTGAGAACATACATAACCGGTAAAACCCTGATCTTATCTTTGGTCTAGTTGTCCAAGATTCGATTACCAAAACACTCTTGAAGTATTTATCCTCTAGGTTGTGATAGGTATGCGAATTTTCAGGATTATATTATTTATCCTCTAGGTCCTGATAAATACGTAAGACTACCCTCGTGTCATTTATCTTCTAGGTCGTGATAAATGCATAAACTCTTCAAATATTTATCCTCTAGGTTGTGGTAGATATGCGAAATTTCGGGATCATGTTATTCATTCTCTAGATCGTAATGAATACATAAGTCCATCTTCGTGTTGTTTATCCTCTAGGTCGAGATAAACACACAAACTTTTCAATTATCTATCCTCTAGGTTGTGATAGGTATGCGAATTTTCAGGATTATGTTATTTATCCTCTAAGTCATGATAAATACGTAAGACTACCCTTGTGTCGTTTATCCTCTAGGTCATGATAAACACAAAAACTCTTCAAATATATATCCTCTAGGTTGTGGTAGATATACGAATTTTCAGGATCATGTTATTCATTCTCTAGGTCGTAATGAATACATAAGTCCAACTTAGTGTGATTTATCCTCTAGGTCATGATAAACACACAAACTTTTCAATTATCTATCCTCTAGGTTATGGTAGGTATGCAAATTTTCAAGTTTATATTATTCATCCTCTAGGTCGAGATGAATACATAAGCCTATCCTCATGTCATTTATCCTCTAGGTCGTGGTAAGTACACAAGTTCATCCTCGTATAGTTTACTCTTTAGGTTATAGTAAACACAACGAAATATGCGTTATAATTCATTGCATCGGTCTCCATGCGGCGATGTTTTATCAAACTTTGTTTTATTTATCTCCTAGGGTATGATGAACAGACAAAAGCTACGTCTTGAGCTTACTATGTTAGTCTCAAAGAACTAGTCAATGAATTTTCAAGTTTTTACTACTTACCTCCTAGGTTATGGTGAATACATGAAAAATCTAGGTGCACCTCATACATTAACGAGTTATGCGCATCGTCACACCTAAGTCAGATCATAACTTCTGTTCAAACTCCGGTAAGATGATATATCATCGTCTATGCCTATTTCTCATACTCATGGGAACACTGTACATTGTATCCTTATAATCTTTCATACAAATTTTGGGGTCTTCCATTATTTAATAAACCTATGATTCGAATGTGCGAGACCTGAATATTCTCGCACTATCTAATCAAAGAGTAATTAAATAGGGGCAACTGTCATACCCCAAATTTTCCCTACTTATTTCAGAATAATTTATTCCTTATTGTTATCCCAGCATCATCATTTCCTCTATAATATATTGTTGTCAAAATACATATATATGGGGTTTATGTTTTTAGAGGAGGGGGTGTATCATTTCAAAAATGGACCATCAAAATCTGATGGCCCGTTAAGCTTTTCGAACAATTACAAAGATATGCTATTAAGGGAGTTTGCTTGCTGAAAATGAAATCGTGGTTCATTTAGGCCCATTAAGTTATTTTTTGAAGCCCGTTTAGAATGAACAAGAGGGGTGTATTTTCTTAGTTGGGTTAAATACTTTGTTAAGATTAGGCCCAGATCAGGTCGTCATTTTTTGAAGGGCCATTCTCTTCTTGATAGAGGTCCATCTACGTTTTTGTTATATTTATTTTTTTATTATTCAAAACATTATTAATATTATTAATATTATTATTAATATTATTATTGATATTAATATTGTTGTTACTTATTATTTTACTGTTACTTTTGTAAGAGTTCGACTAAGTCAACTTAGGACAAGAAACTCTAATTTCGATCCAGCCCAAAAAACAAAAACCCAGCGAAATAATTACTGTGGAGGTTCAATCCAAAAACGTATAAAAAATCAAATTGTATCAAATCTTATTACATAACAGAATCGTCCAAAACCCAATACATCACAATTCAAATCAAATACATAATCAATTTTCTATTTCAATCAAATATCTGACTTACAATAAATCAATTGCAATCTCTGATTTCCTCTAATCTAACCACTAACTTCTAAAACTAAATCATTTAGTAACGACAATCAGAAGAAGAATTCCTAATTTGTACTAATTCCTAACCTATATAAACCCTATAAATTAAAACTAAAACATAGGAAAAAGAGGAAATTTTGGGAGAAGAGAGTTTGGAAAAAATGATCGTAACATCGAGAAAGCCAATCTGTGAGTCAACCACCTTCCTAATATATGGGTTTCAATTTCTAAAACCCTAGATCTATGCTTCAAGCCGAACCTCCATCATCACCGCTGCCACCACTCTTTGCACCTACAATCAGAAAAGAGGAAGAAAATTAAACAGAGGGAGAAAGAGCCGGAAGGAGATTTACAAGAAGAATTACTGCAAGGAAGGTAAGCCCCAAACATAGCTTTAAATTGAAAGATTGTTATCATTGGTGAATTTGGGGTCGATTGGTGGTCTTACCTGGATTTTTTGGAAATTTAGGGTTAAGTTTAATCACCTAGGGTTAGGGTTTATCAATCAGGGTTAGGGTTCTTCCACAGGGGCTTAGGGTTCTAAGGGTTTGTGCCTCTGGGTTGGATAAGGGTTAGGGTTCTTGGGGTTTGTTTGAAGGTTAGGGTTAGGGTTCTAAGTTTCTGGGTTTTGGCATGGTGGTTTAGCATGAAGGTTTGAAGTTTCCGATTTAATTACAACCAGAACAATGGACATGAAAGGTGTTTTGTGGTAGCTAATGTTGGTGACCACTCGCGAAAGTGATTTTCGCCCGATAGGGTGATTTCTGATCGCCTAGAGAGAAGCAAGAGCTTCTCACTCTAAAAATACAACAATTTTTTTGGGATAGAGAGAGAAAGGAGAACAAAATATGAGGCCTATCGTTGGGTCTATATTTTTTTAAACCCGCTTCGTGATTGCCTGCGCCTCACTTACTATGTCACAACGCTTGCATACACCAAATCTGCACGAGTCCTCGATGGGTCAAGGTTAGGCCAAGCCCATTGCTAACTGTGATACGATGGGAGAACTGACTTGAGGTTTTGCGTTTGTGTTTGCAAATGTTTTGGTTTAGCAAGAGTCGCCACCGACTTTTTATTTTATCCAAAGGAAAGTTCAAAAAGTACAGGAAAGACCTTTGATATGTTTTCTTGGGTCCGGGGAGTAGATTATGAAAAGGGAAGGTGCAAGCACCCTTTTCATCCATGGTTTTCCATGGGCTCTTAGTTACTTGTTTAGATCATTTGCTTTTGATTTTCAATTGTTTGAAATGGTGCTTTGTGTGTGGTTTTGAAAGATGTTTTGAAAAGAGGCCATTGTTGTGGCAACCTTTGTAATGATTCTTGTTTGAATATATACAAAGGTGTATTGTCTTTTGAAAAGATTCTTCAATGTTTGATTGTTTGAAAGTTTGTTTTTTGGGAAATGTTTTGAAATTGTGTTGTGAAGTGTGTTTGAAAATAGCAAGGATGTTTTGCAAGTTTTGATCAAGTAACTAAGAATTGTCTACCATATTTTACTCAAAGATCTTTCCTATACGATTTTAACCCTTTTGACAATGTTGTTTTACCATTGCATTTGGTAAACAACCTTGTATTAGGATGTTAAACGGGACAGGCGCGGGTCATCGTATGGACCATGATAGCAATTGTGCTAAGTATCTTTAGCAAATTTTGAGGGACTAGATCATTTTGTATAGGCAACCAAGATAGAGTCATCGAGGGACTATGATCTTTTGTTTTGTTTTTGTTTTGCCAAAGTACTCAACATGCATAACATGGCCTATTTTCAAGGCAACAAGTGGATGAAACCCTAGGGGTGCATGTGTGCATTGTGTTTGTCATTTTCATGCATTTAGGTCTTGTATTAGGTCTAACTATTTATTTGATTTTGGACTTTTCGCATACAAACCCTAATCTCTAGCATGGCATATTTGTAAGCATAAAGTGCATAAAATAAATCTACACTATTACAACATTTGATATGGGGAGAGAGATACAATTTTTGAATGGGGGATATTTGTAAGAAAATAAAACCCTAATATTTACTATTACATCCAAGTTGAATAATTGGTACAAATAATAAATGAACAATATTTAAATAAATAAATTAAATAAATATGAAAACTATTATGAATATGCAAAAAATGTTTTGTTTATTTTCATGTATGTAAAAATATAATATTTAATGTAAAAAAGAAATAAAAAGATTATTTTTCTATTAAGGGCAAAAACCCTAATTTTCTTATAAGAAAGCAAATATATATTATATATATATTTATGTACAATAAAATAAGATAATGTATATACAAAAATAAAATATATTTAGAAAAAATATTATTTAAGTATAAGTAATAAAAATAAAAGTATAATATTTTTATGTATTATTTTTTAAGTTTTCATCAAATAAAATAAAAAGTATATACTAATTAAATTATTTTTATGTTAGAAAAAATAAAAATAAAATACAAAATAAATGTGAAAATTTATAAAAATATTTTTTGATATTTTTTATGTTTGGAAAATAAGAAAATAAAATCAGAAATGAAAATAAATAGAAAAAATATAAAAATATGAAGAAATGGGCCAGGGGGTGCAGTCAGTAATGAGGGGGGTGTAAAAAACAAAGTCAGAACCAAGCCCAGCCCACTGACTTCATCTTCAACCTCTTGTTCAAAAACGTGTGCGCCCTGTACACAATCCCAGATCCTGCATACGCGCTCTAATGCAAAAACCCATAACATCAAAGTTGTAGCATTTTTCAAGACGAATTCAACCATATAAGAAACTTAATCTAACTCTCAAAGACCAGAGAGAATTTCTCTGGCCCTAAATTCTAACCTAATTTTTTCAGGAAGTTCATGGATCAAATTCTCTTAACACGATTAACTTAAATGAAAACTGAGCATATGTACAGCTTCATGGCTATGAATACTACATTTTTTATTCACAAACCTAAGCCTAATGATTCCTAAATAGAGAGATAGGAAGTTGACAAAAACCTGTTTCAGTTGACTTCGTGTATGGCAATGTGGAGCTTTTCAGTGAGGCCTGAGGTGTTTGGGAGCTTTCTTGAACTTCCTCTGACCTTCCCCAATGCCTACTTTGCCTTGAATGTGCTTGAACAAACCTGCAGAACTCAACCTGCACAAGCTGAAATTAAAAATGGTAAACCTTGCAAATGGAGTTACAGTCAGTGTTTAAGGGTTTGGATAGCTTGGATAAGTTATGTGGAATGTGTTTGAACCAGTTTGAGGCAAAATGCACGATGGGTTTTTGCTATGGAAGTCAAACTGCAGGGGGTACCCTGTTTTGCCAATGGAAGGTGATTTTGTGCTATAGCAGGCTTAAGGGCTCAAAGGCTCGTGTTTCTGGCTCAAAGGGATGTGTGAAACTTGTCTCAAAAGTTTTCAAAAGTTTGTCTTAACAGATGTGCAAGTTGTAGTGTATTTGACATGTTTCTTGTATTTTAAGCAAAAACAAGCAATGATGCAAGACAAGCCTGTACAGGCTATCTATCAGCCTGCACCTTTTGATCTTGGCCCCTCAAGTTGGTGGATGTTGTGTGCTGTACCAGATCTTGTTCAAGGCTCAAGGATTCTATTTGACATAAAGCAAGATTTTGACAAAAATGGCAATGTTACCTTTTACCATTTTTGGATTAATCTATTGTATAATGTTCTAATGACCAAAACAAAGCCTTAGACCAATGGATTTGCATTTAATTATTGAGTATGGAAGGGTTTTGGGACCTTTAATCAAGTACAAACAAGGTTGATTAGAGTTTGCAACTTGTATCAATATGATTATGTCATGGATCAAAAGTGGGTTTTTACCAACTTCAAGCCTTCGATTCTCCCTAACCACAAATGATTTTGGAGAGTTCTTTGACTTTTTAGAAAGCTTGTAACATGCTCTACATTCCATATTTGAAATGAAGTTTGAGATTCCAAGTGGAACTATGTGAAAAATGGTCATGAAGATAGGTCAAAATCCTGCCTAAACTAGGGCAAAATTTCACTAAGTTAAAAGTTTCATGGACCCTTGTTCCAAAAATAATAACTTGAGATCCAAGCTTCTTTTTGGAAAACTTTGTGAATAAAAGTTGTATACTTTGTGGAGGACTACAACTTTCATGTTGGAAGTTTTGTTTGATTCCTATTGCATCATGGTGAAAATGTTGGGCAAAGTTGGGAAAAATTAAGAAAATTTCATAACTTAGAAAAATTCTAAGTTATGAAATTTTTCAATCTTAAACCCTAATTTGCAAAATTTGGTTTCTTGATGAACAAGTTTCATATTTTGACACATATTGATGAAAAATGACCCTTGGCACTTTATTTTGACCAAAAAGTCAAAGTTTGACTTTTCAGTGTACAGTCAAATTTTGATCAATTGACTGGAAAATTCATCTGTCAATCCAATGCATTTGAGATCTTTTGAACCTTGTGAATAGGTCAAGATGATGCCATTGAGCCCTTGATTCCATGCTTGAACCCAATTTGCCATTGGCTAGGTGAAAAAAATCAGAAATTGCCCTTATACAGTCAAAACCCTAAAAATGACCATTTTGCCATTTTGATGATCTGATCAAATTTCTTGAGGAGTTGTGGTCCAAACTTGATAAAATGGTTAATATGAGTCTATAATGTTGATGTGGATAAAAAATTGTGAGGTTTGACTGTAAATTGGTCATAGTTGACTTTTTCCCCAATACAGTTGATTTCTAGATCAACTATCCAATTGACTGGGAAAAAATTTGATTCAAGGCTTGAAACTTGGTATGGACAATCTTGTAAGTCCAACATGAAGCATGAAAGTCATATTGGGCATTGGAAGTCCAAAAATCCCTGTGAAAACTCAACCCTAATTTAGGTCATCAGTGCAAGGAGATGTCTTGAGCAGAGCAAAACCCTAATCCTGTCTAGAGTTCAAGGAGTCTGGTGAGGGGAAATCTTGATAAAATGAGAGGGAAATTTTTGGGTACAACAGCTTCCCCTGTTCAATCTTCTTGAACCTGAAGAGTTAGATTGGCGAGTTTGCCTTTCGTGACTCGAAGGTAAAAGATGATTGGACACTAGAGTGCCCGTAAATTTGCAGTCGTTAAAATGTAGCTGAGGGAATGGGCTTAAAGATGCCATTTGGAGATGGTAGAATCTTGCTGGAGATGGGCTTAAAGATGCCATCCAAGACTTGTTTGTTGAGAATTAGGAGAATGAATATCAGAATGGTATCCGTATCTGGAACGTATCTGAGTTGTATCTGGAGATTGGATTCGTATGAGCAAAGGAATGGTGTCCGTGTCTAGAGCGTATCCGAGCTGTAACTGTTATTTGATTCTTGAATAAATATCAGAATGACTGCCGTGTCTGGAGTGTATCTGTATTGTATCTGAATTCTGAATGGGCGCTAGAAAAACATCCGCGTATGGAGCATCTCTAGGCTAGGGATAAATTCGGAATGAGTGACAGAATGACAACCGTGTCTAGAGCGTATCTAGATTGTATCTGAAGTTGATATTTTGTATGAGTAGCATAATGATTTCTGTGTCTGGAGTGCATCCGTACTGTAACTGAAATCTGGACAAGTGTCAGAATGACTTCCGTGTCTGGAGTGCATCTGAACCTGAAGTTGATGGTTGAATCTGAATGAGAAATAGAATGGCTTCCGTGTTTGGAGCATATCTAGTCTATATCTGATTGCTGAAGTCTGAATGAGTAGTAGAATGACCGTCGTGTCTGGGGTGTATCCATACTGTATTTTGACTTGAAATTCTGAATAAGTAATAGAATGACCGCCGTGTCTGGGGTGTATCCATACTGTATCTGAAATCTTTGAACATTTGTTAAAGGTAGCTTTTAATCTTATCCTGAAAAGGGTAAAATGTTAGCTAAAACACAAAGTTATGTTGCATGACATGTATGATGCAATAAAATGTGTTCTATCAATGTTTATGATATATGAATGTAATGTATGTGTATGTAAGCTAATTAGCTGTCTTGTTGAGGAAAATAAATCCTTGATAGCTGGAGATAATGAAATCTTTGAATGTTGCCGGGGAAAATAAATCCTTGACCGCTGTTGGGGATAGAAAATCCTTGGTGACTTGTGGGGGTGAACAAGAACTTTTACAACTTCTGTGGGGATGTGAGAGTCCTTCACGACTTTATGGGGAATAAAGAAAACCCTGACGATCTCTACTGGGGAATAAAAACCTGGGAGGCTTCAATTGGAGAAATGAGAACAAGAATCTTCGTTCTGCTGGGAAATAAACCTGTGGGGAGAAAGCTTATTCTGTTGGAGAGTTTTCAAAATCTTTGGTTGTATGCCAATCTATTGAGGAAGCAAGAATGAGAATCTTCATTCAGGCGTTTGGTTCAGGAGGTTGGGTGTATGCCAATCTTTTGGGGTTTTAAGAATGAGAATCTTCATTCTGTTAAGGGTATCAAGAGCTTGGGAGTATGCCAATCTTCTGAGGAATTATCCTTGGTTGGGGATAAAACAAAAGTTAACTTTTATCTGGTTGACTTCCAAGCTTTAAGATAACTTGCTGGGGAATTGGAGGAAACTGGATGGTCTTCCACCGGGGTTTAAAGGTTGAAGTTTTGGACTCTGTTGGGGAAGAAAGTTTTATCTTCGCTGAGGGTTTGCAGTTCAAAGTTTTCTGTCTCCGCTGGGGATTGGGAGTTTGGAAACTCAAATTTGATGGGGATTTTGAAACTTAACTCTGCTGGGGATATATATTGCAAAGATTCAACTCTGTTGAGGATCTGGATGATGCACTACAGGGAATTTCTTCTGGAATAGCCTAAAGACATTTTCCTAGACTTTCAACCTATCAGTAATTATCCTTTCTCATTTCGTTTTATTTGTAAGCAGTGATTATATTCAAATGCATATGCTCATTTAATAAATCATTGGACGTTTTCAAATAAAACACAAGTGTAAAAAAGAAAGAAAAGGCAAACAAATTTCTGCACTTTGAAGTATCTTTATATTAACTTTGTATAAGTATTTTGTACAAAGGAGACAGACATCCTAGTAAGAGAATGTTGTCATAAAAATGAGATAAAATTTATACAAAGAAAGATGGCTATGTGTAACAATTCCGTGGGGTTCCCATTTTGCTATAGCCTTCGTAACTCTGAGTATCTTGTCCATTCGTTGCTTCATCCACAGATGATTAGATTGATCAGAAGCTTGGAGCTTGTCCGTGAAGAGATTGTCCTTAAAGTGATCCGACGAGACATAGTCATACGCTTTAATTCCCTAAATTTTTCCTGGACCACCCTTTCGGGTTTTCGATCCACCGGGAAACCCTTTTTTGCCCAAGTCTCCCTTTCGGGTTTTCAACTTGCCGGGTGTACAAATTTTTTTTATTTATCCCTAATTTTTGCCTGAACCGCCCTTTCGGGTTTTCGATTCACCGAGATGCCCATTTTTGCCCAAGTCGCCCTTTCGGGTTTTCAACTTGTTGGGTCGTTTTATGCGTAGTATCTTTTGACTATGTCTGCATTCGCAGGGTACGGCAAGTCATCGCCATCCATGGTGGTCAAGATCATTGCCCCGCCAGAAAATATGTTTTTGATCACAAACTGTCCTTCGTAAGTAGGAGTCCATTTGCCCCTGAGATCACTTTGCGGTAAGATGATCCACTTAATTACAAGGTCCCCGACTTGATATACTTGTCTCTTGACTTTCTTGTTGAAGGCCTTGATCATACGTTTTTGATACGTCTGACCATGGAAAACAACAGTAAGTCGCTTCTCGTCAATCAAGTTAAGTTGATCAAGCCGGGTTTGAATCTAATCGTCTTTATTCATACCAGTATCCTTGATAGGTAAAACAACTTCCATGCCGTATACCAAAGAAAAGGGGGTTGCCCCAGTTGAAGTGCGTTCCGTGGTACGGTACCCGTGTAGAGAAAACGGTAACATCTCATGCCAATCCTTGTAGGTGACTGTCATCTTTTGAATGATCTTCTTGATATTTTTGTTCGCAGCTTCGACAACATCGTTCATCTTAGGCCGATAGGGAGATGAATTGTGATGTTGAATCTTAAACTGCTCGCACAGAGCGGTGATCATAGTATTGTTCAAATTTGTACCGTTGTCAGTGATAATCCTGTCGAGGATACCATACCGGTATATGAGATTTTGCTTGATGAAGCGGGAAACCACATTCTTCGTAACGGAGGCGAAGGAAGCTGCTTCGACCCACTTGGTAAAGTAATCAATGGCCACCAGGATGAAACAGTGTCCATTGGATGCAGTAGGCTTGATCTCTCCAATCATGTCGATTCCCCACATCGCGAATGGCCAAGGAGCTGTTAAGACATTGAGAGGAACTGGGGGAATATGTACCTTGTCGGCATAAATTTGGCATTTGTGACAAGTACGGGAATGTTGATGACAATCAACTTCCATGGTAGACCAGTAGTAGCCTGCCCGTAGAATCTTCTTAGCCATCGTATGACCGCATGAGTGGGTGCCAAAGGTGCCATTATGTAGTTTAGCCATGATCTACTCATCTTCAACCTTGTCCACATAACGGAGTAGGACACAATCAAGATTGCGCTTGTATAGGATACCATTGCTCAGAAAGAACTTGGCAGCGAACCTCCTTAAGAATTTTTTGTCGTTGACTGAAGCTCCTTCAGGGTATTCTTGTGCTTCGAGATACCTTTTGACGTCATGAAACCAAGGTCGGTCCACTACTTCTTCGGTATTGATCTCGTGACAATGTGCAGGTTCGTCCATCCGTTCAATGGTGATTTGAGGTGCCTCATTATCCTAATTAAGTTTAAACATGGATGACATTGTAGCTAGCGCATCTGCTAGCTGATTCTCTTCTCGCGGGAAGTGCTCGAAGGTAATCTGCTCGAAATGTGGTAACAATGTCAAGACATGTTCTTTGTAAGGGATGAGGTTAGGGTGCTTAGTATCCCACTCTCCTTTGATTTGACTGATAACCAAAGCTGAGTCCCCAAATACAATCAAAGATTTGATTCCCAAGTCAATAGCAGCCTTGAGACCAAAGATACAAGCTTCATATTCGGCCATGTTGTTGGTGCAGCTGAAGCAGAGCCTAGCAGTGAAAGGTGTATGCCAACCTTCTGGAGAGATAAGCACCGCGCCGATACCGTTTCCAAGTGAGTTGGAGGCACCATAAAAGTACAGAGTCCATCGGGATCCTTGTTCAGGTCCGTCATACGGTCTGTTCTCTTCAATGTTATCCAAAGTCATGATATCCTCGTCGGGAAAGTCGAACCTCATGGATTGGTAATCTTCGACAGCTTGATGGGCCAGATGATCGGCTAGCACACTCCCCTTTATGGCTTTTTGGGTCGTGTACTGTATATCATATTCGGTGAGGATCATCTGCCATCTAGCGATTCTTTCGGATAGAGCAGGTTTCTCGAAGATGTACTTGATCGGATCCATCTTAGAAATCAGTAAAGTAGTATGTGTCAACATATACTGCCTTAGCCAGAGAGCAGCCCATACCAAAGCGCAACAAGTTTTCTCGAGCAGTGAGTAGCGAGTCTCACAGTCAGTAAACTTTTTGCTAAGGTAATAAATGGCATGCTCTTTTCAGCCAGACTCGTCATATTGGCCCAGTACGCACCCCATTGAATTATCTAAGACAGTCAGATACATGATTAAAGGCCTTCCTTCGACGGGTGGCATCAAGATAGGAGGTTCCAGCAAATACTCCTTGATTTTATCGAAAGCAACTTGACAGTCATCATTCCATTAACCACCTGATCTTTCTTCAACAGTTTGAAGATTGGCTCACAGGTAGATGTTAGGTGAGAAATGAACCTTGCAATATAGTTTAGGTGTCCCAAGAAACCTCTGACCCCCTTTTCAGTGCGGGGGGTAGGCATTTCTCGTATAGCTTTGACTTTGGTAAGATCAACCTCGATGCCTTTGTTACTGACGATGAATCCCAAAAGTTTACCAGACCTGACTCCGAAAGTTCACTTGCTAGGGTTCAGTCTGAGTTTGTATTCCTTTAACCTGACGAACAACTTTTGCAGATGGTCGAGGTGTTCTTCTTCTGTCTGTGAACGAGCTATCATGTCGTCTACGTAGACTTCAATCTCATGATGTATCATGTCATGAAACAAAGCTACCATGGTTCGCTGATAGGTTGCCCCGGCATTCTTCAGTCTGAATGGCATCACTTTATAGCAGAAGGTACCCTACTGCGTAACAAAAGTAGTCTTCTCCATCTCTTCGGGGGCCATTTTGATCTGGTTGTACCCTAAAAATCCGTCCATGAAAGAGAATACCTTGTGTTGAGATGTGTTGTCAACCAAGATGTCAATGTGTGGTAGCGGAAAATCATCTTTAGGGCTAGCCCTGTTTAAGTCTCTGTAGTCCATGCACATTCTGACTTTGCCGTCCTTCTTAGGCATGGGCACAATGTTAGCAACCCATTATGGATAGGAAGTAACAGCAAGAAAGCCAGCATTGAACTGCTTCATCACTTCAGCTTTGATCTTTTCAGACATGTCGGGCCTCATGCGGCGAACTTTCTGTTTGATTGGTGGACAGTCTTCTCTTGTAGGGAGACGGTGAACCGCAATATTTGTATCCAGTCCCGGCATGTCTTCATAGGACCAGGTGAAGATCTCAACATATTCATTCAACAGCTGAACTAAGCGCTCTTTGACACTTGGCTCTAGGTTGGCACCCACTTTAACCTCTTTTCTGTCTTCCTCTGTTCCCAAATTGATAGTCTCTAACAACTCTTCATGGGGCAGAATAGCCCTTTCTTCTTGTTGCAAAAGTCTAGCCAACTCTCCAGGCACTTCACAGTCTTCATCACCTTCGTATTCGGCATGATTGACCAGATCTTCAGAGTCATTAAAGGCCATAGTAGAATTGTTACCCATGGAATCCGGAGTGGATGGGTACCTGCATTTTGTGAGTGTGGGTGTGTGTAAGGGATAGCCACCTTTAAAAAAAATAAACTGTAAAAAGAAAGAAAATGAACACAAAGTTTATATATGAAAATGTCCATGATTCATTAAAAATGGCATAGGAAAATGAAGAATCAAAACCCTTACAAATGGACCTATATTCCCCGGGTAAGGCATAAGGCAAAAAGTGTACGAATTGTTTAAAAGTTATTACAGACCAACAAAAAATGTTCAAAAGATAAATTACTGATTGATGAATGTAATGGCAACGAAGTCTTTCGCCTCCCAGTTGTTCAGTCCTCCTTCAATGGTTGGAAAGATCCAGTCTTCAAAATTGCTTGCTTCTTCATCATCCTCTAAAGCATGAACTCCATGATGAATGATTTTCAATGGCGGTCCTCCAGCCCGGGAGCGACGCACAGCCTTCTAACTAGCAGCAGTGAAACCTAAACCAAACTTATCTGTCTTGTAAGGAAAATATGGCAGTTGACCCCATACTGTGCTTCCTCTTTCCTTGATCACAGCCTCCATGTCTTTAAGGGATGACATCCGAGACACAGGTTTGGTAATGATGGGCACAGCAGTCGTTGTCTTGGTTACCGCAACTTCAGGAGAAACCTCTTCAAAGTGTTGGAAAGGTGTTTCTATGAATTCACCATCTAACTCCACGTAGCGGAAAGAGTTAAGGTGGCTTATCATATACTCCTCCTCACCATGAACTATTATGATTTTACCCTAGACTGGATATTTTAACATTTGGTGTAGAGAAGAAGTGACTGCCCCAGCGTTGTGGATCCATGGCCTTCCCAACAAGCATGAATATGAAGGACGGATGTCCATCACATAAAATGTAGAGTTGAAAATTTCCGTTCCCACCTTAATTGGGATGTCCACTTATCCGTGAACCATCCTCTTAGAACCGTCAAAGGCTCTAACAATGATATTACTGGGCTTTAAGGTCAAACCTTCACAGTCTAGCCTGTCCAATGCTTTCTTTGGTAGGACATTTAAAGATGAATCAGTATCAACAAGAACGTGAGCAAGTGTGGTCCCTCTACACTCTACCGAGACATGCAGCGCATCATTATGCTTTCTTCCCTTAGATGTTAGATCAACGTCAGAGAAGCCAAGACCATTGTCGGCTGTAAGGCTGGCTACACACTCTTGAAACTGATCCGCAGAAGTTTCTTGAGGCACGTGCGCCGTCTTTAGGAATTTGATCAAGGCTTTGGCATGAGCCTCGGAGCAGAGCAATAGAGCCAGCATAGAGATTTTTGAAGGGGTTTGCCCCAGCTGCTCTACGACATCATAGTCGCTTTTCTTAATTATCTTTAAAATCTCCTCCATTTCCTTTTGGGTGGTCTCGGGGATAACCAAAGTCTGAGCCCTCGTCCTGACGGGCGCTTCTTGGATCCCCTTACCTTTATCAGCAGTAACAGCAGAGGGTATAGCTTCGGGAGTAACAATTTCTTCAATAACTGGACTTCACACAGATGTCTTGACTGGCACAGGAGCACTTGAGGGTCCGAAGATCGCCCTTGGAGGAGCAATCTCCGGAGAGAAGATTCTTCCGCTACGAGTGATCTTACTTATCCCCGCAATATTTCCTATGTCAGGAGTTTCTTCATCGGAACTTTCTTCAACTGATTCGATCTGCTTAACACTGTGGTAGAAGATCTCTCCTCCATAATTCCACGGTATTGTCTTGTTGGACTTATATGGGATAGGCCCTAGCATAGTAATCTTCAGCGGTACACACTTTGGATCGGGTGTAATCTTAACAGGTCTTTTGGAGACCTTGGAAATATTGTCGGAAATGGTGATTATAGCAACATCATTGATTGGAGTAACAGGAGTAATAAAAGTTTTCTTGAAGAGGATTTCTTGAGTATCCATCAGGCGATGGATGACTGACTTCAATAGCGGACAGTCGGATTGCAAGGTCGAACAAAGGTAAAAATATTTTCCACAGCCTGGGAAAATCCCGGCTTTCAACAGATTCATCTTGATCATTGACAACGGAGTCAATAAGTCATCAACAACAGTAACATGAAGATCTTCTACAATAGCATGGACATTATGACCATGTTTTGGCATAGGAGTGGATATCACATTAGGTTTTTCGGGGCCATCAAACCCACCTCCTTGGTATCTATTAAATCTTAGATCTTGTTTTTAAGGGCCCAACAGTTGTTGGTGTCGTGCCCTACACTGTCTGAATGATATGCACATTTTGCATTGGAATGATAGTAGGGAGAAGAGGTATTTGGGTTCTTCAGCGCCTCTTTCAAGTTTGAAAGGTTTAATTTTAACAGATGAGGGAGAACCTGAGTAGGAGTCACATTGATCCGAGTGAATTTCCGTTATGGCCTTTCTATCCTTTGCTGGTTAGCTCTAGGTTGACTGCTTCGAGGTTGATCGGCTGAGGAGTTTTGAATCATCACAGCCCCCACCGCTGGTCGGCGCTCCATTCTTCCATGATTTCTCTGGGTGTAAACAGCAGAAACTTCCTTCTTGGCTGGAAAGGTCTTCTTGATAGCGGCGGAAGCAGATGCATCCTTCTAAATTTTACCGCTCTTAATACCAGCTTCGACCCTTTCACCTATCAGAATTAATTCGGTGAACCCTGATGATGAGCTCCTGATCAAGTGATTAAAGAATAGACCTGACAGGGTCCCCAGAAACATATCAACCAGCTCTCTTTCAGACAATGGTGGCTGCACCCTTCTAGCCAAATCCCGCCACTTCTGGGCATACTCCTTAAAGCCTTCATTAGAGACCATACCCATACTCTGTAATTGAGTACGAGTAGGCGCTAAATCTGCATTATATTGGTATTGTCGGTAGAAAGCAGCAGCCAAATCTTCCCAGTTATAAACATCAGATCTTTCAAGCTGATAGAACCAATCCAATTGCGTACCCGACAAACTATCTTGAAAAAATTGGACCCACAAATCCTTATCAGAAGAGTGAGGTTGGATCTTTCTGACGTAGGACCGCAGATGCATCTTCGGACAGAACAAACCGTCGTATTTAGCAAATGTAGGCACTTTGAACTTGGGGGGAATGACGATCCCAGCAACCAACCCTAGTTCTTTGAAATCCAGCCCAGGTACTCTTTGTACCTCCATGGCTGCCAGCTGATCTTCCATATTTTTATACTTATCGTCCGCCGGAGGGTACTGCTGCTCAGAGTAATCTTCATCCTCTTCTTCTTCTTCCTCTTCAACCTCAGACTCAGAAGGTACCACAACTCCTTTTCCTTTGCCAACCCATTCATCAGACGCCGAGGGGAAATCCAGGACTCTCCTAGCTTGGTTCTCAAATCTTCTTCCCATAGTGGCCACACCAATTCTTTTCTTTTTCTTCTTTTCTTTTTCCTTCTCTAACAATTCTTTAAGGTCCTCTTGACCCTTTGCCAAGGTCATGAGGAGTTGTTGGAACTGCGAATTCTGTGCTTGCAGATCTTTGACCGTCTGCTCTATATCCATCTTGCTAATAAACAACAGAAAGATAAGGAAACCTGGTGTGAAGACCTGTTTATGCATATGATGAATGATATGTATTCATGTAATGCATTCAAGGATTCATAAATTCAAAGTTATTGCAAACAAAAAGACCACACGTCATATTAATAAGAAGAAATTTATTAGTACATAAATGCCCCATGGGTAAAATACTACAAACTTCTTAATGTAAAAAGACGTTGCGCATCCTCTTTGGTGCGATGTAAGTGTTGAGAGTCTTCTCTTTATGGAGTCGACGGGTAAGTTCCAAAACCTTCTTCTCACTGGCGTAGAAGTTGGCTTCAAAAGTATTCCATTCTTCCTTGAGCTGTATCCAACTTTTTTGCAAATCCTCAAATGATGTTTGCATGTCAGGATGTAGGAGGGTGTATGGGACCTCCCCTTCCATAACATGCTCTTTGATCCTGGGAAGAATGTAGGGGTAAGGCATCATAAGATTCTGGGCGCGGGTTCGTACCCACTTGAGATAAAGCTCAAAGGGGATGGAATTCTTGTGTCCCAGTGTCTTACTGTCCACTTTGTTGGGCATCCTCCAAGCTCGGATAAATCTTTGTCGAATTCCTTGAGCGTCGTTGTCGAAGTCAAAAACCAAGTCTGGAATCAGCATGTCATGAGGGCCATCCCTTTGGGCATACCCAAATTGTCTCAGAGCCAAGCAGGGGTTGTAGGAACTTCCTCCCCTAATGCCAAGTAGTGGGACATTAGGGAATTCCCCACAACGATCAATGATGATGACATTTTCTCTGGACCGAGAACACCAATGAACATCAGAATGTGTGAGACTCATCAATCGTTGTGACCACCTTAAGCCTTGTTCATTCTTCAAGACTGATTGGGGAAGGTGAGAAATAAACCACCTTGCTAGAAGAGGAGTACAGCACATGAGAACACCTCTTCTCCTTATTGTTCGTGTGTGAAATGAGTGGAGGATATCCCCAAGCAATATAGGCACAGGATTCCGAGATATGAAAATTTTGACAACATTCACATCTATAAGCTGATCAGGGTTTGGGACCAAGACCAACCCGTAGATGAGAAGTGCTACAACATCTTCAAAAGCTTGCAGATCTAGAGAATTCCAGCATTCTTGTGCCTTCTCAAACAGAAACTTTGCCAAGAAACCCTTGACACCACTTCTGGTTTCCCAATGACCTTTGATATCAGATGGTTGCAAGTGTAAGGCTTGAGCAACATCTTCAGGCTTTGGTTCTCTTTCTGTACCGTTGTTGGGTAGTTGATGGAGAATAGGAATCCTCAGGAGTTGAGAAAATTCCTCCAAAGTAGGTACTAGTTGGTAATCAGGAAATGTAAAGCAATGGTGTAGGGGGTCAAAGAACTGGAAGAGAACTTTCACCATGTCTTCTTCAATGTTGGAGTTGACCAAGTTGAGAAGTCTACCATGTCTTTCACTGAAGAGAGAATTCTCTGGAATCTTGGAAGTAAGCTCCTTGAGTTGAGGAGGGATTCTCACAAGGTTGACCTGAATAGTTTTCCTGCGGAGTGATTCCATAACCTACAAAACAGGAACAAAGATGAAGATCCAAACCCTTGAAATGGTTAGTGGATGCATATGATGTTTTATGATGTTCATGATGTATGCACAAGTATATGTACAATCAAGTCACACAAGTTCCTAGTTTCAGGCTTGCATGGGGTTTCATAGGTAAATACCCTCTTGAAGTTAGTTGGCTCAACCTGTACTATAAATAGTAACCAGGTTCTAAGGAGCTCAATTTCACTGGATTATTTTCTGTGTTCATTGTTTCAGTTTAGCCACTTAACTGGCGACCAAAATATTCCAATAAAATAACCCTCAATGAGTGTAGTATCGAGTATCTACCAACTTCGTACTGCACCAAAGCTGGTCATCTCACTACCCCTAATAAGGCCAAGATGGTCAAGTAAAGGTTCTAAGAGTTCATTAGTTCTTCATGACATCACTCAGCGGCCCTGTATTCTCTTTGGTTGACTCAAAGGCTACTGGTACCCACAAATATGTCGCACTAATATAGCTATTGCTTCAACCATGTCGGTATACCCCGCACAGTTTCCACAATGTATTGCTATTTACCTATGAATGTTTCCCAAAAATCCGAGTGGAGGATTCAAACCCAAACAAGAGAACCAAATGTAAAGAAATCAAAGCAAACAAGATAAGCATGTGAAGGTGATCTAAACGCTAAGGTTACTCAACTTTTTAAATATTCCCCAGCAGAGTCGCCAGTTCTGTGATATGGTGGGAGAACTGACTTGAGGTTTTGCGTTTGTGTTCGTAAATGTTTCGGTTTAGCAAGAGTCGCCACCGACTTTTTATTTTATCCAAAGGAAAGGTCAAAAAGCACAGGAAAGACCTTTGAGATGTTTTCTTGGGTTCGGGGAGTAGATTATGAAAAGGGAAGGTGCAAGCACCCTTTTCATCCATGGTTTTTCATGGGCTCTTAGTTACTTGTTTAGATCACTTGCTTTTGCTTTTCAATTGTTTGAAATGGTGATTTGTGTGTGGTTTTGAAAGATGTTTTGAAAAGAGGTCATTGTTGTGGCAACCTTTGTAATGATTCTTGTTTGAATATATACAAAGGTGTATTGTCTTTTGAAAAGATTTTTCAATGTTTGATTGTTTGAAAGTTTGTTTTTTGGGAAATGTTTTGAAATTGTGTTGTGAAGTGTGTTTGAAAATAGCAAGGATGTTTTGCAAGTTTTGATAAATTAACTAAGAGTTGTCTACCCTATTTTACTCAAAGATCTTTCCTATACGCTTTTAACCCTTTTGACAGTGTTGTTTTACCATTGCATTTGGTAAACAACCTTGTATTAGGATGTTAAACGGGACAGACGCGGGTTATCGTATGGACCATGATAACAATTGTGCTAAGTATCTTTAGCAAATTTTGAGGGACTAGATCATTTTGTATAGGCAACCAAGATAGCGTCATCGAGGGACTATGATCTTTTGTTTTATTTTTGTTTTGCCAAAGTACTCAACATGCATAACATGGCCTATTTTCAAGGCAACAAGTGGATGAAACCCTAGGGGTGCATGTGTGCATTATGTTTGTCATTTTCATGCATTTAGGTCTTGTATTAGGTCTAACTATTTGTTTGATTTTGGACTTTTCGCATACAAACCCTAATCTCTAGCATGACATATTTGTAAGCATAAAGTGCGTAAAATAAAACTACACTATTACAACATTTGATATGGGGAGAGGGATAAAATTTTTAAATGGGGGATATTTGCAAGAAAATAAAACCCTAATATTTACTATTACATCCAAGTTGAATAATTGGTACAAATAATAAATGAACAATATTTAAATAAATAAATTAAATAAATATGCAAACTATTATGAATATGCAAAAAATGTTTTGTTTATTTTCATGTATGTAAAAATATAATATTTAATGTAAAAAAGAAATAAAAAGATTATTTTTCTATTAAGGGCAAAAACCCTAATTTTCTTTTAAGAAAGCAAATATATATTATATATATTTTTATGTACAATAAAATAAGATAATGTATATACAAAAATAAAATATATTTAGAAAAAATATTATTTAAGTATAAGTAATAAAAAGAAAAGTATAATATTTTTATGTATTATTTTTTAAGTTTTCATCAAATAAAATAAAAAGTATATACTAATTAAATTATATTTATGTTAGAAAAAATAAAATAAAAAAACAAAATAAATGTGAAAATTTATAAAAATATTTTTTGATATTTTTTATGTTTGGAAAATAAGAAAATAAAATCAGAAATGAAAATAAATACAAAAAATATAAAAATATGAAGAAATGGGCCAGGGGGTGCAGTCAGTAATGAGGGGGTGTCAAAAACAAAGCCAGAACCAAGCCTAGCCCACTGACTTCATCTTCAACCTCTTGTTCAAAAACGCATGCGCCCTGTACACAATGCAAGATCCTGCATACGTGCTCTAATGCAAAAACCCATAACATCAAAGTTGTAGCATTTTTCAAGACGAATTCAACCATATAAGAAACTTAACCTAACTCTCAAAGACCAGAGAGAATTTCTCTGGCCCTAAATTCTAACCTAATTTTTTCAGGAAGTTCATGGATCAAATTCTCTTAACACGATTAACTTAAATGAAAACTGAGCATATGTACAGCTTCATGGCTATGAATACTACATTTTTTATTCACAAACCTAAGCCTAATGATTCCTAAATAGAGAGATAGGAAGTTGACAAAAACCTGTTTCAGTTGACTTCGTGTATGGCAATGTGGAGCTTTTCAGTGAGGCCTGAGGTGTTTGGGAGCTTGCTTGAACTTCCTCTGACCTTCCCCAATGCCCAGTTTGCCTTGAATGTGCTTGAACAAGCCTGCAGAACTCAACCTGCACAAGCTGAAATAAAAATGTTAAACCTTGCAAGTGGAGTTACAGTCAGTGTTTAAGGGTTGGGATAGCTTGGATAGGTTATGTGGAATGTGTTTGAACCAGTTTGAGGCAAAATGCACGAGGGGTTTTTGCTATGGAAGTCAAACTGCAGGGGGTGCCCTGTTTTTATCAATGGAAGGTGATTTTGTGCTATGGAAGGCTTAAGGGCTCAAAGGCTCGTGTTTCTGGCTCAAAGGGATGTGTGAAACTTGTCTAAAATGTTTTCAAAAGTTTGTCTTAATAGATGTGCAAGTTGTAGTGTATTTGACATGTTTCTTGTATTTTAAGCAAAAACAAGTAATGATGCAAGACAAGCCTGTACAGGCTATCTATCAGCCTGCACCTTTTGATCTTGGCCCCTCAAGTTGGTGGATATTGTGTTCTGTACCATATCTTGTTCAAGGCTCAAGGATTCTATTTGACTTAAAGGAAGATTTTGACAAAAATGGCAATGTTACCTTTTACCATTTTTGGATTAATCTATTGTATAATCTTCTAATGACTAAAACAAAGCCTTATACCAATGGATTTGCATTTAATTATTGAGTATGGAAGGATTTTGGGACCTGTGATCAAGTACAAACTAGGCTGGTTAGAGTTTGCAACTTGTATCAATATGGACATGCCATGGATCAAAAGTGGGTTTTTGCCAACTTCAAGCCTTCGATTCTCCCTAACAATAAATGATTTTGGAGAGTTCTTTGACTTTTTAGAAAGCTTGTAACATTATCTACATTCCATATTTTAAATGAATTTTGATTGTCCAAGTGGAACTATGTGAAAAATGGTCATGAAGATAGGTCAAAATCCTGCCTAACCTAGGGCAAAATTTCACTAAGTTAAAAGTTTCATGGACCCTTGTTCCAAAAATCATAACTTGAGATCCAAGCTTCTTTTTGGAAAACTTTGTGAATAAAAGTTGTATACTTTGTGGAGGACTACAACTTTCATGTTGGAAGTTTTGTTTGAATCCTATTGCATCATGGTGAAAATGTTGGGCAAAGTTGGGAAAAATTAAGTAAATTTCATAACTTAGAAAAATTCTAAGTTATGAAAATTTTCAATCTTAAACCCTAATTTGCAAAATTTGGTTTCTTGATGAACAAGTTTCATATTTTGACACATATTGATGAAAAATGACCCTTGGCACTTGATTTTGACCAAAAAGTCAAAGTTTGACTTTTCAGTGTACAGTCAAATTTTGATCAATTGACTGGAAAATTCATCTGTCAATCCAATGCATTTGAGATCTTTTGAACCTTGTGAATATGTTAAGATGATGCCATTGAGCCCTTGAGTCCATGCTTGAACCCAATTTGCCATTGGCTAGGTGAAAAATCAGAAATTGCCCTTATACAGTAAAAACCCTAAAAATGACCATTTTGCCCTTTTGATGATTTGATCAAATTTCTTGAGGAGTTGTGGTCCAAACTTGATCAAATGGTTCATATGAGTCTATAATGTTGATGTGGATAAAAAATTGTGAGGTTTGACTGTAAATTGGCCACAATTGACTTTTTCCCCAATACAGTTGATTTCTAGGTCAATTGTCCAATTGACTGGGCAAAAATTTGATTCAAGGCTTGAAACTTGGTATGGACAATCTTGTAAGTCCAACATGAAGCATGAAAGTCATATTGAGCATTGGAAGTCCAAAAATCCTTGTGCAAACTTAAACCCTAATTTAGGTCATCAGTGCAAGGAGATGTCTTGAGTAGAGCAAAACCCTAATCCTGTCTAGAGTTCAAGGAGTCTGGTGAGGGGAAATATTGATAAAATGAGAGGGCAAATTTTGGGGTACAACACTAACCACACCACCCCTTGTTTTAATTTTCCTACTAGGTTAGAAAATGTACCCCCCTGTGCTTTTAGGCCCAGTTCAATATCTGAACTTGGGCCCTTGCTGAACAATCCCCCTCTTTTGCTATGTATTACATATCTACACCACCTTCATGATTTAGGGCCTAAATCCAATATTTGGATTAAGGGCCCTGCTTTTTACATCTCTTGAATTTACTAGTTAAGTAAAATACACCTCCTGACGTTTTTTCAATTAAAGCTTTATTTTTCTTTTTTCTTTTTTATTTCATTCATTTATTTACATTATAATTACTATTTTAATATTTAATATATTTTTATATATATTCTAAAATTGTTTTATTATTAAATTAAAAGTTCATTTTACTAATTCATTCTTAATTACTTTTAAATTGCATTAAAATTCTTTTCATCATGCATTAAAAATATTTTTCTCATATTATATAATATATTTGAAAATATCTAACCAGTCAAATACTAACCACTCTTTTACTAATTTAATAAACTCAAGAATTTATTTTCGAAAAGGATTATGGAGATATTTCTCGTTAACTGTGAACTTCGTCTAACAACTTTGCTATTCACACACCCAGACTGGGTTCAAGGAGAATTCAAAATATCTTCGTAATCTATAAAAAAACACCAACCAACTACGAACTACGAATTAGGATTCTGATTCCTCATAAGAGGATACATAGGTGTTGACCCCAAAACTTTCCCTCACATTTTCACACAAGACATGCTCATTGAGGTCCTCAATTGCTCAAGGTTGACCAAGAAATGACCAGACAAATTCTCCTCCTAAGCAATGAACCTCTAATTAGGGTTTCACTTTTCACCAAGACGTGTGAACTCCAAAGGTCTCAAATGTTTCCCATTGTCCTAATATTCCTCCAAGATTATCCATGACAAATTTCATGCCTTACACTACAAGTTTGCCTAGTCAATTGCTCAAATGTTTGAAAATCAACTATATTAGGTCAAAAGTCAACTATGGCCTATATACAGTCAAACTTCAAGATTTTTGGATACTATCAACATTTTCAAGTGATATACATCATTTGATCAAGGGTAGATCATGATTCCTCAAGAAATGCTTCTAATGTATCAAAAGTCAAGAATTGTTAAATTTGGGTTTATATAGGAAAAGTCAACTGAACTTTGACTAGGCATAACTTTCACATACTTCATCCATTTTCCCCAACCAAAGCTCATTTTGAAGAGAATCTCATTCCCTACAACTTCTTTGTTTCCCTCAAGTCAAAAAATGAACCATTTGAAATATACAAGATCATACATTACATGTCATTTTCATAAAGTCCACAAAAGACACTTTTTTCAAAGACCTTTTACATTAAGATAATATCGTCAAATGCAAAATTGATCAAAAGAGGGATTGAAGTAGACATCCCGGGATTTCCAAAAAGTCAGAGATCATCATCATGAGATAAAATTTGAGCAAGTTATGAAGTGCACAAGTTGAGCAATTTTCAAGGAAATGCATGAAATCTCAATGGAGCAAATTTGTGATTTAAAGTTATTGGGCCTAACTTTTTAGAGTTCAAATATGTTCATGATGTGTCCAGGGACCTCTAAATCTATCCATGCATTTTTTTTATTATTATTTATTTGAATTTTTATTGATTTAAATATGAATTAAATCAAATTAAAACTAAATAAAATTGCATTAAATAGTAAATATTGGTTATGGCAATATGGGCTGATGGTTTGAATTATTTTTGGCTCCAAAATTTCGTGCAAAGGAGGCCAGGTGCATTGCACCTCAAAATGGGCAAGAATTTGCATTTTTGGAACTTTTTTAATGTGTTTGATTTTGGTTTGAAAGAAGGCCATTATGGGTGGATTCTTACCACCTTTGATAGCCCTCTTCTTCCTCTATAAATACAAGACCAAGGCATGAGCAAAGGACACGAAAAATCATTGCTAGAGAGTTGCCACAAATTTCACAAAAAAAAAGCATAAAAGTTGTGAAATTCGAAACTGATTTTTTCAGCCATCATCCATCCATACCAACTGCTCAGTCGTATTCCTAAGATTCCTAGGAACTTATTCCATCCATTACCAAGGCTTGCAATATCTTAGATCACCGGATCCACGCATCACCGGTTGGTAAGGTTTCTTGAAACTGAAATTTCATATTCACACCATGTAAATACCTATTGCATCCATATTTGTGCTATTAACAATCATTGTGAATATTTTAACGTGTTTCATGTGAGGGAAGAGGTTCGACCTCTGCCTCTTGCATTTTGTTTTTCCTCTAATTTTACTTGCAGATCCAATGTTCATAAGGCAAGCGTGTGCACCATATACTATCAGATCACCACCATCCAATCTAGATTCAGTGCTCTCAACGTGCAGTCCATCATGCACCCTCAACAACCTCCCTCACTGAATCTAATAGCACCTTTGGGCTGACAGCAACTTAGGCTCAGTGAGTTTCAAATCTTATACCCCCCATATTTCTACTGATGTTTTGTCCCATTTACATTTTTCTTCTTTTTTCTATTTATTTGTTTAATTGTTTTTTATTTATAACAATATAAAATTAGAAAAAAATCATAAAAAATATAGTTTAGGTTTTATTATTAAATTAATTTTGTAAGTTAATTAATAATTACTTTAACATTTTGCTTAATTTAAAATTAAATAGACTTAGATTAATTCATTTGCTTTTCATAATTAAAAATATCAAAAAAAAAACTTAGAATTATTTCTTTTCTTTAAAATTTCCATTCTCATTAATAAATTAACTTTCTTTAAATCTAAATTTAGGTTAGTTAATTTTACTTAAACCATTTTCTTAATTAAATCAAAACAAACAAAAATATTTCTTTATTCACTTATAATTGCCTTAGGATTTTTTAGACGTCTTTTTCCATTTCGCACGCGTTATTTACTTTCGCACTTTTTCATACTAATGTATCTGCTTATGAGATGTAATAGAATTAACTAGGACTCTTTTACTTCTTTCTTTATTTCTCCCCCAATTTTTGGACTTGTAATAATCTCCCTCCCCTAAGCATTGTAATAGCGTATGGAATGGTACGCACACTTTGCATTTGGGTTATACTTCGGAGATGATGTGTTGGGATCTTGAGGAGGATCACGCAGTGTTACCAATTATGCTTTCAACAGATGTTGTAATGCTTAAGCCAACAGCATATTAATCCTGGTGAATTATCTCCTCGGAGCGTCGGACCTATGTTGATTGCCTGGTTCTTGGGGTCGAACAGGTGTTGGATTAGAGATTAACAAGGCCCCTACATATTGGTGACGATCATTCTTACTACAGCTCCTTTGGCCATAGATAGAATTGGTTTATTTCTTTCCAATGAGTGGTTTCTTCACAGTACTAGAGGGTGGAGCCATTTGAATCTTCCCGCTTTTGATACCACTCTCCACTCGTTTTCCCGTCAAAATCAACTCAGTAAACCCTGATGAAGAACTCTCAATAAAGAGATTAAAGAATGGACCCATCAGAGTGCCCATGAGCATGTCCATCAATTATCGGTCAGTCAAAGGGGGTACACCCTTCCAGCTTAATCTCTCCATTTTTGAGCATACTCCTTAAAGCCTTCGTTCGATCCCATAGTCATACTCTGTAATTGCACACGAGTTGGTGCAAGGTTAGCATTATATTGATATTGTTTGCAGAAGGCAGTAGCCAAGTCCTCCCAAGAACAGATATTAGTCGCCTCTAGGTTATAGAATCATTACAACCGTGTCCTTGATATGCTCTCTTGAAAGAAATGAACCCATAACTTCTTATTCGCAATGTGTGGTTGGATCTTTCGGACATATGACCTTAAAGGGAGTTTTAGACAAGAGATCACATCATATTTGGCGAAGACCTTGAATTTGTGAGGGATGACCACCCCTGGGATCAAACCTAGGTCTCCAAAGTCCAATCCTGACACTTTTTGAATTTCCACGGCTTTAATTTGGTCTTCTAGCTGCTTGTATTTGTCATCCTGTGGAGGGTACTACTCATCAGAATAGTCTTCATCCTTAGAAATCTGGTTATTTCCACCCCCAACCTGATGCTTTTTACATCCTCTTCTTGATTGATGTCCTTCTTAGAACAAACATCTTCTACTTAAACCAGTCAAGCAGGACCTTTGAACCTTCTTCCCATGTTGAGGATAACAACCCGCTTCTTAGTTTTCTTCTTTGTGACGAGAAGTGCCATTATCTCTTGTTGTCCTTTGGCTAGGTTCAGGAGAGTCTTGAAACTATGCGTGTTGAGTTTGAAGATCTTTGACGGTTTGCTAGAGAGCCATCTTATACTGAAATAAACAGTAAATAGATGAGGAAACTTGTATCAGAAAACCTGCTTATGAAATGATGCATGATATGTGGATGCAATATTTTCAAGGACCTTAAAATATTTAAATTTTCTAGTCAAAAAGGAAATAGAAACGAATATTGCATTAATAAGTTCAAAAATTACAAGTGCCTCTTAGGCTTACAATGAAAAAGAAAAAAGGGTCTTAAAGAGATAAAAAAACAAAAATTCCTAAGACCTAAGACTCAAGTCTCCCACGGATTCTTCCTCTTCGTTTTGATGTATGCGATAAGGCTTTTCTCCTCGTGAAGTCGCTTTGCGAGCTCTAACACTTTCTTCTCGCTTGCATAGAATTGAGCTTCAAAGGTGTATCATTCTACCTTGAGTTGAATCCAAGATTTCTACAATTCTTCGAGGTTAGTAGGAATGTCCAGATGGAGAATGGTATAAGGAATACCCCCCTCGGCAATGGGCTCCATAATCACTGGTAGGATAGCTGGATATGGCATTATGAGGTTTTGAGCGCGAGCTCGTACCCATTTGAGATAAGGCTCCAGAGGGATAGAATTATTATGTCCTAAAGTCTTGCTATCAATCTTACTTACCATGCCCCAATCTCGTACAAACCTTTGATGATAACCTTGAACATCGTTCTCGTAGTTGAACACAATACCTTGGATAAGCGTGTCATAAGGACCATTTCTTCGAGCGTAACCAAACTGACGTAGAGCAAGAGAATGGTTATAAGTAATACCTCTCCTAATACCAAGGAGAGGAACATTAAGGAATTCCACATAGAGGTTAATGATAGTAACATCTTCTAGAGATCGGGAACACCAATGAATATCCGAATCAGAGAGCGACATCACCCTTTGCGACCACCTCAAACCTTATTCATTATTCAATACCAATCGGGTAAGGTGCGAAATAAACCACCTAGGTAGAAACAGTATGCAACATATAAGAGCCCATTTCTTTCTCATAGTACGAGTGTGAAGAGAATGCAGAATATCTCCAAGAAATATAGGCACAGGGTTGCGAGACAGGAAGATTTTGACAGTATTCACATCTATGAGTTGGTTTGGATTAGAGAATAGTACTAACCCATATATTAGAAGATCCAATATTTCTTCAAAAGCTTGAAAATTCAAAGCCTCCAAAAACAGTCGAGCCTTCTCTAACAGAAATTTAGCTAGGAAACCCTTGACTCCACTCCTTGTTTCCCAATTAGCTACAATGTCGGACCGCTTCAAACGCAAGGCTGATGCAATTTCTTCAGGTTGTGGATATTTCTCTAAACCAGTGAAAGGTATTTGATTGAGAACAGGTACTTCTATTAATTGAGAAAGTTCATCCATTGTGGGTACCAACTGATAATCAGGAAAGGTGAAGCAGTGATGTATAGGGTCAAAGAACTGGAATATAACTGTTGTACCCCAAAATTTGCCCTCCCATATTCTTCAAGATTTGTCAAAAGCATGCTTCAAAATTCCCCAAGGGTTGCATAGTTCAAGGGCCTCCTAACAGTCAAAATTAGGGTTTTGGTTCTGACAAAGAAAATGAAGTTTCCAAGGGTCCAATCAAGTCCCACATGCCTACAAATATGGTCAAGCATCCTCATACCAAGTTTCAAGACTTACAGCACAAAATTGCACAGTCAAAAACCCTAGTTGCACTACAGTCAACTGTAGGGGCAAAATGGTCAGTTGACAGTCAAAAGTTCAAATTTTTGGTCAACATCTCATTTTGAAGCCACAAACATCATTTTATCAATGCTTGATCATGATTCTCAAAGCTTGGCTCAAAAATCATTAAAATGCAAAAGTTTCCATATTTGGACAGTTGAAAAAGTCAACTGTAAATTGACCAGGGCATAACTTCCACATGGATTATCAGAAAAATTCCATCCAAAGCTCATTTTGAATATAAAGACATTTCCTACAACTCCTCTTCACACTTCAAGTCCAATAAATGCTCTCACAAAAAGTTATCAATTTCAACATTATAGGTCATTTTCAAAAGTCAACAAAAAGGGACTTTAAGTCAAAGGCCATAACTTGAGATTGGTAAATCAAAATGACATGGCACCAAAGGCATTGGTTATAGGACTCAAAATCATTTCCAAAATGTCCAAGAACATGAGCAAAGCTTAAAAATTGAGCAAGTTATGCCTTGTGGAAGTTGGGAAATTTTTGGATATTTTGAAAAGTCAACATTGCTTCAAATGACCTAAAATTGCTAATGGGCCTCTTTTTCTTCCACAATTCATTATCCAAGGCATGTGCACGACCATTTGGCCCAAAGGGAAGTTTTTCATCATTTTATTTTATTTATTTGGATTTTTAATCATTAATAATTCATTTAATTAAATTAAATAGGTGAAAAATACTAAACCTAATGTTTTGAATCTTTTTGTGCATAAAATATCTCCAAGATTTCGTGCAAATCAGATTAGGAAAGAATTGAAGGTAATTGGACATGATTTGGTGGCAAATATGCATGAAAAGATTGAAAACTAATGCCATAAAAATCAAATATTGATTCATCAATTCATGGATCTTTTTGACCAAATTCTTTGACCTAATCATTCACACATAAGTATAGAATGCAAACCTAATCCTAGAGACCTCCCAGGCTGCGCCAGAAATCCCTAAGCAAACTTGAAACTTTTCAAGAAAAACTCCAATACTGAAAACTAAGTTGGAGGGCGATTCAAGTCAAAATACCTATTTCATTGGCTTGCTGAAGCTTCAAGGAAGGAGATTGAATCAATAACATAGCCTGAAACCTTGAAGATTGGTGAATAGGATTCAAACTTTTCCACTTTTTTTTCATAATCGTGTTTTAATATTTATGCATTTTCATGGCATTTCTTTCATAGATTCTGACTAATGGGAGGATTCTGAAGCTAACCATATAAGTTAATTGTGTTTTTGTGCACTATACGCGATTCCACCATTGTCATCTTTTAGGGTTTTCCAAGCTCTGGATTAGGCGTTTCTTCATACTGTAAAATTGAAAGCTCTCAATGCCATGACCATGTTCAGCGCGCTTGGACGGTTCAGAATCAACCCTCGCGCCTAATTTATATACCCAGATGGCTTAATCGCTATTATTGTATATGGCCTGTTTTGGGGGGGTTCAAAACCCCCGCTAACCCTTTTGCATTTTCAGGAAGAAACAAAACCACGAAGAAGATGATGAAGTGGCCATCCGTAATTGGTTGATTCAAATGTTTCGCGCGAGAAGAGCACTAACTCATGTTTTCTTTTATATTGATTGTTAGTTATTATATAAACAAAAGCGTGTGAATGGCCTAGCGGTGGAGAAAGCGTTTGGTAATCAATAGGACCTGGGTTCGATCCCAGGTCCCCCTCATATTCCCTTATATTTTTCTTTGAAACGTGATCAGGTACTTTGGCCCCTCAATGGTCTATCATACGCTCCTCAATCCAATGCGCCACATGTCCCACTGCACTCCATCAAAGGCCATGATTCAAAGACTATGGTGAGCCTCAGTCAACAGACACGCCTGCCAGCGCAAAGGTCAAACAGGCCAAGGTCTTAATGGGCCTAAATTACTGGATTTCACCTCCTACTGGGGACAGAACCCCCCAAGGTTTGCAAGTCTTTTATATTTTTTTTTCATTCTTATTTTAATTCGATTATTATTTTTAATTAGTTAATTAATTTAATTATTTTTCATAAAAAACATAAAAACAACAAAAAAATCAGAAAAGACAAAATTTAAAATATATTTATTTAATTGATATTTTTGTAAATAAAACCTTTATTAATTAATTAGTTTTAATCTAGGGTTAATCTTAATATTTTTTATATAAACTTAACATTGATAGAATTAGGGTTTATATTAATTTTTTATCCCTTTTCTTTTCTTTTCTCTAAATAATTAAATATTTCCTATTATTTTTATAAATCAAAATTGCATGTAAATAATTAGGTTAATTTAGGTTTAACTTTAATACTTACTTAATAAACTAAAAAACAATTAGAATTAGGGTTAGCATTTTAATTTCAATTAATCTCATTAAATCCTCATAAATACAAAAAACCAAAAAAATAATTTCTTTTTATTTTAATTTTAATTAATTTAATAAGTTAATTTAATTTCATTAAAAAGGGTCCAACGCCCTCGTTTCTAATTTTAATTTAATTCGCGTATTTATTTCTTTTGCTTTTAATATTTATGTATCTCTCCCAAAGCCGTGTAATATATTTTCTCGCACTTTATTTTATTTCTTTATTTACTTTCCGTCAAATCGGGTCCTGGATTTTAATTTTGGCGATGTGGACCCGCGCCTTTGTAATAGTTTAGAACTTTCAATTTCCGCATCTTTTTTAACTGTTAAATAAATGCATGCAAGAATGAATGACAAAAAAATAAAAACAAACGCATAGATCACCCATAACCTGACAAGACAAAAATAAATGAATCTGACACACAAATCACACACCACCCCTAGGGTACGCCTCACTGTTGCCTTGCCTCGAAAGGTGATCGTCGAGTAGAGGATGTCTTAGTAAGTCCTCATGATCCGGGAACCTGGCATGAGGGTAGCTTCTAAGGTGTCTTCCCATTGCTCTGGTGATCACCATGTCCCGAACCTCGAATTGACCCGAACACCTCCAACGGTGGTGCTACCTACCTCTCAATGGTGGGATGGCACTGCTTTAAAGGACATTTACACAGACGAATTCCTTAGGGTAGGTAGACGACTCTAGATACTTGCTCTAATTTCAAAACAAATCAAAAATACTTTTCACACCGACACCTTTTCAAAAAGCTTTCGAAAGCAATTTTCAAACACTCTTGAGGACCGATACAAGAGTCGAACTGAAATTTTCAAAGAAACTTTTTTAAAACCCACAATTGAAAAGCAAACAAACCATTTTTGAAAACACAAATGAGCAAGTATCTAAGAGCCCATGGATAACCATGGATAGAAAGGGTGCTAACACCTTCCCTTTCTATAACCTACCTCCCGAACCGAGAGTAATCTCTATAAGGAATTTTTCTGTGCTTTTGTCCTTTCCATTTGGAGAAAATAAAAGACGGTGGCGACTCTTGCTTCCGCGACATTTCGCGAACCAGCTTTAAACAGTCAGTTCCAGATCCACCGATCACAGAACTGGCGACTCTGCTGGGGACTACTTATAAAGTGAGGTGTACCTTAGGGTTAGTTCATAACTGTGTTTTCAATTGTATTGCTTTGCTTGCTTTAAATTGTGGGTTGCTTGGGAGTTCTATAGATCCTAACCCGGATCTGGGGGATACCTTCTTAGAAAGTAGCAACAAGGCTGTGAGGGAACTGTGCGGGGTATACCGACATGGTTGAAATAGTCTGCTACGTTGATGTGGCACTTTGGTGTGTACCGGTAACCCTTGAGTTCAATCAAGGAGAGTACGGGGCCTCCGCGTGGTGTCATGAAGCATCAACAGACCTTAGGAACCTTAATTGAACTATCTTGGCCTCTTTAGGGTAGTGAGATAACTGACTTTGGTGCAGTCCGAGGTTGGTTGATACTCGATACTACACTCAATTGAGGGTTGCTTTCCTGGAATATTTCGGTCGCCAGTTCAGTGGCTAAATCGAAACGATGAACAATGAAAGCAATCCCGTGATATTGGGACCCTTAGAACCCGGTTACTTCTAATAGGACAGGTTGAACCCACCAACTTCAAGAGGGTAATACCCAGACCCCATGCTGGCCTTAAACCTTAAGGGCTTGTCTTGTGTGCCTTGTGTGCCTTACATGTTTGTCTTTGTAAATATCTGTGGTATGTTTAATCATAGCATCATGACATCATCCAGCATCATATGCATTGACTAACCATTTCAGGGGTTCGAATTTTCATCTTTGTTCTTGTTTTGTAGGACATGGAAATTGTTCGTAGAAAGACAATTCAAATCAATCTTGTAAGGGTCCCTCCTCAGCTTAAGGAGCTTATATCCAGGATTCTCGAGAACTCTTCATTCAGTGAATGACATGGAAGTCTCATCAGCTTGGTCAATACCAACATTGAGGAAGATATGATCAAGGTCCTGTTCCAATTCTTTGACCCTCTGCATCACTGTTTCACCTTCTTGGATTATCAGCTGGTACCTACATTGGAGGAGTTCTCCCGGCTCCTGAAGATCCCTATCCTTGATCAACTACCCTACAACGGTACAGAAAAGGAACCTAAGCTTGAAGAGATTGCTAAAGCCTTGCACCTACAGTCATCTGACCTCAAGGGACATTGGGAAGTTAGAAGTGGTATCAAAGGGTTCTTAGCCAGTTTTCTGTTTGAAAAGGCCCATGAATGTTGGAACTCCCTTGATTTGCAAGCTTTTGAAGAAGTGGTGGCCCTCCTTGTCTATGGTTTGGTGTTGTTCCCTAACCCAGATCAGCTTATTGATATCAGTGCTGTCCAGATCTTTATGTCCAGGAATCCTATACCTACGTTGCTGGGAGACATCCTCCACTCATGTTACACTCGAACCATGAGAAAAAGAGGCGTCCTTATGTGTTGCACTCCTCTCCTGGGAAGGTGGTTTATTTCGCACCTTCCACAATCAGTTTTGAAGAACGAGCAGGGTTTGAGATGGTCACAACGGTTGATGGCTCTTACACATGCAGATATACATTGGTGCCCTAGGTCCAGAGAGGATGTCACTATCATCGATCATTGCGGAGAGTACCCTAATGTTCCTTTACTTGGAATCAGAGGAGGTATTACTTACAACCCATGCCTGGCTTGGAGACAGTTTGGTTATGCTCGGAGGGATGGTCCTCATGACATGTTAATTCCTGACATAGTTTTTGACTTCGACAACGATACTCAAGGACTTCGCCAGAGATTTATCAGAGCCTGGAGGATGCCAAGTAGGATAGACAGTAAGACACTGGGGCACAGGAACTCCATCCCGTTGGAACCTTATCTCAAGTGGGTACGAGCCCGCTCCCAGAAGTTAGTGATGCCTTATCCTCATATGCTCCCAGTAATCAAAGAACCAGTCTTGGAAGGAGAAGTGTCCTACACTATTCAGCACCCTGATATGCCCACATCCTGGGAAGAGATGCAGAAGAGCTGGATCCAGCTTAAGGAAGAACGGAATTCTCTTGAGACCAGTCTACATGCTAGTGAAAAGAAGGTCTTGGAGCTCACCCGCCTGTTGCATGAGGAGAGGAATCTCAACACTTACATAGCTCCAAAGAGGATGCGTAGTGTATTTTGGGATTGGTTTGCTTTTGTATTATTTTGCCCATGAGGCTTTGATGTACTAAACAATTATTTCTTTAATGATAACGTGTGTTCTTTTTGTCTACAACAAATTTGAAACTTTCGAACCCTTGAATGCATTGCATAAACACATATCATTCATCATGTGCATAGCAGGTTTTCTTCTTTTCAGGTTGCTTACAGTTCTTCGCTGTTTATTTTAGCATCATGAATCCTGACTCATCATCAACCGAGATGTCCATCAAAGCTCTACAGGCGCAGAATGCGCAATTTCAGGAACTAATCATGGGTTTGGCTCAGGGCCAAGAAGAGTTGAAGGCTCTGCTCCTGAAGAAGGAAAAGAAGAAGAAGAGGAGAACTGTTCTCTTTAACTCGGGCCGAAGGTTTGGCAACACTCTGCAAAATGAAGAGGCTGGTTCTTCTATTGGCAAAGGTACTCCTCAAGCGGAAAAAGGTCCTAGTCCGGTAGTCTCTGACAATGAGACTAATTTTGATGAAGAGCAGTATCCTCCTGCAGAAGACAGATACAAGCAGTTGGAAGACAGGCTGAATGCTATGGAGATCCAACAGGTACCTGGGCTGGATTTTGGAGATCTGGGTTTGTCAACTGGTGTGATCATTCCTCGTAAGTTCAAAGCACCATCTTTCACTAAGTACGACGGGGCGTCTTGTCCCAAGCTACATCTCAGGTCCTATGTTCGGAAGATTCAACCGTACTCAGTGGATAAGAATTTGTGGATCCACTTCTTCCAGGAGAGTCTTTCAGGGACTCATCTCGAATGGTTCTATCAGCTGGATGGGACCAAGGTTTGTAACTGGGAGGAGTTGGCTACTGCTTTCTATAAGCAGTATCAATATAATGCCGACCTTGCCCCTACACGTACCCAACTCCAGGGTATGTCGTTAGGTTCAAGTGAAGGTTTTAAGGAGTACGCTCAGAAGTGGAGGGATCTGGCTGGCAGGGTGCAGCCTCCGTTGACTGATCGGGAGTTGGTAGACATGTTCTTGGGGACCCTATCTGGGCCATTTTTCAACCATCTTATCGGTAACTCGTCTGCAGGATTTACTGATCTTATTCTGACTGGAGAGAGAATTGAGGCTGGGTTGAAGTCTGGAAAGATTCCGAAGGGTGCATCGTCTAGTTCTGAGAAGAAACCCTTCAAGAAGGAGGCTAGTGTTGTATATGGCTCTAGAAGACAAGAGAAATCTGAGCGCCGCCAATCTGTCAGTGCGGTGATGATTGCTAAGCCTGTTGTCGCTTCTCGGCCAACCAATCCTCAAAGGGCTGAAAGACCCCGGAGAGAGTTTACCCATTTGAGCATGACCCTATCGCAGATCTTGCCGCAGTTACTATCCACCAATCTAGTGACTGTCAGAGAGGCCCCCAAAGCTGTAAACACTGCCTCTCCGAAATACAATCCAAATGCCCGCTGTGCGTACCATTCTGATAGCCCGGGGCATTCCACTGATGACTGTTGGGCATTAAGGAGCAAGCTGCAGGACCTTATTGACGCTAAGGAGGTACAGTTTGAGGCATCTGAGAAGCCTAATGTAGTAACAGCTCCCCTGCCTGCTCATGGAGTGAATGCTATTGGGGACGAAGAGGAAGTGGATGAAGCTGAGTTTGATAGCTGGATTTACCCGGCAACCGACAGTGGACCTAACAATTGGAGTGCAAAGGACAACTTACCTGTTTCTCTTGTTACTGAGTAATGAATTCCTATGTTTTGTTATTTGTAATAAACAATAAATAAACTCTATGGCCCGGTGTCTTACCCGAGGCACCGTTGGCTTCATTTGTGAGGGCATATAAATTGTCATTTCATATATCAT
Source organism: Vicia faba (assembly GCA_948472305.1). Lineage (NCBI taxonomy): Eukaryota > Viridiplantae > Streptophyta > Magnoliopsida > Fabales > Fabaceae > Vicia > Vicia faba. The sequence continues at coordinate 980,834,657 of OX451738.1, forward strand.
AAATGAAAATCTTGGACGTTTTCTCGCATTTCAAATCTTATGCTCCTTTTCTGTCTTTTCTTCCTTTATACATATTTCAAAACAGCTGTATTTACACACACTCACTCATACAGGTTTCAATCCACTCTGGATCTCACTGGTAACGACTCTGCTACTTCCAGTTATGACTTCGAAAATCCGATCAACTTAGCCGAAGACGAAGGTGAAGATGATTGTGAAGTGCCTGGCGAGCTTGCAAGACTGTTACTTCAGGAAGAGAGGGCAATTCAACCACATGAAGAGCCAGTGGAAATAATAAACTTGGGTACTGAGGCAGACAGGAAAGAGGTAAAGATTGGTGCCAACCTAGAGCTCAGTGTGAAGCAACGGTTGACTAAGATGCTACATGATTATGTGGAGATATTCGCCTGGTCCTACGAAGATATGCCCGGGTTGGATACCGATATTGTGGTCCATCACTTACCTACTAAGGAAGACTGCCCTCCAGTTAAGCAAAAGGTCCATCGTATGCGTCCAGAGATGTCTGAGAAGATTAAAGCCGGGGTTATGAAACAGTTTGATGCTGGGTTCCTTGCAGTGACTTCTTACCCTCAGTGGGTTGCCAATGTGGTGCCAGTACCGAAGAAAGACGGTAAGGTCAGAATGTGTGTCGATTACAGGGATCTGAACAGGGCCAGCCCCAAAGATGACTTCCCTCTACCTCATATTGATGTCCTTGTTGATAATACAGCTCAGCACAAAGTGTTCTCTTTCATGGATGGTTTTTCAGGTTATAATCAGATCAAGATGGCACCTGAAGACATGGAGAAGACTACCTTTGTTACTCAGTGGGGCACCTTCTGCTACAAGGTCATGCCTTTTGGATTAAAAAACACTGGGGCAACCTACCAACGTGCCATGGTTGCTTTATTTCATGACATGATCCATCATAAGATAGAAGTGTATGTTGACGACATGATCGCAAGGTCCCAGACTGAGGAAGAGCACCTAGATCATCTGCAGAAATTGTTTGACCCTCTGAAACTGTACAAACTGAGGTTGAACCCGAACAAGTGCACCTTCGGGGTGAGATCTGGAAAGTTGCTAGGCTTTGTTGTAAGTGATAAGGGTATTCAAGTGGACCCTGCTAAGGTTAAAGCTATTCAAGAGATGCCAGTTCCTAAGATAGAGAAGGAGGTCAGAGGCTTTTTAGGACGCCTGAATTACATTGCTCGCTTCATCTCACACCTGACTGCTACCTGTGAGCCAATCTTCAAGCTGCTGAAGAAAGATCAGGTAGTACGTTGGAATGATGAATGTCAGGCTGCTTTTGACAGAATCAAAGAGTATCTCCAAGAACCACCCATCCTTATGCCACCGGTTGAAGGGAGACCTCTGATATTATACCTGACAGTGCTTGACAACTCAATGGGGTGTGTGCTGGGGCAGCATGACGAGTCTGGCCGAAAAGAGCATGCCATTCATTACCTTAGCAAAAAGTTTACCGACTGTGAGACCCGATACTCACTACTCGAGAAAACTTGCTGCGCTTTGGTATGGGCTGCTCGCCGGCTGAGACAGTATATGCTGACTCATACCACCTTGTTGATCTCAAAGATGGATCCTATAAAGTACATATTCGAAAAGCCTGCTCTGTCTGGGAGAATTGCAAGATGGCAGATGATCTTGACGGAATACGACATTCAGTACACGACTCAGAAAGCCATCAAGGGAAGTGTATTGGCAGACCACTTGGCACATCAGGCCATAGACGACTATCAGTCAATGAACTTCGAGTTTCCAGACGAGAGCATCATGATTGTGACTGATTGTGAAGTACCTGGACCGGATGAAGGACCTGAGGAAGGATCCTGATGGTCTATGCACTTTGACGGAGCCTCCAATGCTTTGGGAAACGGTATCGGCGCCCTAATCATATCACCGCAAGGCACTCATACTCCGCTTACTGCCCGACTATGTTTCATGTACCAACAACATGGCGGAGTATGAGGCGTGCATCATGGGTCTTCAAGCTGCGATCGACTTAAGGATCAAGTTTCTGAGTGTCTTCGGAGATTCCGCTCTTGTGATCAATCAGATCAAAGGAGAGTGGGATACGAAACATCCGAACCTTATTCCTTACAGAGAATGTGTGTTGACATTGATCCCCCACTTCACAGAGATAACCTTTGAACACTTTCCAAGAGAAGAGAATCAGTTGGCGGACGCGTTATCTACAATGTCTTCTATGTTCAAGGTCAAATGGGATAATGAGGCTCCCCGGATCATCATCTGGAAACTGGACGAACCGGCATACTGTTGTGATCTCGAGACTGAAATGGTGACTGAGAAGCCTTGGTACCATGAGGTGAAGAGATATCTGGAAGCTCAGGAATATCCTGAAGGTGCATCTGTCAACGATAAAAAGTTTCTGAGAAGGTTCGCAGCAAAGTTCTTCCTTAGCAACGACATCTTGTACAAGCGAAACCATGATTCAACCTTACTGCGCTGCGTGGATAAGACTGAAGCAGAAAGGATCATGGAAGAGCTACATGAAGGGACCTTTGGTACACATTCCAGTGGACATACAATGGAAAAGAAGATCCTTCGGGCAGGGTATTACTGGTCCACAATGGAAGCTGACTGCTACCAACATTCCAGGACATGCCATAAGTGCCAGATTTATGCAGACAAGGTGCATGTTCCTCCAGTTCCTCTGAATGTTCTGACTGTGCCTTGGCCGTTCGCAATGTGGGGCATAGACATGATCGGTGAGATTAAACCTACGGCATCTAATGGGCATCGCTTCATCCTAGTGGCGATTGATTATTTTACAAAGTGGGTTGAAGCAGCTTCCTACGCTACGGTAACCAAGACTGTTGTGGCACGGTTCATTCGACATAATCTGATCTGTCGGTACGGCGTCCCAGAGAGGATCATTACAGACAACGGTACCAATCTGAATAATAAGATGATCACTGAGCTCTGCGAGCAGTTCAAAATACAGCACCACAATTCTTCTCCTTACAGACCAAAGATGAATGGGGCTGTAGAAGCAGCAAATAAAAATATCAAGAAAATCGTGCAGAAGATGACAGTGACTTATAAAGATTGGCACGAGATGTTACCGTTCGCTCTACATGGGTACCGTACCTCAGCTAGGACGTCAATCGGGGCAACTCCTTTCTCCTTGGTTTATGGTATGGAGGCAGTCTTACCGATCGAAGTGCAAATACCCTCTCTCCGGATAATGAAGGATGCAGATCTGAGTGAAGATGATTGGATCCAGACACGACTTGATCAACTAAACCTTATTGATGAAAAGAGACTTGCTGCTATCTGTCATGGTCAGACGTATCAGAAACGGATGATCAGGGCATTTAACAAAAAGGTTAGACCACAGGAATATCAAGTTGGGGATCTGGTAATCAAGCGAATCATCCTTCCTCAGAGTAATCCAAGGGGCAAATGGACCCCTACGTACGGAGGGCCATTTGTGGTTAAACATGTGTTCTCAGGAGGAGCCATGATCCTAACCAACATGGATGGTGACGACCTTCCTCACCCCGCCAATGCAGACATAGTAAAAAGATACTACGCATGAAAAAAGACCCGCTAGGCTGACATGCCTAGGCAAAAATTAGGGCTTCCCGGCGAACCAAAAGGGTTCGGGCAAAATGAAGGGATGAAATGAAAAAATCTGTACACCCAGCAAGTCGAAAACCTGAAAAGGCGGCTTGGGCAAAAATGGGTATCCCGGTGGACTGAAAACCCGAAAGGGCGGTCCAGTCAAAAATTAGGAATAAAAGTGTAATACTATGTCTCATTGATCACTCGGCATCCAGAATCCGGTATCTACATCAAGTTCAGACGGCATCGATCAATCAGCTTCACTTTCAACCAAGGTCATCAAGTGATGAGACACTCGGAGTTATAAAGGCAATAGCAGAGTTGAAACCCAGTGGGATCATTCATTTCACACAGCTGTTTTATTTTCTCTTGTACAAAATTTGTATAAACTCTTTTGTTCGGCGGCGTTCTCTTACTAGGACGTCAGCCTCTTGTACATAAAACGCCTATTTTCAGGCAATTCAAAATCAATACAAATACACTTTTCAGTTAAAACTGCCAATTGTTTTTCCTTTTTCTGTTTTGTTTTGTGAAGAACGTCCAAGGTTCAATTTGTGATATATGCATTGACAATAATTCGCTAACTCATGAATAAATTGCATACAAAACAAAGGATTAATTACAGGTAACATTAGAAACAGGGGCAATAAGGAGTTGTCTAAGCAATCTAATTGTTCTATCCTACAAGGTACTAAGGTAGGTTCAACTAAAGAACACAACCAGATATCTTAATTCCCCAGAGAGTGAGCCAGCAAGCAGTACACTCTCTCCCAAGCAAAGTTACAATCAAACCTTAAGGAAGTTGGGTATCCTCCCGCAGATCTCAATATTCCCCAGCACAGTATACGGATATTCTTAACAAGCATCCCCGGCAGTCTTGGTCTAAAGATTGTTCCCCGGCGGTATATTAAACATTCAAAGGAGTCACTTCCCCGATATAATTCAAAACTTCCCCAAGAGAGTCCGATCCAGTTCCCCAAGGAAGTTTGATCCATCTCTCCAAGCAGTAAGCTTATCCCCAGTAGATTCTGGAAGCTTATCCTCACAGAGCACGAACGCGTCGTCCGGCTTTATTCAAAGAGTTATTTCCTTACCAGGATATAACTGGGTTATCCTCAGCCAAAAGCCACGGAAAGATCGTCGTCGGCACGACTCTCTTATCCCCAGCGAAGTCTATTAACACTTCCAAAAGAACAAAGGTATCCCCAGCCAGTTATCATCAACACTCAACAAAGTATCTCTCTCCCCACAGAGTATAGCTTCCCAGCAAGATCGCTAGAGTACTTTTATCCCGCAGAATATTCCATTCGCCAAGTTTATTCCCCAACAGAGTTATCTTCTCCTACCGGTATTCTTGCAACTATCATCCCCAGCGGAAGTAAAAGCTTATTCTTCAACATCAGCCCAGGAGTGACTTCTCGGCACCCGTCAAGGATTTACTTTCCTAGACGAAAACATACATAAACATCACATACATCATTATAGCATGCATATGCGCATTATATCTTAAAAATCTCATTTATGTTGAGAACATCATTGCTTGATCCATATCACGCATTGCATATAACTGACCTTTACCTTTCAGGAAATATTCAGTTAAGTTCTCAATCATATTTCAAGACCTAGACCGGTTCAGTTAAATCGACTCCAAAGATTTCTCTGTTTCTTATCCAGTCAAAGGCCTTCTCTGGTTCAGTCAGATCGACCCTAAGATCTCCCTGTTTCTTGCCCAGTTGAAGACATTCAAGACCTAGACCGGTTCAGTTAATCGACCCTAAGATTCTCTGTTTCTTATCCAGTCCAAGGCCTTCTCTAGTCCAGTTAAATCGACCCCTAACAAATTTTCTTGATAAAGACTCAGTAGAAGTTATCCAAGATTCTCTCAATGATTGCTATTGAGGTTGTAGTCGCCTATGGTTCTCTCCCCGATACTGTGGAGGTGGTAATCCCAGATTTCGCTTAATGATTGCTGTTGAAGTGAAGTTATCCAAGATTCTCTCAATGATTGCTATTGAGGTTGTAGTCGCCTATGGTTCTCTCCCCGATACTGCGGAGGTGGTAATCCCAGATTTCTCTCAATGATTGCTGTTGAAGTGAAGTTATCCAAGATTCTCTCAATGTTTACTGTTGAGGTTGTAGTCGCCTATGGTTCTCTCCCCGATCCTGCGGAGGTGGTAATCCCAGATTTCGCTCAACGATTGCTGTTGAAGTGAAGTTATCCAAGATTCTCTCAATGTTTGCTGTTGAGGTTGTAGTCGCCTATGGTTCTCTCCCCGATCCTGCAGAGGTGGTAATCCCAGATTTCGCTCAACGATTGCTGTTGAAGTGAAGTTATCCAAGATTCTCTCAATGTTTGCTGTTGAGGTTGTAGTCGCCTATGGTTCTCTCCCCGATCCTGCGAAGGTGGTAATCCCAGATTTCGCTCAACGATTGCTGTTGAAGTGAAGTTATCCAAGATTCTCTCAATGATTGTTGTTGAGGTTGTAGTCGCCTGTGGTTCTCTCCCCGATCCTGCAGAGGTGATAATCCCAAGTTTCGCTCAACGATTGCTGTTGAAGTGAAGTTATCCAAGATTCTCTCAATGATTGCTGTTGAGGTTGTAGTCGCCTATGGTTCTCTCCCCGATCCTGCGGAGGTGGTAATCCCAGATTTCGCTCAACGATTGCTGTTGAAGTGAAGTTATCCAAGATTCTCTCAATGTTTGCTGTTGAGGTTGTAGTCGCCTATGGTTCTCTCCCCGATCCTGCGGAGGTGGTAATCCCAGATTTCGCTCAACGATTGCTGTTGAAGTGAAGTTATCCAAGATTCTCTCAATGATTGCTGTTGAGGTTGTAGTCGCCTGTGGTTCTCTCCCCGATCCTGCGGAGGTGGTAATCCCAAGTTTCGCTCAACGATTGCTGTTGAAGTGAAGTTATCCAAGATTCTCTCAATGATTGCTGTTGAGGTTGTAGTCGCCTGTGGTTCTCTCCCCGATCCTGCGGAGGTGGTAATCCCAAGTTTCGCTCAACGATTGCTGTTGAAGTTGAAGTTATCCAAGATTCTCTCAATGATTGCTATTGAGGTTGTAGTCGCTCAAGGTTCTCTCACCGTTCCTGTTGAGGTAGTAACCATCCTTGGTTCATTCATCACCATTTGAAGCTCCAGATCCAGCTCCTGTACCCAGTCAGGACACATCTATACAAAGCATCTGAAGACCAGTTCCTGCAACGTGTCAGGTATTCATCTTTCTTTTGCAGGTACGCAGGTTCTCGCTAAGGAATCTCTTAAGCGATTGACATCCAGATGGCATCTATAAGCCCATCCACCTTCCATCACCTCTTAGCATGGCATCTATAAGCCCATCATCCTATTCATCAATCTCCAAATGGCATCTATAAGCCCATTCCCATCATCACACTACTATGTGAGCGCAAATTTCTGGGCACTCTAGTGTTCAATCATCTTCCACCTTCGGATTACGAAAGGCACGTTAGCCAATCTGCATCCTCAAGTCTAAGAAGATTGAACAGGGGCAACTGTTGTACCCCAAAATTTGCCCTCCCATATTCTTCAAGATTTGTCAAAAGCATGCTTCAAAATTCCCCAAGGGTTGCACAGTTCAAGGGCCTCCTAACAGTCAAAATTATGGTTTTGGTTCTGACAAAGAAAATGAAGTTTCCAAGGGTTCAATCAAGTCCCACATGCCTACAAATATGGTCAAGCATCCTCATACCAAGTTTCAAGACTTACAACACAAAATTGCACAGTCAAAAACCCTAATTGCACTACAGTCAACTATAGGGGCAAAATGGTCAGTTGACAGTCAAAAGTTCAAATTTTTGGTCAACATCTCATTTTGAAGCCACAAACATCATTTGATCAATGCTTGATCAAGATTCTCAAAGCTTGGCTCAAAAATCATTAAAATGCAAAAGTTTCCATATTTGGACAGTTGAAAAAGTCAACTGTAAATTGACCAGGGCATAACTTCCACATGGATTATCAGAAAAATTCCATCCAAAGCTCATTTTGAAGATAAAGACATTTCCTACAACTCCTCTTCACACTTCAAGTCCAATAAATGCTCTCACAAAAAGTTATCAATTTCAACATTATAGGTCATTTTCAAAAGTCAACAAAAAGGGACTTTAAGTCAAAGGCCATAACTTGAGATTGGTAAATCAAAATGACATGGGACCAAAGGAATTGGTTATAGGACTCAAAGACCTTTCCAAAATGTCCAAGAACATGAGCAAAGCTTAAAAATTGAGCAAGTTATGCCTTGTGGAAGTTGGGAAATTTTTGAATATTTTGAAAAGTCAACATTGCTTCAAATGACCTAAAATTGCTAATGGGCCTCTTTTTCTTCCACAATTCATTATCCAAGGCATGTGCACGACCATTTGGCCCAAAGGGAAGTTTTTCATCATTTTATTTTATTTATTTGGATTTTTAATCATTAATAATTCATTTAATTAAATTAAATAGGTGAAAAATACTAAACCTAATGTTTTGAATCTTTTTGTGCATAAAATATCTCCAAGATTTCGTGCAAATCAGATTAGGAAAGAATTGAAGGTAATTGGACATGATTTGGTGGCAAATATGCATGAAAAGATTGAAAACTAATGCCATAAAAATCAAATATTGATTCATCAATTCATGGATCTTTTTGACCAAATTCTGTGACCTAATCATTCACACATAAGTATAGAATGCAAACCTAATCCTAGAGACCTCCCAGCTGCGCAGAAGAGCCATAAGCAAACTTGAATTTTTCAAGAAAAACTCCAATACTGAAAACTAAGTTGGAGGGCGATTCAAGTCAAAATACCTATTTCATTGGCTTGCTGAAGCTTCAAGGAAGGAGATTGAATCAATAACATAGCCTGAAACCTTGAAGATTGGTGAATAGGATTCAAACTTTTCCACTTTTTTTTCATAATCGTGTTTTAATATTTATGCATTTTCATGGCATTTCTTTCATAGATTCTGACTAATGGGAGGATTCTGAAGCTAACCATATAAGTTAATTGTGTTTTTGTGCACTATACGCGATTCCACCATTGTCATCTTTTAGGGTTTTCCAAGCTCTGGATTAGGCGTTTCTTCATACTGTAAAATTGAAAGCTCTCAATGCCATGACCATGTTCAGCGCGCTTGGACGGTTCAGAATCAACCCTCGCGCCTAATTTATATACCCAGATGGCTTAATCGCTATTATTGTATATGGCCTGTTTTGGGGGGGTTCAAAACCCCCGCTAACCCTTTTGCATTTTCAGGAAGAAACAAAACCACGAAGAAGATGATGAAGTGGCCATCAGTAATTGGTTGATTCAAATTTTTCGCGCGAGAAGAGCACTAACTCATGTTTTCTTTTATATTGATTGTTAGTTATTATATAAACAAAAGCGTGTGAATGGCCTAGCGGTGGAGAAAGCGTTTGGTAATCAATAGGACCTGGGTTCGATCCCAGGTCCCCCTCATATTCCCTTATATTTTTCTTTGAAACGTGATCAGGTACTTTGGCCCCTCAATGGTCTATCATACGCTCCTCAATCCAACGCGCCACATGTCCCACTGCACTCCATCAAAGGCCATGATTCAAAGACTATGGTGAGCCTCAGTCAACAGACACGCCTGCCAGCGCAAAGGTCAAACAGGCCAAGGTCTTAATGGGCCTAAATTACTGGATTTCACCTCCTACTGGGGACAGAACCCCCCAAGGTTTGCAAGTCTTTTATATTTTTTTTTCATTCTTATTTTAATTCGATTATTATTTTTAATTAGTTAATTAATTTAATTATTTTTCATAAAAAACATAAAAACAACAAAAAAATCAGAAAAGACAAAATTTAAAAAATATTTATTTAATTGATATTTTTGTAAATAAAACCTTTATTAATTAATTAGTTTTAATCTAGGGTTAATCTTAATATTTTTTATATAAATTTAAAATTGATAGAATTAGGGTTTATATTAACTTTTTATCCCTTTTCTTTTCTTTTCTCTAAATAATTAAATATTTCCTATTATTTTTATAAATCAAAATTGCATGTAAATAATTAGGTTAATTTAGGTTTAACTTTAATACTTTCTTAATAAACTAAAAAACAATTAGAATTAGGGTTAGCATTTTAATTTCAATTAATCTCATTAAATCCTCATAAATACAAAAAAACAAAAAAATAATTTCTTTTTCTTTTAATTTTAATTAATTTAATAAGTTAATTTAATTTCATTAAAAATGGTCCAACGCCCTCGTTTCTAATTTTAATTTAATTCGCGTATTTATTTCTTTTGCTTTTAATATTTATGTATCTCTCCCAAAGCCGTGTAATATATTTTCTCGCACTTTATTTTATTTCTTTATTTACTTTCCGTCAAATCGGGTCCTGGATTTTAATTTTGGCGATGTGGACCCGCGCCTTTGTAATAGTTTAGAACTTTCAATTTCCGCATCTTTTTTAACTATTAAATAAATGCATGCAAGAATGAATGACAAAAAAATAAAAACAAACGCATAGATCATCCATAACCTGACAAGACAAAAATAAATGAATCTGACACACAAATCACACACCACCCCTAGGGTACGCCTCACTGTTGCCTTGCCTCGAAAGGTGATCGTCGAGTAGAGGATGTCTTAGTAAGTCCTCATGATCCGGGAACCTGGCATGAGGGTAGCTTCTAAGGTGTCTTCCCATTGCTCTGGTGATCACCATGTCCCGAATCTCGAATTGACCCGAACACCTCCAACGGTGGTGCTACCTACCTCTCAATGGTGGGATGGCACTGCTTTAAAGGATATTTACACAGACGAATTCCTTAGGGTAGGTAGACGACTCTAGATACTTTCTCTAATTTCAAAACAAATCAAAAATACTTTTCACACCGACACCTTTTCAAAAAGCTTTCGAAAGCAATTTTCAAACACTCTTGAGGACCGATACAAGAGTCGAACTGAAATTTTCAAAGAAACTTTTTTAAAACCCACAATTGAAAAGCAAACAAACCATTTTTGAAAACACAAATGAGCAAGTATCTAAGAGCCCATGGATAACCATGGATAGAAAGGGTGCTAACACCTTCCCTTTCTATAACCTACCTCCCGAACCGAGAGCAATCTCTATAAGGAATTTTTCTGTGCTTTTGTCCTTTCCATTTGGAGAAAATAAAAGACGGTGGCGACTCTTGCTTCCGCGACATTTCGCGAACCAGCTTTAAACAGTCAGTTCCAGATCCACCGATCACAATAACACTCATCATATCTTCTTCAAAACCCAAGGTAACTAAACTAAGTAGTCGACCATGCCTCTTGATGAATGGAGAACTTTCGGGAATTCTCGAGACTAACTTCTTAAGTTGAGAAGGTATCTTCATGAAGAGGATTCAGATAGTGTTTCTGCAAGCGGAAGCCATAGCCTACAAAACAGAGTAAAAATAAATTCATAGGTCCTTGTAATGGTTAGTTAAAATGCTACGGCATGATGTCATGATGTTATGATGTCATGTTCGAACAATTAATCATACGCAAACAAAGCACACAAGGCCTTAGGTTTAAGCTTGCATGAGGTTTATAGGTAAGTACCCTCTTAAAGTTTTAGTTGGCTCAACCTGTCCTAAAAGAAGTAACCAGGTTTTAGGAATATCAATATCATTAATCTTTCTTCACCAGGCATTATTTCAGCACAAGCATCGGAACTGCGACCGAAATATCCCGAATGTCCGATCTTAATGAGTGTATTATCGAGTATTAACCAACTTCAGTCTGCACCAAAGCCATGTATTCTCCTAAGATTCTATGGTTAGTTAGTGCTTTATGACACCACACAACGGCCATGTATTCTCCTTGGTTCAACTCAAGGGACACCGGTACCAACAAATGTGTCACACTAATATAGCCATCGCTTCAACTGTATCGGTCTACACCGTATAGTCTCCATGATCTATTGCTACTTATCTAAAATTCCCCAGATCCGGGTATAGATTCTATACAAGAAATAAAACCAAGCATAACCCCAAAATGTAAAGTAAACAAGGTAAACAAGTAAAGCAATAAAGGTGATCTAGCTCTAAGGTAACCCCACTTTTAGTTTTTTTAGTCCCCAGCAGAGTCACCAGTTCTATAATATGGTGGGAGAATTGACTTGGTGTTTTGTGTTTTATCGCAAATGTTGTGGATAGAAAGAGTCTCCAATGACTTTTCTTTTATCCAATAAAGGAAAGGGTGAAAAGAACAAGAAAGACCTTTTCAGAATTTTCTTGAGTTTGGAGGGTAGGTTATGAAAAGGGAATGTGTTAGAACCCTTTTCGTCCGTAGTTATCTACGGGCTCTTAATTGCTTGATCACTTTTTGAAATGCTTTGTGTTTGTGTAGGTTTGAAAATATTTTGAAAACGCCTAAGTATGGCAATTTTGCAATGATTTTCGCATCGTTAAGAATGTATACAAAATGTTTGTTTTGAAAATACTTGTGAAAGAAAGTGTTGTTTTGGAAAGATGTTTTGAAAATGCCAATGTAAGACAATTTTGTAATGATTCTCGTATCATTGAGAATGTATACAAAATGTTTGTTTTTGAAAAGTGTTTTGAAAATGGTTGTTTTGATAGTATGAAGAGTGGGAATTGTTTTAGTTTGTGAGTAAGCGATTACGAGCGACCTACCTACTCAAAAAGTCTTTGTTCTTTTCCTCCTCCTTTAGACAGTGCTATACTACCATTAGTTAGTAGGAAGCCATATCATTAGATGTGAGGGACAGGCGTGGGTCATCGTACAGTCATAGAAAGCAACATTTAAGACGCTTTAGCAATTGTCATAAGGGGCTAAGATTGTTTATCGAAGGCAACATCAAAGGGTCGTCGAGGGACTACGATCTTTTAATCGAGGGTCTTTTGCTAAAGCATCCCACGTTCGAGGGACATGATTGTTTATATCCGAGGAAGCAAGTGAGGTTTACCCTAGAGGTGCATGTGTGCAAAGTATGTTGATTTCATTTAATTTGTCTTGGATTAGGGTTTTGTTATGATTGATTTTAATCTTGCCATATAAACCCTAATTACTAACAGTAATAAGGAAAGCGATAAATTGAGGAATTTAAATGTCTTATGCTATTACAACGCTTTGGGAATGGGGGGTACAAATTTACAAATGGGATTGGAAAGCAATAAAACCCTGATTACCTATTACAGACAATTTACATAGATAATAATGCGAAATAATAAAATGCACAAAATTGTAAAGTAGAGGAAAGAAAGAGGAAGTGCTTTTGGTAGACAAAAAGGTTTAATGTTTTAACCTAATTGATTGACTTTGTAATTAAAAGAAACTCGTAAACCTAAATAAATTAAATTAAGATAAAATTAATTTCATTAATCAAAAGGAAAAATAATTTAAATATAGAAAAACCTAAATCTAAATTAATTTAAAAGAGAAATTAATTGTTAGAAAAAATAATTTTTGATGTTTATGTCAATTTGGAAAATAATGTTAAATGAATAATAAAATTCAATTCTAATATTTTAATTAACAAAATAAAATAAAGTGTTTAAATTAATTAAATAAAACCTAAAAAACTATTTTTTTGTGATTTTATGATTTAAATAAAAAAATTTTGTATTTAAAATAAAAACAAAACAAAAAGAAAATATAAAGAAAATAAAATAAAAGAGATTGGGCATGTGGTGATGTGAAAGGAATTTAGAGGATGTAAAAAAGAATACTAGGTCCAAAACTGATTTTTGTTTTTAAATATAAAAAATAAAAGTGGGCATGTGTTGAAAAGTAATCAGTGGTGTGAAAAAATAGCAAAAATGTTAGGCCCAGACACCTCAATCCCAACGCCTGTTTGATTCAGTGAGGATGGTCTTCTGAGGTGTATCATCGGGGTGCGCATGTGGTGTATGGGATCATGGCCTTGTGATGATCATGTGGTGATGGTGAGAGGAACACCATGCGCATCTGGAACCTATTTTCATTGGAGATGAAAGAGGAAAATATGAAATAAATAAAAGGGTACCATTGGGGATCGAATCCATGTCCCTATAGTCACAGGCGCGCGCTTTAACCACTAGGGTCGTGATATATCCAGTAGTTAAAGCAAAAACAAATAAATATATTACAAACTCATCTTTGAATATTTAAATAAGTCATCTTCTTCTTCCTCGTGCGCGCCAAGAACAACAACTCTGTAACTCCTTCATTTCTCAGCCGTTTTTAAAAATGTAAACATGAAAGTTGCTTGACTTTTCACCACGAATTCAACCATATAACTTTTAAAAGCTAAAGATTAAAGACTAAGCTGAATTTTGTTTAGTACCAAACTGAAACCTAATTTTTTTCAGAAACTTCATATCCAAAATTCTCATCACTCAGGCAAGATAAATGAAATGTAAGCATATGGTTAGCTTCAGGGCAATGATGTCTACGTTTTTAATTCGGAAAGTAAACATTAATGATGCTTGTACAAAAAGTTCAAAGTTTAGAAAACTTACCTCAAAAGTGAGAATCGTGTTTGAAGCTGGAGCACTTCTGGAGATGTTGTGATGATCTGGATAGCACTGAACTCCCAAGAAGCTATTGCAATGCTTACTTTGGATTGAGAGTGCCTGGATTCTTCTAGATAAGTCAAGTTGCAGAGTTGACTTTTTGAAAATAGAGGATGGTGAAGATGATGTTACAAGTGATGAAACAAGGCTTTGTATAGGTTCTAAATGAGTTATAGAAGCTTTGTGATGGATTTGAAATGAAAATGCACGAGTGGATTAGATGTTTGGAGTTTAAGGTTAGAAGTTGCAACAATGAAGGATTTGTGTGAAAAATATAATTTCAGGGAGTTTGAGAGAGGTAGAGGGCTTATGAATTCATGATTTGGCTTGAAAAAGGATCTTCTATTTATAGGGAAAGGCTGGAGGGAAGGAGAACGTCAGGTTTTCAAGTTGTAGGATTATGGTTTGGTTTGATTGTAAATAAAGCAAACCATAAGGACATAGTTCCAAAGTTAAGTACAAGGCAATATAGAGTGGTTAAAGGCTTTAAACATGTTTCTTCTGGATTTTGGATGGAGTGTATGCAGAGGGAACATGTTAGGGGCTCAAGGAGAGTGGACTTTGTGATAAAGCATGCTTTTCAAGAATGGAAATGGTAACTTTGTGCAAAAAAAGGAAAATTGTCTTGGACAATGGCTCAAACACTTGGATAATGGCTCAATAAATTGTGTAAAAATTAAATTATGGAGTGATTTGCAAGTTAGAAGGCCTTCAAAGCAAGATTATGCAGTATATCATGAAGATTGGATTATGTGTTCTTCACCAAAATGACTTGTAATTCAAGTTTATCATGCCAACTTCAAGTCTTCGAATCTCCTAGATCAAAAATGATCTCTTCAAGTTCTTGGATATTTTGGAAAGCTTGAAAATTGTATACAACTTTCATGTTGACCACTTCGGCTAAATCAACTTGGAACTTGGTGAAAATTGACCACGAAGTTGGGACAAATATTTGACCAAACTTGTTGAAAATTTCACTAAGTGTTTATATAAAAATGCCATGACTTCATGGGCCTATATCTCCTAATCCAAGCATTTTTTGGACATCAACCCTCAAGGATAAAGTTGTAGAATTCATCACACTCTACAAATTTCATGTTGAATGTTTTTCTTGAATCATCTTGTATCTTGGTGAAAAATGGTCATGAAGTAGTTATTTTATTAAGGACAAAAACACTTAGAACTTTTCTAAGTATTGGAAATTTTGACTTTTTGTTGACTTTGTTCATTCTTGTTGATCAAGCTTGATAATTTTGAACGGTTTGATGTTTCTTGATTTTGAAATTCAATGTTGACCAAAAAGTCAAAGTTTGACTTTTTGTGTGCCTGTTGACTTTTCATCAATTGATCTCAATTTTTTAACTATCAATCTATTGCACCTTTGAGAATGTCTTGGACCATGCAATTAGGTCAAGATGTTGTGTTTGAGTCCTTAAGATCATTCTTCAAGTCATTAGGTCATGTACTAGGTCAAAAGTTAATGATCAGTCATTCTTAGTCAAAACCCTAATTTTGACCATTTTGCCCCTTTGATGATTTGAGTGCTTTCCTTGAGGAATTTTGATCAACCCTTGATCAAATCATGAATATCACATTAAAATTTTTATGTTGGAAAAATATCTTGAAGTTTGACTGTATGTTGACCACAGTTGTCTTTTTACCCAATATAGTTGATTTTCAGTTATTTGAGCAATTGACTGAGCAAATTTGTGGTGCAAGACTTGAAACTTGGTATAAGAATTCTTGGAGACCTATAATGAACGATGAAAATCACTTGAGGCATTAAAAGTCCAAATTTCCTTGAGAAAATCAAAACCCTAATTGTGGACCCAATGCTTAGGAGGTGAGCTTGTCTGATCAGTTCTTGAGAATCTTTGAGCATTTGAGAACTTTTGTGAGAAATATCTTGAAGAAAAGGGAGGGAAAATTTTGGGGTACAATAGAACCATTACCTTCAGACATTCATTTTGGTTTTGGATTGTAAACTGGGGAGCTTTTCTTGGTAAGTTGATATTCATGGCCTTTTCTTCAGGTGGCTTAGATACCTTTTTCCAAAACTCCTATTTCTACTAGATTTTCAGCATTGAAGGGTTCCCCACAAGCCATTTCAAGATCTTTTCTTTCAGATCTTTTAGTTCAATGCTCTCAGGAATGATTTTGGAAATGATTCTTCCAAGAGGAATATAATTATTTGTTCTTTCACTTCCATCTCTTGTCTGCCTCACATTATATCTTAGATGGTAAAAGAGAAAAGAGGGAATACTTATACAAACTCCTGATGAGATAAAATAAAGTATATATAAAAGATCTCTAGGTATGATAGATGCATATTTCTTAGGTGGTTCTTGGATGATTGATGATTCAAGAATTTTGGCCCAAATTCTTAGATTATTATGAAGACTGCCTGTTTTTGAAGCTTTTCATGATTTGAAGATAGCTTGATAAATATCCATCACTTATATCCATTTTTTGTTTACTTCATATCATCTTAATCCTTTCCCGTCGTGATTAAGAACTCTTGCAATAATTTATTCATTGATGATGACCTTTTTCCCTTTAATGAACGAAACTACTTGATAGATAGATGATTTTGCAAAAATCCAAAATTCTTTCACAACATGAGGAAGAACAGATCCACTGAGAAGGTTAAAGTAGGTTTACCATCCTTGATTCATTACATCAGTCAAAAGATTAAAACCGGTATCCTTGAGATTTTGAAAATCCACGAGAGGTTCACAAAGAACGTTTAAGGAATCTGAATCTGTGGACAGGGTAACTTCAGGAGCGTCGTAAGTTTGTTCTTCTATTTTTTTTTTGCTTATCCCAAGGGTTACTTCCATTACAGACACAAGATGAGGAAATGGTTTTGAGTTAGGAGGCGGAGGCCTTTCAAGAACCATTTTTCTGAGGTAATTCATAAATATTTCTAGGAAGTTTTTAGGGTTTAAAAAAATGAGAGGTGAAGTGACAAATTCATGAGAGAGTGAATCAAGTGATTTTTATAAGAAGGAAAACAACTTAAGAGATGAATTCGTACACATAAGAAAAGTAATAATGACCTAGACCTAGTTTAAAAAAACGTTTCAAGGTACACTATGATACTTTACAGCGTAATGATGAATAGGTGCATACAGTTGTCTTTTCACATAAATCTTCCAATCAAATCATAAAATAAAATAGAGAGAGAGAGGGAGAGAGTTTAGATGACACATGTTTACGTTTCATGGGACCACTTCTAATAACTTCAAAGATTTTTGAAGGTCAATTAACTTTATCTAGTTTATACATCTGAGAGCTTGCGTCATCTTTTACTAGAATTGATCCATATGCCATTTTTTCTTCATACATGATATTTATTCCTTCTACATGCCTCAGATGATCTCTCCTCAAGATTTGCTTGGTTGATTGTTGAGATAGTTCTTCTGATGCTTCTTGTTCTTGATATATATGAGTCATTATCTGAATTATGAAGTCTTTTCTGATAAACTTAAATGTTTGAAAGGATCCATTTTTCTTTCATTTCAATCTATATCATTCATAGTTTTTCTCTTGCTGGATCTCTCTACACGGTTAAGTGTTTAATTAAAAAAAATCAATAACACAAACAGGCTCTGATACCAATTGAAGGTATAGAAAAACACAAGAAATGGGGGTTTGAATTGGGTTTTATGAAAATATTCCCCTTTACAAAATTATTTGATTGAACTATGAAAGAATATAAAATGCAATAAATATAAAGAGACACATTCAGTTATCCAGGTTCACTGTTAACTAGGCTACTTATGTACACCCTCCTCGAGTGATTTTTCCTTCAACAAGGACTTAATGCACTATATCCAAACTGATTACAGATGCATAGGCTACCATTAACCCCTTAAGAAATCTGACCTACACGATATTTCTTAACAGGATTTCACAATGACCCACATCCATTGTCATTTTGAGTCTTCTGGCTCACACTAGTCACTCAAGGAACAATACAATGATACATTTAGTGATCTCCATCAAATAAAATGATCATTGATCCTATCAGAAATCTGATCAACTTGATCTTTCTATGATGGATTTCTCACAATGACCCACAACTAGTGATCTCTTAAGAATTTTGACCTTCCTGGTCCCCTAAGAGATATAGCGATCATTGACCCCATAAGGTTTCTGACCAACTGGTCCCTTAGAATAGGATTTCATCTATGATGACCGCAACCAACATCTTCTCAAGTCTTATGATCTTCAATCGATCACTTGAGGAACCAACCAATTCTAAGCACAATTATTTTTCTAGAGATTACATGAGTGCTTCTTATCAAGTAGATTTTCCTAGTTTAAGTACATATTGTTTAACATAATTCTGAGCAACAACTCTTGTGTACAAACAATTTACATGAAGATTCTTAAGAAATAATACAATTTGAGCAATAGATCTTGTGTTTTACATTGTTTCTACAAAGATGTATATAATCTAAATTGAGTGCATCATCTTGTAGTCTTCTTGTCTTCATCTTCTTTGTTGAGCTAGATATGATCAACAACTCCTTGCTTCTTCATAATTTTGCCAAGATGTATATGATGGAAGTATGAATGAGACCTTGTAGAATTCTTCTTCATCTTCTTTATTCATTAAGCAAGATATGAGCAACAACTCCTTGCTTTCTCATTTCATCTCTTCAACGTTGTAGATATTTACTATTAAGAACAAAAATGTTGATTGGACTTAGATATGGTCTTATTTCCCAATATCTTAGTCACTTTGAATTTGAAGCTTTAGTATTCTTATGTAGCCTTCATATGAAAAGAGTCGTTGTAAGGATAGAGAAGTCTTTTCTCCTTTCAACGGTTGAATCCTAACGAATATATTCAAGAGAGGTTTTGGAACAGTATGAAACGTCACTTTCCTAGACCTACTACTTGTTGTGGTTCACGTACGACAGTGGGAGAACAACTTCTTTGAGTAGTAAAGCCAATGTACTATTTTCTTCTTGACTAAGTTTCTTAATCTTTATCTTTTTAACATGTACTTTTGATTCTGAAGTATTAAGCTTGGAAGAGATCAATCACTTGTCTTCGTTCTTCTGATGACTGACTGGTGAGTAGTTTAGAAAGTACTTTTTTGTTATAGTGCATGAACACCATATTGGTTACAACCAAATCTTGTCTTCAAAATTATGGGCAGCAGCCTATCTAAAACACATCTTTTCTTCCGATTTAGAACTACTCTTGAAGGCATATTTCTTTTCTGATCTTAGAGATTAAGATTGTGTTGAGAATATGTTTCATTTCAGATTCTTTCATTAGTGGATTCTTATTTTTAGAATAATCGAAAACAGTCTATCTGAAGTAACAAGTCTTTGGCATTATGTGTGAAAGCTTTTCTGATGAAGATATCAAAAGCTTTTCTAATGAAGGATCTTGAAATCAGATATTATGACAATGGCCTATCTGATTCTCAAGTATTGAGTTATTGAGCTTTGATTCTTTTCTTCTTGTTCAATAGTTTCTATTTGAGGAGTGATAATGATCCAGAAGATTCTTATTTGTTGTAGAATCATAGTCTTTCAGATATTTGAACATTGTCTTCAGATATATAAGCAACAGCTTATCTGATGAACAATTTCTTCTTTGAGTGAAAGCTCTTCTGATCTACTTCTTGACTTTGTCTTCATTCCTTGATAATAAGCTTTTCTAAGCTGCATATCTGATGTCTAATTTCTGAAGCAACAACTTATATCAATACATCTGATTTTGACGTTGAGTTCTTTCTTTCTGATCCTTGAATTCTGATATTTAGATTTAGCTGAAAGCAACAGCTTACTGTCAGCTACATCTTTATTGTTTGATCATGAATTCCTTTCTTTCTTTGGTTGGAAGCATATATGTTTCTTATTTAAGAGCAATGCTTTCCTTAGAACATACTTGATTCCCTTTCTGATGAATATTTAGCATTCCGTAGAACTGCTAATGTTTCTATAGAAATGGTCTCAATAGTTCTTCTTTTGAGTATAGTGGTTCTATTGATGATATTTGTCTTCTTGTGGATATTACTTATGTTGAGTAGATTATCTTGAGAAGATATCATCCTTTGATCTTGTCTTCTGATGGACTTTGAGATGTTGATTAGAAATTAGTCAATAATATCTTTTTTCTTTAATCCTTTCTTCTGATGGAATACTTCTGATGTTGAATGAAGGTGCATATTCCATGAACTTCTTCGAGTCTTCTGAATCTTGACTTTGTCTTTAGATACATGGGCAGCAACTCTTCTGATGAGAAAATCTTGACTTCTGATCTTGGAGTAGTATCTTTCTCTAAATGTGTTCAAAATCTTGACTTCGTAATTAGAATCATAAGCAACATCTCTTCTAATAAACTAGTCTTGACTTCTGATCTTCTATGTTGGAAGCTTGTTTCTTGTCTCCTCTTGATTTTTTATCTTCAAGAAACAGCTTATTAGAAATTATTTCTTCTTGGACACTCATTGAGATTCTTTTCTTATCGAACATTCAGCATTCCATAGAACTAATGATGTTACATTAGAAACAGAACTTAATTGTTCTTCTTCTAAGTGGTAATGTGATTCTGATGATATCTTAATTAAGATTGTCCAGAATGCTAACAATGTATCTGCACACTCAATGAAACCATTAGAACTAAAATTGTTCTGCATAAAATATATGTTTGTTATCATCAAAACTTAGAGATTAAACTCATATCCAAATCTTGTTCTTACAACTTGTAGCAGAATAATCCACCTCCTCATAAGCAGACCAGGCCATTTTATCTGATACTCTTCCTTATCACACACTAGTAGTTGTTGGTGCAAGTAGATTCTTCATCGTGATAAAAGTTATGTCTTTATCATTCACGGCTTAAAAGCTTTGGAATGACTGGCATAACTTACAACTCAAAAACACACCTCTGAATACATGATCTGAAGTTGATCATCAATTTTCACATTCATGATGTTTCAACATTATTTGAGACATCAGATTTTTGTTCCAGACACTAACCAAGAGACTTATTATGTTTTGAAGTCCTTTCACACAAGAAGATCTCAAAAGAACACAACTTCAACAACTAACATACGTCAGAGTACTTTGAAGAGATATAAACTCTTATATACTTTATGGAAAATAGTTTTCAGATTGCAGACTTGCATCAACACATCAGGCAAATACATCGCTCCTGTTAAAGTATTTTCCATCACTCACATGCACACCTTCATCAAAGTAACATTTCCTCACATTCCTTTTATCACAATATCTCTTAGAGGTACAACAAGTTGATAAGACTATCTCCTCTTAAATGGTATAGAATTTGATCTGACATCCTTCACCTTCACACTAGCACATGTGGATTCAAATAGTAATGATTGATATTCACTCCACAAAACACGTCAGATTTGGCCCATGGATTGACCTAACACTTCATCATCCCGATGATAGTCAACAATCTACATGATTATATCATTTACTATGGTTATGGAGACAACATTCGTAGTAATCCATACACATATATTTACATGAAACATATGAGAACCATATAGCAGCAGTTAATCACCTTTCAAGGCCAAATCATAGATATATGTAGCACTCCATATGTCATCAACACTGCCTGATACAGTCTTCGAGATCTATCCCTTAGACTTCCCAAAATCATCCTACCTTGGATGTCTTTTCTAATAGAATAGGAGTTCCATGTTCTCATAGACTTGATAATAAAATCAAGTTTGAGTATACAACTTTCATATTGTTTAAGAGGACCGGTTAGTAGTCAGTCTACTCAACAGACATATTGATAAAAATAAATTCTCAACACAATGATGTCAAGACATTTCTTCAAGTCCCTCCAACTCCAGATTAGGGACTCCCCCTCAACAAATTCTAATAACACCTTGAGAATCATAATTTTTCCAACTCAATCAGAACATGTTCTAATAGAGGAAGAACGCACAATTCTGGCTTCTTTGAACAGAAGAATCTTCCATATGTTAGAGAGAATGTCCTTGACATTTGAACTTGTCCTTTATTTAGTGAACCATGTTAAAATATGAATCTCCACTAGAAGTTGGAGCTTAGCCTACGTGTTCCTACTTACTTGGATCAGAAATAAACTGACCCAAGGAGTAACTGATAGGTTGATCATCTCTTGACCAGCCCACTAATCTAAGACATGTTTCTTGGATAGAAACCTCTTAGAAACACAACCCAGATGCCTCTGAAAATTCATGAGAGGGTTCCAAACATATGTGATTAACACACAACTGTTTAGCTTCCAAAGCATATTCTATGTCACCCCTTTGTCCAACAGAGTTTTGCATACTTTGCTTGTATGGTGCTCTAACCAATTATTAAGATTGATTCTGAAGCCACTACTACTCCCATAAAATCAAAACATTCCTTGGTCTTCAGAACTCTCTTCGTCAATCACCTTTGGAAGTGCCTTTATGAGTGAAATTGAGATGAACCTCAAGTATCTTTTTCAACTTTAATCTGCTGATTAAATTTATCTTTCAAGTATCACAGCATCATAGGATAAGCATTCAGATCATAATGCTTTTCCCTTATTAGTATTCCACGAGAAGATCTTTCTAAAGTCTCATCACCATAGGCGCAAGGAACTACCAGAGATATCAGATACACAGACAGTGGGACACAAAACAAAAACTCCTCATCACCTTTCAGACACAAAAGGAACTTGTCAAGCAAGCACATAATTCAGGTGATAACAGAGCAGCATCAGTTTGAAAATAAATCAAACACACATATTAGAACCGCAGCAGCTCACCACCAAAGCAATATGTCTGACACCACCAGACAGGAGCATTACTCACCCTGTCACACACAATCAATACTCCCCTTCAAGGGACCATCCAAGAAATGACATGACTTGTCCAAGTTCACACATCAGGTAAGATACCAAAACATTTGGTAAGATATCACACATAATACCAGCAGCAACTGCATAAACACACAATAACATTGGGAACGAGCCAATCTTAATCATCTTTTGATTGTCTTCTACCTCTTGCCTCTATCAAATAACCTCCTACACTCCTTGATTAGGTTATAGATTTTAGGAATGTTACCACTAAACTCCCTAGTCATCTCCTTATATTATGACTTCTATAAAACAACCCTTTGCTGAGAGCTTTTGTTCACAAATCCACTTCCAATGTCCATTGTACCAGAAAGTATCTTCCCTGAGTCTCACCCAGAACAGAACAAGATTCCTTATTTGATACCAATTGAAATTCTAGTATTCAGACCACAAATGTCCTAAGAGATGTCGAGACATTGTCATCTGACTTCAACATAATGAACAGATAAACACAATTAACAGTGTAGTAAGTAAGAAACATGTAAAATTGTTATCCTAGTTTGGTGTACAACAACATCTACTATGGGGGATACCAGGCCAAGAAGGAAATCCACTAAATAGTATCAATTCAAATCTAAACTCCCCCATTTACAACTTCTCACTTAATCACTACATGTGCTATATTTCTACCTAAGACTCTCCAAGGTATGAGACCCATCTCACTTTCCTGACAGTCACAACCATAATTCAAATGAATTATAAAACAAACTTGACAAACACATAATTACTCTATACTTAGAAGATTAAGAGTGATTGACTATCAAGAAGTAGACACACTTCACAAAAACATAATTCACTCGTGTTGAACAACTTATGAGTGATTCACAATTACAACTCAAGTAACAAACAATACAAGAGTGGCTCACAATTAACACAGTCCGACTCTACTCTAGAGTGGATTACGAAGAACAGATGAAGCCCTAATAATTGACACTTCTACAGCTTTGGATCATACTTATTTTAGGATAACAATCTTCTATTTATAACCTTTCCCTAGACTGGACTTGGGCTTCAAAAACTCAACAAATCAGTTGCTAAAACTCTACAGAATCTTCTGCATTAAAATAGGTCTTCAATTATAACTTTCCTAAAATGTCTCCATACTTAGAAAGTAAGTATTCTTCATGATTTAAACTTGAATCTTCCAGACCTTAAAATCAGTGCAACATAGGATAGCATAATATTCCTAGAATATTTTGCGTCTGTTAAAACCTAAGCTAGTCCAGCTGTTCAGCCCAAGACATTCATGATGCCGAGTGACTCTGCATAGGACATCTTGTCTAACATGTTGCTTCAGTTGATGAAACACCTCAACTCAACATGTTTCTTCTCGGCAGGTTAAAACATCCTTCTTAACATGTTGTTTCCATATTTGTTTTACTAAAATTAATGCCAATCATAAAATCAGAGAACTAACAATGTCATTTATATTCTTGTCATTTTTACTTTTAGACTTTATCTTTTGTTTTCTTTTGCTTTATTTCTTCAAAAGACCAAAAACATTAATAAATGGCTAAAACCCTAAAAAACTACAATTTGGATCTTGTGGACTTTGTGTTACTATTTGTTGCTTGAGGAATTTTTTTGGACCTTGGACTTAGGACTTATGTTTTCCCTTTAATTGGAGTGGTATCTGAGACTTTGAGATTCATCTAGACTTTTGATCTTAAAATCAAGATTTGGCCTTATTCTTTGATCTCTGTATAAAGACTTGAAGTTTTCTCTATGGCTTTGTGCTTTTAATTGTCATTTGGATCTCTTAGTATTCATTTGTGCTTGCTTATCTTGTGGCTCAATCCAAAGGGAAAGGAGTGCTTATTATGACCAATTTAAAATTCTTGCTCCATCTTGTGGTTAGTTCACTTTCACACACAAAGACATTCTCTTGGGCTACCTTATAATGAGACCTTTTATTTCATGTCATTTACTTTTATGTTTTAAGATTGTCTCTTCATCTCCTACCCACTTCTTCAATTTTCAAAACATCTCCCTATTTTCAAAACTTCTTCTTTCAAACTTCAAACCTTTCATAATAAACCTTGACTTTGTCAAGTGATCTAGAAAATATCTTTTTCTTAATAAAAGATAAAACACTTAAGCATATTCAAACTCTTTCCAAAACTTCTAAAAAAGCCAAATCTCATCAAATTTCTCTTTGTGCCTTTGTGCACTTTTCTTTCAAAACCTTTTTTCAAAGAATTGATATTAGTCTATTCTAGTAATGCAAACTACTATACTTCTACAAGATGTTGTGTAGTGATTGACATTTTCCACTTGAATGTTGAGACATACTTATTGAGAAAATCCAAGTAAAGTTATCCACATCAAGATGATGCAAATTCTCCTTCCTCGTACTTATGGGTAGTAAGTTGAGTTTTCCACTCGAATACGACAAAATGTGTTTTCAGTTAAAATCAATCAACAATTTTTCGTAGTTTTTACCATGAACTACGAGGCTCTAATTTTCTTATTGCACTATGAGGATACGTAGGAACAGGCTCTCGAAGTCTAGGTGAGTAAAAACATAATAAAAATACTTATTTTCTCATCTCCCCAATCTTTTTAAAAACAACCTTGTTTTATCATAACACGGATTTTTAAGAGGTTCCTATGGAGTACCGTAGATGTGAGGGGTTCTAATACCCTCCCCTTGCATAACCAACCCCCGCACCTAGATCTCCCTTTTTTAGTTTTTTGTTTTATTTTCGCGTTAGGCTTTCTCAATATTTTTCCTTTTCCTTTGGAAACAATAAAGTTTGGTTGCAAGTCTTGCTTTTTCGAATTAATTTAAACAATATATTAATCTCAATACCCCCCCCCCCCCCCCCCATGACAATGAGTATGTGTGATATTGCAAAAAACTACTTTGATAATCTCTTCACAGCCAAAGAATATGTGTATGATCTAATTCTTAGTCTTATTCAGCCTATGGTTTCCGCAGAGGATAATAACAGACTAATGCTACCTATTTCTGAGGAGGAGCTTCATGTAGCTTTACTAGATATGCACCCTGACAAATCACTGAGCCTTGGTGGATTTAATCATTCTACCAGAATTTTTGGGACTTATGTGGAAACGATATTTTATAGGTTGTTATGGATTGGTCGGAGAGAGGATTCTTTCCTATGTCGCTTAATGATAAAAATATATGCTTTATACAAGTGTATTAAACCCCAAAACATGAAGGATTTCCGACCTATCTCTTTATGTAATTTGGTCTACAAACTAGTGTCTAAATTCTTTGCAAATAGCATGAAGTTCATGTTGGATAAGTGTGTAGCGGAGGAACAATTAGTGTTTGTGGAGGGACGCTCTATCCTAGATAAGTGATGATTGTTGTCGAGGTTATCCATGCTCTCAAGAGGAAGACTAAAGGTAAAAAAGGCTCAATTGGCTCTCAAGATCGACATTAGTAAGGTGTATGATATGGTGTATTAAGGCTTCTTGAGGGGTGTGCTCGCTAGGATGGGTTTTGTAGATTGGTGGATTCATTTGGTTATGATGTGTGTTACTTAGATGCATTATATTGTTCTATTTGATATAAATCCTGTCAAACTAATTCAACCAGGAAGATGGCTGAGGCAAGGTGACCTAATATCTCCTTATCTCTTTATTCTGGTCTTAGGAGGTCTTTCAGCTCTTATGAAAGGAGCAGTGTCGTGTGGTGATATTCATGGGATCTAGATATGCATAGGGGAACCTAGCATGTCCTACCTACTTTTTATTGAGGATTGTATCTTATTTTGTAGGGAGAATTTTACAGAAGTGAGATATCTAATGAAGTTTAACACTTATGCAGGCGCTTCAGGTCAGGAGATTAATATGACTATGTCTGAAGTATTTTTTGAGCATTTGGAAAGATGGAAGTTTTAACTTTAGGTTGCAAGTAGAGTATTGGGGATGGAACTCATATTATGGAAATGGATGAACCTTGGCTTCAGGGAACAAGATATGGTTGTCTAAGTGGTCCCCAAAAGTGTTGCTGTAAACCTTAGATGCCAATACTTTTGGTATTTGTATAGAATTGTTTATTAATAATAAAAGGCATTTTTTATTATGTTTTCTTTTCCAAAATAATAAAGTCCCTAGAATAGTTCGTCTTTTTAATGATATGTTAAGTGTGACTTAATCATGAGATCCCTTTAAACATAAGGACATTATTCTTAAAGTATTTGTAGTCAAGATTTACTGCGAAGTAGGATAACATTAAAGCATTGAGATTATTGTGTAGATAGGATGATAATCACATCTCATGAATCATGGATAAGAAGTTATCAAGACTTGACATAGGTATGAATATTAGGAGTAATATTTAAACTTGATTGACCCGCTATGAGAATACTACATAGAATGTTATGAAAGGTGTCATAAGTTATTCTCTTGGTGATAATGGTATATACCACCCTTCGACTTGAAACCACTATGGACCCTAGATGTAGAGTTAAGTATTTTATTGTTGATCAAACATTATTCGTAACTGGATTACCATAAAGATAGTTGATGGGTACTTCACAAAGAATGTTGAGGGACATGAGTGACCTAGATGGAATTTGCCCATCCTGTATAATAGAATCAATGTCTAAGGGCCCAATATTGAAGTAGACAAGGGTAACACGGTCTATGCCTTGTGTTCAATATATACGTAAGGGAAAAAGGATAATTGTACACACAAATATTATCACATAAAGGTTTTGACATATCACATGATACGCTCATTATTTATCATGTTAAATGTGTGATTTAATATAATTGTCGACATCGCGAAGACCTACAGAGTCACACGCATACGGACAGATTGATGAGAGATAGAGTAAATAGGGAACATTGTAAGGTATGATACACATAAGAGAATTGTAGAACACCATATGGTACGATACACTTAAGTGGAATACATAATATAGTAAGGTACCACGCGCTTAAGTGATATACATTACATCATAAGGTATGATGCCCGTAAGCTTAATTGGGCTTTTAGCTTGCAGCCTTAATTGGGATTTTAACTTGCAGCCCACACAAGTGTTTCCATAAATAGAACCCTTGTGCTGAAGCATTTTCACTTGATGAAAATTCAGTCTTGAAATCCTAGCTGTATTTTCTCTCACTCTCTCACTTAAAGTTTCCGTTCGTAAGAAGCTAGCACTATGTGCGGAAGTGATATGTTTATGTGAACTGAGTATAAGTGTTGTTCTTTATCAATGCTCATGATCACAACATCAAAGGTCTGAATCTCCACAAGAGGTAATAGTCTCTATCACTGACCATGCCCATTCTTAAGGATCACTAAAGGAAAATTTTTATTTTTATTGCATTTTGGATCGCAATTTTCCTTCAGTGGTATCGGAGCCTAGTTACAGAACCATGGATAACTGTTTATTTTCTGTCTTTTCTGTTTTGATTTGATTAAAACACATGATAAATGGAATAATAAATGAGTAATTAAATTTTGGCATCTGTTGTGTATGATTTGGATGATTGATGTTGACTATGCTTTGGAATTAGATGTTAGTATGGTGAATCAGCGATGCATCGATCATCCCTGGGTTACATAAATAAGATCGATCACTTTATATATGATATAAGTAATTCTGATGCAAAGATGGTATATAGGATATATTGTTTATGTTTTGTTCATTCAAACAGTTAATGATTGTTATTCCTTTGAGCGATCAATATTCATTTGCTTGGGAATCCGACATTAGTATGGTGAAGCAATGGCATGTTGATCATTCATATTGAATTATCAATCGAGGTGTGATTGGTGGTATGAAATTGTTGCATTGGGGTTCATGACGGCACAAGGGTCGTGTCTTCGCAGAATTATGTGATTAGGGTTGTGAATGCATAAGAGTTATGTGAAAAACGACGTTGATTTCAAATGAATTGTTCATTAAAATTTTGCAGGAGCCCCCGGAAAACTATGCGTAGTGTTATCAATCACCGAAATTTAATTTGGTTTATTTAATTAACATAACTTAAACTAAAAATAAAAGTGTGTTTATTGTTGTTGTCTTGCGGTCATCAGTTATGGCCTTAGCTTTCCTTTATTTTGTTTTGGAATTTTAAAATACGGCCAGCATGTCGTGCCTCTCTCTCTTAATGTCTTGATGTAACTTATTTTCTCATCTCACTCCCTCGTATGTAAAACGAGTTTTCTTTTATATAATGTAATGTTATAAAGAAAGAGAAGAATACAATATTAAAGGAGGACAACATTGGAGATCTTTCTTGACGAACTTTAGATTGTTATTAGGTTAGCTTAGGTTCTCTCATTGGCTTGGGAGAATAATTTCGCTAGGGGCCATAAATGTATCTTTTTATATGTATGTTGATGCATGTGTTTGTATGTTGATGCATGTGAGAGACGATTTACATGTTAAGCCGGTGAGATCAAACTAATAACAAATTTCCTCTAAAAGAATATTAAGTTTATGTTTTCCAAGTTTTAGCACTCATTAAGACTAGTATCATACAATGTAGGTTTCGCCTAATGTGAGGTGCATGTTTTATTTTAGTAAGGTGCGATGGGATAAATGTAATATCCAATTGCTAAAACACTGGGCCAAACTTAACTAAACAAATTATAATAAGATTATACATGTTTAGAAGCAAGAGTTGGGAATGATTCATATGATGGATTAGAATAAGGAGTTATTCACCCAACTGAAAATATTCGAGTTGTATGAGATATAATTGGAAGGTGTTCCTACCTAAATAACCTAGTTTTGTGTAATCAGCCTAACGCTGACTTAAAACAAAGTGAAATACGAATCTCGACTCACTAGAAATTCCTCCAACAGGATTTTCTGAATAAAATAGTGAGGGTCATTTGGTTTGAGTAAAATAGTCGGAGCATATTTGATTAAAGGCCAAATTGAATATATTGTTTTAATGATACTTATATTTTCATATTTTGCTTGTAGATTACAATGACAACAAACACCTCTAACAACATCTTACGATCAATCCTTGATAAGGAAAATTTGTCTGGGACAAATTTTCTGGATTGGCACCAAAAACTGAGGATTATCCTCAAGCATCATAAGAAGTTGTTTGTCTTGGAGACACCTATTCCTGAAGTGGAACCTCCTAGTTCTGCACCTAAGGCAGAAAGAGATGCTTATAAGAAGCATGTCGATGATGCCAATGAAACCGCTTGCCTTATGCTAGATACCATGAACTTTGAGTTGCAAAAGCAACATGAGAACATGTCAGCGCCCGATATGACCAGACATTTGAAGATGCTCTATCAAGAGAAGGAAAGAAATG
Source organism: Vicia faba (assembly GCA_948472305.1). Lineage (NCBI taxonomy): Eukaryota > Viridiplantae > Streptophyta > Magnoliopsida > Fabales > Fabaceae > Vicia > Vicia faba. The sequence continues at coordinate 980,864,936 of OX451738.1, forward strand.
AGAGGTTTCACATTTCAAAGGCCCTTTTTAATAGAAATTTCGTTGAGGGACCCTGCAAGTCCCCATGTACTCAAGATGATTGGGTATATGGAGAACCTTGAAAGTTTAGGTTTTCCCTTGGAAAGGAACTTGTGACTGATTTGATTTTGCAATCATTTTCAGAGAGCTTCAGTCAATTTGTACAGAATTTCAACATGAATGACATGGACAAAATTCTTCCAGAATTGCTAAGCATGTTAAGAACTGCTGAGCAGAATGTGAAGTCAAAAGGGAAGTCCATTTTGATGCTCAGTAATGGAAAGAAGATGAACAAAAGGTCCGCCAAGCAGGTTGGTAAAGGGAAGGGCAAGGAAGTTACTAAGCCTAAACATATTGTTCCTGTTTTGAATCCTAGTGGTGGCGTAGAAAAGGAGGGCACTTGCTTCCATTGTGGTAAGACCGGACATTAGAAGAGAAACTGCCCAAAGTACCGGGAATATAAAAAAATGGATTAGAGACTTCAAATTCAGGTATTTTTGTTATTGAAATTAATTTATCTACTTCTTGTCATGGGTATTAGATGTTGGATGAGGTTATCACATTTGTACCAATGTGCAGTGGCTAAAAAGGAGTAGAGATTTGGCAAAAGGTGAAGTTGACCTAAGAGTTGGAAATGGAGCAAAGGTTGCTTCTTTAGCCGTAGTGTTGTACCCCAAAATTTTCCCTCCCATATTTCACAAAACATTTCAAGAATGATACTCAAGTTGCTCAAGGTAGTCCAAGGGTTGGCCAGACAAGCTCTCTCCTAAGGCAGTCTACCTCAAATTAGGGTTTCATGTTGCATCAAGATACTTGAGTACAAGGGATCCCAAATGCTCAAAATTGTCCTAATATGTTCTCAAGATCATCCATGTCATGTTTCAAGCCCTACAGATAAAGTTTGCTCAGTCAATTGCTCAAAGGCCCAAAAATCGACTATACTAGGGCAAAAGTCAACTATGGCCCACATACAGTCAAACTTCAAGATTTTTGGTCAACATCCTCATTTTGAATTATATTTCATAATTTTATCAAGGGTTGATCATGATTCATCAAGGATTGCTCATAATCCATCCAGACTCAAAAGTTGCTAAATTAGGGTTTTGCAGGAAAAGTCAACTCAACTTTTACCAAGCATAACTTTCTCATACTTTATGATAAATGACCCATCCAAAGATAATTTTTAAGAGGATTCAATTCCCTACAATCCATCTTCATCTCCCCAGTTCAAAATATGCAATCACAAAAAGTTATGAATTTTGACATTATAGGTCATTTTGAAAAGTCAACAAAAACACCTTTTTTTCAAAGCTTCATACATGAGCATGGAATATCAAATTGAGATGAGACAAAAAGGGTTGATTTGAGGACATCTCAAGATTTCTAAAAAGTCCAAGAAAACCTCCAAAGAGTCAAAATTTAGGAGGTTATGCATTGGTGAAGTTGACCCTTTTTGCAAAATTGCCAAAAGTCAATTATCCCTAAAACTTCAATTTTTGCCAAATGAGCCCAATATTTTTCACTTGTTTTGAGTTGGCAACATAGTCCACGAGCTTTATCCCTTTCCACTTGTCCTTATCATGTTTTTATTATTTATTTTAATTTTTATTTGAATTAATTGAATTTAAATCAAAACAAATCATATAAAATCTAAAACATTGAAAACACAAGATTTTTTGTTTGTTTCAGGTCTTCAATTACAGCTAGCAAGTATTCAAATTCGTATCAAGGCATGGTGTGTACAAAAATATTGAAATAGGCCAATTTTGGAAATATTTTTAAGGTGTATCAAATCAAAATCAAACTCATTGATGGAGGAAGATTTGGATCAGTTTTGGAACCATAATCTATTCCTTAATACATATAGAACGAAGCCAAACCAAAAACTAGGTTGGAGGTTGGCGCATGAGCAAGAATCAAAACTGAAAAAATCAAGAAAAAGTGGTGAATCGAATTTGTACTTAGAGGCTAATATAAGACTCTTTGCCTATCCAGATCGATTCCTGGGAGTCTTATCAAGCTAAAGCAATCAAGAACCAAGCCTTTCCAGTCCCAAAAAGCTCTGTAAGTCCATCACGATACCTCACTTTTCTTGAAATCGAATCCCATGATTTAGGCATTGTTAGGATGAATTAATCACATATTCTTGATCTATGAGACATATGCAAGCTTTCTGCATGATTTAATTGCATTTATATGGCCTATACAAGATTTCACCATTGCTAGGGTTGCTTGCTTCGATTTGGGATTTTCATGTACAGGAAAAATTGGGCCATAAAAGGGCCACCAATGAAACCAGCAGGACCAGACGAATTCAACCATGGCCTTAATTTTTATGTATCATGTTTGTATTTGATTTTGAGAATTGGCAGGGCTGTAGCGACGGACGTTGTCCGTAGGTAAAGGTTGTCAAAACTTTTAGCCACAGAGAGAGGACAGGGATGATGGCGTGGCTCCATCTGATTCGTCCGTTTGAATTTTTGCGCAAAATTTGTATTACTTCGCTTGTTTTATATATTGTCATTACTCATTATATGTACAACAAATGCAAACTGATGCAGTGGTAGCCAAGTAAGCTTTAAGGCGCTGGAAGCTTGAGGTCAGGCGTTCGACCCCTGCCTCCACCAAATGCATTTTTCTTGATTTATTTCAGGTAATCTCATGCCTATACAAGCCAAAGGCCTATCATACTCCCTCAAGATCTGGTACGCCAAGTGGCCAGATGGCCAAATATGATGGCCATCCAGGAGGGAACACCAAAAGCCAAGTCAAACGCGTAGCACAGGATCTCAGAAGTCAACTTGGACTTCCCTCTTCTTGGGCCCAGATTCTGCTTCTTACACCCCCATATTCAGGCCCATTCTCTCTTTCTATTTTCTTTTCTATTTTATATTTATTTCATTTAATTTTATTTATTTTACTAACCAATTAAATTATTTTCTTTTTTATCAAAAATCACAAAAAAATATTACTTTTCATAAATTAGGTCTAGATTTTATTTTTATTAAAAAAATTAATTAACTTAATTAGGTTTGTTAATTTAGACAATTTTAACTCTTTTGTACATAATTAAAAATAATTAGAATAATTAGGTTTTTATTCCAAATTTAATTTTTCTTTCTTTTCTTAAAAATAATCAAAAACATAAAAAATAGGTCTTGTAATTATTTTTATTAATTAATTTAATTAACTAATTAGTTTTTTGTACTTAATTTAGAAAACTTATTTCTTTTATTAAAAAACAAAACCAAAAACATTTTCTCTTTTCATTAGGATAGAAGGGTCAAAACCCTAGTTCGCATTCGATCTAATTTGTCATCGCGCGCTTTATTCTATTTTTTATCCCAATTATTGTATCTGCTCACAGTTTGTAATAGTTTAAACTAGGACGTTTATTTACATTTATCGCTTTAATTTCAAAGGGTTTGTTTTTGGCTATGTAAATACCCGAAGCCTTGTAATAGCGTAGTTTAATTTTGGCACTTTAAATTCCGCAAAATATTAAACTGTTAGATGTATGATTAGGGATGCATGATAAGAATGTATGACTAATTTTAAAACAGTTAGATCACCCTAAATGTGCAAAGATAAATAAACTGGAATTGAATCATCCGCACATGCGCACTCCTAGGGTACACTCCTACTTAGTTGCGTTTGGTAAACGATCATCGAGTATAGGATATTTTAGTGGTCGTCCTTTTTTCCAAAGATCAAAGTTGCCTCGGAAAGGTTGCCTCGGAAATTGTTGCCTCGGATAAAATGATCTAAGACATTAGGGTTATTACTAAAACGTCCTAACATTGCTTTAGTGACCGTACGTCCCTTTCGAATTGACCCTCAAAACTCCAACGACGGTGCTACCTACTCACTAATAGTGGGATAGCATTGTCTAAAGGAAACGAACATAGAATGATTCTTTTTTCGAGTAGGTAGATTAGTTCTTTAGTACTTGCTCAATTCAAACAAAATCTTTCACACTTACACTCCTTTACAAACAAAGTTTTCAAAAACACTTCATTACACTCTTGAAGACAGAAGAAAGAGTTAAATCGAAGTCAAAACAAAAACTTTTCAAAGCACACAAACACAAAGAAAACAATTTTGAAAATGATGAGCAAGTACCTAAGAGCCCGTAGATAACTATGAATAGAAAGGGTGCTAACACCTTCCCTTTCTATAATCTACCCCCCGTACTCAGAAATATCTCGAAAAAGGAATTTTCTGTGCTTTTTTCCTTTCCTTGTTGGATAAAATAAAAGTCGGTGGCGACTCTTGCTTACCGCGACATTTTGCGAAAACAAACGCAAAACGCAAACCAGCAATTCCTTAAAAAAAAGGAAACACGTCCCAGTTCTGGCCACCGTATCACAGAACTGGCGACTCTGCTGGGGAGAATTAATAAGTGGGGTGTATCTTAGGAATAGTTCATTATATTGTTTTCAATTTCTTGATTTGTTTGCTTTATCTTTGTGGGTTTTGTATCGGAGTTACTATAAATCCTAACCCGGATCTGGGGACACCTTTTAGGTAAGTAGCAATAGACTGTGAGGGAACTGTACAACATAGACCGATACGGTTGAAGCAGTAGCTACATTGGTGTGACACAATAGTTGGTACCGATATCCCTTGTGGAGGAACAAGGAGAGTATGGGGCTGCTAGTGGGTCATTAAGCATCAACTGACCTTAGAACCTATAATTGACCAACTTGGCCATAGAAAAGTAGCAGTATGCTACACTCATTGAGACCATACTCTCGTGATGATTCCGGCCGCAAGAAAAGGTTGCTAAACTGGAATTATGACCGATTGAGGATGGTCAGTGATATTGAGAACCTCTAGAACCCGATTACTATTACTAGGACAGGTAGAACCAACTAAACTGAAAGAGGGTAATACCTAAACTCCATGCCAGCCTGAAATTTAAGGGCTATTGTGTGACTTCTTTTCCCTTACCATGTTTGTTATCTGTGATACTTGTGGTGTGTTTTTATCATGACATCATGCATCATGACATAGCATGCATATTTCATTAGACTGACCATTTTAAAGATCGAGGGGATTCATCTTTGTTTTGTTTTGCAGATCATGGCATCTATGCACCAAAATACCATTTGAATCAGCTTCGTGCAGATACCTGCTCAGCTTAGAGAGTTAATTTCAAAGATTCCTGATACTTCTTCCTTTGTTAGAAGACATGTCCATCTCCTTACCTTGGTCACTTCAAAGCTGGATGAGCAAATGATGAGCGTCTTGTTCCAGTTCTTTGACCCGTTGCATCACTGTTTCACCTTCCCGGACTATCAGTTGGTCCCTACTTTGGAGGAGTTTTCTTATTTACTTGGCATATCTATTCTAGAGCAGACACCCTTTACAGGTTTGGAGATAGATCCTAGGCCAGAGGATATTGCTTCAGCCGTACATCTAACAAAGGCTGATGTAGTATCTAACTGGGACATTCAGAGTGGGGAAAAAGGTTTCTTGGCTAAGTTCTTGATTGATCAAGCTCAACAGTTCTGGGATAGTTTAGACTTTCAAGCATTTGAAGACATCCTGGCACTCCTCATCTATGGCTTGGTTATGTTCCCTAATTCAGATTCTTTTGTCGATGTGAATGCAATCAAGATCTTCATGTCTCGTAATCCAGTGCCCACTCTCTTAGGTGACATCCTACATGCTCTTTATGCCCGTACTGCTCAGATAAGGGGAACCCTCATGTGTTGTGCACCGCTACTGGCGAGGTGGTTTATTTCTCACCTCTCCAAATCTATATTGAAGAATGAGGAAGGTATGTGTTGGGCTTACAGGATCACGTCCCTTGCTCATACGGACATCCTTTGGAGTACTAAAGATATGGAAATGGTAGTTGTCATTGATCGGTGTGGGGAATACCCTAATGCTCCATTGCTTGGAACTAGATGAGGAATAACCTATAATCCTTTTTTGGCCTTACGATAGTTCGGACAAGCTTGAAGGGACGATCCTCATGAGTTGCTGCTTCCAAACATTGTCTTTGACTCCAAGGGGGATGTTGAGGGACATCGTCGCATGTTTATACGAGCTTGGGACAGGGTTAACAGGTCTGATCCACATGAGCTAGGAATGAAGACTTATCTCCCAATGCAATCGTATCTCCAGTGGGTTCGAGCCCGTGCTCAAAAGTTAGGGATGCCATATGAAGCCGTTTTTCCCGTGATTGTAGAGCGTACTGATGAAGAAGAGGTTCCTTATACGGTCATTCATCCATACATGCCTACTGATATTGGGGCATTGAAGAGATATTGGATCCAGTTAAGGGAAGAAAGGGATACTTACATAGAGAAGTATCATGAGCGAGAACGGAAGATCATGAAGCTTACAAGGAAGCTAGAGACTGAGAGGACAATCAACGATTATGTCAGCATGAAAGGAAAACGACCATGGGAATTCTGATGTCTTTTACTATTTCTAGTTTAGATTTGCTTCTCAGTATTTCTTTTGTAACGCCTTGAAGGCATTTGTTAAACATTGTTTCAAGTTTGAATCTAATAAAGTGTGTTTTATTTTGGTTTACAAATTTGAATCTCCCTAAGTCTTTGAAATTATTTCATACGCATTCCATTCCCATGCACCTCATTACAGGTACCCTTACAGGTTTCTCATCTTCTTCGCTGTTTATTTCATCATAACATGTCTTCTGAAACACCTACTGATCAAGCTATCAAGGCTTTGCAAGCACAGAATGCTCAGTTCCAGGAGATGTTCATGAACTTGGCAAAGAGTCAGCAAGATTTGAAGACTCTTATCTTAAAGGACAAGAAGAAGAAGAAGAAGAAGAAGAAGAAGAAGAAGAAGGTGGTCCTCCTGAATATGGGTCACAGATTTGGGAACAGGTTGAGACAAGAAGCTGATTTATCTCACTCATCTAGAGGGGGAGAGAATCAAGAAGAAAGGAAGGGTCCTAGCCCTATGGTTTCTGACAATGACACAGACTTTGATGAAGACTAGTATCCTCCTTCCGAGGATAGGTATAAGCAACTTAAAGACCGGTTAAGCGCAATGGAGATCCAGAAAGTACCTGGGTTGGACTTTGGAGATTTGGGTTTGGCATCTGGGGTGGTGATCCCACACAAGTTTAAAGCTCCTGTCTTTGCTAAATACGACAGAGTATCTTGCCCAAAGTTACACCTCTACTTGTATGTCAGAAAGATTCAACCATATACTGCTGATAGGAACCTTTGGGTTCATTTCTTTCAAGATAGTCTGTCAGGGACTCAACTTGAATGGTTCTATCAACTAGAAGGAGCTAATGTCCGCAACTGGGAGGACCTTGCTGCCGCTTTTTACAAGCAATACCAGTATAATGCCGACCTTGCTCCCACGCGTACTCAACTTCAGGGTATGTCTATGGGTGCGAGCGAAGGTTTCAAGGACTACGCTCAGAAATGGAGAGATCTTGCTGGAAGAGTACAACCCCCTCTGGATGATAGGGAGTTGGTGGATATGTTTCTTGGGACTTTGTCTGGTCCATACTTCAATCATTTGATCGATAGTTCATTGTCTGGTTTCACTGAATTGATTATGACTAGGGAGAGAGTTGACGCCGGTATCAAAAGCGGAAAGATACAGAAGGGTGCTTCATCAAGTACAGAGAAGAAGCCTTTCAAGAAGGAATCTAGTGCAGTTTACAGCTCGAGGAGCCAAAATCAACCCGAACGCCGCCAAGCAGTTAATGCGGTGGTAATATCAAGACCAATTGTTGCCCCGCAACACACAGCAAAGAGCAGAGAGGCCGCAAAGACAGTATACTCGGCTCAGTATGACCCTATCTCAAATTCTGCCACAACTATTGAAAACCAAGTTGGTGACTCTGAGGGAGGCTCCAAACAATCCCAGTACTACATCACCATTGTATAATCCAAACGCCCGCTGTGCTTATCACTCTGATAGCCTGGGGCATGATACGAACAGCTGCTGGGCTTTGAAGAATAAGGTACATGGTATGATTGATGCTAAGAAAATTGAGTTTGAAGCGCCAGAAAAGCCTAATGTCATGACTGCTCCTATGCCCAAGCATGGAGTAAATGCTGTGGATGATGATTTGTTTGTAACCTCTATGGAAGACATTTCTACTCCGTTGTTGACCATTAAGAAGAACTTATTATTGGCCGGTTTATTTCCGGGTTGTGTCGAAGGTTGCCACCCATGTTCCATCCTACCTACTGGTTGTCATCTATTGAAGTCATGTGTCTAGCGCCTGATGGATAACAAAGAAATCTTGTTCGAGAAAACTTTGGTTCCATTGATTCCTATTGAAGATATTTCCATAATCACCATTTCCGCCAATTCTTCCAAGGCTTCCTCGAGAAATCCTGTTAGAATTACATCTGTTCCGAGAGTTGCTCCATTGATCATTACTATTCCTGGACCTATCCCTTACACATCGGATAAGGCTGTCCCGTGGCACTATGGGGCCGATCTGTATTATCATGGGATTAAACAAGACTTGAAGGTTGAAGAGGCTGATACTGACGTCAGCAATATTGTTGGGTCTAGCAAAGTCACCCGAAGTGGAAGACTTTTCTCTCCTGAGATCTCCCCACCAATTGTTTGGAAGCCTGTTGCTATTACACCTGTCAGTACGTCTGCTACTGTCCCTGTTCGTGTTCCAATCATTACTCCTGTCGCCGAGTCATTTGACACTCGGGGCAAAGGGATCACCGGCGGGCCTTCCCAGACGAAGGCACCGAAGAAAATTATTGTTGAAACCTCTAGGCGGGAGATAGAGGAGATTTTGAAGATCATCAAGAAAAGCGACTACAACGTAGTCGAACAGCTGGGGCAAACCCCGTCGAAGATCTCTATGTTATCTTTATTGTTGTGCTCAGAAGCCCATGCTAAGGCTTTGATTGCTTTCCTGAAAACTGCGCATGTGTCGTAGGAAACGTCTGCTGATCAATTCAAAGACTGTGTGGCTAGTTTGACAGCTGACAACGGGTTGGGTTTCTCCGACGCAGATTTGACTGCCAAAGGAAAGAATCACAATGACGCTCTGCATGTTTCAATCTAGTGCAGGGGCACTACTCTAGCTCACGTGCTGGTGGATACTGGGTCCTCGTTAAATGTTTTACCCAAGAAAGCATTAGACCGGTTGGACTGTGAAGGGTTGGTGCTGAAGCCAAGTAATATTATGGTTAGAGCCTTTGACGGGTCCAAAAGGATGGTACATGGAGAAGTGGATGTTCCAGTTAAGGTTGGTTCTCAGACTTTCGCGTCTACATTCTATGTGATGGACATTCGACCATCTTATTCTTGTTTGCTCGGTCGCCCGTGGATCCATAAAGCTGGGGCAGTAACTTCTACGCTCCATCAGATGTTAAAGTACCCAGTGAAGGGGAAAATCGTTACAGTACGAGGAGAAGAGGAGTACATGGTAAGCCACCTTAACTCTTTTCGGTATGTGGAGATGGATGGGGAATTCATTGAAACCCCGTATCAAAACTTTGAAGAAGTCCCCCAGACTCTGGCGTCGACTGAAACTGTTGCTGAAGATCCTCCAATGAAGATGGCTTCCCTCAAGGATGCCCGGGCTGTTATTGAAAAAGGTGGGTGTGCGAATTGGGGCCAACTCCCTGACTTTGCACACAAGACTGACAAGTATGGTTTGGGTTTTACTGCAGAAGCTCAAAGGGCTGTTCGGCGTGCGCAGATTGGAAGACCTCCCCTGCGTATCACAAATCCGGGAGTGAATGAAATTGAAGATGATGATGAAGAGTCAGATTTCGACAGCTGGATTTACCCGACTACCGACGGTGGATTAAGTAATTGGATGGAAAAAGACTTTGTGCCCATTTCTTTTATTACACAGTAATCATACTTTTGTTTTGAGTTTGTAACAGACAATTTTAAAACTTTACAGCCCAGTGCCTTACCCAAGACACCGTGGCTTTATTTGAGGGCTTAATATTTGTCATTTCCATATATCATCAATAAAAGCATTGGACGTTTCTCTTGCATTACAAATTTTGCGCTCCTTGTTTTTCTTTTCTATCTTGCAAAACAACTATTTGTCTTACACACACTCACATATGCAGGTCTACATCCACTCTGGATCCCACTGATAACGACTCTGCTACTTTCAGTTATAACTTTGAAAGTCCGATCAACCAAGCCGAGGACGAAGGTGAGGATGATTGCGAAGTGCCTGGGGAACTTGCTAGATTGTTACTTCAGGAAGAGAGGGCCATACAGCCGCATGAAGAGCCAGTGGAAATAGTGAATCTGGGTATAGAGGTAGACAAGAAAGAGGTCAAGATCGGTGCAAATTTGGAGTCTAGTGTCAAGCGACGGTTGATACAGATGTTGCGTGACTATGTTGATATCTTTGCTTGGTCTTATGAAGATATGCTTGGGTTGGATACCGATATCGTGGTTCATCGCTTGCCAACTAAGGAAGACTGTCCTCTAGTGAAACAGAAAGTTCGGCGAATACACCCAGAGATGTCTGAGAAAATTAAGGTTGAGGTTATGAAACAGTTTGATGCCGGTTTTCTAGCAGTTACTTCTTACCCGCAGTGGGTTGCCAACGTGGTCCCGGTGCCGAAGAAAGATGGTAAGGTTCGAATGTGTGTTGACTATAGGGATCTGAATAGGGCAATCCCCAAGAACGATTTCCCTCTGCCTCATATCAATGTTCTGGTTGACAACACCGCACAACATAAGGTCTTCTCCTTTATGGATAGTTTCTCTGGTTACAATCAGATTAAGATGGCTCCCGAGGATATGGAAAAAACAACTTTTGTTACTCAATGGGGTACCTTCTGCTACAAAGTCATGCCTTTCGGATTGAAGAATGTTGGGGCAACGTATCAGCGCGCCATGGTCGCTTTGTTCCACGACATGATTCATCATGAGATTGAGGTATATGTTGACGATATGATTGCAAGGTCCCAGACTGAAGAAGAACACCTCGACCATCTTCAGAAGCTATTTGACAGGTTGAAGTTATACAGATTGAGGCTAAATCCAAACAAGTGCACATTCGGAGTGAGGTCTGGTAAGCTGATGGGTTTCTTCGTTAGTGATAAAGGTATTCAAGTGGATCCTGCAAAGGTGAAGGCTATACAGGAAATTCCAGCTCCCCAAATGGAAAAGGAAGTCATAGGCTTTTTGGGATGATTGAATTACATTGCTCGATTCATTTCACACCTGACTGCTACTTGTGAGCCAATCTTCAAGTTACTGAAGAAAGATCAATTGGTAAGATGGAACGATGAATGTCAGGCCGCTTTCGAAAGGATTAAGGAATATCTCCAAGAGCCTCCTATTCTGATGCCTCCAGTTGAAGAGAGACCTTTGATCTTATACTTGACAGTACTCGACAATTCAATGGGGTGTGTGTTGGGGCAGTATGATGAGTCTGGCCGAAAAGAGCATGCTATTTATTACCTTAGCAAAAAGTTTACCGACTGCGAGACCCGATACTCGTTGCTTGAGAAAACTTGATACGCTTTGGCATGGGCTGCTCGCCGGCTAAGACAGTATATGCTAACTCACACTACTCTATTGATATCAAAGATGGATCCAATCAAGTATATCTTCAAAAAGCCTGCCTTGTCCGAAAGAATAGCAAGATGGCAGATGATCTTGACTGAATACGACATCTAATACATGACCCAAAAGGCAATTAAGGGAAGTGTGTTAGAAGATCATCTGGAACATCAGGCAGTGGATGATTACCAGTCTATAAACTTCGAGTTCCCGGATAAGAACATCATGTTGGTGAGTGACTGTGAAACACCTGTACTGGATGAAGGACCTGAGGAGGGATCCCGATGGTCTATGTACTTTAATGGAGATTCAAACGCTTTGGGTAATGGCATTGGCACCATGATCATATCTCCTGAAGGTTGTTATACTCCGTTTACCGCCCGCTTATGTTTTAACTGCACCAATAACATAGCGGAGTATGAAGCGTGCATTATGGGTCTTCGAGCAGCTATTGACCTAAGGATTAAGTTCTTAAGTGTATTCGGAGATTCCGCTCTCGTGATCATCCAGATCAAAGGCGAGTGGGATATGAAACACCCAAATATTATTCCTTACAAGGAGTATGTGTTGACGTTGCTTCTGCACTTCGAAGAGATAACCTTTGAACACTTTCCCAGAGAGGAGAATCAGTTAGCGGACGCGCTAGCTACGATGTCTTCTATGCTCAAAGTCAGGTGGGACAATGAGGCGCCCCAGATTATCATTGAAAGGTTAGACGAACCTGCACATTGGTGTGACATTGAGACTGAAGAAGTAGCAGATAAACCCTGGTTTCACGAGGTAAAAAGGTATCTTAAGGCTCAAGAATATCCTGAGGGTGCATCTGTTAATGATAAGAAGTTTCTGAGAAGGTTCGCGGAAAATTTCTTCATCAGTAATGGTATCCTTTACAAGTGTAACCATGATTCGACCCTACTGCGTTGTGTGGATAAGAACGAGGCAGAAAGGATTATGGTAGAGTTACGTGAAGGTACTTTCGGAACTCATTCCAGTGGACACACCATGGCAAAGAAGATCCTACGGGCAGGATATTATTGGTCCACCATGGAAGCCGACTGTTATCAACATTCTCGGACCTGTCATAAGTGCCAAGTCTATGCTGATAAGGTGCACATATCTCCAGTACCTTTGAATGCCTTGACAACTCCTTGGCCTTTTGCAATGTGAGGCATTGATATGATCGATGAGATCAGACCTACTGCGTCCAACAAGCATCGTTTCATCCTGGTAGCAATTGATTACTTTACAAAGTGGGTTGAAGCAGCTTCCTTTGCTACAGTAACCAAGAACGTCGTGGCACGATTTATTCGGCACAATTTGATCTATCGATACGGTGTACCAAAGAGGATCATTACGGACAATGGTACAAATCTCAATAATACAATGATTACCGAGCTCTGCAAGCAGTTCAAGATACAACATCACAACTCTTCTCTTTACCGGCCGAAGATGAATGGGGTTGTTGAAGCGGCTAATAAGAACATCAAGAAGATTGTGCAGAAGATGACAGTAACATACAAAGACTGGCACGAGATGTTACCATTCGCTCTTCATGGGCACCGTACTTCAGCACGAACGTCAACAGGGGTAACACCCTATTCCTTGGTATATGGCATGGAGGTAGTCTTGCCCATTGAAGTTCAGATACCCTCTCTTCGGATTATGAAGGATGCAGGTTTGAGCGAAGATGACTAGATCCAGACCTGGCTTGATCAGCTAAACTTAATCGACGAAAAGAGACTTACTGCTATTTGTCATGGTCAGACATATCAAAAACGGATGATCAAGGCATTTAACAAGAAAGTTAGACGACAAGAGTATCAAGTTGGGGATCTAGTCATCAAGCGCATCATCCTACCACAAGGTGACCCCAGGGGCAAATGGACCCCTACGTATGAAGGGCCATTTGTGGTTAAGAACATTTTCTCAAGAGGATCTATGATTCTAACCACCATGGATGGTGACGACCTTCCTCACGCCGTCAATGCAGACATAGTGAAAAAATACTACGCATAATCAAAGACCCGCTAGGTCGACTGGCCTAGGAAAAAATAAGAGCTTCCCGGCGAACCAAAAGGGTTCTGGCAAAAATAAGGGATGAAAATGAAAAATCTGTACACCCGGCAAGTCGAAAACCTGAAAAGGCGGCTTGGGCAAAAAAGGGTATCCCGGTGGACTGAAAACCCGAAAGGGTGGTCCAAGAAAAAATTAGGGATTAAAGTGTAACATTATGTCTCATTGGATCACCTTGTAACCAGACTTCAGTATCGACTATCAAGCTCGGACGGCACCAAACAATCTGATCTACCTTCAACCAAGTAGCAAAGTGATGAGACGCTCGAGGATATAAAGGCAATAGCAGAGTTGGAACCCAGTGGGATTATTCACATAGTTGTTTTTCTTTGTTTTACACAAATTGTATAAATTCTATTTGTTCGGCGGCGTTCTCTTACTAGGAAGTCAGCCTCTTGTACAAAAAACGCCTATTTTCAGGCCAACTTCAAAATCAATACAAATTATTTTTACAAAGAAATTTAAAATTGTTTTCTTTTTGTGTTTTGTTTTGCAAAAACGTCCAATGTTCATTTTTAATATATGCATTTGACATTGATTGCTGCTCATAAATATTTACATGCGAAACAAAAGACGATTACTCGTAATATCAGAAACTGGGGAAAATAGGAAATGCCCAAACCTTACAGTTGCCCTGTCCACCAGGTACAGGGATAGATTTAGCTGAAGAATATGACTAAGGTACATTCACTCCCCGCAAAGTAAGGAGAAAGCAGTGGTGTTAACTCTCCCCAACTAAGGCTCGCAACCGTGAACGCGTCGGTGATATTCTCCCCCAAGCAGAGTTTATCTATCACCAGCACTAGAAAGTTATCCCCAGCGGAGTATGAAAGATTATCCCCAGTATACTCTGGAAGATTGTCCCTAGTAGAATCTAGAAGATTATTCCCAGTGAAGTCGCAACGGGAAAATTATCCACAGCGGAGTTCATTCCTTTCACAAACAGAAATTCAATCCCCAACAAAGTTTATCATCGCTAGCAACGATGATTCATCCCCAGCCGAGGTTATTTCTCCAAATCAATAGATTTTCTAGCAGAGTATCTGTCCTCCCCACAGAGTCATTTCCTCATCATTTTATTCCCCAGCGGAGTTATCCTCTCCTGCAGGTTTATTCTCACAATCATCTTCATCCGCTATCTCCAGCGGAAACGAAGAATTCAACTCTTTTCTCCAACAGCAATCCGGGATTTATTTCCCCGGCTAAGAACATCACATTTCCATACATCATGACACATGCATATACGCATCATACAAATACAATCTCATTTATTTTGAGAACATAATTGCTTGATACATATCATGCATTACATACAGCTAACCTTTACCTTTCAGGAAAGATACAATCAAATTCTCACAAAGTTTAAGCTATGAAGCCTTTACCTCAGTTGAATAACGGATGACCGAAGTTCCTAAATGTCAACAAAGATGATTCCCCAGTTGAATACGGATGACCGAAGCTCCTAAAATTCAATTTTCCTCTTCAATAGAGATGTTTCCTCAGTCGAATACGAACGACCGAAGTTCCTAAAATTCAACAGAGATGATTCCTCAGTAGAATACGGACGATCGAAGTTCCTAAAATTCAACAGAGACGTTCCTCAGTCGAATACGAACGATCGAAGTTCCTAAAATTCAAATTGAGACGTTTCCTCAGTCGAATACGGACGATCGAAGTTCCTAAAATTCAAATTGAGATGATTCCTCGGTAGAATACGGACGACCGAAGTTCCTAACATTCAAATTGAGATGTTTCCTCAGTCGAATACGGACGATCGAAGTTCCTAAAATTCAAATTGAGATGATTCCTCAGTAGAATACGAACGACCGAAGTTCCTAAAATTCAACAAAGATGTTTCCTAAGTCGAATACGGACGATCGAAGTTCCTAAAATTCAACAGAGATGTTTCCTCAGTCGAATACAGACGTCGAAGTTCCTAAAATTCAACAGAGATGTTTCCTCAGTAGAATACGGACGACCGAAGTTCCTAAAATTCAACAGAGATGTTTCCTCAGTCGAATACGGATGACCGAAGTTCCTAAAATTCAACAGAGACGTTTCCTCAGTCGAATACGGATGATCGAAGTTCCTAAAATTCAAATTGAGACGTTTCCTCAATCGAATATGGACGATCAAAGTTCCTAAAATTCAAATTGAGACGTTTCCTCAGTCGAATATGGACGATCGAAGTTCCTAAAATTCAAATTGAGATTATTCCTCGGTAGAATACGGACGACCGAAGTTCCTAAAATTCAACAGAGATGTTTCCTCAGTCGAATACGGACAATCGAAGTTCCTAAAATTCAACAGAGATGTATCCTCAGTAGAATACGGACGACCGAAGTTTCTAATATTCAACAGAGATGTTTCCTCAGTCGAATACGGATGACCGAAGTTTCTAAAATTCAATAGAGATGATTCCTCGGTAGAATACGGACGACCGAAGTTCCTAAAATTCAACAGAGATATTTCCTCAGTCGAATACGGATGACCGAAGTTCCTAAAATTCAACAGAGATGATTCCTCGGTAGAATACGGACGACCGAAGTTCCTAAATTTTAACAGAGATGCTTCCTCAGTAGAATACGGACGACCGAAGTTCCTAAAATTCAACAGAGATGTTTCCTCAGTCGAATACGGATGATCGAAGTTCCTAAAATTCAACAGAGACGATTCCTCAGTAGAATACGGACGATCGAAGTTCCTAAAATTCAAATTTAGATGATTCCTCATTAGAATACGGACGACCGAAGTTCCTAAAATTCAAACAAAGACAACTCACCAGTAGAATAACGGACGACGAAGCTCCTAAAATTGTACTTCTCTCAACAAAGATCATCCTTCCCCAGTGGAATCTTCCTCAACGATAGGTATACAAGCTCTCTCTAAGGAATCTCTTATGCGATCGACACTCCTTCGGATGGAATCTTTAAGCCCATCTCCCGCCATCAGTTTCCAAATGGCATCAATAAGCCCATTCCCAACATCACAAGACAATTACCACTTCATGCGAGTGCAAATTTCTGGGCACTCTAGTGTTCAATCATCTTCCACCTTCGGATTATGAAAGGCATGAAAGTCAATCTACATCCTCAGGTTTAAGAAAATTGAACAGGGGCAGCTGTTGTACCCCAAAATTTGCCCTCCCATATTTCTCAAAACATTTCAAGAATGATACTCAAGTTGCTCAAGGTAGTCCAAGGGTTGGCCAGACAAGCTCTCTCCTAAGGCAGTCTACCTCAAATTAGGGTTTCATGTTGCATCAAGATACTTAAGTCCAAGGGATCCCAAATTCTCAACATTGTCCTAATATGTTCTCAAGATCATCCATGTCAAGTTTCAAGCCCTACAGAGAAAGTTTGCTCAGTCAATTGCTCAAAGGCCCAAAAATCGACTGTGCTAGGGCAAAAGTTAATTGTGGCCCACATACAGTCAAACTTCAAGATTTTTGGTCGACATCCTCATTTTGAAGTATATTTCATCATTTGATCAAGGGTTGATCATGATTCATCAAGGATTGCTCATAATTCATCAAGACTCAAAAGTTGCTAAATTAGGGTTTTGTAGGAAAAGTCAACTCAACTTTTACCAAGCATAACTTTATCATACTTTATGATAAATGACCCATCCAAAGCTCATTTTTAAGAGGATTCAATTCCCTACAATCCATCTTCAGCTCCCAAGTTCAAAATATTCACTCACAAAAAGTTATGAATTTGGACATTATAGGTCATTTTGAAAATTAAACAAAAACACCTTTATTGTCAAAGCTTCATACATGAGCATGGAATATCAAATTGAGATGAGACCAAAAGGGTTGATTATAGGACATCTGAAGCTTTCTAAAAAGTCCAAGAACACCTCCAAAGAGTCAAAATTGAGGAGGTTATGCATTGGTGAAGTTGACCCTTTTTGCAAAATTGCCAAAAGTCAACTATCCCTAAAACTTCAATTTTTGCCAAATGAGCCCAATCTTTTTCACTTGTTTTGAGTTGGCAACATAGTCCACGAGCTCTAGCCCTTGCCACTTGTCCTTATCATGTTTTTATTATTTATTTTGATTTTTATTTAAATTAATTCAATTTAAATCAAAACAAATCATATAAAATCTAAAACATTGAAAACACAAGATTTTTTGCTTGTTTCAGGTCTTCAATTACAGCTAGCAAGTATTCAAATTCGTATCAAGGCATGGTGTGTACAAAAAGATTGAAATAGGCCAATTTTGGAAAGATTTTTAAGGTGTATCAAATCAAAATCAAATTCATTGATGGAGGAAGATTTGGATCAGTTTTGGAACCCTAATCTATTCCTTAATACATATAGAACGAAGCCAGACCAAAAACTAGGTTGGAGGCAGGCGCATGAGAAAGAATCAAAACTGAAAAAATCAAGAAAAAGTGGTGAATTGAATTTGTACTTAGAGGCTAATATAAGACTCTTTTCCTATTCCAATCGATTCCTGGGAGTCTCAGCATGCTAAAGCAATCAAGAACCAAGCCTTTCCAGTCCCAAAAAGCTCTGTAAGTCCATCACGATACCTCACTTTTCTTGAAATCAAATCCCATGATTTAGGCATTGTTAGGATGAATTAATCACATATTCTTGATCTATGAGACATATGCAAGCTTTATTCATGATTTAATTGCATTTATATGGCCTATACAAGATTTCACCATTGCTAGGGTTGCTTGCTTCGATTTGGGATTTTCATGTACAGGAAAAATTGGGCCATAAAAGAGCCACCAATGAAACCAGCAGGACCAGACGAATTCAACCATGGCCTCAGTTTTTATTTATCATGTTTGTATTTGATTTTGAGAATTGGCAGGGCTGTAGCGACGGACGTTGTCCGTAGGTAAAGGTTGTCAAAACTTTTAGCCACAAAGAGAGGACGGGGATGATGGTGTGGCTCCATCTGATTCGTCCATTTGAATTTTCGCGCAAAATTTCTATTACTTCGCTTGTTTTATATATTATTATTATTCATTATATGTACAACAAATGCAAAGTGATGCAGTGGTAGCCAGGTAAGCTTTAAGGCGCTGGAAGCTTGAGGTCAGGGGTTCGACCCCTGCCTCATCCAAATGCATTTTTCTTGATTTATTTTAGGTAATCTCATGCCTATACAAGCCAAAGGCCTATCATACTCCCTCAAGATCTGGTACGCCAAGTGTCCAGATGGCCAAATCTGATGGCCATCCAGGAGGGAACACCAAAAGCCAAGTCAAACGCGTAGCACAGGATCTCAGAAGTCAACTTGGACTTCCCTCTTCTTGGGCCCAGATTCTGCTTCTTACACCCCCATATTCAGGCCCATTCTCTCTGTCTATTTTCTTTTCTATTTTATATTTATTTCATTTAATTTTATTTATTTATGTTACTAACCAATTAAATTATTTTCTTTTTTTATCAAAAATCACAAAAAAATATTACTTTTCATAAATTAGGTCTAGATTTTATTTTTATTAAAAAAAATAATTAACCTAATTAGGTTTGTTAATTTAGACAATTTTAATTCTTTTGTACATAATTAAAAATAATTAGAATAATTAGGTTTTTATTCCAAATTTAATTTTTCTTTCTTTTCTTAAAAATAATCAAAAACATAAAAAATAGGTCTTGTAATTATTTTTATTAATTAATTTAATTAACTAATTAGTTTTTTGTACTTAATTTAGAAAACTTATTTCTTTTATTAAAAAACAAAACCAAAAACATTTTCTCTTTTCATTAGGATCGAAGGGTCAAAACCCTAGTTCGCATTCGATCTAATTTGTCATCGCGCGTTTTATTCTATTTTTATCCCAATTATTGTATCTGCTCACAGTTTGTAATAGTTTAAATTAGGACGTTTATTTACATTTATCGCTTTAATTTCAAAGGGTTTGTTTTTGGCTATGTAAATACCCGAAGCCTTGTAATAGCGTAGTTTAATTTCCGCAATTTAAATTTCGCAAAATATTAAACTATTAGATGTATGATTAGGGATGCATGACAAGAATGTATGACTAATTTTAAAACAGTTAGATCACCCTAAATGTGCAAAGATAAATAAACTGAAATTGAATCATCCGCACATGCGCACTCCTAGGGTACACTCCCACTTGGTTTCCTTCGGTAAACGGTCATTGAGTATAGGATAATTTAGTGGTCGTCCTTTTGTCCAAAGATCAAAGTTTCCTCGGAAAGGTTGCCTCGGATACTGTTGCCTCGGATAAAATGATCTAAGACATTAGGGTTATTACTAAGACGTCCTAACATTGCTTTAGTGATTGTACGTCCCTTTCGAATTGACCCTCAAAACTCCAACGACGGTGCTACCTACTCACTAATAGTGGGATAGCATTGTATAAAGGAAACGAACATAGAACGATTCTTTTTTCGAGTAAGTAGATTAGTTCTTAAGTACTTACTCAATTCAAACAAAATCTTTCACACTTACACTCCTTTACAAACAATGTTTTCAAAAACACTTCATTACACTCTTGAAGACAGAAGCAAGAGTTAAATCGAAGTCAAAACAAAAACTTTTCAAAGCACACAAACACAAAGAAAACAATTTTGAAAATGATGAGCAAGTACCTAAGAGCCCGTAGATAACTACGGATAGAAAGGGTGCTAACACCTTCCCTTTCTATAATCTTCTCCCCGTACTCAGAAATATCTTGAAAAAAGAATTTTTCTGTGCTTTTTTCCTTTCTTTGTTGGATAAAATAAAAGTCAGTGGCGACTCTTGCTTACCGCGACATTTTGCGAAAACAAACGCAAAACGCAAACCAGCAATTCCTTAAAAAAAAGGAAACACGTCCCAGTTCTGGCCACCGTATCACACGTAGGAACTTATGTTTTGACTTTACCTAGTGGTTTAATAATTTGGTTAGAGAACTGTTATTATGTACCTGCAATTTGCAGGAATATTATTTTCTTTTCTTTTTTGGACAAGTTTGGTTTTTCATTCATAATAAAAAACAATTGTTGCTCTATTTATTTAAATGATATATTTTATGTTTCTGCATAAATGAGCAATGGATTGTATGTCCTTGATCTTGAAATTCCAATTTATAACATTAATACTAAAAGGATTAAACCTAATAATTTAAATCTAAGTTACCTTTGGAATTGTTGCTTAGGCCATATAAATGAGAAACGCATTTCCAAACTCCATAAAGATGGACTCTTGGACTATTTTTATTATGAATCATATGAGACATGCAGATCATGTTTAATTGGAAAGATGACAAAGTCCCTGTTCACAGGAAAAGGTGAAAGGGCTAATGATCTTTTGGCCCTTATACATATTGATGTATGTGGACCACTGAACATACCAGCCATAGGAGGTTTTCAATACTTCATCATATTTATTGGTGATTTTAGTAGATATGCTTATGTGTATTTAATGAAACACAAATCTGAAACCTTTGAAAAGTTCAAGGAATTCAAGAATGAAGTACAAAACCAACTAGGTAATAATATTAAAGTTCTTTGATCATATCGAGGCGGTAAATATTTAAGCCTACAGTTTGATGAACATCTAAAGGAATGTTGGATTCTATCCCAACTTGATCCTCCAAGAACACCATAATAGAATGGTGTATTTGTAGCGGTAGAAATGTTCAAGACCAAGCCATTGGATTGACTAGACTTTATACAAATCAAAATAAAAATCGCCACCGCGCTTTATTGTTTCCAAAGGAATGGGAAAAGAGTGAATAACCCAAAAAGAGGGGAAAGATTCAAGGTAAGGGGGTTAGTTATGCAAAGGGAAGGTATTAGCACCCTAAACATCTACGGTACTCTGCGGGAACCTCTATGAAAAATCTGTATATTTTGGCTATAAAATATGTTGTATAGAAAATGGATGGTGGAGGTGAGAAGAGAAATATATTTTTTATGATTTTTGCACCTGCCGCAGTTGCGAACCTTTAGTGCCTACGTACCACCTTTCATGCAATAGGGGATCAGGGTACACGTAGTTCCTCTTTTAAAATTTTGAAACATAAGTGTGTTGGTTAATTTTAAGAGATAAGACATCATCGTCATTGCCCGTGTGGAAAACATACTTACTACCCACAATCATGAGAAAAGAGAATTTGCATCATCTCAAAGTGGAGGATAATGGCTTAGATTTTAAAATCAACAATTCCTCACTCAACACCCAAGTGGAGAATATCTCACTTCACTACATATTGTAGAAGTATAGTTGTTTGCATCACTACAAGGATTGACAAGAGCCTAACCTTTTAAGAAAAGTTTAAAGATAAAAGCCAAAGTGGAAAAATGGTTTGAAATGAGGTTGATTGACTTTTAGTCTTCTCACAAAATGTGTCAAAGTATTATTAAATTGATTAAAGTTTATTGATGAAAATGTTTTGAAAAATGCATGGACCTAAGTCCAAGTTTATTATGAAAGTGTTTAAAGTTTATAAACAAGAAGAGTTTAAAAAGGAGAGAGTAGATTTTTGAAATTAAAGAAGATAGGAGGAGAAGAAGAGGCTATCCTAAAGCATAAGGTAAAAGCTAAGGATTGAAACTAAGCAAGCAAAGATACTAGACCTCTTCAAATGTATTAAGTCTTCACAAAAATTGGGCAGAGTAACGGTTGTATACAGGTGAATTCCAGATTGCAAACAAAGGATGTAATCACAAAAACCTGCACACAAAAACAAACAAGCAACCCATTGTCTTGAGGTAAACCTCAAGAACTCCAGACAAAATAATTAGATAGATCACAAGGTCTCCAAGATAGGCCAAGGTTTCTAATCCTAAGTCCAAGAAAAAGTCTCATGCTCCACAATGCCAAGGATAGTAACCAAATAGTCCAAGTACCATTAAGAGTTTTTTAGGGTTTATGTTGATTATTATGTATCTTAGGAAAAGAAAAAGAAAAGCTCAAGTGAGCAAAAATAAGAATGACAAGAAGATAAATGCTCAAATGAGCAAAGATGAAAATGACATGAAATGAAAAGTGCCAAAAAATAAATAGTACATAAAGCATAAAAGAATAAAAGCATAAAATAAATAAGTCAATAATTAGTGGTTAGTTAGATGACCATCTTGAAACTTGCATTTGAAACTCATTAGAGGATTGGTAGAACCAAAGCCTCCACACAACAAGTTGCATTTACTTTTTGTCAAGTATATGATGCATTTGGAATTCTCATAAGTACCATTTAATGATCAACGATGTTTAAGTGATCCGCGTTGACCAAAGGTGTTGTAGATCCATTAGAGGATTGGTAGAACCAAAGCCTCCACATAATGAATCTCAAAGTTATTGGATCAAAGAGATCAAATTAACATACTTGGGCTTGCAATCATAAGTTTGGGCCACGAATGATCATTTATTTGAATCGGGACAAAATTTAGCGCAATTTTAAGCAATCGTAAGTGGACTTATATAGAAGTCGCACCTATTTTGAGGTTGGTCAATAGTAATCTATGCACCATTTGTTTTGAGACATGATATAGAGATCATGCTCCAACAACATTTAGTGCAAAGGGAAGGGTTTGAGACGAAGAGGATTAGGGCAAAAGATGAATAAACCACTTTTGAATTAAAAATTTAATCAAATTATTATTAAAATCATTCATCCATTTTGGTGGAGTTGAACTCAACACCTAAGATCCAATGATGTTAATAAAGCCATGATCAAAAAATTAACCCAAGACAGCCAGAAAAAAATCACAAAATTATATCATATTTAATATATACATTAAAAGGTTTAAAATTTTTTTAAGAATGAAAAATAATGAGGAAAATGTCAATTATATTCAAATTAATCAAGAAATGGAAAATAAGACCATAGAAAAATCAGAAAAGAGGCCAAGTAATTTTACAAAAATTTTGGTAATTTTTAAAAGTCAAAAACTATTTTTAAAAAATAAAATAAACGGGTAAAATAAACAAAAAAATAGTAAAAAATAGTAAAGTCAGAAACAAAAATGAAATAAGGTCACCAATATTTGTCACAATATCATTGGATCATTCCATAATTTTTTCAGAATTAAAAAATGTAAAAAAGTATTTTTAAACATTTTAAACAATATAATAAGTGTAAAATTTATTTAAAAAAATACCAAAACACAAAATTAAATTGTGAAATAATAAAAATCATAATGAGAATAATCAAAAATATTTTTCATAATTTTTTCAGATTTTTTGGACTAAAAATGAATTTTCTATTATTTTTTGAAATTTAAAACAGTTAAAATATAAAACTCAGAAAAAGAAAATAAAAGTAAAATATGTGGACCATTGGATGAGAGTCAAAACACGTTAGTAATCAAATCCAAGGGATCTGGCGCGCTGTGGATATCATGGTCATTAATGAATAATGTACAGAATCAATAATAAATCAGATTTTTGAAAAACACAAATGGCACGCCATCATTGGTTGGAAGATGACACGTAGGTCATCTTCAACCTCCAGCCAACGTGATTTTCAGGTCTCTCAAACTGTAAAATCAGAAGCTCAGACTTATGTCAATCGCTTCGTCTCTTCAAGACGAAAATAACCACACCCTTGCGCCAAACTTATATAAATTGTTGCTCAAGCAATTTGGAAAGAAAGTTTTGAAAAGGGATTTAAAAATTCATGGTCAAAATGTGCTCCCAGTGAAATGTAAGTATTACGACTAGAACCAGGGCAATGAGAGAAACACAATGATATAAGAGTTTTGAAGAATTGATGAAGGAATCTACCTATTGAAGTTGAGTTGCAGAGCTCTGAAACTGGACTTCTATGGAGCAGTATAGGGCACGATTCTTGAATGTAATTATATTGTTAGCTTCAGGGAAGATCAAGGAAGGTGAATTGAGGGAAAATGGATTGAAAAATGCTTGAGAATGGATTTCGAAGTTGCTGAATTCTGGGTTGTGAAGCAAGTTTGGCAGGGTGATTCTGGCTATCTAAGCTTGGGAAATTGAATGGGGGATGACCCTCTATTTATAGGGAAGCAAATGGGATCAAAAGGAATAGAAAATGATGCGTTTTGGAGGGAATTCGTGTGGGTTTGCATCATGAAGAAAGTGTGACTCAAACTTGATCAAAACTCAGCCAAATCGTGCGTTTCATGATGCTAATCACTTCTGGTAAGTTGCTAAAAATGATTAAAACCAAAAACGCGTGAAAATATTGTGATTAGAAGCCAAAACAAAGATTTCAAAATCCTGACTTTGTGAAAAATTTAGTTTCAAACTACCCAATTCAAATCCATGGCATTTCCACCTCAAGGGGTCTTAGGGCATAATTCTTGATGCTTTGGAAAGATGAGGTTACAAGCTTTGCAATGGAAAAAGAATGGAATCAAATGGATTGTTGAGCTGAAATCTACATGGAGTCAAAGTTAAAGAAAAAGAGTTGACTTTCCATACTTAGAAATATTTCAAATTCTTCTTTAAAAATGACCTATAATCTTTTGCATCCAAACATGGCCTTCCAATTAGTATTTGCTCTTGACCAAAAAATATGGATTGAATTAGATCTCTTGAATTAAATTTTGAAATTTGAACCACTCAAAATATCCAAAAATTGATCAAGTTATGACTTGTTGAAGTTGGCCAAAAATCATGAAATGACATATAATATTTTGCATCCTTAAGGCAACTTCCATCCATTTTCTTACTTTGCACATAAAAGAAGGAATGAAGTACACATCCTTAAGATCATCATGAAAAAAGAATGAGCTCAAGGTGATAAAAATGGACCAAGTTATGACCATTTGAAGTCACATATTGAAAATTGGGGATTCATCTGGGTGACTTGTAATCTTTCTTCTTCACCAAGTTCCTTCCACATGAAAACTCCTTGGAACTTTTGAAGTGATTTGTTGGTAACTATTTAAAGAGAAGGAATTTTTTGGAATCACTCAAAAATACCAAAAGATGAGCAAGATATGCTCCTTTGAAGTCTAAAACCCTAGCCTCTAGATCAAGAGAATGCTTTGAGGAAATTTGCCAAGTTTGAACATGATTTTTGTGCCAATATTATTCCTTTGTGAATAGAAGTTATTGAGGATAATTATGAGGACTCATAGCCACCAAAACCACTTCCATATCTTGAAATTGGAGATAAATGTGCTCTTGTGACCAATAGGAACAAGACCTTGTCCAATCATGACAACTTCTTCCCTTAACCCTTTGTACTTTTGAATCAATTTTGATAAATTTGAAATATGTTGAACCAAAATGAGCCTTGTCATGCCATTTCTTACAAAATCACTCCAATAGTGAAGTTTGAATTTCTCAAACTATTGACTAGGGCATGGAAATAAACTCATGAACCCATGGAGCAACTTGCTAAACCTCGTTGCCTTTACCTACATTATTAACAAGTAAGACAAACCAATATTATATTTTATTAATTAGAGAGAAAATCAAAGCAAAATATCCATGATCACAAAAGAAAACAAGTCCAAGGTGCTTGGTAACTCCTCAAAAGAGCAAGGATAAAGATAGGGAGAAGAACCAAAAACCCTAATGTGATCTTGTTGTGATTGAAACAATATGGTATGATGCATGAATCTTAGGGGCAAAAATTGGGGTACAACAGCTGCCCTTATTTAAGTTTCTTCTATCTGGAGATATGAAGGCTAAAAATCTTCGTGTCGACGTGATCGAAGATACTTAAATATAAAACAAACCCTATTTTTGGCCCTAAGATGCCATGCAAATGCTTATGCATATGAATGCATATGAACAGAACCAAAGAGAAGCAAAGTAACATTGGGGATGCAACAAAAATAAAGAAACAAAGGAGCAAACCCACCATGGAAATAAATCACTGGTGAACCATAAGAACAAAATCAGAGAGGAAGATAACAAGCATCGACGTTCAGTGCCGATGTCCTACCAAGGTTCACTGAAGGTAGAAAGAGAATGCATATCATACCACCGCCGTTCACTGACGATGAACGGTCAACATTCACCAAAGATAGCAAAAAGATAATAAACACCAACGTTCACTGTCGATGTACTACCAACGTTCACTGAAGGTAGAAAGAGAAAATATATCATATCACCGCCGTTCACTGACGATGAACTATCAACGTTCACTAAAGATAGCGAAAAAGATAATAAACACCAACGTTCACTGCCGATGTACTACCAACATTCACTGAAGGTAGAAAGAGAATAGCATATCATATCACCGCCGTGCACTGGCGATAAACTATCAACATTCACTGAAGATAGTAAAAAGATAACAAACATCGACGTTCACCGCCGATGGTCTACCAACGTTCACTGAAGGTAGAAAGAGAATATCATATCATATCACCGCCGTTCACTGACGATAAACTATCAATGTTCACTGAAGATAGTAAAAAGATAACAAACACTGACGTTCACTGCCGATGGTCTACCAACATTCACTGGAGGTAGAAAGAGAATATCATATCATATCACCGCCGTTCACTGATGATGAACTGTCAACGTTCACTAAATAAAGCGAAAAAGATAATAAACACCAACGTTCATTGCCGATGTACTACCAACGTTCACTGAAGGTAGAAAGAGAATATCATATCATATCACCGCCGTTCATTGATGATAAACTATCAACATTCACTGAAGATAGTAAAAAGATAACAAACACCGACATTCACTGCCGATGGTCTACCAATGTTCACTGAAGGTAGAAAGACAATATCATATCATATCACCGCCGTTCACTGACGATAAACTATCAACATTCACTGAAGATAGTAAAAAGATAACAAACACTGACGTTCACCGCCGATGGTCTACCAACGTTCACTGAAGGTGGAAAGAGAATATCATATCACTGTCGTTCACTGACGATAAACTATCAACGTTCACTGAAGATAGTAAAAAGATAACAAACACCAACGTTCATTGCCGATGTACTACCAATGTTCACTGAAGGTAGAAAGAGAAAATACATCAAGTTACCCCAAAATTCTGGTATTTCACCTAGAACGGGTCTCAACTTCTTCTTTAATCAAGGAAATCCGCCTGGAAAGTATTAAACATAAGATGTCTCAAATAGAGAGACTTGTTACTCATTGTCATGGGGATTTGCAAAGAGAAATGACTTTCTGGGGATAGAGATATGACTTCTCGGGGAAATTCCACGATATTCCTGCTGAGGAGATAGAGTCTTCCCGTGCAAAATAAATGCACAAACCAAAACTTAAAGTTCTCAGAAATCTAAAGTAAATAATATTGTTATGCAACCACAGATCTAAATCAGAAATAAATTGGAGCAATATGGCCAATGAAGATACATCCTTTGAGAAATAAACTCAAGAGGGAAAACCAAATTCAACTAAGCAAAGAGCGTTGCAGGAAGATCAGAACACAATGTCAATGGATGATGGTTTTTAGCCATGCATGATGTATGTATGAATGTATGAGTGATATCGTGCATATGCTGGTAAAAGGATACATAATCAGTACAAACAAACAAAACCGCCTCAGGTACTAACAATATTGGGATAAACTTCAACCAGAAATATCATTCCAAGAAAGGTAAAACTAACTGCGGAAACCAAATCTATTGCCTGCTTTAACTTCACTGAGGAGAAACATAATCTGGATGTAGCCAAATAAAAAAGATACCGGGATAGAACATCCTTCTTCCGGTTTCATTGGATAAGCAGTTTTCCAAAAGCAACATGCCTACTGGAGATTGCAAGACCAGCCTCAAATAAAGCAGACTGACGCCGATACAACCAAACCTCACTGAGGGATTCAAGCCTACCTCCATGGAGAAAAGAACTGTGGATTGAAAATTTTCATCACGAACACTCATTCCAACAAGAGATGCCCTAGGATAACCTTCCTGGGAAATCAAGAAGTCAACACTAGTGCCAATACTGCAAAAAGAGCGACATCTCAGCACACCAAGGGAATAAAACCTTCTATCATATAAGGGAAGACTTCACTGGGGAATCTGGGACGGAGGCTTCTGACCATGCACACCCAAAATCAAAAGCGAACCAAGACTTGACTGGGGATAATGGGACCACAAACCCAATATTGTACCTTGCACCCACTGATATCGTCTTTAACTATCTGAGAAACACACAAAGATTGTGCACATACCAGCAAAATGACTTGAGAAAACCATCATGAAGAATTAAATCTTCTTAAAATAACCGGAGTCTATTCATTCTTGGGATCACCATTTTTGTTGTCATTGTTTCATCACAAATCCCAAAGTAAATTGAATTGTAAAGATCTCTTTTTTTTTTAAAAGTCAATTTTGCTTTCTTTTCTTTTTTTATCTTTTTGCTTTAACAGTTATTATTAGTAATAAATGGAGTCTTTGCAAGCTAAATAAAAATAAGAACATAAAGAATTGGGAAAAAGCTCGAATTTCATTAATAGAATGGTAGTCTGCGAATGGAGAGACTCCATGGATGATTACAAAGTTTGGAAAATGGTAATACATAATGGAAAAGATACATTGAGATACAATGACCACTATTCCCCCTAACAACTTTTGAAATCCTGAGCAGCAGCTTTTGTTGAAGTATAGTGAGGATCCGAGAAGATTATTGCTTCAAGGATCAAGTCTTGTCTGACGTAGTTACTTACCAAGAAAATCCCTAACTTTTGCCTAAGCTGCCCTTGCGGGTTTTCAACTTAGCGGGAAATTTATTCTGTTTATGTCTCTAATTTTTGCCTATACTGCCCTTTCAGGTTTTCGGCCTACCGAGATGCTCCTTTTTGCCTAAGCCGCCCTTTCGGGTTTTCAACTTAGCGAGCTGTCCTTTTATTTCTTTAGGCAAAGTATTTCTTGACTGCGTTAGCATTCATGGGACGTGGGAACTCCTCGCCATCCATAGTTTCAAGAATTAATGCACCACTAGGGAAGGCTTTCTTGACAACATACGGGCCTTCAAAATTGGGAGTCCACTTGCCCCTAGAATCAGTGTTGAAAGACATGATCTTCCTGAGCACGAGGTCGCCTTCTCTGAATTCACGAGGTTTGACCTTTTTATCAAATGCTTTCTTCATTCTTTTCTGATATAACTGCCCATGACATAAAGTTGTCATCCTCTTCTCTTCAATCAAATTCAATTTGTCGAACTTGTTCTGGACCCATTCAGCCTCGGTCAACTGGGTTTCCATTATCACACGCAACGAGGGAATCTCTACCTCGACATGGAGTACAACTTCCATTCCATATACTTGAGAGAACATGGTTTCTCCTCTTGAAGTGCGAATAGATGTTCGATATCCATGCAGAGCAAAAGGGAGCATTTCATGCCAATCCTTATAAGTGACAACCATTTTCTGGATAATTCTCTTGATATTCTTATTAGCAGCTTCAACAGCCCCATTCACCTTTGGCCTGTATGGAGATGAATTGTGATGGACAATCTTGAATTCTTCGCACAATTCTGTCATCATCTTGTTGTTCAAATTTGAGCCATACCGGCATATAAGATTATTTTTTATGAAACGCACGACCACCTGTTTGGTAACATTGGCATATGAAGCATCCTCTACCCATTTGGTAAAGTAGTCAATTGCTACCAAGATGAAACGGTGTACATTCGACGCTTTGGGTTCTATCATCCCGATCATGTCAATACCCCACATAGAGAAAGGCCATGGGGAGGAAATCACATTGAGAAGTGTCGGAGGCACATGGATCTTATCTGCATAAATCTGGAATTTATGAAACTTCTTTGCGAATTTGTAACAGTCAGATTCCATTGTCAACCAATAATAACCTGCCCTTAGCATCTTTTTAGCCATCGAATGTCCATTAGCATGAGTGCCAAATGAACCTTCATGAATCTCATGCATCAACATGTCCGCTTCGTGTATATCCACGCATCTGAGCAGGACCATGTCATAATTTTTCTTGTATAACACATTTTCATTGAGGAAGAAACTGCCTGCCAATCTTCTCAGTGTGTTTTTATCTTTCTTCGACGCACCAAACGGGTATTCCTGAGTCTGAAGAAAATGCTTGATATCATAATACCAAGGTTTTTCATCTGCTACCTCCTCTTCCACAAACACATGAGCGGGCCTATCTAGTCGTCGAATTGTAATTTGGGGTATATCATTCCAAGTATTCACTTGGTACATGGAAGCCAGAGTTGCCAGAGCATCCGCCATTTGATTTTCATCTCTAGGAATATAATGGAATTCAACTTTATTGAAGAAGGGTAATAATCTTCTAGCATAATCTTTGTAAGGGATCAAGCCAGGGTGACGAGTGTCTCATTCTCCTTTAATCTGATTTATTACCAAAGCTGAATCGCCATATACATCTAGAATTTTGATTCTGAGATCAATAGCTTCCTCAAGACCCGTGATGCAAGCCTCATATTCTGCCATATTATTAGTGCAATCAAATGTTAACCTTACGGTAAAAGGAAGATGTGATCCATGAGGAGTAACAATCACAGCACCAATTCCTTTACCATAAGCATTCACAGCTCCATCAAATATCATACTCCAACGAGATTCAGGGTCGGGGCCCTCCTCAGGCAATGGTTCATCACAATCTTTCACTTTCAGGAACATCACATCCTCATCGGGGAATTCATACTCTGTAGACTGATGATCCTCCACCGGCTGGTGAGAAAGATAATCTGCCAACACACTACTTTTAATAGCCTTTTGAGTGTGGTATTCGATATCATATTCAGATAACAACATCTACCAGCGGGCAATTCTTCCAATAAGAGCAGGCTTTTCAAAAATATACTTGATTGGATCCATTTTGGAGATCAACCAAGTGGTATGATTCAACATATACTTTCGCAAATGATTTGCCGCCCAGGCCAAAGCATAACATGTCTTTTCTAGTGTGGAATACTGCGACTCACAATCAGTGAACTTTTTGCTGAGATAATAAATGGTGAACTCATTCTTTCCTGTTTCATCCTGTTGTCCCAGAATACAACCCATGGATTTATCTAATACTGTTAGATACATAATCAACGGTCTTCCTTCTACGAGAGGGAGCAAGATAGGAGGTTCAAGCAGATATTCTTTAATACTCTCAAATGCCCTTTTGCAGTCATCCGTACACACACAACCTTGATCTTTCTTTAACAACTTAAAGATCGGTTCACACGTTGCATTCATATGGGAAATAAATCTGGAGATATAATTCAAACTCCTGAGGAAACCCCTGACTTGCTTTTCAGTTCTTGGTGCTGGAATTTCTTGAATTGCTTTGACTTTATCAGGGTCAACTTCAATTCCTTTCTGGCTAACAATAAAACCCAACAATTTCCCCGATCTAACTCCGAAGGTGCATTTATTTGGATTCAAGCGGAGATGATACTTCCTCAAATGCTGAAACAACTTCAACAAATCTTCTATATGCCCTTCTTCAGTTTGGGATTTGGAAATCATATCATCAACATATACTTCGATTTCTTTGTGCATCAGATCATGGAATAGGGTTGTCGTAGCCCTATGGTACGTTGCACCAACGTTCTTCAACCCGAAGGGCATCACTCTGTAACAGAATGTTCCCCAGGGTGTGATAAATGTTGTTTTTTCCATGTCCTCTGGAGCCATTCTTATTTGATTATACCCGTAAAATCCATCCATGAACGAGAATATTTTGAATTTTTTTGTGCTATCCACTAACATGTCGATGTGAGGCAATGGAAAATCATCTTTCGGCCTGGCTTTATTTAGATCTCTGTAATCTACGCACAAGCAGAATTTTCCGTCTTTTTTCGGTACTGGGACAATATTGGTAATCCATTGAGCATACACTGATGTCACAAGAAAACCAGCATCAATCTACTTTAGGACCTCCTCTTTGATCTTTACTGCCATATTCGGGTGGGTTCTTCTCAACTTTTGTTTAACTGGCGGACACTCTGGCTTCAACGGAAAACGATGCTCGACAATATCTGTATCTAGACCAGGCATATCTTGATAAGACCAAGCAAAAATATCCACATACTCTTTCAACAACTCAATCAACCCGCTCTTTACATCAGGATGCAACGATGCTCCAATCTTGACTTCCTTCGGATCTTCTTCTGAACCCAAATTAATCACTTCCAAAGGCTCCTTATATGGTTGAATGGTATTTTCCTCGTGCTCAAGAAACTGTGAGACCTCTTCTGGAATCTCATCATAACCTTCTTCTTCAGCCCCAAACACAGGACATTCAAAGTTGGGAGAGGGTGCAGGGTCATTGTATTCAACGGGTTTTTTAATTAATCTACACATATGATTTATGATTGCTTTTAGAAACTGACACATATAACAAGTGATCATGCAGATTAATTTTCAGTTATTATTTATTTTGAAAGGGTTTTTTTTTATTACCATTTCCCAAGAAAAAAGCAGAAAATAAAAGACATAATTTTGGAAGCAAAGACAACTTTTATTAATGACCTTAAAAGTTATAGCAAACAAATAAGCCCTACAACATTAATACTTCCACCTTGGGCAGAGTGAAAGCTTTTCAAAAGAAAGAAAGAGATTAACAAAACAAATTACTTTGAAACATGTATGCAAGAAGGAACATCAATGGTGACCCAGTTCTGAACTCAGACTTAATGCGTCAAATAATTCGGTACTTCCTGCTCTACTTCATCCTCTTCAACAACATTAATTCCAGAACCAATTAGATGGAGGTAGCCTCCGCTGCGGAAAACATCCTGATAACTGTTCACAGTAGACTTTGACTTCAAACCTTCGCCTTTGCCAATCTTCGAAGAGAAACCCAAACCAGCTATGTTCTTGTTCACGGGTGGATTCATAAGTCGTCCCCAAACTACATTATGACCATTGCGCACAACCTACTGCGCATCCTTCAGGGAAACCACAGAACTCTCATTCCTCCTTATGTTTTCAATGGATAGGGCTTGGAACTAGGTTCCAACAGCAGCCTCTTCCGCTTCTACAATACTGAAAGAGGATAGATGGGATATCAACAACGCCTGCTCCCTATTTATGATCACTACCTTCCCTTCACGCACAAATTTTAGCTTCTGATGCAGAGTTGAAGTGACAGCCCCTGCTTCGTGTATCCATGGCCGTCCTAGCAAACAACTATATGCGGGAATAATGTCCAGGACCTGGAAGGTTATCAAGAACAAATGTGGTCCTATATTGATGGGAAAGTCCACTTCACCGATGACAGATTTCCTCGACCCATCAAAAGCCTTCACAATCATGGCACTCGGGCGTATAGGTGTTCCCTGATACTTTAACTTCATAAGGGTACTCCTCAGTATAACATTCAATGCGGATCCGTTATCAATTAGCATATTGGACAGCGAGTCATTCTTGCAGTTCATAGATATGTGGAGGGCAAGGTTGTGATTCCTCCCTTCATTTGGTAATTCATCATCGCAGAAACTCAAGTTATTACATGATGTAATGTTTCCAATTACGCTGCTAAATTAATCTAACGGAATTTCACTCTCCACAAAAGCTTGGTCTAGTACTCTCATCAGTGATTCTCTATGAGCATAGGAATTCATTAATAAAGCTAGGATGGATATCTTTGAAGGAGTCTGTAATAGCTGATCTACAATTCTGTAATCGCTCATCTTAATTATCTTCAAGATATCATCCACTTCTTTCTCTAATGTAGCTCCACTAGTCTCTCATGTAGCCTTCTTAGGCTCATCATTCTCAGCAATTTTCTTTCCAACAACAACATCCCTTCGTACAACTGGCGCAAACACACGACCACTATGGGTCACCCTACTATTATCAGCTATATTTCCAACATCTAGCATTGGCTAGATGGGGACTTCCAGCCCATCTTCTAAGATTGTAGCGTTGTATTTGTAAGGCACAGCCTTATCTGATTTATAGGGAACAGGACCTGGCAGACTAATTACCAATGGGGTAACAGCTGGTTTGCTATGGTACTCCACCTCAAGATGAGCGGGTGCACCAAAACAAGGTACAATGACGTTTACCCCTTCCTTAACACAATCATCCATCAAAAGGTCATTTTTGGCAAACAAATCTTCGTCTAAAGAGAAATACTCATCAACAGAGGCGTACTCTTCCTCTGACTCTTCTTCCATCAAACAAACATCAACCATATCAATCTCATGATAGTCATCTCTCTGACCTATGATCTTGATAGTTCCATTGTCTAACAGCAATTGAACACCCTCTATCACAATAGAACATCCTCGGGGGTCTCGACAGCAAACTATGCAAGATCCATATTGGTGTTCCACCTGACCAGTAGTACGACAGAAGGTAGCATGCAACTGCACGAGATCCTCATTCAAATGCTTCACATAAAAAATTCTGAATTCACCCGGACATCCAGAAACCATATTCACTTCCTCTTCATATTCTGCCCTAGGCCTGATTATATGGATTAAACCTTCATCCATCATCTCCTCTAAATCAGCCTTTATCTTCTCGCAACCCTGTATGTTTGTACTGCAAACAACACAACCGGCATGGTCATGCGTATAATAACTGAATTCACAGAGGTCTACGTGCATCTTCACCAAATCTCCTCTAACCAAATTAATGTTAAAAATCCAGAAGTCTCCTGGACAACCGGCCACCATATTTACAGCATACACCCCCCCCCCCCCCCCCCCCCCCCGTGTTTGGGTAGAGGATTGTCTTTCACATTAGGTCCCACATATTTGAAAGATAGAACACCAGACTTCACCAACCTTTGATCTTCATTCCTCAAAGGATAATAATTTTCAACACTATGCCCTGGTGCTCCCTGATGAAAGGCACACATCTGGTCTGTTTTGTAATACCAAGGCAATGGTGATGGTACAGCGGGAGGTGGTCGTGTCTGGACCAACTTCTTCTGAATCAATGCTTGTAGTAGTTTTGCATAGCTCATGGGAATAGGGTCATAGTTCTCCTTTCTCTAATTATTCGCTTGGTTCCCCTGCTGCGACTGTCTTTGATAAGCAACGGTAGTCGCAGCGACATTCATAACAGGAGTAACTGAGGCAACTTACTGGTGATGCTGATAATTCCTTCTAGGAGCGTTCACTCTCCTCTCTTGTATGACAACATTTGTATACCCCTCTTTCTTCTTTGTAAACCCATAAGCTGGTTTTTTCACACCTCCAGATCCTTCACCCTTTGTTAAACGGACTTCTCTTACTGCCTCTTCTAGGCGGACACCCATTCCTACCATTTTTGTAAAATCACTTGGGGCACTTGCTACCATTCTTTCGTAGTAGAAAGCGCCCAGCGTCTTCAGAAAATTTTTGGTCATTTCCTTCTCCTCCATGGGAGGGATCACTTGTGCAACCACTTCGCGCCATCTCTGCGCATACTCTTTGAACGATTCTCTGTCTTTCTGAATCATGGCCCTAAGCTGGTCACGGTCGGGCGCCATGTCCATATTGTACTTGTATTGTTTAATGAATGCTTCTCCCAAATCATTAAAAGTATGGATGTTGGCACTGTCTAAACTCATGTGCCATTTCAATGTTGCGCCAGTCAGACTATCCTGGAAAAAGTGAATCAGCAGACGCTGATCATTGGTGTGGGTAGACATTCTCCTCACGTACATCACCAAGTGAGCACAAGGGCAAGTGTTGCCCTTGTACTTCTCAAACTCCGGGACCTTGAACTTAGCAGGCACTTTAACATTCGGGACCAAACACAGCTCATTCACATTCTGCCCAAATAGCTCTTTTCCCCTAAGAGCCTCCATCTCTCTTTGCATTCTATCAAACTGCTCTTGGAAATCATCCATTCTTTCATAAAGACCCAAGTCTTCACTCTGCGGAGGGAAATGACGACACACATCTTCATTAACAAACAGAACCAAATTCACCAAAGGAAGTGCAGCAGGAACAGTATGCACCACAGGAGGTGCTGGAGTAACAATAGTTTGAACCACTGGAGCATCTTGGGGGCCCAAATTGAAACCTTCAGGTGCAAAATTCTCTGGCATTCCCCACAGATAACCCTGAGGCATACGGTTTTGAACACCAATCAGAGTGGCGGATACAGGAACGATAGGAACTTCAGCACTTGCCCTTGTTGGTTGAGGTTGAACACTCGGTGGCTGATTCTGAGCAACCACCGAAGCTTCCATCAGAGTAGTCAAGTTGGCCAAGCCAGCCTTCAAAGCAGAAACTTTTTCGAGTAGCTCGCGATTCTCCTGTTCCAAGTTATCCATCTTCTTTTTGAAGTTAGCCCGAGTGTTATAGTGATGAGTCAGCTTGCTGAACGGAGTAAAGAAGCTAGGTGTGATGCGGTGGGAGAACTAACTTGAGGTTTTGCGTTTGTGTTCGCAAATGTCGCAGTTAGCAAGAGTCGCCACCGACTTTTCTTTTATCCAAAAAGGAAAGGTAAAAAAGCACAGGAAAGACCTTTGAGATTGTTTTTGAGTTCAGGGGGTAGATTATGAAAAGGGAAGGTGCTAGCACCCTTTTCATCCATGGTTTTCCATGGGCTCTTAGTTACTTGTTTTAGATCACTTGCTTTGCTTTTGCAATTGTTTTAAATGGTGCTTTGTGTGGTTTTGAAAGTATTTTGAAAAGAGGCCATCGTTTAGGCAATCTTTGTAATGATTCTCGTTCGTAAGAATGTATACAAAGATGTTTGTCTTTTGAAAAATGTTTCAATGTTTTGAAAGTTGTTTGAAAATGTTTTGAAAATGTGTGTGTGTTTGTTTGAAAATAGCAAGGATTGTTTGAAAATTTATCAAGTAACTAGGAGCATTCTACCTACCCAAAAGTCTTTCTTGTACATTTTTATTCCTTTGATATTGTTGGTTTACCATTGCTTTGGTAAACAACCCTATCTTTGGATGTTAAACGGGACGGGCGTGGGTCATCGTATAACCATGATAGCAATGTTGCCAAGTATCTTAGCTTGTATGAGGGACCAAGATCATTTGTTTTTAGGCAACCTTTTGATAGCGTCATCGAGGGACTATGATCTTTTGTTTTGTTTTGTTTTGCCAAGATACCTAGCATGCATACCATGGCCATTTTTAAGGCAACCAAGTGGGTGAAACCCTAGAGGTGCTTGTGTGTAATGTGTTGTCATTTTTCATGCTTTTTTGTCTTGGATTAGGTCATGCTATTTGTTTGATTTTGTCTCATCATACAAACTTTAATTTACTAAACATGTATATAATGCGATAAATTGCGTAAAGTAAATCTAAGCTATTACAACAATATTATGGGAGGGGGATACAAGTTTTTTTGAATGGGGATATTTGCACAAAATAAAACCCTAATTTACTATTACAACCCAATTAAATATTGTACAATAAATAAATAAACAATTATTTAAATATGCAATAAAATGTAAATATGCAAAGAATGTTTTGTAATTATTTTATGTATGAGAAAATAAATCATTTAAACCCTAGCAAATAAGAGAAAAATAATATTATTATTTTTGAAAGGGGAAACCCTAATTTTGATTTAAAAGAAAATATGTTATATATCATTTATTTTATTCATTTATGTACAAGAAATAAATAAATAAAAGTATTTACAAATATTAAAAATTAAAATATATGTGGAAATAACATTTTATGTGTATGAATAATAAAAATAAAAATGGATAGTATTCTTTTATTATTTACAAATTATTTTAAGAAAATGATTTCCATTAAAATAAAACTATTTTATATATGGAAAAAAATAATAAAAATAAAATAAAAATTGCAAAAAATTAAGAAAATATTTTTGTGATTTTTTTAATGTTCAGAAAAAAATGTTAAAGTCAATAAACATAAAAGAAATGAAAAATATGCAAAAATATAAAAAATAGGCCAGGGGGTGCAAAAAGGAAACAGGGGGGTGTGAAAAGCAACAGGCCCAAGGCGCCAGGCCCAACCAGCCTTCGTCCCTGACCTCCAACCAACGTCCAAACACGCGTTTCTGTGCTTCAAATTGTAACTCTTACATACGTGCACAAAAACAAAATCTTGAAACATAAAACTTGTAGCATTTTTTATCACGATTCCAATGATATAAGATTTGAAACTTAACTCTAAGAAACCAGGGAGAATTTCAGTGGCCCTAATTTCTTACCTAATTTTTTCATGAACTTCAACAATCAAATACTCTTAGCTCAGTTAATATAAATGATAACTATGCATATGTACAGCTTAAGCAAATTAAGGACTACATTTTTGCTTCACAAATCAAAGCTTAAGGATGCCTAAATAAGGAGATAGAACTTTGAAAAATACCTTGTTCAGTTGAGTTTGGATATGGCAATGTGGGAACTTTGAGTGAGGCCTGAAGATCGTGTGAGCTTCCTTGAAGTTCCCTCAAGCTTTTCCAATGCTTAGCTGGCCTTGTAGATGCTTGAATCTCCTTGTAGAAGTCAACCTGCAAACCTACAAAATGAAAATGGTGATTGTTGTACCCCAAAATTTGCCCTCCCATATTTCTCAAGATTTGTCAAGAAGGATCCTCAAATTAGCTCAAGGGTTGTACAGTCAAACCACTTCCTAAGACAGCTGAAATTAGGGTTTTGGTTCTCTCAAGGAATTTGGGGTTCTCAATGGTTCAATCAAGTCTCATAGGCCTATATACATTCTCAAGCACCTACATGCCAAGTTTCAAGACTCACAGTGCCAATTTGCATAGTCAAAAGCTCCATTTGATCCACAGTCAACTGCAAGGGCAAAATGGTCATTTTGCAGTCAAAAGTCATAATTTTTGGTCAACATCTTATTTTGAGTTCACAATCATCATTTGATCAAGTCTTGATCATGATTCCACAAGAATAGCTCAAAAATCATCAAGATGCAAAAAGTTACTATTTTTGGATAGTAGAAAAGTCAACTGTACTTTGACCAGGGCATAACTCTTTCATGGTTTATCAGAAAAATTCCATCCAATGCTCATTTTGAAGGGGATGCAATTTCCTACAATCCATCTTCACACTCTAAGATCCAGAAATGCACTCACAAGAAGTTACCAATTTTTACATTATAGGTCAATTTCAAAAGTCAACAAAAGTACACTTTGAGTCAAAGGCCATAACTTGATATTGGTAAATCCAAATGACATGGGACTAAAGGAATTGGTTAGAGGACTTCAAGAGATTTCCAAAATGTCCAAGAACATGGTCATATGATCAAAATTGAGCAAGTTGTGCATTGGAGAAGTTGGGAAATTTTCATGAATTTGCAAAAGTCAACTTTGCCCAAAACACCTTCTTTTTGCTAATGGGCCTCAAATCTCTTCTTGAAACTTCACCCATGACTTATGCACGACCCACCAAGATTAATTGGATTTATTTTCTTATTTTTATTAATTAAATGGATTTTTAATACATATTAATTCATTTAAATAATTTAAATCATAAGAAAATAAAAGATTTGATTCTTAAACATCTTTGTGAAGCAAATATGATCAGAACATGCTGGCAAATTCGTGCACAAGTCAAAGATACAAAAAAAATCCAAATTTGGCAACATTATTCAATCATGAAAAATCAAGAATATTTGATTTTCAATCAAAGATTTAAACATCAATGCAATGGATATTGGCCCAGCTTTTTGACCTAATTTGTTTCCCTTATACATAAGCAAGCTAACCATACCCTAGCACATGATTGAAAGCTGCAGAAACAACCCTGTCAAATTCAAGAATTTCCAAGAAAAGTGAAAACTGGTTCTTGCATTCTAGGCTAATTCAAGGTGTTTTGACCATTCAAATACATTGCAGGAGGTTCCGGGAACGTTTTGCGATCGAATTCACGCACCAAAGCTTAAAGAATCACAATACACAGTCCCACGGTTTGCCTTTATATTTCATAATTGTATATCCTAATTCATGCGCATTTAACATGTTTTAGTGATTGTTTTGCATTGCTAGGGACCATACAAAGCTAATGGCATGATTGAATTGAACTGTAACGCCCTGAATCGAAAGATACCATGATCAAATTTCTAGGGTTTCCAAGCTTTAAATTAGGGCTTTCTGAACCAGGAAAAATTGGGACTAATAGGATATAGGGTTGAATTCGTGAGGCCAAGACGAATGGAATCCATACCTCGCGAAACATTTATATTTACTGTGCCTCTAATCGCTATTTTTCCTTGCAGGAAGTAGTGGGGGTTAAAAACCCCTGCTATTTGATTCTGATTATGCAGGGCAAACGAAGAAGATGATGATGTGTTGATACCTCATTGGCTTATTTGAAAAGCGCGCGTTATTTTTTATTTTACAGCATATTGACTTGTTTTCACATATAATAATTACCCCTTATTCCACTAACGAATTAAACAGGCTGGTTGAGTGGCTGAGGCGTTGGCATGTGAACATTGGGACCTGAGTTCGAATCCCAGGTCCCCCAAAACATTTATCCTATTTTGCTTCATATATTCACATGCAGATTTCAAAAAGGAGGTCTACCATATGCTTCAAACTTCAACATGCCAGGTGTCTCCAAGCCTGGATCCAGTGGCCAAAGATGAAGAACCATCATGGTCCTTAGTCAACAAGCGCATGGATAATCTCAAAAGGCAAACAGGCTGGAGAGTTAGTGGGCTTCAGAATTGCTGATACACTCCAGAATTGGGCCCAACACCCCCCTTCAAGTTTATTTCTTTTCTTTTCTCTTTTTTATTTCTTTCATTTAATTATTTTTTATAATTATTATTTTCACTAACAAATTAATATTTATTCTCATAATAAATTCAGAAAAACATAAAAAATATAATACTTTTATTTATTAAATTTAGTTAGTTATTTTTTGTAAATAAATACTAACATAATTAATTTAGTTAATTAGGTTAATCTTAATTTTTTTGCAATAATTTAAAATCAATGTAGAAATTAGGGTTTTTGACAACTTTTGACCATCTTTTATTTTTTCCTAAAAAACATTAAAAAACCAAAAAAAAATATTTCTTTATTTAATTAATTAATTAGTCTAGGTTTAATTTAATTAAATGCAAAATAACAAAAACCTCTTTCTTTCTCAAAAAAAGGGTCAAAACCCTAAAAACTCTCCGATCCAATTTTTTCCCTCGCGCATACTATTTTTGATTCATGTTTTGTAATTGCTCCGAGGATGTAATAGCTTTAATTAGGACTTTTTTATCGCTTTTATTTAAATTCCCGCATTTACCTTTCAAGGGTTTGTTTTTGGCGATGTAAATACCCGACGCCTTGTAATAGCTTAGTATTATTTTCCGCAAACTATTAATTGCTAGATGTATGTTAACTAGGCTATGCATGTCAAGATCTCTTAAATTAAAAATCAATTGTAGCTCACCATAACATGTGCAAAGATAACATAACTGAAACCTAACACATTTTCACATGCCACTCTTAGGGTACGCCTCACTTGGTTGCCTCGACGTGGTCATTGAGTATAGGGTGTTTTAGAGGTCGCCCTCCTGTCTGAAGATCAAAGTTTCCTCGAAACGGTTGCCTCAGATAAAACGATCTAAGACATTAGGGTTACCGCTAAGGCATCCTACCATTGCTTTAGTGACCACATGTTCCATTAATCGAATTGACCCGAAAACTCCAACGACGGTGCTACCTACTTCTCAATAGTGGGATAGTACTGTCTAAAGGATATTTACACAGCTTAATTTATTTTGAGTAGGTAGAGGTTCTCAGGTACTTGCTCTTTCAAAACAAAACAACTTTTCCACTTACACTTCTTTTCAAACAAAAGTTTTCAAACAACACTTCATACACTCTTGAGGACAGATACAAGAGTTAAATCGAGGTTTTCAAACAAAACTTTTTTTCAAAACCCACAAACACAAGAAAAGCAAAACTTTTGAAAACATAGTGAGCAAGTACCTAAGAGCCTGTGGATAACCACGGATAGAAAGGGTGCTAACACCTTCCCTTTCTATAATCTACCTCCCGAACCCGAGAAACATCTCGAAAAGGAATTTTGCTGTGCTTTTGTCCTTTCCTTGTTGGATTAAATAAAAGACGGTGGTTACTCTTGCTTACCGCGACATTTTGCGAAACGCAAACGCGAACCAGCATTCCAAAACAGTCAGTTCTATTTCCACCGATTACAGAACTGGCGACTCTGCTGGGGACTTTATAAGTGAGGTGTACCTTAGGATTAGATCACTTGTGTTTTCAATTGTATGCTTTGTATGCTTTAAATTTTGTGGGCTTGTATCGGAGTTTTATAGATCCTAACCCGGATCTGGGGGTACCCTTTTTTTAGGTAAGTAGCAATAAACTGTGAGGGACCTGTCCGGCGTAGACCGACACGGGTGAAGTAGTAGCTACGTTGGTGTGACACCTTGGTCTGTACCGATATCCCTTGTGTTGGAACGAGGAGAATATGGGTCTTCTGAGGAGTCATTAAGCACCAATTCACCTTAGAACCTTAAATTGACCAACTTGGCCATAGAACAGTAGCAGTATGCTACACTCATTGAGACTAAACTCTCGCAATGGTTCCGGCCGCAAGAAAAGGTTGCCAAACTGGAATTATGACCGATTGAGGGTAGTCAGTGATATTGAGATCTTCTAGAACCCGGTTACTATTTTTAGGACAGGTCTTAACTAACTGAAACTGAAAGAGGGTAGTACCTAAACTTCATGCCAGCCTGAAATCTAAGGGCTCTTGTGTGACTTGTGTGCCTTTACCATGTTTGCCTTTTGTGAATACTTGTGGTGTGCCTTTACCATGACATCATACCATCATAACATTGCATACATCCTGCATAAGGACTAACCTATTTCAAAGACAAGAGGGTTTCATCTTTGCTCTGTTTTGTAGGACATCATGATGCCCGTGCGTAGGAATATTATCCGGCTCAACTTTGTTCAACCACCTACTTTGCTTAAGGAATTGGTCGGCAGGATTCCAGACACTACTACCTTCATCAAGAGGCATGGTTCTCTTCTCGGTTTAGTCACCTCAAAGTGGGACCAACAACTGATGAGTGTCCTGGTCCAGTTTTATGATCCGCTATACGATTGCTTCACCTTTCAAGACTTCCAGCTGGTCCCTACCCTGGAAGAATTCTCTGAGTTGCTTGGTATCTCTATCTTGGAACAGACTCCATTTACTGGTTGGGAAAAGACTCTCAGGCCTGAAGAGATTGCTGCAGCCCTTCACTTAACCAAAGAGGAGGTAATGGCTAACTGGGAGACTAGAAGTGGAGTTAAGGGCTTTTTGGCTAAATTTTTGGTTGGCAAATCTATTGGTTTCTGGAATGACTTAGACTTTCAAGCGTACGAAGACATTCTGGCTCTCTTAATCTATGGTCTGGTATTGTTTCCAAATCCTGACACCTTTGTTGATGTTAATGCCATAAGGATCTTCATCTCTCGGAACCCTGTACCCACTCTCTTGGGTGATATCCTTTATCAGCTCTATACTCGTACTGCCCGAAGACGAGGAACTTTGTTGTGTTGTGCTCCTTTGTTGGCGAGGTGGTTTATTTCGCACCTCCCTAAATCTGTACTGAAGAACAAAGAAGGAAGAGGCTGGGCCCATAGGATAATGTCTCTTGCTGATAAAGACATTATTTGGACCCTCAGAGGCTTAGATGAGGTGGCCGTCATTGATCGTTATGGAGAGTATCCTAATGTTCCATTGATCGGAACCCGTGGAGGAATCTCTTATAACCCATGCTTAGCTCTCCGCCAGTTTGGAAGGGCCAGAAGAGAAGGGCCTCATGAGATGTTGATACCTCATATCGTCTTTGATTTTCAGGTAGATAGCGACGAGTTGCGTCGCAGATTCATCAGGGCTTGGGATAGAGTTCACAAATCTGACCCACATGAGTTGGGACCAAAAACTTCTCTGCCAATGGAGTCATATCTCAGATGGGTCCGCATCCTTGCCTGGAGGTTAGGTATGCCATACGAAGCTGTCAGGCCTATTACTCTTGAAATTACTGATAAAGACGGGGTTCCTCCAACTGTTCTCCATCCTCATACACCCACTGATGTTGGCACACTGAAGAGGTCTTGGGCGCAATTGCATGAAGAACGGGATTCTTATCGGGAAAGGTTCAATGAACAGGAACAGAAGATCCAGAAGCTGACAAAGCAATTGGAGAACGAGCGGATCCTGAATGACTATATCCGCACTGAGGAGAAGAGGCCATGGGAACATTGATGGACCTTTGATGTTTTCTTTTATGGTTTTATTTACTTTTCAGTATTTCCATTTTTGTAACGCCTAAGGGCAATTTGTTGAAACAATTTAAATTCCGAAGTTAATAAAGTGTGTTTCCTTTTTTGTCTACAAATTTGAATCCCGATTGTCTTTGAAAACATAAATCATACGCATTTCATTTCATCATATGCAT
Organism: Vicia faba; assembly: GCA_948472305.1. Lineage (NCBI taxonomy): Eukaryota > Viridiplantae > Streptophyta > Magnoliopsida > Fabales > Fabaceae > Vicia > Vicia faba. The sequence goes on from OX451738.1 coordinate 980,909,770, forward strand.
AACAGGTACCCTTCTTACAGGTCACTTATCTTCTTCGCTGTTTATTTCAGCAATCATCATGTCTACTGAACCTTCCACTGAGCAAGCTATCAAGGCCCTCCAGGCCTAGAATGCCCAGTTCCAAGAGTTGGTTATGAGCCTAGCCCAGGGTCAACAGGATCTGAAGACTCTAATTCTGAAGGAAGGGAAGACGAAGAAGAAGAGGACCGTCTTGTTCAACACTGGACGCAGATTTGGGAATGGACTGCAGAATGAGGTTGAGCTGACTACCTCATCTGTAGGGAAAGACAGCCCCCAAGGGAGAAGGGTTCCTAGTCCTGTGGTCTCCGACAATGAGACGGATTATGATGAAGAACAATATCCTCCTGCTGAGGATAGGTACAAACAGTTGGAGGACCGCTTGAGCGCCATGGAGATACAGAATGTGCCCGGACTGGACTTTGGAGACCTAGGTTTATCCTCTGGGGTGGTGATTCCCCATAAGTTCAAGGCACCTTCTTTTGCCAAATATGACGGAGCCTCCTGCCCAAAGCTGCACCTCTGGTCGTATGTAAGGAAGATCCAACCTTACACTGCTGACAAGAATTTGTGGATCCACTTCTTTCAGGATAGTCTTTCAGGGACTCAACTCGAATGGTTCTATCAGCTGGATGGGGCCAGTATCCGCAAATGGGAAGATTTGGCTACTGCGTTCTATAAGCAGTATCAATATAATTCCGACCTCGCTCCTACGCGTACCCAACTCCAGGGTATGTCACTAGGGACGGGTGGAGGATTTAAAGAGTACGCCCAAAAATGGAGAGACCTTGCCGGAAGGGTGCAACCACCTTTGACTGATCGTGAGCTGGTTGATATGTTTCTGGGGACCCTGTCTGGTCCGTTCTTTAACCATTTGATTGGAAATTCTTCAGCCGGGTTTACAGACCTTATCTTGACTGGTGAGAGAATTGAAGCTGGTATCAAGGCTGGAAAGATACAGAAGGGTGCCTCATCGAGCACCGAGAAGAAGCCGTTCAAGAAAGAATCCAGTGCTGTCTATGGTTCTAGGAGACCAAATAGATCTGAACACCGCCAAGCTGTCAACGCGGTGGTTATTTCAAAACCTGCCGGTGCTCCTCAGCATCACAACCAGCAAAGGGGTGAGAGACCTAGAAGGCAGTTCACTCGTCTCAGCATGACCTTGTCCCAGATATTGCCACAGTTACTGACAACCAATTTGGTAACTCTAAGGGAAGCCCCAAAGAATCCGAATACAACTTCTCTAAAGTACAATTCTAACGCCCGTTGCGCTTATCATTCTGATAGCCCGGGGCATAATACGGATGATTGTTGGACCTTGAAGAATAAGGTTCAGAGCCTGATCGATGCAAAGGAGGTTGAGTTTGAGGCGCCCGAGAGGCCTAATGTTGTAACAGCCCCCATGCCCAAGCATGGAGTAAATGCCATTGGAGATGACGTGGAGGAATTTGAATTCGACAGCTGGATCTACCCTACGACCAACGGTGGACCAAACAACTGGACAGCGAAAGACTTCGTCCCTATTACTTTTGTTACTCAGTAATGAACTCCTTTGTTTTGAATTTGTAACAGACAATATTGTGAAACTTTATGGCCCGGTGTCTTACCCGGGGCACCGTGGCTTCATTTGTGAGGGCTTTTGTGTGTCATTTTCATATATCATTAATAAAAGCATTGGACATTTTTTGCATTACAAATCTTACGCTCCTTGTCTTTCTTTAATATATATTGCAAAACAACTATTTACACACACTCACATATACAGGTCCCAATCCACTATGGATCTCACTGGTAACAACTCTGCTACTGCCAGTTATGACTTCGAAAATCTGATCAACTTAGCCGAAGACGAAGGTGAAGATGATTGCGAAGTGCCTGGTGAACTTGCAAGACTGTTACTCCAGGAAGAGAGGGCCATTCAGCCACATGAAGAGCCAGTGGAAACGGTAAATCTGGGTACTGAGATAGACAGGAAGGAAGTCAAAATCGGTGCAAATCTGGAGCCTAGTGTGAAACAACGGTTGATTCAGATGTTGCATGACTACGTGGAAATATTTGCCTGGTCTTACGAAGATATGCCTGGGTTGGATACCGACATTGTGGTTCACCACCTGCCTACCAAGGAAGAATGGTCTCCGGTAAAACAAAAGGTCTGCCGTATGCGTCAAGAGATGTCCGAGAAAATCAAAGCTGAGGTTATGAAACAATTTGTTTTCCTTGTATAAACTCTATTGTTCGGCGGCATTCTCTTACTAGGACGTCAGCCTCTTGTACATAAACGCCTATTTACAGGAAAATTCAAAAATCAATACAAATTCACTTTTCAGACCAATTGCCAAATGTTTTTCCTTTTTCTGTTTTGTTTTGCAAAGAACGTCCAATGTTCAATTGTGATATATGCATTTCACACTAATTGCTAACTCATGAATATTTGAATACAAAACAAAGGATTAATTACAGGTAACATCAGAAACAGGGGCAACAATGAGTTGTCTAAGCAATCTAATTGCTCTGTCCACCAAGGTACCAAGGTAAGTTCGGCTGAAGAATATAACCCAGATACCTTCACTCCCCGCCGAGTAAGACAAGAATCAACAATTCTCCCCAAGCAGTTGGTCTCCAATCAACCCTAACAAGGCACGGTATCCCAAGCAAGTTAGCAATACTCTCCCCAAGCAGATTTAGTCTACTGTCAGCCTTAAGGAAGTTTGGATATCCCTAGAAGATCTCAATATTCCCCAACGGAGTACACAAACAAGCATCCCCGACAGTCTTAATATAAGATTGTTCCCCGGCGGAATACCAGACAACCAGCGGAGCCACTCCCCAGTCCAATCAGAAAAGTTTCCCCAGGAAAGATGAATCAATCTCCCCAGTAGGAAGCTTATCCCCAGTAGATTCTGGAAGCTTATCACCTGCAGAGTACGAACACATCTCCCGGACTTTATTCAAAGGTTATTCCCCACCAGGATATAACTGGGTTATCCTCAGTCAATTTCAATGGAACGATCGTCCCCGGCGAAGTCTTCCTATCCCCAGTGGAGTTCATCAAAACTTCCAACAAAACTTATCAACGGTATCCCCAGCGGAGTTATTATCAACATCTCAGCGAAGTATCTCTTTCCCCACAGAGTTCACTCCCCGCAGAGTAATCTATTCGCCAAGTTTATTCCCCAACAGAGTCATCTTCTCCTACCGGTATTCTTGCAACCATCATCCCCCAGCGGAAGCAAGGAACTCTACTCCTCAAACATCAGCCCAGGATTTGACTTCCCGGCATCCGTCAAGGATTTATTTTCCTAGACGAAAATACGTTCATAATCATCACATCTTCATACATTATAGCATGCACATACGCATCATGAACATACAATCTCATTTATTTTTGAACATCACGCATGTCATACATCATGACATCGCATACAACTAACGCTTTGCCTTTTTCAGGAAAACGGTCAATCCAAAGATAATTACTATCAACTGTCACAATTCCAGATTCGATACCTGTAGCTAGCCAGGGCACATCTGTGAGCGACTATTTCCAGACTCGATTCCTGTATCCTGCCAGGGCACGTCTGAAGAGTTTGAAGATTCGATTCCTGTATCTTGCCAGGGTGTATCTGTTGACGACTAATTCTAGACTCGATTCCTGTATCCTGCCAGGGTACGTTTGAAGAGTTTGAAGATCCGATTCCTGTATCTTGCCAGGGTGTATCTGTTAACGACTAATTCTAGACTCGATTCCTGTATCCTTCCAGGGCACGTCTGAAGAGTTTGAAGATCCGATTCATGTATCTTGCCAGGGTGTATCTGTTGACGACTAATTCTAGACTCGATTCCTGTATCCTGCCAGGGCACGTCTGAAGAGTTTGAAGATCCGATTCCTGCATCTTGCCAGGGTGTATCTGTTGACGACTAATTCCAGACTCGATTCCTGTATCCTGCCAGGGCACGTCTGAAGAGTTTGAAGATCCGATTCCTGTATCTTGCCAGGGTGTATTTGTTGACGACTAATTCCAGACTCGATTCCTGTATCCTGCCAGGGCACGTCTGAAGAGTTTGAAGATCTGATTCCTGTATCTTGCCAGGGCGTATCTGTTGACGACTAATTCCAGACTCGATTCCTGTATCCTGCCAGGGCACGTCTGAAGAGTTTGAAGATCCGATTCTTGTACCTTGCCAGGGTGTATCTGTTGACGACTATATTCCTGACTCGATTCATGTATCCTGCCAGGGCACGTCTGAAGAGTTTGAAGATCTGATTCCTGTATCCTGCCAGGGTGTATCTGTTGACGACTATTTTCCGGACTCGATTCCTGTATTCTGCCAGGGCACGTCTGAAGAGTTTGAAGATCAACTCCTATAACAGGCCAGGTAATTATTTTTCTTTTTCAGGTACGCAAGTTCTCGCTAAGGAATCTCTTACGCGATCGACACCTAGATTGCACCTATAAGCCCTTCTCCACAACTACCATTACAGTTCCAAATGGCATCTATAAGCCCATTTCCGACAAAGTTCTGTCACACTTCCAGATGGCATCTATAAGCCCATCCTCCTATCCATCAGTCTCCAAATGGCATCTGTAAGCCCATTCCCGCCATCACACTGCTAATATTCTACTATGTGAGGGCAAATTTCTGGGCACTCTAGTGTTCAATCATCTTCCACCTTCGGATTACGAAAGGCACGCCGGCCAATCTACATCCTCAGGTCTAAGAAGATTGAACAGGGGCAACTGTTGTACCCCAAAATTTTCCCTCCCATATTCTTCAAGATTTGCCAAGATCAATCTCCAAATGGTTCAAAATCCCTCAAGAGTTGCACAGTCCAATTGCCTCCGAACACAGTCAAAATTAGGGTTTTGGTTCTTGCAAAGAAGTTGAGGCTTTCAAGGGTCCAATCAAGTCCCATATTCCTATGTACATTGTCAAGCATCCATATGTCAAGTTTCAAGACTCACAGCATCAAATTGTACAGTCAAAAACCCTAAATGCTTCACAGTCAACTGCAGGGGCAAAATGGTCATTTGATAGTCAAAAGTCAAAAAATTTGGTCAACATCTTATTTTGAAGCCACAATCATCATTTGATCAATTCTTGATCATGATTCCTCAAAGCATGGCTCAAAAAGTCTCAAGATGCAAAAGTTTCTATTTTTGGACAGCTGAAAAGTCAACTGCAAATTGACCAAGGCATAACTTCTTCATGGTTTATCAGAAAAATTCCATCTAAAGCTCATTTTGAAGGGGATGAAATTTCCTACAACTCATATTCACACTCCAAGTCCAATAAATGCTCTCACAAAATGTTATCAATTTCAACATTATAGGTCATTTTCAAAAGTCAACAAAAAGGCACTTTAAGTCAAAGACCATAACTTGAGATTGGTAAATCAAAATGACATGGGACCAAAGTAATTAGTTAGAGGACTTCAAGACCTTTCCAAAATATCCAAGAACATGTTCATAACTTCAAAATTGAGCAAGATATGCATTGGAGAAGTTGGGAAATTTTTGGGAATTTTCAAAAGTCAACTTTGCCCAAAACACTTCAATTTTGCTAATGGGCCTCAAATTCTTTCTTGAATCATTACCCAAAGCCTATGCACGACCCATTGAGCTCAAAATGATTTATTTTCTTATTTTTAATTAATTAATTGAATTTTTATTATTATTAATTCATTTAATTGGTTTTAATTGTAGAAAAAAATATCAAAGCATGGTTGTCAAATCTTTTTATGCAGCAAATATACTCCACACATGCTAAGGATTTCGTGCATCACTCAAGGGGACAAGATCTTCCATAATTGGCAAGGTTTTCATGGAAAAATGATTGAAAATCACATAATTGAAAATCAAATATTCAAGTCATTAATCCATGGACTTGTGGGCTTATTTTTGACCTAGAATCATTCACATACATATGCTGAGTGAAACCCTACTCATACATACACGTGAAAGCTGCTGAAACTGCATAACCAATTTGAAAATTTTCATAAAAACTTGGAAACTGATTTCATACTTGCAGCACGTTTCAAAGCCTAAAAAGGATTCTAACACATTGTTGGACCTTCCAGGAGTCTATTGGCATCAAGAATCAATCCTAACACGTAAAGAATCCAAGAACATAGGCCATTCGGTTTGTCTTATTTTTCAAACTTGCATAACATGATTCATGTGTTTTTAATCTGTTTTATTGTTTGATTCATGCTAATAGGTACCTTCTGAAGCGATTGGTATAAGTTAATTGTGCTAACGCTGCCTGAATCGAAATTCACCATGGATGAAACCTAGGGTTTCTGAAGCTTCAAATTAGGGCTTTAGGCATCAGGAAAAATTGGACTAAGCCATGACCATGGTTGAATTCGTCAAGGCCAGACGAATTCAACCAACCTCTCGCGCTCAATTTATGTTGTCTCCTCTTCTATTCGCTATTTTTAGGACTTTCATTTAGTGGGGGTTTAAAACCCCCGCTATCTTATTCATATTTTGCAGGTAAACAAAGAAGAAGACAGGCGTGTCATCACATGATTGGGGAGTTCAAAATTTGGCGCGTTTTCGTTTGTTCTATACCATTAGTGCTTGTTTTTTTTATATTAATTGTTGTCCACTCATATGACAAACGCGCTTGAATGGCTGGATGGTGGATGACACGCTTTGCAAACATTGGGACCTGGGTTCGATTCCCAGGTCCCCCCATATATTCTTCATATTTTTCTTAACGCTTTCAGGTGTAGCGCTTCTCAAACGTTCCATGATACACCCTCACGCGTTGGCTTGCCAAATGTCCTGATCAATAATCCAATGGCTGCAGAACGAAGTCCATCATATGGTCCAGTCAATGAGTATCCACCCAATCTGAAAAGTCAACAAGGCCTTGTCTTCAATGGGCCAAAATTCCTCACAAACACCTCCACATGGGCCTGACACCCCCCTTGGTTTGCATACTTTTTAATTTAATTTTCTTTCTAATTATAATTCTTTTTAATTGTTTTAATTGTTTTTTTATTAATTCACCATAAAATAATTTTTTCCATAATAAAAACAAAAAATCAGAAAATACAAATATATTTCATTATTTATTAATTTACCATTAATCTATTTTTTGTAAATAAACTCTAACAATTAACTTTAGTTTAATTTAGGTTAAAATTAAATCTTTTTCTTAAATAAAAATGCATAGAATTAGGTTTTTGACATTTTTATCTTTTTCTTCATTAATTATTTTCATCATTATTTATTATTATTAATTACTATTATTTTTGTAAATAACATGTAAATTAATTAATTAGCTTAAATTAGGTTAACTTTAATATCTTTCATTAATAATTAAAATAAACTTAGAATTAGGGGTTTCTCTTGATTTTATTTCCTTTATTTCATTAAATACAAAAAACATAAAAAACACTTTCTTTTCTTTCTTTAAATAATTAATTAGTCCTAATTTAATTTAATTTCAAGCAAAGGGTCAAAACCCTCGGACTTTCAGTTTTAATTCTTTTCGCGCATTTATTTTCTTATTGATCATTATGTAACTGCTTTCCGGATGTAATAGTAATTAGGTAATTTTTTACTTTCCACATTTTTTTATCAAAAACGGGTCTTTGTACTTTGGTGATGTATAGACCCGCGCCTTGTAATAGCGTAGCCTTTATCTTTCCGTCTTTTAATTTTCCGCACTCCTAAATTCTAAATTGCATGAAAGAATGTATGATAACTAAAAACAACGCGTAGCTCACAATGCCATGATCAAAGATAAATATTAACCTGAAAACAACACACAGTACACACACCACTTCTAGGGTACGCCTCACTTGTTGCCTTCGAAACGTGGTCGTCAAGTATAGGACGTTTTAGCGGTCGCTCTTATGTCCATGATCCAGTTGCCTCGAAATAGTTGCCTCGAAACGGTTGCCTCGGGTTAAAAAAAGGATCTAGGATGTAAGGGTAGCTTCTAAGGTGTCCTAACTGTTGCTTCGGTGACCACACTGTCCCTACAATCGAATTGACCTGAATACCTCCAACGGTGGTGCTACCTACCTCTCAATGGTGGGATGGCACTACCTTAAGGACTTTTACACAGCTTAATTCCTTAGGGTAGGTAGATGACTCATGGATACTTGCTCTCTTCAAAAAAACAAATCAAAAACCTTTTCACACTGACACTCTCAAAAACCTTTCAAAACAATTTTTCAAACACTCTTGAGGACAGATACAAGAGTCATTCAGAAATATTTCAATGAAACTTTTTCAAACCCACTCACATTTTGAAAAGCAAACGAACATTTTGAAAACATAAGAGCAAGTATCTAAGATCCCGTGGATAACCACGGATAGAAAGGGTGTTAACACCTTCCCTTTCTATAAATCTACCTCCCGAACCGAGAAACGTTCTCATAAGGAATTTTGTTGTGCTTTTGTCCTGTCCATGTTGGAGAAAATAAAAGACGGTGGCGACTCTTGCTTACCGCGACATTTCACGAAACCAGCTTAAAAAACAGTCAGTTCTATTTCCACCGATCACAGAACTGGCGACTCTGCTGGGGATACTTAAAGTGAGGTGTACCTTAGGATAGCTCATACTTGTGTTTTCAATTGCTTTGTTTTGTTTGCTTTATTATTGTGGGCACTGTCTTGGGAGTTCTATAGATCCTAACCCGGATCTGGGGGATACCTTCTTAGAAAGTAGCAACAAGACTGTGAGGGAAATGTGCGGGGTATACCGACACGGTTGGAGCAGTCTGCTACGTTGATGTGGCACTTTGGTGAGTACCGGTAACCCTTGAGTCAAGTCAAGGAGAGTACGGGGCCGCCGCGTGGTGTCATGAAGCATCAACTGACCTTAGGAACCTTAATTGGACCATCCTGACCTCTTTAGGGTAGTGAGGTAACTGACTTTGGTGCAGTCCGAAGTTGGTTGATACTCGATACTACACTCATTGAGGGTTGTTTTCTTGGAATATTTTGATCGCCAGTTCAGTGGCTAAATCGAAACGATGAACACAGAAAACAATCCAATGATATTGAGATCCTTAGAACCCGGTTACTTTTGATAGGACAGGTTTTGAGCCCACCAACTTCAAGAGGGTAATACCCAGACCCCATGTTGGCCTAAACTCTAAGGGCTGTGGTGTGACTTGTGTGCTTTACCATGTTTGCTTTTGTGAATACTTGTGGTGTGTCCTTATCATAGCATCATAACATCATACAGCATCATATGCATCCACTAACCACTTCAGGGGTTCGAATCTTCATCTTTGTTCTTGTTTTGTAGGACATGGAAACTATCCGCAGAAAGACAATTCAGATCAACCTCGTAAGGGTCCCTCCTCAGCTTAAGGAACTTACATCCAGGATTCCCGAGAGCTCTTCTTTCAGTGAGAAACATGGAAGACTCATCAGTTTGGTCAACACCAACATTGAGGAAGATATGATAAAGGTCCTCTTCCAGTTCTTTGACCATTTGCATCACTGTTTTACTTTCCTGGATTATCAACTGGTGCCTACATTGGAAGAGTTCTCCCAGCTTCTTAAGATCCCTATCCTTAGTCAACTACCCTACAACGGTACGGAAAGGGAACCCAAACTTGAAGAGGTTGCTAAAGCATTATGCCTACAACCATCTGACATCAAGGGACATTGGGAAGTTAGAAGTGGTATCAAAGGGTTCTTGGCCAGGTTTCTGTTTGAGAAGGCCCAAGAATGTTGGAATTCCCTTGACCTACAAGCCTTTGAAGAAGTTTTGGCTCTCCTTGTCTATGGGTTGGTGTTGTTCCCGAATCCCGATCAGCTTATAGATATCAATGCCGTCAAGATCTTCATGACCAGGAATCCTATAACTACGTTGCTTGGGGACATCCTTCACTCATGTTACACTCGAACCATGAGAAAAAGAGGTGTTCTTATGTGCTGCACTCCTCTCCTGGGAAGGTGGTTTATTTCGCACCTTCCACAATCAGTTTTGAAGAATGAGCGGGGTTTGAGATGGTCACAACGATTGATGACTCTTACACATGCTGATATACATTGGTGTTCTCGGTCCAGAGAAGACGTCACTATCATTGATCGTTGCGGGGAGTTTCCTAATGTTCCTTTACTTGGAATCAGAGGGGGTATCACTTACAACCCGTGCTTGGCTTTGAGACAGTTTGGATATGCTCGGAGGGATGGCCCTCATGACATGTTAATTCCTGACATAGTTTTTGACTTCGACAACGATGCACAAGGACTTCGCCAGAGATTTATCAGAGCTTGGAGGATGCCCAACAAGGTAGACAGCAAGACACTGGGGCACAGGAACTCCATCCCGTTGGAGCCTTATCTCAAGTGGGTACGAGCCCACTTCCAGAAGTTAGTAATGCCATATCCTCATGTTCTCCCTGTGATCAAAGAGCCAGTTTTGGAAGGAGAGATGCCCTACACCATTCAACATCCTGACATGCCTACATCTTGGGAAGAAATGCAGAAGAGCTGGATCCAGCTTAAGGAAGAACAGAATTCTCTTGAAGCCAGTCTGCGTGCCAGTGAGAAGAAGGTCTTGGAGCTCACCCGCCTACTGCACGAGGAAAAGACTCTCAACAATTACATAGCTCCAAAGAGGATGTGCAGTGTCTTTTGGGATTAATTTGCTTTGTAATGTTTTGCCCATGAGGCCTTGATGTACTGAACAATTATTTCTTAATGATAACGTGTGTTCCTTTTTGTCTGCAACAAATTTGAACTTTCGAACCCTTGAATGCATTGCATAAACAGCATATCACGCATCATGTGCATAGCAGGTACTCTTCTTTTCAGGTTGCTTAATGTTCTTCGCTGTTTATTTTAGCAATCTCATCATGAATCCTGAATCATCTACTGAGCAATCCATCAAGGTCCTCCAGGCTCAGAACGCCCAGTTCCAAGAGCTGATCATGAGTTTAGCCCAAGGTCAAGAGGAATTGAAGGCTCTGCTGGTCAAGAAGAAGAAGAAGAGAACTGTACTATTCAACACTGGCCAGAGGTTTGGCAATACGCTGCAGAATGAGGTTGATCAAGCTGGTTCTTCTGTAGGGAAAGGCAGTCCCCAAGGGGGAAGGGTTCCTAGTCCTGTGGTCTCTGACAACGAGACCGATTTCAATGAGGAGCAGTATCCTCCAGCTGAAGACAAGTACAAGCAGTTAGAGGATCGCCTGAATGCCATGGAAATTCAACAAGTGCCTGGGTTGGATTTTGGAGACTTGGGTCTATCTTCTGGTGTGGTGATCCCACACAAGTTCAAAGCACCATCTTTTGCAAAGTATGACGGGGCGTTCTGCCCTAAGCTACATCTCAGATCTTATGTGCGAAAGATCCAGCCCTATACTGTGGATAAGAACTTATGGATCCATTTCTTCCAGGAGAGTCTTTCAGGGACTCATCTCGAATGGTTCTATCAGCTGGATGGAACCAAGGTTCGTAACTGGGAGGAATTGGCTACTGCTTTTTATAAGCAGTATCAGTATAATGCCGACCTCGCTCCTACACGTACCCAACTCTAGGGTATGTCGCTAGGATCGGGAGAAGGTTTTAAAGAGTATGCGCAGAAGTGGAGGGACCTGGCTGTCAGGGTGCAGCCACCGTTAACCGACCGTGAACTTGTGGACATGTTCTTAGGGACCCTATCTGGGCCGTTCTTCAATCATCTCATTGGCAATTCGTCTGCAGGGTTTACAGACCTCATTCTGACTGGGGAAAGGATAGAAGCTGGTTTGAAATCATGGAAAATACAGAAAGGTGCGTCCTCAAGTTCTGAGAAAAAGCCTTTCAAGAAGGAAGTCAGTGCTGTGTATGGCCCCAGAAGGCAAAATAAACCGGAACGCCGCCAAGTTGTCAATGCGGTGGTAATTGCAAAGCCTGCTGCCGCTCCTCGGCAACCTAACCAACCAAGGGGTGAGAGACCCAGAAGAGAATATACTCGGCTTAGTATGACCTTGTCGCAGATCTTGCCGCAACTGCTATCGACCAACTTGGTAACCGTCAGAGAAGCTCCGAAGGTGGTAAACACAACCTCTCCGAAATACAATCCCAATTCCCGCTGTGCTTATCACTCTGATAGCCCGAGGCATTCTACTGATGATTGTTGGGCCCTAAGAAATAAGGTTCAGGACCTTATCGATGCCAAGGAAATACAGTTTGAGGCACCCAAAAGGCTCAACGTTGTGACTGCTCCTATGCCCCAGCATGGAGTAAATGCTATTGAGGAAGACCTGTATGCAGTTTCTGTGGATGATGTGGCTACCCCTTTATTGACTGTCAATAGGAACCTGTTGCTAGCCGGTTTATTTCCGGGTTGTAGCAAGGGTTGCCTTCTGTGTGCCGTTTCCCCTGCTGGTTGTCCGTTGCTGAAGTCAGGCATCCAAAACCTGATGGATAGCAAAGAAATCTTGTTCAAGAAGACCGTTGTTCCTACTGTTCCTACTGCAGAAGTATCCGTTGTCACTATTTTCAACAATCCTACCAAGGCTCCCCCAAGGAAGCCAGTCAAAATCATGTCGGTTGCACCTATCATTATTACTGTTCCGGGGACCCTCCCCTATAAATCTGACAAGGCTGTCCCATGGCACTATGGGGCAGATGTGTATGTGCTTGGAGTAAAGCAGGAGTTCAACACTAGTACCGGTATCAGTAACATCACCGGTCCCGCTAAAGTTACTCACAGTGGCAGGCTCTTCTCGCCTGACATTGCGCCACCAGTTATCCGAAGACCTCTTATCATCACGCCTACAAGTGCGCCTGTTTCCCCTTCGGATCAAGTTTCTACCCCTGCTGCTGAGTCATCTGACACTCGGGGCAAGGGGATTGCTACTGATATGCCTGCCCAGATGGAGGCACCTAAGACTGTTAATGTTGAAACCTCCCAGCAAGAGACGGAGGAAATCCTTAAGATCATCAAGAAGAGCGATTTCAACGTCGTTGAACAGCTGGGGCATACCCCCTCTAAAATCTCTATGCTATCACTGCTGTTATGTTCAGAGGCCCATGCCAAGGCCCTGATTTCCTTCCTAAAGACGGCCCATGTGCCACAAGAGACGTCGGCTGATCAATTTACTGATTGTGTGGCCAACTTGACCGCTGACAACGGGTTGGGTTTCTCTGATGCTGATCTGACCGCCAAGGGAAAGAACCACAATGATGCCCTGCATGTCTCCATTGAATGCAGGGGCACTACTCTTGCACACGTGTTGGTGGACACCGATTCTTCACTGAACGTACTACCCAAGAAGGCCTTAGACAGGTTGGATTGTGAGGGTTTGGAGTTGAAGCCTAGTAACATCGTTGTCCGAGCCTTTGCGGGTCGAAGAGGATGGTACATGGTGAAGTAGATATTCCGATCCGGGTTGGTTCCCAAGTCTTTGATTCAACGTTCTATGTGATGGACATTCGTCCATCCTATTCCTGTTTGCTGGGACGACCTTGGATTCACAAAGCTGGGGCTGTAACATCCACTCTACACCAAAAGCTTAAATACCCTGTCAGAGGGAAGATTGTTACAGTGCAGGGGGAGGAAGAATACATGGTTAGTCATCTGAACTCGTTCCGGTATATAGAGATGGACGGGGAGTTCATTGAAACCCCCTTTCAACATTTTGAAGAGGTGCCTCCAACATTGGCGTCAGCAGAAACAGTGATTGAAGAAGACTTTCCTTTGAAGATGGCCTCCTTAAAGGACGCCCGGGCTGTGATTGAAAAAGGTGAGTGTAAAAACTGGGGCAGGCTCCCTGATTTTACTCCTAAGACTGACAAGTTTGGGCTGGGTTTCACTGCAGAGGCTCAGAGGGCTGTACGCAAAGCAAGGATCGGAAGACCTCCCGTGTTCATCACCAACCCGGGAGTGAATGTTATTGAAGGCGATGCGGAGGAATCTGAATTTGATAGCTGGATCTACTCGACGACCGACGGTGGACTGAACAATTGGACTGCAAAAGACTACATACATGTTACTTTTGTTACTCAGTAATGAATTCCTTTGTTTTTAAATTTGTAATAAACAATAATGTGAAACTTTATGGCCCGGTGTCTTACCCGGGGCACCGTGGCTTCATTTGTGAGGGCTTATTACTTATCATTTCCGTATATCATGAATAAAGACATTGGACGTTTTTCGCATTTCAAATCTTGTGCTCCCTTTCTTTCTTTCTTTATATATTGCAAAACAGCTATATTTACACACACTCGCCCATACAGGTTTCAATCCACTCTGGATCTTACTGGTAACGACTCTGCTAATGCCAGTTATGACTTCGAAAATCCGATCAACTTAGCCGAAGACGAAGGTGAAGATGATTGCGAAGTGCCTGGTGAGCTTGCAAGACTGTTACTCCAAGAAGAGAGGGCCATTCAGCCACATGAAGAGCCAGTGGAAACGGTAAATCTGGGTACTGAGACAGATAGAAAGGAAGTCAAGATCGGTGCCAATCTGGAGCTCAGCGTGAAACGACGGTTGATTCAAATGTTACATGATTATGTGGAAATCTTTGCCTGGTCTTACGAAGACATGCCTGGGTTGGATACCGACATTGTGGTCCATCACTTGCCTACCAAGGAAGAATGCCCTCCGGTTAAACAAAAGGTCTGCCGTATGCGTCCAGAGATGTCCGAGAAGATCAAAGCTGAGGTTATGAAGCAATTTGATGCCGGGTTTCTAGCAGTGACTCCTTACCCTCAGTGGGTTGCCAATGTGGTTCCGGTGCCGAAGGAAGATGGTAAGGTCAGAATGTGTGTTGATTACAGGGATTTGAACAGGGCAAGCCCTAAAAATGATTTCCCTCTGCCTCATATCGACGTTCTGGTTGACAATACTGCCCAGCATAAAGTTTTCTCCTTCATGGACGGCTTTTCAGGTTATAATCAGATCAAGATGGCTCCTGAAGACATGGAAAAGACTACCTTTGTTACTCAGTGGGGAACCTTCTGTTACAAGGTCATGCCTTTTGGACTGAAAAATGCTGGGGCAACCTACCAACGTGCCATGGTGGCTTTATTTCATGACATGATCCACCACGAGATAGAAGTATATGTTGATGATATGATTGCAAGGTCCCAAACTGAGGAGGAACACCTTGACCATCTGCAGAAGCTGTTTGACCGTCTGAAGTTGTACAAGCTGAGGTTGAATCCAAACAAGTGCACATTCGGGGTAAGATCTAGAAAATTGCTAGGCTTCGTCGTGAGCGAAAAAGGTATTCAAGTGGACCCTGCCAAGGTTAAAGCCATACAAGAGATGCCAGTTCCCAAGACAGAGAAAGAAGTCAGAGGCTTTCTAGGACGTCTGAATTACATTGCCCGATTCATCTCGCACCTAACTGCTACTTGTGAACCAATCTTCAAGCTGCTGAAGAAAGATCAAGTAGTACGTTGGAATGATGAATGTCAGGCCGCTTTCGACAGAATCAAAGAGTATCTTCAAGAACCACCCATTCTTATGCCACCGGTTGAAGGGAGACCTCTAATACTATACCTGACAGTACTTGACAGCTTAATGGGGTGTGTGCTGGGGCAGCATGACGAGTCCGGCCGAAAAGAGCATGCCATTTATTACCTTAGCAAAAAGTTTACCGACTGTGAGACCCGATACTCACTGCTCAAGAAAACTTGTTGCGCTTTGGCATGGGCTGCTCGTCAGTTGAGGCAGTATATGCTGACTCACACTACTCTGTTGATTTCAAAAATGGATCCAATAAAATACATATTCGAAAAGCCTGCTCTGTCTGGAAGAATAGCAAGATGGCAGATGATCTTGACAGAATACGACATCCAGTACATGACTCAGAAAGCTATCAAGGGAAGTGTATTGGCAGACCATTTGGCACACCAGGCAGTGGACGACTACCAGTCAATGAACTTTTAGTTTCCCGACGAGAACATCATGGTAGTGACTGATTGTGAAGTACCTGGACCGGATGAAGGACCTGAGGAAGGATCTCGATGGTCTATGCACTTTGACGGAGCCTCCAACGCTTTGGGTAACGGTATCGGCGCTGTGATCATATCCCCTCAAGGCACTCATACTCCACTTACTGCCCGGCTATGTTTCAACTGCACCAACAATATGGCGGAGTATGAGGCATGCATCATGGGTTTGCAAGCTGCAATTGACTTAAGGATCAAGTTTCTGAGTGTCTTCGGAGATTCCGCTCTCGTGATCAATCAGATCAAAGGCGAGTGTGATACGAAACACCCAAACCTTATTCCTTACAAAGAGTGTGTGTTGACATTGATCCCCCATTTCACAAAGATAACTTTTGAACACTTCCCAAGAGAGGAGAATCAGTTGGCGAACGCGTTAGCTACGATGTCTTCTATGTTCAAAGTCAAATGGAACAATGAGGCTCCCGGGATCATTATCTGGAAACTGGACGAACCTGCATATTATTGTGATCTTGAGGCTGAGATAGTAACTGAAAAACCCTGGTATCATGAAGTGAAAAGGTACTTGGAAGCTCAAGAATACCCTGAAGGTGCATCTGTCAATGACAAGAAGTTTCTGAGAAGGTTCGCTGCAAAGTTCTTCCTCAGTAACGACATTCTCTACAAGCGAAACCATGATTCAACCTTACTTCGTTGTGTGGATAAAGTTGAAGCAGAAAGTATCATGGCAGAACTGCATGAAGGTACCTTCGGAACGCATTCCAGTGGACACACCATGGCGAAGAAAATCCTCCGGGCAGGATATTTCTGGTCCACAATGGAAGCTGACTGTTACCAACATTCTCGGACATGTCATAAGTGCCAGATTTATGCAGATAAGGTGCACGTTCCTCCAGTTCCTCTGAATGTCTTGACTGCACCTTGGCCTTTTGCAATGTGGGGCATTGATATGATCAGCGAGATTAAACCTACCGCATCCAACGGGAATCGCTTCATCCTGGTAGCGATTGATTACTTCACAAAGTGGGTTGAAGCAGCTTCCTACGCCACTGTAACCAAGAACATCGTGGCACGGTTCATTCGGCATAACCTGATCTGTCGATACGGCGTCCCGGAAAGGATCATTACGGACAATGGTACCAATCTTAACAACAAGATTATCACTGAGCTCTGCGAGCAATTCAAGATACAGCACCACAACTCTTCTCCTTACCGGCCGAAGATGAATGGAGCTGTAGAAGCAGCTAATAAGAATATCAAAAAGATTGTGCAGAAGATGACAGTGACCTATAAAGATTGGCACGAGATGCTACTGTTTTCTCTTCACGGGTACCGTACTTCAGCAAGGACGTCAACCGGGGCAACCCCCTTTTCCTTGGTCTATGGCATGGAGGCAGTCTTGCCTATTGAAGTCCAGATACCCTCTCTCCGGATAATGAAGGATGCAGATCTGAGCGAAGATGACTGGATCCAGACTCGGCTTGATCAATTAAACCTAATTGACGAAAAGAGACTCACTGCTATTTGTCATGGTCAAACGTATCAAAAACGGATGATCAGGGCATTTAACAAGAAAGTCAGACCACAAGAGTATCAAGTTGGGGACCTGGTAATCAAGCGCATCATTCTTTCTCAAAGTGATCCCAGGGGCAAATGGACCCCCACATACGAAGGGCCATTTGTGGTTAAACATGTGTTCTCAGGAGGAGCCATGATTCTAACCACCATGGACGGTGATGACCTTCCTCACCCCGCCAATGCAGACATAGTAAAAAAATACTACGCATGATAAAAGACCCGCTAGGTTGACATACCTAGGCAAAAATAAGGGCTTCCCGACAAACCAAAAGGGTTCGAGCAAAAATAAGGGATGAAATGGAAAAAAAAAAAGTACACCCGGCAAGTCGAAAACCTGAAAAGGCGGCTTGGGCAAAAATGGGTATCCCGGTGGACCGAAAACCCGAAAGGGCGGTCCAGGCAAAAGTTAGGGATAAGCGTAATACTATGTCTCATTGGATCATCTTGCATCCAGAATCCGGTATCAACCATCAAGTTCAGACGGCATCTATCAATCAGCTTCATCTTCAACTGAGCAGCCAAGTGATGAGACGCTCGAAGATATAAAGGCGATAGCAGAGTTGGAACCCAGTGGGGTTATTCTTTTCACATAGCTGTTTTGTTTTCCTTGTATAAACTCTATTGTTCGGCGGCGTTCTCTTACTAGGACGTCAGCCTCTTGTACATAAACGCCTATTTACAGGCAAATTCAAAAATCAATACAAATTCACTTTTCAGACCAATTGCCAAATGTTTTTCCTTTTTCTATTTTGTTTTGCAAAGAACGTCCAATGTTCAATTGTGATATATGCATTTGACACTAATTGCTAACTCATGAATATTTGAATACAAAACAAAGGATTAATTACAGGTAACATCAGAAACAGGGGCAACAGTGAGTTGTCTAAGCAATCTAATTGCTCTGTCCACCAAGGTACCAAGCTAAGTTCGGCTGAAGAATATAACCCAGATACCTTCACTCCCCGCCGAGTAAGACAAGAATCAACAATTCTCCCCAAGCAGTTGGTCTCCAATCAACCCTAACAAGGCACGGTATCCCAAGCAAGTTAGCAATACTCTCCCCAAGCAAAGTTAGTCTAATGTCAGCCTTAAGGAAGTTTGGATATCCCCAGAAGATCTCAATATTCCCCAACGGAGTACACAAACAAGCATCCCCGGCAGTCTTAATATAAGATTGTTCCCCGGCGGAATACCGGACAACCAGCGGAGCCACTCCCCAGTCCAATCAGAAAAGTTTCCCCAGGAAAGTTGAATCAATCTCCCCAGTAGGAAGCTTATCCCCAGTAGATTCTGGAAGCTTATCACCTGCAGAGTACGAACACATCTCCCGGACTTTATTCAAAGGTTATTCCCCACCAGGATATAACTGGGTTATCCTCAGTCAATTGCCACGGAAAGATCGTCCCCGGCGAAGTCTTCCTATCCCCAGTGGAGTTCATCAAAACTTCCAACAAAACTTATCAACGGTATCCCCAGCGGAGTTATTATCAACATCTCAGCGAAGTATCTCTTTCCCCACAGAGTTCACTCCCCGCAGAGTAATCTATTCGCCATGTTTATTCCCCAACGGAGTCATCTTCTCCTACCGGTATTCTTGCAACCATCATCCCCCAGTGGAAGCAAGGAAATCTACTCCTCAAACACCAGCCCAGGATTTGACTTCCCGGCATCCGTCAAGGATTTATTTTCCTAGACGAAAATACGTTCACAAACATCACATCTTCATACATTATAGCATGCACATACACATCATGAACATACAATCTCATTTATTTTTGAACATCACGCATGTCATACATCATGATATCGCATACAACTAACGCTTTGCCTTTTTCAGGAAAAAGGTCAATCCAAAGATGATTACTATCAACTGTCACAATTCCAGATTCGATACCTGTAGCTAGCCAGGGCACATCTGTGAGTGACTATTTCCAGACTCGATTCATATATCCTGCCAGGGCACGTCTGAAGAGTTTGAAGATCTGATTCCTGTATCTTGCCAGGGTGTATCTGTTGACGACTAATTCCAGACTCGATTCCTGTATCCTGCCAGGGCACGTTTAAAGAGTTTGAAGATCTGATTCCTGTGTCTTGCCAGGGTGTATCTGTTGATGACTAATTCCATACTCGATTCTTGTATCCTGCCAGGGCACGTCTGAAGAGTTTGAAGATCTGATTCCTGTATCTTTCCAGGGTGTATCTGTTGACAACTAATTCCAGACTCGATTCCTGTATCCTTCCAGGGCACGTCTGAAGAGTTTGAAGATCTGATTCCTGCATCTTGCCAGGGTGTATCTGTTGACGACTAATTCCAGACTCGATTCTTGTATCCTGCCAGGGCACGTCTGAAGAGTTTGAAGATCTGATTCCTGTATCTTGCCAGGGTGTATCTGTTGACGACTAATTCCATACTCGATTCTTGTATCCTGCCAGGGCACGTCTGAAGAGTTTGAAGATCTGATTCCTGTATGTTGCCAGGGCGTATCTGTTGACGACTAATTCCAGACTTGATTCCTGTATCCTGCCAGGGCACGTCTGAAGAGTTTGAAGATCTGATTCCTGTACCTTGCCAGGGTGTATCTGTTGACGACTATATTCTAGACTCGATTCCTGTATCCTGCCAGGGCACGTCTGAAGAGTTTGAAGATCTGATTCCTGTATCCTGCCAGGGTGTATCTGTTGACGACTATTTTCCGGACACGATTCTTATATTCTGCCAGGGCACGTCTGAAGAGTTTGAAGATCAACTCCTGTAACAGGCCAGGTAATTATTTTTCTTTTTCAGGTACGCAAGTTCTCGCTAAGGAATCTCTTACGCGATCGACACCTAGATGGTACCTATAAGCCCTTCTCCACAACTACCATTACAGTTCCAAATGGCATCTATAAGCCCATTCCCGAAAAAGTTCTGTCACACTTCCAGATGGCATCTATAAGACCATCCTCCTATACATCATTCTCCAAATGGAATCTGTAAGCCCATTCCCGCCATCACACTCCTAATATTCTACTATGTGAGTGCAAATTTCTGGGCACTCTAGTGTTCAATCATCTTCCACCTTCGGATTACGAAAGGCACGCCAGCCAATCTACATCCTCAGGTCTAAGAAGATTGAACAGGGGCAACTGTTGTACCCCAAAATTTGCCCTCCCATATTCTTCAAGATTTGCCAAGATCAATCTCCAAATGGTTCAAAATCCCTCAAGAGTTGCACAGTCCAATTGCCTCCTAACACAGTCAAAATTAGGGTTTTGGTTCTTGCAAAGAAGTTGAGGCTTTCAAGGGTCCAATCAAGTCCCATATGCCTATGTACATTGTCAAGCATCCATATGTCAAGTTTCAAGACTCACAGCATCAAATTGCACAGTCAAAAACCCTAAATGCTTCACAGTCAACTACAGGGGCAAAATGGTCATTTGACAGTCAAAAGTCAAAAAATTTGGTCAACATCTTATTTTGAATCCACAATCATCATTTGATCAATTCTTGATCATGATTCCTCAAAGCATGGCTCAAAAAGTCTCAAGATGCAAAAGTTTCTATTTTTGGATAGCTGAAAAGTCAACTGCAAATTGACCAAGGCATAACTTCTTCATGGTTTATCAGAAAAATTCCATCAAAAGCTCATTTTGAAGGGGATGACATTTCCTACAACTCATCTTCACACTCCAAGTCCAAGAAATGCTCTCACAAAAAGTTATCAATTTCAACATTATAGGTCATTTTCAAAAGTCAACAAAAAGGCACTTTAAGTCAAAGACCATAACTTGAGATTGGTAAATCAAAATGACATGGGACCAAATGCATTGGTTAGAGGACTTCAAGACCTTTCCAAAATGTCCAAGAACATGTTAATAAATTCATAATTGAGCAAGATATGCATTGGAGAAGTTGGGAGATTTTTGGGAATTTTCAAAAGTCAACTTTGCCCAAAACACTTCAATTTTGCTAATGGGCCTCAAATTCTTTCTTGAATCATTACCCAAAGCCTATGCACGACCCATTGAGCTCAAAATGATTTATTTTCATATTTTTAATTAATTAATTGAATTTTTATTATTATTAATTCATTTAATTGGTTTTAATTGTAGAAAAAAATATCAAAGCATGGTTGTCAAATCTTTTTATGCAGCAAATATACTCCACACATGCTAAGGATTTCGTGCATCACTCAAGGGGACAAGATCTTCCATAATTGGCAAGGTTTTCATGGAAAAAAGATTGAAAATCACATAATTGAAAATCAAATATTCAAGTCATTAATCCATGGACTTGTGGGCTTATTTTTGACCTAGAATCATTCACATACATATGCTGAGTGAAACCCTACTCATACATACACGTGAAAGCTGCTGAAACTGCATAACCAATTTGCAAATTTTCATTAAAACTTGGAAACTGATTTCATACTTGCAGCACGTTTCAAAGCCTAAAAAGGATTCTAACACATTGCTGGACCTTCCAGGAGTCTATTGGCATCAAGAATCAATCCTAACACGTGAAGAATCCAAGAACATAGGCCATTCGGTTTGTCTTATTTTTCAAACTTGCATAACATGATTCATGTGTTTTTAATCTGTTTTATTGTTTGATTCATGCTAATAGGTACCTTCTGAAGCGATTGGTATAAGTTAATTGTGCTAACGTTGCCTGAATCGAAATTCACCATGGATGAAACCTAGGGTTTCTGAAGCTTCAAATTAGGGCTTTAGGCATTAGGAAAAATTGGACTAAGCCATGACCATGGTTGAATTCGTCAAGGCCAGACGAATTCAACCAACCTCTCGTGCTCAATTTATGTTGTCTCCTCTTCTATTCGCTATTTTTAGGACTTTCATTTAGTGGGGGTTTAAAACCCCCGCTATCTTATTCATATTTTGCAGGTAAACAAAGAAGAAGACAGGCGTGTCATCACATGATTGGGGAGTTCAAAATCTGGCGCGTTTTCGTTTGTTCTATACTATTAGTGTTTGTTATTTTTATATTAATTGTTGTCCACTCATATGACAAACGCGCTTGAATGGCTGGATGGTGGATGACACGCTTTGCAAACATTGGGACCTGGGTTCGATTCCCAGGCCCCCCATATATTCTTCATATTTTTCTTAACGCTTTCAGGTGTAGCGCTTCTCAAACGTTCCATGATACACCCTCACGCGTTGGCTTGCCAGATATCCTGATCAATAATCCAATGGCTGCAGAACGAAGTCCATCATATGGTCCAGTCAATGAGTATCCACCCAATCTGAAAAGTCAACAAGGCCTTGTCTTCAATGGGCCAAAATTCCTCACAAACACCTCCACATTGACCTGACACCCCCCTTGGTTTGCATACTTTTTAATTTAATTTTCTTTCTAATTATAATTCTTTTTAATTGTTTTTTTATTAATTCACCATAAAATAATTTTTTCCATAATAAAAACAAAAAATCAGAAAATACAAATATATTTCATTATTTATTAATTTACCATTAATCTATTTTTTGTAAATAAACTCTAACAATTAACTTTAGTTTAATTTAGGTTAAAATTCAATCTTTTTCTTAAATAAAAATGCATAGAATAGGTTTTTGACATTTTTATCTTTTTCTTCATTAATTATTTTCATCATTATTTATTATTATTAATTACTATTATTTTTGTAAATAACATGTAAATTAATTAATTAGCTTAAATTAGGTTAACTTCAATATATTTCATTAATAATTAAAATAAACTTAGAATTAGGGTTTTCTCTTGATTTTATTTCCTTTATTTCATTAAATACAAAAAACATAAAAAACACTTTCTTTTCTTTCTTTAAATAATTAATTAGTCCTAATTTAATTTAATTTCAAGCAAAGGGTCAAAACCCTCGGACTTTCAGTTTTAATTCTTTTCGCGCATTTATTTTCTTATTGGTCATTATGTAACTGCTTTCCGGATGTAATAGTAATTAGATAATTTTTTACTTTCCGCATTTTTTATCAAAAACGGGTCTTTGTACTTTGGC
The DNA here is from genome assembly GCA_948472305.1 of Vicia faba. Lineage (NCBI taxonomy): Eukaryota > Viridiplantae > Streptophyta > Magnoliopsida > Fabales > Fabaceae > Vicia > Vicia faba. The sequence continues at coordinate 980,933,243 of OX451738.1, forward strand.
GATGTATAGACCCGCGCCTTGTAATAGCGTAGCCTTTATCTTTCCGTCTTTTAATTTTCCGCACTCCTGAATTCTAAATTGCATGAAAGAATGTATGATAACTAAAAACAATGTGTAGCTCACAATGCCATGATCAAAGATAAATATTAACCTGAAAACAACACACAGTACACACACCACTTCTAGGGTACGCCTCACTTGTTGCCTTCGAAACGTGGTCGTCAAGTATAAGACGTTTTAGCGGTTGCTCTTATATCCATGATCCAGTTGCCTCGAAATAGTTGCCTCGAAACGGTTGCCTCGAATTAAAAAAAGGATCTAGGATGTAAGGGTAGCTTCTAAGGTGTCCTAACTGTTGCTTCGGTGACCACATTGTCCCTACAATCGAATTGACCCGAATACCTCCAACGGTGGTGCTACCTACCTCTCAATGGTGGGATGGCACTACCTTAAGGACTTTTACACAGCTTAATTCCTTAGGGTAGGTAGATGACTCATGGATACTTGCTCTCTTCAAAAAAACAAATCAAAAACCTTTTCACACTGACACTCTCAAAAAGCTTTCAAAACAATTTTTCAAACACTCTTGAGGACAGATACAAGAGTCATTCAGAAATCTTTCAATGAAACTTTTTCAAACCCACTCACATTTTGAAAAGCAAACAAACATTTTGAAAACATAAGAGCAAGTATCTAAGAGCCCGTGGATAACCACGGATAGAAAGGGTGCTAACACCTTCCCTTTCTATAAATCTACCTCCCGAACCGAGAAACGTTCTCATAAGGAATTTTGTTGTGCTTTTGTCTTGTCCATGTTGGAGAAAATAAAAGACGGTGGCGACTCTTGCTTACCGCGACATTTCGCGAAACCAGCTTAAAAAACAGTCAGTTCTATTTCCACCGATCACAGATTGCAAGGTCCCAAACTGAGGAGGAACGCCTTGACCATCTACAGAAGCTATTTGACCGGTTAAAGTTGTACAAGCTGAGATTAAATTCAAACAAGTGCACCTTCAGGGTGAGGTCTGGAAAACTACTAGGTTTCGTCGTAAGCGACAAAGGTATTCAAGTAGACCCTGCCAAAGTGAAAGCCATACAAGAGATGCCAGTTCCCAAGATAGAGAAAGAGGTCAGAGGCTTTCTAGGTCGACTAAACTACATTGCCCGATTCATCTCGCACCTAACTGCTACTTGTGAGCCAATCTTCAAGCTACTGAAGAAAGATCAAGTAGTACGTTGGAACGATGAATGTCAGGCCGCCTTCGAAAGAATCAAAGAGTATCTCCAAGAGCCACCCGTTCTTATGCCACCGGTTGAAGGGAGACCTCTAATATTATACTTGACAGTGCTGGACAACTCAATGGGATGTGTGCTGGGTCAGCATGACGAGTCTGGCCGAAAAGAGCATGCTATTTATTACCTTAGCAAAAAGTTTACCGACTGTGAGACCCGATACTCACTGCTCGAGAAAACTTGTTGCACTTTGGTATGGGCTGCTCGCCGGCTGAGACAGTATATGTTGAATCACACTACTCTATTGATTTCAAAAATAGATCCAATCAAGTACATCTTCGAAAAGCCTGCCTTGTCCGGAAGAATAGCAAGATGGCAGATGATCTTGACTGAATATGACATCCAGTACACAACTCAAAAAGCAATCAAGGGAAGTGTATTGGCAGACCATTTGGCACATCAGGCAGTGGATGACTACCAGTCTATGAACTTTGAATTTCCATACGAGAATATCATGGTAGTAACTGATTGTCAGATACCTTGACTGGATGAATGACCTGAGGAAGGATCCCGATGGTCTATGCACTTTGATGGAGCCTCAAACGCTTTGGGTAATGGTATTGGCGCCGTGATCATATCTCCTAAAGGCTCTCATACTCCGCTCACCTCCCGGCTATGTTTCAACTGCACCAACAACATGGCGGAGTATGAAGCATGCATTATGGGTCTTTGAGCTGCAATTGACCTAAGGATCAAGTTTCTGAGTGTCTTCGGAGATTCCGCTCTCGTGATCAGTCAGATCAAAGGCGAGTGGGATACGAAACACCCAAATCTTATTCCTTACAAGGAGTATGTATTGACGTTGCTTCCCCATTTCGAGGAAATAACCTTTGAACACTTCCCAAGAGAGGAGAATCAGTTGGCGGACGCGGTAGCTACGATGTCTTCTATGTTCAAAGTCAAGTGGGACAACGAGGCTCCCCGGATCATTATTTGGAAATTGGATGAACCTGCACATTGTTGTGATCTCGAGACCGAAGAGGTAACAGAAAAACCTTGGTATCATGAAGTGAAGAGGTACCTCGAAGCTCAAGAATACCCCGAGGGTGCATCCGTTAATGACAAGAAGTTTCTGAGAAGGTTCGCGGCAAAGTTCTTCCTCAGCAATGGCATTCTTTACAAACGTAACCATGATTCAACCTTACTGCGTTGCGTGGATAAGATTGAAGCAGAAAGGATCATGGCAGAGCTGCATGAAGGTACCTTCGGAACTCATTCCAGTGGACATACTATGGCAAAGAAAATCCTTCGGGCAGGATATTACTGGTCCACAATGGAAGCCGACTGTTATCAGCATTCTCGGACATGTCACAAGTGCCAGATCTATGCTGATAAGGTGCACATTCCTCCAGTTCCTTTGAACGTCTTGACAGCACCTTGGCCTTTTGCAATGTGGGGAATTGATATGATCGGCGAGATCAGACCTACGGCATCCAACGGGCATCATTTCATCCTAGTAGCGATTGATTACTTTACGAAGTGGGTGGAAGCGGCTTCCTTTGCCACCGTAACCAAGAACGTCGTAGCACGGTTCATTCGGCACAACCTGATCTGTCGATACGGTGTACCAGAGAGGATCATTACAGATAATGGTACCAATCTTAACAACAAGATGATCACTGAGCTCTGCGAGTAATTCAAGATACAGCACCACAACTCTTCTCCCTACCGGCCGAAGATGAATGGGGTTATAGAAGCAGCTAATAAGAACATTAAGAAGATTGTGCAGAAGATGACAGTGACCTACAAAGATTGGCACGAGATGTTACCATTTGCTCTTCATGGGTACCGTACCTCAGCACGGACGTCAACAGGGGCAACACCCTACTCCTTGGTATATGGCATGGAGGCAGTCCTGCACATTGAAGTTCAGATACCCTCTCTCTGAATCATGAAGGATGCAGGTTTAAGTGAAGATGATTGGATCCAGACCCGGCTTGATCAATTGAACCTAATCGACGAAAAGAGACTCATTGCTATTTGTCATGGTCAGACGTACCAAAAACGGATGATCAAGGCATTTAACAAGAAAGTCAGACGACAAGAGTATCAAGTCGGGGACCTGGTAGTCAAGCGCATCATTCTACCTCAAGGTGATCCCAGGGGAAAATGGACCCCTACGTACAAAGGGCCATTTATGGTTAAGAACGTCTTATCAGGAGGAGCAATGATTCTAACTACCATGGATGCTGACGACCTTCCTCACCCAGCCAATGCATACATAGTGAAAAGATACTACGCATGATTAAAGACCCGCTAGGTCGACTGGCCTAGGTAAAAATAAGGGCTTCCCGGCGAACCAAAAGGGTTCGGGCAAAAATAAGGGATGAAAATAAAAAAATCTGTACACCCGGCAAGTCGAAAACCTGAAAAGGCGGCTTGGGCAAAAATGGGTATCTCGGTGGACTGAAAACCCGAAAGGGCGGTCCAGGCAAAAGTTAGGGATAAGCGTAATACTATGTCTCATTGGATCACCCTGCATCCAGACTTCGGTATCAACTATCAGGCTCAGACGGCACTAATCAATCAGATTCATCTCCAACTAAGCAGCAAAGTGATGAGATGCTTGAAGACATAAAGGCGATAGCAGAGTTGGAACCCAGTGGGGTTATTCACATAGCTGTTTTGTTTTCTTTTTACAAATTGTATAAATCCTATTTGTTCGGCGACGTTCTATTACTAGGACGTCGACCTCTTGTACAAAAACGCCTATTTTCAGGCAAACTTCAATATCAATACAAGCTCATTTTTCAGACAAATTGCAAATTGTTTTTCCTTTATCTGCTTTGTTTTGCAAAGAACGTCCAATGTTCATTTTTGATATATGCATTTGACATTAATTGTTGATCACAAATATTTGCATGCAAAACAAAGGACTAATTACGGGTGATATCGGAAGTAGGGGCAATAAGAATTGTCTAAGCAATCTAGTTTCTCTGTCCACCAAGGTACCAAGGTAGGTTCAGTTGAAGAATATGACCAAGATACCTTCACTCCCCAAGAATAAAACAATAATGGTAGCTCTCCCCACTGAGCCTTGCAACTATGAATAAAACAGCAATACTCTCCCCAAGCAGAGTTGGTCTACCATCAGCCCTAAAAAGGCTCGGTATCCCCAGTAGGTCTTAACATTCCCCAGCGGAGTATACAGATATTCCTCAGCAAGCATCCCCGGTAGTCTTAATATTCTTCAACGAAATATAAGAATGTTCCCCGGCGGAATACATGATACCCCCAGTGGAGCCATTTCCCAGCGCAGTCTAAAAAAGCTTCCCCGCCGGAGTTGAATCATATTCCCCAATAGATTCTGGAAGCTTGTCCCTTGCAGAGTACAAGTGTATCTCCCCAGCCATATTCAGAGGTTCTCCCCAACAAGAGTCTAACTGGGTTATCCTCAGCAGGTTGCAACTGAAAGACCATCCCCAGCGAAGTTCTTTCTATCCCTAGCAGAGTTCATCATCAAAATCCCCAACAAAGCTTATCAACGGAATCCCCAGTGGAGTTATCATTAAGATCTCAGCAAAGCATCTCTTCCCACAGAGTAGCTCCCCGCAGAGTAATCTCTTCGCCAGTTATTCCCCAACGGAGTCATCTTCTCCTACAGGTTTATTCTTGCAATCATCTTTGTTCATCATCCCCAGCGGAAGCAAAGAATTCAACATCATTCTCCAGCAGCTATCCGAGATTTATTTTCCCTGGCTAAAACATCACATTTTCATACATCATGATACATGCATATACGCATCATATCATACAATACAGTCTGGAGCGCCTACATGCCAAGTTTCAAGACTCACAGTGCCAATTTGCATAGCCAAAAGCTCCATTTGATCCACAGTCAACTGCAAGGGAAAAATAGTCATTTTGCAGTCAAAAGTCGGAACTTTTGGTCAACATCTTATTTTGAGTTCACAATCATCATTTGATCAAGTCTTGATCATGATTCCACAAGAATAGCTCAAAAATCATCAAGATGCAAAAAGTTACTATTTTTGGACAGCAGAAAAGTCAACTGTACTTTGACCAGGGCATAACTCTTTCACGGTTTATCATAAAAATTCCATCCAATGCTCATTTTGAAGGGGATGCAATTTCCTACAATCCATCTTCACACTCCAAGATCCATAAATGCACTCACAAGAAGTTACCAATTGTTACATTATAGGTCAATTTCAAAAGTCAACAAAAGTACACTTTGAGTCAAAGGCCATAACTTGAGATTGGTAAATCCAAATGACATGGGACCAAAGGAATTGGTTAGAGGACTTCAAGAGATTTCCAAAATGTCCAAGAACATGGTCATATGATCAAAATTGAGCAAGTTTTACATTGGAGAAGTTGGGAAATTTTCATGAATTTGCAAAAGTCAACTTTGCCCAAAACACCTTCTTTTTGCTAATGGACCTCAAATCTCTTCTTGAAACTTCACCCATGACTTATGCACGACCCACCAAGATGAATTGGATTTATTTTCTTATTTTTATTAATTAAATGGATTTTTAATACATATTAATTCATTTAAATAATTTAAATCATAAGAAAATAAAAGATTTGATTCTTAAACATCTTTGTGAAGCAAATATGATCAGAACATGCTGGAAAATTCGTGCACAAGTCAAAGATACAAAAAAAATCCAAATTTGGCAACATTATTCAATCATGAAAAATCAAGAATATTTGATTTTCAATCAAAGATTTAAACATCAATGCAATGGATATTGGCCCAGCTTTTTGACCTAATTTGTTTCCCTTATACATAAGCAAGCTAACCATACCCTAGCACACGATTGAAAGCTGCAGAAACAACCCTGTCAAATTCAAGAATTTCCAAGAAAAGTGAAAACCGGTTCTTGCATTCTAGTCTAATTCAAAGTGTTTTGACCATTCAAATACATTGCAGGAGGTTCCAGGAACGTTTTGTAATCGAATTCACGCACCAAAGCTTAAAGAATCACGATACACAGTCCCACGGTTTGCCTTTATATTTCATAATTGTATATCCTAATTCATGTGCATTTAACATGTTTTAGTGATTGTTTTGCATTGCTAGGGACCATACAAAGCTAATGGCATGATTGAATTGAACTGTAACGCCCTGAATCGAAAGATACCATGATCAAATTTCTAGGGTTTCTAAGATTTAAATTAGGGCTTTCTGAACCAGGAAAAATTAGGACTAATAGGATATAGGGTTGAATTCGTGAGGCCAAGACGAATGGAATCCATACCTCGCGAAACATTTATATTCATTATGCCTTTAATCGCTATTTTTCCTTGCAGGAAGTAGTGGGGGTTAAAAACCCCCGCTATTTGATTCTGATTATGCAGGGCAAACGAAGAAGATGATGATGTGTTGATACCTCATTGGATTATTTGAAAAGCGCACGTTATTTTTTATTTTACAGCATATTGACTTGTTTTCACATATAATAATTACCCCCTTATTCCACTAACGAATTAAACCGGCTGGTTGAGTGGCTGAGGCGTTGGCATGTGAACATTGGGACCTGGGTTCGAATCCCAGGTCCCCCAAAACATTTATCCTATTTTGCTTCATATATTCACATGCAGATTTCAAAAAGGAGGTCTACCATATGCTTCAAACTTCAACACGCCAGGTGTCTCCAAGCCTGGATCCAGTGGCCAAAGATGAAGGACCATCATGGTCCTTAGTCAACAAGCGCATGGATAATCTCAAAAGTCAAACAGGCTGGAGAGTTAGTGGGCTTCAGAATTGCTGATACACTCCAGAATTGGGCCCAACACCCCCCTTCAAGTATATTTCTTTTCTTTTCTCTTTTTTATTTCTTTCATTTAATTATTTTTTATAATTATTATTTTCACTAACAAATTAATATTTATTCTCATAATAAATTCAGAAAAACATAAAAAATATAATATTTTTATTTATTAAATTTAATTAGTTATTTTTTTTAAATAAATACTAACATAATTAATTTAGTTAATTAGGTTAATCTTAATTTTTTTGCAATAATTTAAAATCAATGTAGAAATTAGGGTTTTTCACAACTTTTGACCATCTTTTATTTTTTCCTAAAAAACATTAAAAAAACCAAAAAATATCTTTCTTTATTTAATTAATTAATTAGTCTAGGTTTAATTTAATTAAATGCAAAATAACAAAAACCTCTTTCTTTCTCAAAAAAAGGGTCAGAACCCTAAAAACTCTCTGATCCAATTTTTTCCCTCGCGCATACTATTTTTGATTCATGTTTTGTAATTGCTCCGAGGATGTAATAGCTTTAATTAGGACTTTTTTATCGCTTTTATTTAAATTCCCGCATTTACTTTTCAAGGGTTTGTTTTTGGCGATGTAAATACCCGACGCCTTGTAATAGCTTAGTATTATTTTCCGCAAACTATTAATTGCTAGATGTATGTTAACTAGGCTATGCATGTCAAGATCTCTCTTAAATTAAAAATCAATCGTAGCTCACCATAACATGTGCAACGATAACATAACTGAAACCTGACACATTTGCACATGTCACTCTTAGGGTACGCCTCACTTGGTTGCCTCGACGTGGTCATTGAGTATAAGGTGTTTTAGAGGTCGCCCTCCTGTCTGAAGATCAAAGTTGCCTCGAAACGGTTGCCTCGGATAAAACGATCTAAGACATTAGGGTTACCGCTAAGGCGTCCTACCATTGCTTTAGTGACCACATGTCCCATTAATCGAATTGACCCGAAAACTCCAACGACGGTGCTACCTACTTCTCAATAGTGGGAAAGTACTGTCTAAAGGACATTTACACAGCTTAATTTCTTTTGAGTAGGTAGAGGTTCTCAGGTACTTGCTCTTTCAAAACAAAACAACTTTTCGCACTTACACTTCTTTTCAAACAAAAGTTTTCAAACAACACTTCATACACTCTTGAGGACAGATACAAGAGTTAAATCGAGGTTTTCAAACAAATTTTTTTTTTCAAAACCCACAAACACAAGAAAAGCAAAACTTTTGAAAACATAGTGAGCAAGTACCTAAGAGCCCGTGGATAACCACGGATAGAAAGGATGCTAACACCTTCCCTTTCTATAATCTACCTCCCGAACCCGAGAAATATCTCGAAAAGGAATTTTGCTGTGCTTTTTTCCTTTCCTTGTTGGATTAAATAAAAGACGGTGGCGACTCTTGCTTACCGCGACATTTTGTGAAACGCAAACGCGAACCAGCATTCCAAAACAGTCAGTTCTATTTCCACCGATCACAGTGATCCTTGAAATAGGGGTTACAATGGAAAGACATGGGCCTGGAGAGTTTAGATAGGATGCATGTAATGTGTTTGAAGTCTTAAAATGAGAAACGCACGAGCCAATATTGATTTGGCAAGGGTTCTGCAGATGATGCCATGTTTGGGCAGGAAAAATATGATTTTGGTGTTTGAGAGTATTTGGGATGCTATGGGTTCGTGTATTGGCTTATGACAAAGTTTTGAAGTTGTTTCAAATAAATCCAAGCCTTGCCTTTATCAGATGGACAAGTTTTATTGACTTTTGCAAGTTTGCTTGCTTTTGAAGAAAGTTGGAAGTGACAATGCCAAAGTGTTGTACTTGCTAGTTCTAGGGCTGAAAGGAGTTAGTATGCTTTGCCTGATAACTGTGGACTTTTCTTGTAACAAATAAACAGGTTCAGTTCTCAAGGATAGCAAAGTTGCAAAAAGGCTTGCTTTATCAAAGTAGTATTGTGAACTTTATGCCATTTTTGGATTAATTCATTGTATAATGCTTCAAAGATCAAAATAAAGTCATTATCCAATGTGTTTGCATTTAATTATGTAGTGTAGAATGGATTAGGACCTGTAATGTAAGGTACAAGCATGCTTGAAACTGATTTGCAACTTGAAGCATTTGTAAACATGGCTTGAACAAAAGTGACAAATTTCCATTTTCTCTTCTTCGATTCTCCCTAACCATAAATGATCTTGGAGAGTTCTTGGACATTTTGGAATGCTTGCAAAATGCTATATAATCCATATTTGAAATGAAACTTGATATACCTCTTGTAACTAGGTGAAAAATGTCCATGAAGTTAGGTCAAAATCCTGCCTAAACTAGGGCAAAATTTCACTAAGTTAAAAAGTTTATGGACCCCTATTCACAAAATCATAACTTGAGATCCAAGCATCTTTTGGGAAAACTTTGTGAGTAAAAGTTGTATATTTCATGGAGGAATACAACTTTCATGTTGGAAGTTTTCTTTGAATCCAATTGCATCATGGTGAAAAAGTTATGGAAAGTTGGGAAAAAATAAGAAATTTTCCATACTTGGAAAAATTCAAGTTATGAAAAATTTCAAATTAAAACCCTAATTTGCATTTTTAGGTTTCTTGATCAACAAGTTTCACATTTTGACATATCTTGATGAATTAAGACCCTTGGCACTTGATTTTGACCAAAAAGTCAAAGTTTGACTTTTCAGTGTACAATTGACTTTTGATCAGTTGATTGCAAAATTCATCTGTCAATCCTATGCATTTGAGATATTTTGAACTATGTGATTAGGTAAAGATGATTCTATTGAGTCCTTGAAGTCATTCTTGAACCCAATTGGTCATTGGCTAGGTAAAAAATCAGAAATTGCCCTTTCTCAGTTAAAACCCTAATTTTGACCATTTTGCCCTTTTGATGATCTAATCAAATTTCTTGAGGAGTTGTGGTCCAAACTTGATCAAATGGTACATAGGAGCCTATAATGTTGTTTTGGATAAAAAATTATGAGGTTTTACTATAAATTGGCCATGGTTGACTTTTTCCCCAATACAGTTGATTTTTAGGTCAATTGTCCAATTGACTGGTCAAAAATGTGGTTCAAGGCTTGAAACTTGGTATGAGCAATCTTAGGGATCCAAGATGGTGTATGAAACTCACATGAAGCATTGATGGTCCAAAAATCCTTGTGCAAACTCAAACCCTAATTTCAGGTCATCAGTGCAAGAGGAGGTCTTGAGCTGAGCAAACCCTAATCCTGTATGGAGTCCAAGAAGTCTTGTGAGGAAAATCTTGATAAAATGAGAGGGAAAATTTTGGGGTACAACAGCTGCCCCTGTTCAATCTTCTTGAACCTGAAGAGTTAGATTGGCGAATTTTTTCGTTCGTGACTCGAAGGTAAAAGATGATTGGACACTAGAGTGCTCGTAAATTTGCACTCGTCAAAATGTGGTTGAGGGAATGGGCTTAAAGATGCCATTTAGAGATGTGATAGAATCTTGTTAGAGATGGGCTTAAAGATGCCATCCGAAGATGTTTTCTGAATTGTATGTTGAAAAGAATGAGCATCAGATGGTGTCCGTATCTGGAACACATCTGTACTGTATTTGGGGACTGAATCTGAATGAGAAAACGAATAGCATCCGTATTTGGAGCGTATCCAAGTTGTATCTGAATGTTGAATCTGAATAAGCAATAAAATAGCATCCGTGACTGGAGCGTCTCTGAGCTGGGGAAAATCAGAATAGGTGACAGAATGGCAACCGTGTCTGGAGCGTATCTAGACTGTATCTGAAGTTGAGATCTGAATGAGTAGCAGAATGACTTATGTGTCTGGAGTGTATCTGAACTGTATCTAGAAGTTTGATCTGAATGAGAAATAAAATGGATTTCGTGTCTGGAGCGTATCTAATCTGTATCATGATTGTTGAATCTTGAATGAGGGCTAGAATGGCATCCGTGTCTGGAGCGTATTTGAACTGGATCTGACAATTGAAATCTGAATAAGTATCAGGATGGCATCCGTATCTGGAGCGTATCTGAACTGTATCTGAATAATTGACAGAATGACTTTCGCGTCTGGAGTGTATCTGAACTTGAAATCTGAATAAGTGACAGAATGACTTCCGCGTCTGGAGTGTATCTGTATTGTATCATGATTGTATACCGTTAACTGTGGTTGTTAATCTTATCCTGAAAAGGGTAAAATGTTAGCTAAACCACAAAGTTATGTTGCATGAAATGTATGATGCAATAAATGTGCTTTATCAATATTTATGATATATGGATGTAATGTATGTGCATGTAAGCTAATTTGTTGTATTGATGAGGAAAATAAATCCTTGACAGCTGGGGATAATGAAACCCTTGACTACTGTCGGGGAAAATAAATCCTGGGCGACTATTGGAGATTAAAAATTCCTTGACAACTTCTGCGGGGATGTGAGGATCCTTCATGTCTTGAAGTTGGAGTATTGACAAAAATTCTGTTGTGGGAGTAATGTCAAACTGCTTGAGAAATCTTCTTGGAGAATCCAGAGAACTTTGATGACTTCTACTGGGGGTTATACAAAGGAAATCCTTGATCTGCTGGAGAATAAGGAAGACTCTGATGACTTCTGCGGGGATTTAAGAATGAGAATCTTCACTTTGTTGAGGAGCAATGAAAACTTTGGCGACTTCACTGGGAAAAATGAGAATCTTCATTCTGTTGGGGAGCCATGAAAACTTTGGCGACTTCACTGGGGAAAATGAAGACTCTGTGGGGAAGAGTTTACTGCTGGGAGTAGGTTTAGGAGTTTCGGTCGTTTTCCAATCTACTGGGGAGTTATCCTAGGTTGGGGATAGACAAAGGTTAACTGTTATCCGGGTTGATTTCCAGGTTTCAAGATGACTTGTTGGGGAGTTGGGGAAACTGGACGGTTTCCGCTGGGGATTGATAGTTTAGAAGTCTTGACTCGACTGGGGAAGAAGGTTTCAGCTCCACTGGGGATCTGTAACTCAAAGTTTTTGCTCCGATGGAGATTGGGAGTTTGAAGTTTTAACTCTGATGGGGATTAAAGGTTTGAAATTATAACTCCACTGGGGATATGTATTTCAAGGTTTTAGCTCCGCTGGGGATCTAGATGATGTATTGTAGGGATTACTCCTGGAATAGCCTAAAGACATTTTCCTATCCTTTCAGTCTGTTAGTAATTGTTCTTTTCCACTTTGTTTATTTGTAAACAGTAATTATGTTCAAATGCATATGTTCATCAATGAGTCATTGGACGTTTTTGCAAATAAAAATACAAGTGTAAAGAAAAGGCAAGTAGTTTTTTGTACTTTAAAAGAGATATATTTGTATTAACTTTGAGTAAGTGTTTTGTACAAAGGAGACAGACATCCTAGTAAGAGGATGATGTCGTAAAAGTAAGAAAATTTTATACAAAGAAAGATAGCTATGTGTGTAAAAATCCCATGGGGTTTCCATTCCGCTAGAGCCTTCGGATCTCCGAATATCTTGTCCATCTGTTGCTTCGTCCGAAGATGATTGGATTGATCAGAAGCTCAGAGTTTGTCAGTGAGGAGATTATCCTTAAAGTGATCCGACGAGACATAGTCATACGCTTTAATTCCCTAACTTTTTCCTGGACCGCCCTTTCGGGTTTTCAGTCCACCGGGAAACCCTTTTTTGCCCAAGTCGCCCTTTCGGGTTTTCAACTTGCCGGGTGTACAGATTTTTTTATTTATCCCTAATTTTTGCCTGAACCGCCCTTTCAGGTTTTCGATTCACCGGGGTGCCCTTTTTTTTCCTAGGTGTGTCAACCTAGCGGGTCATTTATGCGTAGTATCTTTTGACTATGTCTGTGTTTGCAGGGTGCGGCAGGTCATCACCGCCCATGGTGGTTAAGATCATTGCCCCACTAGAAAAGATGTTCTTGATTACAAATGGTCCTTCATAGGTAGGAGTCCATTTGCCCCTGGGATCACTTTGTGGCAAGATGATGCGCTTGATTACCAAATCCCCGACTTGATATATCTGGCGTCTGACTTTCTTGTTGAAAGCCTTGATAATTCGTTTTTGATACGTCTGACCGTGGCAAACAGCAGTAAGTCTCTTTTCATCAATCAAGTTCAATTGATCAAGCCGGGTATGAATCCAATCGTCTTCACTTAAACCAGCATCCTTCATGATTCTCAAGGAAGGAATCTGAACCTCGATAGGTAAAACAGCCTCCATGCCATATACCAAGGAATAGGGTGTTGCCCCAGTTGATGTGTGTGCCGTGGTATGGTACCCGTGAAGAGAAAACGATAACATCTCATGATAGTCCTTGTAGGTGACTGTCATCTTTTATATGATCTTCTTGATATTTTTGTTAGCAGCTTCAACTGCGCCATTTATCTTTGGCCGATAGGGAGATGAATTGTGATGTTGAATCTTGAACTGCTCGCACAGGGCGGTGATCATAGTATTGTTAAGGTTTGTAACGTTATCAGTGATGATCCTTTCGGGGATACCATATCGGCATATAAGATTCTGTTTGATGAAGTGGGCAACCACATTCTTAGTAACGAATGTGAAGGAAGCTGCTTCGACCCACTTGGTGAAGTAGTCAATGGCCACCAGAATGAAGTGGTATCCATTGGATGTTGTAGGCTTGATCTCTCCAATCATGCCGATTCCCCACATTGCGAAGGGCCAAGGAGTTGTTAAGACATTTAGAGGAACTGGAGGCACGTGTACCTTGTCTGCATAGATTTGACATTTGTGACAAGTGTGAGAGTGTTGATAACAGTCAGCTTCCATGGTAGACCAGTAATAGCCTGCCCTTAGAATCTTCTTAGCCATCGTATTCCCACTAGAGTGAGTGCCAAAGGTGCCTTCATGCAATCCAGCCATAATTCTTTCAGCCTCAGTCTTGTCCACACAACGGAGCAGAATAGAATCATGATTGTGCTTGTACAAGATGCCATTGCTTAGGAAGAACTTAGTTGAGAACCTCCTTAAGAACTTTTTGTCATTGACTGAAGCTCCTTCAGGGTATTCTTGAGCTTTGAGATACCTTTTGACTTCATGAAACCACGGTTGGTCCACTACTTCTTTGATATTAATCTCGTGACAATGTGCAGGTTCGACCATCCGTTAAATGGTGATTTGGGGAGCCTCACTGTCCCAATCAAGTTTAAACATGGATGACATTGTAGCTAGAGCATCTGCTAGCTGATTTTCTTCTCGCGGGAAGTGATCGAAGGTAATCTGCTCGAAATGTGGTAACAATGTCAAGACATGTTCTTTGTAAGGGATGAGGTTTGGATGTTTAGTATCCCACTCTCCTTTGATCTGACTGATGACCAAAGCTGAGTCCCCAAACACATCTAAGGATTTGATTCCCAAGTCTATGGAAGCCTTGAGTCCAAAGATGCATGCTTCATACTCTGCCATGTTGTTCGTACAGTTGAAGCAAAGTCTGGAGGTGAAAGGTGTATGGCAACCTTCTGGGGAAATGAGTATTGCACTGATACTGTTGCCAAGTGCATTGGAAGCCCCATCAAAGTACAGGGTCCATCAGGATCCTTGTTCAGGTCCGTCATATGGTCTGAAATCTTCAATGTTGTCCAATATCATGATGTCTTCGTCAGGGAAGTCGAACCTCATGGATTGGTAATCTTCGACAGCTTGATGAGCCAGATGATCGGCTAGCACACTCCCCTTTATAGCTTTTTGGGTTGTGTACTATATATCGTATTATGTTAGGATCATCTGCCATCTAGCTATCCTTCCAGACAAAGCAGGCTTCTCAAATATGTATTTGATCGGATCCATCTTAGATATCAGCAAAGTGGTATGAGTCAACATATACTGCCTTAGCCGGCGAGCAGCCCATACCAAAGCGCAACAAGTTTTCTCGAGCAGTGAATATCTGGTTTCACAGTCGGTAAACTTTTTGTTAAGGTAATAAATGGAATGCTCTTTTCGGCCAGACTCGTCATGTTGGTCCAGTACGCACCCCATTGAATTCTCTAAGACAATCAGATACATGATTAGCAGTCTTCCTTCGACGGGTGGCATCAAGATAGGAGGTTCTAGCAAATACTCCTTGATTTTATCGAAAGAAATTTGACAGTCATCATTCCAT
The DNA here is from genome assembly GCA_948472305.1 of Vicia faba. Lineage (NCBI taxonomy): Eukaryota > Viridiplantae > Streptophyta > Magnoliopsida > Fabales > Fabaceae > Vicia > Vicia faba. Next base: position 980,948,386 of record OX451738.1, read on the forward strand.
CGAACTACCTGATCTTTCTTCAACAACTTGAAGATTGGTTCACAAGTAGATGTTAGGTGAGAAATGAACCTAGCAATGTAGTTTAGGCGTCCCAAGAAACCTCTGACCTCCTTCTCAATGCGAGGAGCAGGCATTTCTTGTATAGCTTTGACTTTGACAGGATCAACCTCGATTCCTTTGTTGCTGAGAATAAAACCCAAGAGTTTACTGGACCAGACTCCGAATGTACACTTGTTTGGATTCAGTCTGAGCTTGTACTCCTTCAACCTGACAAAAAGATTTTGCAAGTGATCAAGGTGTTCTTCTTCAGTTTTTGATTGGGCTATCATGTCATCTACGTAGACCTCTATCTCATGATGTATCATGTCATGAAACAAAGCTACCACGGCGCGTTGATAGGTTGCCCCGGCATTCTTCAGTCCGAATGACATCACTTTGTAACAGAACGTACCCCACTGTGTAACAAAAGTAGTTTTCTCCATGTCCTCAGGCGCCATTTTGATCTGGTTATATCCTGAGAATCCGTCCATGAAAGAAAATACTTTGTGCTAAGCTGTGTTGTCGACCAGGATGTCGATGTGCGGAAGTGGAAAGTCATCTTTAGGGCTGGCCCTGTTTAAATCTCTATAACCCACGCACATTCTCACTTTGCCGTCCTTCTTAGGCACGGGCACAATGTTAGCAACCCATTGTGGATAGGAAGTAACAGCCAGAAATCCAGCATTGAACTGCTTCATAACTTCTGCTTTGATCTTCTCTGACATGTCAGGTCTCATGCGGCGGACCTTTTGTTTCACTGGTGGACAGTCTTCTCCTGTGGGGATACGGTGTACCACAATGTCTGTATCGAGTCCCAGTATGTCTTCGTATGACCAAGCAAAGATCTCAACATAATCATGCAGTAGCTGAATTAGGCGCTCCTTGACACTCGACTCTAGATTGGCACCTATCTTGATTTCCTTTTTATCATCCTCAGTTCCCAAGTTGATTGTATCCAACTGCTCTTCATGAGGCTGAATTGCTCTTTCTTCTTGCTGTAATAATCTGGCCAATTCCCCTGGCACCTCACAATCTTCCTCACCTTCGTATTCGGCTTGGTTGATCAGATCTTCAGAGTCACTGAAGGCTATAACAATATCGTTACCCATGGGTTCCGGAATGGAAGGGTACCTGCATTTATGAGTGTGGGTGTGTGTAAGGGATAACCATCTTAAAACAACAAAATGTAAAAGAAAGACAATGAGCACAAAAGGTTTAAATATGAAAAGCATCCATGATTCATTAAAATGACATATGAAAATGAAATAAGAACCCTTACAAATGGACCTATGTGCCTCGGGTAAGACACAAGGTTGAAAAAGTACGAATTGTTTGTGAATTATTACAGTCCAACAGAAATGGAAAAGATAAATTACTGCGGTATGAAAGTAATCGGAACAAAGTATTTTGCTTCCCAGTTGCACAGTCCTCTGTCAACAGTAGGGAAAATCCAGTCTTCCAAGTTGCCCTCTTCTTCACTGTCCTCTAGTGCATTAACATCATGCCTTGGCATTGGTGCGGAGATAACATTAGGCTTTTCGGGAGCTTCAAATTCAACTTCCTTTGCGTCAATTAGATCTTGAATCTTATTCTTCAGGGGCCAACAGTTGTTGGTGTCGTGCCCTGGACTTTCTGAGTGGTACGCGCATCTGGCGTTGGGATGATAGTGTGGAGAAGTAGTATTAAAATTTTTAGGGGCCTCCTTTAGCATGGCCAGATTCAACTTTAAGAGATGTGGTAAGACTTGAGCAGGAGTCGTGTTTATCTTGGTGAATTGCCTTACAGGCCTTTCCACCCTTTGCTGGTTATTCCTCGACTGATCATTTCTCGGCTGGTTGTTTCTCGGTTGGTCAGACGCAGACTTTGGAATCATAATGGCACCCACTGTTGGTCGTCTTTCAGTTCTTCCCTGATTCCTCTGAGCATAGACAGCAGACACTTCCTTTTTTCCTGTGAAGGGCTTTTTTACAGCAGCATAGGTAGATGCATTTTTCTGAATTTTCTCGCTTCTAATACCGGCTTCCACCCTCTCGCCAGTCAGAATCAACTCAGTGAAACCTACAGAGGAGCTTCCGATCAGGTGATTAAAGAAAGGACATGACAGAGTCCCCTAAAACATGTCCACTAGCTCTCTTTCAGATAAAGGTGGTTGCACCCTTCCGGCCAAATCCCTCCATTTTTGGACGTAGTCTTTAAAGCCCTCATTGGTAGCCATAGCCATACTTTGCAGCTGAGTACGGGTCAGCGCCAATTCGGCGTTGTATTAATACTGTTTATAGAAGGCGGCTGCCAAATCTTCCCAATTATGCACATCAGGCCTCTCCAACTAGTAGAACCAATCCAGCTGCGTCCCCGATAGACTGTCCTGGAAAAAGTGGACCCACAAATCTTTGTCAGAAGAATGTGGTTGAATTTTCCTGACATAAGATCGGAGGTGCATCTTGGGACAAGACACCCCATCGTACTTAGCAAACAGTGCGACTTTAAAGTTAGGAGGGATTACAATTCCGGAAACCAACCCTAACTCTTCAAAGTCCAGCCCAGGTACTCTTTGTATCTCCATAGCAGCTAGACGTTCTTCCAAGTTTTTGTATTTGTCATCAGCCGGAGGGTACTGTTATTCAGAATAGTCCTCATCTTCCTCTTCCTCTACTTCAGAAACTGGAAGTCCCCTTTCCTTTTCCTTCCCCCTCTTCAGATGTTGATGGGAATTCTAAAGTCCGTCTGGCTTGTCCTTCAAACCTTCTGCCCATGATAACCACACCGGCTCGCTTCTTCTTCTTTTTCTCTTTTTCCTTCTCTAGTAGAGTCTTGAGCTCCTCCTGCCCCTTGGCCAGGGTCAAGAGTAGCTGTTGAAATTGTGAATTCTGAGCTTGCAAATCTTTGATCGTTTGTTCTATATCCATCTTGCTGAAATAAACAGCAGAGAGATGAGGAAACTTGGTGTGAAGACCTGCTTATGCATATGATGAATGATATGTATTCATGTAAGGCTTTCAAGGATTCAGAAATTCAAATTTGTTTTAAACAAAAAAGAAACACACGTCATATTAATAAGATAGAATTTGTTAGTACATCAATGCCCCATGGGCAAAATAATACAAAATTCTAAGGTAAAAAGACGATGCGCATCCTCTTTGGTGCAATGTAGGTGTTGAGAGTCTGCTCTTCATGAAGTAGCCGAGTGAGTTCCAAAACCTTCTTCTCGCTTGTGTAGAATTGGGCTTCGAAAGTGTCACGCTCTCCCTTGAGCTGTATCCAACTCCTTTGTAAATCTTCGAGTGATGTTGGCATGTCAGGATGTAGGAGGGTGTATGGAATCTCTCCTTCCATAACAGGCTCTATAATCATAGGGAGATGGAGGGGTAACGCATCATAAGACTTTGGGCGCGGGTTCGTACCCACTTGAGGTAAGGCTCAAGAGGGATGGAATTCTTGTGTCCCAAGGTTTTACTGTCTACCTTGTTAGGCATCCTCCAAGCTCGGATGACCCTTTGTCGGAGTCTTTGATCGTCGTTGTCGAAGTCGAAAACTAAACCTTGAATCAGCATGTCATGTGGGCCATCCCTTCGGGCATAACCAAACTGTCTCAGAGCCAAGCAAGGGTTATAGGTGATACCTCCCCTAATGCCTAGTAGAGGGACATTAGGAAATTCCCCACAACGGTCAATGATGATGACATTCTCTTTTGATCGAGAACACCAATGGATATATGAATGTGTAAGAGTCATCAATCGTTGTGACCACCTCAAACCTTGCTCATTCTTCAAAATTGATTGGGGAAGATGAGAAATAAACCATCTTGCTAGTAGAGGAGTGCAACACATCAGAACACCTCTTTTCCTCATTGTACGAGTGTGAAAAGAATGGAGGATATCCCCAAGTAATGTAGGCACCGGGTTGCGAGTCATGAAGATTTTGACAGCACTCGCATCTGTAAGTTGGTCAGGATTAGGGAACAAGAGCATCCCATAGATGAGAAGAGCTACAATGTCCTCAAAAGCTTGCAAGTCTATATAATTCCAACAGCTTTGGGCCTTCTCAAACAGAAACTTTGACAAGAAGCCTTTGACACCACTTCTAGTTTCCCAATGTGTTGTGACATCAGATGAGTGCAAGTGTAAGGCTTGAGCAATCTCTTCTGGCTTTGGATCACTTTCCGTACCGTTGAAAGGTAGTTGATTGAGAATAGGAATCCTCAAGAGTTAAGAAAATTCCTCCAAAGTAGACACAAGCTGGTAGTCAGGAAATGTGAAGCAATGATGCAAAGGGTCAAATAACTGGAAGAGAACTTTCACCATATCCTCCTCAGTGTTGGTGGTGAACAAGTTGAGTAGACGACCATGCCTCTCGGTGAATGGATAATTCTCAGGAATCCTTGAAGCAAGCTCCTTTAGTTGTGAAGGAATTCTTACAAGGTTGATTTGGACAGTTTTCCTGCGAAGTGAATCCATAACCTACAAAACAGGAACAAAGATGAATCTCCAAATCCTTGAAATGGTTAGTGAATGCATATGATGCTTCATGATGTCCATGATGTTATGCACAAGAATATATGTACAAACAAATCACACAAGTTCCTAGTTTAGGCTTGCATGGGGTTTTATAGGTAAGTACCCTCTTGAAGTTTAGTTGGCTCAACCTGTCCTAGAAATAGTAACCGAGTTCTAAGGAGCTCAATATCACTGGATTGTTTCCTTGTTCATTGTTTCAATTCATCCTCTTTACTGGCGACCGAAATATTCCAAGGAACCAACCCTTAATGAGTGTAGTATCGAGTATCTACCAACTTCGGACTGCACCAAAGCCGGTCATCTCACTACATCCTAAAAGACCAAGTTGGTCAAGTAAAGGTTCTAAAAGTCCATTAGTGCTTCATGACATCACTCAGCGGCCCCGTATTCTCTTTGATTGACTCAAAGGCTACCGGTACCCACAAATATGTCGCACTAATATAGCTATTGCTTAGACCATGTTGGTATACCCCGCACAGTTTCCACAATGTATTGCTATTTACCTATGAATGTTTCCAAAATCCGGGTAGAGGATTCAAACCCAAACAATAGAACCAAAGTGTAAAGAAAACAAGTCAAGCAAGATAAGCATGTAAAGATGATCTAAAACCCTAAGTTAATCCCACTTTTAGAATTTTCCCCAGCAGAGTCGCCAGTATTGTGATGCGGTGGGAGAACTGACTTGAGGTTTTGCGTTTGTGTTCACAAATGTTGCGGTTAGCAAGAGTCGCCACCGACTTTTCTTTTATCCAAAAAGGAAAGGTAAAAAAGCACAGGAAATACCTTTGAGATTGTTTTTGAGTTCGGGGGGTAGATTATGAAAAGGGAAGGTGCTATCACCCTTTTCATCCATGGTTTTCCATGGGCTCTTAGTTACTTGTTTTAGATCACTTGCTTTGCTTTTGCAATTGTTTGAAATGGTGCTTTGTGTGGTTTTGAAAGTATTTTGAAAAGAGGCCATCGTTTAGGCAATCTTTGTAATGATTCTCGTTCGTAAGAATGTATACAAAGATGTTTGTCTTTTGAAAAATGTTTCAATGTTTTGAAAGTTGTTTGAAAATGTTTTGAAAATGTGTGTATGTTTGTTTGAAAATAGCAAGGATTGTTTGCAAATTGATCAAGTAACTAGGAGCATTCTACCTACTCAAAAGTCTTTCTTGTACATTTTTATTCCTTTGATATTGTTGGTTTACCATTGCTTTGGTAAACAACCCTATCTTTGGATGTTAAACGGGACGGGCGTGGGTTATTGTATGACCATGATAGCAATGTTGTCAAGTATCTTAGCTTGTATGGGGGACCAAGATCATTTGTTTTTAGGAAACCTTTTGATAGCGTCATCGAGGGACTATGATCTTTTGTTTTGTTTTGTTTTGCCAAGATACCTAGCATGCATACCATGGCCATTTTTAAGGCAACCAAGTGTGTGAAACCCTAGAGGTGCTTGTGTGCAATGTGTTGTCATTTTTCATGCTTTTTTGTCTTGGATTAGGTCATGCTATTTGTTTGATTTTGTCTCATCATACAAACCCTAATTTACTAAACATGTATATAATGCGATAAATTGCGTAAAGTAAATCTAAGCTATTACAACAATATTATGGGAGGGGGGATACAAGTTTTTTTGAATGGGGATATTTGCACAAAATAAAACCCTAATTTACTATTACAACCCAATTGAATATTGTATAATAAATAAATAAACAATTATTTAAATATGCAATAAAATGTAAATATGCAAAGAATGTTTCGTAATTGTTTTATGTATGAGAAAATAAATTATTTAAACCCTAGAAAATAAGAGAAAAATAATATTATTATTTTTGAAAGGGGAAACCCTAATTTTGTTTTAAAAGAAAATATGTTCTATATCATTTATTTTATTCATTTATGTACAAGAAATAAATAAATAAAAGTATTTACAAATATTAAAAATTAAAATATATGTGGAAATAACATGTTATGTGTATGAATTGTAAAAATAAAAATGGATTGTATTCTTTTATTATTTACAAATTATTTTAAGAAAATGATTTCCATTAAAATAAAACTATTTTATATATGGAAAAAAAATAAATAAAATAAAATAAAAATTGAAAAAAATTAAGAAAATATTTTTGTGATTTTTTTAATGTTCAGAAAAAATGTTAAAGTCAATAAACATAAAAGAAATGAAAAATATGCAAAAATATAAAAAATAGGCCAAGGGGGTACAAAAAAAAACAGGGGGGTGTGAAAAGCAACAGGCCCAAGGCGCCAGGCCCAACCAGCCTTCGTCCCTGACCTCCAGCCAACGTCCAAATGCGCATTTCTGTGCTTCAACCTGTAACTCTTACATACGTGCACAAAAACAAAATCTTGCAACATAAAACTTGTAGCATTTTTTATCACGATTCCAATGACATAAGATTTGAAACCTAACTCTAAGAAACCAGGGAGAATTTCAGTGGCCCTAATTCATGCCCTAATTTTTTCATGAACTTCAACAATCAAATACTCTTAGCTCAATTAATATAAATGACAATTATGCATATGTACAGCTTAAGCAAGTTAAGGACTACATTTTTGCTTCACAAATCAAAGCTTAAGGATGCCTAAATAAGGAGATAGAACTTTGAAAAATACCTTGTTCAGTTGAGTTCAGATATGGCAATATGGGAACTTTGAGTGAGGCCTGAAGATCGTGTGAGCTTCCTTGAAATTCCCTCAAGCTTTCCAATGCTTAGCTGGCCTTGTAGATGCTTTAATCTCCTTGTAGAAGTCAACCTGCAAACCTCCAAAATGAAAATGGTGATCCTTGAAACAGGGGTTACAGTGGCAAGACAAGGGCCTGGAGAGTTTAGATAGGATGTATGTAATGTGTTTGAAGTCTTAAAATGAGAAACGCACGAGCCAATGTTGATTTGACAAGGGTTCTACAGATGATGCCCTGTTTGGGCAGAAAAATGTGATTTTGGTGGTTGAGAATATTTGGGATGCTACGGATTCGTGTATTGGCTTGTGACAAAGTTCTGAAGTTGTTTCAAATGAAGCCAAGCCTTGCCTTTATCAGATGGACAAGTTCTATTGACTTGTGCAAGTTTGCTTGCTTTTGTAGAAAGTTGGAAGTGACAATGCCAAAGTGTTGTACTTGCTAGTTCTAGGGCTGCAAGGAGTTGGTATGCTTTGCCTGATAACTGTGGACTTTTCTTGTGACAAAGAAACAGGTTCAATGCTCAAGGATAGCAAAGTTGCAAAAAGGTCTGCTTTATCAAAGTAGTATTGTGAACTTTATGCCATTTTTGGATTAATTCATTGTACAATGCTTCAAAGATCAAAATAAAGCCATTATCCAATGTGTTTGCATTTAATTATGGAGTGTATAAGGGATTAGGACCTGTAATTTAAGGTACAAGCATGCTTGAAACTGATTTGCAACTTGAAGCATTTGTAAACATGGCTTGAACAAAAGTGACAAATTACCATTTTCTCTTCTTTGATTCTCCCTAACCATAAATGATCTTGGAGAGTACTTGGACATTTTGGAAAGATTGCAACATGATCTACAATCCATCTTTGAAATGCAACTTGAGATACCTCTTCGAACTAGGTGAGAAATGTCCATGAAGTTAGATCAAAATCCTGCCTAAACTAGGGCAAAATTTCACTAAGTTAAAAAGTTTATGGACCCCTATTCACAAAATCATAACGTGAGATCCAAGCATCTTTTGGGAAAACTTTGTGTATCAAAGTTGTATATTTCTTGGAGGAATACAACTTTCATGTTGAAAGTTTTCTTTGAATCCAATTTCATCATGGTGAAAAAGTTGTGGAAAGTTGGGAAAAAATAAGAAATTTTCCATACTTAGAAAAATTCTAAGTTATGAAAAATTTCAAATTAAAACCCTAATTTGCATTTTTAGGTTTCTTGATCAACAAGTTTCATATTTTGACATATATTGATGAATTAAGACCCTTGGCACTTGATTTTGACCAAAAAGTCAAAGTTTGACTTTTCAGTGTATAGTTGACTTTTGATCAGTTGACTGCAAAATTCATATGTCAATCATATGCATTTGAGATCTTTTGAACTATGTGATTAGGTCAAGATGATTCTATTTAGTCCTTGAAGTAATGCTTGAACCCAATTGGTCATTGGCTAGGTAAAAAATTAGAAATTGTCCTTTCTCAGTCAAAACCCTAATTTTGACCATTTTGCCCTTTTGATGATCTGATCAAATTTCTTGAGGAGTTGTGGTCCAAACTTGATCAAATGGTACATAGGAGCCTATAATGTTGTTGTGGATAAAAAATTATGAGGTTTGCCTGTAAATTGGCCATGGTTGACTTTTTCCCCAATACAACTGATTTTTAGGTCAATTGTCAGATTGACTTGTCAAAAATGTGGTTCAAGGCTTGAAACTTGGTATGAGAAATCTTAGGGGTCTAAGATGGTGTATTAAAGTCACATGAAGCATTTATGGTCCAAAAATCCTTGTGCAAACTCAAACCCTAATTTCAGGTCATCAGTGCAAGAGGAGGTCTTGAGCTGAGCAAACCCTAATCCTGTATGGAGTCCAAGAAGTCTTGTGAGGAAAATCTTGATAAAATGAGAGGGCAGATTTTGGGGTACAACACTAGGTAAGGCACCTGGATATGCATAATAAATGCAAGAAGTATGTGCAATATGATGTATGATATGCAATGCGCGTGATTATTTTTACTTCATTATTTAATATTTCAGGGGATTTAAGATTTATAGACATATTGCAAACATCAAAGTAATAAAGTTTTTGAAATACTGAAAATTTTTATTATAATAACTTCAAACTGTATTACAAGTTTCAATGATCCCAAGTACAAGATGAAAATACAATCTAAAAATCCTGAGAAAAAGAACTGATGGAGATCAATTTGTACGCTGGCGCTTCCCTGTAAGCCTGGCAATCTGAGCCCTCAACCTCTGGTTTTCTTCCACATGTCTGATGGAAACCTCCTTCCAATCATCTGGATCAGGAAATGAGTAATCAGCACCTTTTTGAGGCTTAGGGGAAAATAAATCCCCTTGCCTCTCCATAGACTCCACCGCTCGACTCTCGAGGATCTCGATCAAATCGTCTTTCTCCTTCAGGTATGCTCTGTAGGAACTCTCTAAAGTCTAGAACTTGTTCTTCCAAGCATCCCTTTCCTGTTGCATCCTGACCAAAGAAAGCTACAACTCTTCTAGATCATCTAATAAGGGAGGAGTGGTTTTAACAAATAGATCAGGCATGGGCGTCTCCCGAGTATACAGCATCTTCAACTGAATAGCTCTCGATCGAACCCACTGAAGATATGGCTCCAAAGAGACAACACCTCTAGGTCCCAAATCATTCCTACCCTTCTTATGAATGTGACGCCAGGCCTTTGCAATCTGCTCCCTAGCTTCCCTGTGGTCTTCTCCTTCCTTCAGAAAGAAACTACTCAAATGAATACTGTTCGGTTTATCCCTCATCGGATAACCAAGCTGTCACCGTGCAAGAACAGGGTTATAGTTAATTCTTCCCTTTGTACCAAGAAGAGGTACATTAGGGAAACTACCACAACTGTCAATAATCTCTACATCCTGGTAAGCTCGATGATACCAATCAATATCCGAGTGAGTAAGTGCCATGATCTTAGGAGCCCACTAGGGTTCCTTCTTGACATCCCAAAAAGCATCGGACTGGGGCATATGAGAGATGAACCACCGGTACAACAGAGGCGTGCAACAGATAATCATTCCCCCATGATAAGAACTCCGAAGATGAACAAAGTAATAAACATCACCCAACAATGTAGGAACTGGGTTTCCAATCATGAAAATACTGATAACATTAATGTCGACAAACTTGTCCACATTAGGAAATAAGAATAATCCATAAGCAAGTAAAGCAAAGATGCCCTCGAAAGCAACCGTACTCTTCATCCTTGCAAAGTAACGAGCTTTCTCCAATAAGAACTGAGCTATTAATCCTCTAATCCCTCATTTGGTAGTCATATAGGCTTCCACCTCATACTTCCCCAGATGAATCAAAGCAGCTATCTCATGTGGTTTTGGCTCACCCTCCAAACCAGTAAAAGGAACACGATCGGTAACAGGTAAATCCAATAGATAAAAATACTCCTCCAGTGTAGGCATCAACTGATAATAGGGAAAAGTAAAGCAGTGATACATCAAATCATAGAACTGGACCAAGGTCGAGAGAATACACTCCTTCATCTTCAGCTTCATGAGAGGAATAATGGATCCATACTTCTTCTGAAAGTCTGCAGAACACTCGATCTCTGGAATTAGACTGATCAGATCATCTATCTTGGGATCCTTGAAACTGTATTTCCCAGTCTTTCTCTTTCTAGAATCCATGGTTAACAGTACCTGAGATATTCATAAATAGTCAACCTTTAAATCCCTTGAAATATTGTTTTCTTCAAAAGATGCTTATGAGTGCATGGATGCATGATGCAGCAATCACACACAAGATCACACATATAGGGTTCATAGGTTCAACGTCACGAGCATGAGGTCGAAGGTACTACCCATAAGGTGTTGGTCTAAGAGTTATCACCTGCCGAACAAGGTTCTAGAGGTTCCCAGAGTCTACATCCTTCCTTCGGATATTACCAACTTCCCAATTAACTCGGTAATTAGTAATATTCTCAAGAAAGACTCATCTGAGCGTAGTATCGCGTGACAAATATTTCTGAATTACTCCGTTATAGCTTCCGCACTACACCTAAAAGGCCAAGATGGGTTTGGTATTTTACGGTCCTCAGTTTCAGCAGGCTCCCAGGTCGAAAGCAGTACGTCTTCCCGATTACTCGGTAAACGACACTACACTCAAAGGGGCCTTCACTGAGTGGGGGATCTCATGCCTCCTTTTTTGGGATTACCCCATCAAAGTTAACATGACTATACCACCCGTCCTATCTTAAAGTTTGCCCAAGTCCGGGTATAGGACTTATGAGTAATCACCAAGCACCCTGAAAACCTGGAAAATCCAGACAAACATGTATACAAATTATAGCACATAAACAACAATAGCACATATACAGATATAAACAAAGATAGGCTCAACCTACTTAGGGATGGACCAGCAAGAGGTCAATCTATCCCCAGTGAAGTCGCCATTTTTCTGTAGCGGTAGAAATGTTCAAGACTAAGCCATTGGATTGACTAGACTTTATACAAATCAAAATAAAAATCGCCACCGCGCTTTATTGTTTCCGAAGGAATGGGAAAAGAGCGAATAACCCAAAAAGAGGGGAAAGATTCAAGGTAAGAAGGTTGGTTATGCAAAGGGAAGGTATTAGCACCATAAACATCTACGGTACTCCACAGGAACTTCTTTGAAAACTCTGTATATTTTGGCTATAAAATATCTTGTATAGAAAATGGATGGTGGAGGTGAGAAGAGAAATATATTTTTTATGATTTTTGCACCCGCTGCGGTTGCGAACCTTCAGTGCCTACGTACCACCTTTCGTACAATAAGGGATCAGGGTATACTTAGTTCCTCTTTTAAAAATTTGAAACACAAGTATGTTGGTTAATTTTAAGAGATAAGACATCATCGTCATTGTCCGTGTGGAAAACATACTTACTACCCACAATCATGAGAAAGGAGAATTTGCATCATCTCAAAGTTGAGGATAATGGCTTGGATTTTAAAATCAACAATGCCTCACTCAACACCCAAGTGGAGAATATCTCACTTCACTACATATTATAGAAGTATAGTTGTTTGCACCACTACAAGGATTGACAAGAGCCTAACCTTTTAAGAAAAGTTTAAAGATAGAAGCCAAAGTGGCAAAAATGGTTTGAAATTAGGTTGATTGACTTTTAGTCTTCTCACAAAAAGTATCAAACTATTATTAAATTGATTGAAGTTTATTGATGAAAATGTTTTGAAAAATGCATGGACCTAAGTCCAAGTTTATTATGAAAGTGTTTCAAGTTTAGAAACAAAAAGAGTTTAAAAAGGAGAGAGAAGATTTTTGAAATTAAAGAAGATAGGAGGAGAAGAAGAGGCTATCCTAAAGCATAAGGTAAAAGCTAAGGATAAGGACCATCTAACCAATAAGAAGCCAAAACTTGACATTATGAGCCAAGATAGAATTCCCATTCTTTGGATTGAAACTAAGAAAGCAAAGATATTAAGTCTTCACAAAAATTGGGCAGAGTAACGGCTGTATACAGGTGAATTCCAGATTGCAAACAAAGGATGTAATCACAAAAACTGGCACACAAAAACAAACAAGCAACCCAATATCTTGAGGTAAACCTCAAGAACTCCAGACAAAATAATCAGATAAGATCACAAGGTCTTCAAGATAGGCCAAGGTTTCTAATCCTAAGTCCAAGAAAAAGTCCCATGCTCCATAATGCCAAGGATAGTAACCAAATAGTCCAAATAGCATTAAGAGTTTTTTAGGGTTTATGTTGATTATTAAGTATCTTAGGAAAAGAAAAAGAAAAGCTCAAGTGAGCAAAAATAAGAATGACAAGAAGATAAATGCTCAAATGAGCAAATATGAAAATGACATGAAATGAAAATTGCCAAAAAATAAATAGTACATAAAGCATAAAAGAATAAAAGCATACAATAAACAAGTCAATAATTAGTGGTTAGTTGGATGACCATCTTGAAACTTGCATTTGGAACTCATTAGAGGATTGGTAGAACCAAAGCCTCCACATAACAAGTTGCATTTGCTTTTTGTCAAGTATATCATCCATTTGGAATTCTCATAAGTACCATTTAATAATCAACGATGTTTAAGTGATCCGCGTTGACCAAAAGTGTTGTAGATCCATTAGAGGATTGGTAGAACCAAAGCCTCCACACAATGAATCTCAAAGTTATTGGATCAAAGAGATCAAATTAACATACTTGGGCTTGCAATCATAAGTTTGGGCCACGAATGATCATTTATTTGAATCGGGACAAAATTTAGCGCTATGTTAAGTAATCGTAAGTGGACTTATATAGAAGTCACACCTATTTTGAGGTCAATCAATAGAAATCTATGCACCATTTATTTTTGAGACATGATATAGAGATCATGCTCCAACAACATTTAGTGCAATGGGAATGGGATGAGATGAAGAGGATTAGGGCAAAAGATGAATAAACCACTTTTGAATTAAAAACTTAATCAAACTATTATTAAAATCATTCATCCATTTTGGTGGAGTTGAACTCAACACCTAAGATCCAATGATATTAATAAAGCCATGATCAAAAAATCAACCCAAGACAGCCAGAAAATAATCACAAAATAATATCATATTTAATATATACATTAAAAGGTTTTAAAATGTTTAAAGAATCAAAAATAATGAGGAAAATGTCAATTATATTCAAATTAATCAAGAAATGGAAAATAAGACCATAGAAAAATCAGAAAAGAGGCCAAGTAATTTTACAAAAATTTTGGTAATTTTTTAAAGTCAAAAGCTATTTTTAAAAAAATAAAATAAATGGGTCAAATAAACAAAAAAATAGTAAAAAATAGTAAATTCGGAAACAAAAATAAAATAAGGTCACCAATATTTGTTACAATATCATTGGATCATTCCATAATTTTTTCAGAATTAAAAATTGTAAAAAAGCATTTTTAAACATTTTAAACAAATCAAATAAGTCTAAAATTTATAAAAAAATACCAAAATACAAAATTAAATTTTGAAAAAATAAAAATCAGAAAGAGAATAATCAAAAATATTTTTCATAATTTTTTCAGATTTTTTGGACTAAAAATGAATTTTCTATGATTTTTTGAAATTTAAAACAATTAAAATATAAAAATCAGAAAAAGAAAATAAAAGTAAAATATGTGGACCATTGGATGAGAGTCAAAACGCGTTATTAATCAAATCCAAAGGATCTGGCGCGTTGTACATATCATGGTCATTAATGAATAATGTACAGAATCAATAATAAATCAGATTTTTGAAAAAACACAAATGGCACGCCATCATTGGTTGGAAGATGACATGTAGGTCATCTTCAACCTCCAGCCAACATGATTTGCAGGTCTCTCAAACTGTAAAATCAGAAGCTCATACCTATGCCAATCGCTTTGTCTCTTCAAGACAAAAACAACCACACCATCGCGCCATTTTTATATAAACTGTAGCTCAAGCAACTTGGAAAGAAAGTCTTGAAAAGGGATTTGAAAATTCATGTCAAAATGTGCTCCCATTGAAATGTAAGTGTTGCGACTAGAACCAAGGCAATGAGAGCAACACAATGATATCAGAGTTTTGAAGAATTGATGAAGGAATCTACCTATTGAAGTTGAGTTGCAGAGCTCTGAAACTGGACTTCTATGGAACAATATAGGGCACGATTCTTGAATGTAATTATATGGTTAGCTTCATGGAAGATCAAGGAAGGTGAATTGAGGGGGGAAATGGATTGAAAAAGGCTTGAGAATAGATTTCGAAGTTGCTGAATTTTGGGTTGTGAAGCAAGTTTGGCAGGGTGATTCTGGCTATCTAAGCTTGGGAAATGTAATGGGGGATGACCCTCTATTTATAGGGAAGCAAATGGGATCAAAAGGAATAGCAAATTATGCGTTTTGGAGGGAATTCGTGTGGGTTTGCATCATGAAGAAAGTGTGACTCAAACTTGATCAAAACTCAGCCAAATCGTATGTTTCATGATGCTAATCACTTCTGGCAAGTTGCTAAACATGATTAAAACCAAAAACGCGTAAAAATATTATGATTAGAAGCCAAAACAAAGATTTCAAAATCCTGACTTTGTGAAAAATTCAGTTTCAAACTACCCAATTCAAATCCATGGCATTTCCACCTTAAGGCGTCTTAGGGCATAATTCTTGATGCTTTGAAAAGATGAGGTTACAAGCTTTGCAATGGAAAAATAATGGAATCAAATGGATGCTTTAGCTGAAATCTACATGGAGTCAAAGTTGAAGAAAAAGAGTTGACTTTCCATACTTCGAAATATTTCAAATTCTTCTTTAAAAATGACCTATAATCTTTTGCATCCAAACATGGCCTTCCACTTAGTATTTTCTCTTGACCAAAAAAGATGGAATGAAGCAGATCTCTTGAATGACATTTTGAAATTTGAACCACTCAAAATATCCAAAAATTGAGCAAGTTATGACTTGTTGAAGTTGGCCAAAAATCATGAAATGACATATAATATTTTGCATCCTTAAGGCAACTTCCATCCATTTTCTTACTTTGCACATAAAAGAAGGCATGAAGTACACATCCTTAGGATCATCATGAAAAAATAATGGGCTCAAGGTGATCAAAATTGACCAAGTTATGACCATTTGAAGTCACATATTGAAAATTGGGGATTCATCTAGGTGACTTGTAATCTTTCTTCTTCACCAAGTTCATTCCACATGAAAACTCCTTGGAACTTTTAAAGTGATTTGTTGGTAACTCTTTTAAGAGAAGTATTTTTTTGGAATCACTCAAAAATACCAAAAGATGAGCAAGATATGCTCCTTTGAAGTCTAAAACCCTAGCCTCTAGATCAAGAGAATGCTTTGAGGAAATTTGCCAAGTTTGAACAAGCTTTTTGTGCCAATATTATTCCTTTGTGAATAGAAGTTGTTGAGGATAATTATGAGGACTCATAGCCACCAAAACCACTTCTATATCTTGAAATTTGAGATAAATGTGCTCTTGTGACCAATAGGAACAAGACCTTGTCCAATCATGACAACTTCTTCCCTTAATCCTTTGTACTTTTGAATCAATTTTGATAACTTTGAAATATGTTGAACCAAAATGAGCCTTGTCATGCCATTTCTTCCAAAATCACTCCAATAGTGAAGTTTGAATTTCTCAAACTATTGACTAGGGCATGGAAATAAACTCATGAACCCATGGAGCAACTTGCTAAACCTCATTGCCTTTACCTATATTATTAATAAGTAAGACAAACCAATATTGTATTTTATTAATTAGAGAGAAAATCAGAGCAAAATATCCATGATCACAAAAGAAAACAAGTCCAAGGTGTTTGGTAACTCCTTAAAAGAGCAAGGCTACAGATAGGGAGAAGAACCAAAAACCCTAATGTGATCTTGTTGTGATTGAAACAATATGGTATGATGCAGGAATCTTAGGGGGGGGGGGGGAATTGGGGTACAACAGTATCTGAGAGAAGAAATGAAACCTTGTTAGACATGGTCCGATCCATGATGAGTTACACCAATCTTCCAAACTCCTTTTGGGGACATGCACTATTGACAACAGCTTACATACTTAACTATGTTCCATCTGAAAAGGTTGAGAAGCCACCATATGAGATATGGAGTGGTAAGTGAAATTCTGGCAGCAGATACTTAATGTGACAGTGAATGTTATGACACCGTATCTGACTTTCTTCAAGACAGTAAATCTAAAAGCAGTAAAGAACACAGTCAATTGTTTACCCAGTTCAGTGTGTAACAACACCTACTCTGGGGGATACCAAGCCAGGGAGGAAATTCACTATAAGAGATATTAATTCAGAAATAAACCAACCAGTTTATCTCCTTCACTTAAGACCTACCCAATGCAACTTCAATCTAAGTTCAACTTAAACCTGAGGTCCTACTCACTCCCCCTCAATAACAGCAGGGATACTAAACAATTGACTAATGAAATTATGAAGACACTCTTCAGAACATACACTTGATTGTGCTTCACAACTTTTAATCAAGTAACACAAACACTCGTGCTTCAAAGCTTTGAGTGATACACAACTCTAACTTGACTTTGCTTCAAAGCTTTAATCAAGTGACACAAACACTCGTGCTTCAAAGCTTTGTGTGATACACAACCCTTACAATCAAATCCTACTCCAAGTCACTTATCACAATGATAATTGCTTGGATTACAGTAGTTACAACTATACAGTCCCTTATTGATCTTCTGTCAAAAAGTATCTTTCACCAACAGTCTTCATGATGAATATATAGCCAGCTATTCTTCTGTTAGGGCTTCCACGAAAATAGCTAGGGTTAATTAGGGTTAACCTCAAGACTTGGTAATAGGACTTTAACAACCAGATTAGGGTTAAGCAAAGTTAACCTAAGTCCACGTGAGAATCTAATCTGGACGGAATAAACCAGATTCCTGAAAATTCTCAGAAATAATAAATCTGCACAAATGTTAGTTCAGTACAGGATGTCTTAACATTGGTTATGACAACAAGAATCCTGTTTACTGATTTTGGTAGAATGCAATAAATATGATCATTGCATAATGATCAGCTAAACACTTATATTGAGCAGCTCCTGTATGACATTCTTTTTCTGCAGAATGTACCTTGTGTCCCAGAATGTTATGACATCAGTCATGACATTCACATAACTGGTTTTACCAAAAAACATGCCAACAACCAAACACTTACAAACTCCCCATTTGGCAAATTTTTGGCTAAAACCCCTAAACAATCAGAGATTAGAAAGCAGCAGAATTAATAATATCTACCAAGTCTAATTCTACCAAAATTATCACAAAATATTATCCCCCTCTTTAGTTATAAATAGGCCAAAGATCATTGTACTTTTAGGTTATAAAAACAAAAAAATCAAAAATCATTTGCAGCATCAGGTACCAGCAGCAAACTTTTCAACTGCACTGATCTTCAAGCACTGTCATCTTCAGAGGAGGCACTATCTTCAGCAGCTTCCTCTTCCCTTTTCTTTGCTATTGGTTGTCTCACAGGCTTTGAGAGACTACCAGCAGGTACTCGAGTTTTCATCTTCCCTTTTGACAATCCATCCTTCACAGTTTCTACTCCAGTCTTGTTCTCAGACCTGGTTTTCTTATGAACAACATCAGCAGTCTTCTCTTTGGAGAGGCTTTTGGCAGCATCCTGCTTTCCTTTTCTGTTCATCATCCTTCTAGCTATACTAGGGTTGATATTTGCAATTAAGTCATTGTCAGAGTATTCTTCATCAACATCAATAACTGGGGGTTCAACATCCTTCTCAATAGGGTTCTGGTGATCATCAAGATTTTCAGAAGATTTCCTAATGTTGTCATCCGGTGTCTCAACATTCTGAGTGACATCTGGATTCATTTCA
The DNA here is from genome assembly GCA_948472305.1 of Vicia faba. Taxonomy (NCBI): domain Eukaryota; kingdom Viridiplantae; phylum Streptophyta; class Magnoliopsida; order Fabales; family Fabaceae; genus Vicia; species Vicia faba. The sequence goes on from OX451738.1 coordinate 980,967,012, forward strand.
ACATTTGGACTAGCAGATTCTTGATTCAAAGGTACAGAAATGCCAGGTACAGAGTGATTCTCATTTAGAATCCTAGTGACAAGTCTAGCTATAGCTTGATGAACATAAACTGAGCCTTCCCTATTTTCTATTTCTGAAGGAACAGAAGATGATGGTTGAGATGGTTTACCAGATGAAGAAGCTTGTGACCTTCTTGCATGTCTGGTTCGCAGCTTCTTAACCTTAGTGGGGTCAGCTGCCAGTTCATGAAGAGGAGCTATCTCCAGAACATCAGAATCTATGCAGTTTGTAATTGCCCTAGGTTCTTGATCAGAGGATGCGGAAGAAGCAGTCGCCTTTGAAGAGGATGATGTCATGGATAGTTGAGACATTTTGAGAGTTTTAGAAAACAGGTAGCAGTAATAGTGCAGTCTTCGTTTGAGAGATTGAAGATTATTGTAGAAACGCGAGAGGAGTGAGATATATGAATGTCTATTAAACTTCTTAAAATCTTGGAAAGAAATAGAGAAGTAGATGATTAGCCCAATCAGAGTAGACTTAACAAAAAAATCTCTCTCATCCCTTGTTTTAAGCAAAATTAATTGCTACATATCTTCATGTTGGCAAATACCCAGCTTTCCCCTCAAATTTTCAAATTGATTTGCATCAAGTGCCTTGGTAAAAATGTCAGCCAGTTGTAGTTCTGTGGCAACATGTTCCAGTTTAATCGTCTTCTCCTCTACAAGATCTCTGATGAAGTGATGTCTAATGTCAATATGCTTGGTCCTGCTATGCTGAATAGGATTCTTGGAAATGTTGATAGTGCTCAGATTGTCACAGTACAATGTCATAACATCTTATGTGACATTATACTCAGTAAGCATTTGTTTCATCCAGATCATTTGAGAACAACTACTACCAGCTGCTATGTATTCAGCTTCAGCAGTAGATAGAAACACACAGTTCTAATTCTTGCTGAACCAGGAGACAAGATTATTTCCTAAGAAGAAACATCCTCCAGAGGTGCTCTTTCTATCATCAGCACTTCCAGCCCAATCAGCATCACAGTAACCAGTTAGAGTTGGTTCACATCCATGAGAGTACAGTAAGCCATAGTTGTGGGTTCCACTCACATATTTCAGAATTCTCTCCACTTGGTTAATATGACTTACTTTGGGTTCAGCCTGGTATCTTGCACATACTCCAACTGCAAACGCAATGTCAGGTCTGCTGGCTGTTAAGTATAGCAGACTTCCTATCATGCTTCTGTATAAGCTTTGGTCCACCTTGACTCCACTTGAATCTTTGGACAGCTTTAAGTGAGTAGGTGCAGGAGTCCTTTTGTGACTGGCATTCTCCATCCCAAACTTCTTGACAATGTTCTTTGCATACTTGCTTTGAGACAGAAAAATTGAGTCTTCCATCTGTGTGACTTGCAGTCCAAGAAAGTAGGTCAATTCTCCCATGAGGCTCATTTCAAATTCAGCTTGCATCTGATCAGCAAAATGTTTAACCATTTTATCTGACATTCCCCCAAACACTATGTCATCAACATAGATTTGAGCTACCATTATCTTTCCTCCTTCATTTTTGACAAAAAGAGTTTTATCCAAGCCTCCTTTCCTGTATCCTTTGTCAGAGAGGAATTTTGTCAACCTGTCATACCATGCTCTAGGAGCTTGTTTCAGGCCATATAAAGCTTTCCTCAATTTGTAGACATGATCAGGGTAGTTTGGATCCACAAATCCTTTAGGCTGTTCCACATAAACTTCCTCATTTAAGTACCCATTTAGGAAGGCACTTTTTACATCCATCTGAAATAACTTGAACTTAAGGAGACAAGCAATTCCCAATAGGAGTCTGATTGATTCTAGTCTGGCTACAGGAGAAAAAGTCTCATCAAAATCAACCCCTTCAACTTGAGTGTATCCTTGAGCAACAAGTCTTGCCTTATTCCTGGTGACAACTCCTTCAGCATCTGATTTGTTCTTGTAGATCCATTTTGTGCCAATGATGTTTGTTCCTTCTGGTCTAGGAACTAACTCCCATACTTCATGTTGCTTAAATTGGTTCAATTCATCTTACATTGCTCCAATCCAGTATTCATCAGTTAAAGCCTCCTTAACATTTCTTGGTTCAATTTTAGATACAAAGCAAGAGTTTGAGATGATTTCTCTAGATCTTGTAATGATTCCACTGTTAGGATCTCCTATGATGAGTTCCTTAGGATGATATTTCTGAATTCTGATGGAAGGGTCTTTGTTAGCTTCCTTTGATTCAGATTCTGATGAAGTAGTTTTAGGAATATCATCCTTTTGAGTTGAAGTCTCAAAGAATGTCTCAACATCATATGGGACATTTGTTTCCTCATGGTAATCATCAACTATGACATTTATAGATTCCATCATAACTTTGGTCCTGGAATTGAATACCCTATAAGCTCTTCTGTTGGTAGAGTATCCTAGGAATATTCCTTCATCACTTTTAGGGTCCATCTTTCTCCTTTGTTCACGATCTGTCAGAATATAGCATTTGCTTCCAAATACATGGAAGTACTTCACTGTAGGCTTTCTTCCTTTCCAAAGTTCATAAATGGTGGATGATGTTCCCTTTCTCAAGGTGACCCTGTTATGGACATAACAGGATGTATTCATAGCTTCAGCCCAAAAATGAATAGGAAGTCTTTTGGTATGTATCATTGCTCTGGCAGATTCCTGTATAGTCCTGTTTTTCCTTTCCACAACTCCATTTTGTTGAGGAGTTATGGGTGACGAGAATTCATGATTAATTCCTTCTGAGGAGTAGAACTCATCAAACTTACTGTTTTCAAATTCCTTGCCATGATCACTTCTGATTCTGACAATGCATCCTTCTTTTTCTCTTTGAATTCTTTTGCACAGCTCCTTAAATACTTCAAATACATCAGACTTTTCTTTAATGAAGTTAATCCAGGTGAATCTGGAAAAATCATCCACAACAACATAGGCATATCTTTTTCCACCAAGACTTTCTACTTGCATTGGTCCCATCAGATCCATATGTAAAAGTTCTAACACCTTAGAGGTGGTCAGATGTCTTGACTTTGGATGTGACATTCTAGTTTTCTTTCTAACCTGACATTCACCACAGACTCTCCCTTCATCAATTTGCAGCCTTAGAATCCCTCTGACTGCTTCCATGGATATAATCCTTTTCATTCCTCTTAGATGTAAATGACCAAGTTTTTGGTGCCACAGTTTCACTTCTTTTTCTTCTTTGGTAATAGAGCACACAGAAGAATAATTAGTGTTCTCAGACTCCCATAAGTAGCAGTGGTCTTTAGATCTGACTCCTCTCATTACAACTTCTTGTTTTTCATTAGTTACAAGACATTCAGACTTGGTGAAGTTGACCTTGAATCCTAGATCACATAATTGACTGATACTTATAAGATTAGCAGTCAAGCCTTTTACCAGCAATACTTCATTTAGGTTTGGAACTCCAGGGCAGTCCAAGTTTCCAACTCCTTTGATTTCTCCTCTAGCACCATCTCCAAAAGTCACATAGCTAGTAGTGTGAGGTTTAACATTATTGAGAAGATTATTGATTCCAGTCATGTGTTTAGAGCATCCACTATCAAAGTACCAGTCTTCCTTTGCAGAGACTCTAAGGAAGGTGTGAGCTATCAGGGCAGTAGCCTTTTTCTTCCACTATTGAGTATATGGTGCCTTGTTAGACTTAGGTTTAACAACTGGGGTCTGATTAGGATATCCATATAATCTGAAGCAGAATGGCTTTATGTGACCAAATCTCCCACAATGATGACATCTCCATCTTTGATACTTTTTCTTCATATTTCTCTGTTCTCGATGTTGAGTGTTATGTTGTGACATCTGCTTTGACATTTGTTTATCAAGCCTGACCTTCTTCTTGTCTACAATCAATTTCTTTGCTACCACAAATCCTAGACCAGACTTGTTTCCCACATTTTGTCCAACCTGAAGGATTTCTTCTAATTTGTCAGTTCCATTTGTCAGCATCTTGACAGATTTGGTCATCTGGTCAAGTTTTATGTTTAGCATTTGAACTTACCCTTCTAGATGACTTATAGTATCAATGCCTGCCTTCTTCTCAGCCTCCGGCTTTACTATGAGTTTTGTTTGTCTCTCATTTTGCTGACAGACTTCAGCACTTCTGATACATAACTTCTTGTAGGAGTCAGCCAGTTCTTCAAATGTCACTTCCTCATCACTAGAGTCACTATCAGAGTCACAAATACCAGTTAGCACAGTAACTAGTTTGGAAGATTCTTCCTCATAATTACTTTCTGAGTCACAGTCAGACCAGTATCATGTCCAGGACTATCAGAGTGGTATGCACATCTTTTGTTGGGATGATAGTTAGGAGCAGAGATGTTGGGATTCCGGGGAGGAGCCCTTAGTGTAATCAGATTCAATCTCAACAGGTGTTGTAAAGCTTGAAACAGCGACACGTTGAGCTGGGTGAATTGCCTCCTGGGCTTGTTTGGCTTACTCTGATCAACCTGTTGCTCTGGGCGAGGTTGTGGTTGGACCTGTGAAGTGGTAGGGATTTGGAGAGGTTTATTCTTCACCATACCAGACTCTTGTCCTCTTGGAAGCTGATCAATGACCTGGTCCCTGACTTGGACTGGTTGCTTCATGTTGTATCTGTCTTGATGAAGCTGACTGATCATGGTCCTCAACTCTTCCTGCTCCCGAGCTAAGCCTTGGATGAGAGCCATTTGCCCCAGCATCTGGGTTCTCATTGTATCTACCTCAGCTTGCAGAAGTTTCAGCCGTTCGTCCTTATCATCTTCGGGACTTTTCTTGGCCAAATTCCCCATGAGGAGTGTCCTCAACTCTTCCTGCCCCTTGGATAGGCTTAGGAAGATCTCCCTGAACTGAGTCTCTTGAGCATGAAGACCCTGGTTATCTTGTTGGGAAGCCATTGCTGAAATAAACAGCGAAGAAGGTAAGTGACATGTAACAAGGGTACCTGTAATGCAATGATATGTATGATATGCATGCAATGTTTTCAAGGATCTCGCGGGGTAAACAAGAAAGATTGTTAGAACTTGAATTTTGTAGCTTGATTGAAGGAACTTCATTTTGTTGAGAATCCTTCTTCAAGAGTCAAGGCTCACCATATCGAGTGGGTCATAGCCCCTGACGACCTCGGCTAGAGGAAAATAAATCCCCTTTGCCCCTTTCTAGATACTTTGATTCATCATGACCTGCATCACAGACCCTTGAGATCCTTGAAATGGATTAGTCCTTATGAAGGATGTATGCAATGGTATGATGTTATGCTATGCATGGAGTGATGTAAATAGGCCCTGTGATGAGTCCCAATTAAGGACTGTAAACAAAACCTGCAAGGAACCCATGTTGTTAGATAACAAGTATGCAAGTAGTTCAAGTATGAAGGCACACAAGTCACACAAAAGAGCCCTTAGATTTCAGGCCAGCATGAAGTTTAGGTACTACCCTCTTGAAGTTAGTGGGCTCAAAACCTGTCCTATCAAAAGTAACCGGGTTCTAAGGAGCTCAATATCATAGGATTGTTTTCTATGTTCATTGTTTTGATTTAGCCACTGAACTGGCGATCAAAATATTCCAAGAAAACAACCCTCAATGAGTGTAGTATCGAGTATCAACCAACTTCGGACTGCACCAAAGTCAGTCATCTCACTACCCCTAAAGAGGCCAGGATGGTCAAGTAAGGTTCCTAAGGTCAGTTGATGCTTCACGACACCACGCGGCGGCCCTGTACTCTCCTTGACTTGACTCAAGGGTTACCGGTACTCACCAAAGTGCCACATCAACGTAGCAAACTGCTTCAACCATGTCGGTATACCCCGCACAGTTCCCTCACAGTTTGTTGCTACTTTCTAAAAGGTATCCCCCAGATCCGGGTTAGGATCTATGAAACTCCCAAAACAGGCCTACAATATTAAATCAAGCAAAGCAAGCAATTAAAAACATGATGATGGACTATTCCTAAGGTACACCCCACTTAAAAGTTTCCCCAGCAGAGTCGCCAGTTCTGTGATCGGTGGAAATGAGAACTGACTGTTTTTAGCTGGTTTCGTGAAATGTCGCGGTAAGCAAGAGTCGCCACCGTCTTTTATTTTCTCCAATATGGAAAGGACAAAAGCACAGCAAAATTCCTTATGAGAACGTTTCTCGGTTCGGGAGGTAGATTTATAGAAAGGGAAGGTGTTAGCACCCTTTCTATCCGTGGTTATCCACGGGCTCTTAGGTACTTGCTCTTATGTTTTCAAAATTTGTTTGCTTTTCAAGTGTGTGTGGGTTTTGAAAAAGTTTCGTTTGAAAAATTTCTAAGTAACTCTTGTATCTGTCCTCAAGAGTGTACGAAAAATTTGTTTGAAAACTTTTGAAAGTGTGAGTGCGAAAAGTGGTTTTTGTTTGTTTTGAAAAGAGCAAGTACTTAAGAGAATTCTACCTACTCTAAGGAATTAGGCTGTGTAAGAGTCCTTTAGATAGTGCTATCCCACCATTGAGAGGTAGGTAGCACCATCGTTGGAGTTATTCGGGTCAATTCGATTATCGGGACATGTGTGGTCACCGAAGCAATAGTAGGACACCTTAGAAGTAACCCTAATATCCTAGATCCTTTTTTTATCCGTGTAACACGCCGTTTTTATCTAAATGTTATTTCATTAATTATTTTCCAAAACTATTAAATTATATCTATTTTGAGAAATATTTTCAATTGATATCGATTAAAATATTAATTGGGTAGTATGAAATAAAAAAATATTTATTGTGTCGAAATATTATTTTGAATAATATTAATTTGGTGTGTAGTAATATTTGACTTTGTTTGATTAATTGGCATGATTAGGTTTATATAGAATAAGTATTATTTAGTGCAATATTGTTTAATAGGGTTATATATTATAATTTGAATTAAATAATTGTTGGGGCCAAATTATAATTTTAGAAAGATAGAGGGAGGAAAGTTAGTAGTAGAAGGATAGTTTTATAAAATAGAAAAGGAGAGTTAGTAAGAGTAGGAGAAGAAGAAAAGAAGAGAGGAGAAAGAAGAAAGAAAAGAGGAGAAGAGAAGAAAGGAAGCTAGGGTGGAGTTGCAACATCTTCATCATCTTGTTTCAAGAAAACTCACACCAAGGTAAGGGGTTTGATTCTCCATCTCATATTTGTTAGGTTTTGATAAATATATTTTGAATTGGGGGTAAAAATTGATAGTTGATTTATAGGGTTTTGTTGGGTGATTGTTGGAATGGTTTAGAAAAGTTGGATTAAGAGTATGGTTTGTGAGTGTATTAGGTGCTAGCTTGTAGAAACTAAGAGCATTTAATGGGAAAGAAAACCATGGTGGTAGAATGAGCAAAACCCAAAAGAGTGGAGTTTTCACGCAGGCCTCTCAACACGGGCCGTGTTGCAGCACACGGGTGCCCGTGTTGATGCCCTGACTTGGCATTTCTTTTGGCACGTTCTGGTGGTCTCTCAACACGGGCCGTGTTGCAGCACACGGGTGCCCGTGTTGATGCGTCTGTGACCTCCAAATTTCTGATTTTCGCACTTTCTTTGGAACGCGATTGTGTTCCGATTTTCCGATTTGGAATTATTTGATAGTGGACGGTTTATGTTTTGGTTGAGTAAGTAACTTGTTTGTATACATTCTACTTGACGTTGAGATTGTTAAATCATATGTATGCGTGCATGTACAATAGTTGATGTTCCATTGGTTGGATTTGATGGCATGTGTATGTTAAGATTATTGTGAGTCTTAATTGCATGCATTGGTTATATTGTACATTGCATGGCATGGTTGGTCTTGAAACAGAGACGGTGAAACTGTGGGTTCACGTGATTTTATAGACGGTGACCCTATTGTGGGAAAAGACGTAGTGACCTTGATCCAGAAGGGAAATATAGGTGGTGGAACTTTGGGTCCACAATATCTAGACGGTGACCCTATTGTGGGAAAAGACGTAGTGACCTTGATCCGGAAGGGAAACATAGGTGGTGGAACTTTGGGTCCACGAGTCGGTACCGCATTCGCATACGTTGAGTCGTGTAGTGAGTCTCATGTATATTTGTACATGTTATGAATGAGTGTTGATGTGTTTTGATTATGTGCCAATATTGTTGTTGTTTGAATTATGGTTGTGTGCCAAGGATGTGCGTATTTCGGATAATCGGTTTACATGGTTAATGTGTTGGAAATGGGTTCCTTGAGTAAGGATACTACGAGTGATAAAATGAACATGATCATTATGTATTGCTTTATTTATTGCTATTTCATTTACTTAAAATTACATGCTATATGATTATTGGAATTCTTACCCTTTTGTTGGCCAATGCTTTTGATGGCATTGTGCAGGTACCGAGGACGGTAGCGCGAGGCGCTAGCTAACAGATGCATTGGATTGCAATCCGTTTTATTCTGATTAGAGTCGAGTCGATGCTCTGGTAGTAACACATGGGGGGGATTTATTTAGTGTCGAACTCGATTATTTTGTATTTGGATTATGATGTATATAATCCTTATTCGTGTATATGATGTTTTGTATATGAGAGACTTGATAACATATGCTCATGTGATTTATGATGGCTTGATGCCTTGGATTATGTTTTGATTCCTCCATAATGGAGATGATGTGAAATTGTGAAACTCCGTTGCGTTTGCACGAGAGAACGAAGTAATATTTACTGTATGTTTGTTTTGTGTTGGAATACTTATATTTTAAAACATACCCTGTCTGTTCTTCTTTAAAATAATTTGGAATGTGTGTGTGTTGTGGCATCCCTTCCGTGCAATTTTATTTCTCTGATTTTAATCTTTACCTATGAATTGGGGTATTTAGAAGGGGTGTTACAATAGTGGTATCAGAGCATAGTCGGTCGGTTGTCAGGTCTTATTTTGTTAATCCCTTGTATTTGATTGTGTGGCTAACGCGATCAATGCCCTGTGTTGTTCAAAAGATGGCTGGTAGAAGGAATGATGATGCTTTAGCTGAGGCATTGAGGTTGCTTGCGGGGTCAATAAATCAGATGCCGCAAACGACTCAAGCACCACATGATGGTACTGAAGATGCTTTCCGTGCTCTTGGGAAATTCCAAAAGAACAACCCGCCTACTTTCAAGGGAGAGCATGCTCCGGTGGAGGCTCAAGAATGGTTAAAAGCAATTGAGAAAATCTTTCGTGTGATGAATTGCACTGACGCCCAGAAAGTGCAATTCGGAACACACATGCTGATTAAAGAGGCCGAAGACTGGTGGATCAACGCTAGTCAGAGGTATGAGGAGGAGCAGGTTGTGGTGACTTGGGAAATTTTCTGAGATGCATTCTTGGAGAATTATTTTCCGGAGGATGTTCGCGGTAAAAAGGAAGTTGAATTCCTGGAATTGAAACAAGGTAGTGGTTCGGTAGCTGACTATGCGGCTAAATTTCAAGATTTGATCAAATACTGTCCTCACTACAACACTGTTAATGCTGAGAGGTCGAAGTGCCTTAAGTTTGTTAATGGTTTGAGGCCGGACATAAAGAAGGCTATTGGGTATCAGCAGATTACAAGATTCTCTGAGTTGGTTAATAAGAGTCGTATCTACGACGAAGACAGTCGGGATAACACTGCTTATTACAAGAGCTTGAGTGAGAAAAGAGGTAAGGGACAGATGCGTCCTAAGCCTTATGATGGAAGAGGAAAGAGACCAATAAGTAGTGGGAAGAGTCTGAGTGGGGGAGTGACTACTCCAATCAAATGTTTTAAATGTGGTAAAGAGGGACATCGTGCCATGGAATGTCGCCAGGGGATAGTTAAGTGTTTCAAGTGTGACAGGGTGGGTCACAAAGCGGTGGATTGTAGAGTTGGTATGAGTGTAACTTGCTTTAATTGTGGTGAGCAAGGCCACATAAGTACCAAATGTCCAAAGCCAAAGAAAGAAGTTGGAAAAGTATTCGCTTTATCTGGGGCAGAGACTTCTGCTGAGGAACGTCTAATCAGAGGTACATGCTTTATCTCTAATGTGTCTTTGGTTGCTATTATTGATACGGGTGCGACGCATTCGTTTGTTGCTTTAGATTGTGCCGAGAGATTGGGCCTTGTCTTGTCTACTTTGGATCGAAGTATGGAGGTAGATACACCTGCGATGGGTTCAGTTTCTACTTCAGTTGTTTGTTTAAAGTGTCCTTTGCGCATGTGCGGGAGAGACTTCGAAGTTGATCTCGTGTGTCTTCCCTTGCATCAGATAGATGTGATTCTAGGTATGGACTGGTTAAAAGCCAACCATGTCTATATCAACTGTTTTGCTAAGGCTGTTTGTGATCGGTGGATCTGGAACTGACTGTTTAAAGCTGGTTCGCGAAATGTCGCGGAAGCAGGAGTCGCCACCGTCTTTTATTTTCTCCAAATGGAAAGGACAAAAGCACAGAAAAATTCCTTTAAAGAGATTGCTCTCGGTTCGGGAGGTAGGTTATAGAAAGGGAAGGTGTTAGCACCCTTTCTATCCATGGTTATCCATGGGCTCTTAGATACTTGCTCAATGTGTTTTCAAAATGACTTGTTTGCTTTTCAATTGTGGGTTTAAAAAGTTTCTTTGAAAAAATTCAGTTCGACTCGTACGTCAGAGTGTTTGAAAAATTTGCTTTGAAAGCTTTTGAAAATGTGTTGGTGAAAAGTATTATTTGTTTTGTTTTGTTTTTGAAGAGAGCAAGTATCTACGAGAACCTACCTACCCTAAGGAATTCGTCTGTGTAAATGTCCTTTAAAGTAGTGCCATCCCACCATTGAGAGGTAGGTAGCACCACCGTTGGAGGTGTTCGGGTCAATTCGAGGTTCGGGACATGGTGATCACCAGAGCAATGGGAAGACACCTTAGAAGCTACCCTCATTCCAGGTTCCCGGATCATGAGGACTTACTAAGACATCCTCTACTCGACGATCACCTTTCGAGGCAAGGCAACAGTGAGGCGTACCCTAGGGGTGGTGTGTGCGAACTGTGTGTCGTTTTCATTTGATATTTGTCTTGTCATGTTTATTGGTGTTCTACGCTTGATTTTATTTAAGTCATACATTCTTTCATGCTTATTTAACGGTTAAAAGTTTGCGAGGAAAATAAATCTAAGCTATTACAAATGGCGCGGGTCCACATCGCCAAAATTAAACCGGACCCGATTTGACGGAAAGTAAAGAAATTGAAAGAAAATAAAAATGCGAAAAGTTAAATTGTCCGAGTTACATGGCTTTGGGAGAGATACATAATTATTTAAGCGAAATAAAGTAAATGTACGAAATAAAAGAGTTATCGAAGCGAGGGCGTTGGACCCTTTTGCAAAACATTAAGTTACATGGTGAAATTAATTAATTGTTTAAGGAAAGACTTGTTTTTGATTTTTGGTATTTTTATGTATTTTAAGATTTTTATGAAAAGAGGAATTAATTAAAATTAAAATAGAGTACTAAACCTAATTCTAATTACTTTTAAGTTATTTAAGAAAATATTGAAGTTTTTAACCTAAATGAAACCCTAATTAATTTACAAGTTTAATTATAAAAAATAAATAAAATGATTATTATTGTGAAAAAGGAAAAAATTAATAAAAATTATCAATTAAACCTAATCCTACTTTTTTTGTATTTTTTATGAAAAGAATTAAAAATAAACCCTAATTTAAATTAACTAATTTACATGCAAATTTATTTACAAGAAAATATGAAAATTAAATATTTTTATCATATTTTTATCTTTTTTCTGATTTTTATGAAATTTTTGTATTTTTTGTAAAAATAATTAATTAAATTAAACTACAAAACAAATAAACAAATAATTGAAAATAAAATAAAACATAAAGAGAATTGAAAAAGAAATTGCAAACCAGGGGGTATCAGACCCCAAATGTGGAGGTACATCTTGAGAAATTTGGCCCATTAACCCTGGCCCATTTGACTTTTTCCAGGGAGTATGTAGGTGCGTTGACGTGGGACTACCATATGCCCTGATTCTTGATCCTTGATTTGATGCAACTGGCGCGTGGACGGATGGATTGTGAAGGTGTACGATGGTCCTTGATATTGGATCTGCACATGAATATCATTTGGGAAAAAATATGTGGAAAGGACGGGGACCTGGGATCGAACCCAGGTCCTGTGGTTTACCAGCATGCGTGCCTGCCAATCGTGCCATTTTGCTCCTTTGTATATCAAATAAACAATGAATATAATATAATGAGACAAGAGTTAGTGGTGCAAAAACGCGCGAAGTTTAAAAGGTCCAATCATTCCCTGCCACCTAGTTGTCTTCCTCGCGTGTTTTGTTTTCCTGAAATAAGGACATTTTAAGCGACGGTTTATGATGCGTTTCAATAGGCCAGCTACAAGAAAATAGCGATTAGGCCTGTGTTGTTTAGAAATTAGGCGCGATGGCTGATTCCTGTTCGTCTCAAAGCGCTGAATTCAATGATGAAACTGTGATGGTCCAATTTTGCTTTGTATGAAAACCCCTAATCCAAAAACCTGCAAACCCTAAATTTTAACAATGGCGAAATCGCCTACAACGCATAATAATCTAATCAAATGCATGGGTTAGCTTCAGAACATCATGAGGAATGAGAATCAATAAACAAAATGTTATGAGGATGCGTAAATTTCAAAACACGATGATGAATTTTTCACTATGTATCTTGCATTCTGTATACCAATCCCTTGCGTTTGGAGGGCTGTTAATGATTGGAACGTGATCAGTGAAGCTTCAGGAAGCCAATGGAATAGGAATTAGGGCTTGAATCGACCTAGAAAGTTGATTTCAGAATTGCTTTTTTAGACAAAAATTTCAAGTTTGTAATGGCTCTTTCTGCGCAGCATTTAGTCTAATACAATTAGGTTTAGGTTCCTGGTTATGTAGTGGAGGCATTAGGTCAAAGAAATTCAATCAAATCTCTTCCATTCAATGATTTTGAAAATTGATTTTCTAAGATCTTTTTGAATCTTTTTTCATGTGTATTTGGTGTCAATTAGGCTCAAATCAAACCAATTCTTTCCATGTTGGGATGTGCACAAAATATTGAAGCTGAAATGTGTACAATAAGATTTGTTTGGTTCATTTAGATATTTTTCATGTATTTAAATAATTTAAATGAATTAATATAAATAATAATTTAAATAAATAAATAAAAAAATGAGAAAATACTTCCCTTTGGGCCAAGTGGTCGTGCACATGCTTAGAATGGTGAATCATGGAAGAAAAATGGGCCCATTAGCAAATTTAGGTCATTTGAAGTAATGTTGACTTTTCAAAATATCCAAAAATTTCCCAACTTCCACAAGGCACAACTTTCTCAATTTTTAAGATTTTCTCATGTTCTTGGACATTTTGGAAAGGTCTTTGAGTCCTTTAACCAATGCCTTTGGTCCCATGTCATTTTGATTTACCAATCTCAAGTTATGGCCTTTGACTTAAAGTCCCTTTTTGTTGACTTTTGAAAATGACCTATAATGTTGAAATTAATAACTTTTTGTGAGAGCACTTCTTGGACTTGAAGTATGAAGATGAGTTGTAGGAAATGTCTTTCTCTTCAAAATGAGCTTTGGATGGAATTTTTCTGATAATCCATGTGAAAGTTATGCCCTGGTCAATTTCAGTTGACTTTTTCAGCTGTCCAAATATAGTAACTTTTGCATCTTTGATGATTTCTGAGCCAAATTTTGAGAATCATGATCAAGCATTGATCAAATGATGTTTGTGGCTTCAAAATGATATGTTGACCAAAAATTTGAACTTTTGACTGCCAAATGACCATTTTGCCCCTACAGTTGACTGTGGTGCAATTTAGGGTTTTGACTGTGCAATTTTGAGCTGAATGCCTTGAAACTTGATATGAGGATTCTTGAACATCTTTGTAGGAATGTGAGACTTGATTGGGCCCTTGAAAACTTCCTTGTCTTGATCAGAACACAAACCCTAGTTTTGACTGTATAGGAGACCTTTGTACTGAGCAACCCTTGGGGGAGTTTTGTGACTTGGCTTGGCAATTTCTTGAAGAATATTGGAGGGCAAATTTTGGGGTACAACAGTTGCCCCTGTTCAATCTTCTTAGACCTGAGGATGCAGATTGGCTGACGTGCCTTTCGTAATCCGAGGGTAGAAGATGATTGGACACTAGAGTGCCCAGAAATTTGCGCTCGCATGTTAGCAGTGTGATGGGGGAATGGGCTTATAGATGCCATTGGGAGGTTGTTGGATAGGATGATGGGCTTATAGATGCCATCTGGATGTTGATTGCGTAGGAGATTCCTTAGCGAGAACCTGCATACCTGCAAAAGAACAAATGAGTACCTGACACGTTGCAGGGGCTGGTTTTCAGATGCTTGGTATAGATGTGTCCTGACTGATTACAGGAGCTGAGTCTGGAGCTTCAAAAGATGATGAATGAACCAGGTATGGTTACTGCCTTAGCATGAATGGTAAGAGAACCTTGGGTGATTTGAACTTCAACAACGCTCGTTGAGAAAAATCTTGGCGGGAATTACCATCTTTGCAATATCGGGAAGAGACCCATAGAAAATTATAATCTGAAAGGGAATCACCTCACTCATCGTCGGAGAGGGAATCATAGGAAAAGGAATTGTCACCTCACACTCATCGTCGGAGAGGGAAACATCTGAAAAAGGACTTACCACCTCCCACACCGTCGGAGAGGGAACCGTAGGAGACTATCACCTCACACTCATTGTCGGAGAGGGAAACATCTGAAGAAGGAATTACCACCTCACGCACTTGTCGGAGAGGGGACCGTAGGAGACTATCACCTCACACTCACCGTCGGAGAGGGAAACATCTGAAGAAGGAATTACCACCTCACTCACCGTCGGAGAGGGAACCGTAGGAGACTATCACCTCACTCACCGTCGGAGAGGGAAACATCTGAAAAGGACTTACCACCTCACTCACCGTCGGAGTGGGAACCGTAGGAAACTATCACCTCACTCACCGTCGGAGAGGGAAACATCTAAAAAGGACTTACCACCTCACACTCACCGTCGGAGAGGGAACCATAGGAGACTATCACCTCACTCACCGTCGGAGAGGGAAACATCTGAAAAGGACTTACCACCTCACACTCACCGTCGGAGAGGGAACCATAGGAGACTATCACCTCACACTCATCGTCGGAGAGGGAAACATCTGAAGAAGGAATTACCACCTCACACGCCGTTGGAGAGGGAACCATAGGAGACTATCACCTCACACTCACCGTCGGAGAGGGAAACATCTGAAGAAGGAATTACCACCTCACACTCATCGTCGGAGAGGGGACCATAAGAGATTATCACCTCACACTCACCGTCGGAGAGGGAAACATCTGAAAAAGGAATTACCACCTCACACTCATCGTCGGAGAGGGGACCATAACTTCTGCTGAGTCTTTATCAGAAAAATCTGTTGGGAATCGATTTAGCTGGACTAGAGAAGGTTTTGAAATATCTTTAACTGGAATAAGTGTCAGAACGTCGCCATATCTGGTTCATATCTGGACTATATCTGGAAGGAAATCTGGAAGCAGCATCAGAACGTCACCATATCTGGTTTACATCTGAAACTATATCTGGAAGGAACTCTGGAAGCAGCATCAGAACGTCACCATCTCTGGTTTACATCTGAAACTATATCTGGAAGGAACTCTGGAAGCAGCATCAGAACGTCACCATCTCTGGTTTACATCTGAAACTATATCTGGAAGGAAATCTGGAAGCAGCATCAGAACGTCACCATATCTGGGTCATATCTGAAACTATATCTGGAAGGAAATCTGGAAGCAGTATCAGAACGTCACCATCTCTGGTTTACATCTGAAACTATATCTAGAAGGAAATCTGGAAGCAGCATCAGAACGTCGCCATCTCTGGGTCATATCTGAAACTATATCTAGAAGAAAATCTGGAAGCAGTATCAGAACGTCACCATATCTGGATCATATCTGAAACTATATCTAGAAGGAAATCTGGAAGCAGTATCAGAACGTCACCATATCTGGGTCATATCTGAAACTATATCTAGAAGGAAATCTGGAAGCAGTATCAGAACGTCACCATATCTGGATCATATCTGAAACTATATCTAGAAGGAAATCTGGAAGCAGTATCAGAACGTCACCATATCTGGGTCATATCTGAAACTATATCTAGAAGGAAGTCTGGAAGCAGTATCAGAACGTCACCATCTCTGGGTCATATCCGAAACTATATCTAGAAGGAAGTCTGGAAGCAGTATCAGAACGTCACCATCTCTGGGTCATATCCGAAACTATATCTAGAAGGAAGTCTGGAAGCAGTATCAGAACGTCACCATATCTGGATCATATCTGAAACTATATCTAGAAGGAAATCTGGAAGCAGTATCAGAACGTCACCATATCTGGATCATATCTGAAACTATATATAGAAGGAAATCTGGAAGCAGTATCAGAACGTCACCATATCTGGGTCATATCTGAAACTATATCTAGAAGGAAGTCTGGAAGCAGTATCAAAACGTCACCATCTCTGGGTCATATCCGAAACTATATCTAGAAGGAAGTCTGGAAGCAGTATCAGAACGTCACCATATCTGGATCATATCTGAAACTATATCTAGAAGGAAATCTGGAAGCAGTATCAGAACGTCACCATATCTGGATCATATCTGAAACTATATCTAGAAGGAAATCTGGAAGCAGTATCAGAACGTCACCATATCTGGGTCATATCTGAAACTATATCTAGAATGAGTTGCGATAGTTGATAGTAGTCATTTTTGTATTGATCTTTTTCCTGAAAAGGCAAAACATAATTGTATGCAAAATCATGATGCATGAACTGTATGTCTTCAAAATCAGTGAGATTCGTGTAGTATGATGCCTATGCATGCTATAATGTATGAAGATGTGATGTTTATGAAGGTATTTTTGTCTAAGAAAATAAATCCTTGACGGGTGCCGGGAGGTCACTCCTGGGCTGACGTTGGAGAATAGGTTTTGCTTCCGCTGGGGATGATAGTTGCTAGTATACCGGTAGGAGAAGATGACTCCGTTGCGGAATAAACTTGGCAAATGGAAGATTCTGCGGGGAGAAAAGATACTCTAGTGACTATGCTGGGAAGCAATACTCTGTGGGGATAGGGATGCCTTGCTGAAGTTGATAACTTGCTGGGGATACCGTTGTTATGTTGGAAGTATTGATAGATTCCGCTGGTGTAAGAAGACTTTGTCGACGACGCTCCTTCTGCGGCTTTTGGCTGAGGATAACCCAGTTATATTCTATTGAGGAAATAACTCTTTAAATCAAGCCGGACGACGCGTTCGTGTTTTGCGAGGGGATAAGCTTCCAGAATCTGCTGGGGATAAGCTTATTGCTTGGGGAGATGGATTCCAACTTTTCTGGGGAAACTGGGTTGGACTCTTCTGGGGAGGTATCGAACTGTATTGGTTATGTTCTTCAACGGAACCTACCTTGATACCCTGGAGGACAGAACAATCAGATTGCTTAGACCACTCTTTATTGCCCCTGTTTCTTGTGGGGTATTGATAGTTGTTGGCGGACAAACCTTCTTCTGGTAGACAGATGGCGGGACATAGTCGTACGCTTTAATCCCTAACTTTTGCCTGGACCGCCCTTTCGGGTTTTCAGTCCACCGGGATACCCATTTTTGCTCAAGCCGCCTTTTCAGGTTTTCGACTTGCCGGGTGTACAGATTTTTCATTTCATCCCTTCATTTTGCCCGAACCCTTTTGGTTCGCCGGGAAGCCCTTATTTTTGCCTAGGTGTGTCAACCTAGCGGGTCTTTGATTTTGCGTAGTATTTTTCCGACTATGTCCACGCTCTCAGAATGTAGGGAGGTGCCCCTGTTAGGAGTGTTTTGCCATGCCACCAGAAGGTATTCGATCAGGCAAGATTCGTTTTTGAAATGCCCCAAGTGACTCAGGCGGAGATTTGCCCCAGGCTTTTTGGCCTTTTGAGAGATTCTCCGAATCTTGATTGGATTGCCCCAGATGACGGACCATGATTAGGTCATGCCCCTTGATTGGAAGTGCTCCTGTTCATTAGGCATTCATCGTGCGAATTTCTCTGCTGTTCAAACAAAAAGTCATATGCAAACAAAGTTATGTTAAAAATGCAAAACCTATGTCTGTCTTGAAGATTTTGAAAATGCATTCTTTTTCATAAAACAAATGAATGTTTGTAAAACGTGATGTCAACTCCGTATTTACCGTAAGCCTTAAGGAGTCAGGATACCTTTCGTCACAGTACGCTTTCGAACTAACCCATGCTTCAGCTAGGACTTTTAAGGATTGTAACGTGGCCTGGTTCACGGTTTAAGAAACAAAGGATAAAGGCTCAAATTTTATTTGTACCCACCCGCTCTTCGTGATGTTCTCCAAACCTAAACTCAGTTGATCATACATTAGACCTTGTTTGAGTCTTCGCTCTGATTCTCCGGTGATGATTCGGATGTTGATAACTTATTTTGAATAGGCAGTCATTCCTTTTTGTTGAGGGTTTATAGAACCTCTTTTTTTTTTATTTCGTTATCCCTTTCTTTTTTTGCCTGAACTGTTTTTTTTTTTTTTGGAATTACAGTCAGCGGGATGCCCCAGTTTCGTAAGTCTCCTTCCTTGGTTTTGACTTAATGGGCTTTTCATTTATGATTTTGTTTTTGGTAATGACTGCTTGTCCTTATGATTGTTCGGAACCATCATTGTCTTTCTTCGTTTTGTAAAGACTTTTTGGTGCCATTCGTTATGCACTTGGATCAACTGAGAGACTACCCTGCCCCAGGTTATGATTAAGGGTTTTGATTTTCGAAAATAAAACTCCTACTTCTTTGGCTCGAAGGGGTTGACGAGGGATTATCTTCCTTATAACTCCAGTGTTTGGGAATTGAAACAATGCCTGTACCTCATCAGCGGGGTCTGTTCAAAAGCATACTGTAATGATTGCGGTATTGTTTTCGTCATCCTCCCTCAAGAGGCTCAGAATTGTTAACCAAGAGTTGATCATCAGAAAAAATATGAAAAGAATTTTGAATATAATGAAAACAATTGTATTAATTCCCAAAACAGACATATGCGATGCATTAATAGAATAAAAGAGTTTGCTATGACATTAATTGTTTGTATAAGCAAAGAAAAATACAACTCAAAAATTCAAATAAACAAAAGGCTTCAATGATTGGGCAACGGAGCAGTGATTATGTTCGGAGTCTCAGGCACTTCAAACTGAATCTCCCCGGCGTCGATCATGTCTTGAATTTTGTTCTTGAGAGGCCAGCAGTTGTCCGTAGTATGCCCCGGGCTATCAGAATGATATGCGCACCTATCGTTGGGATGATAGTTAGGAGCCGAAGTGTTCGGATTCCGAAGGGGAGCCCTTAAGGTGATCAGCCCGGCCTTCAACATTTGTTGTAGTGCTTGATCCAGCGACATGTTGAGTTTGGTATACTGTCGTTTCTCCTTGCGTTGCTGCCCCTGTCCTTGTTGAGCAGGTCTGGGATCGGAGATCTGGATTGCCCCTACCTCACGACGGCTCTTTTTACCGTGCACAGCATTGGATTCTTTCTTTCCATGATGGGGTTTTTTATCAGAAGGTGCAACCTCTTGAATTTTCCCAGACCGGATACCAGCTTCTATTCGCTCTCCGGTCAAGATAAGATCTGTGAATCCGGCAGACGAATTCCCAATTAGGTGGTTGTAGAACGGACCAGACAGGGTCCCCAAGAACATATCGACAAGTTCCCGATCAGTCAGAGGTGGTTGTACCCTTCCAGCAAGATCCCTCCATTTCTGCGCGTACTCTTTAAAACCTTCACTTGATCCTAACGACATACCCTAGAGTTGGGTACGCGTAGGAGCAAGGTCGGCATTATATTGATACTGCTTGTAGAAAGCAGTAGCCAACTCCTCCCAGTTACGAACCTTGGTCCCATCTAGCTGATAGAACCATTCGAGATGAGTCCCTGAAAGACTCTCCTGGAAGAAGTGGATCCACAAATTCTTGTCCACCGTATATGGTTGAATCTTCCGAACATAGGACCTTAGGTGCAGCTTGGGACAAGACGCCCCGTCATACTTGGTAAAGGATGGTGCTTTGAACTTCCGAGGAATAATCACACCAGTTGACAAACCCAGATCTCCAAAATCCAGCCCAGGCACCTGTTGGATCTCCATAGCATTCAGCCTATCCTCCAACTGTTTGTACTTGTCTTCGGCAGGAGGGTATTGTTCGTCGTTGAAATCTGTCTCGTTGTCGGAGACCACTGGACTGGGAACCCTTTCCCCCTGATGACTACCTTCCCTCACAGATAGAGTTGCCCTCTCAGTTTCAATCTGCGGTGCATTCCCAGATCTGCGTCTAGGGCTGAACAAAACAGTCCTCCTCTTCTTCTTTTCTTTCTTCAGGAGCAAAGCCTTCAGATCTTGTTGCCCCTGGGTCAAGTTCATGATCAACCCCTGGAACTGGGCGTTCTGAGCCTGGAGGGCTTTGATGGACTGCTCAGCTGATGATTCAGGATTCATGACGATCGGCTGAAATAAACAGCGAGGAAGGGTAAGCAACCTGTCAAAGGGATACCTGCAATGCAATGAGATGTATGATATGCATGCAATGTTTTCAAGGACCTCGCGGGGTAAACAGAGAAACTTGTTAGAGTTGGAAACTGGCAACTTGATTGAAGGAACTTCCTGTTGTAGAGAGTCCTTCTTCAAGGGTCAAAGGCTCACCATATCTAGTGGGTCATAGCCCCTGACACCCTTGGCTAGAGGAAAATAAATCCCCTTTGCCCCTTGCTGGGTAATTGGTTTATCATGACCTGCATCACAAGCCCTTGAGATCCTTGAAACGGGTTAGGATGTATGCGATGGTATGCAATGGTATGATGTCATGCTATGCATGGGATAACATAAGTGACCCTGTTATGAGCCCTAATTAAGGACTATAAACAACCCTGCAAGAAATTTAGTACCCTGTTATGAGTCCCAATTAAGGACTATAAACAAAACCTGTAAGGCTTAGTAATCCTGTTATGAGTCCTGATTAAAGACTATAAACAGAACCTGCAAGTAGTTAGTACACCTTGTTATAAGTCCCAATTAAGGACTATGAACAAAACCTGCAAGACATTCGGTAAACTTTGTTATGAGTCCTAATTAAGGACTATAACCAAGACCTGCAAGAAAACTCAAGGGTCAGATAACAAGTAGTCAAGTTGGAAGGCACACAAGTCACACAAGGGAGAGCCCTTAGAGTTTAGGCCAGCATGAGGTCTGGGTATTACCCTCTTGAAGTTGGTGGGTTCAACCTGTCCTAATCAAAGTAACCGGGTTCTAAGGTTCCCAATATCACGGGATTGCTTTCATTGTTCATCGTTTCGATTTAGCCACTGAACTGGCGACCGAAATATTCCAGGAAAGCAACCCTCAATTGAGTGTAGTATCGAGTATCAACCAACCTCGGACTGCACCAAAGTCAGTTATCTCACTACCCTAAAGAGGCCAAGATAGTTCAATTAAGGTTCCTAAGGTCTGTTGATGCTTCATGACACCACGCAGAGGCCCCGTACTCTCCTTGACTGAACTCAAGGGTTACCGGTACACACCAAAGTGCCACATCAACGTAGCAGACTGTTTCAACCATGTCGGTATACCCCGCACAGTTCCCTCACAGCCTTGTTGCTACTTTCTAAGAAAGGTATCCCCAGATCCGGGTTAGGATCTATAGAACTCCCAAGACAGTCCCACAAATTTAAAGCAAGCAAAGCAATACAATTGAAAACACAGTTATGAACTACCCTAAGGTACACCTCACTTTATAGTTTAAGTCCCCAGCAGAGTCGCCAGTTCTGTGATCGGTGGATCTGGAACTGACTGTTTAAAGCTGGTTCGCGAAATGTCGCGGAAGCAGGAGTCGCCACCGTCTTTTATTTTCTCCAAATGGAAAGGACAAAAGCACAGAAAAATTCCTTTAAAGAGATTGCTCTCGGTTCGGGAGGTAGGTTATAGAAAGGGAAGGTGTTAGCACCCTTTCTATCCATGGTTATCCATGGGCTCTTAGATACTTGCTCAATGTGTTTTCAAAATGACTTGTTTGCTTTTCAATTGTGGGTTTAAAAAGTTTCTTTGAAAAAATTCAGTTCGACTCGTACGTCAGAGTGTTTGAAAAATTTGCTTTGAAAGCTTTTGAAAATGTGTTGGTGAAAAGTATTATTTGTTTTGTTTTGTTTTTGAAGAGAGCAAGTATCTACGAGAACCTACCTACCCTAAGGAATTCGTCTGTGTAAATGTCCTTTAAAGTAGTGCCATCCCACCATTGAGAGGTAGGTAGCACCACCGTTGGAGGTGTTCGGGTCAATTCGAGGTTCGGGACATGGTGATCACCAGAGCAATGGGAAGACACCTTAGAAGCTACCCTCATGCCAGGTTCCCGGATCATGAGGACTTACTAAGACATCCTCTACTCGACGATCACCTTTCGAGGCAAGGCAACAGTGAGGCGTACCCTAGGGGTGGTGTGTGCGAACTGTGTGTCGTTTTCATTTGATATTTGTCTTGTCATGTTTATTGGTGTTCTACGCTTGATTTTATTTAAGTCATACATTCTTTCATGCTTATTTAACGGTTAAAAGTTTGCGAGGAAAATAAATCTAAGCTATTACAAATGGCGCGGGTCCACATCGCCAAAATTAAACCGGACCCGATTTGACGGAAAGTAAAGAAATTGAAAGAAAATAAAAATGCGAAAAGTTAAATTGTCCGAGTTACATGGCTTTGGGAGAGATACATAATTATTTAAGCGAAATAAAGTAAATATACGAAATAAAAGAGTTATCGAAGCGAGGGTGTTGGACCCTTTTGCAAAACATTAAGTTACATGGTGAAATTAATTAATTGTTTAAGGAAAGACTTGTTTTTGATTTTTGGTATTTTTATGTATTTTAAGATTTTTATGAAAAGAGGAATTAATTAAAATTAAAATAGAGTACTAAACCTAATTCTAATTACTTTTAAGTTATTTAAGAAAATATTGAAGTTTTTAACCTAAATGAAACCCTAATTAATTTACAAGTTTAATTATAAAAAATAAATAAAATGATTATTATTGTGAAAAAGGAAAAAATTAATAAAAATTATCAATTAAACCTAATCCTACTTTTTTTGTATTTTTTATGAAAAGAATTAAAAATAAACCCTAATTTAAATTAACTAATTTACATGCAAATTTATTTACAAGAAAATATGAAAATTAAATATTTTTATCATATTTTTATCTTTTTTCTGATTTTTATGAAATTTTTGTATTTTTTGTAAAAATAATTAATTAAATTAAACTACAAAACAAATAAACAAATAATTGAAAATAAAATAAAACATAAAGAGAATTGAAAAAGAAATTGCAAACCAGGGGGTATCAGACCCCAAATGTGGAGGTACATCTTGAGAAATTTGGCCCATTAACCCTGGCCCATTTGACTTTTTCCAGGGAGTATGTAGGTGCGTTGACGTGGGACTACCATATGCCCTGATTCTTGATCCTTGATTTGATGCAACTGGCGCGTGGACGGATGGATTGTGAAGGTGTACGATGGTCCTTGATATTGGATCTGCACATGAATATCATTTGGGAAAAAATATGTGGAAAGGACGGGGACCTGGGATCGAACCCAGGTCCTGTGGTTTACCAGCATGCGTGCCTGCCAATCGTGCCATTTTGCTCCTTTGTATATCAAATAAACAATGAATATAATATAATGAGACAAGAGTTAGTGGTGCAAAAACGCGCGAAGTTTAAAAGGTCCAATCATTCCCTGCCACCTAGTTGTCTTCCTCGCGTGTTTTGTTTTCCTGAAATAAGGACATTTTAAGCGACGGTTTATGATGCGTTTCAATAGGCCAGCTACAAGAAAATAGCGATTAGGCCTGTGTTGTTTAGAAATTAGGCGCGATGGCTGATTCCTGTTCGTCTCAAAGCGCTGAATTCAATGATGAAACTGTGATGGTCCAATTTTGCTTTGTATGAAAACCCCTAATCCAAAAACCTGCAAACCCTAAATTTTAACAATGGCGAAATCGCCTACAACGCATAATAATCTAATCAAATGCATGGGTTAGCTTCAGAACATCATGAGGAATGAGAATCAATAAACAAAATGTTATGAGGATGCGTAAATTTCAAAACACGATGATGAATTTTTCACTATGTATCTTGCATTCTGTATACCAATCCCTTGCGTTTGGAGGGCTGTTAATGATTGGAACGTGATCAGTGAAGCTTCAGGAAGCCAATGGAATAGGAATTAGGGCTTGAATCGACCTAGAAAGTTGATTTCAGAATTGCTTTTTTAGACAAAAATTTCAAGTTTGTAATGGCTCTTTCTGCGCAGCATTTAGTCTAATACAATTAGGTTTAGGTTCCTGGTTATGTAGTGGAGGCATTAGGTCAAAGAAATTCAATCAAATCTCTTCCATTCAATGATTTTGAAAATTGATTTTCTAAGATCTTTTTGAATCTTTTTTCATGTGTATTTGGTGTCAATTAGGCTCAAATCAAACCAATTCTTTCCATGTTGGGATGTGCACAAAATATTGAAGCTGAAATGTGTACAATAAGATTTGTTTGGTTCATTTAGATATTTTTCATGTATTTAAATAATTTAAATGAATTAATATAAATAATAATTCAAATAAATAAATAAAAAAATGAGAAAATACTTCCCTTTGGGCCAAGTGGTCGTGCACATGCTTAGAATGGTGAATCATGGAAGAAAAATGGGCCCATTAGCAAATTTAGGTCATTTGAAGTAATGTTGACTTTTCAAAATATCCAAAAATTTCCCAACTTCCACAAGGCACAACTTTCTCAATTTTTAAGATTTTCTCATGTTCTTGGACATTTTGGAAAGGTCTTTGAGTCCTTTAACCAATGCCTTTGGTCCCATGTCATTTTTATTTACCAATCTCAAGTTATGGCCTTTGACTTAAAGTCCCTTTTTGTTGACTTTTAAAAATGACCTATAATGTTGAAATTGATAACTTTTTGTGAGAGAACTTCTTGGACTTGAAGTATGAAGATGAGTTGTAGGAAATGTCTTTCTCTTAAAAATGAGATTTGGATGGAATTTTTCTGATAATCCATGTGAAAGTTATGCCCTGGTCAATTTCAGTTGACTTTTTCAACTGTCCAAATATAGTAACTTTTGCATCTTTGATGATTTCTGAGCCAAATTTTGAGAATCATGATCAAGCATTGATCAAATGATGTTTGTGGCTTCAAAATGATATGTTGACCAAAAATTTGAACTTTTGACTGCCAAATGACCATTTTGCCCCTACAGTTGACTGTGGTGCAATTTAGGGTTTTGATTGTGCAATTTTGAGCTGAATGCCTTGAAACTTGATATGAGGATTCTTGACCATCTTTGTAGGCATGTGAGACTTGATTGGGCCCTTGAAAAATTCCTTGTCTTGATCAGAACACAAACCCTAGTTTTGACTGTATAGGAGACCTTTGTACTGAGCAACCCTTGGGGGAGTTTTGTGACTTGGCTTGGCAATTTCTTGAAGAATATGGGAGGGCAAATTTTGGGGTACAACACTGTTCTTTTTCTCGAGTCCGAGAAAGATGGTGTGGTTTTCTTGTCTACACAGCAAGTTGAGAAGAGTGTGAAGAATGGAGATGGGTTGTTTATGCTTATGGCGAGTATGGTTTTGGAAGATGGTAGAGTAAGAAAGGATTATCCTGTGGTATGCGAATTTCCTGAAGTGTTTCCTGAAGAGATTACGGATTTACCTCCTGAGCGCGAGGTAGAGTTTTCCATCCACGTGATTCCTGGTACTAGTCCTGTTTCGATGGCTCCTTATTGGATGTCACAGTCGGAACTAGTGGAACTGAAGAGTCAGCTGGAAGAGTTGCTTGACAAAAGGTTTATTCGTCCTAGTGTGAGCCCGTGGGGTGCTCCAGTTTTACTTGTGAAGAAGAAAGAAGGAACAATGAGACTTTGTGTGGATTATAGGCAGCTAAACAAAGTGACCGTTAAGAACAAGTATCCTTTGCCAAGGATTGATGATTTAATGGATCAGCTGGTGGGTGCGTGTGTGTTTAGCAAGATTGACTTGAGGTCAGGCTATCATCAGATTCGCGTGAAAGCGAGTGATATTCAGAAAACTGCATTCAGAACTCGCTATGGACACTATGAGTATTCGGTGATGCCTTTTGGTGTTACGAATGCACCTGGTGTGTTCATGGAGTATATGAACAGAATCTTTCATGAGTTTCTGGATAAGTTTGTGGTGGTGTTCATCGATGACATTCTGATTTATTCCAAGAGTGAAGCAGAGCATGCCGAACACTTGAAAATTGTTTTGTCAATTCTGAAGGAAAATCATTTGTTTGCTAAACTTTCGAAGTGTGAATTCTGGTTGGAACAAGTGAGTTTCCTTGGCCACGTAATATCTCGTGGAGGTATTGCTGTGGATCCTTCGAAGATAGAAGCCGTGTCAGAATGGGAATCTCCAAAATCAGTTTTTGAGATTCGAAGCTTTCTTGGTTTAGCGGGTTATTACCGTAAGTTCATTGAAGGCTTTTCCAAGCTAGCTTTACCGTTGACACAATTAACTAGGAAGATTCAAGCGTTCGTATGGACTCCGCAGTGTGAAGATAGTTTCCAAGAGTTGAAAAGAAGGTTGACAACTGCGCCGGTTTTGATTTTGCCTAAACCATCTGAACCGTTTACGGTCTATTGTGATGCTTCTTTGATGGGTTTAGGAGGTGTGTTAATGCAAAATGGGAAGGTTGTGGCGTACGCTTCGAGGCAACTCAAGGTACATGAGAGGAATTATCCGACTCATGACTTGGAGTTGGCAGCGGTGGTTTTTGTGTTAAAGATTTGGAGGCATTATTTGTTTGGGTCAAGATTCGACGTCTTTAGCGATCATAAGAGTTTGAAATATCTGTTTGATCAAAAAGAGTTGAATATGAGGCAAAGAAGGTGGCTAGAGTTTCTTAAAGATTATGACTTCAGTTTGAATTACCATCCTGGTAAGGCAAACGTGGTTGCAGATGCTTTGAGCAGGAAGTCTTTACACATGTCTATGTTAATGGTTAAAGAATGGGAATTGTTGGAGCAATTTCGAGATTTGAGTTTGGTGTGTGAAGAGACTTATTTTGGCGTGAAGCTTGGTATGATGAAGCTTACTAGTGGTGTCTTGGAAGAGATTAGGGATGGGCAAAAGTCAGATTTAGTTTTGGTTGACAAGTTTACTTTGGTGAATCAAGGTCAAGGTGGAGAGTTCAGAATTGATGAGAATGGAATTTTGAGATGTCATGATAGAGTTTGCGTTCCCGATGTGGGGGATGTGAAAAAGAGGATTCTTGAGGAAGGACACCAAAGCGGATTGAGTATTCATCCGGGTGCTACAAAAATGTACCAAGACTTAAGGAAGTTGTTTTGGTGGCCAAGTATGAAAAAGGAAATTGCTGAGTTTGTATATTCTTGTTTGGTTTGCCAAAAGTCTAAGATTGAACACCAGAAGCCTTCGGGTTTGTTGCAACCGTTGTCTATTCCCGAATGGAAGTGGGATAGTATCTCGATGGATTTTGTTTCTGGTTTGCCGAGGACTCCGAGTAACCATGAGGCTATTTGGGTCATAGTGGATAGATTGACTAAATCTGCACACTTTATTCCGATTAGGATGGATTACACTATGGAGAAGCTTGCTAAGTTGTATGTGGAGCGGATTGTTTGTTTACATGGTATTCCTACATGTATTGTTTCAGATAGAGATCCGCGTTTCACTTCAAGATTTTGGGAAGGTTTACAAAGAGCCTTGGGTACTAAGCTGAGATTGAGTTCCGCTTATCATCCTCAGAAGGATGGTCAAACGGAGAGAACAATTCAGTCACTTGAGGATTTGTTGCGTGCTTGTGTTTTGGATCAAGGAGGTTCCTGGGAGAGTCATTTGCCTTTGATTGAGTTTACTTATAATAATAGTTTTCATTCTAGCATTGGCATGGCTCCTTTTGAGGCATTGTATGGAAAACGGTGTAGGACACATTTGTGTTGGTACGAGACGGGAGAAAGTGCTATAGTTGGTCCGGAATTGGTTCAAGAGACCACGGATAAGATCAGATTGATAAGAGAGAAGATGAAAGTGTCTCAGAATCGCCAAAAGAGTTACTTTGACAAGAGGAGGAAACCTCTTGAGTTCAAGAAGGATTAACATGTGTTTTTGAAGGTGAATCCAACTACGGGGGTTGGAAGGGCGCTTAAATCGCGGAAGTTAACACCTCGGTTTATTGGTCCTTATCAGATTTCAGAGCGGATTGGAAGTATGGCTTATCGGATTGCATTGCCGCCATCACTTTCAAATTTGCATGATGTGTTTCACGTTTCGCAATTACGAAAGTATATTGCAGATCCGTCTCATGTTATTCAAGCGGATGATTTGGAAGTAAGAGACAATTTGACGGTTGAGGTTTTACCGGTGAGGATTGAAGATAAGAAGGTGAAACAACTAAGAGGAAGAGAGATTGCTTTGGTTAAAGTTGCATGGGGTGGTTCGGCGAATGGTAATGTGACATGGGAGCTTGAAAGTCGGATGCGGGATTCCTATCCCGAATTGTTCGTTTAGAGGTAATTTTCGAGGCCGAAAATCTTTTAAGTGGGGGAGAGTTGTAACACGCCGTTTTTATCTAAATGTTATTTCATTAATTATTTTCCAAAACTATTAAATTATATCTATTTTGAGAAATATTTTCAATTGATATCGATTAAAATATTAATTGGGTAGTATGAAATAAAAAAATATTTATTGTGTCGGAATATTATTTTGAATAATATTAATTTGGTGTGTAGTAATATTTGACTTTGTTTGATTAATTGGCATGATTAGGTTTATATAGAATAAGTATTATTTAGTGTAATATTGTTTAATAGGGTTATATATTATAATTTGAATTAAATAATTGTTGGGGCCAAATTATAATTTTAGAAAGATAGAGGGAGGAAAGTTAGTAGTAGAAGGATAGTTTTATAAAATAGAAAAGGAGAGTTAGTAAGAGTGGGAGAAGAAGAAAAGAAGAGAGGAGAAAGAAGAAAGAAAAGAGGAGAAGAGAAGAAAGGAAGCTAGGGTGGAGTTGCAACATCTTCATCATCTTGTTTCAAGAAAACCCACACCAAGGTAAGGGGTTTGATTCTCCATCTCATATTTGTTAGGTTTTGATAAATATATTTTGAATTGGGGGTAAAAATTGATAGTTGATTTATAGGGTTTTGTTGGGTGATTGTTGGAATGGTTTAGAAAAGTTGGATTAAGAGTATGGTTTGTGAGTGTATTAGGTGCTAGTTTGTAGAAACTAAGAGCATTGAATGGGAAAGAAAACCATGGTGGTAGAATGAGCAAAACCCAAAAGAGTGGAGTTTTCACGCAGGCCTCTCAACACGGGCCGTGTTGATGCCCTGACTTGGCATTTCTTTTGGCACGTTCTGGTGGTCTCTCAACATGGGCCGTGTTGCAGCACACGGGTGCCCGTGTTGATGCGTCTGTGACCTCCAAATTTCTGATTTTCGCACTTTCTTTGGAACGCGATTGTGTTCCGATTTTCCGATTTGGAATTATTTAATAGTGGACGGTTTATGTTTTGGTTGAGTAAGTAACTTGTTTGTATACATTCTACTTGACGTTGAGATTGTTAAATCATATGTATGCGTGCATGTACAATAGTTGATGTTCCATTGGTTGGATTTGATGGCATGTGTATGTTAAGATTATTGTGAGTCTTAATTGCATGCATTGGTTATATTGTACATTGCATGGCATGGTTGGTCTTGAAACAGAGACGGTGAAACTGTGGGTTCACGTGATTTTATAGACGGTGACCCTATTATGGGAAAAGACGTAGTGACCTTGATCCGGAAGGGAAATATAGGTGGTGGAACTTTGGGTCCACAATATCTAGATGGTGACCCTATTGTGGGAAAAGACGTAGTGACCTTGATCCGGAAGGGAAACATAGGTGGTGGAACTTTGGGTCCACGAGTCGGTACCGCATTCGCATACGTTGAGTCGTGTAGTGAGTCTCATGTATATTTGTACATGTTATGAATGAGTGTTGATGTGTTTTGATTATGTGCCAATATTATTGTTGTTTGAATTATGGTTGTGTGCCAAGGATGTGCGTATTTCGGATAATCGGTTTACATGGTTAATGTGTTGGAAATGGGTTCCTTGAGTAAGGATACTACGAGTGATAAAATGAACATGATCATTATGTATTGCTTTATTTATTGCTATTTCATTTACTTAAAATTACATGCTATATGATTATTGGAATTCTTACCCTTTTGTTGGCCAATGCTTTTGATGGCATTGTGCAGGTACCGAGGACGGTAGCGCGAGGCGCTAGCTAACGGATGCATTGGATTGCAATCCGTTTTATTCTGATTAGAGTCGAGTCGATGCTCTGGTAGTAATACATGGGGGGGATTTATTTAGTGTCGAACTCGATTATTTTGTATTTGGATTATGATGTATATAATCCTTATTCGTGTATATGATGTTTTGTATATGAGAGACTTGATAACATATGCTCATGTGATTTATGATGGCTTGATTCCTTGGATTATGTTTTGATTCCTCCATAATGGAGATGATGTGAAATTGTGAAACTCCGTTGCGTTTGCACGAGAGAACGAAGTAATATTTACTGTATGTTTGTTTTGTGTTGGAATACTTATATTTTAAAACATACCCTGTCTGTTCTTCTTTAAAATAATTTGGAATGTGTGTGTGTTGTGGCATCCATTCCGTGCAATTTTATTTCTCTGATTTTAATCTTTACCTATGAATTGGGGTATTTAGAAGGGGTGTTACAATCTGAGGCAACCGTTTCGAGGCAACAGGATCTTTAGACAGGAGGGCGACCTCTAAGACACCCTATACTTGATGACCACGTCGAGGCAACCAGTGAGGCGTACCCTAAGAGTGGCATGTGCATGTGTGTTGTTTTTCAGTTAATGTTTATCTTTGAACATGCATTTGTGAGCTACGGATTGATTTTATTTTTCATACATTCTTTCATGCATTTAACAGTTAGGGGTGCGGAAAATAAATTGCGGAAATGTAAATCTAACTATTACAAGGCGCGGGTCTATACATCGCCAAAAGACAAAAACCCGTTTTGGTAAATAAGTGCGAGAATTTAAATAAAGCGGTAAAAATCCCTAATTAACTATTACATACTATGTACAGATACATAAATATAAAATAAGAAAATAAATACGCGCGAAAGAAAGAATCGGGAGCGTCCTAAGGATGTTGACCCTTTTAAGAAAAGAATTGAATTTTTTGTCTTTTTTTGTAATTAATGAAATTAAAACTAATAACTAATTAATTAATTAATTAAGAAAATGATATTTTTGTGTTTTTATGTTTTTAATGAAATAAAATAAAAAGGAATTAAAATTAAAAGTTAATAAAATCTAATTCTAAATTTATTTTAGTTATTAAAAAAACGATTAAAATTGCCTAATTAAACTAATTAATTAATTATAATTTAATTACAAAACAATGAATTAAAGTGAAATTAATAAATAAGAATAAAAATATTAGTTTTTTTGATTTTTTTGTTTATGAAAATAATTATCTATGAATTAAATAATAATAATAGTTAATAATAATAATTAGTTAAAAGAAAATAAAAAAGGAAAAGAAAACAAAAGAAAATATGAAAGAACCATGGGGGTGTTGGCCCAGGTATGGAGGTTTGAGGAAGCAATATGGCTCAATAAGCTTAAGCCTTTGTTGACTTTAGGAATTGTCTGTACGTGCTTTGACTTGGAGCATGGTATCCAGCATCTCATAGCCCCTGGATTGATCTTTGAGGCCACTTGGCGCATGATCGTTTGACGCACATGGTGGAAAGCCTTTGTGAAACCTGCACAGGAACATGTTATGGAAAAATAGAAATAAGCATTTGGGGGACCTGGGATGTTGATGGAGTGCTTGGAAGTAGTTGAATCTAGCTAGATCAGGTCTTTCGAGCTTGACAACTTCAAGGAAATTTTTGCAATTTTGGGGCGTTCTCTAGGCTGTGTGTATTTATTGGGAAGCTTGCCTATATGCTTTTGAATGAGTATCAATCAGAATTATGGTCATTAAGCCTTTGCACTTATGTTTGAGATTTTGCCATAACCTCCATTTAAACAACTTGCCATTTTTGTGAAAATTTGAATTTCTATGCCCATACTAGGATGTACACGAATTTGAAAGGTGAATGATGGTGTATCAAAGCTATTCAACACAAAATATATCCCTCCATTAATTTCTTTGATTTTTATTTGAATTTTAAAGATTTAAAATGAATTAAATCAAATAAAATTAAATAAAAATGGAAAAATAATTTTAAATCTTGAACTAAATTGTGGGACACGTGGGAGGCATGGCCAAGCTGAAACAAGTGGAAAAAGTGGGCCCCTTTTGTCAAAAATGAAGTTTCAAGGATAGTTGACTTTGGCCATTTCACAAAAATTTCCCAACTTCTCCAATGCATATCTTGCTCAATTTTGAAGCTATGAACATGTTCGTGGACATTTTGGAAAGGTCTTGAAGTCCTCTAACCAATGCCTTTGGTCCCATGTCATTTTGATTTACCAATCTCAAGTTATGGTCTTTGACTTAAAGTGCCTTTTTGTTGACTTTTGAAAATGACCTATAATGTTGAAATTGATAACTTTTTGTGAGAGCATTTCTTGGACTTGGAATGTGAAGATGAGTTGTAGGAAATGTCCTCCCCTTCAAAATGAGCATTGGATGGTATTTTTCTGATGAACCATGAAAAGGTTATGCTTTGGTCAAGTTACAGTTGACTTTTCAACTGTCCAAAAATGGAAACTTTTGCATCTTGATGATTTTTGAGCCATGCTTGTGAAATCATGGTCAAGATTTGACCAAATGATGATTGTGGCTTCAAAATGAGATGTTGACCAAAAATTTGACTTTTGACTGCCAAATGACCATTTTGCCCCTGCAGTTGATTGTGAAGCAATTAGGGTTTTTGACTGTGCAACTTGATCTTGTGAGCCTTGAAACTTGACATGTAGGTGCTTGACAATGTGTATAGGCATATGTGACTTGATTGAGCCTTTGAAAACCTCAACTTCCTTGCAGGAACCAAAACCCTAATTTGACTGGCTTAGGAGGGTGTTTGAACTGTGCAACCCTTGAGTAGACTTGAGCAAATTTAGGTGATGCTTGTCAAAACTTTAAAGAATATGGGAGGGCAAATTTTGGGGTACAACAGTTTCCCCTGTTTAATCTTCTTAGACCTGAGGATGTAGATTGGCTTGTGTGCCTTTCGTGATCCGAGGGTGGAAGATGATTGAACACTAGAGTGCCCAGAAATTTGCACTCACATAGTAGAGTATCAGCAGTGTGATGTCGGGAATGGGCTTACAGATGCCATTTGGAGAGATGGTGGATAGGAGGATGGGCTTATAGATGCCATCGGGAGCTGTGGCAGAACATTGTCGGGAATGGGCTTATAGATGCCATTTGGAGACTGTTGGTATGTGGATGGGCTTATAGATGCCATCTAGGTGTCGATCGCGTAAGAGATTCCTTAGCGAGAACTTGCATACCTGAGAAAGATAATTTCCTGGCCTGTTACAGGTGTTGATCCTCACTCAGTCGCTCACAGACATGCCCTGGCTAGATACAGGTATCGAATCAGGAACTTCAAAAGGTTGATGGGTTGTCTCTACTGACAGGTTATCTCAGAAAAATCTTTAGGATTTAACTGAACCAGAGGAGGTTTTGTCTTTCTTGACGAGTTGTCTCTTTGGACGGGTTGTCTTCATGGACGGGTTGTCTTCAATGACGAGTGATCTTCAATGACGAGTTGTCTTCAATGACGAGTCGTCTTCAATGACGAGTTGTCTTAAATGACGAGTTGTCTTCAATGACGAGTTGTCTTAAATGACGAGTTGTCTTCAATGACGAGTTGTCTTCAATGACGAGTTGTCTTCAATGACGAGTTGTCTTCAATGACGAGTTGTCTTCAATGACGAGTTGTCTTCAATGACGAGTTGCCTTCAATGACAAGTTGTCTTCAATGACGAGTTGTCTTAAATGACGAGTTGTCTTCAATGACGAGTTGTCTTCAATGACGAGTTGTCTTAAATGACGAGTTGTCTTCAATGACGAGTTGTCTTCAATGACGAGTTGTCTTCAATGACGAGTTGTCTTCAATGACGAGTTGTCTTCAATGACGAGTTGTCTTCAATGACGAGTTGTCTTAAATGACGAGTTGTCTTCAATGACGAGTTGTCTTCAATGACGAGTTGTCTTTAATGACGAGTTGTCTTCAATGACGAGTTGTCTTTAATGACGAGTTGTCTTCAATGACGAGTTGTATTCAATGACGAGTTGTCTTTGATGATGAGTTGTCTTCAATGACGAGTTGTCTTCAATGACGAGTTGTCTTAAATGACGAGTTATCTTCAATGACGAGTTGTCTTCAACGATGGGTTGTCTTCAATGACGAGTTGTCTATAATGACGGGTTGTCTTCAATGACGAGTTGTCTTAAATGACGAGTTGTCTTCAATGACGAGTTGTCTTAAATGATGAGTTGTCTTTAATGACGAGTTGTCTTAAATGACGAGTTGTCTTCAATGACGAGTTGTCTTCAATGACGAGTTGTCTTCAATGACGAGTTGTCTTCAATGATGAGTTGTCTTCAATGACGAGTTGTCTTAAATGACGAGTTGTCTTCAATGACGAGTTATCTTAAATGACGAGTTGTCTTCAATGATGAGTTGTCTTCAATGAAGAGTTGTCTTCAATGACGAGTTGTCTTCAATGACGAGTTGTCTTCAATGACGAGTTGTCTTAAATGATGAGTTGTCTTCAATGACGAGTTGTCTTAAATGACGAGTTGTCTTCAATGACGAGTTGTCTTCAATGACGAGTTGTCTTCAATGACGAGTTGTCTTCAATGACGAGTTGTCTTCAATGACGAGTTGTCTTCAATGACGAGTTGTCTTCAATGACGAGTTGTCTTCAATGACGAGTTGTCTTAAATGACGAGTTGTCTTCAATAACGAGTTGTCTATAATGACGGGTTGTCTTAAATGACGAGTTGTCTTAAATGACGAGTTGTCTATAATGACGGGTGTCTATAACGACGGGTTGTCTATAATGACGGGTGTCTATAATGACGGGTGTCTATGACGACGGGTGTCTATGACAACAGGTGTCTATGACGACGGGTGTCTATAATGACGGGTGTCTATGACGACGGGTGTCTATAATGACGGGTTGTCTTCAATGACGAGTTGTCTTACATGACGAGTTGTCTATAATGACGGATTGTCTTCTTTGACTTTAGGAAGTAATTTAACTGGACCTGTCTTCTTTGACTGGATGAGCATCAGAAAAACCTTTGGGATTTAACTGGACTTGTCTTCTTTGACTGGATTTGTCTTCTTTGACTGGATTTGTCTTTTTTGACTGGATTGGTCTCTTTTGACTGTATTTGTCTACTTTGACATAGCTGATTATTTAACTGTATCCTTCCTGAAAGGTAAAGGTCAGTCGTATGCAATGCATGATATGGATCAAGCAATGATGTTCTTGACATAAATGAGATTGTATGACATGATGCGCATATGCATGATGTGATATTTATGAATGTATCTTCGTCGGGGAAAGTAAATCATTGACGCATGCCGGGAAGTTGAATCCTAGGCTGATGTTGAAGAACAGAGTTCTTCGTTTCCGCTGGGGATGATGATTACAAGAATAAACCGGTAGGAGAAGACGACTCCGTTGGGGAATAAACTTGTTGAAGAGATTACTCTGCGGGGAATTACTCTGTGGGAAGAGATACTTCGCTGAGATTTGGTGATAACTTCGCTGGGGATTCCATTGAGAAGTTATGTTGAGGAATTTGATGAACTCCGCTGGGGATAGGAAGAACTTCGTCGAGGACGATCTTTCCGTGGTAATTAGCTGAGGATAACCCAGTTATAGGCTCTGGTGGAGAATGACCTTTGAATAAAGCCGGGGAGATGCTTTTGCGCTCTGCAGGGGATTAGCTTCCAGAATCTACTGGGGATAAGCTTCCAGAATCTACTGGGGAGATTGATTCAACTTTCCTGGGGAGACTTTTGGACTGTACTGGGGAATGGCCCCACTGGATGTCTGTATTCCGCCAGGGAACAATCTTATATTAAGACTATCGGGGATGCTTGCTGAGGAATATTTGTATACTCCGCTGGGGAATGTTGAGATTTTCTGGGGATACCCAACTTCCTTAAGGCTGACAGTAGACTAACTTTGCTTGGGGAGAGTATCGCTGACTTACTGGAGATATTGTGCCTTTTCGGGGCTGATTGGAGACCAACTCTGCTCGGGGGAGAGTGTTGCTGAATCTTGTCTTACTCTGCGGGGAGTGAAGGTGTCTTGATCATGTTCTTCAGCTGAACCTACTTTGGTACCTTGATTGACAGAGCAGCCAGATCGCTTAGACAGTTCTTATTGCCCCAGTTTCTGTGGGAGAAGGTACCTGTGGAGGTCTTGATTGACAAATCTTCTTCTGGTAGACAAGTGACGGGATGCCGGGACATAGTCGTACGCTTTTGATCCCTAACTTTTGCCTGGACCGCCTTTTTGGGTTTTCAGTCCACCGGGATACCCATTTTTGCCCAAGCCGCCTTTTCAGGTTTTCGACTTGCCGGGTGTACAGATTTTTTTCATTTCATCCCTTATTTTGCCCGAACCCTTTTGGTTCGCCGGAAAGCCCTTCTTTTTGCCTAGGTGCGTCAACCTAGCGGGTCTTTGATTATGCGCAGTATTTTTTCGACTATGTTCGTGCTCTTAGGATGTAGGGAGGTGCCCTTGTCATTAGTGTTGCGTTGCCCTACTACCAGAAGATCTTCGTTTGATCGTCCAATGCTCCAAGTGATCCAGATGGAGATTTGCCCCAAGTTGGTTGGCCTTTTGAGAGATTCTCCGAATCTTGACTTAACTGCCCCAGATGATAGACCATGATCATGTCTGCCCCTTGGTTGGAAGTACTTTTGTTTACTTAGATATTCGTCGTGCGAATTTCTCTGCAGTTCGAACAAATAGTCATATGCAAACAGTGTTATATCAAGAATTCAAAGCTTATGTCTGTCTTGAAATTTTTGAAAATGCATTTTCAGTAAAACAAGCAAATTTTGTAAAATGTGATGTCAACTCAAGATTTTACAGCGAGCCTTAAGGAGTCAGGATACCTTTGTAATAGTATGCTTTCGAACTAACCCATGCTTCAGCTAGGACTTTTTAAGGGTTATAACGTGGCCTGGTTCACGGTTTAATAAACAAAGGATAAAGGCTCAAATTATATTTGTACCCACCCGCTCTTCGTGATGTTCTTCAAACCTAAACTCAGTTGATCGTGCGTTAGACCTTGTTCGAGTCTTTGTCCTAATATTCCCATGATGGTTTGGATGTTGACATTTTATTTTGAATAGGCGGTCATTTCCTTGTTGAGGGTTTGCAGGTCCTCTTTTCTTTTTGATTTCGTTATCCCTGTTTTTTACCTGAACTGTTTCTTTTGTGATTACAGTCAGCGGGATGCCCCAGTTTTGTAAGTCTCCTTCATAAGTTTTGACTTAATGGGCGTTTATTTTAAGGGATAATGACTGCCTGTCTTTATGATTATTCAGAACCATCACTGTCTTTTGCTTTGTAAGGACCTCTTTGGTGCCATTTGTTGTGCACTTGGATCAACTGAGAGAACTACCCTGCCCCAAGTTATGGTTAAGGGTTTAATTTTTTTGTGAAAAGAAAACTCCTACTTCTTTGGCTCAACAGAGGGGGTAACGAGGGATTATCTTCCTTATAACTCCAGTGTTTAGGATTTGAAACAATGCTTGTACCTCATCAGCAGGGTCTGTTCAAAAGCATACGGTAAATTATGGTATCGTTTTCGTCATCCTCCCTCAAGAGGCTTAGAATTTTTCAATCAAGAGTTGATCATCACAAAAATATGAAAACAGTTTGCGTATAGTGAATACGAAATAATTACTTCAAAACAGACATGTGTAATGCATTAATGAAATAACAACGTTTGCCATGACAATAATTGTTTGAACAATCAAAAGAAAATTACAACTTGAAAATTCTAATGGACAAAAAGTCTTCTCGTCTCAGGACTTGTCACTTAAAATGGTGAATCCTGCGGGGATGGTAGAAGAACTCAGCCTGACCCTCTTGGGTGAAATCCACTGCTCCTTAATTAATCAGGTCCTGGACCTTGTTCTTCAGAGCCCAGCAGTCGGCAGTGTCATGTCCAGGACTATCAGAGTGGTATGCACATCTTTTGTTGGGATGATAGTTAGGAGC
The DNA here is from genome assembly GCA_948472305.1 of Vicia faba. NCBI lineage: Eukaryota > Viridiplantae > Streptophyta > Magnoliopsida > Fabales > Fabaceae > Vicia > Vicia faba. The sequence continues at coordinate 981,005,396 of OX451738.1, forward strand.
AGAGATGTTTGGATTCCGGGGAGGAGCCCTTAGTGTAATCAGATTCAATCTCAACAGGTGTTGTAAAGCTTGAAACAGCGACACGTTGAGCTGGGTGAATTGCCTCCTGGGCTTGTTTGGCTTACTCTGATCAACCTGTTGCTCTGGGCGAGGTTGTGGTTGGACCTGTGAAGTGGTAGCAATTTGGAGAGGTTTATTCTTCACCATACCAGACTCTTGTCCTCTTGGAAGCTGATCAATGACCTGGTCCCTGACTTGGACTGGTTGCTTCATGTTGTATATGTCTTGATGAAGCTGACTGATCATGGTCCTCAACTCTTCCTGCTCCCGAGCTAAGCCTTGGATGAGAGCCATTTTCCCCAGCATCTGGGTTCTCATTGTATCTACCTCAGCTTGCAGACGTTTCAGTCGTTCGTCCTTATCATCTTCAGGACTTTTCTTGGCCAAATTCCCCATGAGGAGTGTCCTCAACTCTTCCTGCCCCTTGGATAGGCTTAGGAAGATCTCCCTGAACTGAGTCTCTTTAGCATGAAGACCCTGGTTATCTTGTTGGGAAGCCATTGCTGAAATAAACAGCGAAGAAGGTAAGTGACCTGTAACAAGGGTACCTGTAATGCAATGATATGTATGATATGCATGCAATGTTTTCAAGGATCTTGCGGGGTAAACAAGAAAGATTGTTAGAACTTGAATTTTGTAGCTTGATTGAAGGAACTTCATTTTGTTGAGAATCCTTCTTCAAGAGTCAAGGCTCACCATATCGAGTGGGTCATAGCCCCTGACGACCTCGGCTAGAGGAAAATAAATCCCCTTTGCCCCTTTTGCTAGACACTTTGATTCATCATGACCTGCATCACAGACCCTTGAGATCCTTGAAATGGATTAGTCCTTATGAAGGATATATGCAATGGTATGATGTTATGCTATGCATAGAGTGATGTAAATAGGCCCTGTGATGAGTCCCAATTAAGGACTGTAAACAAAACCTGCAAGGAACCCATGTTGTTAGATAACAAGTATGCAAGTAGTTCAAGTATGAAGGCACACAAGTCACACAAAAGAGCCCTTAGATTTCAGGCCAGCATGAAGTTTAGGTACTACCCTCTTGAAGTTGGTGGGCTCAAAACCTGTCCTATCAAAAGTAACCGGGTTCTAAGGAGCTCAATATCATAGGGTTGTTTTCTATGTTCATTGTTTTGATTTAGCCACTGAACTGGCGATCAAAATATTCCAAGAAAACAACCCTCAATGAGTGTAGTATCGAGTATCAACCAACTTCGGACTGCACCAAAGTCAGTCATCTCACTACCCCTAAAGAGGCCAGGATGGTCAAGTAAGGTTCCTAAGGTCAGTTGATGCTTCACGACACCATGCGGCGGCCCCGTACTCTTCTTGACTTGACTCAAGGGTTACCGGTACTCACCAAAGTGCCACATCAACGTAGCAAACTTCTTCAACCATGTCGGTATACCCCGCACAGTTCCCTCACAGTTTGTTGCTACTTTCTAAAAGGTATCCCCCAGATCCGAGTTAGGATCTATGAAATTCCCAAAACAGGCCTACAATATTAAATCAAGCAAAGCAAGCAATTGAAAACATGATGATGGCCTATTCCTAAGGTACACCCCACTTAAAAGTTTCCCCAGCAGAGTCGCCAGTTCTGTGATCGGTGGAAATGAGAACTGACTGTTTTTAGCTGGTTTCATGAAATGTCGCGGTAAGCAAGAGTCGCCACCGTCTTTTATTTTCTCCAATATGGAAAGGACAAAAGCACAGCAATATTCCTTATGAGAACGTTTCTCGGTTCGGGAGGTAGATTTATAGAAAGGGAAGGTGTTAGCACCCTTTCTATCTGTGGTTATCCACGGGCTCTTAGGTACTTCCTCTTATGTTTTCAAAATTTGTTTGCTTTTCAAGTGTGTGTGGGTTTTGAAAAAGTTTCGTTTGAAAAATTTCTAAGTAACTCTTGTATCTGTCCTCAAGAGTGTACGAAAAATTTGTTTGAAAACTTCTGAAAGTGTGAGTGCGAAAAGTGGTTTTTGTTTGTTTTGAAAAGAGCAAGTACTTAAGAGAATTCTACCTACTCTAAGGAATTAGGCTGTGTAAGAGTCCTTTAGATAGTGCTATCCCACCATTGAGAGGTAGGTAGCACCATCGTTGGAGTTATTCGGGTCAATTCGATTATCGGGACATGTGTGGTCACTGAAGCAATAGTAGGACACCTTAGAAGTAACCCTAATGTCCTAGATCCTTTTTTTATCTGAGGCAACCGTTTCGAGGCAACAGGATCTTTAGACAAGAGGGCGACCTCTAAGACACCCTATACTTGATGACCACGTCGAGGCAACCAGTGAGGCGTACCCTAAGAGTGGCATGTGCATGTGTGTTGTTTTTCAGTTAATGTTTATCTTTGAACATGCATTTGTGAGCTACGGATTGATTTTATTTTTCATACATTCTTTCATGCATTTAACAGTTAGGGGTGCGGAAAATAAATTGCGGAAATGTAAATCTAACTATTACAAGGCGCGGGTCTATACATCGCCAAAAGACAAAAACCCGTTTTGGTAAATAAGTGCGAGAATTTAAATAAAGCGGTAAAAATCCCTAATTAACTATTACATACTATGTACAGATACATAAATATAAAATGAGAAAATAAATACGCGTGAAAGAAAGAATCGGGAGCGTCCTAAGGGTGTTGACCCTTTTAAGAAAAGAATTGAATTTTTTGTCTTTTTTTGTAATTAATGAAATTAAAACTAATAACTAATTAATTAATTAATTAAGAAAATGATATTTTTGTGTTTTTATGTTTTTAATGAAATAAAATAAAAAGGAATTAAAATTAAAAGTTAATAAAATCTAATTCTAAATTTATTTTAGTTATTAAAAAAAAGATTAAAATTGCCTAATTAAACTAATTAATTAATTATAATTTAATTACAAAACAATGAATTAAAGTGAAATTAATAAATAAGAATAAAAATATTAGTTTTTTTGATTTTTTTGTTTATGAAAATAATTATCTATGAATTAAATAATAATAATAATAATAGTTAATAATAATAATTAGTTAAAAGAAAATAAAAAAGGAAAAGAAAACAAAAGAAAATATGAAAGAACCATGGGGGTGTTGGCCCAGGTATGGAGGTTTGAGGAAGCAATATGGCCCAATAAGCTTAAGCCTTTGTTGACTTTAGGAATTGCCTGCACGTGCTTTGACTTAGAGCATGGTATCCAGCATCTCATAGCCCCTGGATTGATCTTTGAGGCCACTTGGCGCATGATCGTTTGACGCACATGGTGGAAAGCCTTTGTGAAACCTGCACAGGAACATGTTATGGAAAAATAGAAATAAGCATTTGGGGGACCTGGGATGTTGATGGAGTGCTTGAAAGTAGTTGAATCTGGCTAGATCAGGTCTTTCGAGCTTGACAACTTCAAGGAAATTTTTGCAATTTTGGGGTGTTCTCTAGGCTGTGTGTATTTATTGGGAAGCTTGCCTATATGCTTTTGAATGAGTATCAATCAGAATTATGGTCATTAAGCCTTTGCACTTATGTTTGAGATTTTGCCATAACCTCCATTTAAACAACTTGCCATTTTTGTGAAAATTTGAATTTCTATGCCCATAATAGGATGTACACGAATTTGGAAGGTGAATGATGGTGTATCAAAGCTATTCAACACAAAATATATCCCTCCATTAATTTCTTTGATTTTTATTTGAATTTTAAAGATTTAAAATGAATTAAATCAAATAAAATTAAATAAAAATGGAAAAATTAATTTTAAATCTTGAAATAAATTGTGGGACACGTGGGAGGCATGGCCAAGCTGAAACAAGTGGAAAAAGTGGGCCCCTTTTGTCAAAAATGAAGTTTCAAGGATAGTTGACTTTGGCCATTTCACAAAAATTTCTCAACTTCTCCAATGCATATCTTGCTCAATTTTGAAGCTATGAACATGTTCTTGGACGTTTTGGAAAGGTCTTGAAGTCCTCTAACCAATGCCTTTGGTCCCATGTCATTTTGATTTACCAATCTCAAGTTATGGTCTTTGACTTAAAGTGCCTTTTTGTTGACTTTTGAAAATGACCTATAATGTTGAAATTGATAACTTTTTGTGAGAGCATTTCTTGGACTTGGAATGTGAATATGGGTTGTAGGAAATGTCCTCCCCTTCAAAATGAGCATTGGATGGTATTTTTCTGATGAACCATGAAAAAGTTATGCTTTGGTCAAGTTACAGTTGACTTTTCAACTGTCCAAAAATGGAAACTTTTGCATCTTGATGATTTTTGAGCCATGCTTGTGAAATCATGGTCAAGATTTGACCAAATGATGATTGTGGCTTCAAAATGAGATGTTGACCAAAAATTTGACTTTTGACTGCCAAATGACCATTTTGCCCCTGCAGTTGATTGTGAAGCAATTAGGGTTTTTGACTGTGCAACTTGATCTTGTGAGCCTTGAAACTTGACATGTAGGTGCTTGACAATGTGTATAGGCATATGTGACTTGATTGAGCCTTTGAAAACCTCAACTTCCTTGCAGGAACCAAAACCCTAATTTGACGGGCTTAGGAGGGTGTTTGAACTGTGCAACCCTTGAGTAGACTTGAGCAAATTTAGGTGATGCTTGTCAAAACTTTGAAGAATATGGGAGGGCAAATTTTTGGGGTACAACAGTCAGCATCTGAAGCCTTGACATTTTTACTTTGGATGTGCCCTCATGGGTAGTTTTGAGAGTGTCCCAAACCTCCTTGGCCAGTTCACATTGATGTACTAGTCTGAATATGTTTCTATCAATTCCATTGAACAAGGCATTTAATGCTTTGGAGTTACCCAGGGCTAACTCATCTTCTTCTTTGCTCCATTCTTCCTCAGGTTTCAGACTGGTTGACCCATCTTTCCCAGTTATGGTGGGATGGTTCCATCCTTTGTCAGCAGCTCTCCAAGCCTTTTTGTCCAGTGATTTTTAGAAGGCAATCATACGAGGTTTCCAGTAGTCATAATTTGATCCATCTAGAATGGGTGGTCTGTTTCCAAAACCTCCTTCTTTGTCTATAGCGCCAGAAAATAATATCCCTAGATCTCACCCAGTAAGACAGGCAGGGTGCCTGCTCTGATACCAATTGAAATTCTGGCAGCAGATACTTAATGTCACAGTGAATGTTATTTACACTGTATCTGACTTTCTTCAAGACAGTAAATCTAAAAGCAGTAAAGAACACAGTCAATTGTTTACCCAGTTCAATGTGTAACAACACCTACTCTGGGGGCTACCAAATCAGGGAGGAAATTCACTATAAGAGATATTAATTCAGGAATAAACCAACCAGTTTATCTCCTTCACTTAAGACCTACCCAATGCAACTTCAATCTAAGTTCAACTTAAACCTGAGTTCCTACTCACTCCCCCTCAATCACAGCAGTGATACTAAACAATTGACTAATGAAATTATGAAGACACTCTTCAAAACATACACTTGATTGTGCTTCACATCTTTTAATCAAGTAACACAAACACTCGTGCTTCAAAGCTTTGAGTGATACACAAACCTAACTTGACTTTGCTTCAAAGCTTTAATCAAGTGACACAAACACTCGTGCTTCAAAGATTTGAGTGATACACAACCCTTACAATCAAATCCTACTCCAAGTCATTTATCACAATGATAATTGCTTGGATTACAGTAGTTACAACTATGCAGTCCCTTATTGATCTTCTGTCAAAAAGTATCTTTCACCAACAGTCTTCATGATGAATATATAGCCAACTATTCTTCTGTTAGGGCTTCCACGAAAATAGCTAGGGTTAATTAGGGTTAACCTCAAGACTTGGTCATAGGACTTTAACAACCAGATTAGGGTTAAGCAAAGTTAACCTAAGTCCACGTGAGAATCTGATTTGGACTGAATAAACCAGATTCCTGAAAATTCTCAGAAATAATAAATCTGCACAAATGTTAGTTCAGTACAGGATGTCTTAACATTGGTTATGACAACAAGAATCCTGTTTACTGATTTTGGTAGAATGCAATAAATATGATCATTGCATAATGATCAGCTAAACACTTATATTGAGCAGCTCCTGTATGACATTCTTTTTCTGTAGAATGTACCTTGTGTCCCAGAATGTTATGACATCAGTCATGACATTCACATAACTGGTTTTACCAAAAAACATGCCAACAACCAAACACTTACAGTAAGAAACCACATATGTCTTACATAAAGATTTGGGGTTGTGAAGTTTATGTGAAACAACAAATTTCGACTAAGATTGAGCCCAAATCTGACAAATGCTTCTCTGTGGGGTATCCTAAAGAAACAAGAGGGTATTACTTCTATAATCCTTCTGAGGGAAAAGTGTTTATCGCTAAAACTAGAGTTTTTATGGAAAAGGACTTTATTTCAAAAGGAATCAGTGGGAGAAAAGTAGAGCTTAAAGAAATTCAAGAATCACAAAGCATTGATATACCTATGGAGGAATTAGAGCAGGAAACACAAGAAGTTGTGGAAGACCAACCTGCTCAAGTAGAAAAAGATCAGCGTAGGTCAAGCAGGATACGTCATCAACCTGATAGATATGGATATCTCATAAGTGATCGGTGATGTATTACTCATAGGTTAAGATGAATCGGTGACCTACCAAGAGGCCATAACTGGTCTTGAGTCTGAGAAATGGCTAGAGGCCATGAAATCTGAAATGGATTCCATATACACAAACCAGGTTTGGACCTTGGTAGAGCCTCCTATAGGAGTTAACCCTATATGATGCAAGTGGGTCTTCGAAAAGAAGACTAATATGGATTTTAAGTTACATACATATAAGGCAAGACTGGTTACAAAAGGATATAAACAAATTTATAGGGTTGACTATGATGAAACATTTTCACTAGTTGCAATGCTTAAATATGTTCAGATTTTACTTGTTATCACTGCATATCATGATTATGAAATATGGTAGATGGATGTCAATGCTACTTTCCTTAATGGGAACCTTCTTGAGAATGTGTAAAGGACACAACCTGAAGGATTTGACATACTAGAAGAACCCCAAAAGATATGCAAGTTATAGCAATCAATCTATGGATTGAAGCAAGCTTCTAGAAGCTGGAATCTTCGTTTTGATGAAATAGTAAAACAATATGGATTCAGCGAGAATGAAGATGAGGCTTGTGTCCACAAGAAGGTTAGTGTGATCATGATCATCTTCCTGATATTATATGTAGATGACATATTACTCATTCAAAACAATGCCGTTACCTTGCAACAAGTAAAGACTTGGTTGGGGAAATAATTTTCTATGAAGGACCTAGGTGAAGCCGCCTATATATTAGGAATCAAGATTGTAATACTGTGGGAGAGCTTACTTGGGTTTTGCATTTTATTACAAATGCTACGGATAGCAAGAGTCGCCATCGACTTTTCTTTTATCCAATAAAGGAAAGGGTGAAAAGAACAGAAAAGACCTTTGAGAATTTTTCTTGAGTACGGTGGGTAGATTATGAAAAGGGAAGGTGTTGACACCATTTTCATCCGTATTTATCTACGGTCTCTTAATCGCTATCTCACTTTGAAATGCTTTATGTTTGTGTATGTTTGCAAATATTTTTGAAAATGCCTAAATACGGCAATTTTGAAATGATTCTCGTATCATTAAGAATATATATAAAATGTTTGTCTGAAAAATATTTGGATGAAAGTGTTTGTTTTGGAAAGTGTGTTTGAGAAATGCCAATGTAAGGCAATTTGCTTTATAATAACCCTTGTATCAGTCCTCAAGAGTGTTTATAAAGTGTTTTTAAAATAGTTGTTTTAAATGTGTGAGGTGTGAAAATGGTTTTAGTTTGTGAGCAAGCGATTACGAGCGATCTACCTACACAAAGAGCATTTGTTCCTTTCCTCCTCCTTTAGATAGTGCTATTCTACTATTAGTTAATAGGAAGCCCTATTATTGGATGTGAGGGACAGGCGTGGGTCATCGTACAGTCATAGTAGGCAACTTGTAAGATGCTTTAGCAATTGTTGTAAGGGACTAAGATCGTTTACCAAAGGCAACATCGAAGGGTCATTGAGAAACTACAATCTTATAACCGAGGGTCTTTGCTAAAGTATCCGACGTTCAAGGGACATGACCGCTTATATCCGAGGCAACTAGTGAGGTTAACTCTAGACGTGTATGTGTGCTAAGTGTTTTAATTTCAAGTATTTATCTTTGAGATTAGGTTTTCTAATTATTGATTTTAATCTTGCCATGCAAACCCTAATTACTAACAATAATAAGGAAAGTTGTAAATTGCAGAAATTAAATGTCATACGCTATTACAACGCTTCAGGGATGGGGGTTACAAGTTTATAAATGGGGGAGGAAAGCAATAAACCCTATCTATTATAAACTTTTGACAGTCACATAATTCTTTTAATGCGAAAAATAAACAAGTGCACGAAGATGGAAAAAGGGGGAAAATGTAAAAACCCTAAAAATTCTAAGTATTTTAAGAAAATATTTATTTGTTTCTGATCTGACCTGATCAGAAATGGACCGTCACAGCTGGCTCCGAGCAGAAAGCTTTTTTTGAACGAGGTGGGGGGGGTACCTGCAAGACACTCCGATGCTGAAGTAAGTAGGAGTACGAGCAGATAATAGCAAGTTGAGGTTAGAATGATGAATACCTGACCCTCTGGAAACAGAGGGTATTTATAGCCCCCAGCGCTGGGCCAAGGTTCCTCCATTGGGCCGGGCGGATTTGGCCCAATGGAGGAACTGCCAGGTTCTACGTGGGTAGTGGGGACCCGCACGTGGTCCCCTTCCTGGATGTTCTGCGTGAAGTGTGGGCGGACGGAGACGCGGTCTTTCCGGAGTATCGTTGGGGGAACGGTGGACTGAGTCTGCCCTAGCTGGGATGCTCGAGACCACGTCGAGCTGGACAGCAGGGTGCCGAGCTCGCCGCCAGGACGTCGAGCTGGACAGCAGGGTGTCGCGCTGGGCGTCAGGACGTGGATTTGGACAGCGGGATGTCGAGCTGGACATCAGGATGTCGGGCACGGATGTGACCCATTTGCTCGGCATGGTCCTCAGTAAGTCCCTTTGGATTAGGCCTTAGTAATGCTTTTGGGCCTGTCGGGCCCAGTCCAGAACAGGAGCCCCCCAAGTCGTGGTTCCTTTGCGATGAGCCATGACTTGAACCCAAGTTATTCCCTCGCTGAGGTCTCGTGCCCGGGATAGAGGTGTGGGCCCTCGAGGGGCCTCCTCGTGTCGTGCTCGGAGACGTCCTCGGAGGTGGATGCGCGGAGGATCCTTACCGGGCGCGTCGGTCGAGCACACGAGGTATCTTTCGGGAACTGTGCCGCCACCCTATGGGGGTAGGGCCATCATTGCGTTGGGAGCAGCGCGTCGAGGAGATGGAGTCCGTGGTTGCCCGAGGTGACGTTTGGTATTCCACGTCATCACTATAAATAGGAACCTTGGGCCCCATAATACGTTTTCTGCTCTCTGCTGCTGCTCTTCCAGACTTTCTCCAGTTGCGACTTCTCGTCACAGATTCTTCCATTTCGTAGCCAGATCCCACTCTTTGATCCAAGTAAGTGATCTACCTTCTTCATTTTTCCGTTTAGAATGCATGATTTCTGGCGTTTGTAGATGTTTTAGGACCATGCGTGTGGGATTAGCCCGGTAAACTCGTGCTCAGCCCGACACATTCATGTCTAGGACCGGCAAATGCATGTTTGTGGCCGGCACATTCATAGTTTAGGTGATAAACTTCAGGGCTGCCCGGAGTCTTCATGATCCAGGGCGCCTGATTCATGATCGCGCCCGGTATGTTCATGGTCTTGGCCGTGGGCTTCATGGTGCGGCTCGCCATGTTCATACCTCGGGTCGACATGCTTGCAGAGTGGCCGCGCAGTTGGTTTGAGGAAGAACACCGGGTTCAGGATGTCGGGGAGGCAACCATTTGGGAAAAGGACTTATGTAGTCGTGTATGGGACGACATGATTTTGTCGAGCGTAGGACTTCGTGCTCAACTGACTGGTTTCCCGTGCTCTGCAGGTAACCATGGCGGACGAGCCGAGCTCCTCCGGACGCCGCGACCGCGAAGAACGGAGTGCCGACGAGTCGGTCACCCTGATTGATACTGTGACCGACCCATTGCTGGAATGGGTGGGCGTCGAGCCGCGGGGGATAGCGTCGGTATATAGTCGGGATGACCGACATCTATTCGCTGTCATTGAAGAGGGTCAAGACCAGCCCGGCTTCCAACAAAACTTCGTAGTCATGATTCCGTCAACCCGTGCAAGGATTTGCTCGGTTTATCCGAATTACAGCCTCGCGATGTATGAGATCGCGTTCAAAGACCTAGGGCTGCGGCTGCCATTCACTGATTTCCAGGCCGGGGTCTTTATGCACTTGGAGCTGGCCCCGTCCCAGCTACACCCAAACTCTCTCGCCTTCATCCGGGCGTTTGAGTTGACGTGTCGATACCTGAGGATCGGGGCGACCATCCCGCTTTTCTTCCGGATATTTCACCTGCAGCGTCAGTCCCGAGGAGGGAAACATAGCTGGGTCTCCCTGAAGCAGTCGAGGAGGCTCTTTAAGATGTATATGGACTCCGTGAGGGGGTTTAAAGACAAGTGGTACGTGGTACGGCCAGTTACCGACGCTGCTTTAAATTCCCTTTTCGAGGAGGAGGGGCCGGTGAGCGACGATGATGGGGAAACGATGATGGGCGACGATGGGAGCCCTGTGTTGGGTCGTAGGGCTAAAATCCCGGTGTACTGGATGTCCCGGCATTACGAGCATGGGACCGGTTATTACCATACCGCCGCCGGGGACATGTGCTCGGAAGACGAGCGGGCGTACGACACTCTTTGTCGGTTTGTCGACAGTTTCCATCCCGCCCAATGGGTTACGCGGGAAGGGGATGATATCCTGGACAAAGACGGTTACCCGACGTTCGAGTCCCGTCCGATTGACACCAAGGCGCTGGTGGAGTGCCCGACATACAGGCAGGCTGCCCGCCTGTTAGGTTGTTTGTTGCTTGAAATTCTTTATTCGTCATTTACTCATGAAGTTTGCTCGATACTGACTTCTCCTTTATTTTGTGCAGGTACGATGGCTAGCCGACATGAAAGGCTCCTGAAATTATCCTGCGACCAGAGGCGAGGCAGGAGGGTCGTGAAGCCCCCACAGGCGACGAGAATGGGCCCGTCACAAAGTCCAAACGCTCCTCAGTCTGCGAGGGTGGAATCGCCGTCGAGCTCGGGACCCGCGTCGGATCCAGAAGTCGAGGAGATCGACCCCAGTGCCGTTTTGATGCAGCGGAAGAGGACGCGTGTGGAAGGTGGTCCGACTGTCGGTGAGGACGCTGGTGCTGTTAAATCTTTCGCCTTCCCCCCTTGCTTCGAAGAGGCGGGTTTTTTCGAGCGATTCCCTCCGACAGTGGTTGCCCATGAAGCTGCCGCCATAAAAAAGATGAGTAAAGAGGAACGGAAGGCGTATCTGGCCGCCAGCGTGGATGGGCTGGTAAAAATGGCCGAAATGGCTTTGGTGCTATCTGAGGATGGAGGGGATGCTGCCCGTGTTGAAGAACTCGAGCAGGAGAAGGCGGCGCTGACCGCGAGCTCGCGGAAGTTGAAGGTCGCTCTGGAACGCTCCGAGGGGATGTTCCGAGAGCAGACCGCGATACTCGATGCTGAGAGGGAGATGTTGACCCTGGAGAAGGAGAAGTCGGGGAAGTTGACTGAGGAAGGGGAGCTTCTTCGGGCAGACAGGGATCGCCTGGCGGCCGAAGTCAAACGCTTGGGTAAACAGGTCGAGGAAATGAATGCTGCCCTGCAACCTGCCGAAGATGAGCCCGAGGACATAGTAGCTTTGAAGAGTCGGGTGGAGCTGGTCGCCCACATCCGGCTCCTCGAGGTGGACTGCGTCGGTGCCCTGGAGGACGGGTTCAATTCTGCGGTCGGTCAACTCTCCTTGCTAAACCCTAGCCTGGTCACTGAGGGTATCAGTCACACACACCGGATTGTAGATGGCGTGATCGTTCCTCCGCCCGACTCTCTGAACGCCGACAATGATGATTCCGTGGAAGTATGAGTAGGATAGCGGGCCTGCGTGCCCTTGATATTTGTATTCTTTGGGCCTGCGTGCCCGTTTATTGTACTTTATGAACATCGCCGGCCTTCTTGGTCGGTTTACTGTTGTTTTGTCGCCTTCGGGCATTTATATCAATGTTGTTTTACATTTTGGATTTTTTGCCCTTGTTTGAAATCGTACATTTGCATGAATTTTTAGCCTAGGTCACGGGCCCGAGGAGTGCCCGTAAGTGGCTCTGATTTGGCGAGCGAGTCTGCCCGCCCCCGTTTGTATGCGTTCTCGGCCCTATTTCGATTGGCCAGAGTCACCTAAGTGGTGTGCTCGAGGGGAGAGATTTTCTTTTGACCCTTGTAGATGGCCCGTTATTCTTGATGGAATGTCGGGCTTTTCGGAGCGAAGTTGCTCAGTCGGGCGTGGAGCCCGTTAGGGACGATTCGCCCTTGGCGTGAACTGCCCATCGCGAGCTGGGTGTTCTGCCTTATGAGTACGACGACGGTGGGGCTCGGTATAGCTGTCCACGTCGGGCACTATCGATCGTCATCGTTTACCGCGCGATGCTGTGCCATTTGGTCGTATGTCGGGCTTGTACCTTAGCCTTATACGAAATTGGACGTTTCTCCTCGTTGACCGAGCGCGGGTGCTGCTGGTCGAGGGTCCCAGGTGTTGACAGTTTCTAACTGTAGTACTGCTTTAGCTTAGCAGCATTCCAGGGTCGTGGTAATGGCTCTCCGTCTAACTGCTCGAGGTAGTACGCCCCAGTACCCGTGGTGCCGTGGACGCGGTAAGGTCCTTCCCAGTTCGCGGCCAACTTCCCTTCGCGGGAGTCTTTCTGGTTCCTGCGTAGTACCAGGCTGCCTATTTCGAACTCGCGCTTGATGACCTTGTCATTGTGGCGTAGAGCCACTCGTTGTTTTAGGGTGGCTTCGCGCAGGGCAGCACCCGATCGGATTTCCTCGACAAGGTCGAGTTCATCCCTTAGTGCCTCGTCATTCATTTCTTCATCGAGGGGTTCCTCCGTTCGTCGGGATGGTTCCATGATTTCGACCGGGATGACAGCTTCGGTGTCGTAGGTCAGTCGGAATGGTGTTTCCCCAGTCGTTGAGTGGGATGTGGTGCGGTATGCCCACAGGACGCTGTGGAGCTCCTCGACCCATCCTCTTTTGGCTTCGCCGAGTCGACGCTTGAGCCCTCGGAGGATGACTCTGTTCACAGCTTCGGCTTGCCCGTTGGTCTGAGGGTGCTCGACCGACGTGAAATGTTGTTTGGTCCCCAGTTTGGTGACGAAGTCTCGGAACCCGTGGTCGGTGAACTGGGTACCGTTGTCGGTCACCAGGGCCTGCGGAATTCCGAATGTGGCGAGGACGTTTCTTTTGTAGGAACGGAGGATATTGTGTGAGGTGATTTTTGCGAGTGCCTCGGCCTCGATCCACTTCGTGAAGTAATCCACGGCGACGATTAGAAATTTGTTCGGGTAGGTTCCTTGCACGAAGGGCCCGAGGATGTCCATGCCCCACCAGGCGAACGGCCATGGGGACGACAATGTGTTCAGCTCGTGCGGGCGGGCGAGGTGCATATCCCCGTGCTTCTGGCACTTGTCACATTTTTTCACGTGTTCCTTGGCGTCCTGTTGCATCGTCGGCCAGTAGTATCCTGCTCGGAGGGCTTTCCTTGCCAAGGATTTACCGCCCATGTGCTGGGCGTTGATACCTTCGTGTATCTCCCGCAGTACGTCGGGGATGGCGGACTCGTCGATGCATTTCAGGAGGGGAATGGAGAATCCTCTTCGGTACAGTTTCTGCTCGAGAACAACATAGGAACATGCTCGTCGCTTGATTATGGCAGATTCGGCCTGGTTCAACGGGAGTTCCCCCTTTGTTAGGAAATTATAAATCGGGGTCATCCAAGACGTGGCATCCCCGATGGCGTGGACCTCGACCGTAGTCGAGGGTGGTTCGATACTCGGACGTGCCAGAGATTCCTGGATGACGGATTTATTCTCGCCCTTCTTTCGTGTGCTCGCGAGTTTGGACAATATGTCCGCCCTCGTGTTTTGCTCGCGTGGAACATGAGAAATTTCTGCACGTACGAACTTTGCCATGTGTTTTTTGACTAAGTTCAAGTACTCAATGAGGTTGTCATTTTTGGCCTGGTAGCTTCCCTGTACTTGGGAAGCGACGAGCTGGGAGTCGGTGTAAATTTGAACTTCGCGGGCTCCTAGGTCCTCGGCTAATCTCAGTCCTGCGAGCAGGGCTTCGTATTCTGCCTGGTTATTTGACGTCGGGAAGGAGAGAACCAGGGAGTGCTCGATTACCACACCTTCTTCGTTTTCCAGGAGGATCCCTGTGCCGCTTCCGGACGAGCTGGAGGCTCCGTCGACGAAGATGGTCCACTTGTGTTCCTTCCCCGGGGGAATGTCGTTAGTGGTCATCTCTGCGACGAAGTCGGCCAAGGCTTGTGCTTTCAGGGCCTTCCTGCTCTCGTACTGAATGTCGAATTCGGAGAGTTCCAAGGACCACTTCAGCATTCTGCCCGCCATATCTGGCCGACCCAGGAGTTGCCTCACCGGCTGATCGGTTCGCACGATGATGGTGTGCGCTAGAAAGTAGTGTCTGAGCCTCCTCGCAGCGTTGACGAGGGCCAGAGCAACCTTTTCTATCTGTTGATACCTTCTCTCGGGGCCTTGTAAGGCTTTGCTCGTGAAGTAGACAGGTTTCTGCCCGTCAGGGGTCTCGCGGACAAGAGCTGCGCTGATGGCTTCGTTTGAAACTGCCAAGTATAGGTATAGTGGTTCATCGTCATCTGGTCGAGACAACACGGGTGGTTGAGACAGGCTCTGCTTCAGATGGCGGAGTGCGTGCTCGCATTCCTCGTTCCATTCGAAGGCCGCTTCCTTTCGAAGGAGCTTGAAGAAGGGAAGTGCGTGCTGAGCGGACTTTGCGATGAAGCGGGATAGTGACGTCAACATGCCGTTCATGATTTGTATCGACTTCTTCGACGTTGGTGTCGGGAGGTCGGAGAACGCCCGACACTTGTCGGGGTTGGCTTTAATCCCTCGTTCTGTTAGATAGAATCCGAGGAATTTTCCTGCCTTGACCCCGAACGTGCACTTCTCGGGGTTGAACCTCATTTTGCACTGTCTTGCTTGGGCGAAGACTGTCTTGAGGTGGGCTGCGTGATCGGTGTCTGCGCGGGATTTGACGATCATATCGTCCATATATACCTCGAGCATGTCGCCAATCTGTTTGTTGAACACTTTGTTCATCATGCGTTGGTAAGTTGCACCGGCGTTCTTCAGTCCGAAGGGCATTACGTTGTAGTAATAGTTGCCCGAGCTGGTCATGAACGCTGTGCAGCGTTTGTCGCCCAGAGCCATTGGGATTTGATTGTATCCCGAGTAGGCGTCCATGAACGACAAAGTTTTGTAGCCGGCCGAATTATCGACCAGTATGTCAATGTTAGGTAGAGGAAAAGCATCCTTCGGGCAAGCCCGGTTGAGGTCGGTATAGTCAACACACATTCTCCATTTTCCATTATTCTTTTTAACAAGTACAACATTTGACAGCCAGGTGGAGTACCGGGCTTCAGAAATAAAATTTGCCTCTAGGAGGTCTTTTACAGCTTTTTCAGCAGCCTCCGTTTTTTCTGGAGACTGCCTACGCCTATGTTGTACTACGGCCTTGGCGGCTGGATCAATGGCGAGGTGATGACAGGAGACCTCAGGGTCGAGTCCGGGCATCTCTGCAGCGCTCCAGGCGAAGAGATCAGCATTCTCGCGCAGACAGGCCTTGATTTGCTTCCTGGCCAAGTCGGGGAGGTCTTTTCCAATCTTCACTCCCTTGGATGGGTCTGCTCCGAGGGGAACGAGTTCAAAATCGCCGTCCGGAATAGGTCGGAGGGGGATTTGCTCGCTGCTGGATGGCTCGTCTTGGTCGAAGCGGGCGTCGAGGGCTATGGAGTCGACCTTTGGTGGAGCCTTCTGAACTTCTACCTCGGGGGATGCTCTGTCGGGCTCTTGCTTTGTCTTCTTGGTGGGTCTAGTCCCCACGTCGACGGTATCCCGTCCCTTGGAAGCGGCGTTGAAGCACCTGCAGGCAGCAGCGAGGTCTCCCTGGATGGTGGCTACCCTTGCCCTTTTGGTATAGAACTTCATTTTTAAATGGACAGTTGAGGGCACCGCTGTCAGCTCCGCCAATGTCGGCCTCCCCAAGATGCAATTGTATAGGGACGGGCAGTCAATGACGAGGAAGCGGACCTTGAACTGTCTTGTAGCCGTTCCTTCCCCGAACGTCACCAGGAGCTCGACATAACCCCAAGGTTTGGAAGTCGAGCCGTTGAAGCCTTAAAGGTCTGAACCCACATACGGAGAGAGGTGTGAGTCGTCCAGTTGCAAGGTCCGGAACAGCTGGCTGTACATCACGTCGACGGAACTCCCTTCGTCGACCAGGATGCGATGCACGTCAAAATTGGCCATCTTTGCCCTTATCAGCAAGGGGATGACTGCGTTCGGGGCTCCGCCGGGGAGCTCTTCTAAGTAGAAGGTGATGGGTTCTGACCTGCCCTTCACCCTTTCGAACGTCACAGTTTGAGGAGGAGCTGTGTCGACCAGTTCGTCCAACTTCCTCTTGGCTAAATTGATGGTGAGGTCGTTGAACCCGCCCCCGCTGATGACCATGGCGGAGGGGAAGTATTCCCACCTGCTGTGTGTTGTAAGGGGCTCCTGCAGGAGCTCGGGAATTTCGAAATCCTCGGGCCTGGTTACCGAGAAGGCGGTCTGGATTGGCACCGACTCGTCTGATGGTCGTGTATCCTCTTCGGGCTCCTTAGCTTCGTGGGCGTCACGACGGGGAGCGTCGTTTCGCCTGTACTGTGCGAGCCTCCCTCCCTTGATGAGGGTTTCAATGGCGTCCTTGAGGTGGACGCAGTCCTCTGTCAAATGACCATGACTCCTATGGTATTGACAGTATTTATTTTTGTCTGCCCCTGGCTTGGCGGGAGCAGGTCGGGGACGCTTGACGCCACCGTCTCTGAAATCTGTGCTAGCACACTCCGCCAAAATACGCTTGCGGGAAGCCGTGAGCGGAGTGTACTCAATGAAACGGCCCGAGGGGCCCCTTTGTTCCCGGACTTCCCAGGGTCGATCTTCTTTCCTTTTCTCCCCCGTACGTCGGGGAGGAGGGTCTTGTCGTGAGCTGCTGCTATGATTGGGAGCGCGAGCCCTGGAGTCTCGTGCCCTGTTGGCAGCTTCTCTCTCCTCGTAGTCCATGTATGCTCGGGCTTTGTCGAGGAGAGCATCAAAAGTTGCAGGTGGCTCAATACCCACGGCTTTTCTGAATTCTGTGCCAGGGAGGAGGCCCCTCTCCAGCAAATATCTTTTCATATGGTCCGCGTAGGGGACCTGTATTGCTTCCCGGTTGAAGCGGTTGATGAATTCCCTCAAGGTTTCATCCTGTCTTTGGATGATGGCCTCGAGGGCCGCCTCGGTCTTCGGGTGGCGCCGAGAAGCTGTGAAGGAACTGATGAACTGGTTCTTCAGGTTCCGCCACGAGGTAATGGAGCCCGGGGCGAGTCCTTTATACCAGTCCATGGCCGCCTTCCTGAGAGTTGTGGGGAAGAGACGGCACTTGATGGGCCCCCCGACATTATGATAGTGGAGCATGGCTTCGAACCCGTCAATGTGGTCGACCGGGTCTGCTACGCTGTCATACTCCTTCAGATGTGGGGGCTTCTCCATGCCCGGGGGAATAGGTGCATCCATGATGGCCTGCGACAGGGGACCGCGGGGGTCGTCCTCGTCGCTCCTCTCCGGAGAAAGAGAAGGGGTCCTGTAGTTATGTCTGGCACGATGATCGTGCTGAGATTCCCTCGAGCGTGATGCTCGGTGGTTGAAGGTCACACGCCCGTCTCCGGGGTGCCTCTTGTCGTGCCTTGATGGGTCGCGACTGGGTTCCCCGGCTGGAATAGCGGGCTGTCTCTCGTACTGGGGCCGCCTCTGCTTTGGTCGGGGAGAGGGGCTCCTGGAGTTCTCCCTGTAGTGTCTCCGCGGGGGAGAAGGGTGTCGAACTTCTTCGACCCGAGGAGGTGGAGAAGGTGGCCTCTGATGCCTCCTCGGGGGTCGTCGATCATTTTCAAGTGCCCTTAGTCTTTCTCCTTGGGCGAATATGAGATAATTTGTCTGGTTGATGGCCGCGAACAGTGCCTGAGTCGTGGCATCTGCCCCGGGAGGTACTGGGACTTCATAGAACCGGGCAGCTCTGTGATGGGCGAGAGCTACCGGGTCGTCCTCGAGTGCTGGAGGGGTCGTCGAGGATGACGCAGTGTTCCCGTCCCTGCGGGAGGAAGGTCCAGGGGCGGTTGTCACAGGGATGGCATTGTGGCCGGGATCACCGGGATTGTCGAGGTGTCCGTTCTTGTCCGCGGGGCCGTTATTAGTGTCGGCGACACGGACGGGCTGCTCGTCGTGAGCTAGGTCAGCCATGACAGGTAATTGAATTGAGCTTTGGTCCTTAGAATTGTTCGTTAGACGGGGAAGCTGTTTCCCACAGACGGCGCCACTGATCTGACCTGATCAGAAATGGACCATCACGGCTGGCTCCGAGCAGAAAGCTTTTTTTGAACGAGGTGGGGGGGGTACCTGCAAGACACTCCGATGCTGAAGTAAGTAGGAGTACGAGCAGATAATAGCAAGTTGAGGTTAGAATGATGAATACCTGACCCTCTGGAAACAGAGGGTATTTATAGCCCCCAGCGCTGGGCCAAGGTTCCTCCATTGGGCCGGGCGGATTTGGCCCAATGGAGGAACTGCCAGGTTCTACGTGGGTAGTGGGGACCCGCACGTGGTCCCCTTCCTGGATGTTCTGCGTGAAGTGTGGGCGGACGGAGACGCGGTCTTTCCGGAGTACCGTTGGGGGAACGGTGGACTGAGTCTGCCCTAGCTGGGATGCTCGAGACCACGTCGAGCTGGACAGCAGGGTGCCGAGCTCGACGCCAGGACGTCGAGCTGGACAGCAGGGTGTCGCGCTGGGCGTCAGGACGTGGATTTGGACAGCGGGATGTCGAGCTGGACATCAGGATGTCGGGCACGGATGTGACCCATTTGCTCGGCATGGTCCTCAGTAAGTCCCTTTGGATTGGGCCTTAGTAATGCTTTTGGGCCTGTCGGGCCCAGTCCAGAACAGTTTCTTTGTTTAGAGAATATTTAAAATGTGAAATAAAAATTTAGATCTAATTCTATTTAATTTGAAATTTAAAATAAAATAAAGTGTAAATAATTTTATTTATGAAAATTAAATTAATCGAAACCTAGAGAAATCTAAGTATTAGAAAATATTTTGGTATTTTATTTGATAGTATAAAATAACAAAAACCTAATTCTAATTATTTTATAAATTAATTAATAAAATAAAGCAAATTGATTAAGTGAAATTAATTTTTTATTTGTCAAAAATTAAATTAACTAATTAAAAACCTAAATCTAATTTTTTTATCATTTTTTATGATTTTTTTCTGGTTATAAATAAAATTGAATTAGAAAATAAAATTAATTAAAATAAAAACTAATAATAAAATGGGCCTATAGTAACAAGTAATAAAGGCGGTGAGGAATAGCAAAAATGTCAGGCCCAAGAATTGTTGTTTTGTTTAAATCAGAAAATAATAAGAAAAAGGTATGGGCCTGACGCTGTAAAAAGAAAAATGAGGGGTGAGAAACCAAAAAAATTCAGGCCAAACAACAAGGAAGTCCAACGCCTGTTTGGATCCAGTGGGGTTGGTTTTATGAAGTTGTACCATGGGTGTGCTGATTGGTGCGTGGGATCTGGCTACATGATGATCTGATGGTGTTTATGTGAGGATGTATCACGTGTGTGCTTGCCTTGCTAACACTTGATTAACAAAGGAAATATCAAAAAAATAAAATGCCAGAGGCAGGGATCGAACCCCTGCCCATGCACACTAACACCTTACACACACACACTTGCTACTGGGGTGGCTGTTTCATCCGGTTATAAAACAAACATCAATAAATATATTATAAAATGTGTCCACATGTTCAAATTTATGAACTTTATCTTCTTCCTCGCATTAGAACAAAACCTGACATTTTTTTATTTTTCAAACTCTTCCATTTCTTAACCGTTTTGAAAAATGTAAACATCAAAGTTGTTCCAAATTTCACCATGAATTCAACCATGCCATTAACTTAAGCTAAAACTCAATGATTAAAGTGAATTTTTGTTAGTACCAAACTGAACCCTAATATTTCAGAAATTTCAAATCCAAAATTCTCATCACACGGTCAACATAAATGAAAACTAAGGACATGGTTAGCTTCAGGGGCATGATATCTACATTTTTTCTTTAGAATGTGTTGTACCCCAAAATATGCCCTCCCATATTCTTCAAAGTTTTGACAAGCATCACCTCAAATGGTTCAAAGTCTACTCAAGGGCTACACAGTCAAGCACCCTCCTAAGCCAGTCAAGTTTTGGTTCTTGCAAGGAAGTTGAGGTTTTCAAGGGCTCAATCAAGTCCCATATGCTCATACACATTGTCAAGCATCCCCATGTCAAGTTTCAAGGCTCACAAGGTCAAGTTGCACAGTCAAAAACCCTAATTACCTCACAATCAACTGTAGGGGCAAAATGGTCATTTGGCAGTCAAAAGTCAAAAAATTTGGTCAACATCTTATTTTGAAGCCACAATCATCATTTGATCAAGTCTTGATCATGATTCCACAAGAATGGCTCAAAAATCATCAAGATGCAAAAGTTTCTATTTTTGGACAGCTGAAAAGTCAACTGTAACTTGACCAAGGCATAACTTTTTCATGGTTCATCAGAAAAATCCCATCCAATGCTCATTTTGAAGGGGATGACATTTCCTACAACTCATCTTCACATTCCAAGTCCAAGAAATGCTCTCACAAAGAGTTATCAATTTCAACATTATAGGTCATTTTCAAAAGTCAACAAAAAGGCATTTTAAGTCAAAGACCATAACTTGAGATTGGTAAATCAAAATGACATGGGACCAAAGGCATTGGTTATAGGACTTCAAGACCTTTCCAAAATGTCCAAGAACATGTTCATATAATCAAAATTGAGCAAGATATGCATTGGATAAGTTGGGAAATTTTTGTGAAATGGCCAAAGTCAACTATCCTTGAAACTTCACTTTTGACAAAAGGGGCCCACTTTTTCCACTTGATTCAGCTTTTCCATACCTCCCACGTGTCCCATGTTTTATTTCAAGAATAAAAATTAATTTTTCTATTTTTGTTTAATTTTATTTGATTTAATTCATTTTAAATCTTTAAAATTCAAATAAAAATCAAGAGAATTAATTAGGGGATATTTTGTGGTTTGAATAGCTTTGATACACCATAAAACATATACCAAATTCGTGCAAGACCTATTTCAAGCATAAAAATTCAAATTTTGCCAAGAAAGGCAAGTTTCTTCAATGGAGGTTATGGCAAAATCCAAAACATAATTGCAAGGCTTAAAGGTGCATTATAGTGACTGATTCTCATTGACTAACATATATGCAAGCCTTCCCACCCTCATGGACGAAAAAAAAGGCATCCCTAAAACGGCAGAGCAAAAACTCAGAATTTGTCAAAAAAGTGTGAGATCTAAAGCAAGGTTGCAGGCAGTTTCAGACAAAACAAAGCACGTGAGATCCTTCATTGCCATACCCTGAAACTAAAGAGACCTTTACCACGCCCTGAGACTCCATATCAAGCACTGTAAGTCATCACAAACTCACCCCCGCTATCTGCTTTATGTTTTTACAGGAAACGAAGAAGATGAAGGACGTGCCTCCATGTGATTGGCTGATTCAAAACGGGCGCGCGCTTTTTCCTTTTTTCAGCATATAGTGCGCTTATTTTATATTATGTTTCTTTTCTATTTTACTAAAAAACGCGCAGGATTGGTGTAGTGGTTGGCAATATACTTGGTGATCTCTGGGACCTGGGTTCGATTCCCAGGTCCCCCCATAATTCCAATATTATTTTTTCTAACGCTTTCCAGTGCAGCGTCTCATCAAATAACTCACCATAAACCTCACAGACCCAAGCGCCAGGTGGCCTCTCTCATAGATCTGATGGCCAGGAGTTGGTCCTCACCATGTTCAGGAGTTAACACACAAGCATTGGATTCCAGAAAGTCAAACGAGCTGGATTCAAATGGGCCTCAAATCTCAATCAAACACCCCTCCTTCTTGGGCCAATACCCCCTTCCATTGGTTTATTCTTTTCTTTTCACTTTTTATTTTCCAATTTAATTTCTAACCTTTTAATTATTTTATTATTAACAATTAATCAATTAATATTTTCATAAAAAAACAAAAAAAAATAGAATTAACATTATTATTATTATTATTCTCATATTATTTTTGTAAATAAAATATTAACAAATAAGTAGTTTAAATAGGCAATTTTAACTTCTTTTCTTAATAATTAAAATAGATTTAGAATTAGGTAAAATTAACTTTTAATTTTATTTCTTTTTATTTTTATTTCATAAAAAAACATAAAAAACACAAAAAAATATATTTTCTTTTAATTAAATTAATTAATTAGTCATTAGTTAGTTTTAATTTCATTTTAATTACAAAAAGACAAAAAATCAATTTCTTTCCTAAAAAGGGTCAACACCCTTAAGACATTCCCGATTCTTTCTTTCGCGCGCATTTTAGTTTTAATTCCTTATTTTTGATTATTATGTAACTGCCTCCGGATGTAATAGTAATTAGGATTTTTACTGTTTTTATTTACTTTCCGTACTTATTTACCAAAAACGGGTCTTTGTATTTTTGGCGATGTATAGACCCGCGCCTTGTAATAGCGTAGGATTTATGTTTCCGCAATTTACGTTCCGCACCCCCTAACTGTTAAATGCATGAAAGAATGTATGGTAAATAAAAACAACTCGTAGTTCACTAATTACAAAGACAAACATTAACTGAATACAACACACAAAGCACACACCACTCCTAGGGTACGCTTCACTCGTTGCCTCGAAACGTGGTCGTCAAGTATATGGTGTTTTAGAGGTCGCCATCCTGTCTAAGATCCAGTTGCCTCGAAACGGTTGCCTCGGATAAAAGGATATAGGACATTAGGGTTACTTCTAAGGTGTCCTACCATTGCTTCGGTGACCACACTGTCCCGATAATCGAATTGACCCGAACACCTCCAACGATGGTGCTACCTACCTCTCAATGGTGGGATAGCACTATCTAAAGGACTCTTACACAGCCTAATTCCTTAGAGTAGGTAGATATCTCTTAAGTACTTGGTCTTTTCAAAACAAACAAAAACAACTTTTCACACCTACACTTTCAAAAGTTTTCAAACAAATATTTCATACACTCTTGAGGACAGATACAAGAGTTACTTAGAAATTTTTTAAACGAAACTTTTTTCAAAACCCACACACACTTGAAAAGCAAACATCATTTTGAAAACATAAGAGCAATTACCTAAGAGCCCGTGGATAACCACGGATAGAAAGGGTGCTAACACCTTCCCTTTCTATAAATCTACCTCCCGAACCGAGAAACATTCTCAAATAAGGAATTTTGCTGTGCTTTTGTCCTTTCCATGTTGGAGAACATAAAAGACGGTGGCGACTCTTGCTTCAGCGACATTTTGCGAAACCAGCTTAAAAACAGTCAGTTCTATTTCCATCGATCACAGAACTGGCGACTCTGCTGGGGAGTATAAAAGTGAGGTGTACCTTAGGACTAGATCATACTTATGTTTTCAATTGCTTTGCCTTGATTTCTTTATATTTGTGGGCTTTGCATCGGAGTTTCATAGATCCTAACTCGGATCTGGGGATACCCTTTTAGGTAGCATAAGCTGTGAGGGACCTGTCCGGCGTAGACCGACACGGGTGAAGCAGTGGCTACATTGGTGTGGCACCTTGGTCTGTACCGATATCCCTTGTGTTGCAACGAGGAGAATATGGGTCTTCTGAGGAGTCATTAAGCACCAATCGACCTTAGAACCCTAAATTGAGCCAACTTGGCCATAGAACAGTAACAGTATGCTACACCCATTGAGGCTAAACTCTCGCGATGGTTTTGGCTGCAAGAAAAGATTGCGATGCTGGAGTTGTGACAGATTGAGGGTAGTCAGTGATATTGGGATCCTCTAGAACCCGATTGCTATTTTCTAGGACAGGTCTTAACCAACGAAACTGAAAGAGGGTAGTACCTGAACTTCATGCTGGCCTGAACTCTAAGGGTTGTCTTGTGTGACTTGTGTGCTTTCAAACTTGACTACTTGCATGCTTGTTATCTAACACATGAGTTTCTTGCAGGGTTTGTTTACAGTCCTTAACCTGGACTCATAACAGGGTTTACTTACATCACTCCACGCATAGCATAACATCATGCCATCATACCATTGCATACATCCTACATAAGGACTAATCCATTTCAAGGATCTCAAGGGTTGGTGATGCAGGTCATGATGTCTAGCAAGGGGCAAAGGGGATTTATTTTCCGCTAGCCAAGGTTGATAACTTGAGTCAGGGGCTATGACCCACTCGATATGGTGAGCCTTGACTCTTCAAGAAGGACTCTCAACAATATGAAGTACCTTCAATCAAGCAACTGGATTCAATTCTAACAATTTTCTTGTTTACCCCGCGAGATCCTTGAAAACATCGCACGCATACATACATATCATTGCATTACAGGTACTCTGTTCTACAGGTTGCTTAATCTTCTTCGCTGTTTATTTCAGCCATCATCATGAATCCTGAATCATCCAATGAACAAGCTATCAAGGCCCTCCAGGCCCAGAACGCCCAGTTCCAGGAGCTGGTCATGAGCCTAGCCCAGGGTCAACAGGAATTGAAGACTCTGATTCAGAAGAAGAAGAAGAAGAGGACTGTTTTGTTCAACCCTAGACGCAGATCTGGGAATGGATCACAAAAGGAAGCTGATTAGACTCCTTCCTCTGCTGGGAAAGGCAGTCCACAAGGGAGAGAGGTTCCTAGTCCCATGGTCTCCGACACCGAGACAGATTTCAATGATGAACAGTACCCTCCTACTGAGGACAGGTACAAATAGCTGGAGGACCGGTTAAATGCTATGGAGATTCAACGTGTGCCTAGGTTGGACTTTGGATACCTAGGCTTATCTTCTGGGGTGGTGATCCCTCACAAATTCAAAGCACCTGCTTTTTCAAAATACGATGGGGCATCCTGTCCTAAGCTGCATCTCAGATCATACATAAGGAGGATCCAGCCCTACACGGCTGACAAAAATTTGTGGGTTCACTTCTTTTAGGATAGTCTGTCGGGGACTCAACTCGAGTGGTTCTATCAGCTGGATGGAGCCAGTATCCGCAACTGGGAGGACCTCGCTGCTTCCTTTTACAAGCAATATCAGTATAATGCCGACCTCGCTCCTACGCGTACCCAACTCCAGGGTATGTCACTTGGGATGAGTGAAGGTTTTAAGGAGTATGCGCAAAGATGGAGAGATCTGGCTGGAAGGGTGCAGCCGCCTTTGACTGACCGTGAGCTCGTTGACATGTTCTTGGGGACCCTGTCTGGTCCCTTCTTCAACCATCTGATTGGGAATTCTTCTGCTGGGTTTACAGATTTGATCTTGACCGGGGAGAGGATAGAAGTTGGTATCAAGTCTGGAAAGATACAAACCGGTGACTCCTCGAACACTGAGAAGAGACCATCCAAGAAGGAATCTAGTGCTGTCAACGCGGTGGTTATTTCAAAACCGGCCGGTGCTCCTCAACATCGCAACCAACAAAGGGAAGAGAGACCTAAAAGGCAATTCACTCCCCTCGGCATGACCTTGTCCCAAATATTGCCACAACTGCTGGAGACCAAGTTGGTAACTCTAAGGGGCCCTCCTAAGAATCCCAACAGGACACCTTCAAGATATAACCCCAACGTTCGCTGCGCTTATCATTCTGACAGCCCGGGGCATGCTACAGATGATTGTTGGACTTTGAGGAACAAGGTTCAGGATCTGATCAACGCAAGGGAAGTCCAGTTCGACTCTCCAGAGACTCCCAATGTGATCACTGTTCCCTTGCCAAAACATGGCTAGGATTAGAAATTTTTGTTCATTCGAATGTTCAAGTTGTATTTTTCTTTGATTGTTCAAAACATTGTATTCATGTCAAACATTGTATTTCATTAATGCATTACACATGTCTGTTTTGAAGTAATTATTTCGTATTTACTATATGCAAACTGTTTTCATATTTTTGTGATGATCAACTCTCAATTAATAATTCTAAGCCTCTTGAGGGAGGATGACGAAAACGATACCACGATTTTTACAGTATTCTTTTGAACAGACCCCGCTGATGAGGTACAGGCATTGTTTCAATTCCTAAACACCTGAGTTATAAGGAAGATAATCCCTCGTCAACCCCTTTGAGCCAAAGAAGTAGGAGTTTTCTTTTCGAAAATTAAAACCCTTAATCATAACTGGGGCAGGGTAGTTCTCTCAGTTGATCCAAGTGCACAACGAATGGCACCAAAGGAGTCCTGTCAAAATCAAAAACAGTGATGGTTCCGAATAATCATAAAGACAGGCAGTCATTATCTCCCAAAAAGTAAAAGCCCATTAAGTCAAAACCTATGAAGGATACTTACAAAACTGGGGCATCCCGCTGACTGTAATCACAAAAGAAACAGTTCAGGCAAAAAAAAACAGGGATAATCAAAATCAAAAAAGAAAGAGGTCCCACAAACCCTCAACCAAAAAAAAGGGGAATGACTGCCTATTCAAAATAAATTGTCAATATCCGAACCATCACTGGTATATCAGAGCAAAGGACTCAAACAAGGTCTAACGCGTGATCAGCTGAGTTTAGGTTTGAAGAACATCACGAAGAACGGGTGGGTACAAACAAAATTTGAGCCTTTATCCTTTGTTTCTTAAACCGTGAACCAGGACACGCTACAACCCTTAAAAGTCCTAGCTGAAGCATGGGTTGGTTCGAAAGCATACTGTTACGAAAGGTATCCTGACTCCTTAAGGTTTGCTATGAAATACTGGGTTAACATCATGTTTTACAAAATTCCCTGGTTTTACTGAAAAAACACATTTTTCGAAAACTTCAAGACAGACATGAGCTTTGCATTTTAATGTAACATTTCTTGCATATGACTATTTGTTTGAACAGCATAGAAGTTCGCACAATGAATGTCTAATGAACAAAAGCACCTCCAATCAAGGGGCATGGCATGATCATTGTCCATCATCTGGGGCAGTTAAGTCAAGATTCGGAGAATCTCTCAAAAGGCCAACCAGCTTGGGGCAAATCTCCATCTGGATCACTTGGGGCATTGGACGATCAAACGAAGACCTTCTGGTGGTGTGGTAACGCAACACTACTGACAGGGGCACCTCCCTACATCCTGAGAGAACGGACATAGTCGAAAAATACTACGCACAATCAAAGACCCGCTAGGTTGACACACCTAGGCAAAAATAAGGGCTTCCCGGCGAACCAAAAGGGTTCGGGAAAAAACAAGGGATGAAAATAAAAAATCTGTACACCCGGCAAGTCGAAAACCTGAAAAGGCGGCTTGGGCAAAAATGGGTATCCCAGTGGACTGAAAACCCGAAAGGGCGGTCCAGGCAAAAGTTAGGGATCAAAAGCGTACGACTATGTCCCGTCATCTCGTCACTTGCCTACCAGAAGAAGATTTGTCAATCGGCAGTCATCAAGCACTTCCACAGATACTTTCTCCCGCAGAAGCAGGGGCAATAATGAGTTGTCCAAGCAATCTAGTTGCTCTGTCTACCGAGGTACCAAGGTAAGCTCAGCTGAAGAACGTGACCAAGTTGCCTCCACTCCCCGTAGAGTAAGACAAGATTCAACAATTCTCCCCGAGCAGAGTTGGTCTCATCAGCCCTGAAAAGGCACAGTATCTCCAGCAAGTCAACAACACTCTCCCCAATCAGAGTTAATCTACTGTCAGCCTTAAGGAAGTTGGGTATCCCCAGAAAATCTCAATATTCCCCAGTGGAGTATACAGATATTCCTAAGCAAGCATCCCCGGCCGTCTTAATATAAGATTATTCCCCTGCGGAATACCAGACACCCCAGTGGACCTATTCCCCAGTACAGTTCAAAAGTCTCCCCAGGAGAGTTGAATCAATCTCCCTAGTAGATTCTGGGAGCTCATCCCCAGTAGATTCGGGAAGCTTATCCCTGCAGAGTATGAACGCATCTCGCCGGCCATCTTAATATAAGATTATTCCCCGGCGGAATACCAGACACCCCAGTGGAGCCATTCCCCAGTACAGTCCAAAAAGTCTCCCTAGGAGAGTTGAATCAATCTCCCCAGTAGGAAGCTTATCCCCAGTAGATTCTGGAAGCTTATCCCCTGCAGAGCACGAACGCGTCTCCCCAGCTTTATTCAAAGGTCATTCTCCATCGGAGCCTATAACTGGGTTATCCTCAGCTAATTACCCCGGAAAGATCGTCCTCGACGAAGTTCTTCCTATCCCCAGCGAAGTTATCACCAAATCTCAGCGAAGTATCTCTTCCCACAGAGTAATCCCCCGCAGAGTAATCTCTTCAACAAGTTTATTCCCCAACAGAGTCATCTTCTCCTACCGGTTTATTCTTGTAATCATCATCCCCAGCGGAAACGAAGAACTCTGTTCTTCAACATCAGCCCAGGATTCAATTTCCCGGCATGCGTCAAGGATTTACTTTCCTAGACGAAGATACATTCATAAACATCACATCATGATACATGCATATGCGCATCATGTAATACAATCTCGTTTATGTCGAGAACATCATTGCTTGATCCATATCATGCATTGCATACGACTGACCTTTACCTTTCAGGAAGGATACAGTTAAATAATCAGCTACGTTAAAGTCGACAAATACAGTCAAAAGAGACCAATCCAGTCAAAAAAGACAAATCCAGTCAAAGAAGACAAATCCAGTCAAAGAAGACAAGTCCAGTTAAATCCCAAAGGTTTTTTTGATGCTCATCCAGTCAAAGAAGACAGGTCCAGTTAAATTACTTCCTAAAGTCAAAGAAGACAATCCGTCGTTATAGACACCCGTCATTTAAGACAACTCGTCATTGAAGACAACCCGTCATTATAGACAACTCGTCATTTAAGACAACTCGTCATTGAAGACAACTCGTCATTGAAGACAACTCATCATTTAAGACAACTCGTCATTGAAGACAACCCGTCATTATAGACAACTCGTCATTTAAGACAACTCGTCATTAAAGACAACTCGTCATTGAAGACAACTCGTCATTTAAGACAACCCGTCATTGAAGACAACTCGTCATTGAAGACAACTCGTCATTAAAGACAACCCGTCATTGAAGACAACTCGTCATTTAAGACAACTCGTCATTGAAGACAACTCGTCATTGAAGACAACCCGTCATTGAAGACAACCCGTCAGTATAGACACTCGTCATTTAAGACAACCCGTCAGTATAGACACCCGTCATTTAAGACATCTCGTTATTAAAGACAACTCGTCATTTAAGACAACTCGTCATTTAAGACAACTCGTCATTGAAGACAACCTGTCATTGAAGACAACCCGTCAGTATAGACACTCGTCATTGAAGACAACCCGTCAGTATAGACACCCGTCATTGAAGACATCTCGTCATTGAAGACAACTCGTCATTGAAGACAACTCGTCATTAAAGACAACTCGTCATTAAAGACAACTCGTCGTTGAAGACAACCCGTCCATGAAGATAACCCGTCCAAAGAGACAACTCGTCAAGAAAGACAAAACCTCCTCTGGTTCAGTTAAATCCCAAAGATTTTTCTGAGATAACCTGTCAGTAGAGACAACCCATCAACCTTTTGAAGTTCCAGATTCGATACCTGTATCTAGCCAGGGCATGTCTGTGAGCGACTGAGTGAGGATCAACACCTGTAACAGGCCAGGAAATTATCTTTCTCAGGTACGCAAGTTCTCGCTAAGGAATCTCTTACGCGATCGACACCTAGATGGCATCTATAAGCCCATCCACTTACCAACAGTTCCAAATGGCATCTATAAGCCCATTCCCGACAAGGTTCTGTCACATCTTCAGATGGCATCTATAAGCCCATCCTCCTATCCACCATCTTTCCAAATGGCATCTGTAAGCCCATTCCCGACATCACACTGCTGATACTATACTATGTGAGTGCAAATTTCTGGGCACTCTAGTGTTCAATCATCTTCCACCCTCGGATCACGAAAGGCACACAAGCCAATCTACATCCTCAGGTCTAAGAAGATTGAACAGGGGAAACTGTTGTACCCCGAAATTTTCCCTCCCATATTATTCAAAGTTTTGACAAGCATCACCTCAAATGGTTCAAAGTCTACTCAAGGGCTACACAGTCAAGCACCCTCCTAGGCCAGTCAAATTAGGGTTTTGGTTCTTGCAAGGAAGTTGAGGTTTTCAAGGGCTCAATCAAGTCCCATATGCTCATACACATTGTCAAGCATCCCCATGTCAAGTTTCAAGGCTCACAAGGTCAAGTTGCACAGTCAAAAACCCTAATTACCTCACAATCAACTGTAGGGGCAAAATGGTCATTTGGCAGTCCAAAGTCAAAAATTTTGGTCAACATCTTATTTTGAAGCCACAATCATCATTTGATCAAGTCTTGATCATGATTCCACAAGAATGGCTCAAAAATCATCAAGATGCAAAAGTTTCTATTTTTGGACAGCTGAAAAGTCAACTGTAACTTGACCAAGGCATAACGTTTTCATGGTTCATCAGAAAAATCCCATCCAATGCTCATTTTGAAGGGGATGACATTTCCTACAACTCATCTTCACATTCCAAGTCCAAGAAATGCTCTCACAAAGAGTTATCAATTTCAACATTATAGGTCATTTTCAAAAGTCTACAAAAAGGCATTTTAAGTCAAAGACCATAACTTTAGATTGGTAAATCAAAATGACATGAGACCAAAGGCATTGGTTAGAGGACTTCAAGACCTTTCCAAAATGTCCAAGAACATGTTCATATGATCAAAATTGAGCAAGATATGCATTGGAGAAGTTGGGAAATTTTTGTGAAATGGCCAAAGTCAACTATCCTTGAAACTTCATTTTTGACAAAAGGGGCCCACTTTTTCCACTTGATTCAGCTTTTCCATACCTCCCACGTGTCCCATGTTTTATTTCAAGAATATAAATTAATTTTTCTATTTTTGTTTAATTTTATTTGATTTAATTCATTTTAAATCTTTAAAATTCAAATAAAAATCAAGAGAATTAATTAGGGGATATTTTGTGGTTTGAATAGCTTTGATACACCATAAAACATATACCAAATTCGTGCAAGACCTATTTCAAGCATAAATATTCAAATTTTGACAAGAAAGGCAAGTTTCTTCAATGGAGGTTATGGCAAAATCCAAAACATAATTGCAAGGCTTAAAGGTGCATTATAGTGACTGATTCTCATTGACTAACATATATGCAAGCCTTCCCACCCTCATGGACGGAAAAAAAGGCATCCCTAAAACGGCAGAGCAAAAACTCAGAATTTGTCAAAAAAGTGTGAGATCTAAAGCAAGGTTGCAGGCAGTTTCAGACAAAACAAAGCACGTGAGATCCTTCATTGCCATACCCTGAAACTAAAGAGACCTTTACCACGCCCTGAGACTCCATATCAAGCACTGTAATTCATCACAAACTCACCCCCGCTATCTGCTTTATGTTTTTACAGGAAACGAAGAAGATGAAGGACGTGCCTCCATGTGATTGGCTGATTCAAAACGGGCGCGCGCTTTTTCCTTTTTTCAGCATATAGTGCGCTTATTTTATATTATGTTTCTTTTCTATTTTACTAACAAACGCGCAGGATTGGTGTAGTGGTTGGCAATATACTTGGTGATCTCTGGGACCTGGGTTCGATTCCCAGGTCCCCCCATAATTCCAATATTATTTTTTCTAACGCTTTCCAGTGCAGCGTCTCATCAAATAACTCACCATAAACCTCACAGACCCAAGCGCCAGGTGGCCTCTCTCATAGATCTGATGGCCAGGAGGTGGTCCTCACCATGTTCAGGAGTCAACACACAAGCATTGGATTCCAGAAAGTCAAACGAGCTGGATTCAAATGGGCCTCAAATCTCAATCAAACACCCCTCCTTCCTGGCCCAATACCCCCTTCCATTGGTTTATTCTTTTCTTTTCACTTTTTATTTTCCAATTTAATTTCTAACCTTTTAATTATTTTATTATTAACAATTAATCAATTAATATTTTCATAAAAAAACAAAAAAAATAGAATTAACATTATTATTATTATTATTCTCATATTATTTTTGTAAATAAAATATTAACAAATAAGTAGTTTAAATAGGCAATTTTAACTTCTTTTCTTAATAATTAAAATAGATTTAGAATTAGATAAAATTAACTTTTAATTTTATTTTTATTTCATAAAAAAACATAAAAAACACAAAAAAAAAATATTTTCTTTTAATTAAATTAATTAATTAGTCATTAGTTAGTTTTAATTTCATTTTAATTACAAAAAGACAAAAAAATCAATTTCTTTCCTAAAAAGGGTCAACACCCTTAAGACATTCCCGATTCTTTCTTTCGCGCGCATTTTAGTTTTAATTCCTTATTTTTGATTATTATGTAACTGCCTCCGGATGTAATAGTAATTAGGATTTTTACTGTTTTTATTTACTTTCCGTACTTATTTACCAAAAACGGGTCTTTGTATTTTTGGCGATGTATAGACCCGCGCCTTGTAATAGCGTAGGATTTATGTTTCCGCAATTTACGTTCCGCACCCCCTAACTGTTAAATGCATGAAAGAATGTATGGTAAATAAAAACAACTCGTAGTTCACTAATTACAAAGACAAACATTAACTGAATACAACACACAAAGCACACACCACTCCTAGGGTACGCTTCACTCGTTGCCTCGAAACGTGGTCGTCAAGTATAGGGTGTTTTAGAGGTCGCCCTCCTGTCTAAGATCCAGTTGCCTCGAAACGGTTGCCTCAGATAAAAGGATCTAGGACATTAGGGTTACTTCTAAGGTGTCCTACCATTGCTTCGGTGACCACACTGTCCCGATAATCGAATTGACCCGAACACCTCCAACGATGGTGCTACCTACCTCTCAATGGTGGGATAGCACTATCTAAAGGACTCTTACACAGCCTAATTCCTTAGAGTAGGTAGATATCTCTTAAGTACTTGCTCTTTTAAAAACAAACAAAAACAACTTTTCACACCTACACTTTCAAAAGTTTTCAAACAAATATTTCATACACTCTTGAGGACAGATACAAGAGTTACTTAGAAATTTTTTAAACGAAACTTTTTTTAAAACTCACACACACTTGAAAAGCAAACATCATTTTGAAAACATAAGATCAAGTACCTAAGAGCCCGTGGATAACCACGGATAGAAAGGGTGCTAACACCTTCCCTTTCTATAAATCTACCTCCCGAACCGAGAAACATTCTCAAATAAGGAATTTTGTTGTGCTTTTGTCCTTTCCGTGTTGGAGAACATAAAAGACGGTGGCGACTCTTGCTTCTGCGACATTTCGTGAAACCAGCTTAAAAACAGTCAGTTCTATTTCCACCGATCACAGAATGTATATGAAAAGGATGCTCGTATCAAGATATCATAGTTTAGAAAACTTACCTCTTGAAGTGGAAACTCAGAACACGTATGGATGCTTCCAGGTACAATGTAATGATTGATTAAGCTTCCTTGGACCTCCCTGAAGCTATTCTAATTGATAGAATGCCTTGTAGCTTGTCCAACTGTTCTGACCAAGTCAAGCTGCAATGGTGAATTTTGAAAATATCGGATGGTGATATGGTGATTACAGGAGTGATTCAGGTGTTTGGATCACTTCTATATAGTGTATAGATGATGTTTGAATTATGAGAAGGGAAAGCGCACGAGTAGATTGATAGTTGGCTTCTTAAGGCTCAAAATATGCACTTATGGAGAATATTTGGTGATTCTGAGTTTGAGAGGTTTTTAGGGTTTGTGCATTTGTATCTTAGCTTGCAAATTCTCTCTATATATATAAGCCAAAGGTTTCAGAAGATAAGAGGGCTTGGTTTACAAGTTTCCAAGTTTTTTCCTTTGTTGGAACTTATGATTTTTTAACACACCAAGTCTCAATGCATAGTCTCATGCCTTCTAGAGTGGTTGTAAACTTTAAACATGTTGCTTCTTACTTTGTAGGTTGAGTGTGTGTAGAAGAAATAAGTTAGAGGCACGGGGAGTGGACTTTTGCAAAAAAGCATGCTTTTCCAAAATGGAAGTGTTAACTTTGTGCCATTAATGGAGTGATGCCTTAGACAATGCTTGAATCACTTGGATTATATCTCAAAAGTGTGTGTAATCTACTGATTATGGATAAATTTGGAAGTTAGAAACCTGTAAAGTGAGATAATGCAGCATGGCTTGGAGATTTGATCTTATGTTCATCACAAAAATGACTTGTATTTCAAGAATGGATGCCAACTTCATGTCTTCGAATCTCCTAGATCAAGCATGATAAAATTGTGTTCTTTGAAATTTTGGAAAGCTTAAAACATTTCCTACACCTTTCATGTTGTGGGTTTTTGTTAAATCAAATGGGAATTTGGTGAAAAATGGCCATGAAGTTGGGACAAAAATCTAATCAAAACTTGTAAAAAAAATTATAAGTGTTGGATAAAAACTTCATAACTTCATGAGCTCATATCTCTTAATCCAAGAATTTTTTTAGGATCATAACAATAACAAAGTTGTAGAATTCATCCATTCCTATAAATTTCATGTTGAAATTTTTCCTTGAATCAAATTGCATCTTGAGGAAACTTGCTTGTGAAGTTAGGGTTTTTGTTAAGAACAAAAACACTTAGAATTTTTCTAGGTGTTAGAAAATTTTCCAAATTTGACTTTTGTTGACTTTTTTTATTTCTTGATGATCAAGTTTGATATTTTTAAATATCTTGATGATTCTTGACTTATGAATTCCAATGTTGACCAAAAAGTCAAAGTTTGACTTTCGAGTGACTGTTGACTTTTCATCAATTGATTCAAATTTTCAACTATCAATCACTTGCATCTTTGGAAATGTCTTGAGCCATGTAATTAGGTCAAGATGTTGTATTTGAGTCCTTTAAATCATGCTTCAAGATATTAGGTCATGCACTAGGTCAACAGTCAATGATCAGCCATCTTTAGTCAAAACCTTAATTTTGGTAATTTTTTACTTTTGATGATTTAAGGGCTTTCTTTGAGGAATCATGGTCAACCCTTGATTAAATTATGAATATCACCTCAAAATTTTGATGTTGACAAAAAATATTGAAGCTTAATTGTATATTGACCACAGTTGACTTTTTGTTCAATACAGTTGATTTTCAGTCATCTAAGCAATTGACTGGGCAAATTTGTGATGCAAGGCTTGAAACTTGACATGAGCATTGTTGAGGATCTATGATGAACCATGAAAGTCATTTTAGGCATTAGAAGTCCAATTTTCCTTGAGAAAACCAAAATCCTAGTTATAGGCTAATGCTTAGGAGGTGAGCTTGTCTGATCAACTCTTGAGAACCCTTGAGTATTTGAGAATCTTAGAAGAGTGTATTGGAGAGAATGGGAGGGAAAAATTTTTGGTACAATAGCTTCCCCTATTCAATGTTCTTAAACCTGAAGAGTTAGATTGGCATGTCCTCCATTCTTGGCTTGAAGGTAGAAGATGATTGAACATTTAAGTGCCCAGAAATTTGCACTCACGTGTGTCCGAAGTAAAGTTGTTAGTTGATTATACTAAGAACGGGCTTAAAGATGCCATTTGGAGAGATGATGGAGAGTTGTTGTAGATGGGTTTATGGATTCCATCCAAAAAAAAATGTTGATAGAGCTTAGACTATGTATACACTCGGCTTCGACTGGAAGAACTATCACAATAAATCTACGCTTGATTTAAATTGAGCCAGAAAATGTCTTTTTGTCTGTCTTTAACTAGAAGAAGTATCAGAATAAATATTATGGTTGATTTAATCTGAGCCAGAAAAAGTCTAGTGGAAGGAGTATCAGAATAAATCTATGGTTGATTTAATCTGAGCCAGAAGATGTTTGCATCCGTCTTTAACTGGGAGAAGTATCAGAATAAATCTATGGTCGATTTAATCTGAGCCAGAAAAAGTATTTGAAGAAATTGTTCGTTATGTAGATAGTCTCCTCGTCCTGTTTCGAGAATTGATTTACAATCTGTTTTTGTTGGTAAACTCGTCCTGTTTCGGGAGTTCATACCACTTGGTGATAAGATAGTCACCCCGTCCTATTTCAGGAATTGATCTTCATCTGACCATAAAGAAAGAAATATATTTTCCTCGTCTTGTTTCAGGAATTAATCTTTGCTCAGTTGTATAGATAGTTTCCCCATCTTGTTTCGGGCATTAATCTGGAACCTGCTTTTTGATTATTATTGATGATATTCGTTTGTTTGTGAACTTTAGCTAAAAAGACAAGAGTTAGTTGTATGCAATGCCATGATGTATGAAATGCATTGTGTAATGATGTTCTCAAAATAAATGAGACTGTGCTATATGCATATATTATGATATTGATAAATTATGTATGAATGTGAAATGTTTGTTGAAAATGTATCAACAGTTCTGTATAACTTCTTGCTGGGGAGAATGAATCTCTGATTGGTGCTGGGGATGAAGAACATGTGTAATCTCCAACCTTGTCTAGAATGCTTCCATTAGGGATTCCTGCTGGCTGTTTGAGGAAACTCTGTTGGGGGATGTTGACTTCTGTTTGGAGAGAAGAGTTTAGGAACATTAGTCGTTCATCACTCTACTGAGGAGTTTAATTCTTATATACCCTGACTGGAGATAAAAGAGATGGATAACTTCTCGACTCATCTGGTGAGGATAATTCTTATATACCTTGACTTGGGATTAAAAATATGGATAACCTTTCGACTCGTTTGGGGAGGATAAAGTTGGTTGATATCTGGTCTGATTCCAGGTTTTGTAGCAAATCTCTGGGGATAGTGACGATTTCACTGGGGAGAGGAATTTTATCGGTGATTCATAGTCATTTGAGGCATAGACTTAAGCTGGGAAGATTGAACTCGGTTGGGGAAATAAATGTTGCTGACAGAGAAATACTCTGCTGAGGAAACAAGCTATGTTGGAGAGAAGAAATTTGCAGGAGGTTTTTGTAGTTTTGGAGGAATAAACTCAGTTAGGGAAGATAATTTCCATGAATTATACTGATTGGAACTCCGTTAGGTTGGTGATATTACCGAGGAAATACTGTATTCTTTTATCTGCTAGAGTGATCTGTCGGGGAAATTGCAGGGAATGTATCTTTATTGGAGATAAATTTGTGAAGATTACTTTGTGGGGATAATCTCATAGAAGTGGCTCTGTGGGGATTTGTGGACAGCTCGAACATTATCCCAATGCTTATTTCTGTTCTTATGCATATATTTGTTAACAATTAATCATGTTCATATGCATATGTTCATTCAGTTTTAGTCATTGGACGTTTTTGCAAACAAAATAGAAAAAACAAAAAGTTTGAACTTAAGGTGTATTTGTATTGATAGTTTTCCTATAAACAGGCGATTTTGCACAATAGAAACATAAATCCTAGTAAGAGGAAATTATCGTGAAATGAAAAGAGTACAAAGTGAAAACAAAATATATAGCTATGTGAAAATGATCTCGTTGGGTTCCAACTCCACTATTGCCCCTGTGTCTTCGAACATATCATCCTTTATTGTCAGAAGAAGTTGATTGAACTGACCGACACCATTTGAACTTTCGACTTTTGGTAATAAAGCTTACAGTAAGTGATTCAACGGGACATAATCGTACGCTTTAATCCCTAACTTTTTCCTAGACCGCCCTTTCGGATTTTCAGTCCACCGGGATACCTTTTTTTGTCCAAGCCGCCTTTTTAGGTTTTCGACTTTCCAGGTGTACAATCTTTTATATATATCCCTAATTTTTGCCCGAAACTTTTTGGTTCATCGGGATGCCCTTATTGTTTCCTAGGCCAGTCAACCTAGCAGGTTATTTTCATGCGTAGTATCTTTTGACTATGTTCGCATTCACAGGGTGCGGGAAATCTTCACCGTCCATGGTGGTTAGTATCATAGCACCACCCGAAAATACTTTCTTGATAACAAATTACCCTTCGTAGGTGGGATTCCATTTGCCCCTGGGATCACCTTGTAGTAGAATAATGCGCTTTATTATCAAGTCATCAGTCTGATATACTCGATGCTTGATTTTCTTATTGAATGTCTTGATCATACGTTTCTGATACATCTGACCATGACAAACAACCATAAGCCTCATCTCGTCAATCAAATTCAACTGATCTAACCTAGTTTGAATACATTCATCTTCGTCTAAGTCTGCATCTTTCATAATTCTCAGAGAAGGAATCTGAACTTCGACAGGTAGGACAGCTTCCATGCCATAGACCATAGAGAATGGGGTTGCCCCCGTCGATGTTCACGCTGAAGTGTGATAGCCGTGGAGATAAAATGGTAACATCTCTTACCAGTCTTTGTAGGTCACAACCATCTTTTGCACAATATTCTTTATGTTCTTATTGGCGACTTCCACTATGTCATTCATCTTTGGTCGATACGAAGAAGAGTTATGGTGCTTGATCTTGAACTGTGTGTGGAGTTCAGCGATCATAGTGTTATTGAGGTTGGTACCATTGTCAGTGATGATTCTCTCGGGGATGCCATATCGACAGATAAGATTATGCTTGATGAATCGGGCTACCACGTTCTTGGTAACATAGGCAAACAATGCTACTTCAACCCATTTTGTGAAGTAGTCAATGGCGACGAGAATGAAGCGATGTCCGTTAGAAGCAGTAGGCTTGATTTCTCAGATTATGTCAATGTCCCACATTGCGAATGGCCAAGGAGCACTCATGATGTTCAAAGGTACTTAAGGCATATGAACTTTATCAGCATAGATCTGGCACTTATTACAAATTCCCGAGTGGTGGTGACACTCGGTTTCCATAGTCGACTAATAGTATCCTGCTCTCAGAATCTTCTTAGCCATGGTATGTCCACTAGAATGAGTACCAAAGATGCCTTCATGCATATCCACCATAATTTTATCTGCTTCCTTCTTGTCCACACAAAGAAGCAAGAGTGAATCATGATTATGTTTATACAAAATTCCATTGCTCAAGAAGAACTTAGCCGAGAACCACCACAGGAATTTCTTGTCATTGATCGATGCCCCTCCAGGGTATTCTTGACCTTCAAGGTACCTTTTCACTTCATGGAACCAGGGTTTTTCTTCTACTCCATCAGTGTCAATTTCTAGCAGTGTGTCAGCTCGTCGAATCTTTCAATGGTAATTCTGGGAGCCTCGTTGTCCCACTTGAGCTTAAACATGGATGACATGGTAGCTAATGCGTATGCCAACTGATCCTCTTCTCTTGGGATATGCTCAAAAGTAATCTCTTCGAAGTACGGAGTCAAGGTTAACATATGTTCTTGGTAAAGGATAAGATTCAAATGCTATGTATCCCATTCTCCCTTGACTTGACTGATTACCAAGGTTGAATCCCCATTTACGCTCAGGAATTTGATTCTCAGGTCAATAGCAGCTTTAATTCCTAGGATGCACACTTCATTTTTAGCCATATTATTGGTGCAATCAAAGCGGAGTCTGGAAATGAAGGGTGTATGGAAACCTTGATGAGAGATAATTATAGCACTAATCCCATTTCCAAGTGCGTTAGAAACCACAGTCCATCGGGATCTTGGCTCAGGTCCTTCATGCGGTCCAGGTTCTTCCAAATCCGTAACTAGCATAATATCCTCGTCCGGGAATTCGAAGTTCATAGATTGATAGTCGTCTAATTCTTGATGTGCCAAATGATCTTCCAGTACAATTCCTTTGATATCCTTTTGGGTGGTGTATTGAATGTCGTATTCTGTCAAGACCATTTGCCATCTGGCTATTCTTCCGGAGAGAGATAGCTTCTCGAATATGTACTTGATGGGATCCATTTGAGAAATCAATAGAGTGGTATGAGTCAACATATACTGTCTTAGTCAGTGAGCAGCCCATGCCAAAGCACAACAAGTTTTCTCGATCAGTGAATATCTTATTTCACAGTCGGTAAACTTTTTTCTAAGGTAGTATATTGCATGCTCTTTTCGACCAGACTCATCATGCAGCCCCAGTACACACCCAGTTGAATTCTCCAGTATTGTTAGGTACATGATTAGAGGTCTTCCTTCAATTGGAGGCATCATAATCAGAGGTTCTTGTAGGTATTATTTGATTTTATCAAAGGCTAATTGGCAGTCGTCGTTCCACTTTACTTCTTGATCTTTATTCGGCAGCTTGAAGATTGGCTCGCAGGTAGCAGTCAAGTGAGAAATGAATCTGGCAATGTAATTAAGTCGTCCTAAAAAACCTCTGACTTCCTTCTCAGTACGAGGAGCCGACATTTCTTGAATGGCTTTTACTTTTGCAGGATCAACTTCAATACCTTTATCACTGACGAAGAAACCTAGGAGTTTTCCAGACCTTACCCCAAAGGTGCATTTTTTTGGATTTAGCCTTAGCTTGTACTTCTTCAGCCTTTCAAATAATCTATGCAAATGATCAAGATACTCTTCTTCAGTTTATGACCTTGCTATCATGTTGTCGATGTAGACCTTTATATCGTGATGAATCATGTCGTTAAATATAGCTACCATGGCACATTGGTAAGTTGCCCCGATGTTCTTCAACCCAAAAGGCATGACCTTGTAATAGAAAGTGCCCCACTGTGTGACGAAGGTAGTTTTATCCATGTCTTCAGGTGCCATCTTGATCTGATTATAACCCAAAAAACCATCCATGAAAGAGAAAACCTTA
Source organism: Vicia faba (assembly GCA_948472305.1). Lineage (NCBI taxonomy): Eukaryota > Viridiplantae > Streptophyta > Magnoliopsida > Fabales > Fabaceae > Vicia > Vicia faba. The sequence continues at coordinate 981,046,435 of OX451738.1, forward strand.
TGTTGAGCGGTGTTGTCGACCAAGACATCAATATGTGGAAGTGGGAAGTCATCCATGGGGCTTTCCCTGTTCAGATCCCTGTAATCTACACACATACGTACCTTGCCATATTTCTATGGTACCAGAACGACATTAGTAACCCATTAAGGATATGACGTCACTGCTAAGAACCATGCATTGAATTTTTTCATAACCTCGGCCTTGATCTTCTCTAACATCTCAGGACGCATGCAATGAACCTTTTGCTTAATCGAAGAACAACCATCTTTCATTGGCAGACAGTGAACCACAATATTTGTATTGAGGCCTGGCATGTCTTTGTATGACCAAGAAAATACCTCAACATAGTCGTGCAACATCTGGATCAACCTGTCCTTGACATTTCCCTATAAGTTGGCGCCTATCTTGACTTCTTTTTTGTCTGTCTCAGAACCCAAGTTTACCACTTCGTCTGGCTCTTCGTGTGGTTGGATAGCGCTTTCTTCTTGTATTAAGAGTCTGGCAAGTTCTACGGGTATTTCACAATCTTCCTCACCTTCCTCATTGGCTTGGTAGGTCATATTTTCAAAGTCATAAGCGGCAACATCAGGATCGTTATCAACGAGTTCCAAATGGGATGGGGATCTGCAATATAGTGTATGGGTGTGTGTAAGAACACATAGTTATTTTAAAGTGCAATAAAGTAAAAGAAAGACAAGGAGCACAAAATTTGAATTCAAAACATCTAATGTTTTCATTAAATGAAAATATGAAATATGAAATGACAACCCTTAACAAATGGACCATTGTGCCCCGGGCAAGACACATGGTTTAAAGTCATTGTTTTAAAAGAAATTACATAACCAAAATTCTTAAAGCAATAAAAACAGAAATAGCTATTACTCCTGGATGAAGGAGATAGGGAAAATGTCTTCTGCTTTCCAATTGTTGAGTCTGTTGCCAATGGTAGGAAAAATACATTTTTCGAAGTCACCATCACTATCAGCGTCTTCTATAGCATTGATTCCATTGTTGATGATACGGAATAGAGGTCTTCCAGCCCGAGCGTGGCAAACAGCCCTTTGACCCTCTGCAGTAAAGCCTAGACCAAACTTTTCAGATTTGTAGGGGATATCAGGAAGATGACCCTAAACAGTACAACCACCTTCTTATATAGTAGCTTTAGCATCTTTCAAGGAAGCCATCTTGTGCGGAACCTCGGTAGTCTTCGAAATGGAAGAAACATCTTCAACAGTGGCAGGGGAAATTACTTCAAAAGCTTACTATGGAGTCTCAATGAATTCACCATCCATTTCTACATACTGGAATGAATTCAGGTGGCTGTCCATGTACCCCTCCTCTCCGCAGACAGTAACAATCTTCCCTTTCACAAGATACTTTAATATCTGGTGTAAGATGGAGGTAACATTGCCTGCCTTATGGATCCAAGGGTGCCCCAATAGACAATAATAAGCTAGTCGGATGTCCATTACATAAAAGGTGGATTCAAATATTTGTGAACCTACTGTGATCCGAAAGTCCACTTCTCCATGTACCATTCTTTTTGATCCATCAAAGGCTCGAACTATGATAGCGCTAGGTTTCAGAACAACCCCTTCACAATCCAGTCTGTCAAGAGCGCCTTTTGGAAGAGCGTTTAGGGAAGAGCCAGTATTAACTATCACATGAGCCAATGTAGTGCCCCTATATTCAATGGAGACATACAGGGCCCTATTATGATTTCTCCCCTCCGGAGTTAGGTCAACGTCAGAGAAGCCTAATCCATTTCTAATCATTAAGCTAACAACATAACTTCCAAATTCATCGGCAGAAATTTCTTTTGGTACATGGGAAGTCTTCAAAAAATTTCATTAAAGCTTGTGCATGAGCTTCGGAACACAGTAGCAGGGATAGCATAGAGAACTTGGATGGGGTCTTCCCCAGCTGTTCAACAATTTTGTAGTCGCTTCTATGAATGATTTTCAAAACCTCTTCCATTTCTTGTTCAGAGGTATCCTTGACTGTAGTTTCTTTTGGTGCCTTCGTCCTGGCAGGATCTGTCATTGGCTCTTTACCTCGAGCTTTGGCAATTGTCTTGGTAACTATAACTTGAACCGGTGGAGATATTTCCAGGGAGAAAATCCTTCCATTTATAGTAATTTTACTGGTCCCCGCAATATTTTCAATGTTGGGACGAGCTTCTTCATCATCTTCGTCAGGAAACTCTTGTTTGATGCCATGGTAATAAACGTCAGACCCATAATTCCATGGAATAGCCTTCTACGAGGAATATGGGATGCGCCCAGGGTTTATAATGATTAAGGGAGAAGCTCTTAGATTGGAAGTAATCCTTACAGGACCTTTGGAAGTGATCTAGAAAGGAGTACCAGATATGACAGACAAATCTCGGCACAAATTTTCAGCATACGTAACTTTTTCAATCAAAATTATATGTGCATCCATCAGGCGTTAGATGCCTTGCTTCAGTAACCCACAGCCATTGGGTTGAACCGCACATCAATAACATTCTTTAACATAGCCTAGAAATAAACCAACTTCTATCAAATTCTTCTTGATTGTCGAGAGAGGAGTAACCACGCCACTTACAGAGGTAATATACATAATATCTTCAACAACACTTATTCCCTTGTCATGCTTCGGCATAGGAGCAGTAATCACGTTCGGATTCTCAGGAGGGTTGAACTCAATTTCCTTATTATCAATCATGTCTTGAATTTTGTTTTTCAAGGTGCAGCAATTGTTGGTGTCGTGTCCAGGACTGTTTGAATGACAGGCACACTTCACATTTGGGTTGTACTTCGGAGAGGATGTGTTGGGATTAGGAGGAGGACCACGGAGTATTATGAGGTCAGCCTTTAACAAATTTTGGAATTCTAGAGCCAATGGCATATTAATCCTGGTAAATTTCCTTCTCGGAGCGTCTGACCTACGTTGGTTGCCTTATTGTGATTGTTGAACAGGCGTCGAATTATAGATCAATACCATTCCCACAGACTGATGGTAATCATTTTTACTATGGATCTTCTCGTCATAGACATCATTGGTTTCTTTCTTACCAATTAATGTCTTCTTCAAGGTACTAGAGTATGCAGCCATCAGAATCTTCCCGCTCTTGATACCACTTTCAACTCGTTCGCCAGTCAAAATTAGCTCAATAAACCTTGATGAAGAAGTCACAATCAACAAATTAAAGAATAGACCAGTCAGAGTGCCCATGAACATATCCATCAACTATCGTTCAATCAAAGGAGGTTGTACCCTTCCAGCTAGTTCCCTCCATTTTTGGGCATACTCCTTGAACCCTTCACTCGAGCCCATGGACATGTTTTTCAATTGTACACGAGTTGGCGTCGGGTCAACATTATATTGATACTGCTTGTAGAAAGCAGCATCCAAGTCTTCCCATGTGTGGATATTGGTTCCTTCTAGCTAATAGAACCATTCAAATTGAGTACCGGACAAACTTTCTTGAAATAAATGGACCCATAATTTTCGGTCAGTAGTATGAGGTTGGATTTTTCGAACATACAACCTCAAATGAAGTTTGGGACAAGAGACACCATCATATTTAGCAAAGACTGGGACCTTGAACTTGTGAGGGATGACCACTCCTGATATCTGACCTAGCTCTCCAAAATCCAATCCAGGCACTTTCTGGATTTCCACAGCTTTGAGTCGGTCTTCCAACTGCTTGTATTTGTCATCTGCAGGAGGGTACTGTTCGTCGAAGTAGTCTTCATCTTCGGAACCCTGATTGTTTTTTCCTTCACCCATGACACTTCTATCATACTCTTCTTGGTTGTCGTCTTCCTCAGAGGAAACATCTTGAACTGGTTGAGCAGGACCTTTGAATCTTCTCCCCATGTTGAGAACAACAACCCACTTCTTAGTCTTCTTCTTCATGGTGAGGAGCGCCATCATATCTTGTTTCCCTTTGTCCAGATTCAGGAGAGTCTCTTAAAATTGTGCATGTTGAGTTTGGATATCCTTGACAGTTTATTCGAGAGCCATCTTATACTGAAATAAACAGTAAATAGATGAGGAAACCTGTATTGGAAAACATGCTTATGAAATGATGCATGATATGCGGATGCAATGTTTTCAAAGACCTTAGGAGATTTAAATTTGCTAGCCAAAAGGAAACAAAAATAAATATTTCATTAATAAGTTCAGAATTACAAATGCCTTCTAGGATTACAAGGAAAAGAAAAAAAGGGTCTCAAGGAGACAACATTGTAAGCTCATAAACCTTAAGACTCAAGTCTCCCACGGACGCTTCCTCTTTGTGTAGATGTATGCATTAAGATTCCGCTCTTCATGAATTTGCTTTGTGAGCTCCAAAACCTTCTTTTCACTTGCATAGAATTGAGCTTCAAAGGTGTCACGTTCTTCCTTGAGTTGAATACAAGACTTCTGCAATTCTTCGAGGTTAGTGGGAATGTCTGGATGAAGAATGGTATAAGGAATATCCCCCTCGGCAATGGGATCCATAATTACTGGTAAGACAGTGGGATATAGCATCATAAGGTTTTGAGCACGAGATCATACCCATTTGAGGTATGGCTCCAAATGGATAGAATTATTATGTTCTAAAGTATTGCTATCAATCTTGTTTACCATGCCCCAAGCTCATATAAACCTTTGATGATAACCTTGAAAATCATTCTCATAGTCGAACATAATACCCTGGATAAGTGCATCATGAGGACCATATCTTAGAGCATAACCAAATTGTCTTAGTGCCAGAGAAGGGTTATAAGTAATACCTCCCCTAATGCCAAGGAGTGGAACATTATGGAATTCCCCACAACGGTCAATGATAGTAATATCCTCTAGAGATCAGGAACACCAAAAGATATCCGAATGAGAGAGCGACATCATCCTTTGGGACCACCACAAACCTCGTTCATTCTTCAATACTGATCGGGGAAGGTGAGAAATAAACCACCTTGATAGCAAAGGTAAGCAACACATAAGAGTCCCTCGCTTCCTCGTAGTACGAGTGTGAAGAGAATGCAGAATGTCTCCGAGCAAAGTATGCACAGGGTTACGAGAAAGAAATTTTTTGATGGTGTTCACATCTATGAGTTGGTCCAGATTAGGGAATAGCATCAAACCATAGATTAGCAAAGCCAACATTTCTTCGAAAGTTTGAAAACTCATAGCATCCTAAAACAGTCGATCCTTCTCCAACAGAAATTTAGCTAGAAAAACCTTGACTCCACTCCGTGTTTCCCATTTAGCTACAATGTTGGACCGCTTCAGATGTAAGGCTGGTGGAATTTCTTCAGTTTATGGATCTCTCTCTAAACCGGTGAAAGGTATTTGATTAAGAACAGGCACTCCTAGTAATTGAGAAAACTCCTCCATTGTGGGTAACAACTGATAATCAGGAAAGGTGAAGCAGTGGTGTACAGGGTCAAAGAACTAGAATAGAACACTCATCATATCTTCTTCAAAACCTGGGGTAACCAAACTGAGTAGTCGACCATGCCTCTTGATGAATGGAGAATTTTCTGGAACCCTTGAGACTAATTCCTTAAGTTGAGAAGGTATCCTCACAAAACTTATTCGGATAGTGTTTCTGCGAGCGGAAGCCATAACCAACAAAACAGAACAAAGATAAATCCCCAGGTCCTTGAAATGGTTAGTGGAAATGATGTGTCATGATGTTATGATATCATGATTTCATGTTCGAACAATTAATCATACACAAACAAAACACACAAGACCTTAGGTTTAAGCTTACATAGATTTTATAGGTAAGTACCCTCTTGAAGTTTTAGTTGGCTCAACCTGTCTTAAAAGAAGTAACTGGGTTCTAGGAGCCTTAATATCACTGATTTTTCTCTCAGGCATTGTTTCAGCACAAGCATCTAAATTGCAACCGAAATATACCGAAAGTCCAATCTCAATGAGTGTAGTATCGAGTATCAACCAACTTTAGTCTACACCAAATCCAGCAATGTCACTACTTTCTAATGGCTAAGTTGTGTCAACTAAGGTTCTACGGTCAGTTAGTGACTATGACACCACGCGGTAGCCCAACATTCTCCTTGACTTACTCAAGGGACACCAGTAAAAACCAATGTGTCACACTAACGTAGCCATCATTTCAACCATATCGGTCTATGCTGTACAGTTCCCACGATCTATTGCTACTTACCTAAAAATTTCCCCAGATCCAGGTATAGGACCTATACAAGAAATAAACCCAAGCATATCCTGAAATATAAAGCATACAAAGCAAACAAGTAAAACAATAAAGGTGACCTAGATCTTAAGGTAACCCCACTTTTAGTTTTATCTTCCCCAGTAGAGTCGCCAGTTCTAAAATACGGTGGGAGAACTGACTTGGGTTTTGCATTTTATCGCAAATGTTACGGATAGCAAAAGTCGCCACCTACTTTTATTTTATCCAATAAAGGAAAGGGTGAAAATAACAGGAAAGATCTTTGAGAATTTTTCTTGAGTTTGGGGGGTAGGTTATGAAAAGGGAAGGTGTTAGCACCCTTTTCATCTGTAGTTATCTACGGGCTCTTAATCGCTAGCTCACTTTGAAATGCTTTGTGTTTGTGTATGTTTGCAAATATTTTGAAAATGCCTAAATACTACAATTTTGTAATGATTCTCGTATCATTAAGAATGTATACAAAATGTTTGTCTGAAAAAAATTTGAATGAAAGTGTTTGTTTTAGAAAGTGTGTTTGAAAAATGCCAATGTAAGGCAATTTTCTTTATAATAACCTTTGTATCAGTCCTCAAAAGTGTTTATAAAGTGTTTTGAAAGTATTTGTTTTAGATGTGTGAGGTGTGAAAATGGTTTTAGTTTGTGAGCGAGCGACCTACCTACTCAAAGAGTCTTTGTTCCTTTCCTCCTACTTTAGATAGTGTTATCCTACTATTAGTTAATAGGAATCCCTATTAATTGATGTGAGGGACATGCATGGGTCATCGTACAGTCATAGAAGGCAACTTGTAAGATGCTTTAGCAATTGTCATAAGGGACTAAGATCGTTTACCGAAAGCAACATTGAATGTCATTGAGGAAATACGATCTTTTAACCGAGGGTCTTTGCTAAAGTATCCCACGTTCGAGGGACATGACCGTTTTTATCCGAGGCAACTAGTGAGGTTAACTCTATAGGTGTATGTGTGCGAAGTGTTTTGATTTCAAGTATTTATCTTTGAGATTAGTTATTCTAATGATTGATTTTAATCTTGCCATGCAAACCCTAATTACTAACAGTAATAAGGAAAGCTATAAATTGTGGAAATTAAATGTCCTACGCTATTACAACGCTTCGGGGATGGGGGTTACAAGTTTATGAATGGGGGAGGAAAGCAATAAACCCTATCTATTATAAACTTTTAACAGTCACATAATTGTTTTAATGCGAAAAATAAATAAGTGTGTGAAGATGGAAAAAGAGGGAAAATGTAAAAACCCTAAAAATTCTAAGTATTTTAAGAAAATATTTATTTGTTTCTTTGTTTAGAGAATATTTAAAATGTTAAATAAAAAGTTAGATCTAATTCTAATTTAATTTGTAATTTAAAATAAAACAAAGTGTAAATAATTTTATTTGTGAAAATTAAATTAATCAAAACCTAAAGAAATCTAAGTATTAGAAAATATTTTGGTATTTTATTTGATAGTATAAAATAACAAAACTTAATTCTAATTGTTTTACAAATTAATTAATAAAATAAAGCAAAGTGATTAAGTGATATTAATTTTTTATTTGTCAAAAATTAAATTAACTAATTAAAAACCTAAATTTAATTTTTTATCATTTTTTATGATTTTTTTCTGGTTTTAAATAAAATTAAATTAGAAAAGAAAATTAATTAAAATAAAAAAAGAATAAAATGGGCCTATAGTAACAAGTAATAAAGGGGGTGAGGAATAGCCAAAATGTCATACCCAACAATAGTTTTTTTGTTTGAATCATAAAATAAAAATAAAAAAAGGTATGGGCCTGACGCTATAAAAAGAAAAACGGAGGGTGAGAAATCAAAAAAATTTAGGCCCAACAACAAGGAAGTCCAGCGCCTGTTTAGATCCATTTGGGTTGGTTTTACGTGCGCGCTTGCCTTGCTTACACCTGATTAACAAAGGAAATGTCGAAAAATAAAATGCCAGAGGTAGGGATCGAAACCCTGCCCTGGAACACTAACACCTTACACACACACGCTTGCCACTAGGGTGGCTGTTTCATCTGCTTTTGAAACAGCCATCAACAAATATATTATAAAACGTGTCCACAAGTTCAAATTTCTGAACTTCGTCTTCTTCCTCGCGCCAGAACAAAACCCAACATTTTTTTTCAAACTCTTCCATTTCTCAACCTTTTCGAAAAATGTAAACATCAAAGTTGTTCCAAATTTCACCATGTATTCAACCATGCCATTAACATAAGCTAAAACTCAAAGATTAAAGTGAATTTTTGTTGGTACCAAACTGAACCCTAATATTTCAGAAATTTCAAATCAAAAATTCTCATCACACGGTCAACATAAATGAGAACTAAGGACATGGTTAGCTTCAGGGGCATGATATCTATATTTTTTTCTTTATAATGTATATGCAAAGGATGCTCGTATCAAGATATCATAGTTTAGAAAATTTACCTCTTGAAGTGGAAAATCAGAACACGTATGGATGCTTCCAGGTACAATGTAATGATTGATTAAGCTTCCTTGGACCTCCCTGAAGCTATTACAATTGATAGAATGCCTTGTAGCTTGCCCAACTGTTCTAACCAAGTCAAACTGCAATGGTGGATTTTGAAAATGATGGATGGTGATATGGTGATTACAGAAGTGATTCAGGTGTTTGGATCACTTCTATATAGTGTATAGATGATGTTTGAATGATGAGAAGGGAAAGCGCACGAGTAGGTTGAGAGTTGGCTTCTTAAGGATCAACATATGTACTTATGGAGAATTTTTGGTGATTCTTTATTTGAGAGGTTTTTAGGGTTTGTCAATTCGTATCTTAGCTTGAAAATGCTCTCTCTACATATAAGCCAAAGGTTTCAGAAGATAAGAGGGCTTGGTTTACAAGTTTCCAAGTTTTTGCCTTTGTTGTAACTTGTGATTTTTGAATACACCAAGTCTCAATGCATAGTCCCATGCCTTCTAGAGTGGTTTTAAACTTTAAACATATTGCTTTTGACTTTGTAGGTTGAGTGTGTGCAGAAGAAATAAGTTAGAGACTCAAGGAGTGGACTTTTTCAAAAAAGCATGCTTTTCCAAAATGGAAGTGTTAACTTTATGCCATTAATTGAATGATGCCTTAGACAATGCTTGAATCACTTGGATCATGGCTAAAAAGTGTGTGTAATCTTATGATTATGGATAGATTTGGAAGTTAGAAGCCTGTAAAGTGAGATTATGCAGCATGGTTTGGAGATTTGATCTTATGTTCATCACAAAAATGTCTTGTATTTCAAGAATGGGTGCCCAACTTCATGTCTTCGAATCTCCTAGCTCAAGCATGATAAAATTGTATTCTTAGACATTTTGGAAATCTTGAAACATTGTCTACACCTTTCATGTTGTGAGCTTTGGATAAATCAAATGAGAACTTGGTGAAAAAATGACCATGAAGTTGGGACAAAAATATGATTAAAACTTGTAAAAAAATTTCTATCTGTTGGATAAAAACATCATAACTTCATGAGCTCATATCTCTTAATCCAAGAATTTTTTGAGGATCATCCCACATTAACAAAGTTGTAGAATTCATCCATCCCTACAAATTTCATGTTGAAATTTTTCCTTGAATCAACTTGCATCTTGAGGAAATTTGCTTGTGAAGTTAGTGTTTTTGTTAAGAACAAAAACACTTAGAATTTTTTTAAGTATTAGAAAATTTTCCAAATTTGACTTTTGTTGACTTTTTTGATTTCTTGATGATCAAGTTTGATAGTTTTGAATATCTTGATGATTCTTGACTTTTGAATTCCAATGTTGACCAAAAAGTCAAAGTTTGACTTTTGTTGACTTTTCATTAATTGATTCAAATTTTCAACTATCAATCACTTACATATTTGGAAATGTCTTGAGCCATGTAATTAGGTCAAGATGTTGTATTTGAGTCCTTAAAATTATGCTTCAAGCTATTATTTCATGCACTAGGTCAACAGTCAATGATCCGCCATCTTTAGTCAAAACCCTAATTTTGGCCATTTTTTACTTTTGATGATTTGAGGGATTTGTTTGAGGAATCATGGTAAACCCTTGATCAAATGATTAATATCACCTCAAAATATTTATGTTGACAAAAAATCTTGAAATTTGATTGTATATTGACCATAGATGACTTTTTGTTTAATATGGTTGATTTTTAGTCATCTGAGCAATTGATTGGGCAAATTTGTGATGCAATGCTTGAAACTTGACATGAGCATTGTTGAGGACCTATTATGAACCATGAAAGTCATTTGAGGAATTAGAAGTCCAATTTACCTTGAGAAAACCAAAACCCCGGTTATAGGCCAATGCTTAGGACGTGAGCTTGTCTGGTCAACTCTTCAGAACCCTTGAGTATTTGAGAGTCTTAGAAGAATGTCTTGGAGAGAATAGGAGGGAAAATTTTGGAGTACAATAAAGGTCTATAGAGATAGATCACAAAAACTGTTTGACCTAATTCAGAGTACATACATAGACAAAGTGTTGAGACACTTTAATATGCATGATTCCAAGAAAGGATTCATACATATGCAACATGACCTATGTCTATCAAAAACACAATCCCCTCCAACTAAGGAAGAAATGGATTGAATGAATAATATTCCATATGCATCTATAATAGAACCTATCATGTATGCCATGTTATGTACTCGACCAGATGTCTCATATGCTTTAAGTGCAACGAGTAGGTACCAATAGGATCTCGGTGATGCTCATTGGGTAGTTGTCAAGAATATCCTTAAGTACTTGAGAAGGAATAAGGACTCGTCATTGATATATGGAAGTATGGAAGATCTTGTTGTAATTGGATACACCAATGCTTACTTCCAGACAGATAAGGATGACTTTAGATTGCAATTTGGTTATGTGTTCTACTTAAGTAGTAGCATTGTGAGTTGGAAAAGTTCAAAGCAAGATGCAGTTGTTGATTCTACAATCGAGGCCGAGTATATTGATGCCTCAAATGTAGCAAAGGAAACAGTTTGGATCAAGTAGTTCATTAGTGAACTTAGCACAATCCTTAACATTGTGGATCCCATTGATCTCTATTATGATAAAAATGGTGTTATCGCACAAGATAAAGAGCCTATATCTCACCAAAGATCCAAACACATACTTAGCCATGATCACCTCATTTGAGAGATAATCGATTGGGGAGATGTAAATATATGCAGAGTATCTACAATTGACAATGTTGCTGACCCACTAACAAAGCCTCTTGTGTAGCAGAAGCGTGATGTCCATACTTGATCTATGGATATTAGGGCTATGCTTGATTGGCTCTAGTGCTAGTGGGAGATTGTTGGTGTAAGCCCTAGAGGCCAATACTTGTGGTACTTGTATCTAATTTTTATTAATAATAAAAGGCATTTCTTTATTATGTTTGCTTTTCCAAAATAATAAAGTCCCCAGAATAGTTTGTCTGTTTAATAAAATGTTAAGTGTGACTTAATCATGAGATCCCATTAAACATAAGGACATCCTTCTTAAAGCATCTTTAGTCAAGCTTTATTTCAAAGTGGGATAACATTAAAGCATTGATATTATTATGTAGATAGATTTATGATCACATCTCATGGATCATGGATAAGGAGTTATCAAGTCTTGACATAGGTATGGATATTAGGAGTAATATTTATACTGGATTGACCGCTATGTGAATACTACATAGAATATTATGCAAGGTGTCATAAGTTATTCTCAAGGTGATAATGGTGTATACCACCGTTCTACTTGAAACCGCTATAGATCCTAGATGTAGAGTTAAGTATCTTATTATTGATCAAACGTCATCCGTAACTGGATGACCATAAAGACAGTCGATGGGTACTTCACAGAGCATGCTAAGGAACATGAGTGACCTAGATGAAATTTCCCCATCCTGCATAACATGATAAATGTCTAAGGGCCTAATACTGAACTAGACAAGGGGGGGCACAACCTATGCCTTGTGTTCAATATAACATAAGGGAAAAAGGCTAATTTTACACATAAATATTATTATAGAAAGGTTTTGTCATATCACATGACATTTTCGAGACTTGGGTAGTAGTGATGTGTTGCTAGATACCTCTCACTATTTATTATGTTAAATGTGTGATTTAATATAATTGTCAACATCGTGAAGATCTACAGGGTCACACACATAAGGACAGGTTGATGCGAGATAGAGTAAATAAGGAACATTGTAATATACGGTGCACTTAAGAGAACTGTAGAACACTGTAAGGTACGATACGCTTAAGTGGAATACAGAATATGGTAAGGTACCACACGCTTAAGTGATATACGATACATCATAAGGTATGATGCCCGTAAGCTCAATTGGGCTTTTAGCTTGCAGCCTTAAGTGGGCTTTTAGTTTGCAGCCCACACAAGTGGTTCTATAAATAGAACCCTTGTGCTAAATCATTTTCACTAAAAGAAAATTCGGTCTTGAAATCCTAGCCATATTTTCTCTCACTCAAAGTTTTTGTTCGTGTGGACTGAGTAGAGGTGTTGTTCTTCATCAACGCTCGTGATCACAACATCAAAGGTATGAATCGCCATATTAGGTAATAATTTTTAACACTGACCATGCTCATTTGTAAGGATCACTAAAGGAAAATTTTAATTTCCACTGTGTTTTAGATCACAATCTTCCTTCAAAAAGCAAGGTGCGTATGAAGTTAATGTTAAAAATATAATGTTTCCTAATGTAAAACAATGGGATAAAAGGGCCATAAAAGAGTTGTTTGACTATGCAGATGTCGAAGAAATTTTATAGGTCCCATTGTTGGAGGATGTTAAAGAAGATATGATAGTTTAGAAAGAAGAGAAAATGGTGCTTATAGTGTGCGATCTGGGTACATAATATGGAGGAATTCACATATGAGTCATGCTAATGGGAGAGTGGAGGAGGATTGGTGTAGCCTCTGAAATATTAAAGCTCTACCTAGAGTTAAAAATCTCTTGTGGAGAATTTGTAGGGGCTGTTTACAGACTCATATTAGACTCCGACAATATTATGTTCCTTGCTCGTCAGTCTGTCAGCCTTGTGAGAATAGTAATGAAGATGACTGGCATCTGTTTTTTGGGTGTAACGCGACTAATCAGCGTTAGAGGGCAGCATATTTGTTCATTTTTATAAACTCTCGATTACACTCTTTTAATAACGTTAAGTCTCTTATGCTTGATATATGTATAAGGAGGATATGAATGTTGCTGCTAGAATTGCAGTTATGATAGAGGTGATATGGAAGAATATAAATGATCTTATATGGCATAATAAGCATGAGGAAGCCTCTAAACTTGGTTTGCTAGTATTTCATAAGTGGTATGAATGATTTACGGCCCGAAAAGATTATGATATCGAGAATGGTTATCATCACACTACGATTTGGAACCCGCCAACTGTAGGGTGGTTGAAATGCAATGTAGATGTGGCTTTTAATAAACATCGTGGTACTATGAAAAAAGGTTGATTTGTGTGTGATAACTTCAGGAATTCAATTATTGCATGTGTAGCATGGGATTCAGATACCCTCCCCGTCATTAAAGCATAATCAATGGCCCTTAAAGAGGAAATTCATGGAGCTATAGTTTTGGACTTGGAAAATGTTATATTCGAAAGTGACTCCCAAAAGGTGGTTCAAGTTACCCAATCCAATCATAATGGTGGATCCAAATTTACTCAATTTAGTTTAAATATTGTGCCCATTATAAGTTTGTTACAGGTTTACCCCAACTTTGAGGTGAAGTTTATCAAGCGCCAAGCAAATTCAGTTGTCCACTCTCTTACGAGAGCGGTCAATTCTTAGTTCAAACATAATATATTTAATTTGATTCCTCCTTATATTAAACAACATTTAATTAATTAAATATATTGAGTTTGCTTTGGTAAAAAAATACATTTTATTACAATAATCATTATAAAAAAACACTAAGAAAAGTATAACCATTTCAATTCATATAATTTAAATTAATTGAGCTATTCTTCCTCCCACAAATTAAATAATATGTATTTTTTGAGTAAACGATCTAAATGATTTAAATGTATGTTAGTACCCACTCAAAAAGTATCATATATATCCTCATTCACCAAAAACTTTTCACTTATCTTGTTATCATTATATCTATCCTACTGAATCCCTCATATTTAGTAACTCATCTAGACGTTTCACATAAATTAAATACGATGTATGAATAAATAAAATAATCTCATACTTCTATTAAATTATTTTGATTAAATAATAATGTATTTATTATTATCATAAATATAATATTAGTAACTAATAATTCGTGATATTAATTTGTTTTTGAATATTTATCATGATAGTCGTAATTTAGAGTGATAAAACGGGTCTAACTCGTCAGACCAGCCCGTTTGATTCACCATTTTTGGTAGGATGCGTTGAGGTTTTCGGTTCGGTATTTTAAGTTGGTCCATCATGTCTAACCCGCTTTAAAAAGCAGGCTTAGGAGGGGCGGGACGGGTTTTGTCTGCGGGCTTTTTGTTATAACTTTTTACTTAGAATTAATACAATTTTATCTATAAAAACAACAATATCTCTTTGAGTTATGCTGATTGAATTACATTCTAAATTATTATACAGACAAATTGAATTATAATTGTAAAGTTCCTTATATAACTTTCTAATACATGTATTAGTTGGAAAAACTTGAAATATAAAAACAATTGTATGGCATGAAGAGTTATTAAGTTGTCAATAAGTTCACATGTTTTCTTTATAAACAAATGTTAATTTTAAGAAAAGGAATAATTCAATTAGAGTATATGTGTGAAAATTTTAAGATATAACTATTAAGGAATCAGTCAATATAATAGTCTATATAACATAAACAATAAGAAAGTCAGATGTTAATATTTTATACACTATTATTTTATGCACTGGAATATTTTATGTATTGTATTGTTATCATTGTTTGTCTTGTGCAAATTATTAATTAGGTTCTTTTAGTAATTAGTTTTTAAATATGATTATGATTATATGTGCTGTTTATTTATTTTTATACATTTTTATCGTGGTAGAGTCTATTTCGGTATGTTTTTCTTGAAATTGATCTTTATCTATTTTATTTTTTTAAGTGTTTGGACTTAAGACATGTTGAAATTATATTATGTGTTGTTAAAAAAATATCTTTTGTCGGCTTCTTTAGTAATGATTAAATTTTTTGTAAATTATGTAATAAATTAAATTGTAAAATAAAAAACTAAAAAAATTGGCGGGCCGGTCCGCCAACCCGTCAACTCGTTAGTAAACGGGGCGGACTTGACTTTTGAGCTCGAATGCCTAAGTTTGCCCGGTCCACCCCGCTTTTGTATGGGCTTAAACAGGGCGGGCCTAAACGGGGTGGATCGTCCACTTTGCCACCCCTAGTTGTAACAGTCACAAATATGAAATTGTGACAGTTCAAATCATAGTCATATTTTTGAGTAAATCATCGGTTTAATGTTTATACTAAATATTTATTTTTATAGTTTTGGATATAGTCGTCGTACGGTCTGCCATCTAACTACACTTCGATGTTTGCGAATGCTCTTAGTAGGACCTTCCACTCAACATACAGTATAAATTCTGATGACCACTGAAGCATAGTCTATCATCCATACTTTTGCCTAAGGTCCCTTCGACGATCCCCATTTTTATACCACGTTATTGGTCCCGAAGACCATGCTCTAGAAGAGACAAGAGAGGTTGTGGAAATAAAGGAGAAATATCATATCCTAAAGATAAGGCTGAGAGTTGTAGAGAGAAATTATATCTTTGGCTTAGATACTATGGACATGTGCTTAATCTCCGACTTGACCATTTTGTCCAAATTCTAAATCCTGAAATTCAAGAAGTATAAGGATCATACTTGTCCAAAAAGCCATATAATCATGTACTATTGGAAGATGACCGTCCACACAAAAAATGATAAGTTGTTAAAATTCACTATTTTAAAGAAAGTTTGAGTGGAGCCTCTTTGAAATGGTATATGAGCTTGGAAAAGAGTCAAATATAGACATGGAAGGATCTGACTAACGCCTTCCTCAAATAATACAAATATAATATGGATATGACTTCTGACGGGAGACAGCTGCAGAGCATGACCATGAATGAAAAAAATCCTTTAAAGAATACGCTTAACACTTGAGAGAGAGCTAGTTGTTCAGGTAGAGCTATCTTTGACTAAGAAGGAGCTAACATGCGTATTTATGGATGTGCTGCAATCTCCTTTCCATAAAAATATGGTAGGAAGTGTGTTGTATAGCTTCGTGGATTTAGTCACCATCGGTGAAAGGATTGAGCAAGGGCTAAGGAGTGGTAAAATTCTAGGTGTTGCTGGGAAATTCGGTGGTGTAAAGAAATTCCCTGGAAATTTCTAGAAGAAACAGGAAGAAGAGACTAATGCCATTTCTACTGGTGGAGGGAGATCCTACAGAGGGAAACCTCAACAGGTTTTGATGTACCAATAATCCGTTATTCATATACCTTATTATGAACCGCCATATGTAGTCGTTGTTATGTCGCTATATCAGCAAGCTTATGTGGACCAGTATATCAGTAAGCTCCAATGGTACCAGCATATCAGTAAGCGCATGTTGCTCTAACATATCAGCAACATTTGGAGACTTGCTTGCCAGGGCCCAAGGGACTTTAAAGGCTGGATCGAAGCCATGCTGAGGGGGCTCGACACCTTGCATGGGGGACTTGGGTCCCCCGAGACAGACATCCCTAGTGTCATATGTTTAAAACACTTCACCCAATATCAAAATCCATGTGCTTAAGGGACTGGGAAATTATATATTTATAGATAGACCTATTAAAGGCTAGAGGATTACTGACTTGTCTAAGGGATGACTTTAATTTTCCGCCCTTCATAAGGGACCGCCTCGCCCTAGATGTCCCGTACTCACCCGGTCGCAGGAAATGTGGGAAATAGAATTCCTAGGTCAGAGAATTTAGGATCAGCAGTCCAACCCACATATCCCTAGGAAATAGGGATTCAACGGTCCATTATTGATTGAGTGGACAGTTAGCCTTTCCAAGGAAATCCTAGGTCCAAGATGTCTCTATAAATTCCTATTCCCTAACAGGAGAGAGAGACATATCATAACTTAACCCACATAACACATAAGCACAAAGCATCTCACCTCACATGATTTGTTCCTTAATCACCATCATAAACACCAATTGTGATGCGGTGGGAGAACTGACTTGAGGTTTTTCATTTTATCGCAAATGTTGTGGTTAGCAAGAGTCGTCACTGACTTTTCTTTTATCCAAAAGGAAAGGTGAAAAAGCACAGGAAAGACCTTTGAGATTGTTTCTTGAGTTCGGGGGGGTAGATTATGAAAAGGGAAGGTATTACCACCCTTTTCATCCATGGTTTTCCATGGGCTCTTAGTTACTTGCTTTAGATCACTTGCTTTTGTTTGTTTGAAATTGTGTTTGGTGTGGTTTTGAAAGTATTTTGTAAAAGAGGCCATTCGTTTAGGCAATCTTTGTAATGATTCTTGTTCGTAAGAATGTATACAAAGATGTTTGTCTTTTGAAAATGTTTTCAATGTTTGTAAGATGTTTTGAAATGTGTGTGTTTGTTTTGAAAAATAGCAAGGATTTGTTGTTTGAAAGGGAGCAAGTAACTAGAAGCTATCTACCTACTCAAAATGTTTTTCTTATGCATTTCCTATTCCTTTGACATTGTTGTCTTACCATTGATTTGGTAAGCAACCCTATCTTTGGATGTATTGGGACGGGCGTGGGTCATCGTATAACCATGATTAGCAATATTTGCAAAGTATCTCAGCATTTTTGAGGGACCAAGATCATTTTTGTTAGGCAACTTTTGAATAGCGTCATCTAGGGATTATGATCTTATATTTGTTTTGTTTTTCCAAGATACTTCGCATGCGTAACATGGCCATTTTATTTTAGGCAACCAAGTGGGAGAAACCCTAAGGGTGCTTGTGTGCAAGTGCGTCATTTTCATGCTTTTGATTTTGTCTTGTATTTAAGGTGTTCTATTTGTTTTGTTTTGTTTTGTTCTTGTCATGTAAACCCTAATTACTAAGCATGGCATATGAAAGCGATAAATTGCGTAATGTAAATATACTAAGCTATTACAACAATTTTATGGGAGAGGGGAATACAAGTTTGAATGGGGATTTGCACAAATATAAAGCTAAATACATTATTACAACCAAATCGAATTTGTACGAATTTAAGATAAATACAATACAATATTTAAAATGTAATGCAATGTACATGTAAAAAGATTTTTTAATGTCTTGTTTTTATGTAAAAGAATATTTAATTTAAACCTAAAAATATAAGGAAAAGGATTTAATTTTTGAAAGGGGTTTAACCCTAATTTTATGTAGAAGAAAATAAAGTTTTTATATGTATTATTTTGTGCATTTTTTGTGTGAAGATAATAAATAATATTGTCTATAAATATTAAAATTTCCTTATATGCAAAAATAAGTATTTGTAAGTATGAAATGTAAAATAAATTAAACTAAATATATTTAATTATATTTACAAGTTTATTAAGAAAATAAATGATATATATTAAAAATAAAATATATTTTCATGTGAGAAATAAGATAAAAATAAATTAAAAGTGTAATATATTAATTTACATTTTTTGGGATTTTTAATCATTTAAAGAAAATAATAAAAATATTAAATATGAAATAAACCAATAAATAAATAAATAAATAAAATATGAAATAAGTTGGCAGGGGGTAAGATAGCAAGTCAATGGTGATGATGAGCAAAAACACTGGCCCATAGCAAAAGCCCAAATCTGCAAAAAAGATGTCAAAACTGAAAAAAGGAAAAAATGCCAAAATGCAAAAGTAGCGCGCAGGTTCGAACCCAGGACATGGATCTCACCAGCGCGCTGCTTTACCACTGGGGTGGCCATACATCCATTGTCTTTACTGAAACAAAAATAATATATTACAAAACGCGTCCTTGCCCTGTTTCATCTTCTTCCTCAAGCCTTGGCCGAATCCCCTGTAACTTCCTCATGCTTCCATAAAAATGAAAACTTATAACATGAAAAATGTAGCATTTGAACTCACGAATCCAACCATATAAGTTATGTAATCTAACTATCAAAGATCAAAGAGAATTTTAAAAGCCCCAAATTCTAACCTAATATTTTTAGAGATTTCAACTTCTAAATTCTCTTAGCACAAGTAAAATCAATGCAAGATAATGATATGTATAGCTTTGTTATGATGAGAACTACATTTTTTATTCACAGATCGTGGCCTAAGGTTGTTTGTACAAAGAGATAGAGTTTGAAAATTTACCTCCTTCAGCTGGAATCGTGAATGGAAATATAGTGACTTTAATGGAGGCCTGATGCTTGCTTGAGCTTCCTTGAGCTTCCCTGAATCTATTCCAACCCTTGCCTTGCTCTATGAGTGGCTAGAACTCCCTGACCAAGTCCAACTGCAAGCTTCAAAGTTAACAATGGCAAATGGTGGAAAAGAGGATACAAAACATGGATGATGGTTTGGATGGGTTTGATATCAAGTATGTAAGGTATTGGAATGATCTAAACATAAAACGCACGAGCCAAATGGAAGCTGGATGTGTTTGTGCAGAAACTGTATGTTTTGGACAGTTTTTGGTGTTTTGCTTGCTCTGAGTTTTTCAGGTCTTGGCCTGGTCTCTTATGTGTTGCATATAGTTTGTATATTAGTTTTGAAATGATCTTAGGTCAGCTTCCCAACAGATCTGCCAATGCTAGCCTTTTTGCCAACTTTCTTGTACTTGAAGCAAAGTGACAAGACCAAAGCTTCACATGCTTGTACCAGCTTGCTTAGGGTTGGTATGGGTTTGTACAACTTGCTTGAGACCTGTATGGTTTGTATGCATCAAGGGTACATGTTCAAAGCTCAAAATTGTAAAGTTTACAAAAGTGGTTCTTTATGAAAATGGCAATGGAACCTTTTTGCCATAAGTGGAATTATAAGTTGGATAAAGGTTCAAAAGCATGGATAGAGGCTTTGTCAACTGAGTAAGTATTTAATTAAGGAGTGTAGAACAATTTTAGGACCTGTACAAAATGAAATAGCCAGCATAGGATTGATTTGCAACTTGGTTCTTCATGAAATGGCTTGAACAAAAAGTGAGAAAATGCCAACTTCCTCTCTTCGATTCTCCCTACTCAAAAATGATTTTGAGGAGTTCTTGGACATTTTGGAAAGCTTGCAATGTGCTCTATAATTCATCTTTGAAATGCATTTTGATATACCTCTTGGAACTAGGTGAAAAATTTCCATGAAGTTGGGTCCAAAACCTGCCTAAATTAGGGTAAAATTTCACTAAGTTAACAAGTTCATGACCATGTATTCACAAATTTATATCTTGAGATCAAAGCATCTTTATGGAAAAGTTTGTGAATAAAAGTTGTAGATTTCATGGATATCTACAACTTTCATGTTGGGAAGTTTCCTTGAATCATTAGGCATCATGGTGTAAAAGTGGTGTAAAGTTGAGAAAAAATAAGAAAATTTTCATACTTAGAAAATTTCTAAGTTATGAAAATTTTCAAATTCAAACCCTAATTTTCAAATTTGGATTTCTTGATGAACAAGTTTCACATTTGGAAATGTTTTTATGAATTATGACCCTTGGTACTTGATTTTGACCAAAAAGTCAAAGTTTGACTTTTCAGTGTACAGTTGACTTTTGATCAATTGACTGTAAAATTCATCTGTCAATCCCATGTACTTGAGATATTTTGAGCCATGTAATTAAGTCAAGATGATTCCATTGAATCCTTGAAATCATGCTTGAACTCAATTGGTCATTTGCTAGGTTAAAAATCAGAAATTGCCCTTCCTCAGTCAAAACTCTAATTTTGACCATTTTGCCCTTTTTGTGATTTGATCAAATTTCTTGAGGGATTATGATCCAAACTTGACCAAATGATACATGTGAGTTTAAAATGTTGATTTTGATAAAAAAAATTATGAAGTTTGACTGTAAATTGGCCATGGTTGACTTTTTCCCCAATACAGCTGATTTTTAGGTCAACTGTCCAATTGACTGATCAAAAATGTGGTTCAAGGCTTGAAACTTGTCATGGATGATCTTAGGGGTCCATAATGATGTTTGAAAGTCACATGAAGCATTGATAGTCCAAAAATCCTTGTGCAAACTCAAACCCTAATTTGGGGTTATCAGTGCAAGATGAGATGTCTTGAGCTGACCAAACCCTAATCTTGTCTTGAGTCAAAGAGATCTTGTGAGAGAAGTCTTGATAAGTGAGAGGGAAAATTTTGGGGTACAACACCAATGAACAGGGCCTCTCGCCGCCGTGAGCAAGCCCTAATTGTTACTAAACTACTAGGGCCTCTCGTCATCCTACTAGCTTAAGGATACCATGCACTCTTGTATTTGTTACAAATATACTTAGCATTATTTAATCTTATAACAACAGCGGATGAAGCTTAGTTTAGAGTTGTGTTTCCATTCCTAGCTTCGTTCGAGTTTTGTTTGCTTTACGTTGTCTGTTTAACCTTATAATAAACTCTTGTGCATCAATTAATGACCCATAGTTTTTATAGATTAAAACTAACATTGCAAAATTAAATGCATGGACAAAATATTTACTTATAAAAAATGTAATGAAGAAGATGAAGATAATGGTGGATGAAACTTTGTTTTAAGTTTCATTTCCTTTCCTAGCTTTGTTTGCGTTTATTTTTCTTTACTTTGTTTCAAGACAATGGTGTTCAATTGAATACAATTGTGGAAGAAATGATATTTTCAAGATTTGTTTAATGGAGAAATATATAGAAGATGAAGTTTCGTCGAGGGCAATAAAGTTCATGAGTTTTTATTGTGTAAAAAAGTGAATGAAATGGATATCGATGTATTGGAAATAGTAGGAACATAGTTTTCATGTCGGTTAGGAGACCCAACTGATATGATATCTTGTATTTTTGTGATATAAAAATACAAGCTATCCTATCATCTTCTATATATTTCCATATGAAAAAGAAATAAAATTAAAAATTGTAGTTGGTGGGATTCAAAGTGTGTACTTAAGGAACGTATAGTTTCTAGTCAAACTGAGGAATAGATGATTAAATTTTAATTAAAAAATAACAAATGCATCAATTGAAGAAAAAAAATTTTACAACAACAGAATAGATGATTTAACTTTGGATTAATAGCTATTTTGTTCCCTGCCATATAGTCAAGTTTTGAAAACTCCTTCTGTAAAAAAAATTTCAAAAATCCCCCTATCATATGAAGATTCACCCGTTTTACTCCATCAAGAAGTTTACTCATCAATAATCTATTAAATTTCATGTAATTTGTCTCATGTATTAAAATTTGTACATATTTTACTCCTTTTCAAATTGACGGTTTTTTTGAAAACCCCTTGCCAAATTGGTGATTTTTGAAAAATTCCCTTGCCATATTATTACATTTTTGAAACTTTTTTTTTACAGGGAGATTTTTTGAATTAAAATAACCATTAACCCTTTAATTTTTAATAAAAAAATGTGTTAACTAAAAGAGAAATAAAATTAAAAAACTTTAGTAGTTAGGATTCAAAGTTTGCTCCTGAGGGAATTTATGCATCGCTTGCTAGCCCAATTGAGGGAATAGATGGTCTAATCTATTTATAATATATTAAAATAGAGTCGCTGGCATTTCATCTTTGTTTTTTCACCTATACATATTTTTAGAAACATATTAGCTTTCACACTTTGATACTTATATATTTTTAGTATATTTAGGATGTAGATTATTTTTTATATACAAAAGTATCGATTCTTTAGTTTATATCCAACTAAAAATTCACGCAACTCCAAATAAAATTAAAAAACCATTTAAATTTAAAATTCGTTATACAATTTAATACTTATTATAATTTAATGTTTTTTTAGACTTAGTATTTTGTTTATCTCAAAACTTTGACTTCATACTACTTTAATTATTGAAAATTCATTTATTTATTAATTTCATTATTTATTATTAATTATTATTATAATTGATATTTAATTGCGATTATTATTTTAATCATTATGCAAATTGATAGTATTATATTTTTTAGAATGACGATAGATTTAGATATATAAAAAGATGCATTCAAACCACTTTTTTCATTGGAAATTCATTTATTTATACATAAAATTATGTATTTTAATTTTATAAATTTCACCTACTCTAAATAAATTTTAAAAAAAATTATGTTTTACACTTCAACTATTATACGTTTTTCATAATAAAAAAAATACTAGATAACAATTTTAGTAATTTATTTATAAATTTTTTCATATAATTTTTTTCATTTAATTGAAAGTTTATTTATTTACTAAATAAATTCCTTACTATTAATACTATCATAATAGACAATTAAATTAAATTATTATACCAATACGGTACTTTCACAATCATAAATTTTTTTAAACGTTTTTTTTTTTTAAGTATTATGACTTAGAATCTATTCATATAAAAAAGTGGATTCAAACCTCTTTATTAAATAAAAATATATTTATTCACTAATTAAATTACTCATGATTATGTATAACATAACTGTAGTTTAAATACAATTATTTTCTAGAAATACAATTTAATATCGATATTGAATACTTTTATGATAATTGAAAGGATAGGGTAAATTATTTTATAGTGTTCATTTTCACAGTTTAAAATACCTTTATAAATAAACAAAAATTATTTATTTTTTAAACAAATGTTACAATATATTTAGTGACGGTAATGATTACAAATATTTATTAATAATATTTTATTATTTAAGAAATAAACTTAATATATAATTACTATCATAATTGATATTTAAAGTGAGATCATGAAGACACTCTTATCCAAAATCCTAATGCTATAACCAATCTTGTCATAAAATACTTCTCTATCATGTTCGGTTACGAGACTGTTGGACATAATTTTAAAGATATGGAGGGCCTTATTCCTAGAATTATAAATGACTAAATGAATCAATGCTCACCGCTTGTCCCTCTTCGATAGGAGATTAAAACTATCGTGTTCAACTTAAGCCTTGATAGCTCCTTGAGGTCAGACGGTTTTGGTGGCTTCTTTTATCAAAATTATTGAGAAACTGTGAAGAATGATGTGATAAAGGCAGTCCTTCAATTCTTTAATCAGGAGTGGATAATACAGAACTCTCAAAAATCAATGGTGTCAACTCTTTGAACAAGTTTAGACTTATTGCTTAGCAAATTTTAAGTTTAAAATCATTTGAAAATTATGGTGGATCGGTTGACTTTTATTATGCCTTTTCTCATATTCAAGGAGCAAAAAGACTTCATTCAAGGAAGAAATATTCATGACTCAATCTGTTTAGCTTTTGAGGCCTTTAATATGATGGATAGGAAATGCTTCAGCGACAAGCTTTTGATACTCTTAATTGAAAATTTTCTCCTCAAGGTTTTGGATAGTTTTGGTTTCTCTTCCAAGTATTTGGGTTAGATTTCGGAAATTATTGTTTCATCCCATCTTACGTTATTATTAATGGTGCTTCTAATGAATACTTCAATTGTGCTAGGGGTGTCCGTTAAGGCGATCCATTATCTCTATTACTCTTTTGCTTAGCAGAAGAAGTTCTTAGCAGAGGCATTTCTAGATTGGTTTTCGTTGGTGTTGTTAAGCCTATGCTCGGTCCTAAAAACTCGCCCTTTCTTTCCCACACTCTTTATGTGGATGACATTCTCATTTTTTGTAAAGGCACTAAAGCTAATTTGCAAGTCATGTTCTCTTTCTTTTCCTCTTATGCTGCTGCCTTGGGTCAAGTTTTTAGCCCCTCAAAATCTTCTTTTTTTGTAGGTGGGATATCGGTAAATAGATTCAAGAATCTATTAGACTTCTCTTGTTTTAGAAAAAGGGGTCCTTCCTTTTGATTATCTTGGCGCTCCCATTTTTAAAGAAAGGCCCAAATCCCAGTTTTTCCATTCTATTATAGATAGAATACTGGCGAAGTTTTCGGCTTGGAGAAGTTCTCTTCTTTCTATAGCTGGTTAGATGGTGATGGTGCAATCAGTTATTCATTCTATGGTAAATCATATAATGGTTGTTTATTCTTGACTGAATTCAATTCTTAAAGCTATTGAGGGCGCTTCTAGGAACTTCATTTGGAGCGGTAAAATTGCACAGAGGAAAATGACAACGTTCTCTTGGAATAAAATCTTTCAACCTAAGGAGTGTGGAGGCTTGGGCATCGTTTCTTTAATCAGTCTTAATAAAACTTTCAAGCTTAAGCTTTGTTGAAATTTCCTAACTCCTTGATTGATTGGGCTTGTATGCTCAGACTAAGAGTTCTTAGAAATTTTTGTAAGATCAATCATCACATTAATTCTTTCATTTGGCTTAGGATTAAAGATCATTGTAATTTGGTGTTAGATAATTCTTATTGGTCTTTGGTAAACGGAAACAGAATCCACTTTTGGAAAGATGCTTGGTCGGGTTCTTTATTTCTTAATGAGATTGGTAATGTCTCTCTTTCTGATGTTAATATCAACTTTGATGCCATTATTTCTAATTACTCTACCAATTTGGATTGGAATGTTTTTGTGGCTTGGTTTAATTTGTTCTCGTTTCTTGAAGAGAGATTGGTGGATTTTGTTGTTCATGAAGGTAATAGAGAGAATCTTCTGTGTTGGAAAAGCTTCTTTAATGGTCTTCTTTCTTTAAAGGATGCTTATGCTTTCATTCATCGAAATTCGACACAGGATCTATGGGCTAAAAATCTATGGAATAATAACATACCTCTCTCTCGTTCCCTTTTGGTTTGGAGGCTGCATCAAAATAAAATCCCAACCTATGATCAGTTAAATCTACGGGGATTTTCGATTATGTCCAAATGTTCTCTTTGCAACCGACATGTTGAGAATTCTGATAATCTTTTTTTCTCCTGTTCATTTGTTGTTGATTTCTAGAACTGGTTAGGCTGTATTCTGCATGTTTAGATTACACGTGGCAATATTTGGAACTTGTCTTCGAAAGCGGCTTCGTCCTAGGGCTCCTTGGCTATTCAAGCTTCTAGCATTTTTTTCATTAATGCTCTTTGGAATGCTAGGAATGTGGTTCGTTAACATCACTTCCATTCGCGCAAACATTTTGGCACAAGTGAATTTAAGCAATTCTTCAGCAAATTTTTCGTATAAACACAACATGTATGACTTCACTATGTTGAAAGTTTTTCTTTTGAACATTAACCCTTCAATGGCGCCTAGCTCATGGAGATTATTTGGAATCCGCCTCCTTTAAGATGGATTAAATGTGGATGGCTCCTTTGTGGATTCTCCAAGATCCTCAAGTTGTGGTGGGATTATTCGTTCAAACTCAAGGGAGCTTTCCCTTGCTTTTGTGGAACATCTCACTTGTAGTAACTCTTTGTTAGCTAAGTTTTGTGGAATTTTGTATGGAATTGAGTTGGCTAAGGACAGGGGCTGGAATAATCTTTGGAAGGAGATAAATGTCAATGCTTTTGCTAATGATAAATTGGATTTGGTTCCTTGGTAATTAAGGAATTACTGGATTAAATGCATCAATTTTATCTTGGAGATTAATTTTTTTATTACTCACATATGTAGGGAAGAAAATAATTGTACAGATTTTTTTGCAAATATAAACAGAATTTTTAGAGATTCTTTTTCTATTTTTTATTCTTTACCTTTAGAGATTATAAGTGATTATATACAACATAGGATAGGATTGCCTTTTTTTAGATTTAAATATTTTTGACTGGGTATCAGCTCTAGTCTCCACCTTATATGTATCAATTTTTTTTAATACATATTACCTTTTATCAAAAAAAAATTATCTTGATTTGATATGTTTTGCACATTAATAATTATATTAATTTTTTAAGATATCTATAGATATAATTATATAAAAAATACATTCATATCAAAATTCATTTATTTATGAAATAAATTATATATTATTATCTATACCTTCCCCTACTCTAAATAAAATTAATTTTTATAATAAAAAAATATATAAAAAAATCAATTTTGTACATAATTTAATTTTATGAAATTGTTTTTCATCTTATATTTATCTTTAGATGAAAATTTTGTTTTTATATAAATAACAACGATTCTTAGTTTATATTATACCTAACTAAAAAAATATTTATAATCTTCGGAAAAAAATTATAATTTTTTTCTTTTGTTATACATATTACAAATTCATATTCAATATTAGATATTTACTTAAAAATGTTGTGATTTTGATGTTGATAAGTAATTGTAAATGATGGTGATCTCTTAGATACTCCCTCTGTTTCTTTTTAAGTGTCATTTTAACATAAAACTCTTCAACCAAGATAGTGGATTATTAGAGTTATTTTTCCTATTATACCCTCATTTATTTTCTCTTTCCAAATAAATTCAATCATATATCATCTCTCTTTTTCCAATAACTAATTGAGAAAATAATTAATTTTATGGAAAATGTGAAGTGGAGTTATTTAGAAAGTAGAGATATAATTAACAAATGATAACATTAAACTATAAAAACGACACTTAAATAGAAACAAAAAAATTCTTTTAAAACGACACTTAAAAAGGAACGGAGGGAGTAATATATTTTAATAAAATAATTTGCAATTCTGTTATAATTATATATTTAATAAAAATGCTTTAAGTTTTTTTAGGTTTAGAAAAATACCATTCATTGTATTAATTCTCTACACAATATGATGAAGAAAGCTTTTGTATTTTCTAAAAACATTTTGACCAAATGTTACACAAAAATAAATAAAAAAATATAGAACAAATTTATACAGAATTGGAATTAATGTATTTCTACTATCAAGACTTTTTAAATATATATAAAAAATTTATTATATGACAATTCGTTATTTAATGTTTTTTTTTTAAATTCATTACAACTACAATATAACACACGTGTTGATAAATATACATATTTAGAGATGAAAAAATATTATATCAAAATCTGCGCATTGTGCAAGTCACGGTCTAGTTTTTAATTTAAAAAAAAAAAAACACATGTTTAAATGATTATAACTTGGCCTAATATTCAGTTAAGGTAAAAACTCATTAAAAAATCTATATTTTATTGTAATGGCTAAATGACAAAATTAGTGGAGGGGAATAACCAAAATTAACCTTCATCTAACGTGGAAACTTTGCTCTTCACAATTTTTCACTATTTAAAGCTCCACTTTGAAGAAGATGATAATAACAAATAATTATTCTTATAAATTTATAAGTTGTTCTTATAATTTATGTGTAATCAATCATTCTTATTAGTGTGCATATGATTTGTTATAGTTTGAATTATTCATGTCTTGATATTAAGAATCGGCATAAGAGCTTCCTTAAGATTAGAAATTAGTTATACAACCATGTATTTTTTGTATCTATAAATAGTCAGCATTTATGACTAGAATAATATATTGGATTATCATTCTCTTTAGGGTATTCAGAGTGTAAAAGCTTAAAAGTAATTTTTTCTCTCTCTCACGATCCTTACTATGGCTTCACCTTCTGACACTGAAATGACGTCCAATGTGTCATCGCGGCAGACAAACTGATCATTTTGAATGTTGGTTCTTAACTCTCCATCAAACTCGATGGAGACAATTACCCTGCCTGGAGAATCCAGTTCATGGCTCTTTTAACAGGCTATGATCTCCCAGGCTATATTGATGGAACTAAGCCATGTCCATCAAAACAATTCGAGACCAATACCACGACTATCAATCCAGCCTTTACTCATTGGGTTCGACAAGATCAACTGATTCTACATGGAATCGTATCATTTGTGGCTGCAACAGTAGTCACTCACCTAGGAACTGTCAAAAGTTCCAATCAAGCATGTATCATCCTAAAAACCATGTATGCTAGCCGCTCAAGAGTACGTATCATCGCACTCAAACAACAAATTTCCAATTTCAAAAAAGGAAACCAATCGATGACTACATATCTTCAAGGAATAAAGGCAATTTCGGATGAACTCTCAATCATTGATCATCCTCTTGATGAAACTGACCTTGTTATTGACACTCTCAATGGTTTGAGTGTTGAGTATCGTGAAATTTCCGTTGTACTTAGAAGCATAGAAAGTCCAGTTTCCTTTGCTGAACTTCATGGAAAACTGATCGAATTTGAAAAAATTCATCACCAAGCTGATCCACTTGCAGTTGATAATGTGATTGCAACTTCCAATGCAGTCACAAGAAACAACAACTATCACAACAAAAACCACAACAACCGTAGCCCTTCTCCAATTCTGAGGAATGGCGAAAATAAGGTGATCTGTCAGTTTTGTGACAAGACTGGTCACACTGCTAAAACCTGCTACAGAATTAAGGGATTTCTGAAACGAAATGGCCCTAAACCAACAGTGAACCTTGCACAGAATCAGGCTGCAACACAACATCGTAACTGGATCATGGACACTGGAGCATCTCATCATATTGCTCAAGACGTGCAACAACTCACGTTAACAAATCCCTATCCTGGAGCAGATCGGGTGATTGTTGGTGATGGAACGGGTTTGAACATTACTCACACTGGTAACTCTGTTATTAATACTTCTGTCAAACCTCTTCAACTTAAACAAGTCTTATGTGTGCCTACAATTCAATCTAACTTTTTGTCTGTTTCCAAGTTATGTCAATCTAATGGTTGTTCTGTTGAATTTTTTCCAAATCATTTTGTTGTCAAAGACTTGAACTCGGGTCAACCACTGCTTCAAGGACCCCGTAAACAAGATCTTTATCATATATCCCATGCATTTAGTCCATCCAGTCCACCACAAGCATTTCATTCAAGCATACACTCTACATCTACATGGCATCATAAATTAGGACATCCTTCTTTTAAAATAATAAAGCATCTGACGCACAATCATCATCTACCAATAAAGCTTCCAGTTTCACATGAATGTAGTTCTTGTCACTGTGCAAAAAACTCACAAGCAACAAACCTTTGGAACTTTTGTACTCTGATGTTTGGGGCCAAGCTCTTGTTAGATCCTTAGATGGTTATTTATACTATTTAATCATTTTTCCAACTATGTATGGTTGTATCCAATGAAACATAAGTCAGATGTTTTCTCTCTTTTTGTTCAATTCAAGTCCATTGTTGAAAAATACTTTAATTTACCGATCGTTTCTCTTTTCACTGATAATGGAGGCAAATTTATTAAATTAAAATCGTTTCTTGCCAATAATGGTATTTCTCATTTAACCACACCATCGCACACACCTGAGGTAAATGGCACAGCAGAGAGGCAACACCGACATGTTGTTGAAAATGGTCGTGCTCTTTTGCATCATGCTAATTTACCCTTTCAACTATGGTCATTTGCTTTCACCACTGATGTGTACCTTATTAAAAGGATGCCTAAACCAAACATTAATATGGTCTCACCATTTGAAGTATTGTTCAAAAGCACACCAAATTATAATAAACTTCATTCCTTTGGATGCTTGTGCTTTCCCTGGCTAAAACCATATATGCAAAATAAGCTCCAAACCAGGTCTAAACCTTGCATATTCCTAGGATATTCCATGTCACAACATGCATACTATTGTCTTAAACCATTGTCAAATAGGATATATGTATCCATACATGTCAATTTTGTGGAAAATTCATTCCCATATCAATCCATAATTAACTCGTCGTCTACTTGTCCTCTAATTCCATCACCAGACTCTGTTGTACATAGTATTATTCATGTTCACCAAGATCAAAGTTCAGCTCCACTACTAAACCAGTCCCTAGCGCATGAGTTATTTATATTTGTGCCACCCTTTCTCACGTTAACAGTATCCAGTCCTGCACTAGCCATTGTACCGAACCAAACACGAGTACCCTTGTCATATGTACCTATTTGTACACCTACATATGAGTCATCAGTCTCGGTATCGAGTCCTATACCAGTTCCTGCCTCGAATCCTACACCAGTCCCTGAGTCAATGCTTCCTATTAAGTCATTTGTAACAACAGAGATACCAGTGACTAGTGATAATTTAACAAGTTCTACCACCAATAATGCACACGACCAGGTCCAACCTCCACAAACAAATAATCCAGTTCAACATGATCCTATTGTAACAAGGTCCCAAAATAATATATTCAAACCCAATAAGTTATTTACTGCCACTAAACATGAGTTACAGGATAATCTTGAGCCATATACCATTACTCAAGCATTTAAAATACCACATTGGGGAGATGCTTGTTCTGCTGAATTTAATGCACTCATGAACAATGGTACTTGGACCTTGGTTCCACGTAAAGCTCACACTAATTTAGTTGGTTGTAAATGGTTGTTTCGCATAAAAAGAAATCCCAATGAAAGTATGGCATGCTATAAAGCACGGTTGGTTGCAAAAGGATTCACTCAAACACCTTTTAAGGAAACATTTGCACCGGTTGTGAAACCTCAAACCATTAAAGTAGTTCTCACTTTAGCACTTGCTCAAGGGTGGTATTTACACCAAATGGATATTAATAATGCCTTTTTGCAGTGAAAACTGACCGAAGATGTCTACATGCAACAACCACCCGGATTCCTTCATTCTGAATTTCCTCAACATGTATGCAAACTCAAGAAGGATATCTATGGTTTACGACAAGCACCTCGAGCATGGCATGATTCTCTCAAGGCTTTTGTTCTTTCTATTGGGTTTCAAACAAGCCTAAGTGACTCCTCCTTGTTTATTTACAATAAACATGGGGTACAATCTTTCTTATTAGTATATGTTGATGACTTACTTTTGACGGGCAGTGATACTATCTTTTTAAATCATTTCATGAGAAAACTTTCCAAGAAGTTTTCTCTCAAACAACTTGGTTTCCCTCATTATTTTCTTGGAATTGAAATGATTCCAACCAAGGAGGGTATGTTATTATCTCAACATGGGTTATATTAGAGAACTCTTAGATAAGGTCAAAATGGCTGGTGCAAAGTCCGTCAGCACACCAGTATGTATGACTACTCCTCTCAAACTACATGATGGATCTATCGCTGCTGACTCAAAGCAATTTCGTAGTATCATTGGTGCATTGCAATATGTAACTTTGACAAGTGTTGTACCCCAAAATTTTCCCTCTCACTTATCAATAATTTTCTCACAAGATCTCTTTGACTCAAGACTGCATTAAGGTTTGACTAGCTCAAGACACCTCCTCATGCATTAATGACCAAAATTAGGATTTGAGTTTGCACAAGGATTTTTGGACTATAAATGCTTCATTTGACTTTCAAGGATCATTATGGACCCCCAAGATTACTCATGTCAAGTTTCAAGCTCTGAATCACATTTTTTATCAGTCAATTGGACAGTTGACCTAAAAATCAGTTGTATTGGGGAAAAGTCAACCATGGCCAGTTTTCAGTCAAACTTAATAATTTTTTATCCACATCAACATATTAGACTCATATGTATCATTTTATCAAGTTTGGACCATAATTCCCCAAGAAATTTGATCAAATCATCAAAAGGGCAAAATGGTCAATATTAGGGTTTTGATTGAGAAGGGGCAATTTTTGATTTTTGACCTAGCAAATGGTCAATTGGTTTAAGGAATGATCTCAAGAGTTCAATTGCATCATCTTGACCTAATGACATGGTTCAAAACATTGCAAATCCATTGGATTGACAGATGAATTTTTTAGTCAATTGATCAAAAGTCAACTGTGCACTGAAAAGTCAAACTTTGACTTTTTGGTCAAATTCAAGTGTCAAGGATCATAATTCATCAAAACATGTCAAAATGTGAAAATTTTTCATCAAGAAACCAAAGATTTAAGATTTGGATTTGAAAATTTGAAAAATTCTAACTTAGAAAATTTTCTAAGTATAGAAAATTTCTTTTTTTTCCTCAATTTTAGGCCAAATTTTCACCATGATACAAAATGATTCAAAGTAAGTTCCCAACATGAAAGTTGTAGATCTCCATGAAATGTACAACTTATCTTCACACAATTTTTCCTAAAGATGCTTGGATTTCAAGATATGATTTTGTGAATACATGTTCATGAACTAAAATAACTTAGTGAAATTTTGCCCTAGTTAGGCAGGTTTTTGACCTAACTTCATGGAAACTTTTCACCTAGTTCCAAGAGGAATCTTCAAAATCATTTCAAAGATAGGTTATATAACATATTACAAGCTTTCCAAAATGTCTAAGAACTTCTTGAGATCATTCTTGAGTAGGGAGAATCGAAGAGATGAAGTTGGCAATTTCTCACTTTGATTTCAAACCATTTCATGAAGAACAAGTTTTCAAATTTGCAAATTGGCTGTACAATCTTCAGTTTTCAGGCCTCAAACTCGTTTTCACTCCACCATTAATGAATTGCACAAGGTTTCATGCCCTAAATTCAAGCATTCAATGCATTGTACAAGGAAATAGCCATTTTTGGAAGAAAGGCAACATTGCCATTTTAGAAAAGCATGATTTTTGCATTTTTTTTTCATTTCTTGAGCCTTGGACTTGTTCTTTCTGCACAAACCAAGTCTCTAAACCTGATCAAAACGTGTTTAGAGATTCAAGCCACCCTATAAGCTCAGATTGATACCTTAAGAAGTCACTTCTCACACTTGCTTCAAAAACAAGAAATGCAGCAAGACATGTGATCTTGTACTTCTGAGCAAGCACAAGTCCTCTAACCTCTTGCTCTATATAAAGCCATCATTTTGCAACTAAAATCACGCATCCCCAAGCCTTGAAACACCTTAGAGTCAGAAATTGCATAACAAGCCTCCAAAATTGCCATTTCTGACTTGTGAACTGAATCTTCCATTCCACTCGTGCGTTTTCAGGCCTTTTGCTTTCCCAAGCTTCCTTACCATACAAGTAAACCATCCCACACCCTGAAACATAACTGTAACTCCATCTTCCCCATTGTTGAAATTCAAAACAGAGCAACACAGGTGGATTTCTCCAGACCATTTCATCCACCCTCAAGACAAGCTAAGCATTGCATTAGCTTCCTAGAGGTTCAAGGAAGCTAACCTGATCATCACAACATCCTAAAGCAAGCTCATTTTTAAAACATGATTTCCATTTTCAAGGTGAGTTTTCTGTTTTTCTAACTCTTAATACAAGCATAGTTAGCTTACCATTTGTGAAGATAGAATGTAGACTTCATTGCTACGAAATTGTACATATCCATAGCTTGCATTTATTTGGCTTGAGTTTAGAGAATTTTAAGTTTGAAGTTTCTAGAAAAATTAGGTTAAGAATTAGGGCCAACAAAATTCTCTCTGATCTTGGACTTATAGTTTTAGTTATGCACATGGTTAGAATCGTGGGATAAAATGCTATAATGTTCATGTTATCACTTTTCATTTTTATTGAGAAATGAAAAAGTTACAGGGAGTTCGGCTGGCCAAAGGTTGAAGATGAAGTACGGGGCAAGGAAGCGTTATATGTTATGTATTTTTGCTTTCATTTAGACTAACGAATGTACAGCCACCCCAGTGGTAAGGCAGCGCGCAAAAATGCCCTAGGTCACGGGTTCGAGCCTTGGCACTGCCTTTTGCAATTTTTCATACTTCTTTTCCATTTTTTGTTGTTTTTGCAGCATGGGCTTCAACACATTGGACCCCTATGTTTTTGCTAACTTCCTGCCTCCCATTTGTTGTCAACACCCCTGGCCAAAATATTTTATTTCTTTGTTTTATTTTATTTTATTTTATCAAATACATTTTTCTTAATAAAAAAATCATAAAAATATAAAAATGATAAATATTTTATTTTATTTTATTTTATTTTCTCATAAAGATATTTGTATTTAGTTATATATTATCTATTTTTGTTAAATAAACTAGTAAATTAAATTAAATTAGGTTAAATACTTTTTTTTCTTCACACCTATTAAATATTTATTTTAACATATAAAAAGACCAAAATACTTCATAAATACCATACATTATTTTTCAAGACAAAAATACTTAAAGAAATTTATTTCCTTTTAATAAATTAGAATTAGGGTTTAATCAAAATCTTTTCTAAAAAATAATTTCCTTCCTTAATTAATTTAAGTTTAATCTTGATTTGTTTATTAGGTTTAGGTTAAAACTTTTTTACATAAAAAGAACAAAACAAAATCTTCTTTTGCATTCACATATATTTACATATTTAATTTATTTTGTACATTATTTATTCCAATACTTGTATAAATTCAATTTGGCTGTAATAGATTAATTAGGTTTATATTATTGCAATCCTCATTCATCAATTGTATACCCCCTCCCACAAATTGTTGTAATAACGTAGTAATCTTTAAATTTTGCAATTTATCACTTTACATAACATGTTAGTAATTAGGGTTTGTATGGCAAGATAAAATCAACCAAATAGAAAACCCTAATCCAAGACAAAATCAAGCATGAAAATGACACACTTGCACACAAGCACCCCTAGGGTTACTCCACTTGGTTGCCTTGTACAAAAATGGTCATATTACGCATGTAAAGTGTCTTAGCAAAAACAAACAAATATAAGATCATAGACCCTCGATGACGCTATTCAAAGTTGCCTTACAAAAATGATC
Source organism: Vicia faba (assembly GCA_948472305.1). Taxonomy (NCBI): domain Eukaryota; kingdom Viridiplantae; phylum Streptophyta; class Magnoliopsida; order Fabales; family Fabaceae; genus Vicia; species Vicia faba. The sequence goes on from OX451738.1 coordinate 981,082,188, forward strand.
TTAGTCCCTCAAAATGCTAAGATACTTTGCAACATTGCTAATCATGGCTATAAGATGACCCACGCACGTCCTGTTTATATCCAAAGATAGGGTTGCTTACCAAATTAATGGTAAGACAACAATGTCAAAGGAAAAGAAAATGAACAAGAAAGACATTTGAGTAGGTAGATTACTTTTAGTTACTTGCTCCATTTCAAACAAATATCCTTGCTATTTTCAAAACAAACACACATATTTTAAAACATCTTACAAACTTGAAAACATTTTCAAAAAGACAAACATCTTTGTATACATTCTTACAAACGAGAATCATTACAAATATTTCCTAAACAATGGCCTCTTTTTCAAAATACTTTCAAAACCACACAAAGCACATTTTCAAACAAAAGCAAGTGATCTAGCAAGTAACTAAGAGCCCATGGAAAACCATGGATGAAAAGGATGCTAATACCTTTCCTTTTCATAATCTACCCCCCGAACTCAAGAAACAATCTCAAAGGTCTTTCCTGTGCTTTTTCACCTTTCCTTTTGGATAAAAGAAAAGTCGGCGGCGACTCTTTCTAACCGCAACATTTGCGATAAAACGCAAAACCTTCAAGTCAGTTCTCCCACCGTACCACAACAAGGTCAGATTTGTCATTTGCAATTAATAAATTGTCACAATTCATGCATCAACCAACTTAAGTGCACCTCCAGCAACTCAAGAGAGTATTAAGTTATCTCAAACATGATATTAATCATGTTCTGAGGCTAGCAAAACCACTTCATCTCAAATTACAAGCCTTCACTGATGCTGATTGGGGAGGTAACTTTGATGACAAAATATCTACTTCAGCTTACATAATTTACTTTGGTGGAAATCCTATCTCATGGCTATCAAAAAGGCAGAAAACAGTTGCAAGATCATCCACAGAAGCAGAATACCGATCTCACTACAAAAAAAACAATTTTTGGCAGCGCATCTACGAAAGCGCTTTTAAGAGAAAGCGCTTTCGTAGCCTTTAAAAAAAATTCGCTTAAAAAAAGCGCTTTTATAGGGTTTCCTACGAAAGCGCTTTTCAGAAAGCGCTTTCATAGGTATTTGAAATATCTAACCTACGAAAGCGCTTTTGAAAAGCGCTCTTATAGGTGGCCCTATAAAAGCGCTTTTGAAAAGCGCTCTGAAAGGGGGACCTACGAAAGCGCTTTCTAAAGCGCTCTTATATGGGGGGCATACGAAAGCGCTTTTTACCTCAGAAGCGCTCTCATATGGGGGGCATACGAAAGCGCTTTTAAAAGCGCTTTCGTAGGTTGTTTTTATAATTAAATTAAAAATCCCTAAATCTGATATTTGCCCTCACTTGGTAAATTCGTTCGTTCAGTCTTCTTCATTTCTTCGTCTTCTTCATTTCTGCCGTCTTCGTCGTCGCCGCCGTTCGTTCCGTCTTCTTCAGTCGTCGCCGCCGTTCGTTCCGTCTTCTCCATCTTGGTAAGTTTCTTCTTCTTCCATTATCTTCTTCCATTATCTGTTCCATTATCTGTTCATCTTATATTAAACAAAAACCTACATCTTGAACAAGCTTAACCTACATTTATGTTTCGCCTTAAATTGGTTCAATGAAATTCATTGTTGTGTTCTTGGGAGTTTTGGGCTAGCTTTTCTTCCAGTATTGATTATGAGTAATTTTTAAGGAGGGATGGTAAATGTTGCTTCCACGGCCAAGGTTTAGTTCCAGTTAACCATAGAATTAATTATTAGATTTGGACGGTTCAGATTGGCTTATGCATGATAACTTTGGGTATTGGCTGCGTGAAAATGGGGTTTATTGGGGATAGTTAGTCTCATTGTTAGATGGTATGATTATTTTTATTAAGGAGTGGAACAAGGACATATTTGGAAAACATTTGTTTATAAGGTGATGATGATAATTAGGAATGAAATTATGTTGGATGTTCATGAGTTAGGTTAAACTTTGGATTGTTGAATTGAACAAAGTTTTAATTTCATGAGTAAATTTGACATTGAATTGAATATTGGGGTGTGATTCTTGAAGTTGACTTGTTAAACAATTATATGATTCTTGAATTGTGTTGAACTTTGTTCTTGAAAATTCATGATATATTTGAATTATTGAATATGCATAAGTCTTGATTTCTTGAACAGTGTAAAAAGGATGAAAAGAGGAATAGGTTGATTGATGAGTATCTTTGTTTTAGAACAAGAGTCTAGAGTATAAATGTTAGATTCATGTTAGTTCATGGCTGTTGGTATCAAATCATGGTGAATTGGTGAATTTGATGTTGAATCCGGATAAATTTTGTTGATAACTTTTGGATGTCGAATTATAACGGAACTCTTGAATACCTTGTCAATTGAACTTTAAAATTGTTTGATGCCTATTCTTGCATTTTGTTACGTTTGTGAATTAATGCGATTGAGTTACACCGTTTTTGTTGAGGTTTTTCAAGCCACTCTTTATTGAGGTATAAGGTTGTCCGATATTAGAAGACCATGAAAATTGTTCAATTAATTATTTCTAATCGTTTAGAATAGTTTGTTTTGGTAATTGTCAAACACCAGTACCATTTCAATTGATTTCAGAACTAATTTTATGTGCGTTTTTGTGAATAAAATATGTTGTCCGGACTTGGTTCCATGTACATATTTCGCCTTAATTTTCCGTTTGACATTTATCCGCATTTAATTGAATCTTTCGTGAATGTTAATGCTTAATTTTCTTGTTTCCGTTAGCAACTTCCGATTAACTTGTGTTATGATAACAATGCTGCCCCATTTCTAGTCTGAGCATCTTAAACCATTTCATCCTATTTCCATATGCAATGTGATATATGAACTTGTTACTAAAAATATGGTGAATCGTGTGAAGCATTTATTTAATAGTATCAGTTCATCGCATCAACCTTATGTTGACTTTGTGAATTCACTATTTCTAATATTTGTGTTGTATTATTGTCATAGCTTTCCCAAACATTGAAAATATATATGTGACATTTATTGTGAACCTTTATGTTAAAATAGTATATATCTTTCGACAATCGATCCGAAATATTGAATAACATTCTATGAAATTGCAGCGTTTCCCGGCCTAGTTCGACGTACGACGCTCATTCTCCGCGTTTCTTAGAGTTCGAAACATCTGAGAGGTAACTTTCTTCCTCAAATTACTGGTATATATTGTGATGAATTTGTCTTAAATTGTCTTTCGTATGTTGCATTTTCTTGATACGGATTCATTCCGTGTATACTTTGTGTTTTGACAGAAACGCAGTATACTACTGTTTTGTGCACTAATTAGTTGATATGGATAAGACATGGATGTATTCCAATCGATTGTCGAAAGACTACGAGAATGGTGTTTCCGAGTTTGTTAAGTTTGCTGTTGCGCACGCCAAAGACCCCAGTCGTATGACATGTCCCTGTTTGTATTGCTGTTATGGGAACCGGGTTGACGCAGTTCAGTTGGCATCGCATTTAATTCGGTATGGAATTGATAGGAGTTATACATGTTGGAATATGCATGGTGAGAAAAGTAACGGGAATGTTGAATCGGGGTATGCAAGGACCTATGTTTCAAATGATGATTGCACAGATACATACGATTATGATCGAGTCGAAGAAATTGTAGAAGCGCTTGAAGAAGATCTTAACGATTGTCCCAAAATGTTCGAGAGGTTGGTAAGCGATGCAGAGAAACCGTTGTATAATGGTTGTACAAAATTCACAAGATTGTCTGCGGTGTTAAAGTTGTACAACTTAAAAGCCGGCAATGGATGGTCGGATAAAAGTTTCACAGAGTTATTAGCCCTTATGAAAGATATGCTACCAGAGGATAATGTTCTTCCCAATCGAACGTATGAGGCCAAAAAGATGTTGTACTCCATTGGCATGAGCTATGATAAGATACATGCGTGTCCAAAAGATTGCGTTTTGTTTCGAAACGAGTATGCATCGTTAAATGAGTGTCCTAAATGCGGTGCCCCTCGATATAAGAAAAAGTTGTCTCTGGCAAAAGTCTTATGGTATTTTCCTATAATCCCGAGATTTAGACGGATGTATCGTAGTGAAACCGATTCAAGACAATTGACTTGGCATTCAGATGAAAGAATTATTGATGGAAAATTTCGACATCCGGCAGATTCTCCACAGTGGATGAAAATTGATAATGATTATCCTGAATTTGGAAAAGAAGCAAGAAACCTTCGCTTGGCATTGTCTACTGATGGAATGAACCCACACGGTATTCAAAGTATCTCGCATAGCACATGGCCTGTGATTCTTATGATTTATAACCTACCTCCATGGCTATGTATGAAGCGTAAGTACATGATGCTGTCTATGTTAATTTCTGGGCCTAAACAACCAGGAAATGACATAGACGTATACTTGGAACCATTAATCGAAGATTTGAAGATTTTGTGGGAGAACGGTGTGGAGGTTTATGATGGTTATAGGAAAGAAAGTTTCAACTTGAGGGCGATGTTGTTTGGAACAATTAACGATTTTCTAGCATACGACAATCTATCCGGGTATAGCATTAAAGGTGAAAAAGCGTGTCCTATTTGTGAAGACGGAACCGATACCATGCGATTGAAACTTTGTCAGAAGAATGTCTTTCTCGGTCATCGTAGATTCTTAACTTCTAAACATCAGTATCGTGGATGGAGAAAAGCGTTCAACGGAGATACCGAACAACGTAGAGCTCCGCCTGGTTTGACAGGTGAACAAATTTTTGAAAAGGTGAAAGATGTGAATATTCAGTTTGGCAAGCCTTTTGCACATAAAGTTGTCACAGGTGGGTGGAAGAAGAGGTCGATTTTTTTTGAATTGCCATATTGGAAATCTTTGTACGTAAGACATTTTCTTGATGTGATGCATATTGAAAAAAATGTATTTGACAGTGTTATTGGTACGTTACTCAATATAAAAGGGAAGTCTAAGGATGGCCTTAAATAAAGGGAGGACTTGGTAGACATGGGAATAAGAACTGAACTGGGACCCGTGAAGAAAGGAAGACGGACATACCTACCACCTGCTGTTTACACTCTATCTAGAAAGGAGAAAAAAATATTGTGTAAGTTTCTGAGTGAAGTTAAAGTTCCAGAAGGCTACTCATCAGATATTAGAAGACTTGTGTCTATGAAAGACCTCAAGTTAAAGAGTTTAAAGACGCATGATTGCCATGTTATAATGGAACATTTTCTACCGATAGGTATACGTTCTATTCTGCCAGAAAAGGTAAGAAGCGCAATAACTAAATTGTGTTTTTTCTTCAAGTCAATTTGCAGTAAGGTGATCGATCCTGAGATCTTGCCAACATTGCAAAAAGAAATAGTTGTTACTTTGTGTGAGCTTGAAATGTATTTTCCTCCCTCGTTTTTTGACATAATGGTTCATCTTGTCGTTCATCTTGTGAAAGAGACATAATTGTGCGAACCAGCTTATATGAGATGGATGTACCCTGTTGAACGTTATATGAAAATATTAAAAGGGTATGTGAAAAATCGGAGTCGACCAAAGGGTTGTATTGCCGAAAGATACATTGTTGAAGAAGAGGTTGAGGTTTGTACTGAATATCTGTCAAATGTTCAGTCAATTGGACTCCCCAAATCTCATGTTGTTGAAAAAAAAGAAGGTAAGAAGCTAATTGGAAATAAAGTTGTGACAGTATCAAGGGTCGAACGGGATCAAGTGCATTTGTATGTTTTGCACAATGAGATTGAGGTTGAGCCGTATGTCGATATACACAAGGGTGTTTGTGATCGGTGGATCTGGAACTGACTGTTTAACGCTGGTTCGCGAAATGTCGCGGAAGCAAGAGTCGCCACCGTCTTTTATTTTCTCCAAATGGAAAGGACAAAAGCACAGAAAAATTCCTTAAAGAGATTGCTCTCGGTTCGGGAGGTAGGTTATAGAAAGGGAAGGTGTTAGCACCCTTTCTATCCATGGTTATCCATGGGCTCTTAGATACTTGCTCACTTGTGTTTTCAAAAATGGTTTGTTTGCTTTTCAACTGTGGGTTTTAAAAAAGTTTCTTTGAAAATTCCAGTTCGACTCTTGTATCGGTCCTCAAGAGTGTTTGAAAAAATGCTTTCGAAAGCTTTTTGAAAAGGTGTTGGTGTGAAAAGTATTTTTGATTTGTTTTGAAATTTAGAGCAAGTATCTTAGAGTTGTCTACCTACCCTAAGGAATTCGTCTGTGTAAATGTCCTTGAGGTAGTGCCATCCCACCATTGAGAGGTAGGTAGCACTACCGTTGGAGGTGTTCGGGTCAATTCGAGGTTCGGGACATGGTGATCACCAGAGCAATGGGAAGACACCTCAGAAGCTACCCTCATACCAGGTTCCCGGATCATGAGGACTTACTAAGACATCCTCTACTCGACGATCACCTTTCGAGGCAAGGCAACAGTGAGGCGTACCCTAGGGGTGGTGTGTGATTTGTGTGTCGTTTTCATTTATTTTTGTCTTTTGTCATGTCATGGGTGATCTAGCGTTTGTTTTTATTTTTGTCCATTCATTCTTTCATGCCTTGATTAACAGTTAAGAAATTGCGAGAAAAGTAAAGATTCTAAGCTATTACAAAAGGCGCGGGTCCACATCGCCAAAATTTCTTGAACCCGATTTGACAGAAAAATAAATAAAGAAATAAAATAAAGTGCGACAAATAATTTACAAGGCCTTGGGAGAGATACATAAATATTAAACGAAAAAGAAATAAACACGCGAATTAAATGAGAATTAAACGAGGGCGTTGGACCCTTTTTGCAAAATTAAATTAAATGATGAAATTAATTAATTAAGAAAAGAAAAGAAATTGTTTTTGGTATTTTTTGGTTTTAATGAAAAAGATTAATTAAAATAACATGCTAACCCTAATTCTACAATTTTTATTTTATTATGAAAACATGTTAAAGTTTTAACCTAAAATTAACCCTAATTAATTTACATGCAATTTAATTACAAAAATAAATATTTAATATTTAATTATCATGAAAGAAAATAAAAAGGGATAAAAAATTAATTAAACCCTAATTCTACCAATTTTAGATTTTTTATTATGAAAATATTATAGTTAAACCTAATTTAATAACTAAAATTAATTAATGGACTTTATTTATACAAATACTAAAAATAAAAATATTTATTATTTTTTCATCTTTTCTGATTTTTATTGTTTTTGTGTTTCTTTTTTATGAAGAATAATTAAATTAATTAAAAAAACAATAATTAAAAGAAAGTAAAAAAACTAATGAAAAATAAAGAATAATAAAAACATTTGCAAACCTAGGGGGGTTGCTGTCCCCAAAGTGGAGGGTGAAGCCCAGCAATTTGAGGCCCAACTATTCATGGCCTGATTGACTTTCATTGGCCAGCGCGTGGGGTGTTGACTCAGGTCCACCATGTTCTTTAGATCTGAGCCCTTGGATGAACGAAATTGACCAAGTGGCGCGTTGGATGGAAGCGTGTATGGTACTCCTTTGGACTGAACCTGTACAGGATAACAATTGGAAAAAAATTATTGGAAAGGGGTGGGGACCTGGGATCGAACCCAGGTCCTGAATGTCACCACACACATGCCTTGCCACTGAAGCACTCAACACGTTCTGATTATAATAGACCTAAGAAAAAATATAAAATAAAACAACGTTAGTGGGGCGCTTTTCGCGCGAAGTTTGAATCAACCAACCATTGCCTGCCACCGAGTCATCGTCCTCCTTGTTTATTTTTTTTCTGAAATATAAAGAACATAGGCCACGGTTTGTTAAACGTTCCCATAGGCACCCTATTAAAAAATAGCGATTAGCCCAGGGATGCTCATAAATTGAGCGCGAGGGTGGCCTTGTGATCGTCTAAACGCACTGAGTTGAATGGCCTTGGTTTCAAGCTCCAATTTTTTCATATTCAAAAACCCCCAATTCGGAGCTTCATGAACCCTAATAAACAACAATGGCATATTTGCATATAGTGTATAAAAATACAATTAATCCATATGGTTAGCTTCAGAATACATTACTCAGTATGAATACACAATCAAAATGCCATGAAAATGTCTAAATCTTGAAATACGATTTTGAAAAAAATATGAGAAAACTTGATTTCTGTATACCAATTCTGGGTGTTGGGATGATTGAATTCGATTGGAAATCCTTCCTTGAAGCTTCAGGAAGGTGATTGAACAACTCTTGTGCCTTGAATCAACCTCTAACCTTGTTTTCGGTTTTCAAATTTTCAACAAAAAAACTCAAGTTTAATGCTTGGTCTGTAGCGCAGCTTAGGGGTTTTTAGGATTAGGTTTAGCCTCTATATGTACCTGTGAATGATTAGGGTTAAAGAAATTTGATCAAAATCCATGCATTAATGAATATGATATTTGATTTTTTAACCATGATTTTCAAATCTTTTTCACATGCTTTTGCTACCAAATCATGATCAATTCAAATGATTCTTTCTATATTTGGTTAGGCACGAAATCTTGAGTATATTATGTGCATAAAAAGATTTAAAACCTAGGTTTAGCATTTTTCATGTATTTATTTAATTAAAATGAATTATTAATAATAAAAATCCAAATAAATAAATAAATAGTGAAGAAAAACTTCCCTTTGGGCCAGGTGGTCGTGCACATGTCTTGGATGATGAATTATGGAAGAAAAATAGGCCCATTAGCAATTTTAGGTCATTTGAATCAATGTTGACTTTTCAAAATATCCAAAACTTTCCCAACTTCCACAAGGCCTAACTTGCTCAATTTTTAAGCTTTGCTCATGTTCTTGGACATTTTGGAAAGGTATTTGAGTCCTCTAACCACTGCCTTTGGTCCCATGTCATTTTGATTTATCAATCTCAAGTTATGGCCTTTGACTTAAAGTCCCTTTTTGTTGACTTTTGAAAATGACCTATAATGTTGAAATTGATAACTTTTTGTGAGAGCATTTCTTGGACTTGAAGTATGAATATGAGTTGTAGGAAATGTCTTTCTCTTCAAAATGAGCTTTGGATGGAATTTTTATGATAATCCATGTGAAAGTTATGCCCTGGTCAATTTACAGTTGACTTTTTCAACTGTCCAAATAAGGAAACTTTTGCATCTTGATGATTTTTGAGCCAAACTTTGAGAATCATGATCAAGCATTGATCAAATGATGTTTGTGGCCTCAAAATGAGATGTTGACCAAAAATTTGAACTTTTGACTGTCAAATGACCATTTTGCCCCTGCAGTTGTCTGTAGTGCAATTAGGGTTTTTGACTGTGCAATTTTGTACTGAAAGTCTTGAAACTTTGTATGAGGATGCTTGACCATATTTGTAGGCATGTGAGACTTGATTGGACCCTTGAAAACTTCATTTTCTTGATCAGAACCAAAACCCTAATTTTGACTGTTTAGGATACCCTTGCACTGTGCAACCCTTGGAGAATTTTGCAGCTTGACTTGGCAATTTCTTGAAGAATATGGGAGGGCAAATTTTGGGGTACAACAGTGTTCTTCGAGGTTTAAATTCGAATAGAAATGATAATTGGATTGTACGAGAGCACAATCGAAGTTTCATACCATGGTTTAAGGAACATATTTATTCAAAGTATCGTTCAGATCCCGCCTCAGTGACAGAAAGGTTGAGATGTTTAGCATATGGTCCAAGTTTGGTTGCGTTTTCTTATAGCGCATACGCAATTAATGGATACACATTTTATACCAAAGAACAAGATGATAAAAGTACTGTGCAAAATAGTGGTGTCACCTTGGTAGCTGAAGCAATGCACATATCTAGTGTGAAGGACTTAAACCCGAAATTTGCAAATCTGTCGTATTTTGGGGTTATCAAGCGCATTTGGGTCTTTGATTACGAGAAATTTCAGATTCCTATATTCGGTTGCAAGTGGGTTGAAAATAATAATGGTATACGGATGGATAAGTCAGGATTTTTGCAAGTTGATCTTAACAGGGCGGGGTACAAAGATGAGCCTTTCATTCTAGCCTCTCAAGCTAAACAAGTGTTCTATGTCACTGATCCGACAAGTACGAAATGGTCTATAGTGCTTTTCTCTAACAAAGTAATTGATGAAAAGATTGGAGACCAAGGCGATACTGGTGTTGACATTGAATCTTTTACCAGAAATGATCAAAATGATAATGAATCATGCATTAGAAATGATCATAATGAGGGTATTTGGATCAATCCAACCGTCCGCGTTGTTACGAGACGAGTAGAACATATTCCTACCAAGAAAAGAAAGAGATGTTAGTGCAAAAGGTAATAGTATATATAATTATAGACAATGTCATTCAATAAAATGTATATATATGCCATTTTATTTTTTTCATTATAGTATAATATATATAGCCTATATCATTTCATTTTTTTCATTATAGTATAATATATATAGCCTATATCATTTCATTTTTTTCATTATAGTATAATATATATTGCCTATATCATTTCATTTTTTTCATTATAGTATAATATATATAGCCTATATCATCCAGTAAAATTTAAATATACGTCATTTCATTTTTTTGCTTTATGGAATTTTATGAAATATTTGTTATCTGACATCTTTGCTTTATGGAATTTTATTTATCTTTCGACGTACGACGCTCATTCTCCGCGTTTCTTAGAGTTCGAAACATCTGAGAGGTAACTTTCTTCCTCAAATTACTGGTATATATTGTGATGAATTTGTCTTAAATTGTCTTTCGTATGTTGCATTTTCTTGATACGGATTCATTCCGTGTATACTTTGCGTTTTGACTGAAAATTTGTTATCTTACATCTTAGTTTTTTGAAATATTTAGGATTGTTTTATTTATGTTTTGATGTAGGTATATTTCTTTTTCATTCTTTATCAGTTCGTAACTATTTAATCATAAATTTAATAGTATCCATCTTTTCATTCTATTTAATCCATTGTCCGAAATATTGAATAACATTCTATGAATTTGCAGCGTTTCCCGGCCTAGTTCGACGTACGACGCTCATTCTCCGCGTTTCTTAGAGTTCGAAACATCTGAGAGGTAACTTTCTTCCTCAAATTACTGGTATATGTTGTGATGAATTTGTCTTAAATTGTCTTTCGTATGTTGCATTTTCTTGATACGGATTCATTCCGTGTATACTTTACGTTTTGACTGAAAATTTGTTATCTGACATCTTAGTTTTTTGAAATATTTAGGATTGTCTTATTTATGTTTTGATGTAGGTATATTTCTTTTTCATTCTTTATCAGTTCGAAACTATTTAATCATAAATTTAATAGTATCCATCTTTTCATTCTATTTAATCCATTGTCCGAAATATTGAATAACATTCTATTTAATTCATTCCGTGTATACTTTGCGTTTTGACAGAAAATGTATCACGATGTTCCACAAGGAGATGTTCCACAAGATAATTCAGAAAATGTTCCTCAAGGAGATGTTCCACAAGATAATGTTCCACAAGACACTTCAGATAAGGACATCACACGAGGCATAACTATCATGCGGGGAATCATCCGTGATAGAGATAGAGGTATTACGTATAATGTAGATTGGAATAATGATGACCAACTAATTGGGCCTAATTCTACAAAGCTGACAAGCTACATCGGTACGCTTGTTCGTATGCACATTCCGATCACCACTACTAGCTGGAAAAAAGGAGAGTTGGATGCTAAAGAAAGAATTTGGACCGAGATAAAGGTATCATATATGGTTGTTGTTATTTGCTTTATTTTGACGAAAATATTGTTTTTAAATTACATATACTAACACCCTCTATGCGTATGTTTTTTTGTAGAGGTCTTTTAACATTGAAGATGCCCGCAAAAAGTATATAATGGGCTTGGCCGGAAAAAGACATAGAGGGTGGAGAAATTTTTTGACAAATAAGTTTCTTAAAGACGATGAAGGAAATTTTGTTGAAGAGGAACCTGAACGACCAAAAAAATATGAGAGCTTCATTACACCCGAAGAATGGGTTTCTTTTGTGGGCCAAAGAAAAGACGATAATTTCAAGAAAGTGAGTGCTCTAAATCGGGATAGAGCGTCAAAACCCGCATATCCATATAAAAAAGGTCGTTTGGGATATGCACGCTTACAGGAAAAAATTGTAAGTAAATCTCAATTCTACGATCTTATTAATTATCTCAATGTGTATTATTAATTTGTAACAATGTGTATTGATGATTTTATTATTTGTAACAATGCGTAGTTGGAGGAGACGCAGAGTGACGAAACATCACTACCTGCACATGTGCTGTGGAAGGAAGCTCGTGTTGGCAGAGATAAAGTTGTTAACCCCGATCTGCAACATATTTATGATGAGTGTGTAAGTATACCATTATGTCTTTAATTAATATATAATTAACGATGTGTCTTTAATTATCGATATTTAAATGAATTACAGGAGACTATATCGCAATCAGTATCCTCGGGTGATGACTCGAATATCAGGAGCGTACTCAGTCGAGCACTATGTATTGCTGAGTATCCGGGACGAGTGAGGGGTAAAGGCCATGGTGTGACTCCTACCTCTCTGTATAACAATCCAAGAAAAAGAAATCCTAGCAATGCGGAAGTGATGCAAACATTGCAGGATTTACAAGCACAAGTCCGTGAACTGTAGAGGGACAAAGAGAGGTATATGGCCGAAAGGAGCAGTTCACAGTTGAAAGAAACTAGTGACAAGGCTAGTATCAACCGTCAACAAAATTTTCCCGAGGTAATTAAGATGATAATCCATTATATTTAGAGAAAGTATAATTATAACGGTTATTATTGTCAACATTAAAGGAAGTCTAACGGTTATTATTGGTTTAGGGCATTTCATGTTGTCAGCTGTATCTAGCTTCTCCGACTTATCGGGTAGTTGGCAAGGGAAAAGTGCACAACACCTCGGGAGATTTAATTCACCATAGACCGCTCCCGGATGCCCACATGAAGGTATCGGTTGATGTTGTTTTAGATATGAATGCATTGCTACCGGTACCTGACATTGTTGCGGAGACCACATTGCTGCGAGATGCAGTAGGATCTTTTGTGGCATGGCCATCAGACCTCATCTGCATAGATGATCAGGTATGTTGAAAACCATTATGAATCTTTAATTATTCAACTGACAGTTCTGACCTGAATTTTATACATGGTAATTTTAGACTCCTGCAAAACCCGCATCTAAGGATAAAGGGATTTTGCAGCACGGCGAGTCTATTGCATCGCAAAGACATGTACTTTTATAGTGTTTCATTTATGATCGGAATAAAAAACTGCATAACTTTGTATCTTATATAATTCTATATGATTTTTAAGGTACCTTCTCAAGATCAGTCACAGCAGGTGAGCCAGAAAGGTAGTAGGGTTCCACCTAAGAAGAAGGTTCCTGTCCGTAAATTTGTGCCTAGGTATCGACAGTGTCTGGAGACACTAGTTGGCACATCAGATTTGATGAATGATGGAATTCGTCAAATCGATGTGGATGAAATTGTCTTTGGTTTTCCATGTACCGAAACAATTGGATTAGAGGACATGGAACAAATCTTTCATCATCGAGAGTTAGGCATCAGTGTGATGCACTCGTACATCCGGTAACCCGATCAATATATTATTTAATTGGTTGAACATTTTTTTTAAACATTTAATTGAAATAGTCTAATATTAATTATGTTTTTATTTAAGGATGTTATTTGACAAATTGATGCGCGGGAATCAATTGTCAAATAGATTCCGTTTCGTGTCTTCCTCCCGTGTTAGCGGAGCAACAATTTCTAGGGAACCTGATTCAGTAAGAGAACACTTGGTCGAAAGATTCAGGACAACTGCCAGTACAGAGAGCTTGTATCTTTTGCCTTACAATACATGGTTAGATTTTCATTCTAAGCTCCTTTTAATATTTGTATTTTTTACATTAAAATTCGCTTCTAAATTGTTGCTTTAATTTATAGATGTCACTGGTTGCTGCTTGCAATCAATCCCATAAAAAAAGTGGTCTATTACCTGAATTCGGTTGACGGTGATTGGACAAATTATCCGGAAATGAAGCTAGTGATTGATACGTAAGTGACATTATTCTAAATATTCGTTTGTGTTTATATATTTAATTATTTCAATGTCATTGTTCTAAATAAATATTTTAATTTTGTCATCAGTTCAATACAAGTATTCCGATGTCAAAGGGGAGCACGAGTACCACAGTCTAGATCAAACAACATTAATTGGATCAAAGTACAGGTATATAAATTTCAACAATTTTGCTTATAATATTTATGCTACTTGATAAATCAATAGATGTGTATAATCTTATTTGTTTTTCTATGTAGTACCCTCAACAACAAAACGACATAGATTGTGGATACTTCGTTTTGATGTTTATCAAAGAAATCATTCAAATGAATGAAATCGAGATTCCAATCACGGTATGGATTTATACTTTGTTTTATTACTTATCGGATTTTGCATATAATTTATTACATTAAACTAAATCACGCATATATTTTGTTTTGTAATGTAGTATTTTGATCAATACAATTGTCCATATTACTCGCCACGTCAATTGGAAGAACTCAAAGAGGAGTTGTGCCAATATTTTATTGAGCTAAGAATCTTATAATAAGGTACGAATACATTGTTGTGTGAAAATTGGTTAATTATGAATATATTGTTTTGTGTATACAATACTGACCGTGTTATTATGTTCATATTGCAGGATCAGGACCTTGGATATATATGTAGATTATGATTGATTTACTTAGTGTTATATAGTTGATTTCTTAGGGTGTATTTTGTTACGTTTAAAAACATGTTAATATTGAATTACCATGGTGTATATATATTTTGGATATGAATTGATTATAATGGTATTTGTATATATATATATAATATTTGGTATTTGAATTACATTTGGTATTTGGATTAAAACTAATATATATTGGTATTTCTAGATTAGATTGTAAAATACCGGTTTAAGAATTACAGGTTTGCTGCAAAAAAATACAGGTTTAGAAATTTTTTAAATTTTAGATTTTTCAGTAGAAAACCTATGAAAGCTCTTTTTTCTTAAAAGCGCTTTCATAGGTAGGCCTACGAGAGCGCTTTTAGCTGAACAAAAAGCGCTCTTATAGGCCTATTTTATACGCATTCTGAATACACCTATGAGAGCGCTTTTTCAGAAAAAAGCGCTATCGTAGGCCTACCTATGAAAGCGCTTTTAAGAAAAAAGCGCTTTCATAGGTAGGCCTACGAGAGCGCTTTTAGCTGAACAAAAAGCGCTCTTATAGGCCTACTTTATACGCATTCTGAATACACCTATGAAAGCGCTTTTTCAGAAAAAAGCGCTCTCGTAGGCCTATCTATGAAAGCGCTTTTAAGAAAAAAGCGCTTTCATAGGTAGGCTTACGAGAGCGCTTTTTTCTGAACAAAAAGCGCTGCTAAAACCTTTAGCAGCGCCACCTACGAGAGCGCTTTTAAAGCCCAAAAAAAGCGCTTTCGTAGGTTATTTCTGGCATAGTGTCTGCTGCCAATACTATAACGAAGATTATGTGGTTGCTCAATCTATTGAGTGAACTTGGAGTACCATCTCACATACCTACTCTCTTTTGTGACAATATTGGCACAACCTACTTATGCTCCAATCCAGTATTTCACTCTCGAATGAAACACATTGCTCTAGATTATCATTTTGTGCCATAGATGGTTCAACTTGGAAAAATACGAGTCTCTCATATTTCTACAAAAGATCAGCTGACAGATATTCTAACAAAGCCTATGCATCGAACCAGATTTTCATTTCTCAGAGACAAAATTTGTGTCATTGATGGTGACCCAATTTTGAGGGGGCATAATAACAGATAATTATAAGTTGCTCCTATAATTTAGGTGTAACCAACCATTTCTATTAGTGTGCATATGACTTGTTATAGTTTGAATCATTCATGCCTTGATGTTAGGAATCGGCATAAGAACTCTCTTAAGATTAAGAATTAGTTATACAATCATATATCTTTTGTATCTATAAATAGTCAGCATTTATGACTAGAATAATATATTAGAATATCATTCTGTTTAGATGGAACTCAAAAATACAAGCAAAGAAACCTAAGAATGAATCCAAAACTGAAGGACGACACACAAATTGAAACCTAAGGGAAGAAACAAGTACTTTGTTGATTGCAATATTCATTCTCAAAATTCATTTTTCAACCAAAATATTACACACTCCATACTAGTTAGTAGTATATCAAGCTAACTGATTGTTGCTATAAGAGTACATATGCGGTTTCATGATTCAATTTCTAAACAAGGTCAAACTCACTCTAACATATTAGGCAATACAATACGGTTTTACCTACAAGAAAATGAAAAGCATTAAGAGAGCATTAAACTTTCTATATTTACATTAGCTAGCTAAAATTGGATATCGATGAATGCAATCACCCCATGGTTTGTTATGAGACTGACCAACTATTGGCCTAATACACTTGAAAACAACACTACAACACTTAGGACCACTTCCCATTCCAAGTTGCCAAATGTTATCACCTTTCTGCACTCTTTCCTTGGCTTCCAAGTAAGCAAGTTCATACCACAATGATGAAGAAGATTGATTTCCAAATCTATGCAATGTCATCAGAGCAGCTTCAATCTCTCTCTCACCAAGCTTCAACCCTTTTCCTACTTCTCTTATCACCGATCTCCCTGAACATGGCAAACAAAAATGTTGTATCACCGTCTTGAAATCCGGCACGTAAACGCCCTCGGATTTCATGAAGTTAAACCTCTTCTTTATCAGAGAAACACCATACCAAAATTTCTCAGAAATTGGTAAAATCTCATAACCTAAAAGTGAAATATTAGAGCGAAGTGTTTCACCGGCTACTTGAAGTAAATCTCTCTTCAGTGTCACACCGAGTTTTCCATCTGAATCTTCTTCCCTTATAGCAGAAAAATAAGCTTTATCATCAAAAGCTCTTAGTGTTCTAAGTGTCTTAAGTAACAAATATTTTGCGTTTTTACGAGCTTCTTTTTTGTTTGAGAGAAGAATAGCTGCACTTCCCATTCTAAAGAGACAGTTAATAAGCAACATTGATTTTTCTTTACCTTGATACCAACCACTTGACAAAATCTCTGTGCTTAAAACAACAGCATTAGAGTTTCTGTGAACTCTTAGAAGATTGTGAGCCATGTCAATACAAAGAGCACTAGCACTGCACCCCATACCAGACACATTATAGCTTTTAACATCACTTCTCATACCGTATTTGTTAACAATAACTGATGTTAAAGAAGGTGAGGGACAAAAACCGCTACAGTTTAAGATAAGTATGTCTATATCAGAAGGTGAAGTTTTTGTTTTTGCAAGAAGATCATCCATGATAGGGAAAAGAACCATGTGAAGTTCTTTGATAGATTCTGAACGTTGGGTTTTTGGTGGGATGTAGTGTAGTGAAGGAGGGAGAAAAGTTTCTTCACTTAGACCAGAAGAACGAAGGACTTTTTCCATGAAGGAAATGCTTTCATTGTCAAAACATTCAAACAAAGAAGCATTTTCAAGGAATGTTGAGAAAGGTACCCTACAATGGTTTGGTGGTTTAAGACATGAGAAATCAATGAGGTAAATAGGAGAGGGTTTTGAGAAAAAGTGTTTTAGAAGTAAAGAAAGTAGGACAAAACATAGCAGAAGAAAATGAAACATTGTTTTATGGTTCTTTAGAAGGAGGAAGACTTTAACATATGCTGCTAGTGTGATGCTAGAGAGCCATAAGAAAGGTGAGAGCTTTGGAAAGAGATAGTTTGATAAGAGAGTAAAGTTTGAGCATGCATTCAAGAGAGACTTGGAAGTGGCTTCCATTAATGTTGACAATAATGGTGCTGAGTTATTAAAGACCTATGCACAAGAACCTACCTATAAATAGATGGAACATTTGAGAAAAAATAATACTTCGAGAAACTTCTTACTACTTTGTTTAGTTGAGTTTCAACTTTGAAATATGAATGAAGTCATTTATTGAGAAAGAAAAAATATGGTAAAATTTATTTATATTATTATTTTTTATAATTTCATAATTTTTATAATAAGTAGGGGGTGTTTAAATTCAAATCAATCTAAATAAAAAATTGAAAATCGATCTAAAAAATTGAAAACCGCAAAAACATTGAAATTTATTAGATGTGTTTGGATGTCATTTAATGAAAATCAATCGGTCCGAATCGGCTTTCGGATGAATGTTTTAAAACTGATCCAAATCAAACCGAACCGCATGCATATATTTTTATACTTATTTATTTTTTATTAGATGATATATTATGTGAATTTATTATTAGATGATAATAATTTTTTTAACAATATTTATTAATTTAATATAATCTATTTATTTTTACTATTTCAACTATAATCGGTCACTCTCATTTTGTAATATTAATTTTTAATATACAATATGTTATATATTACATCAAATATATGATTTATTAGTAGTTTTATAATATTAATAAAAATATAATGTGTAATTTAGATATTCAAAAACTGATTCAAATTTAACTGTATAAAATTGAATCGGATCAGATTAAATTTTTTTAACATATCATCTAAAATCGAACCGAATCGAAAATGAATTTATTTTTGAATCAGATGAGATTTTTCTTTAAAATCAATCTAAATCGAACCGCGAACACCCCTATCATCTATAGCAAAATAAAAAACACCAGATTTATTAGTAGTTTTATAATATTAATAAAAATATAATGTGTAATTTGGATATCCAAAAACCGATCCAAATTAAACCGTATAAAATTGGATCGGATCGAATTAGATTTTTTAACATATCATTTAAAACTGAACTGAATAGAAAGTGAATTTATTTTTAGATTGAATAAATTTTTTCTTTAAAACCGATCTAAACTGAACCGCGAACGTCCCTAATAATAAGGTATGAAACTTAATATTCCAATATTTTAATAAATTGTAATTTATTAAATTTTTATTTTAAAAGAAAATATTAATAAGTGTTTTAATACTTATAGATTTAAAATATTTTTACATATTTATTTTAAAATTTTAACAATAACTTCTCCAATTATTATTAATTATTTTTAAACTATTTAATATGATAATACTGTAGATAAAAATAAATTAATGGACAATGTTATAGATATAATTGTCTAATAGGAGATAATATAGTAGAAAACTTAAAATAAACATAGGTATGCTTATGATTTTTAAATTTTTTTTTCTTTATTTGATTGTTTTTGATGACCGGATCCGTGCTGTTACCATGTACTTCTTTTGATTTTTTAAATTAATATAATTTTTTTATTTTAAAAAAATATTGATATTTTTAATATATTATGCATTTAATTTAAAAATATTTAATGTTTTACTAAATAAAAACAAATTGTGTTTTACATAAAATTTAACAAATTAATTACAATTAACTGGTCTTTATAATAGTCATTGGATAGAGTTGAATTCAAAGAACACTTGTTAAAATAAAATAAATTATCTTCATTGGAGAGAGTTGAATTCAAAGAACACTCGCTAAAACAAAATAAATTATCTTGGTTTTTCATATTTCACCTACCTTTATGTGCAACCAACGTACTCTTAAGTGCTATTAAATGGTAACGGGTGAGGTTAGTTGAGAACACGAATAATTGTTTGTTCCACGTGTTTCTATATAAATACGTATTTCACAACCAATTTTATTTTTAAATAAAATAATATGTATTTCACAACAAATTTTATTTTTCAATAAAATTTTGGTCAACATCACAAACTTTATTTTGATATTTTTTACTATTTTGTTACATATTTGAAAATAAAATATTAAAATGTTGCGTGTTGAATTTGTTTTTCTTCTAAATGTCATCTTTAATGAAAATGCTTGTCCTTCTATTGAGTGAATGTAAGTTGAACTTTTTCTTCGGATGTTTGTCTATTTAACGAGTAAGTGAATATTTTAATAATTTTTTGTTTTTTTTATTATTTTAATATTTTTTATAATTTATTATCTATTATAAATCTATAAAAATAAAAGTATTTGAAAAAACTAAATATATATTTTTGACTAAATAATAAAATTTTATTAAAAATAACTATTTAAAATCTTATTGTAATCACATTTATCTGACAACACGAATTTCTTATTAATTTTATATAAATAATATTGTATGCTTATTTAGTATTCATATTATTTACCACTCATTTATTCATTTCACTCTTAAAGATTGTTTCTAATGTTTACCAATCAAAATCAAAATGAATCGTTTAAGATTTTTGAACACTTATTAAAAAATATGTTATTATTATAAAATATGGTATTTTTATTAAATTAACAAAAATAATATTGTGTTTATTTGGTTGAATGTTTTTTAAGCACTAATTATGTTTTAAAAAAATTATAAATAATCATGTTTCGGAGAAAATTATGCAAATAATTATATTTCTAAAAATAATGAATTAAAGAGGAAACACCACTTAAATAGGCGCCTCTTATATATTTTTCAAACTTTTTCTATTATACGTGGAATTTCTTGTAGATTTGATATTACCTACGGACTTACATGTCAATTTTCCTACATAATTACCCGTGGAAAAATAGTCGACAAGGAAATCCGTAGAAAAAATCAAACCTAAAAATAAATAATAAAAAATTGAAACATGATCATTTACATAAATTTTTTTGAAATATAATTATTTGTGTATTTTTTTTTAAACATAATTATTACTTAAAAAAATTCTATTTGATACTAACATAACTTAATATCCATCTATTTATTTCTTATATAATTAATTGTATTTAAATAAAAATAAATTTTAAATCTTTAATACAATCACAATATTTCTCTACTTTTATATATATATATATATATATATATATATATATATATATATATATATATATATATATATATATATATATATATATATATATATATATATATATATATATATATATATATATATATATATATATATATATATATATATATATATATATATATATATATAT
The DNA here is from genome assembly GCA_948472305.1 of Vicia faba. Taxonomy (NCBI): domain Eukaryota; kingdom Viridiplantae; phylum Streptophyta; class Magnoliopsida; order Fabales; family Fabaceae; genus Vicia; species Vicia faba. The sequence goes on from OX451738.1 coordinate 981,103,165, forward strand.
ATATATATATATATATATATATATATATATATATATATGGTAAGTTGTATGCTATGCTATGCTATATGCTCAAAATTAAATGGTAAGTTGTAATCTTCAGCTTCAATTTCAAGAATTTCAAAACATAGTCAAAATTAAAGACAAATTTTTAAGATGAATAAAGAGTTGTGTAGAGTGTCTATCATTAAGATTCTATTCTAATAAAGAGGGGAATGAAAATTATGAGAATGAATTTAAATGAGTGGATAATATTAAAAAAAAATTATAGAGCTTAAATGATTTGTCAAGACTAATTAAAAGAAACAAAATTAAAATATTGATAAAGTTAAAAAAAATAGATTTTTTAATTTACATAAAAATATCAAATAAATTTTTAATTTAAAATAGAGAACACTATTTTTTATGGCATAATTGAATTTGTACTAATAAAAATGACATATAAAATATAAATTAATAAACTCTTTAATAAAATCAAAGTACTGCTATCAACATAGAGTTAAAAACAAAAAATGTGAAATAAACTTGAGTTTAAAATATGGATTAAAAAACTTAAGAAAAACACACATTTGAAATAAATAAATAAATAGTAATAAATATGAAAAATAAATAAATAAATAGTAATAAATATGAAAAAACCTTAGAAATATGTGATTCTTTAATCACATAAAATTTATGTATTCAAAGCTCATTCATTTTAAACTATTAGCAATATAATTTTAAATTTTTTTTTAATTATTTTAAACCTTGACAGCTCTCATTTTATTAAATAAAATTTATTTTAAAATAATTGTAATTTCTACTTTTTCAATTTAGTAATGATTATTATTTTTTCAATTATATTTTTTAATTAGTATTTGATTACGTTTAATATATTAATAAAATTAATTTAATAAAATTAAATATTTTATAATAATATTTTTTTAATCTGTGTATAAAAATTTTAAACGATTATTTTAATTTTTATTTTGATTTTGATTTGAAAACATTAATTATTTTGATTTGTGCCATCTTTAAGAGTGAAATGAATAAATTAATAAAAATCATTAAAATAATTAAAAAAACAAAAAAATTATTAAAATATTTACCTACTCATCCAATAGATAAAAGAGCATCCAAAATAAATAAAAAAATTCCCAACATACGCCTTGTCCAATGGATGGACGAACAAGTTCATTAAACATGGAGAAAAAAAATTTCAATGTATTCAAATGTGTAACAAGATAGTAAAAAAAAATCACTTTATTCAACTATTAAAAACTAGAGTTTACTATATACATGTATAAATAATATATTTTTAAAAGTATATTATATAAAATAAATATTTTAACTACACAACTATTTTTTAAAATAAGAGTAAAATTAGTCGGCGTTGCCACTTTTCCGCTGTTGTCTCCGTGATATTTTCCATGTATCGCAATTCCACATGTTTATTCCTAACTTTTTTCATCCTATCCTACTGAATATGGTTGAAGTAGAGGCATATATATATTTTCAGGCTTAACCAAGTGAAATTGTGGATTGTGCAATAAAGTCGTTTATGCAGTAGATACTTAATCATATTTTCATATAAATCTCATTTGTCTCTCTCTTCAAATCAGACTCAAGGAAAGGTAAAGAAGGTAAAGAGGAAGCGTGAATTGAGAGGAGAGGGGAGAAACTCGAAGCTCATCATCATCATCCTTGCATGAGAAATCAAAGGGGTTCTGAAGAAAAATCTCCAAGCCAAATTATGATTATCTCATCTTCCATCAATTCCATCTTCCCTTCGAGCAAATCTGATTCTTCAATTGAGGTGGGTTCATAGGTAGTTACACTAGGTTGGGAACTTAAGATGGGGAAAATAATGATTTTGAACTTGAATTGCATGTTACTTTGTGTATGTGATAGCTTTGTGTTGTATGAAAAATGCCCAGTCGGATGCATGTTACATAAACCTCCTAACGATGAATTGAAGAACATGTTAGGGTTAGTGAGTTGCATCTACTGGGCATGATCTAATGCATGATTAATTCCATATTCTTGCTATTGGTTGGTTGTAATATTAGAACTGATGCAGGTTTTAAGGGTTAGAATGCGTGAAAAATTGCAAAAGCAAAACACTCCAAAATTTGGGCTGACATAGGTCGTGTCGTGTGAAACGGGATGACCTTGTCTCCCTCGAATTTAACTATGGGAGGGGACCCTGAAGCTGAAACGGGATGGTTGTGTCAAGGATTAGTGATGACCTGGGGGTAACATAGGCCATGTCACATGACACAGGGAGGTCGTGTAGTGCTCCTGAGTCCCACATATTTTAGTCGTTTTCATAATTCCATCAATGCTTAGCTATATCGCATTATGTTTTAGACGGTGTGCTTGTGTCATCAAGATAATTTGACGAAGACACTTGGATACTCACCAGTAACAGGACGTGGAATACGAACTTCTCAAAATAAAGAGAATGCATACGTGCCAAACAAGTTTATTGCAATAGTTCGGATATTAATGCAATATATTAAGCATCATGAGTACCCTAATTGAAATAGGTGAATTCTTGTGCGTATGTTGTTCAAATAAGCTCAGGGAGTAAGTAACTCTAGAATGGAAGGAACCTTAAGTTAAAGGTTGAACGAGAATGGAATGTCATATTTTCGATAACCAGACGTATTTTTGAGATTGTATGATCTCTTAAGTGGAGTTTGGATTCATAGGTCTTGTATAATTGGTAGTTGAAACAAATTATAGTAAGCCTCGAGGTAGGACGGAGGGAACATATAATTTATTCTCTCAGGATACTAATCTCAAAAGTGAGATTCCACTTTTCCCGATAAATTCTTAAGGGTAGTGTTTTGGACTAGGCTTATATTTGGCTTAAACATCATACAAGGTCCAATCTAATTATGTTGCAGGAGAAAACCAGTAGAAGAGAGTTTTCCCTTGATAATGTCGGGCAGTGATTTCACTCCTCTCGTCGACCAGGATATGTCCTCCGGGGACAACCTAATGACTGGTGAGGAGGACCAACGACACCCAGGAGGTCCTCGCGAGCACCCTCCTCGTAGGGCAGACACTCAACGCCCCCGAATGTCACGAAGTTATCTTGACCCCGAAAAGATCGCATACACGTCCTTCTGATAATTCGAAGAAGTCCGCTCAAGTAAGGGACCACGTGCTGGCCTCCACTACACACACAGGACCTGGCAGTCTCCATTTTTGGGCCTTCTTGATCAGCCCAACAATGGGGACCTTGGCCTAGCACTAGGGGCTATAAACATCCTCTCACTTGAGAGGGTCAGGTATTCATTGATTCACCCATACTCTCACACTTACTTGCACTTACTTGGAACCTTACTTTGGCATCAGAGTGTCTTGCAGGTACCCCCCCTTCACATTCAACCATTTCTCGACTTGAAGTTCGTGGACCTTGACAATCCCTTCTGACCAGGTATGATCAGTGGCGCTGTCTGTGGGAAACCATCTTTCCCGTCTTCCACTCAAGACTAAAGCAACTCTTTATTAACCTTCTGATTGTCATGACCGACCTAGCTGTCAATGATAACAAAAATGTCCATTTCGTCAACCCCAACAACAATAACATTGGCAACAACAACGACATGGCCGATCCCGAGCAAGACCATAGGGACAAACTGACTTCCTCTTCATCCACCCGCTCGCAACCACGCACGACGACTACCATCCTCCGCAGAATTATGAACCCAATATATATCAGGAGATCCCCGTTCCTGCAAGTGTTGACGCTAAGACCAGATCCCTGTTTGCGACAATCAACCAGACAAATTGCATGATCTTCTCACAAAGTGAGCGACTGATAATGCTCGATCAGAATCGTCGAGGCCCCAGAAAGCACATAAGACCTGATTCTCGAACTCATCCTCCCCGATGGAACGAGGACCTCTCTCGATCTCCTCCGTAGAGACACAGACGGGATGGCTCTCGAAGCCCATCTCCCCTTCGAACTGGGCGAGGCTCTACATTGGAGAAGAGTCATCCCGAAGCTGTTAGGAAGCGCGATCACCCCCACCCCAGTGCAAGGAGCGACGATCCCCTGAACATAAAAGAAATAGGGGGAATGAAGAAAAGAAGACTCGGCCAAGGGACCCTCCTTGTGGCCAAGGCCGATACAATGACTGCCGCTACAACTGGTCCCCCTCTCGCTCTCTAGAAATAAGCGACGAAGATGACACACGTGGTCCACTATCCCAAGACATCATGGAGGCTCCCATTCCTAAAGGAATGGAGAAGCCTCCCCTAATAAAGGAGTATGCCGGTATTGCTGATCCTGTCGACCACATCGACTACTTTGAAGCGATGCTCCACTACCACAACATTGAGGGCCCAATTAAATGTAGGTTGTTCCCCACGATGCTGAGAAAAACAACCATGGATTGGTATAAGAACCTCTCCCCTGGGTAGATCACCTCATGGAGGAGCCTCAAAAATCAATTCATCAGCAGCTTCATTGCATCTCATTGACATCCAAAGACTGAGACCGCTCTCGAGGCAATCGTCCAGAGAAGCGACGAGACCCTTAAAGAATACATTGATCGGTTCAATCGCGAGGCCATTCATATCTCGTGCATCGACCACATGAAGAAATACCTGCTCGAGAGGAGACTCCTCCCGGGAACTGAATTTAGAAAGGCCATCTGCATTGAACCCCCGGGTATTTTGATGCCCTCCGAGAAAGCTTGGGCATACATGGACTATGAGGAAAAAGAAGCAGCCAACAAGGCCCGTAATTCGAGGAATTGCAGACCAACTAACATCCCACAACACCACAACACGGGCCCTTCTCGACGGAATGGGGAGAAAAGAAGGGAGGAGAAACCTCGCGAGCACGGAGGACCAACCGAACGGTTCACCGAGTACACCCCGCTGACCGCTTCCCACGAGCGTATCCTTGCGGAGTGCTCCAACACTAAGTTCAAGGACGACAGTGTTAGGTGTCCTAGACCCACCCCTATAAAACTCGGGGTTGATAGAACAAAATATTGTCAATACCACCAGAGCCACGACCACCTGACTGAATATTGCGTCCACCTGAAGGATGCCACCGAGACTCTCATCAAGGTAGGGAGACTCGGGCAGTACAGGAGAAACGAAGCCCCTCTCCAGAATACCTGCGAGGTTAAAGAAATCGAGGAGGATACCCAACCATTCGATGAGTCTGGTCCCCTTCAAGTAGCCTTTTAAGTCTCAAGGACTGAGGACTTCCACATCCCCGACAACTTTGAAGATGAGGAATATTTGTTCATCCACATCATATAGGATAAGTTCCCCTCCGCCATGGTCATATCTAGCGGGAGATTCAACGATATCTCGGTAAATTCAGAGAAGAGGAAACTCAACGAGATGGTAGATGCAGCCCCGACCCAGACTGTAACCCTTGAAAGATTCAAGGGAAAATCTGAGTCGATCAACTTCTACCTCTAGGAGCTTCCTGGCGAAGCCCCAAACTCAAGTATTCCTCTATTGGTGAGGGTATAGATATCCAACTTTGATGTACATCGCATCCTGGTCGACGAGGGGAGTTCCGTTGATGTCATGTACACCCACCTGTTCTGCACCATACAGTGCGACGATACCGACCTACAAGGATTTAACGGTAGAAGTGCATCCTGATAGGTGAAAGTGCGGTTTCTAGTGATCGATATCCTGTCTCTCTACAATTACATCCCGGGGAGACCAACATTGGTCGAGCTGACCGCCGTACCCTCCACGGTGCATTTAAAGATGAAGTTTTACACCAAGAGGGCCCGCGTCACCACCATCCATGGAGACATTTCAGCTGCCAGGAGATGTTTCAACGCGGCTTCCAAAGGGCAAAACATGGTCGACATTGGGGCATGGTGTCATACCCCAATTTTTGATCTAAGATCCCACCCTCAATTTACATCATTGCATAACAAATATTCACGAGTGGTTTGACCTAATTTTTTTTCCAATTCTTGAGTTAGATTTCAAAAATTTATAACTTCTTCAAATTTCGACATTTTTGAGCAGTTCTTTTTGCATATGATTCTCCTTGACATCATCTACAATTTCTCTTTACAAGTCAAGAGCTGATTATGCTTTGAAAAGCCACGAAAAAATAGAAACGTTAGAATTCGTTTATGAATTTAGTGGAATTTGATTTTTATTGTGTTTTATTCATGATTTGTTTTCCTTTAAAAAAATCACAAAAAAAATGTGCTTAACATCATGTTATTTTTTTATTTACTATTTTTACCTCTTTACTAAAAAAATTATCAAAAATATGTTCTTTTATTAATTGAAATTTATATATTGGTTTCATTTATTTCAAAAAAAATCTAGAAAAATTTATATAAGTCATTTTACTTTCTTATATGTAATTTATTTTTTATCTTTTAATTTGCACTTATATTTTCATTTATTTTAATTCAAGAAAAAATCATAAATAGTTAATTTAATGTCTCTTTTATTTTTGTATTTATTTACTAACACTTTTAGTTATTATTATTATTATTATTATTATTATTATTATTATTATTATTATTATTATTATTATTATTATTATTATTATTATTACTATTATTATTATTACTTTGTCCTTTTGTTTTTTTGTGTCAATAAAGAAAAGTTGGGACCACTATAATGTAGTACAAACACTTCACATGGATTGCCAACTTGTACTTATCAATGGTCAAGAATCATTCTCACACTTCACATGGATTGTCAACTTGGACTTATCAATGGCCAAGAACCATTCTTATAAAGTCACATGGATTGCCACATCAACACTGTCAGGATTTCTGGAAGAGATTTCTGATTACATGTGAGAGATTCTGGTTTACATCCCCATGAAGGAGGTTGTTATGCCCGCTGGAGTAATCTCTTCTCCCAATAAGTCCTGTGTTGACATAAATCTTGCAAGGATAGCTTCCCCAGTGTAGTTTATGCCAACAAGTTGCTATTAGGAGATTTTTGTTTCCCCAGTGGAAGGTGTGGCATTCTCTTCAGTTGGAGTTGAGTTTCGAGAATTTTCTTGATCAAATTTCCTCTTATCCCTAGTGGAGGAAGTTTTATTTTCCCTAGTAAAGCTTGATGGTGATGAAAATAAAAAAAAAAATCCTATTTCCCCAGTTGACTCACATAAGCTTGACATCTAATAAGGAGCCATCGACACTGGACTTGTACCTGGTATTAAGTCCACAACAAATTCAACTTCTCGCTCTGGAGGCAATTCACCAATGTCGTTTGGAAATACTTCTGGAAATTCACAAACAATAGGTAACTCCACACTTGCAGTTTCACGATCAACTTGTAACTGAAGAATGGAAAAACACAAGAAGGGGGGGTTGAATTGGGATCTTAAAACTTAATGAAAAGAACACATTAATTTTTATCCTGGTTTGTTTGAACTCAAACTACTCCAGTCCACCCGCCAAGGTGATTTCGTCTCTCTCCAACAAGGTCTTAATCCACTAATCAATCTTGATTACAAAGCTACTTTGACAACTGCCAAAGTCTTCTTGAGTCTAAAACCACAACCTGGTTTTCTCAAGCAATTACGAAATAATATAATTGAGTGTGTACAAATATGTTTTCTAAAATAAAATAATATCACAACCGTGATGTATTACACAATTTAAGAATGCGAGGTAGAACTGAGTAAATATGCTTTTCTTTTTCGTGCGCAGTAGTTCATCACTTGGTTTCTTCTTTTCGTCTTATTTATATAGGCCATGCAACAATGACATAAGAAGATGCTTTTGGAAAGTTCATAGCACAAATTAATGATCTTTCCAAACTAGGAGATTCTTGTCTCTTTATAGTCGTTACTTTTGATATGCATTGATAAACTGTAATGCTTCAGAACTTCTCACATCAGAAGATGAATGTTATCGTTGAGAGTCCCTTACTGCTTGTATAAGAACTTTATGGATCAGAGTATTAGAGGTCCAGTTACACAGTGTTGGTGCATTCATAAGTTGTAACATAAAACTTCTTCATTCAGCATATTACGCAGATTTGCTTCTAAGAAGGATGCGTCTGATTATATCATAATACTCTCATCTTCTATGCTTGCATAAACAGAACTTCTATTGATGTTCTAGCATATCTTCTGTGCTCCTTACATCAGAACATCTTTTTCACATCAGAACTTCCCTGCATATAAGGATACTTTTATTAGCGAGCATATTTGTTCTTTATATATATCATGTGTTTGTTATCATCAAAACTCTTGCAGGTATGTAGAACCAAATTATGTTCTAACAATATCCCCCTTTTTTGTGATGACAAAAACTTGTATATTTTGATGGAATAAAAAAGAACAAAGAAATAAAAAACTCCACCTGAGTAGAATACTACAAAAACAAGAAAAATAAAATACTTCGCTGAAGATCTTCTGATAGGATTCAACTTCTGGTAGGATTCAGCTTCTGATAGGAGTCAAAATATCTTTCTTTCTCCCCCTTTTTGTCAATAATCAAAAAGTAGGAAAAACTCTATTTGTCTTGCTTTGATAGAAGTTGCTTGAAAAGATGTGACATCCTCTTCTGGATTCAACTGAGATTCTTTAGAGAGCTTCTGATGTTGTATTCTCATTACCGTTCCTAGTAGTTCTAGAGCCAATAACCTTTTTTATTATTTCCTCTGAAACCTATGAATCTTTTAAATTCCAGGCTTTGAAACATATGCTTTCTTCCCGTCATGTGTAGAGAGCATCCAGAATTCAGGTGTTAAGACTGGTGTTTCAACCTTGCTGTTAAAAATATCTGCAACATAGATGATTTTATCCTTTGGTACCCATATCTTTTTGGGTCCAAGATTGTTAGAGTTTCCAAAGTTCTGTTTGAATTTTGGTTTAGCAGAAAAATCATTACTGGTATATTTTAAATCATGTGTGTGCCCATAGGTAAAGTGAGATTTCAGAGGAGTGCGTTTAATAACCAGATCCTTGACTTTCATAGGTTGGGATACTTTACCTTTGTATCCTATACCTTTTCTACAATTTCTGCTAACTCCATAGATCATTGAAGTCATCTTGCTTCTATCTATGTTTTTAGCGAGGAACTTCTGAAAGTTGTGATCATATTCCTTTATGATCTTATCAGGGTTACTAGGAACTTCAGAGATAGCTTCCTTCTGAGTATTTTGTAAATCATTTTCAAGTTTTGAAAAAAATTCTTTTAGCTCAGAGTTTTCCAATCTCAGATTCTTGGTTTCTTCAGAGTCAAACTAGATCCTTTTTCAGGTTCTTGTTTATGACTCGAAGCTTCTGATACCTTTCTATAATTTCTGACAGACTCTCTTCTAATTGATATCTAGAAAAGTTAGAAAATACCTCTTCTGCCTCTGAGTCTGACTTGGATCCAGATGATTCAGTATCTTCTGATATGTTGGCCATCAGGGTAATGTTGGCTCTTTCATCTTTTGATTCAGTGTCTACTTCTGAAGAGTCTGAGTCATCCCACATTTCTATGAGGATTTTCTTCTTCTCCTTAACAAACTTCTTTTTGGGTTTCTCATTCTGAAGCCTTGGACAGTCGCTTTTGTAGTGCCCTTGTTCATTGCACTCGTAGCAGACGATGTCTCTATTTCTTGACTTTTTGTATTCAGAAGATGGTTCAGAATTTCTGTATCCAGAAGATGATTCAGACTGATTCCCTGTTCTTCTGGAATTTCTGAACTTCCTTTTCCTGTGCTTCTATAGTTGATTTACTCTTCTGAAGAGAAGGGATAATTCATCTTCTTATGATGAGGAACCACCAGAGTTTTCTTCTATTGCCTGCAAAACTTTTAGAATCATATTTCTTGTTAGATTTGAGGGCTAGAGGCTTACCTTGCTTCTGGGGCTCATCATCTTCTAACTCTATCTCATGGCTTCTGAGAGAGCTGACAAGTTCTTCTAAAGATATTTTATTCAGATCTTTTGCCAGTTTGAGAGAAGTGACCATGGGTCTCCATTTCTTTGGTAAACTTCTGATGATCTTCTTTACATGATCAGTAGTTGAGTATCCTTTATCCAGAACTTTCAGCCCAACAACCAGAATTTGAAATCTTGAGAACATTGCTTCAATGGTTTCATCTTCTTCCATTTTGAAGGTTTTATACTTCTGAATGAGCGCAAGGGCTTTGGTTTCTTTTACTTGCGTGTTGCCTTCATGCATAATTCTCAGAGAATCAAACATGTGCTTTGATGTCTCTCTGTTTGTTATTTTCTCATACTATGAATATGAGATGGCACTCAAGAGAATAGTTATGGCCTTGTGATGATTTCTGAAGTCTCACTTTTGATGATCTGGTATTCTTTTTCTGTCAATCTTTTGACCACTTTCATCAACAGGATGTATGTACCCACCAATCACCATATCCCAGAGATCAGCATCATGAGCCAGAAAGAAGCTTTCAATTTTGTCTTTCCAGTAATCAAAGTTCTCTCCATCAAAGATTGGAGGTTTGTCGTTGATTTTGTCTTTCTCATCATGGTAGTCATTGCTGATGTTTTGACTTGGTCCCACCATAGTGTTTTTCTTAGCTTGGATCTTTTACTGACACAGTTAAGTGCTTGAACTCAGAAATAGGCGCTCTGATTCCAATTGAAGAATGAAAAAACACAAGAATGGGGGTTGAATTGGGATTTTAAAACTTAATGAAAAGAACATGTTGATTTTTATCCTGGTTCATTTTATCCTGGTTCGTTTAAACTCAAACTACTGACAATGGTACGGATCTCAACAACACGATGATCACCGAACTCTGTAAACAGTTCAAGATCCAACATCATAACTCTTCCCCTTACCGGCCAAAGATGAATGGCGTTGTTGAAGCTGCTAACAAGAACATCAAAAAGATCATACAGAAGATGATGGTTACATACAAAGACTAGCATGAGATGTTACTATTTGCTCTTCATGGATACCGCACCTCCACGCGAACATCGACAGGGGAAACACCCTACTCTCTGGTATATGGCATAGAGGTTGTCCTACCTATTGAGGTCCATATACCTTCTCTTAGGATTATGAAGGATGCAGTTTTGAACGAAGAGACTTACTACTGTCTGTCATGGTCAAATGTATCAAAAACGGATAATCAAGGCTTTCAACAAAAAGGTCAGGCGCCAAGCATATCAAGTCAGGGATCTAGTGATCAAGCGCATTATACTGCCGCAAGGTGATCCCAGGGGCAAATAGACCCCCACATACGAAGGGCCATTTGTGATCAAAAACATTTTTTCTGGTGGAGCCATGTTTCTGACTACCATGGACGGTGATGACCTTCCTCACCCTATCAATGCGGACATAGTGGAAAAATACTACGCTTGATTAAAGACCCGCTAGGTTGACTGGCCTAGGAAAAAATAAGGGCTTCCCGGCGAACCAAAAGGGTTCGGGCAAAAATTAGGGATGAAAACCAAAAAAAATCTGTACACCCGACAAGTCGAAAACCTGAAAAGACGGCTTGGGCAAAAAAGGGTATCCCGGTGGACTGAAAACCCGAAAGGGGGTCCAGGAAAAAGTTAGGGATTTAAAGCATATCACTATGTCCCATTGGATCACCTTGCGACCAGACCTCAGTATCAACTATCAAGCTCGAACGGTAACGTTCAATCCAGTCAGCTTCGGACAAGCAGCAAAGTGATGAGACGCTCGAAGACATAGCGGCAATAGCAAAATTGAAACTCAATGGGATTATTACACATATCTGTTTTCTTCTCTTTGTACACAATATTGTATAGCTTTCATTTTCACGGCGGCATTCTCTTACTAGAGTGTCAGCTTCCTTGTAAAAAAATGCCTGTTATAGGCCAACTTCTGAAATTAATACAAGTCATTTCTTACAAAACCATTTGTTTTTCTTTTTCTATTTTGTTTTGCAAAAACGTCCAATAATTTATTCTTGACATATGCATTTGAATATAATTGTTATTCACAAATATTCGCATAAGAAACGGAAAGACAATTGCTTATAACTTAGGAAACCGGGGAAAAAACTTAAAAAAAAACATGTCAAGCCCGATAGTTACTCCTTCCAGCAGGTACAGGGGCAGTGACAGCTTTGAACAAAGTCACCATTACATGCAACCCCGTGACGTCTACACTCCCCACAGAGTAGAGGCAACCAAACCTTTATCACCGGCTTCCCCAAACAGGAGTTACTTTCCCCAGCAAAGTTCCTTCAGAGAGCCGACGTCTATATTCCCCAGCCGATTTTTATAATCGCAAGCGATTCATAAAGTTGTCTCCCAAGCAAAGTTTATTTCTCTTAATATAGAGACTCAATTCCCAATAGAGTTTATTCCTCCAGCTGATGGAAGTTCATCCCCCCAGCGGAGTTATTTCTCCGATTCAGAAAGATCTTCCAGCAAAGCGTCTCCTCTCTTAAACAAAGTTATTCCCTTGCAGAGTTATTCTCAAACAGAGTCTCTCCCCGGCAGAATATTCATAAACAGAAAGGAGTAAATCCACGACATAGTCATCTCCGTTTATCATCCCCAGCAGAAGTAGAAGAACCACTTTTTCTACAACAGTCAGGAATTTAATTTCCAGTACTCTCCAGCAGCAGTCAGGGATTTATTTTCCCAGACTCGGACATGTCACAAAAACATTTCATGTTCATACATCATGATGTACGCATATATATTGCATACAGCATAATCTTATTTATTTTGAGAATATCATTACACAATGAATTTCATGCATCGCATATAATTAATCATGTACCTTTTCAGGAAAGATGGTTATCATCAGCAATTCCAATAGTCCAAGATTAAATCCATGAAGCTATACATGTCATATCTACAGACAACTAATGGAAAATCAGTTCCCAAAACCAAACGGGTCAACTAATCTACGTGATCAAATGAGGCAACCTTATTATCCAAGTTCCTTCTCACAGCCCTACTACCCAGGCTTTTATGTCGAAGTAACCCTACTACCCAGGTTCCTTCTTATAGCCCTACTACCCAGGCTTTTATTTTGAAGTAACCCTACTACTCAGGTTCCTTCTCATAGCCGTACTACCCAGGCTTTCATTTCAAAGTAACCCTACTACCCAGGTTCCTTCTTATAGCCCTACTACCCAGGTTCCTTCTCATAGACCTACTACTCAAGCTTTCATTTCGAAGTAACCCTACTACTCAGGTTCCTTCTCATAGCCCTATTATCCAGGCTTTCATTTCGAAGTAACCCTACTACCCAGGTTCCTTCTTACAACCCTACCACCCAGGCTTTTATGTCGAAGTAACCCTACTACCCAGGTTCCTTCTCATAGCTCTACTACCTAGGCTTTCATTTCGAAGTAACCCTACTACCCAGGTTCCTTATCATAGCCCTACTACCCAAGCTTTTATTCCGAAGTAACCCTACTACCCAGGTTCCTTCTCAACAGCCTTACTATCCAGACTTTCATTTCGAAGTAACCCTACTACCCAGGTTCCTTCTCATAGCCTTACTATCCAGGCTCCTTTTCATGAATTACTTGACGCAGTTTTTCATGGACTTATCTCGAGAAAGCCCTATAAAGGTTCCTTCTCTTTTATCTCCGGACAACAGTTTATAACACTGTAAAACCTAGACCCGACCAGATACGGACGATTTCGCATTTCCTCAACCAGTCACTGTGAAGCCTGGATCCTGACCATATAAGCAGTTTCTTTCGTCTCCTCAATCAAGAGATGACTCCCCAGTAGAATAACGGACAACTGAAGCTCCTAGACTCTATCCCCCAAGACAAAGACCAACATTCCTCAGCGAAGTCCTCCCCAACGGAAGGTACAGGAATTCTCGCAAATGAATCTCTTATGAAACCGATATCTTTTCTGGATGGCATCTTTAAGCCCATCTCCGAAGACTCTCTGTCGCCTTCCAAATGGCATTTGTAATCCCATTCCCTATATTATCGATCAACAGTCACTCCAGACGAGTGCAAATTTTTGGGCACTCTAGTGTTCAATCATCTTCCACCTTCAGATCACAAAAAGCAGACCAGCCAATCTAATTCCTCAGGTTTAAGAAGATTGAACAGAGGAAGCTGTTGTACCCCAAAATTTTCCCTCCCATTTTCACACAAAACATACTCCGAGAGGTCCTCAATTGCTCAAGTTGACTAAGGATTGACCAGACAAATCCTCCTCCTAAGACAATGAGCCTCAAACTAGGGTTTCACTCCTCATCAATATGTTTGAGCTCCAAGGGTCCTAAATGGTTTCTATTGCTATAATATGTCCTCAAGATCATCCATGCCAAGTTTCATGCCTTGCACAAGAAGTTTGCTCAGCCAACTGCCCAAATGCCTGAAAGTCAACTGTACTAGGTCAAAAGTAAATTGTGACCCACATACAGTCAAACTTCAAGATGTTTGGTCGACATGAACATTTTGAAGTAATATCCATCATTTGATCAAGGGTTGATCATGATTCCTCAAGGAATGCTCCTAATTCATCAAAACTCAAAAGTTGCTAAATTAGGGTTTCTATAGGAAAAGTTAACCAAACTTTGACCAGACATAACTTTCTCATACTTTATCATAAATTTCTCATACAAGGCTCATTTTGAATAGAATACAATTCCCTACAACTTATCTTCATCCCTCAAGTTCAAGAAATGCCTCAATCAAAAGATACAAGTTCATACATTATAGGTCATTTCAAAAAGTCAACAAAAACACCTTTCAGGTCAAAGCTCCTTACATGAACATGGAAGATCCAGTTGAGATGAAACCAAAAGGGTTGTTTAGAGGACATCCTAAGATTTCTAAAAAGTCCAAGAACACCCTATTAGGGTCAAAATTGAGAGAGATATGCATTGTCAAAGTTGGCCATTTTTGGAAATTTGCACAGTCAACAATGCCCAAAATTGCATTTTTTTCAACATGGGCCTATCTTTTTAGGATTGAATCCCAGTCCTAGCATGGTCCACGACCTATGGTACCCTCTTTGCCTTATTCACTTATTTATTTAATTTATTTTGATTTTATTTATTTAAAATTCAAATAATATCAAATTAAATAAAAAATAAATCAAATAAATAGGATAAGATTTGTTTTGGAATTGATTGAGATCTCATGTGTTGTCAATAGCCAAAGAAATCATGAAATCCATGAATGGGCAAGGATATTCAAAATTGGAAATATTTGAAGCAAAATTGAAAAACATTGATATCTTTGGATTTTTGTCATACTAGTTGACCTAATGTGATTCATATATATATATATATATATATATATATATATATATATATATATATATATATATATATATATATATATATATATATATATATATATATATATATATATATATATATATATATATATATATATATATATATATATATATATATATATATATATATATATATATATATATATATATATATATATATATATATATATATATATATATATATATATATATATATATATATATATATATATGCCAAGCCACTCCAACCCTAAAGGAGGAGACCAAGTGTGCAGCCTGCCTCAAAAAGAGAAAGAAAAAGTTTCAAAAAAAGTCAAGAAGAGTGCAACTCTCAAACACTCGAGCCATCCCTCCTCAGTGAGATTGAATCATTCCATCACCCTTATGAGGATTCCAGGAGGTGAACCAGTCCATCATTGAAGGCCAAACCACTCTGAATCGCTCTAGCCCGATCCTCACATATTGGTAATATTTTGATTTTTAAAACCTTTTTAATCCTCAACATAAACGCATTTTGATTTCATATCCATACTATTTGCATTATATGTGAATTTTCTAACATGTCTCATGCAAGGAATAAAGCAAGGACCACAAGTTACCATTGTTAGGACTTAGGAAGAAGCAAGCTTCGGTTTTAGTGATACAAGGACTTTTAGTGCAAATGGACACCACCATTGGATTCTTGGGGAAATTTTAAAGGGGATAGGGTCTTTTTATGCTTTGATATGGCGTGTTTCGCAGGTTTCAAATTCTTGGGTCATTGGAGAAGGTGATCGGGACCACCGTGGCTGGTGGCTTGACTTTTGCAAGCGGTGGTCCAAGCATGCATGGTCGTTTCCAGGCGTTCCATTGGCTGGATCCAATAATGAAATTCCTCTCTCCATATCTGATTGGTTCTTTGAATTACCAGGGCCCCATAATGCCTGCGTGTCAAGTTGATTCAGCACTAGATCTATTTTTCCCTTATTTTATTTTTGCTTGATTATTATAAACGAATGACTACTAGCACAGATGTCCAGGGAACGAGTATGCAACGTCAAAGACCTGAGTTTGATCCCAGAAACTCAATTTTGCATTTTTCTAACATTTCTATGCAGAATCTAATGCACCACTATTCAACGTGTCCATCATGCAACTCTGGATCTGACCATCAGATTCATCTCCATCCAAGATCCAACGTGCAGTAGGTGTAGTGCATAGTGGGCATCCCAGATCTAATGACACTGGATCAAACGCCAGCCTTGGGCCAGCTATTCTGGGCCTGGAAATTTTCAACCATGCACCCCCCAGTTTACTATTCCATATCAGGCCCATTTTATTTATTTTTTAATTTCTTTATTTAATTATTGGTTTTAATTATTTTACAAAATCATTGTTTTTTTTAATTAAATCTTAAAATCATAAAAACACAAAAACATTAGAATTAAGTTTTTCTCATAAAATATTTAATTTCATTAGGTTAATTAGGATAATTTAAATTCCTTTTTCATAATTAAAATTAATTAGAAATTAGGTTAATTTGCAAAATTAATTACTTTCTCAAAAAATCCAAAAAATACTTTTTCTTTATTCACTAAATTAAATTTCGTTGAATTTAACTTTAATTCCTTGTTTAATTTATTCTCGCGCTTTTTTTTTTTAAATTGATGTATCTGCTCCAAAGTTGTAATAGCTTTTTAACTTAGGTTTATTACTATTTTCATTTACTGTTTTCCCCAAGTTTTTGATTATGTAATCCCCCTCCTCAAAGCTTTGTAATAGCTAGGTTTAAATTTCTCGCGCTTTATTTTCTACTATCAATTAAACTGCTAGATGATTGATAATAGGATTGTATGCAAAAGATCAATGTTTAAAGCAGTAGAAAACCCTAACTGTGCAAAGATAATTAACTAAAAAACAAACACTTGCACATGCTCACTCCTATGGTTTTTCCGCACTTCGGTTGCCTTCGGTAAACGGTCATGAAGTATAGAGAGTTTTAGTGGTTTCCCTCTAGTCCCAAAAGATCAAAGATGACCCATTCGAATGTTGCTTCGGAAAGATCTTTAAGACTCTAGGGTAACTACTAAGGTTTCCTAACCATTGCTTTAGTGACCGTAATCGTCCCTTTCGGCTGTCCCTCAAACTCCAACGATGGAGCTACCTACTTCTTAATAGTAGGATAGTGTTGTCTAAAGGAAATAAGAAAAACGAACAGTGTTTTTCGAGTAGGTAGAAACTCTTAAGTACTTACTCAAAACAAAACAACTTCTCGCACCCTAAACTTTCAAACAAACCTTTCAAACTAGGGTTTTCAAAAACACTTTATCACACTCTTGAGGACTGATACAAGGGTTACCATAAAGTGAAACACTGTACTAAGGAATTTGCAAAATATTTTCAAACATACAAACACACAAAAGCAATTTAAGAATGAGCAAGTACCTAAGAGCCCGTGGAAAACCACGGATAGAAAGGGTGCTAACACCTTCCCTTTCTATAATCTACCCCCCGTACTCAGAAACATCTTGAAAAAGGTTTTTTTCTGTTCTTTTGCCATTTTCCTTTGTTGGATGAAATAAAAGACGGTGGCGACTCTTGCTTACCGTACATTTGCAAACAAAAAAATGCAAAACCAATAGTAACAAAAAAACAGTCAGCTCTGCCACCGTATCACAGTCTTGAAAGTGGTTGATGAAAGTAGTGTATGTGGGTTTTGCAGCCGAAAAACCAATGGTATCTTCAGCCGTATCTTCCGGGTCAAAGTAATCACCAGTTGGTCGAAGACCAGTGATAGATGCTATGTCGAAAAGAGTGGGAGTTACCATTCCACAAGGTAAATGGAGGGTGGAATGTGTGTTATCCCAAAAGTACAAAGAGGATACCAGCATGAGGGGACAATAAGATAACCCAGTCTTCGATAGCATGACCAGGTCGTAAATACCCATGTCTTTCCATATTTGGGTTTGCACCGTTTCCATCTTATTCAACCATTCTGAGTATTCCAGAGTTAGGCTAGGGCAAGACCTAAAGATCCGGTTCCCTTTATTCATAAACTGGAGGTTTATGTCTTCTTTCGTTTGAGAATGCTGTTGATTACGAGGAGTTGCATCCTCAGGTTCATCTCTGGGCTTCTTCGCGCAACCTATAGGCTTGAGCCTAGGGTGAGTTGGGAAGAAAGCACTGTTCTACTTAGGGTTTTCGACACATTCAGACAATCGACCAGACATGACGTACATTTGCCCAGAAAATCTAACAGGAATGAGTACCTGTGAGTTATAGGCATCATGCCATTCTTTAGTCATGGGTTCTAAGACAAACCTTCGTTCCCCAGATGAAACAGGAACATAGCTAGTTGCGAAAACTTCGAGTTGTTATGGTGAATCAGAGGCATCTTTAGTTTTGGGATTGACTGGAGTGTTTGAGAGGAAAGCCATGGTTATGGTGGTAGAAAAATGTTGAAGGAGATGAAGTTCTCAAAGGTTTCTTTTGAATACAAAGAAGCAAGGAATTTCAGGCGTTTGTAAAAATTCCAAAGAGAAGTACTTGTGGCTATATAGTGGCCGGGGAAGAGTGTTTTCCCTCAAAACCATTTAATGCTGCAAAGTGAGTGGGACACGTGGTGAGCTTTAAGACAGTTACACGAACAGGTAGTGGAGACGTTTGCCATGCTTTCCTAAGTTATAGGGATAATAGCCATCATGGCAGCATGTAACGGTTGACTTATAGTGACGTCTTGGAAAAGTGTAATGATGAATCTGATACCAGAAGTGGTTGGTGGAAGATGAAAAGTGTCTTTTATGGTCAAAAAGCTTACAGGTGTCGAATAGATACATCAAAGAATGATTATTTCTTCTTGCGTCGAAATTGACATTCTTGGGGGGCAATTTGTTAGCTCCTAAATTCGACACCCATAATATATTGGTCTTATTGGCTAAAAATAGATTGAAAAAATATAAGTTGGAAACACTTCGACAGAAGAGCTTGTAACAAAAAGGTTGTGTCGAAGTCTCACTTGCTAAGAAGGAGAAAACACTTAGAGAATTTTCTAAGTTAAAGTTGGTCTTCGACCAAAAGGTTCCTGCGGATGCGATCGACACTCCTTCGGATTGCATATTTAAGCCCATTTCCCGTCAGCAATCTCTAAATGGCATCTGTAAGCCCATTCTTGACATCACAAGACAATTACCACCTCATGCGAGTGCAAATTTCTGGGCACTCTAGTGTTCAATCATCTTCCACCTTCGGATCACAAAAGGCACGAAAGCCAATCTACATCCTCAGGTTTAAGAATATTGAATAGGGGCAGCTGTTGTACCCTAAAATTTGCCCTCCCATATTTCTAAAAACATTTCAAGAAAGATCTCCAAGTGGCTCAAGGTAGTCCAAGGGTTGGCCAGACAAGCTCTCTCCTAAGGCAGTCTACCCCAAATTAAGGTTTCATGTTGCTTCAAGATCCTTGAGTCCAAGTGACCCCAAGTGCTCACCAATGTCCTAATATGTTCTCAATATCATCCATGTCAAGTTTCAAGCCTTGCATATTTTGCTCAGTCAATTGCTCAAAGGTCCAAAAATCGACTATGCTAGGGCAAAAGTCAACTGTGACCCACATACAGTTAAATTTCAAGATTTTTGGTCAAAATCCTCATTTTGAAGTATATTTCATCATTTTATCAAGGGTTGATCATGATTCATCAAGGATTGCTCACAATTCATCAAGATTCAAAAGTTGTTAAGTTAGGGTTTTGTAGGAAAAGTCAACTCAATTTGACCAAGCATAACTTTCTCATACTTTATGAGAAATGACCCATCCAAAGCTCATTTTTAAGAGGGTGCAATTACCTACAATCCATCTTTATCTCCCAAGCTCAAAATATGCACTCACAAGAAGTTATGAATTTGGACATTATAGGTCATTTTGAAAAGTCAACAAAAACACCTTTTTTTTCAAAGCTTCATACTTGAGCATGGAATATCAATATGAGATGAGACAAAAAGTGTTGATTAAAGGACATATCAATCTTTCTAAAAAGTCCAAGAACACCTCCAAAGATTCAAAATTGAGGAAGTTATGCATTGTTGAAGTTGACCCTTTTTGCAAAATTGCCAAAAGTCAACTATCCCCAAAACTTCAAATTTTGCCAAATGGGCCCATTCTTTTTCACTTGTTTTGAGTTGGCATTATAGCCCACGTGTTCTAGCCTTTTCCACTTGTCCATATTTTATTTCTATAATTTATTTTAGTTTTTATTTGAATTAATTCAAATTAAATCAAATTAAATCAAATAAAATCCAAAATATTGATAACAAAGAATCTTGTGATTATTTCAGGCTCTAATTACAGCTAGCAAGGCATTCCAATTCGTGTAAAGGTTTGTGTGCACAAAAAGATTCAAAATAAACCAATTTTGGAAAGATCTTCAAAGCAAATCAATATCAAAGTCATTGATGGAGAGAGATTTGGACTGAATAAATAACCCTAATGCATTGTGCAATAGATAAGGAGGCGAGGCATATCAAAAACAAGGTTGGGAATCAGGCATATAGCAAGAACAAAATTTGCAAAAACAAGCAAAAAGTGTGAGATCGAAACAGAGGTTAGAGGCATCCTCAAGGCCTGTTACTTGTCTCAATCGCTTCCTGGCAATCTCCACAACCTAAAGCAATCGAGACCAATCGCTTTCAAGCCCTCTAGCGCGCTATAAGGCCGTCACGGTATCACCCTTTTCTTGAATTCGATTAGCTTTATTCTTGTATCCATTATGTAAAATAATGGCATATTCTTGATCACTATATCATTTGCAAGCTTTTGCCAATAGCCAATTTCATTTATATGACTTATATCGTGAATCACCATTGTTAGGTTTTCTTGGAGTTTTTTAGGGTTTTTGTTTTCAGGAATAATTGGCCCTAGTAATGGGTATGGTTGTGATCATAAGAAGGAGGCGAGTCTAACCATGGTGTTAGAATTCATTTACATAACCTGTACGAGATTTTGAGGGTGGACAGGGGTATAGCTACGGACGTTGTCCGTGGGTATAGATCTTTGTATTTTTAGGCACGATGTAGAGGAAGGAGACGATGAAGTGTCATCCCCTTACTGGCTTGTTCAAATATTGGCGTGTTTTTCTGTCAATTATCTAATAATATTTGTTTTCTTATATTATCATTGATTTGTTTTATATTAACAAACAGCAACAAGTGATCCAGTGGCAAGCGTGACATGGGATTCCCCTTGGGGCCTGAGTTCGAATCCCAGGTCCCCCTATTTTCTCTATAATATTTGTTTTCAGGTAATCATATGCACGCTCAAGCCAAGCGTCCACCATGGACATTCACCATCCAGCGCGCCAGATGGCCAGATGGCAAAATCTGGTGGCCATCATTGAAGGTGCATCAAAGGGTCAGTCAATGCACGCACGCTGGATTGCAAAAAGTCAAATGGACCTCACAAATGGGCCAGAATAATTGCTATGCACACCCTCAAAAATCAGGCCCATCTCACTCCTTTTTTATATTTTGTTTATTTCATTTAATTATTTTATTTTATTTTATTTAATTACTAACCAATAAACAATTTTCTTTTTTTTTTACCAAAAAATCACCAAAAATATTTTATGTCCAATTAAATTTCAGAACTTTATTTTTCATTAATAAATATTAATTAATTTAATTAGGATATTAATATTAGATAACATTAATTCATTTTTGTAAATAAATAAAATCAATTAGAATTAATAGGTTTTAACATTAATTTAATTATTTTATTTCCTAAAATAACAAAAACTCCAAAAATATGTCATTAATTGATTTTCATTTATTAATAAATTTAATAATTAATTTAGCATTTAATTTTAGGAATTTATTTCTTTTCTTAAAAAATAAAAACAACAAAAACATTTTTCTTTTAATTAGGAGGGTCAAAACCCTAATTTCGCATCCGATTTAATTTTGCATCGCGCGCTTTATTTATCCAATTATTGTATTTGCTCCCGGTTTGTAATAACTTTAATTAGGACATTTATTTATTTTTCCGCTTTTAAATTTCAAAGGGTTGTTTTTGGCGATGTAAATACCCGACGCCTTGTAATAATTTAGTTTAATTTCCGCTCTTTAATTTCTGCAAATATTCAATTGTTAGATGTTTGATAATAGGGCTTGCATGACAAGAATGAATGTTTAATCTTAAAATGGTTAGATCACCCTAAACATGTGCAAAGATAAAAATAACTGAAATCAACACACTCGCACATGCGCACTCCTATGGTACACCCCACTTGGTTGCCTTCATAAACGATCATTGAGTATAGGTTGTTTTAGAGGTGGTCCTCTTGTCTAGAAGATCATAGTTGCCTCGAAACAGTTGCCTCAGATATTGTTGCCTCAAATGAATGATCTAAGACATTAGGGTTACCACTAAGGCGTCCTAACATTGCTTTAGTGACCGCATGTCCCTCTTTTGAATTGACCCTCAAACTCCAACGACAGTGCTACCTACTCACTAATAGTGGGATATCATTGTCTAAAGGAAATTAGCATAGAACGATTCCTTTTTCGAGTAGGTAGATTAGTTCTTAGATACTTGCTCATCCAAAACAAAACTTTTTTCACACTTACACTCTTTTTACAAACAAGTTTTCAAAAACACTTAATTACACTCTTGAAGATAGAAGCAAGAGTTAAATCGAAGTTAAAACAAAAACTTTTCAAAACCCACAAACACAAAGAAAACAATTTTGAAAATGATGAGCAAGTACCTAAGAGCCTGTTGATAACTACGGATAGAAAGGGTGCTAATACCTTCCCTTTCTATAATCTACCCCCGTACTCAAAAATGTCTCGAAAAAGGAATTTTTCTGTGCTTTTTTCCTTTCCTTCTTGGATAAAATAAAAGACGGTGGCGACTCTTGCTTACCGCGACATTGTGCGAATACAAACGCAAAATGCGAACCAGCATTCCAAAAACAGCCAGCTCTCCCACCGTATCATAGAACTGACGACTATGCTGGGGAATGGAAAGTGGGGTGTACCTTAGGAATAGTTCATATTGTTTTCAATTGTTTGATTTGTT
The DNA here is from genome assembly GCA_948472305.1 of Vicia faba. Classification (NCBI taxonomy): domain Eukaryota; kingdom Viridiplantae; phylum Streptophyta; class Magnoliopsida; order Fabales; family Fabaceae; genus Vicia; species Vicia faba. The sequence continues at coordinate 981,126,387 of OX451738.1, forward strand.
TGCTTTATATTTGTGGGCTTGAACCAGAGTTACTATAGATCCTAACCCGGATCTGGGGATACCTTTCTAGGTAAGTAGCAATAGACTGTGAGGGAACTGTACGGCGTAGACCGATACGGTTGAAGCAGTAGCTACGTTGGTGTGGCACTTTAGTTTGTACAAATATCCCTTATGATGGAACAAAGAGAATATGGGGCTTCTAAGGGGTCATTAAGCACCAACTGACCTTAGAACCTATAATTGACCAACTTGGCCATAGAAAAGTAGCAGTATGCTACACTCATTGAGACCAAACTCTCGCGATGATTCCGGCCGCAAGAAAAGGTTGCCAAACTGGAATTATGACTTATCAAGGGTGGTCAGTGATATTGAGATCCTCTAGAACCCGGTTACTATTACTAGGACAGGTTGAACCAACTAAACTGAAAGAGGGTAGTACCTAAACTTCATGCCAGCCTGAAATTTAAGGGTTATCTGTGTGACTTGTTTGCCCTTACCATGTTTGCTATCTAGGAATACCTGTGGTGTGTTTCTATCATGACATCATGCATCATGATTTTGCATGCATATTGCATTGGACTAACCATTTCAAAGACCAATGGGATTCATCTTTGTTCTGTTTTGCAGATCATGGCATCTATGCGTAGAAACACTATTCGGATCAGCTTTGTACAGATTCCCACTCAGCTCAGAGATTTGGTTTCCAAGGTTCCTGACACTTCGTCTTTTTACAGAAGACATGGTCACCTCCTCAGTTTGGTCACTTCCAGATTAGATGAGCAGATGATGAGTGTTTTGTTCTAGTTCTTTGATCCATTATACCACTGCTTCACTTTCCCGGACTATCAGTTGGTCCCTACTTTAGAGGAGTTCTCTGATTTACTTGATATTTCCATTCTAGAGCAGACGCCATTTACAGGTTGGGAGGTAGCTCTTAGGCCAGAGGATGTTGCTACAACCCTACATCTAACAAAGGCTGAGGCAATGTCTAACTGGGAGACTCGGAGTGGGACAAAAGGCTTCTTGGCTAAGTTCTTGGTTGATCAGGCTAATCAGTTTTGGGACAGTTTATACTTTCAAGCGTTTGAAGACATCCTGGATCTTCTCATATATGGCCTGGTTATGTTCCCTAACTCAGATTCTTTTTTCGACGTGAATGCAGTGAAGATCTTCATGTCTTGTAATCTGGTGCCCACTCTCTTGGGTGATATCCTACATGCTCTTTATGCCCGTACTGCTCGGAAACGGGGAACCCTTATGTGTTGTGCACCATTGCTGGCGAGGTGGTTTATTTCTCACCTCCCCAAATCTATTTTGAAGAACAAGGAAGGCATGGGTTGGGCCTACATAATTATGTCCCTTGCTCATACGGACATCATCTGGACCACTAAAGACATGGAAGAAGTAGCTGTTATTGATCACTGTGGGGAATACCCCAATGTTCCACTACTTGGAATCAGAGGAGGAATTACCTATAATCCTTGTTTGGCCTTACGACAGTTTGGGCGAGCTAGGAGGGATGAACCTCATGAGTTGCTGATTCCAAGCATTGTCTTTAACTTCCAAGGGGATAGTGAGGAGCATCGCCGCAGGTTCATACGAGCTTGGAACAGGGTGCACAGGTCTGATCTGCATGAGCTAGGAATGAAGACCTCTCTTCTGATGGAACCGTATCTCCGGTGGGTTCGAACCCGTGCTCAAAAGCTGGGAATGTCGTACGAAGCTATCTTGCCGGTAATTATTGAGAATACTGATGAAGAAGGGGTTCCTCCTACCATCCTCCATCCATACATGCCTACTGACATTGGGGCATTAAAGAGGTCTTGGATCCATTTGAGGGAAGAGCGGGATACTTACAGAGAGAAGTATCATGAACAAGAACGGAAGATCCTAAAGCTTACAAGGCAGCTGGAGAATGAGAAGGTCCTCAACGACTATGTCAGCACCAACGGAAAACGACCATGGGAGCGCTGATGTCTTTTGCTATTTCTAGTTTTGATTTAATTTTCAGTTTTTCTTTTTGTAACGCCTTAAAGGCATTTGTCAAACATTGTTTCAAGTTCTTAATCTAATAAAAGTGTGTTTCATTTTGGTTACGAATTTGAATCTCCAAAGTCTTTGAAATCATATCATGTGCATTCCATTCCCATACACCTCATCACAGGTACCCTTACAGATTTCTCATCTTCTTTGCTGTTTATTTCAGCATATCATGTCTTCTGAAACATCAACTGATCAAGCTATCAAGGCCCTACAAGCTCAAAACGCCCAGTTCCAGGAAATGTTCATGAACTTGGCCAAGGGTCAGCAAGATCTGAAGACTCTTATCTTGAAGGATAAGAAGAAGAAGAAGACGGCCCTCCTGAATATGGGTCACAGCTTCGGGAACAAATTAAGACAGGATGTTGATTTATCTCACTCATCTGGAGGGGGAGAAAATCAAGAAGAAAGGAGGGCACCTAACCATGTGGTTTCTAACAATGAGACTGACTTTGATGAAGACCAGTATCCTCCGGCTGAGGACAAGTATAAGCAACTCAGAAGACCGGTTGAGCGCAATGGAAGTTCAGAAGGTACCTGGGTTGGACTTTGGAGATTTGGGTTTGGCATCTGGGGTGGTGATTCCCCACAAGTTTAAAGCATCAGTCTTTGCTAAATACGACGGGGTCTCCTGCCCAAAGCTACACCTCCGCTCGTATGTTAGAAAGATTCAACCATACACCGTTGATAAGAACCTTTAGATTCACTTCTTTCAAGATAGTCTTTCAGGGACTCAACTTGAATGGTTCTACCAACTGGAAGGAGCTAACGTCCGTAACTGGGAGGACCTTGCTGCTGCTTTCTACAAGAAGTACCAGTACAATACCGACCTTGCTCCCACGCGTACCCAACTTCAGGGTATGTCTATGGGTGCGAGCGAAGGTTTTAAGGACTACGCTCAGAAGTGGAGGGACCTTGCTGGGAGAGTACAACCCCCCTCTGGCTGATAGGGAGTTAGTGGATATGTTTCTGGGGACCTTGTTTGGTCCGTATTTTAATCATCTGATTAGAAGTTCATCGTCCGGGTTTACTGAGCTGATTATGACTGGGGAAAGAGTTGAAGCCGGTATTAAGAGCGGCAAGTTACAGAAAGGTGATTCATCAAGCACGAAGAAGAAGCCTTTTAAGAAAGAATCCAACGCAGTTTACAGCGTGAAGAGCCATAACCGACCCGAGCGCCGCCAAGCAGTTAATGCGGTGGTTATATCAAGACCTGTTGTTGCCCCACAATGCAACAATCAGCCAAGAACAGAGAGGCTGCAAAGACAATTTACTCGGCTCAACATGACTTTATCTTAAATCCTGCCGCAGTTATTGAAGACCAACTTGGTGATTCCGAGGGAAGCTCCAAAGAATCCCAATACGACATCACCGTTGTATAATCTGAATGCCCGCTGTGCTTATCACTCTGATAGCCCAGGGCATGATACCAATAATTGTTGGGCTTTGAAGAGTAAAGTGCAGGATCTTATTGATGCTAAGGAGATCGAGTTCGAAGCGTCGGAAAAGCCTAATGTTATGATTGCTCCTATGCCCAAGCATGGAGTGAATGTTGTAGATGAAGACTCGTTTGTGGTTTCTGTGAAAGACATTGCTACTCCATTAATGACTGTGAAGAAGAACCTTCTGTTAGCTGGTTTATTTCCGGGTTGTGGCAAAGGTTGCCATCTGTGTTCCGTCCTACCTACTGGTTGCCATCTTTTGAAGTCAGGTGTCCAACGCATGATGGATAATAAAGAAATCTTGTTCGAGAAAACTGTTGTTCCTTTGGTTCCTTTTGAAGATGTTTCTATAATTACCATTTCCGCCAATTCTTCCAAGGCTTCCTCGAGAAAGCCTGTTAGAATTACATCTGTTCCGAGAATCGCTCCATTGATCATTACCATTCCTGGGCCTATCCCCTATACATCGGACAAGGTTGTCCCGTGACACTACGGGGCTGACGTGTATTATCACGGGGTTAAACAAGACTTGAATGCTAAAGAGGTTGATACTGACGTCAGCAATATTGTTAGATCTAGTAAAGTTACCCGAAGCGGAAGACTTTTCTCCCCTGAGATCTCTCCACCGACTGTCCGGAAGCCTATTGTTATTACACCGGCCAGTACACCTGCTACTGTCCCTGTTCATGTTCCAATCCTTACCCCTGTTGCCGAGTCATCTGACACTCGGGGCAAAGGGATCACCGGTGAGCCTGCCCGAACGGAGGCACCGAGGAAGATTATTGTTGAAGCCTCTAGACAGGTGTTGTACCCCTAAATTTTCCCTCTCATATTTCTCAAGACATTGCAAGAAAAATCTCCAAGTTGCTCAAGTTTGCTCAAGAGTTGGACAGACACGCTACCTCCTAAGGCAGTCAACCCCAAATTAGGGTTCTGTGTTGCATCAAGATCCTTGAGTCCAAATGACCTCAAGTGCTCCCCAATATCCTAATATATTCTCAAGGTCATCCATGTCAAGTTTCAAGCCTTGCAGAGGAAGTTTGCTCAGTCAATTGCTCAAATGACCCAAAAATCGATTGTGCTAGGGCAAAAGTCAACTGTGACCTATAAACAGTCAAACTTCAAGAATTTTTGTCAATATTCTCATTTTGAAGGATATTTCATCATTTGATCAAGGGTTGATCATGATTCATCAAGGATTGCTCAAAATTCATCAAGACTCAAAGTTGCTAAATTAGGGTTTTATAGGAAAAGTCAACTTAACTTTGACCAAGCATAACTTTTTCATAATTTATGAGAAATGACCTATCCAAAGCTCAGTTTGAAGAGGATGAAATTTCCAACAATTCATCTTCATAACCCAAGATCAAGAAATGCACTCACAAGAAGTTATGAATTTGGACATTATAGGTCATTTTTGAAAGTCAACAAAAACACCTTTTTTGCCAAAGCTTATAACTTAATCATGGAATATCAAAATGATATGAGACCAAAAGGGCTGGTTATATGACATCTCAAGATTTCTAAAAAATCCAAGAACACCTCCAAAAGTTCAAAATTGAAGAAGTTATGCATTGTTGAAGTTGGGTATTTTTGCAAAATTGCCAAAAGTCAATCATCCCCAAAACATCAAATTTTGTCAAAAGGGCCCATTCTTTTCCACTTGATTTGAGCTTGCATCATTGCACACGTGCCCTTGCTTCATCCATGAGCTCATATTTTATTTTTATTATTTTATTTGATTTTTTATTGAATTTATTCATTTTTAATCAAATAAAATCATATAAAATCCCAAACTTTGATTACATGAGATCTTTTGGCTATTTCAGGATTGGATCATCATCATTAACACCATCAAATTCGTATCACACCAAACCATGTGCAAAAAGTTTGAAAATTGGCAAATTTGGAAGGTTTAGTAATGGAGAATCAAATCAAATTGGCAATCATTATTGGAGCAAGATTTGAATCAAGTTTGTTACCCTAATACATTCCACACTACATAAACAAGCCAAAGGGACGTGAATAAGGGTTAGAGGCTGCAGGCAGAGGCAATACAAAACTTGAAAAATATACAAAAAAGCTTGGAATCAAATTGATAACTAGAGGAATTTTCAGAAGCCAAGGCATATCCCAATCGCTTCCTGGACGTTTACCGAAGCTAAACCAATTCAAAGTAAGCTTTTTCAGATCATATAACGTGTTGTAAGTCCCTCGTTACCTAGCTCTGTTCTTGATTTCGATTTAGCCCATTCTGGCATCATTTGAATAAGATAATTGCATATTCATCACCCTCATGTCATTTGTGAACCTTTGGCATTGATCAATTTGGTTTATAGGCGCTGTAACCCCAAAACACCATAGCTATGGATGTGTTTTTGTTTTTAGGGATTTTTATTTCAGGTGAAATTGGTCCATATAATGGGCATGGTTGCACTCAGGAGAAGGAGACGAATCCAACCATGCCCTTGTAGGTCATTTTTATTGCCAGGAAACGATTTTTGGAATGAGCTGCGTTTTTAGCCGCGGATTCAAATCCGCAGGTTAAATTACAGTAGAGGAAGGACAGGGATGAAGAGCTGGCGTTCATCCATTGGCCCTTTCAAAATCACGCGCGCGTTTTTTTATATTCTGGCATATAATTTGTTTTGTTTATATTATAATTTCTTTGTATTTTATTAACAATTGAGTCAAGGCAGCGTAGTGGCAAGGCAATGCAAGCAATCACTTTCAGGACCTGGGTTCGAATCCCAGGTCCCCCACTTCTTTGATATTTTTCTTCTTCAGGTGATCAAGTGCGTATCCAAGCATGCAGCATACCATAGTCCATCAAGCATCCAATGGCCAGATGGCCAAAGGCCCAATCTGAAGGTCCCAGGCTGAGGGTCCACCATGGAGCCAAGTCAGCGCGTGCACATCAAATCTGCAAAGTCAATGAACGGCCAACATAATTGGGCTTTATATTGCTATCTAGTACTCTAAAATCAGGCCCAAACCCCATTATTTTTTATTTTATTTATTTAATTTTATTTATTGTTTTTATTGTTTTATTTAATTGACTAACCAATAAAAAAATTCTTTTCTTTATAAATTAAAAACCACAAAAATATATTTTCTTTATCAAATCAAATTTTAATTTTAATTTTATTAATAAACATTAATTAAATTAACTTAGGTTTTAATTAGAATAACGTTAACATATTTTTGTAAATAATTAAAATTAAATTAGACTTAATTAGGTTTTTACTAATTCAATTAATTTTTATTTCTTTCTTAAAATACCAAAAACCGAAAAACAATTTATTTTTATTACTTAATTTATTTATTGATTTAGTAATTAATTTAGGTTAATTTCTTTCTTAAAATAAAAAACAACAAAAAGATATTTCTCTTTAACCAAAAAAGGATCAAAACCCTAAATTTGCGCTCGATTTAATTTCCCGCACGCGATTTATTTATTTTATCCAATATTGTACTTGCTCCCGGATTGTAATAGCTTAATAGGACCTTTTATTTATTTTTATCGCTTTATTTATTTTTAAAGGGTTTGTCTTTGGCGATGTAAATACCCGACGCCTTGTAATTTAAATTCCGCATTTTATTTTCGCAAATTATAACTGTTAGATGTTTGATAATAGGATGACATGACAAGACTGAATGTTTTAACCTAAAATCAACTTAAATCACCCTTAACAGTACAAAGATAAAAATAAACTGAAAACGACACACTCGCACATGCGCACTCTTAGGGTACACCCCACTTGGTTGCTTTCGTACGCGGTCATTGAGTATAGGTCACTTTAGAGGTCGTCCTCTTGTATAAAGATCATAGTCGCCTCGAAATGGTTGCCTCAGATATTGTTGCCTCAAACAAATGATCTAAGACATTAGGGTTACCGCTAAGGCATCCTAACATTGCTTTAGTGACCGTAAGTCCCTCATTCGAATTAACCCTTAAACTCCAACGATGGTGCTACCTACTCATTAATAGTGGGCTAGCATTGTCTAAAGGAAATTAGCATATAACGATTCTTTTTTCGAGTAGGTAGATGGTTCTTAGATACTTGCTCTTTCAAAAAACCAAAAACTTTTCACACTTACACTTTTCGAACAATGTTTTCAAAAACACTTCATACGCTCTTGAGGACATAAGCAAGAGTTAAATCGAAGTTTTCAAAACAAAAACTTTTTCAAACCCACAAACATAAAGAAAGCAATTTTGAAAACAATGAGCAAGTACCTAAGAGCCCGTGGATAACCACTGATAGAAAGGGTGCTAACACCTTCCCTTTCTATAATCTACCCCCCGAACCCGAGAAATATCTCGAAAAAGGAATTTTTCTGTGCTTTTTTTTCCTTTCCTTGTAGGATAAAATAAAAGTCGGTGGTGACTCTTGCTTACCGCGACATTTTGTAAACACAGGCGCAAAACGCAAACCAGCATTCCAAAAAACAGTCAGTTCCTCCCACCGTATCACAGAACTGGCGACTCTGCTGGGGATGCTTATAAGTGGGGTGTACCTTAGGATTAGTTCATAATGTTTTCAATTGCATGATTTGTTTGCTTTATCATTGTGGGTTTGAATCGGAGTTACTATAGATCTTAACCCAGATATGGGGGACACCCTTTAGGTAAGTAGCAATAAACTGTGAGGGAACTGTACGGCGTAGACCGATACGGTTGAAGTAGTAGCTATGTTGGTGTGGCACTTTAGTCTGTACCGATATCCCTTGTGGCGCAACGAGGATAATATGGGTCTTCTAAGGGGTCATTAAGCACCAATTGACTTTAGAACCTATAATTGACCAACTTGGCCATAGAACATTAGTAGTATGCTACACTTATTGATACCAAACTCTCGCGATGATTCTGACTGCAAGAAAAGGTTGTTAAACTGGAATTATGACCGATCGAGGGTGGTCAGTGATATTGAGATCCTCTAGAACCCGGTTACTATTTCTAGGACAGGTTGGACCAACTAAACTGAAAGAGGGTAATACCTAAACTCCATGCCAGCCTGAAATTTAAGGGCTATTGTGTGACTTGTATGCTTTCAACTTGAACTACTTGCACATGTTTGTTATCTAACAACATGAGTTCCTTGCAGGTTTTGTTTACAGTCCTTATCCAATAACTTGGATTTCTTGTCGGATTTACTTGTTTACATCACCTCGTTTTTTTGCTTAAACGTATAGCATACACGTCATAACATCATACCATAGCATTTCCTTAACCATTTCAAGGATCTCAAGTGTCTGTGATGCAGGTTATGGTAAATCAGACGTTAAGCAAGGGGCAAAGAGAATTTATTTTCCTCTAGCCAATGTCGTCTATAAATCAAAACACGATGACTTGAGTCAGTGGCTATGACCCACTTGATATGGTGAGCTTGACTCTTGAAGAAGGACTCTTAACGACACGAAGCTTCTTCAAACAAATTCTAATAGTTTCTTGTTTACCCCGCGAGATCCTTGAAAACATTGCATACATACATATCATTGCATAACAGGTCTCCCAGTACAAGTCTCTCATGTTCTCGCTGTTTATTTCAGCAATGGCTTTCCAACAAGACAACCAAGATCTTAAAACTCAAGAAACTCAGTTCAGGGACGTATTCCTAAACCTATCCAAGGGGCAGGAAGAGTTGAAAACACTCCTCGTTGAGAGTTTGGTCAAGAAAAGTCCTGAAGACAATAAGGACGAACGACTGGAACAATTGCAAGCTGAGGTAGATACAATGAGAACCCAAATGCTGGGGAAATGGCCCTTATCCAAATCTTAGCCCGAGAACAAGAAGAGCTGAGAACCATTATCAGCTAGCTTCATCAAGACAGATGCAACAGTATGAAGCAAACAGTCAAGGCCGGGGACCAACTCATTGGTCAGCCTCCAAGAAGACAAGAGTTTGGTATGGTGAAGAATATACCTCTCCAAGTTGTTAATACCTCACGGGTCCAACAACAACCTTGCCATGAACAATAGGTTAAACAGAGGCCATTTACCAAGCTCAACATGCCATTGTCCCAAGCTTTCCTACACCTGTTGAGATTAAATCTGGTGACGTTGGTAGGACCTCATCCGAATCCTAAGACTTCTTCACCCAACTACAATCCTGATGCAAGGTGTACATACCATTCTAACAACCCGGGGCATGACACTGACGACTGTTGGAAGTTGAAGTACAAAATTAAAAACCTGATTGATGAAGGAGAATTGGAATTCACACAAGATGGTCAGGATGAGTTCTTCTACCATCCCTCCAAAGCTCACCATTTGAAGTGACAAGTCCTGAGACGAGAAGACTTTTTGTTCATTAGAATTTTCAATTTGTAATTTTCTTTTGATTGTTCAGACATTTATTCATGTCAAACTTTGTTACGTTATCAATGCATTGAATATGTATGTTTTGAATCAATCCATTCGTATTCACTATATTCAAATTGCTTTCATTTTTTTGATGTTCAACTCTCGATTAAAGAATTCTAAGCCTTTAGAGAGAGGATGACGAAAATGATATCAAAAATCTCTACAGTATGCTTTTGAACAGACCCCGCTGACGATGTACAGGCGTTGTTTCAAATCCTAAATAGTGGAGTTATAAGGAAGATAATCCCTCGTCAACCCCTTTGAGCCAAAGAAGTAGGAGTTTTTCTTTTCACATAAATTAAAAACCTTAATCACAACCTGGGGCAGGGTAGTTTCTCAGTTAATTCGGGTGCACAATGAATGGCATCAAAGAAGTCCTTCTAAAACGAAAGATAATGATGGTTCCCCATAAGCGTCCAGACAGGCAGTCATTATCTCTCGAAATAAAAGCCCATTAAGTTAAAACCTATGAAGGAGACTTAAGAAAAAAACTGGGGCATCCCGCTGACTGTAATCACAAAAGAAACAGTTCAGGCAAAAAGACAGGGATAATAAAATCAAAAGGAAAGAGATCCTACAAACTCTCAACAAAAGTGACTGCCTGTTCAAAATAAATTGTCAGTATCAGAACCATCACCGGAATATCAAGGACAATATTCCGGACTCAAACGGGATCTAAATGCATAATTAGTTGAGTTTAGGACTGAAGAACATCACAAAGAGCGGGTGGGTACGAATAAATTTTGAGCCTTTATCCTTTGTTTCTTGAACCGTGAACCAGACCACGTTATAACCCTTAAAAGTCCTAGCTGAGGCATGGGTTAGTTCGAAAGCATACTGTTACAAAAGGTATCCTGACTCCTGTAGGACTTGTTGTACATCCTGAGTTGACATCACATTTTACAAAAATTCGATTGTTTTATTGAAAACTGCATTTTCAAAGAACTTCAAAACAGACATAAACTTTGCATTCTTAAAATAACATTGTTTGCATATGACTATTTGTTCAACAACAGAGAAATTTGCACGTCGAATATCTAGTGAACAAAAACCTTTTCAATAAAAAGGGTCACCTCAAGTGGAAAAAAGCACTTCCAACCAAGGGGCAGACATGATCATCGTCCATCATCTGGGGCAATCAAGTCAAGATTCATAGAATCTCTCAAAGATGCCAAATAGCCATGGGCATATCTCCCTCTGAATCACCTGGGGCATTGGACATGAATTCCAGCAACGAATCTTGCATGATCAAACAAACATCTTCTGGTAGTATGGCAACACAACACTGCCGATAATGACAACTCCCTACACTTTGAGAGCGTGGACATAGTCAAAAAAGTACTACACATAATCAAAGACCCGCTAGGTCGATTGGCCTAGGAAAAAATAAGGGCTTCCCGGCGAACCAAAAGGGTTCGGGCAAAAATTAGGGATAAAAACAAAAAAAGGATTTGTACACCCGACAAGTCGAAAACCTGAAAAGGCGGCTTGGGCAAAAAAGGGTATCCCGGTGGACTGAAAATCTGAAAAGACAGTCCAGGCAAAAGTTAGGGATTAAAGTGTACGACTATGTCCCGTCATCTCGTCACTTGCCTACCAGAAGAAGACTTGTCATTTCGATCGAAAGATACCAAGCACCTCATAGGTTGGGATAATACTCGATCTACAAGGCCTCCGCAGGAACCTTCTCCCGCAGAAACAGGGGAAGAAAAGTCCTGATGCAAAGCCATCGTCATATCTTCGGCACGCGTCCCAGTAACATCCACTCCCTGCAGAGTAAGAAAAGGACAATAGTGTTAACTCTCTCCAGCTGAGACTCGCAACTGTGAATGAATCGGTAATATTCTCCCCAAGTAGAGTTTATCTACTATCAGAACTGAAAGGTCTTAATATTCCCCAGCGGAGTATAAGAATATTCCCCGGTAGAATACAAGATATCTCCAGTGAAGTCTGAAATTTTTCCCAGCGCAGTCTGAAAAAGCTTCCCCAGTAGAATTTGGAGAATCATCCCCAGTAAACTTTGGAAGATTGTCCCCAACAAAGTTCAAAGGATTATCCACATAAGAGTCTAAAAGGTTATCCCCAATGAAGTCGCAACCGAAAGATCGTCCCTAGCGGAGTTCTTTCCTTTCACAAACAGGAATTCAATCCCCCAACAGGATTCAATATCACCAGCAACGGTAATTCATCCCCAACGGAATTTATCGATGGAATCCTCAACAGAGCATCTCTTCCCCACAGAGTAATCTCCTCATCAGTTTATTCCCTAGCAGAGTTATCCTCTCCTACAGGTTTATTCTCGCAATCATCTTCGTTTGCTATCCCCAGCGGAAACGAAGAAGTCAACTTTTTTCTCTAGCAGCTATCCGGGATTTATTTTCCCCCAGCTAAAACATTACATTTCCATACATCATGATACATGCATATACGCATCATACAACACAATCTCATTTATTTTGAGAACATCATTGCTTGATATATATCATGCATTGTATACGACTGACCTTTACCTTTCAGGAAGGATGCAATTAAGCTCTCAACTATTTCAAACTACTGACCGGTTCTTAAATCTCAACTAAATTATCCTTGGTTGAATTACAGATAAGGTTCTAAATCTCGACGATTTTCCTCCGTCGAAGTGTGGACGAGTTCTTAAATCTCAACAGAATTATCCTCCGTTGAATTACAGACAAGTCCTAAATCTCGATGAAGATGTTTCCCTCAGTCGAAGTACTTACCGGTTCTTAAATCTCAACTGAATTATTCTCGGTTGAATTACAAATAAGGTTCTAAATCTCGACAATTTTCCTCCGTCGAAGTGTGGACAAGTTCTTAAATCTCAACAGAATTATCCTTCGTTGAAGTACAAACAGTCCTAGATCTTGATGAAGATGTTTCCCTCGTTCGAAGACCTGACTAGTTCTTTAATCTCAACTGAATTATTCTTGGTTGAATTACATATAAGGTTCTCAATCTCGACAATTTTCCTCCGTCGAAGTGTGGACGAGTTCTTAAATCTCAACAGAATTATCCTCCGTTGAAGTAACAGACAGTCCTAGATCTTGATGAAGATGTTCCCCTCAGTCGAAGAACTGAACGATTCTTAAATCTCAACTGAATTATTCTCGGTTGAATTACAGATAAGGTTCTCAATCTCGGCAATTTTCCTCCTTCGAAGTATGGACGAGTTCTTAAATCTCAACAGAATTATTCTCCGTTGAAGTAACAGACAATCCTAGATCTTGATGAAGATGTTTCCCTCAGTCGAAGAACTGACCGGTTCTTAAATCTCAACAGAATTATCCTCCGTTGAAGTAACAGACAGTCCTAGATCTTGATGAAGATGTTTCCCTCAGTCGAAGAACTGACCGGTTCTTAAATCTCAACTGAATTATTCTCGGTTGAATTATAGATAAGGTTCTCAATCTCGACAATTTTCCTCCGTCGAAGTGTGGACGAGTTCTTAAATCTCAACAGAATTATCCTCCCTTGAAGTAACAGACAGTCCTAGATCTTGATGAAGATGTTTCCCTCAGTCGAAGAACTGACCGGTTCTGAAATCTCAACTGAATTATTCTCGGTTGAATTACAGATAAGGTTCTCAATCTCGGCAATTCTCCTCAGTCGAAGTGCTGACTGGTTCTTAAGTCTCAACTGAATTATTCTCGTTTGAATTACAGATAAGGTTCTAAACATCGACAGATTTCCCCCAGTTGAATTACGGACAAGTTCTTAAAACTCAGCAGAGGTATTCTCTCAGTTGAGGTACAAGCAAGTTCCTAAATATCAACAAGACCAGACTTCCCTAGTGGAGTCTTCCACAACAACTGGTATGCAAGTTCTCGCTAAGGAATCTCTTATGCGATTGACACTCCTGCAAATGGCATCTTTAAGCCCATCCCCTCGTCACCAATCTCTAAATGGCATCTGTAAGCCTATTCCCGACATCACAAGGCCGATACCACTTCATGCGAGTGCAAATTTTTGGGCACTCTAGTGTTCAATCATCTTCCACCTTTGGATCACGAAAGGCACGAAAGCCAATCTACATCCTCAGGTTTAAGAAGATTGAACAGGGGCAGCTGTTGTACCCCAAAATTTGCCCTCTCATATTTCTCAATACATTGCAAGAAAAATCTCCAAGTTGCTCAAGTTTGCTCAAGAGTTGGACAGACAAGCTACCTCCTAAGGCAGTCAACCCCAAATTAGGGTTTTGTGTTGCATCAAGATCCTTGAGTACAAATGACCTCAAGTTCTCCCAAATGTCCTAATATATTCTCAAGGTCATCCATGTCAAGTTTCAAGCCTTGCAGAGGAAGTTTGCTCAGTCAATTGCTCAAAGGGCCAAAAAATCGATTGTGCTAGGGCAAAAGTCAACTGTGACCTATAAACAGTAAAACTTCAAGATTTTTTGTCAACATTCTCATTTTGAAGGATATTTCATAATTTTATCAAGGGTTGATCATGATTCATCAAGGATTTCTCAAAATTCATCAAGACTCAAAGTTGCTAAATTAGGGTTTTGTAGGAAAAGTCAACTAAACTTTGACCAAGCATAACGTTCTCATACTTTATGATAAATGACCCATCCAAAGCTCATTTTGAAGAGGATGAAATTTCCTACAATCAATCTTCATACCCCAAGATCAATAAATGCACACACAAGAAGTTATGAATTTGGACATTATAGGTCATTTTTGAAAGTCAACAAAACCACATTTTTTTCCAAAGCTTATAACTTGAGAATGAATTATAAAAATGATATTAGGCCAAAAGGGTTAGTTATAGGACATCTCAAGCTTTCTAAAAAGTCCAAGAACACCTCCAAAAGTTCAAAATTGAAGAAGTTATGCATTGTTGAAGTTGGGTATTTTTGCAAAATTGCCAAAAGTCAATCATCCCCAAAACATCAAATTTTGTCAAAAGGGCCCATTCTTTTCCACTTGATTTGAGCTTGCATCATTGCACACGTGTCCTAGCTTCAGCCATGAGCTCATATTTTATTTTTATTATTTTATTTGATTTTTTATTGAATTTATTCATTTTTAATCAAATAAAATCATATAAAATCCCAAACTTTGATTACATGAGATCTTTTGGCTATTTCAGGATTGGATCATCATCATTAACACCATCAAATTCGTATCACACCAAACCATGTGCAAAAAGATTGAAAATTGGCAAATTTGGAAGGTTTAGTAATGGAGAATCAAATCAAATTGGCAATCATTATTGGAGCAAGATTTGAATCAAGTTTGTTACCCTAATACATTGCAAACTACATAAACAAGCCAAAGGGACGTGAATACGGGTTAGAGGCTGCAGGCAGAGGCAATACAAAACTTGAAAAATATACAAAAAAGCTTGGAATCAAATTGATAACTAGAGGCATTTTCAGAAGCCAAGGCATATCCCAATCGCTTCCTGGACGTTTACTGAAGCTAAACCAATTCAAAGCAAGCTTTTTCAGATCATATAACGCGTTGTAAGTCCCTCGTTACCTAGCTCTGTTCTTGATTTCGATTTTGCCTATTCTGGCATCATTTGAATGAGATAATTGCATATTCATCACCCTCGTGTCATTTGTGAACCTTTGGCATTAATCAATTTGGTTTATAGGCGTTGTAACCCCAAAACACCATATCTAGGGTTGTGTTTTTGTTTTTAGGGATTTTTATTTCAGGTGAAATTGGTCCATATAATGGGCATGGTTGCACTCAGGAGACGGAGACGAACCCAACCATGCCCTTGAAGGTCATTTTTATTGCCAGGAAACAATTTTTGGAATGAGCTGTGTTTTTAGCTGCGGATTCAAATCCGCAGGTGAAATTACAGTAGAGGAAGGACAGGGATGAAGAGCTGGCGTTCATCCATTGGCCCTTTCAAAATCACGCGCGTATTTTTTTATTTTCTGGCATATAATTTGTTTTGTTTATATTATAACTTCTTTGTATTTTATTAACAATTGAGTCAAGGCAACGTAGTGGCAAGGCAAGGCAAGCAATCACTTTCAGGACCTGGGTTCGAATCCCAGGTCCCCCACTTCTTTGATGTTTTTCTTCTTCAGGTGATCAAGTGCGTATCCAAGCATGCAGCATACCATAGTCCATCAAGGATCCAATGACCAGATGGCCAAAGGCCCAATCTGAAGGTCCCAGGCTGAGGGTCCACCATGGAGCCAAGTCAGCGAGTGCATACCAAATCTGCAAAGTCAACGAAGGGCCAGCATAATTGGGCTTCGGATTACTATCTAGCACTCCAAAATCAGGCTCAAACCCCTTTCTTTCCTATTTTATTTATTTAATTTTATTAATTGTTTTTATTGTTTTATTTAATTGACTAACCAATAAAAAAATTCTTTTCTTTATAAAATAAAAACCACAAAAATATATTTTCTTTATCAAATCAAATTTTAATTTTAATTTTATTAAGAAACACTAATTAAATTAACTTAGGTTTTAATTAGAATAACTTTAACATATTTTTGTAAATAATTAAAATTAAATTAGACTTAATTAGGTTTTTACTAATTCAATTAATTTTTATTTCTTTCTTAAAATACCAAAAACCCAAAAATAATTTATTTTTATTACTTAATTTATTTATTGATTTAGTAATTAATTTAGGTTAATTTCTTTCTTAAAATAGAAAACAACAAAAAGATATTTCTCTTTAACCAAAAAAGGATTAAAACCCTAAATTTACGCTCGATTTAATTTCCCGCACGCGATTTATTTATTTTATCCAATATTGTACTTGCTCCCGGATTGTAATAGCTTAATAGGACCTTTTATTTATTTTTTATCACTTTATTTATTTTTAAAGGGTTTGTCTTTGGTGATGTAAATACCCGACGCCTTGTAATTTAAATTCCGCATTTTATTTCCGCAAATTATAACTGTGAGATGTTTGATAATAGGATGACATGACAAGACTGAATGTTTTAACCTAAAATCAACTTAAATCACCCTTAACATGTACAAAGATAAAAATAAATTGAAAATGACACACTCGCACATGCGCACTCTTAGGGTACACCCCACTTGGTTGCTTTCATACGCGGTCATTGAGTATAGGTCACTTTAGAGGTCGTCCTCTTGTCTAAAGATCATAGTCGCCTCGAAACGATTTCCTCGGATATTGTTGCCTCAAACAAATGATCTAAGACATTAGGGTTACCGCTAAGGCATCCTAACATTGCTTTAGTGACCGTAAGTCCCTCATTCGAATTGACCCTTAAACTCTAACGACGGTGCTACCTACTCATTAATAGTGGGCTAGCATTGTCTAAAGGAAATTAGCATAGAACGATTCTTTTTTCGAGTAGGTAGATGGTTCTTAGATACTTGCTCTTTCAAAAAACCAAAAACTTTTCACACTTACACTTTTTGAACAAAGTTTTAAAAAACACTTCATACGCTCTTGAGGATAGAAGCAAGAGTTAAATCGAAGTTTTCAAAACAAAAACTTTTTCAAACCCACAAGCATAAAGAAAGAAATTTTGAAAACAATGAGCAAGTACCTAAGAGCCCGTGGATAACCACGGATAGAAAGGGTACTAACACCTTCCCTTTCTATAATCTACCCCCCGAACCCGAGAAATATCTCAAAAAAGGAATTTTTCTGTGCTTTTTTTCCTTTCCTTGTTGGATAAAATAAAAGTCGGTGGCGACTCTTGCTTACCGCGACATTTTGCGAACACAGGCGCAAAACGCAAACCAGCATTCCAAAAAACAGTCAGTTCTTCCCACCGTATCACAACAGGAGATAGAGGAAATTTTAAAGATCATCAAGAAAAGCGACTACAACATAGTCGAGCAGCTGGGGAAAACCCCATCAAAGATCTCTATGTTGTCCTTATTGTTGTGCTCAGAGGCCCATGCTAAGGCTCTGATTGCTTTCCTGAAAACTGCACACGTTCCCCAAGAAACATCTGCTGACCAGTTCAAAGATTGTGTGGCTAGTTTAACTGCTGATAATGGTTTGGGTTTCTCCGACGCAGACTTGACTGCTAAGGGGAAGAATCACAATGATACTTTGCATGTTTCAATTGAGTGCAGGGGCACTACCCTGGCTCACGTATTGGTGGATATTGGGTCATCGTTGAATGTTTTACCCAAGAAAGCGTTAGACCGGTTAGACTGTGAAGGGTTGGTGCTGAAGCCAAGTAATATTGTGGTTAGTGCCTTTGACGGGTCCAAGAGGATGGTACATGGAGAAGTGGATGTTCCTGTTAAGGTTGGTTCTCAGATTTTCCCGTCTACATTCTATGTGATGGACATTCAACCATCTTATTCCTGTTTGCTGGGTCGCCCATGGATCCACAAAGCTGGGGAAGTAACTTCTACGCTTCACCAGATGCTGAAATACCCAGTGAAGGGGAAAATTGTTACAGAACGAGGAGAAGAGGAGTACATAGTGAGCCACCTCAACTCTTTTTGGTATGTGGAGATAGACGGGGAGTTCATTGAGACCCCGTGTCAACATTCTGAAGAAGTCCCCCAGACGCAAGCATCAACTGAAACTGTTACTGAAGATCCTCCAATGAAGATGGCCTCCCTCAAGGATGCCCGGGCTGTTATTGAGAAAGGTGGGTGTGCAAATTAGGGCCAACTCCCTGACTTTGCCCATAAGACTAACAAGTTTGGTTTGAGTTTCACTGCAGAAGCTCAAAGGGTTGTTCGGCGTGCGCGGATCGGAGGACATCCCCTGTTTATTAGCAATTCGGGAGTGAATGCCATTGAAGATGATGTGGAAGAGTCCGAGTTTGACAGTTGGATCTACCCGACCACCGACGGCGGACTAAGCAATTGGACGGCAAAGGACTTCGTGCCAATTTATTTTATTACCCAGTAATGAGACTTTTGTTTTGAATTTGTAACAGACAATTTTAAACTTTACGGCCCGGTGTCTTACCCGAGGCACCGTGGCTTTATTTGTGAGGGCTTTATATGTGTCATTTCCATATATCATTAATAAAAGCATTGGACGTTTTTCTTGCATTACGAATTTTGTGCTCCTTGTTTTTCTTTTCTATCTTGCAAAACAGCTATTTTACACACACTCGTATATACAGGTCTACATCCACTCTGGATCCCACTGATAACGACTTTGCTACTGCCGGTTATGACTTCACAAGTCCGATCAACCAAGCCGAGGACGAAGGTGAGGATGATTGTGAAGTGCCTGGGGAACTTGCTAGACTGTTACTTCAGGAAGAGAGGGCCATACAGCCGCATGAAGAGCCAGTGGAATTAGTAAATGTGGGTACAGAGGTAGACAAGAAAGAGGTCAAGATCGGTGAAAATCTGGAGCCTGGGGTTAAACAACGGTTGATTCGGATGCTGCGTGACTATGTTGAGATGTTTGCCTGGTCTTATGAAGATATGCCTGGGTTGGATACCGATATTGTGGTTCACCGCTTGCCTACCAAGGAAGACTTTCCTCCAGTGAAACAGAAAGTTCGCCGAATGCGCCCAGAGATGTCTGAGAAAATCAAGGCTGAAGTTATGAAACTGTTTGACGCCGGTTTTCTAGCAGTTACTTCTTACCCGCAGTGGGTTGCCAACGTGGTTCCGGTGCCGAAAAAGGATGGTAAGGTTCGAATGTGTGTTGACTATAGGGATCTGAATAGGGAGAGCCCCAAGGATGATTTCCCTCTACCTCATATCGACGTTCTGGTTGACAACACCGCATAACATAAGGTCTTCTCCTTTATGGATGGCTTCTCCGGTTATAATCAGATTAAGATGGCTCCCGAGGATATGTAGAAGACAACCTTTGTTACTCAATGGGGTACCTTTTGCTACAAAGTCATGCCTTTCGGATTGAAGAATGCTGGGGCAACGTATCAGCGCGCCATGGTCGCTTTGTTCCATGACATGATCCATCATGAGATTGAGGTATACGTCGACGACATGATTGCAAGATCCCAGACTGAAGAACAACATCTTGACCACCTTCCGAAGTTGTTTGATAGGTTGAAGTTGTACAGACTGAGGTTAAACCCGAACAAGTGCACCTTCGGGGTGAGATCTGGTAAGCTGCTGGGTTTCGTCGTAAGTGATAAAGGTATTTAAGTGGATCCTGCAAAGGTGAAGGATATACAGGAAATGCCATCTCCCCGAACAGAAATAGAAGTCAGAGGCTTTCTAGGACGTCTGAACTATATTGCTCGATTCATCTCGCACCTGACTGCTACTTGTGAACCGATCTTCAAGCTACTGAAGAAAGATCAAGGGGTAAGATGGAAAGATGAATGTACGGCCGCTTTCGAAAGGATCAAAGAGTATCTCCAAGAGCCACCTATTATGATTCCTCCAGTTGAAGGGAGACCTCTGATCTTATACTTGACAATACTTGACAACTCAATGGGGTGCGTGCTGGGGCAACATGACGAGTCTGGCCGAAAAGAGCATGCTATTTATTACCTTAGCAAAAAGTTTACCGACTGCGAGACCCGATACTCGTTGCTTGAGAAAACTTGTTATGCTTTGGCATGGGCTGCTCGCCGACAGAGATAGTATATGCTGACTCACACTACTCTATTGATATCAAAGATGGATCCAATCAAGTATATCTTCGAGAAGCCTGCCTTGTCTGGAAGAATAGCAAGATGGCAGATGATCTTGACTGAGTTTGACATCCAGTACACAACCCAAAAGCAATCAAGGGAAGTGTGTTGGCAGATCATTTGGCACATCAGGCAGTGGATGATTACCAGTCTATGAACTTCGAGTTCCCGGATGAGAATATCATGATAGTAACTGACTGTGAGACGCCTGTACCGGATGAAGGACCTGAGGAAGGATCCCGATGGTCTATGTACTTTGATGGAGCTTCAAACGCTTTGGGTAATGGCATTGGCGCCATGATCATATCTCCTAAAGGCTCTCATACTCCGTTCACCGCCCGACTATGTTTCAACTGCACCAACAATATGGCGGAGTATGAGGCGTGCATCATGGGTCTTCAAGCAGCAATTGACCTAAGGATTAAGTTCTTAAGTGTATTCGGAGATTCCGTTCTCGTGATCAGTCAGATCAAAGGCGAGTGGGATATGAAACACCCAAATCTTATTCCTTATAAGGAGTATGTACTGACATTGCTTCCACACTTCAAGGAGATAACCTTTGAACACTTCCCTAGAGAGGAGAATCAGTTGGCGGACGCGCTAGCTACGATGTCTTCTATGTTCAAGGTCAATTGGGACAATGAGGCTCCCCAGATTACCATTGAAAGGTTGGAAGAACCTGCACATTGCCGTGACATTAAGACTGAAGAGGTAACGGATAAACCCTGGTTTCACGAGGTAAAAAGATATATTGAGGCTCAGGAGTACCCCGAGGGGGCATCTGTTAATGATAAGAAGTTTCTGAGGAGGTCCGCGGCAAAGTTCTTCATCAGTAATGACATCCTTTACAAGCGTAACCATGATTCAACCTTACTGCGATGTATGGATAAGAACGAGGCAGAAAGGATTATGGTAGAGTTACATGAAGGTACTTTCGGAACTCATTCCAGTGGACACAACATGGCAAAGAAAATCCTACGGGCAGGATATTATTGGTCCACAATGGAAGCCGACTGTTATCAGCATTCTCGGACCTGTCACAAGTGCCAAGTCTATGCTGATAAGGTGCACATGCCTCCAGTTCCTCTGAACGTCTTGACAGCTCCGTGGACTTTTGCAATGTGGGGTATCGACATGATCGGCGAAATCAGACCTACGACATCCAACGGGCATCGTTTCATCCTGGTAGCTATTGATTACGTTACGAAGTGGATTGAAGCAGCTTCCTTTGCTACTGTAACCAAGAACGTCGTGGCACAGTTCATTCGGCACAATCTGATCTGTCGATATGGTGTACCAGAGAGGATCATTACGGACAATGGTACAAATCTCAACAACAAGATGATCACCGAACTCTGCAAACAGTTCAAGATACAACATCACAACTCTTCTCCTTACCGGCCGAAGATGAATGGGGCTGTAGAAGCGGCTAATAAGAACATTAAGAAGATTGTGCAGAAGATGACAGTGACATACAAAGATTGACACGAGATGTTACCATTTTCTCTTCATGGGTACCGTACCTCAGCACGGACGTCAACAGGGGCAACACCCTATTCCTTGGTTTATGGCATGCAGGTCGTCTTGCCCATTGAAGTTCAGATACCCTCTCTTCGGATTATGAAGGATGCAGGTTTGAGCGAAGATGACTGGATTCATACCCTGCTTGATCAGCTGAACTTAATCGACGAAAAGATACTTACTGCTATTTGTCATGGTCAAACGTATCAAAAACGGATGATCAAGGCATTTAATAAGAAAGTCAGATGACAAGATTATCAAGTTGGGGATCTGGTGATCAAGCGCATCATCCTACCACAAGGTGATCCCAGGGGCAAATGGACCCCTACTTACGAGGGGCCATTTGTGGTTAAGAACATTTTTTCGGGAGGAGCTATGATTCTAACCACCATGG
The DNA here is from genome assembly GCA_948472305.1 of Vicia faba. NCBI lineage: Eukaryota > Viridiplantae > Streptophyta > Magnoliopsida > Fabales > Fabaceae > Vicia > Vicia faba. Next base: position 981,148,724 of record OX451738.1, read on the forward strand.
ATGGTGACGACCTTGCTCACCCCGTCAATGCAGACATAGCGAAAAAATACTACGCATAATCAAAGACCTGCTAGGTTGAATGGCCTAGGCAAAAATTAGGGCTTCCCGGCGAACCAAAAGGGTTCGGGCAAAAATAAGGGATGAAAATGAAAAAATCTGTACACCCGGCAAGTCGAAAACCTGAAAATGCGGCTTGGGCAAAAAAGGGTATCCCGGTGGACTAAAAACCCGAAAGGGCGGTCCAGGCAAAAATTAGGGATTGAAGCGTACCACTATGTCTCATTGGATCACCTTGCGACCAGACTTCGGTATCGACTATCAAGCTCGGACGACACTAATCAATCTGATCTACCTTCAACCAAGTAGCAAAGTGATGAGATGCTCGAGGACATAAAGGCAATAGCATAGTTGGAACCCAGTGGGATTGTTCACCTAGATGTTTTTTCTTTCTTCTACACAAATTGTATAAATTCTATTGGTTTGGCGGCGTTTCTCTTACTAGGACGTCCGCCTCTTGTACAAAAAAAAGCCTATTTACAGGCCAAACTTCAAAAATCAATACAATTCATTTTCACAAATAAATTTTTCTTTTTTCATTTTGTTTTGCGAAGAACGTCCAATGTTCCGTTTTTGATATATGCATTTGACATTAATTGCTGCTCATGAATATTTACATGCGAAACAACAAACGATTACTTGTAATATCAGAAACAAGGGACAAACGAGAAATGTCCAAACCGTACAGCTGCTCTGTCCACCAGGTATAGGGATAGACCTAGCTGGAGGAAACGATTGAAAGTACAGTCATTCCCCACAGAGTAGGAGAAAGATAATGGTGTTAGCTCTCCCCAGCTGAGACTCGCAACTGTGAATGAGTCGGTAATATTCTCCCCAAAGCAGAGTTTATCTACCATCAGCAATAAAAAGTCTTATCATCCCCAACGGAGTATAAAATATATCCCCAGTGGAGTTTGAAGAATTGTCCCCTGTAAACTCTGGAAGATTATCCCCAGTAGAGCCTAAAAAGTTTTCCCCAGTAAAGTCACAACTGGAAAATCATCCCCAGCGGAGTTCATTCCTTCCACAAACAGAAACTCAATCCCCAACAAGATTCAGTGTCACCAGCAACAGTAATTCATCCCCAACTAAATTTATCAGCGGAATCCTCAACAGATCATCTCTTCCCCACAAAGTAATCTCCTCATCAGTTTATTCCCCAGCGAAGTTACCCTCTCCTGTAGGTTTATTCTCACAATCGTCTTCATCCACTATCTCCAGCGAAAACGAAGAATTCATGTCTGTTCTCCAGCAGCAATCCGGGATTTATTTTCCCCAGCTCAAAACATCACATTTCCATACATCATGACATGCATACACATCATACAACACAGTCTCATTTATTTTGAGAACATCATTGCTTGATACATATCATGCATTACATACAACTAACCTTTATCTTTCAGGAAGGATACGGTTAAATTCTCACAAAATTCAAGCTATGAAGCTTCTACCTCAGTTGAATTATGGACGATGTGATACGGTGGGAGAACTGACTTGGGTTTTGCGTTTGTTTTCGCAAATGTTTCGGTTGAGCAAGAGTCGCTACTGACTTTTTATTTTATCCTAAGGAAAGGTTAAAAAGCACAACAAAAACCTTTGAGATGTTTTCTTGGGTTCGGGGGGTAGATTATAGAAAGGGAAGGTATTAGCACCCTTTCTATCCATGGTTATCCATGGGCTCTTAGTTACTTGCTTAGATCACTTGCCTTGTGTTTTCAATTGTTTGAAATGGTGCTTTGTGTGTGGGTTTGAAAATGTTTTGAAAAGAGGCCATTTGTTGTGGCAACCTTTGTAATGATCCATGTTTGAATGTATACAAAGGTGTATATATTTTGAAAAGTTTTCAATGTTTTTGAAAGTTGTTTTGAAAGTGTTTTTGAAAGTGTTGTGGAGTGTGGTTTTGAAAAGTAGGCAAGTGTGTTTTGCAAGTTTATCAAGTAACTAAGAGTTGTCTACCCCTAAATTTACTCAAAGGTTTTTTTTTTATGTTTTAACCCTTTTAACAATTTTGTTCCACCATTGTATTCGGTGGACAATCTTGTGTTAGGATGTTAACGGGACGGGCGCGGGTCATCGTTTAGACCATGATTGCAATGGTGCCAAGTGTCTTTGGCAACTTTTCCTTTAAGGGACTTGATCATTTTTAGGCAACTTTCGAAAGCGTCATCGAGGGACTATGATCATTTGAATTGTTTTGTTTTGCCAAAGACACCCAACATGCAACATGGCCCATTATTGAAGGCAACAAGTGGAGTAACCCTAGGGGTGCAAGTGTAATTGGTGTTGTCCATTTTCATGCTTTGTTGTCTTTGAATTAGGTCAAGCTATTTGTTATTTGATTTTTTGCACACAAACCCTAAGTCTATCATGGCATATTTAGAAAGCTTTAAAATGCGGAATTTAAAGACCTAAATTATTACAAAGTAATCATGGGGATGGGGGTACAAATGTTCAAATGGGGATGAGACTTAATAGGAGAGTGGTATCCCAATATTTACAACCAAATCGAATCAATCGCAAATGTAATATGTATCAATGTATAGGAATAAGTAAATGTGTATGTGTAAATGTATTTGTGTAAGTGTATGTGATTTATTTGCAAGTGAAATAAAAAAAATTTTAATTTTGGATATTTTCATGTTTAGGGCAAAACCCTAATTTTGTAAATAAATAGTATTAATTATTTATCATATACAATATTTAATAATTATATATAAAAAATAAAATAAAAAAAAGAAGTATATTGTAAAAAGTAATTTTGAGGTAAAATATTAATAAAAATAAAATGTATTATTTTTATGCTTTTATCCTAAATATTCTAATAAATATATAAGTATTTATATCATATATTAACTATGCTAAATATATACAAAAAATAAAATATTTATTATTTATCAAAAAAAGTGTATTTTAAGAAAATGTTTTCAAATGATAAAATAAAATAAAATCAGAAAATAAAAAGTATTTTGTATTATTTTTTAGTATTTTACATAAAAGTATATATGTTTATTTATATGTACAAGTGTAAACAAAACAAATAAATTCAAAATAAATGCAAAAAAGGTTGAAAAAATATTTTTAATATTTTTTATGTTTTGACAAAAAATAATAAGTCAGAGGAAAAAATAAAAAGTCAAAAATAATTAAAAAAAACACACAATGGGCCAAGGGGGTGTATGTGAAAAAATGTGGTGCAAATAGAAAGAACAAGTCAGGCCCAGCCCAAAGCAAGCTTCTTCAACCTCCAGCAACATTTCTGTCAAAAACGCGCGTTTCTTTGCCTTGTTCAAACATCCTGATTCTTTGATTTTTAGCACAAACTTATAACATCAAAAATGTAGAGCATCAAACCACGAATTCATACATATAAAGAACTTGATCTAACTCTCAGAAATGAGAGAGAATTTCTTCTCCCCCAATTCCTGACCTAGCTTTTTTTCAATGTTCAGGTTCAAAATTCTCTCAGTAGACACAACATAAATGAAAAGTAATGATATAGGTAGCTTCAGGGCCATGAGTAGGACATAACTTCGTCACAAACCTAAGCCTAGATATGCTTGGATAGAGAGATAGAAGTTCAAACTCTTACCTGTTCCGCTTGAATCGTGTGCAACAATGGAGGCACTTTCAATGCAGTGTGAGGACTTGTACAGCTTGCTTGAGGTCCAAGGATGCTCTTCCAACCTCTAGCTTGCTTTGAAACTAACTGAAACGAGCTATGTAACTCAACCTGAACAACTGAAAAAATGAAAATGGTGAACTTGGTTAGAGGTGTTACAGTCTGTAGCTAGGGTTTGGGATAGTTTGTATGGATGTTATGGAGTGTGTATGAAGTGGTTTTGGCCAAGGCGCACGAATGGATTGAGCTGACCAAATCAAAATGCAGAATGCCCTGTTTTGTGCAGCAAAATGGTGATTTTCTGTATGAGGAGGGATCAAGGGTACTTTGGTCGTGTTTTAGGTCTGTTAGGGAGTATACAATGTGTGGAGAAAGTTTGTTTTAGTTGGTTCTTGCAGGAATGTGAGTTCTTGTTCAAATTGCAAGTTTTCTTCTACTTGAAGCCAAAGTTGTCAACTTAGATTGTAGGCTACCACAGGCCCCCCAAACATGCTGCACAAATCACTCTTTATCAGTGGAATTAGTTCATTAACTTGTGCCCAAAAGATCTGTTTTGGTACTTCTTTGATTTGCTTTTGACATAAAGCACTTCTTTTCAAAAATGGCTAAAATGCTTTTTCCATTTTAAGACTAAACCTTTGTGTAATGACTTAATGAACAAGATAATGCTAGGACACAAAGGTTTTGCATTGAATTATTGAGTGAGAATGGGATTAGAGGCCTGTAATCTAGCTTGTGCAAGCTGACTTGAAAAATGCAAAGTGTTATGAACATGAAATTGGCCATGAACAAAGTGACTTTTGCCCATATTGACAAATTCGATTCTCCCTAACCACAAGGGTGTTTGATGAGTTCTTGGACAATTTGGAAAGCTTGGAATGTGTACTACAATCCATATTTGTAATGAAAATTGAAATTCCAAGTGGAAGCATGTGAAAAGCTGCCATGAAGTTGGGCAAAAATCCTGCCTAAAATAGGTCAAAAAATTTCTAAGTTAAGAATGTTTTGCACCCCTATTCCAAAAATCATAACTTGAGCTACAAGCCTCTTTTGAGAAAACTTTGTGAATCAAAGTTGGATATTTTTCAATGGACTATAACTTTCATGTTTTGAGTTTTGTTTGAATCCAAATGCATCTTGATGAAAAAATGGGACAAAGTTAGGAAAAAAATTAGGAAATTTCATAACTTAGAAAATTTCTAAGTTATGAAATTTCTTCATTTCAAACCCTAATTTGTAATTTTTGGTTTCTTGATGAACAAGTTTCATAATTTGACATGTTTTGATGAAAAATGAATCTTGACACTTGATTTTGACCAAAAAGTCAAAGTTTGACTTTTCAGTATACAGTCAAATTTGCTCAATTGACTGGAAAATTCATCTGTCAATCTTATGCATTTGGGATCTTTTGAATTTGTTGAACATGTCAAGACAATGCCATTGAGTCCTTGAGTCTATATGTGAGTTTGGTTTGCCATTGCTCAGGTCAAACAGTCAAAAATTGCCTTTGTGCAGTCAAAACCCTAAAAATGACCATTTTGCCCTTTTGGTGATCTGATCAAATTTCTTGTGGATTTGTGATCCAAACTTGATCAAATAGTCCATATGAGTTCATAATGTTGATGTGGGTCAAAAGTCATGAAGTTTGACTGTCAATTGACCACAGTTGACTTTTTCCCCAATACATCTGATTTCTAGGTCAACTGTCCAATTGACTGGGCAAAGATTGAAATCAAGGCTTGAAACTTGGTATGGATAAACTTGTGAGTTCAACATGAAGCATGAAAGTCATCTTGGGCATTTTAGGTCAAAACATCTTTGTGCAAACTCAAACCCTAATTTGGGTCAACAGTGCAAGGAGGAGTCTTGAGCAGAGCAAACCCTAACTTGATCTTGAGCTTCAAGGGTCTTGTGGTGAGAAAATATTGATGAAATGGGAGGGCAAATTTTGGGGTACAACAGTTACCCCTGTTCAATCTTCTTAGACCTGAGGATGTAGATTGGCTTGCGTGCCTTTCGTGATCCGAAGGTGGAAGATGATTGAACACTAAAGTGCCCAGAAATTTGCACTCTCATGGTAGAGTATCAGCAGTGTGATGTCGGGAATGGGCTTATAGATGCCATTTGGAGATAGGATGGATAGGAGGATGGGCTTATAGATGCCATCTGGAGGTGTGATAGAACCTTGTCGGGAATGGGCTTATATATGCCATTTGGAGGTGTTGATCGCGTAAGAGATTCCTTAGCGAGAACCTGCGTACTTTGAGAAAGGAAGATGGTTTCCTGGCCTGCTACAGGTGTTAATCTTCAGTATCTTCATGCAGATATGCCCTGGCTAGATACAGGAGTCGAATCCATAATCAAACGCTCACAGATATGCCCTGGCTAGATACAGGAATCGAATACGGAACTTCAAAAGGTTGCTTACAGACGTGCCCTGGCTGGATACAAGTATCGAATCTGGAATTGGTCGTCTACAGATATGCCCTGGCTGGATACAGGTATCGAATCTGGAAATTGGTCGTCTACAGATATGCCCTGGCTGGGTACAGGTATCGAATTTGGAATTGGTCGTCTACAGATATGCCCTGGCTGGGTTCAGGTATCGAATCTCTAAACTCTTCATGCAGATATGCCCTGGCTGGATACAGGTATCGAATCTACAATCAATCACTCACAGATATGCCCTGGCTAGATACAGGTGTCGAATCTGGAATTTGTCGTCTACAGATATGCCCTGGCTGGATACAGGTGTCAAATCTGGAATTTGTCGTCTACAGATATGCCCTGGCTGGATACAGGTGTCGAATCTGGAATTTGGTCGTCTACAGATATGCCCTGGCTGGATACAGGTATCGAATCTGGAAACTCTTCATGCAGATATGCCCTGGCTGGATACAGGTATCGAATCTACAATCAATCACTCACAGATATTCCCTGGCTAGATACAGGAATCGAATCTGGAATTGTATTAGTTGATAGTAATCATCTTTGGATTGTCCTTTTTCCTGAAAAGGCAAAACATCAATTGTATGCAATGTTATGATGTATGAAATGCATAAGGTCATGATGTTTTCAAGAATAAATGAGATTGTGTGATATGATGCGTATATGCATGCGTCATGGTGTATAAAATGTGAAATGTCTATGAATGTGTTTTCGACTAGGAAAATAAATCCTTGACGACTGCCGGAAGTTTGTGGAATCCTGGGCTGATGTTGAAGAGTGGAGTTCTTCGCTTCCGCTGGGGATGATGGTTGCAAGAATAAACCGGTAGGAGAAGATGACTCCGTCGGGGGATAAACTTGTTGGAGAGATTAGTCTGCAGGGAATTACTCTGTGGGAAGAGATACTTCACTGAGGTTTTGATGAGAGCTCCGCTGGGGATTCCACTGGTAATTTATGTTGGGGAATTTGATGAACTCCGCTGGGGATAAGAATAACTTCGCCGAGGACGATCTTTCCGTGGTAATTAGCTGAGGATAACCCAGTTATAAGCTCTGGGGGAAATAACCTTTGAATGAAGCCGGGGAGATGCGTTCGTACTTTGCAGGGGATAAGCTTCCAGAATCTACTGGGGATAAGCTTCCCGAATCTACTGGGGATATGGATTCCACTCTCCTGGGGAAATTTTTTGGACTGTACTGGGGAATGGCTCCACTGGATGTCTAGTATTTCGCCGGGGAAAAATCTTGTATTAAGACTGCCGGGGATGCTTGTTGAGGAATGTCTATACTCCGCTGGGGAATGTCGAGATCTTCTGGGGATACCCAACTTCCTTAAGGATGACAATAGACTAACTCGGCTTGGGGAGAGTATCGCTGACTTGCTGGAGATACTGTGTCTTTTTAGGGTTGATGGGAGACCAACTCTGTCTGGGGAGAGTATTGCTGAATCTCGTCTTACTCAACGAGGAGTGAAGGTATCCTGGTTATGTCCTTCAGCCGAGCCTACCTTAGTACCTTGGTGGACAGAGCAACTAGATCGCTTAGACAACTTATTATTGCCCCTGTTTCTGTCGTCATCTGTAATTAGTCCTCTGTTTTGCATGCAAATATTCATGATTAGCAATTAATGTCAAATGCATATATCAAAAATGAACATTGGACGTTCTTTGCAGAACAAAACAGAAAAAGGAAAAACGATGGGTAATTTGTCTGAAAAATTGAACTTGTATTGATTTTGAAATTTGCCTGTAAATAGGCGTTTTATGTACAGGAGGCTGACGTCCTAGTAAGAGAACGTCGCCGAGCAAAATAGAGTTTATATAATTTTGTGAAAAGGAAACAAAAAAGCTATGTGAAAAATAACCCCACTGGGTTCCAACTCTGCTATCGCCTTTATGTCTTCAAGCGTCTCATCACTTTGCTGCTTAGTTGAAGATGAAGCTGATTGATTTGCGTCGTCTGAGCCCGATAGTTGATGCCGAAATCTGGATGCAAGGTGATCCAATGAGACATAGTATTATGCTTTATCCCTAACTTTTTCCTGGACCGCCCTTTCGGGTTTTCAGTCCACCGGGATACCCATTTTTGCCCAAGCCGCCTTTTCAGGTTTTCGACTTGCCAGGTGTACAATTTTTTTTTCATTTCATCCCTTATTTTTGCCCGAACCCTTTTGGTTCGCCGGGAAGCCCTTATTTTAGCCTAGGTGTGTCAACCTAGCGGGTCTTTAATTCATGCGTAGTATCTTTTTACTATGTCTGCATTGGCGGGTTGAGGAAGGTCGTCACCATCCATGGTGGTTAGAATCATAGCTCCTCCTGAGAAGATATGTTTAACCACAAATGGCCCTTTGTACATAGGGGTCCATTTGCCCCTGGGATCACTTTGAGGAAGAATGATGCGCTTGATTACCAGGTCTCTGACTTGGTACTCTTGTCGTCTGACCTTCTTGTTAAATGCCCTGATCATCCGTTTTTGGTACGTCTGACCATGACAAATAGCAGTGAGTCTCTTTTCGTCAATTAGGTTTAATTGATCAAGCCGAGTCTGGATCCAGTCATCTTTGCTCAAACCTGCATCCTTCATTATCCGGAGAGAGGGTATCTGGACTTCAATAGGCAAGACTGCCTCCATGCCATAGACCAAGGAAAAGGGAGTTGCCCCTGTTGACGTTCGTGCTGAGGTACGGTACCCATGAAGAGCAAACGGTAACATTTCGTGCCAATATTTGTAGGTCACTGTCATCTTCTGCACAATCTTCTTGATGTTCTTATTCGCTGCTTCTACAGCCTCATTCATCTTCGGTCGATAGGGAGAAGAGTTGTGGTGTTGTATCTTGAATTGCTCGCAGAGCTCAGTGATCATCTTGTTGTTAAGATTGGTACCATTATCCGTAATGATCCTCTCAGGTACACCGTATCGACAGATCACGTTGTGCCGAATGAAACGTGCTACGACATTCTTGGTTACGGTAGCGTAGGAAGCTGCTTCAACCCACTTTGTGAAGTAATCAATCGCTACCAAGATGAAGCGATGCTCGTTGGATCCCGTAGGTCTGATTTCGCCGATCATATCAATGCCCCACATTGCAAAAGCCCAAGGTGCTGTCAAGACGTTCAGAGGAACCGGAGGAATGTGCACCTTATCAGCATAGATCTGGAATTTATGACAAGTTCGAGAATGCTGATAACAGTCGGCTTCCATTATGGACCAGAAATATCCTGCCCGAAGGATTTTCTTTGCCATGGTATGTCCACTGGAATGTGTTCCGAAAGTACCTTCATGTAGCTCTGCCATGATCCTTTCTGCTTCAGTCTTATCCACACAACGTAGTAAGGTTGAATCATGGTTTCGCTTGTAGAGAATGCCATTGCTGAGGAAGAACTTTGCCGTAAACCTTCTCAGGAACTTCTTGTCATTAACAGATGCGCCCTCGGGGTATTCTTGAGCTTCAAGGTACCTCTTCACTTCATGATACCAGGGTTTTTCTGTTACCTCTTCGGTCTCGAGATCGCAACAATGTGCAGGTTCATCCAACTTCCAAATAATGATCCGGGGCGCCTCGTTTTCCCATTTGACTTTGAACATAGAAGACATCATAGCCAACACGTCCGCTAACTGATTCTCCTCTCTTGGGAAGTGTTCAAAGGTTATCTCCTCGAAGTGGGGAATCAACGTCAACACATACTCTTTGTAAGGAATAAGATTCGGGTGTTTCGTATCCCACTCGCCTTTGATCTGATTGATCACGAGAGCGGAATCTCCGAAGACACTCAGAAACTTGATCCTTAAGTCAATTGCATCTTGAAGACCCATGATACATGCCTCATACTCTGCCATGTTGTTGGTGCAGTTGAAACATAGTCGGGCGGTGAGTGGAGTATGAGTGCCTTTAGGGGATATGATCACAGCGCCGATACCATTACCTAAAGCGTCCGAGGCTCCATCAAAGTGCATAGACCATCGAGATCCTTCCTCAGGTCCTTCATCCGGTCCAGGTACTTCACAATCAGTCACTACCATGATATCCTCGTCTGGAAATTCAAAGTTCATCGACTGGTAATCGTCCACTGCCTAGTGTGCCAAATGGTCTGCCAATACACTTCCCTTGATTGCTTTTTGAGTCGTGTACTGAATGTCGTATTCTGTCAAGATCATCTGCCATCTTGCTATTCTTCCGGACAAGGCAGGCTTTTCGAATATGTACTTGATTGGATCCATTTTTGAAATCAACAGAGTAGTGTGAGTCAACATATATTGTCTCAGCTGGTGAGCAGCTCATACCAAAGCGCAACAAGTTTTCTCGAGCAGTGAGTATCGGGTCTCACAGTCGGTAAACTTTTTGCTAAGGTAATAAATGTCGTGTTCTTTTCGGCCAGACTCGTCATGCTGCCCCAGCACACACCCCATTGAGTTGTCCAATACTGTCAAGTATAAGATTAGAGGTCTCCCTTCAACCGGAGGCATAAGAATGGGTGGTTCTTGGAGATACTCTTTGATTCTTTCGAAAGCGGCCTGACATTCATCATTCCAACGTACTACTTGATCTTTCTTCAGCAACTTGAAGATTGGTTCACAGGTAGCAGTTAGATGCGAGATGAATCGGGCAATGTAGTTCAACCGTCCTAGAAAGCCTCTGACTTCTTTCTCTGTCTTGGGAGTTGGCATCTCTTGTATGGCTTTCACTTTGGAAGGGTCCACTTGAATGCCTTTGTCGCTTACGACGAAGCCTAGCAATTTTCCATATCTCACCCCAAAGGTGCACTTGTTTGGGTTCAACCTCAGCTTGTACAACTTTAGACGGTCAAACAGCTTCTGTAGATGGTCAAAGTGTTCCTCCTCAGTTTGGGACCTTGCAATCATATCTTCGACGTATACTTCTATCTCGTGGTGGATGATGTCATGAAACAAAGCAACCATGGCACGTTGGTAGGTTGCCCCAACATTTTTCAACCCAAAAGGCATGACCTTGTAGCAAAAGGTGCCCCACTGAGTAACAAAAGTGGTCTTCTCCATGTCTTCAGGAGCCATCTTGATCTGATTATAACCGGAGAAGCCGTCCATGAAGGAGAATACTTTATGCTGAGCAGTGTTGTTAACCAGAACGTCGATATGAGGCAGAGGGAAATCATCCTTAGGGCTCGCCCTGTTCAAATCCCTGTAATCAACACACATTCGGACCTTACCATCCTTCTTCGGCACTGGAACCACGTTGGCAACCCACTGAGGGTAAGAAGTCACTGCTAGAAAACCGGCGTCAAATTGTTTCATAACCTCAGCTTTGATTTTCTCGGACATCTCTGGACGCATACGGCGGACCTTCTGTTTTACCGGAGGGCATTCTTCCTTGGTAGGCAGGTGATGAACCACAATGTCGGTATCCAACCCAGGCATGTCTTCGTAAGACCAGGAAAAGATTTCCATATAGTCATGCAGCATCTGAATCAACCGTTGTTTCACACTGAGCTCTAGATTGGCACCAATCTTGACTTCCTTTCTGTCTGTCTCAGTACCCAGATTTACCGTTTCCACTGGCTCTTCATGTGGCTGAATGGCCCTCTCTTCCTGGAGTAGTAGTCTTGCAAGTTCACCAGGAACTTCACAATCATCTTCACCTTCGTCTTCGGCTAAGTTGATCGGATTTTCGAAGTCATAACTGGCAGTAGCAGAGCCGTTACCAGTGAGATCCAGAGTGGATTGGAACCTGTATGAGTGAGTGTGTGTAAATATAGCTGTTTTGCAATATATAATAAAGAAAGAAAAGGAGCGCAAGATTTTGAAATGCAACAAACGTCTAATGTTTTTATTAATGATATATGAAAATGACACACAAAAGCCCTCACAAATGAAGCCACGGTGCCCCGGGTAAGACACCGAGCCATAAAAGTTTCAAAATATTGTCTGTTACAAATTCAAAACAAAAGAGTTCATTACTGAGTGACAAAAGTAATAGGTGTGAAGTCTTTGGCAGTCCAGTTGCTTGGTCCACCGTCGGGTGTTGGGTAGATCCAGTTGTCGAATTCAGATTCCTCCACGTCGTCTTCAATAGCATTTACTCCCGGGTTGGTGATGAACACATGAGGTCTTCCAATCCTTGCCTTACGAACAACCCTCTGAGCTTCTGAAGTGAAACCCAAGCCAAATTTGTCGGTCTTTGGAGTGAAATCAGGATGTCGGCCCCAGTTTGCACAGTCATCCTTCTCAATAACAGCCCGAGCGTCCTTTAAGGAAGCCATCTTCAAAGGAGAGTCTTCTTCAGTCACAGTCTCTGCTGATGCCAGTGTCTGAGGCACCTCTTCAAAATGATGGAATGGAGTCTCAATGAATTCCCCATCCATCTCTATGTACCGGAACGAGTTGAGGTGGCTGACCATATACTCTTCCTCCCCCTGAACTGTAACAATCTTCCCTCTGACCGGGTACTTAAGCTTCTGATGTAGTGTGGAGGTCACAGCTCCAGCCTTGTGGATCCATGGACGACCCAGCAAACAAGAATAGGATGGTCGGATGTCCATCACATAGAAAGTAGAATCAAAAACTTGAGAACCAACCCTGATTGGAATGTCAACTTCCCCATGTACCATCCTTTTCGACCCGTCAAAGGCCCGGACAACAATGTTACTAGGCTTGAGCTCCAAACCCTCACAATCCAACTTGTCTAGGGCCTTCTTGGGTAATACGTTCAATGAAGAACCGGTGTCTACCAATACATGGGCAAGAGTAGTGCCCCTGCATTCAATGGAGACATGCATGGCGTCGTTATGGTTCTTTCCTTTGGCAGTCAGATCGGCGTTAGAGAAGCCCAACCCATTATCGGAAGTCAATTTGGCCACACAATCGGTAAATTGATCAGCAGACGTTTCTTGTGGAACATGGGCCGTCTTCAGGAAGGAAATCAGGGCCTTGGCATGGGCCTTTGAACACAACAACAGTGATAGCATAGAAATTTTAGAGGGGGTGTGCCCCAGCTGCTCAACTACATTGAAATCACTCTTCTTAATGATCTTGAGAATCTCTTCCATCTCTTGCTGGGAAGCTTCAACAGTGGTTGTCTTTGGTGCCTCCGTCAGGGCAGGCATATCAGTAGCAATCCTTTTGCCCCGAGCGTCAGATGACTCGGCAGCAGGGGTAGAAACAGGAACTTGATCAGGAAGGGAAACAGGCACACTTGCAGGTGTAATGATAAGAGGTTTCTGAATAGTTGGTGGCGCAATATCTGGTGAGAAGAGCCTGCCACTGCGAGTGACTTTAGCAGGTCCGGTGATATTGCTGACACCGGTACTAGTATCAAACTCTTGTTTCACTCCGAGCACATAAACATCTGCCCCATAGTGCCACGGGACAGCTTTGTCAGATGTATAGGGGAGGGGCCCCGGAACAGTAATGATGATAGGAGCAATCTTCTGAGTAGACATGATTTTGACAGGCTTCTTTGAGGGAGCCTTATGAGGGTTGTTGAAAATAGTGACAATGGACACTTCTTCAGTAGGAACAACAATCTTCTCGAACAAGATCTCTTTGCTATCCATCAGGTTTTGGACGCCTGACTTCAGCAAAGGACAACCAGCAGGTGAAACAGCACATAAATGGCAACCTTTACTACATCCCAGAAATAAACCGGCTAGCAACAGGTTCCTCTTGACAGTCAACAACGGAGTAACAATATCATCCACGGAGGCCACATACAGGTCTTCCTCCACAACATTCACTCCATGCTGGGGCATGGGAGCAGTCACAACATTGGGCCTTTCGGGCGCCTCGAACTGTATTTCTTTAGCATCAATAAGGTCCTGAACCTTATTCCTCAGAGCCCAACAATCGTCTGTAGTATGCCCCGGGCCGTCAGAGTGATAAGCGCAACGGGCGTTGGGGTTGTACTTTGGAGAAGCTGTGTTCACTACCTTCGGAGCTTCTTTGACAGTTACCAGATTGGTTGACAGTAATTGCGGCAATATCTGAGACAGGGTCATGCTGAGTCGAGTGTACTGCCTTTTGGGTCTCTCACCCCTTGGTTGGTTATACTGCTGAGGAGCAGCAATAGGCTTTGAAATTACCAACGCGTTGACAGTTTGGCGGCATTCCGGTTTGTTCTGTCTTCTGGGACCATAAACAGCACTGGCTTCCTTCTTGAAGGGCTTCTTTTCAGTACTCGAGGAGGCACCTTTCTGTATCTTCCCCGACTTGATACCAGCTTCTATTCTCTCACCAGTCAAGATCAAATCTGTAAACCCAGCAGAAGAATTCCCAATTAGATGGTTGAAGAACGGACCAGACAGGGTTCCTAGGAACATGTCAACAAGTTCACGGTCAGTCAAAGGTGGCTGCACCCTTCCAGTCAGGTCCCTCCACTTTTGCGCATACTCCTTAAAACCTTCGCCCGTCCCCAGTGACATACCCTGGAGTTGGGTACGCGTGGGAGCGAGGTCGGAATTGTACTGATACTGCCTATAAAATGCAGTAGCCAAGTCCTCCCAGTTTCGAATACTGGCTCCATCTAGCTGATAGAACCATTCGAGTTGAGCCCCTGAAAGGCTATCTTGGAAGAAATGGATCCATAGGTTCTTGTCTGCAGTGTAAGGTTGGATCTTCCTTACATATGATCTGAGATGCAGCTTAGGGCAGGAAGCCCCGTCGTACTTCGCAAAGGCAGGTGCCTTGAACTTGTGTGGGATCACTACCCCAGAAGATAAACCTAGATCTCCAAAATCCAGCCCCGGCACATGTTGAACCTCCATGGCACTTAAACGGTCCTCTAGTTGCTTGTACCTGTCTTCAGCAGGAGGGTACTGTTCATCATTGTAATCTGTCTCGTTGTCGGAGACCGCAGAACTAGGAACCCTTCCCCCTTGGGGACTATCCTTCCCTACAGAGGAAGTAGCCTGATCAGCCTCATTCTGCAGTGTATTCCCAAACCTCCGTCCAGTGTTAAACAGCGCAATCCTCTTCTTCTTCTTCTTCTTCAAGAGCAGAGTCTTCAACTCCTGTTGACCCTGGGCTAAGCTCATGAGCAGCTCTTGAAACTGGGCGTTCTGGGCCTGGAGGGCCTTGATAGCTTGTTCGGTAGTAGGCTCGGAAGACATGATGATTGAGTGCTGAAATAAACAGCGAAGAAGATTAAGCAACCTGTAGAAGAAGGGTACCTGTTATGCATATGATGCAATGAGATGCGTATGATTTATGTTTTCAAAGATAATCGGGATTCAACTTTGTAGACAAAAAGGAAACACACTTCATTAGATTCAAACTTTAAATTGTTCAACAATTTGCATTAGGCATTACAAGAATGCAAATACTGAAAAGGAAATAAAAGCTGTAAAAGAAACATCCAACGCTCATCAGTGCTCCCATGGCCTCCTCTTCTCAGTACGGATATAGTCGTTCAGGATCTGCTCATTCTCCAATTGCTTAGTCAGTTTCTGGATCTTTTGTTCCTGTTCGTTGAACCTTTCCCGATAAGAATCCCGTTCTTCCTGTAGCTGCGCCCAAGATCTCTTTAGTGTATCAACATCAGTGGGTATCTGAGGAGGGAGGACAGTTGGAGGAACCCCGTCTTCATCAGGAAATTCAAGAATGATAGGCCTGACAGCTTCGTATGGCATACCTAACTTCTGAGCACGAATGCGGACCCATCTGCAGTAGGATTCCATTGGTAGAGAAGTCTTCGATCCCAACTCATGTGGGTCAGCTTTGTGAATTCTGTCCCAAGCCTTGATGAATCTACGGCGCAGCTCGTCACTGTCTACCTGAAACTCAAAACTGATATGAGGTACCAACATCTCATGAGGCCCTGCTCTTCTGGCTCTTCTAAACTGACGGAGAGCTAAACATGGATTATAAGAGATTCCTCCCTGGGTACCGATCAATGGAACATTAGGATATTCTCCACAACAATCAATAATGGCTACCTCATCCAAACCTCTGAGAGTCCAAATGATGTCATTATCAGTGAGAGACATTAACCTATGAGCCCAACCCTTTCCTTCTTTGTTCTTAAGCACGAACTTAGGGAGGTGCGAAATAAACCACCTCACTAACAAAGGAGCACAACACCACGGAGTTCCCCGTCTTCGGGCGGTACGAGCATAGAGTTGCTGCAGGATATCACCCAAGAGAGTGGGTACAGGGTTCCGAGACATGAAGATCCTTATGGCATTGACATTAATAAAGGTATCAGGATTTGGAAACAATACTAGACCATAGATTAAGAGAGCCAGAATGTCTTTGTACGCCTTGAAGTCTAAGTCATTCCAGAAACTATTAGCTTTGCCCACCAGAAACTTAGCCAAAAATCCCTTAACTCCACTTCTAGTTTCCCAGTTAGCCATTACCTCTTATTTGGTCAAGGGAAGGGCTCCAGCAATCTCTTCAGGCCTAAGAGTCTTCTCCCAACCAGTGAATGGAGTCTGCTCCAAAACAGGGATACCAAGTAACTCAGAGAATTCTTCCAGGGTAGGGACCAGCTGGAAGTCTTGAAAAGTGAAGCAATGGTATAGGGGATCATAAAACTGGACCAGGACACTCATCAGTTGTTGGTCCCACTTTGAAGTGACTAAACCGAGAAGAGAACAATTCCTCTTGATGAAGGAAGTAGTGTTTGGAATCCTATCAACCAATTCCTTGAGCAAAGTAGGTGGTTGAACAAAGTTGAGCCGGATAGTATTCCTACGCATGGGCATCATGATGTCCTACAAAATAGAGCAAAGATGAAACCCTCTTGTCTTTGAAATGGGTCAGTCCTTATGCAGGATGCATGCAATGGTATGATGGTATGATGTTATGATAAAGCACACCACAAGTATTCACAAAGGCAAGCATGATAAGGCTTACAAGTCACACAAGACAACCCTTAGAGTTTAGGCCAGCATGAAGTTTGGGTATTACCCTCTTTCAGTTTCGTTGGTTAAGACCTGTCCTATCAAAATTAACCGGGTTCTATAGGATCTCAATATCACTGACTACCCTCAATCGGTCATAACTCCAGCATCACAATCTTTTCTTGCAGCCAGAACCATCGCGAGAGTTTAGCCTCAATGAGTGTAGCATACTGCTACTGTTCTATGGCCAAGTTGGGTCAATTTAGGGTTCTAAGGTCAGTTGGTGCTTAATGACTCCTTGGAAGACCCATATTCTCCTCGTTGCAACACAAGGGATATCGGTACAGACCAAGGTGTCACACCAACGTAGCCGCTGCTTCACCCATGTCAGTCTACGCCGGACATGTCCCTCACAGCTTATGCTACCTAAAAGGGTATTCCCCAGATCCGGGTTAGGATCTATGAAACTCCAATGCAAAGCCAACAAATATAAAAGCAAACAAAGCAAGCAATTGAAAACAAATGTGATCTAAATCCTAAGGTAACCCCACTTTTAAATTAATCCCCAGCAGAGTCGCCAATTCTGTGATACGGTGAGAGAACTGACTTGGGTTTTGTGTTTGTTTTCGCAAATGTTTCGGTTGAGCAAGAGTCGCCACCGACTTTTTATTTTATCCTAAGGAAAGGTTAAAAAGCACAGCAAAAACCTTTGAGATGTTTTCTTGGGTTCGGGGGGTAGATTATAGAAAGGGAAGGTATTAGCACCCTTTCTATCCATGGTTATCCATGGGCTCTTAGTTACTTGCTTAGATCACTTTCCTTGTGTTTTCAATTGTTTGAAATGGTGCTTTGTGTGTGGGTTTGAAAATGTTTTGAAAAGAGGCCATTTGTTGTGGCAACCTTTGTAATGATCCATGTTTGAATGTATACAAAGGTGTATATCTTTTGAAAAGTTTTCAATGTTTTTGAAAGTTGTTTTGAAAGTGTTTTTGAAAGTGTTGTGGAGTGTGGTTTTGAAAAGTAGGCAAGTGTGTTTTGCAAGTTTATCAAGTAACTAAGAGTTGTCTACCCCTAAATTTACTCAAAGGTTTTTTTTTATGTTTTAACCCTTTTAACAATTTTGTTCCACCATTGTATTTGGTGGACAATCTTGTGTTAGGATGTTAACGGGACGGGCGCGGGTCATCGTTTAGACCATGATTGCAATGGTGCCAAGTGTCTTTGGCAACTTTTCCTTTAAGGGACTTGATCATTTTTAGGCAACTTTCGAAAGCGTCATCGAGGGACTATGATCATTTGAATTGTTTTGTTTTGCCAAAGACACCCAACATGCAACATGGCCCATTATTGAAGGCAACAAGTGGAGTAACCCTAGGGGTGCAAGTGTAATTGGTGTTGTCCATTTTCATGCTTTGTTGTCTTTGAATTAGGTCAAGCTATTTGTTATTTGATTTTTTGCATACAAACCCTAAGTCTATCATGGCATATTTAGAAAGCTTTAAAATGTGGAATTTAAAGTCCTAAATTATTACAAAGTAATCATGGGGATGGGGGTACAAATGTTCAAATGGGGATGAGACTTAATAGGAGAGTGGTATCCCAATATTTACAACCAAATCGAATCAATCGCAAATGTAATATGTATCAATGTATAGGAATAAGTAAATGTGTATGTGTAAATGTATTTGTGTAAGTGTATGTGATTTATTTACAAGTGAAATAAAAATAAAAAAAAAGTTAATTTTGGATATTTTCATGTTTAGGGCAAAACCCTAATTTTGTAAATAAATAGTATTAATTATTTATCATATACAATATTTAATAATTATATATAAAAAATAAAATAAAAAAAAGAAGTATATTGTAAAAAGTAATTTTTGAGGTCAAATATTAATAAAAATAAAATGTATTATTTTTATGCTTTTATCCTAAATATTCTAATAAATATATAAGTATTTATATCATATATTAACTATGCTAAATATATACAAAAAATAAAATATTTATTATTTATCAAAAAAAGTGTATTTTAAGAAAATGTTTTCAAATGATAAAATAAAATAAAATCAGAAAATAAAAAGTATTTTGTATTATTTTTTAGTATTTTACATAAAAGTATATATGTTTATTTATATGTACAAGTGTAAACAAAACAAATAAATTCAAAATAAATGCAAAAAAGATTGAAAAAATATTTTTAATATTTTTTATGTTTTGACAAAAAATAATAAGTCAGAGGAAAAAAATAAAAAGTCAAAAATAATTAAAAAAAACACACAATGGGCCAAGGGGGTGTATGTGAAAAAATGTGGTGCAAATAGAAAGAACAAGTCAGGCCCAGCCCAAAGCAAGCTTCTTCAACCTCCAGCAACATTTCTGTCAAAAACGCGCGTTTCTTTGCCTTGTTCAAACATCCTGATTCTTTGATTTTTAGCACAAACTTATAACATAAAAAATGTAGAGCATCAAACCACGAATTCATACATATAAAGAACTTGATCTAACTCTCAGAAATGAGAGAGAATTTCTTCTCCCCCAATTCCTGACCTAACTTTTTTTCAATGTTCAGGTTCAAAATTCTCTCAGTACACACAACATAAATGAAAAGTAATGATATAGGTAGCTTCAGGGCCATGAGTAGGACATAACTTCTTCACAAACCTAAGCCTAGATATGCTTGGATAGAGAGATAGAAGTTCAAACTCTTACCTGTTCAGCTTGAATCGTGTGCAACAATGGAGACACTTTCAATGCAGTGTGAGGACTTGTATAGCTTGCTTGAGGTCCAAGGATGCTCTTCCAACCTCTAGCTTGCTTTGAAACTAACTGAAACGAGCTATGTAACTCAACCTGCACAACTGAAAAAATGAAAATGGTGAACTTGGTTAGAGGTGTTAAAGTCTGTAGCTAGGGTTTGAGATAGTTTGTATGGATGTTATGGAGTGTGTATGAAGTGGTTTTCGCCAAGGCGCACGAATGGATTGAGCTGACCAAATCAAAATGCAGAATGCCCTGTTTTGTGCAGCAAAATGGTGATTTTCTGTATGAGGAGGGATCAAGGGTACTTTGGTCGTGTTTTAGGTCTGTTAGGGAGTATGCAATGTGTGGAGAAAGTTTGTTTTAGTTGGTTCTTGCAGGAATGCGAGTTCTTGTTCAAAATGCAAGTTTTCTTCTACTTGAAGCCAAAGTTGTCAACTTAGATTGTAGGCTACCACAGGCCCCCCTAAACATGCTGCACAAATCACTCTTGATCAGTGGAATTAGTTCATGAACTTGTGCCCAAAAGATCTGTTTTGGTACTTCTTTGATTTGCTTTTGACATAAAGCACTTCTTTTCAAAAATGGCTAAAATGCTTTTTCCATTTTAAGACTAAACCTTTGTGTAATGACTTAATGAACAAGATAATGCTAGGACACAAAGGTTTTGCATTAAATTATTGAGTGAGAATGGGATTAGAGGCCTGTAATCTAGCTTGTGCAAGCTGACTTGAAAAATGCAAAGTGTTATGAATATGAAATTGGCCATGAACAAAGTGACTTTTGCCCATATTGACAAATTCGATTCTCCCTAACTACAAGGGTGTTTGATGAGTTCTTGGACAATTTGGAAAGCTTAGAATGTGTACTACAATCCATCTTTGTAATGCAAATTGAAATTCCAAGTGGAAGCATGTGAAAAGTGGCCATGAAGTTGGGCAAAAATCCTGCCTAAAATAGGTCAAAAATTTCTAAGTTAAGAATGTTTTGCACCCCTATTCCAAAAATCATAACTTGAGCTAAAAGCCTCTTTTGAGAAAACTTTGTGAATCAAAGTTGGAGATTTTGCAATGGACTATAACTTTCATGTTTTTAGTTTTGTTTGAATCCAAATGCATCTTGATGAAAAAATGGGACAAAGTTAGAAAAAAAATTAGGAAATTTCATAACTTAGAAAATTTCTAAGTTATGAAATTTCTTCATTTCAAACCCTAATTTGTAATTTTTGATTTCTTGATGAACAAGTTTCATAATTTGACATGTTTTGATGAAAAATGAATCTTGACACTTGATTTTGACCAAAAAGTCAAAGTTTGACTTTTCAATATACAGTCAAATTTGCTCAGTTGACTGGAAAATTCATCTGTCAATCTTGTGCATTTGGGATCTTTTGAATTTGTTAAACATGTCAAGAAAATGCCATTGAGTCCTTGAGTCTATATGTGAGTTTGGTTTGCCATTGGTCAGGTCAAACAGTCAAAAATTGCCTTTGTGTAGTCAAAACCCTAAAAATGACCATTTTGCCCTTTTGGTGATCTGATCAAATTTCTTGTGGATTTGTGATCCAAACTTGATCAAATGGTCCATATGAGTTCATAATGTTGATGTGGGTCAAAAGTCATGAAGTTTGACTGTCAATTGACCACAGTTGACTTTTTCCCCAATACAGCTGATTTCTAGGTCAACTGTCTAATTGACTGGGCAAAGATTGGAATCAAGGCTTGAAACTTGGTGTGATCGGTGGATCTGGAACTGACTGTTTAACGCTGGTTCGCGAAATGTCGCGGAAGCAAGAGTCGCCACCGTCTTTTATTTTCTCCAAATGGAAAGGACAAAAGCATAGAAAAATTCCTTAAAGAGATTGCTCTCGGTTCGGGAGGTAGGTTATAGAAAGGGAAGGTGTTAGCACCCTTTCTATCCATGGTTATCCATGGGCTCTTAGATACTTGCTCATTTGTGTTTTCAAAAATGGTTTGTTTGCTTTTCAATTGTGGGTTTAAAAAAAGTTTCTTTGAAAATTTCAGTTCGACTCTTGTATCGGTCCTCAAGAGTGTTTGAAAGTTTGCTTTCGAAAGCTTTTTGAAAATGTGTTGGTATGAAAAGTATTTTTGATTTGTTTTGTTTTGAATTAGAGCAAGTATCTAGAGTCGTCTACCTACCCTAAGGAATTCGTCTGTGTAGATGTCCTTTAAAGTAGTGCCATCCCACCATTGAGAGGTAGGTAGCACCACCATTGGAGGTGTTCGGGTCAATTCGAGGTTCGGGACATGGTGATCACCAGAGCAATAGGAAGACACCTTAGAAGCTACCATCATGCCAGGTTCCCGGATCATGAGGACTTACTAAGACATCCTCTACTCGACGATCACCTTTCGAAGGCAAGGCAACAGTGAGGCGTACCCTAGGGGTGGTGTGTGATTTTGTGTGTCGTTTTCAGATATTTTTGTCTTTTTTCATTTCAGGGGTGATCTACGCGTTTGTTTTTATTTTATTCATTCATTCTTGCATGCATTTATTTAACAGTTAAAAAAGCGAGAAATAAAAGTTCTAAACTATTACAAAGGCGCGGGTCCACATCGCCAAAATTTAATCCAGGACCCGATTTGACAGAAAGTAAAGAATTAAAGTAAAGTACGAGAAATTAAGTTTACACGGCTTTGGGAGAATTACATAAATATTAAAAGAAAAAGAAATAAATACGCGAATTGAATTAATACTGGAAACGAGGGCGTTGGACCCTTTAATGAAATTAAATTATTATTTACAAATTAATTAAAATTAAAATAAAAGGAGAAATTATTTTTGAGGTTTTCGTATTTATGGTTTTTTAATGAGAATTAAATGAAATTAAAAGATTAACCCTAATTCTAATTTTTTTTTAAGTTTATTAAGAAAACATATTAAAATTTAAACCTAAAATTAAATTAATTATTTACATGCAATTTGATTTATAAAAATAAATAATATTTAATTATTAGTGAAAAGAAAAGGAAAAGGATAAAAATTAATTAAAACCCTAATTCTACCAATTTTAAGTTTATTAAGAAAAATATTGGAATTAAACCTAATTTAATAGCTAAAATTAATGAATAATATTTATCTACAAAAAATATATTAATCAAATAAAATACTTATTTTTTTTTGTCTTTTTCTGATTTTATATTGTTTTTTATGTTTTTTATGAGAATATTAAATTAAAGGAATTAAATAAAGAGAGAAATGATTGAATCAAAATAAAAAAAATAATGAAAAGAATATTGCAAACCTAGGGGGGTCTGTCCCCAAATGGAGGGTGAAGTCCAGTAATCAGGCCCATTAAGCCTTTGGCCTGTTTGACTTTTGCGCTGGCATGCATGTATGTTGACTGAGGCACATCCTAGTCTTTGAATCATGGCCTTTGATTGAGTGCAGTGGGACATGTGGCGCATTGGATTGAGGAGCGTATGATAGGCGCCTGGGATGGAAGCTACACAAGAACATGTTTAATAGAAAAATATAAGGAAAGGGAGGGGGACCTGGGATCAAACCCAGGTCCTGATGATTACCAATACTTTGCCTTGCCATCCGTGCTGTTTCGTTTCTTTGTATATTATATAAACAATAAACATAATAAAGTAAAACAACGCTAGTGCTTTTTTTCGCGCGAGAATTTGAATGAACCAACCAATGCCCTACACATCATCATCTTCCTCCTTGTTTTGTTTATTTCCTGAAAATAAAAGATGGTTAGCGGGGGTTTTGAACCCCCTCAAAACATGCTTGTTTCCAAAATAACGATTAGGCCATATGGCCATATAAATTAGGCGCGAGGGTTCTATTGTTTTCGTCCAAGCACGCTGAGTTTGGTCATGGCATTGAGGTGTTCCAATTTTACCATATTAAGAAACGCCCAAATTGAAAGCTTGGTAACCCTAACCTGTATCAATGGTGAAATCTCCAATAGTGCACAAAAACACAATTAAATTATCTGGTTAGCTTCAGAAAGGTCTAATTAGCACAAATCCATAAATAAAATGCAATGAATATGCCTAAGAATCAAAACACGAATATGCATATTACATGAGGAATTCTGAGTTCTGTATACCGATTCAAGGTGCTATGCGCGTGGAAAACTATTCAGTTACGTTGCTTGATGTCTCAGGAAGGTGATGAGATAATTATTTTGGCTTGAAACCTCTTGGAACCCTGTTTTCAGTTTTTAAAATTTTAGGCAAAAGTGCAAGTTTTGCTATGGAGGTATGGCGCAGCTGGGAGGTTCTGAGGAGTAGGGTTAGCATATGTATATATGTGTGAGTGATTAGGGTTGAAGAAATCAAACAAAAAACCTTTGCATTCATGATTTTCAAGATTTGATTCTTAAGGATCTTTTCAAATATTTCTTCATGAAGAACCATCACAATTTGCACCAATTCTTTCCACTTTTGGTAGGCACGAAATCTTTAGTGAATCATGAGTCATTGTCTTGCACAAAAAGATTTAAAACATTAAGTTTAATATTTTTTACCTATTTATTTTAATTAAATGAATTATTAATGATTAAAAATCCAAATAAATAAATAAAAATGATAAAAAACTTCCCTTTGGGCCAAATGGTCGTGCACATACCTTGGATGATGAATTGTGGAAGAAAAAGAGGCCCATTAGCAATTTTAAGACCTTTGAAGCAATGTTGACTTTTCAAAATATCCAAAAATTTCCCAACTTCCACAAGGCATAACTTGATCAATTTTTAAGATTTGCTCATGTTCTTGGGCATTTTGGAAAGGTCTTTGAGTCCTCTAACCAATTCCTTTGGTCCCATGTCATTTTGATTTACCAATATCAAGTTATGGCCTTTGAATTAAAGTCCCTTTTTGTTGACTTTTGAAAATGACCTATAATGTTGAAATTGATAACTTTTTGTGAGAGCATTTCTTGGACTTGAAGTGTGAAGAGGAGTTGTAGGAAATGTCTTTCTCTTCAAAATGAGCTTTGGATGGAATTTTTCTGATAATCCATGTGAAAGTTATGCCCTGGTCAAGTTACAGTTGACTTTTTCAACTGTCCAAATATGGAAACTTTGGCATCTTGATGATTTTTGAGCCAAGCTTTGAGAATCATGATCAAGCATTGATCAAATGATGTTTGTGGCTTCAAAATGAGATGTTGCCCAAAAATTTGGACTTTTGACTGTCAAATGACCATTTTGCCCCTACAGTTGACTGTAATGCAATTAGGGTTTTTGACTGTGCAATTTTGAGCTGTAAGTCTTGAAACTTGGTATGAGGATGCTTGACCATGTTTATAGGCATATGTGACTTGATTGGATTCTTGGAAAATTCATTTTCTTTGTCAGAACCAAAACCCTAATTTTGACTATTAGGAGGCCCTTGAACTGTGCAACCCTTGGGGAATTTTGAAGCTTTGACTTGGCAAATTTTGAAGAATATGGGAGGGCAAATTTTGGGGTACAACAGTTGCCCCTGTTCAATCTTCTTTGACCTGAGGATGTAGATTGGCTGACGTGCCTTTCGTAATCCGAGGGTGGAAGATGATTGAACACTAGAGTGCCCAGAAATTTGCGCTCACATAGTAGTGTGATGATGGGAATGGGCTTATAGATGCCATTCGGAGATTGATGGATAGGATGATGGGCTTATAGATGCCATGCTGAGAGGTGATGGATGGTGGATGG
This sequence comes from Vicia faba, assembly GCA_948472305.1. NCBI lineage: Eukaryota > Viridiplantae > Streptophyta > Magnoliopsida > Fabales > Fabaceae > Vicia > Vicia faba. The sequence continues at coordinate 981,174,092 of OX451738.1, forward strand.
GCTTATAGATGCCATCTGGATGTTGATCGCATAAGAGATTCCTTAGCGAGAGCTTGCGTACCTGCAAAAGAAAATGATTACCTGACCTGTTACAGGAGCTGGTCTTCAAACTCTTTGTAGATGTGTCCTGACTGGTTACAAGAGCTGGATCTGGATCTTCAAAAGGTGATGAATGAACCAGGGATGGTTACTATCTCAACAGGAACGGTGAGAGAACCTTGGATGACTTTAACCTCAACAGCAATCGTTGAGAAAATCTTGGGATGATTACTACCTCCGCAGTATCGGGGAGAGAACCAAAGGCGACTACAACCTCAATAGCAATCATTGAGAGAATCTTGGATAACTTCAACCTCAACAACAATCGTTGAGAGAATCTTGGGATGATTACTACCTCCGCAGTATCGGGGAGAGAACCAAAGGCGACTACAACCTCAACAGCAATCATTGAGAGAATCTTGGATAACTTCAACCTCAACAGCAATCGTTGAGAGAATCTTGGGATGATTACTACCTCCACAGTATCGGGGAGAGAACCATAGGCGACTACAACCTCAATAGCAATCATTGAGAGAATCTTGGATAACTTCAACCTCAACAGCAATCGTTGAGAGAATCTTGGGATGATTACTACCTCCGCAGTATCGGGGAGAGAACCATAGGCGACTACAACCTCAATAGCAATCATTGAGAGAATATTGGATAACTTCTACTGAGTCTTTATCAGGGAAATCTGTTAGGGGTCGATTTAGCTGGACTAGAGAAGGCCTTGGACTGGATAAGAAACAGGAAATCTTAGGGTCGATTAACTGAACCGGTCTAGGTCTTGAAATCTTCAACTGGAATAAGTGTCAGAACGTCGCCATGCCTGGGTCACATCCGAGCTATATCTAGAAGGGGATCTGGAAGAAGTATCAGAACGTTGCCATATCTGGGTCACATCTGAACTATATCTAGAAGGAAATCTGGAAGAAGTATCAGAACGTTGCCATATCTGGGTCACATCTGAACTATATCTAGAAGGAAATCTAGAAGAAGTATCAGAACGTCGCCATATCTGGTTGACATCTGAACTATATCTAGAAGGAAATCTGGAAGAAGTATCAGAACGTCGCCATATCTGGTTCACATCTGAACTATATCTAGAAGGAAATCTGGAAGAAGTATCAGAATGTCGCCATATCTGGTTCACATCTGAACTATATCTAGAAGGAAATCTGGAAGGAGTATCAGAACGTCGCCATATCTGGTTCACATCTGAACTATATCTAGAAGAAAATCTGGAAGCAGTATCAGAACGTCGCCATATCTGGTTCACATCTGAACTATATCTAGAAGGAAGTCTGGAAGCAGTATCAGAACGTCGCCATATCTGGTTCACATCTAAACTATATCTAGAAGGAAATATGGAAGCAGTATCAGAACGTTGCCATATCTGGTTCACATCTGAACTATATCTAGAAGGAAATCTGGAAGCAGTATCAGAACGTCGCCATATCTGGTTCACATCTGAACTATATCTAGAAAGAAATCTGGAAGCAGTATCAGAACGTCGCCATATCTGGTTCACATCTGAACTATATCTAGAAGGAGTTGCGATAGTTGATAGTAATCATCTTTGTATTGACTTTTCCTGAAAAGGTAAAGCATCAGTCGTATGCAAGATCATGATGCATGAACTGCATGATTTCAAGATGTCCTCGAAATTAATGAGATTCGTGTAGTATGATGCATATGCATGCTATAATGTATGAAGATGTAATATTCATGAATGTATTTTTGTCTAAGAAAATAAATCCTTGACGGGTGCCAGGAAGTTAACTCCTGGGCTGTTGTTGAAGAATAGATTTTGCTTCCGTTGGGGATGATAGTTGCAAGAATACCAGTAGGAGAAGATAACTCCGTTGGGGAATAAACTTAGCGAATAGATTACTCTGCGGGGAGAAAAGTACTCTAACTATCTTGCTGGGAAGCAATACTCTGTGGGGAGAGAGATACTTTGTTGAGTGTTGATAATAACTTGCTGGGGATACCTTTGTTGTGTTGGAAGTGTTGGTAGACTTCGCTGAGGATAAGAGGACTTCGTCGAGGATGCTCTTTCCGTGGCTTTTGGCTGAGGATAACCCAGTTATATCCTGGTAAGGAAATAACTCTTTGAATAAAGCCGGGAGACGCATTCGTGCTCTACGAGGATAAGCTTCCAGAATCTACTGGGGATAAGCTTACTGCTTGGGGAGATGGATTCCGACTTTCCTTGGGAATTGGATTGGACTCTCTTGGGGAAGTATTGAACTATATTGGTTATGTTCTTCAACGGAACCTACCTCGATACCTTGGAGGACCGAACAATCAAATTGCTTATACAACTCTTTATTTCCCCTGTTTCTGATGTGGGAGAGGAAGATACCTGTGGAGGTGCTGATTTGACCAATCTTCTTCTGGTAGGCAAGTGACGAGATGCTGGGACATAGTCGTACGCTTTTGATCCCTAACTTTTGCCTGGACCGCCCTTTCGGGTTTTCAGTCCACCGGGATACCCATTTTTGCCCAAGCCGCCTTTTCAGGTTTTCGACTTGCCGGGTGTACAGATTTTTTTTCATTTCATCCCTTATTTTTGCCCGAACCCTTTTGGTTTGTCGGGAAGCCCTTATTTTTGCCTAGGTATGTCAACCTAGCGGGTCTTTGATTACGCGTAGTATTTTTCTTCGACTATGTCCACGTTCTCAGGATGTAGGGAGTTGCCCCTGTTAGTAGGGTTTTGTCATGCCACCAGAAGATGTTTGATCAGGCAAGATTCGTTGTTGGAATGCCCCAAGTGACTCAGGCAGAGATTTGCCCCAGGCTATTTGGCCTTTGAGAGACTCTACGAATCTTGACTTAACTGCCCCAGATGATGGACAATGATCATGCCATGCCCCTTGATTGGAAGTGCTTTTGTTTACTAGGTATTCATCGTGCGAATTTCCCTGCTGTTCAAACAAATATTCATATGCCAACAATGTTATATCAAAAATGCAAAGCTTATGTCTGTCTTGAAGATTTTGAAAATGCATTCTTTTTCATAAGACAAATGAATGTTTGTAAAACGTGATGTCAACTCCGTGTTTACCGTAGGCCTTAAGGAGTCAGGACACCTTTCGTAACAGTATGCTTTCGAACTAACCCATGCTTCAGCTAGGACTTTTGAGGGTTATAACGTGGCCTGGTTCACGGTTTAAGAAACAAAGGATAAAGGCTCAAATTTCATTTGTACCCACCCGTTCTTCGTGATGTTCTCCAAACCTAAACTCAGTTGATCATACGTTAGACCTTATTTGAGTCTTTGCTCTGATTTTCCGGTGATGATTCGGATATTGATAACTTATTTTGAATAGGCAGTTCTTCCTTTTTTGTTGAGGGTTTGTAAGACCTCTTTCTTTTTGATTTTGCTATCCCTGAATTTTGCCTGAACTGTTTCTTTTGTGATTACAGTCAGCGGGATGCCCCAGTTTCGTAAGCCTCCTTTATAGGTTTTGACTTAATGGGCTTTTTGATTTTGGTGATGACTGCCTGTCTTTATGATTATTCGGAACCATCACTGTCTTTTGCTTTGGAAGGACTCCTTGAATGCCATTCATTGTGCGCCTGGATCAACTGAGAGAACTACCCTGCCCCAGGTTTTGATTAAGGGTTTTAATTTTTTTGAAAAGAAAAACTCCAACTTCTTTGGCTCAAAGGGGTTGATGAGGGATTATCTTCCTTATAACTCCACTGTTTAGGATTTGAAACAATGCCTGTACTTCATCAGCGGGGTTTGTCCAAAAGCATACTGTAAAGATCGTGGTATCATTTTCGTCATCCTCCCTCAAGAGGCTTAGAATTATTAATTGAGAGTTGATCATCAGAAAAATATGAAAATAATTTGCATTTAGTGAATACGAATATATTGTTTCAGAATAGACATATGCGATGCATTAATGAAATAACAATGTTTAACATGAGTAAATGTTTGAACAAAAGAAAATTGCAACTTGAACATTCGAATGAACAAAAATTTCTCAATCCTAGCCATGTTTTGGCAAGGGAGCAGTGATCACGTTGGGAGTCTCGGCGGGCTCGAACTCGATCTCTTTAGCATCGATCATGTTCTGAATCTTGTACTTCAGTGCCCAACAATCCTCAGTATCGTGCCCCGGGCTACCAGAATGGTAAGCGCACCTTGCTTCTGGGTTGTAATTTGGAGAGGAAGTCTTTGGATTTGCAGGAGGGTTGATCACCGCAACCAGGTTCATCCTTAACATGTACTGCAAAGCTCGTGACCATGACATGTTGATGTAGGTGAATTGTCTCTTAGGCTCGTCCGACCTGTTCTGATTAACCCGCTGTTCTTGGTGAGGTCGTTGTTGGCCCTGAGAAGTAGTAGCAACTCGGAGAGGTCTATTCATTGGACCCGACCTTTGCCTTCTTAGAAGCTGTTCCATGACCTGGTCCCTGATTTGGGCTGGTTGCTTCATGCCTTGAGGAAGCTGACTGATCATGGCTCTCAGCTCTCCTTGCTCCTGAGCTAAACCTTGAATGAGGGACCTTTGCCCTAGCATCTGGGTTTTCAATGTGTCTACCTCAGCTTGTAGACGTTTCAGCTGTTCGTCCTTGTCATCTTCAGGACTCTTTCTGATCAGATTCCCCATGAGGAGTGTCCTCAACTCTTCCTGTCCCTTGGATAGGCCTAGGAAAATTTCCTTGAACTGATTCTCTTGAGCGGGAAGGTCCTGGTTATCTTGTTGTGAAGCCATTGCTGAAATAAACAGTGAGAAAGGTAAGTGACCTGCCACAAGGATACCTGTTATGCAATGATGAGTATGACATGCATGCAATGTTTTCAAGGACCTCGCAGGGTAAACAAGAAAATTGTTAGTATTGGAAACTGGCGACTTGATTGAAGGCACTTCATATTGTTGAGAGTCCTTCTTCAAGAGTCAAAGGCTCACCATATCCAGTGGGTCATAGCCCCTGACATCCTTGGCTAGGGCAATCTTCTTCCAGTGTCAAAGCTCACCATATCAAGTGGGTCATAGCCCCTGACAACTCTGGCTAGAGGAAAATAAATCCTCTTTTCCCCTTGCTGGATGTTTGATTTATCCTGCCCTGCATCACAAACCCTTGAGATCCTTGAAATGGGTTAGGATGTATGCAATGGTATGATGTTATGCTATGCATGGGGTAAGGTAAGTAACCCTGTCATGAGTCCCAATTAAGGACTATAAACAAAACCTGCAAGAAATTCAGTACACTTTGTTATGAGTCCCAATTAAGGACTATAAACAAAACCTGCAAGCAACTTAGTAAACCCTGTTATGAGTCCCAATTGAGGACTGTAAAAAAAACCTGCAAGTAGTTCAGTCAACCCTGTTATGAGTCCCAATTAAGGACTATAAACAAAACCTGCAAGTAGTTCATGTGTCAGATAACAAGCATGCAAATAGTCAAGTACGAAGGCACGCAAGTCACACAATAGAAACCCTTAGAGTTTAGGCCAGCATGAGATCTAGGTATTACCCTCTTGAAGTTGGTGGGTTCAACCTGTCCTATTAGAAGTAACCGGGTTCTAAGGGTCCCAATATCACGGGATTGCTTTCATTGTTCATCGTTTCGATTTAGCCACTGAACTGGCGACCGAAATATTCCAGGAAAGCAACCCTCAATTGAGTGTAGTATCGAGTATCAACCAACCTCGGACTGCACCAAAGTCAGTTATCTCACTACCCTAAAGAGGCCAAGATGGTTCAATTAAGGTTCCTAAGGTCTGTTGATGCTTCATAACACCACGCGGAGGCCCCGTACTCTCCTTGACTGAACTCAAGGGTTACCGGTACACACCAAAGTGCCACATCAACGTAGCAGACTGCTTCAACCATGTCGGTATACCCCGCACAGTTCCCTCACAGCCTTGTTGCTACTTTCTAAGAAGATATCCCCAGATCCGGGTTAGGATCTATAGAACTCCCAAGACAGTACCCACAATTTAAAGCAAACAATGCAGACAATTGAAAACACAAGTGATCTTAGTCCTAAGGTATACCTCACTTTATAAGTATCCCCAGCAGAGTCGCCAGTTCTGTGATCGGTGGATCTGGAACTGACTGTTTAACGCTGGTTCGCGAAATGTCGCGGAAGCAAGAGTCGCCACCGTCTTTTATTTTCTCCAAATGAAAAGGACAAAAGCACAGAAAAATTCCTTAAAGAGATTGCTCTCGGTTCGGGAGGTAGGTTATAGAAAGGGAAGGTGTTAGCACCCTTTCTATCCATGGTTATCCATGGGCTCTTAGATACTTGCTCATTTGTGTTTTCAAAAATGGTTTGTTTGCTTTTCAATTGTGGGTTTAAAAAAAGTTTCTTTGAAAATTTCAGTTCGACTCTTGTATCGGTCCTCAAGAGTGTTTGAAAGTTTCCTTTCGAAAGCTTTTTGAAAATGTGTTGGTATGAAAAGTATTTTTGATTTGTTTTGTTTTGAATTAGAGCAAGTATCTAGAGTCGTCTACCTACCCTAAGGAATTCGTCTGTGTAGATGTCCTTTAAAGTAGTGCAATCCCACCATTGAGAGGTAGGTAGCACCACCATTGGAGGTGTTCGGGTCAATTCGAGGTTCGGGACATGGTGATCACCAGAGCAATAGGAAGACACCTTAGAAGCTACCCTCATGCCAGGTTCCCGGATCATGAGGACTTACTAAGACATCCTCTACTTGACGATCACCTTTCGAAGGCAAGGCAACAGTGAGGCGTACCCTAGGTGTTGTACCCCAAAATTTGCCCTCCCATATTCTTCAAGAATTGCAAAGTCAAGCCTCAAAATTCCCCAAGGGTTGCACAGTGTAAGAGCCTCATGAACAGTCGAAATTAGGGTTTTTATTCTGATCAAGAAAATGAAGTTTCCAAGGGTCCAATCAAGTCCCACATGCCTATAAATATGGTCAAGCATCCTCATATCAGGTTTCAAGACTTTCAGCACAAAATTGCACAGTCAAAAACCCTAATTGCACTACAGTCAACTGTAAGGGCAAAATGGTCATTTGGCAGTCAAAAGTTCAAATTTTTGGTCAACATATCATTTTGAGGCCACAAACATCATTTGATCAATGCTTGATCATGATTCTCAAAGCTTGGCTCAAAAATCACCAAGATGTAAAAGTTTCCTTATTTGGACAGTTGAAAAAGTCAACTGTAAATTGACCAGGGCATAACTTTCACATGGATTATCAGAAAAATTCCATCCAAAGCTCATTTTGAAGAGAAAGACATTTCCTACAACTCATCTTCATACTTCAAGTCCAAGAAATGCTCTCACAAGAAGTTATCTATTTCAACATTATAGGTCATTTTCAAAAGTCAACAAAAAGGGACTTTAAGTCAAAGGCCATAACTTGAGATTGGTAAATCAAAATGACATGGGACCAAAGACATTGGTTATAGGACTCAAATACCTTTCCAAAATGTCCAAAAACATGAGCAAAGCTTAAAAATTGAGCAAGTTATGCCTTGTGGAAGTTGGGAAATTTTTGGATATTTTGAAAATTCAACATTGATTCAAATGACCTAAAATTGCTAATGGGCCTATTTTTCTTCCACAATTCATCATCCAAGGCATGTGCACGACCACTTGGCCCAAAGAGAAGTTTTTCTTCATTTTTATTTATTTATTTGAATTTTTATTAATAATAATTCATTTAAATCAATTAAATACATGAAAAATACTTAACCTAAGGTCTTAAATCTTTTTATGCATATTATATATTCAAGATTTCGTGCCTAACCATATATGGAAAGAATCAATTGGATTGGTCATGATTTGGTAGCAAAAGCATGTGAAAAAAGATTTGAAAATCATGGTGAAAAAATCAAATATTGCATTCATTAATTCAAGGATTTTGATCAAATTTTTTGACCTAATTCATTCATACATAAGTATAGAACACAGGTCTAATGCCAAAAAAACCTAAAAACTGCGCAGAAACTCCATTGACAAAACTCAATTTTTTGGCAAAAATTCCAATTCTGAAAACCTAGTTCTAGGGTGATTCAAGGCAAGATTTTGATCTCATTAGCTTGCTAAGGCTTCATAGAAGGGATTTGCATCAGAAACTTCAAGCTTTCGTGCCCAGAAACGTGAGAACGATCTCACCTGTACCAAAAAAATTTCTCATTCGTGCATCTTAATTCATGCATCTTTTGTAACTTTTAATGCTTGGTTTATGTTCATTGTAAGATTCTGATGCTAACCGTATGGTTTAATTGTCTTTTTGTCACCCATATGCGATTTAACCATTGTTGAACATTAGGGTTTCCAGGACCTTGGATTAGGGTTTTTCAATTAAGGAAAAATTGGCCTTCAAGACTTAGACCATTGAATCAAGCATGGTTGGACGATTAGGAATCCACCCTCGCGCCTAATTTATGATGATCCCTGGGCTAGTCGCTATTTTTTAGAAACTAGCCTAAGGGAACACTTAAAAAACCGTGGCCAATGTTTTATATTTTCAGGAAAAAAATAAGCAATGGAGAAGATGATTAGGTGGCAAGGAGCAATTGGCTGGTTTAAACTTTCGCGCGGAAAACCAAGCATCAACGCGTTTTGTTTTTATTATATTTATTTGTTATATTAATTTACAGATAAACAAAGTGGAGCAGTGGTGAAGCGTTTGGTTGGTAATCATCAGGACCTGGGTTCGAGCCCCAGGTCCCCACCCTTTCATATTATTTTTATTTCAAATATTATCCTATGCAGTTTCAGCATCAAAGACCACCGTATGTCCATAAAATCCAGCCTTTCATGCATATGATGAGATCTATTCAAGGGCACAGATTTGGAGGGCATGATACACATGAGTCAGAGCTTGTGTACACTAGTGCAAAAGTCAAAGAGGCCAAAATTATTGGGCCTGAATCACTACAAAAAACCTCCCAATTTGGGGGCAGACCCCCCTGAGGTTTGCAATCTTTTTTTTAATTTTCATTCTTTTTATTTTTCAATTATTATTCTTTTATTAATTCTTGTAATTTAATTGTTTTTTTCATAAAACCACAAAACCATAAAAAATCAGAAAAGAGAAAAAATATAATAAATATTTTATTTTAGTATTTTTATAAATAAATTGCATTAATTAAATTTAGTTATTAAATTAGGTTTAATAGTAATGTTTTCATAATTAATTTAAAATTTGTAGAACTAGGGTTCATGATGATTTTTATTCCTTTTTATTTTTTTTTCTTTCATAATAATTAAAATATTAAATATTTATTTTTGTAATTAAATTGCATGTAAATTAATTAGGGTTAATTTTAGGTTAAAATTTAATCTTCTTTTTAATAAAATAAAAATCGCAGAATTAGGGTTAGCATGTTATTTCAATTAATTCTTTTTCATTAAAATTATAAAATACCAAAAAATACCAAAAAGCAATTTCTTTTCTTTCTTAATTAATTAATTTCATTATTTAATTTAATTTTGCAAAAAGGGTCCAACGCCCTCATTTTTTTAATTCTTACTTAATTCGCATATTTATTTTCTATTCCTTTAATATTTATGTATCTCTCCCAAAGCCGTGTAACTAATTGCTCGCACTTTATTTTCTTTACTTTCTTTATTTTTCTGTCAAATTGGGTTCAAGAAATTTTGGCGATGTGGACCCGCGCCTTTTGTAATAGTTTAGAATTTTTACTTCTCGCAAATATTTTAACTGTTAATTGATGCATGCAAGAATGAATGGACAAAAATAAAAACAAACGCTAGATCACCAATAACATGACAAAAGACAAAAATATCTGAAAACAACACACAAATCACACACCACCCCTAGGGTACGCCTCACTGTTGCCTTGCCTCGAAAGGTGATCGTCGAGTAGAGGACGTCTTAGTAAGTCCTCATGATCCGGGAACCTGGCATGAGGGTAGCTTCTAAGGTGTCTTCCTATTGCTCCGGTGATCACCATGTCCCGAACCTCGAATTGACCCGAACACCTCCAACGGTGGTACTACCTACCTCTCAATGGTGGGATGGCACTACTTTAAAGGACATTTACACAGACGAATTCCTTAGGGTAGGTAGACGACTCTAGATACTTGCTCTAATTCAAAACAAAACAAATCAAAAATACTTTTCACACCAACACATTTTCAAAAAGCTTTCGAAAGCATTTTTCAAACACTCTTGAGGACCGATACAAGAGTCGAACTGAAATTTTCAAAGAAACTTTTTAAAACCCACAGTTGAAAAGCAAACAAACATTTTTGAAAACACAAAGAGCAAGTACCTAAGAGCCCATGGATAACCATGGATAGAAAGGGTGCTAACACCTTCCCTTTCTATAATCTACCTCCCGAACCGAGAGCAATCTCTTTAAGGAATTTTTCTGTGCTTTTGTCCTTTCCATTTGGAGAAAATAAAAGACGGTGGCGACTCTTGCTTCCGCGACATTTCGCGAACCAGCGTTAAACAGTCAGTTCCAGATCCACCGATCACAGAACTGGCGACTCTGCTGGGGACTTAACTTAAAGTGAGGTGTACCTTAGGGTTAGTTCATAACTGTGTTTTCAATTGCTTTCTTTGCTTGCTTTAAATTGTGGGACTGTCTTGGGAGTTCTATAGATCCTAACCCGGATCTGGGGATACCTTCTTAGAAAGTAGTAACAAGGCTGTGAGGGAACTGTGCGGGGTATACCGACATGGTTGAAACAGTCTGCTACGTTGATGTGGCACTTTGGTGTGTACCGGTAACCCTTGAGTTCAATCAAGGAGAGTACGGGGCCTCCGCGTGGTGTCGTGAAGCATCAACAGACCTTAGGAACCTTAATTGAACTATCTTGGCCTCTTTAGGGTAGTGAGATAACTGACTTTGGTGCAGTCCGAGGTTGGTTGATACTCGATACTACACTCAATTGAGGGTTGCTTTCCTGGAATATTTCGGTCTCCAGTTCAGTGGCTAAATCGAAACGATGAACAATGAAAGCAATCCCGTGATATTGGGACCCTTAGAACCCGGTTACTTTGATAGGACAGGTTGAGCCCACCAACTTCAAGAGGGTGATACCCAGACCCCATGCTGGCCTTAAACCCTAAGGGCTTGTCTTGTGTGCCTTGTGTGCCTTACATGTTTGTCTTTGTAAATATCTGTGGTGTGTTTAATCATAGCATCATGATATCATCCAGCATCATATGCATTGACTAACCATTTCAGGGGTACGAATTTTCATCTTTGTTCTTGTTTTGTAGGACATGGAAACCGTTCGTAGAAAGACAATTCAAATCAGCCTTGTAAGGGTTCCCCCTCAGCTTAAGGAGCTTATATCCAGGATTCCCGAGAACTCTTCATTCAGTGAAAGACATGGAAGTCTCATCAGCTTGGTCAACACCAACATTGAGGAAGATATGATAAAGGTCCTATTCCAGTTCTTTGATCCTCTACATCACTGTTTCACCTTCTTGGACTATCAGTTGGTACCTACATTGGAGGAGTTCTCCCGGCTCCTGAAGATCCCTATCCTTGATCAGCTACCCTACAACGGCACGGAAAAGGAACCTAAGCTTGAAGAGATTGCTAAAGCCTTGCACCTACAGTCATCTGACCTCAAGGGACATTGGGAAGTTAGAAGTGGTATCAAAGGGTTCTTAGCCAGGTTTCTGTTTGAAAAGGCCCATGAATGTTGGAACTCCCTTGACTTGCAAGCTTTTGAAGAAGTGGTGGCCCTCCTTGTCTATGGTTTGGTGTTGTTCCCTAACCCAGATCAGCTTATAGATATCAGTGCTGTCCAGATCTTTATGTCCAGGAATCCTATACCTACGTTGCTGGGGGACATCCTTCACTCATGTTACACTCGAACCATGAGAAAAAGAGGTGTCCTTATGTGTTGCACTCCTCTCCTGGGAAGGTGGTTTATTTCGCACCTTCCACAATTAGTCTTGAAGAATGAGCGGGGTTTGAGATGGTCACAACGGTTGATGACTCTTACACATGCAGATATACATTGGTGCCCTAGGTCTAGAGAAGATGTCACTATCATTGATCGTTGCGGGGAGTACCCTAATGTTCCTTTACTTGGAATCAGAGGAGGTATTACTTACAACCCATGCCTGGCTTGGAGACAGTTTGGTTATTCTCGGAGGGATGGTCCTCATGACATGTTAATTCCTGATATAGTTTTTGACTTCGACAACGATACTCAAGGACTTCGCCAGAGATTTATCAGAGCCTGGAGGATGCCAAGTAAGATAGACAGTAAGACACTGGGGCACAGGAATTCCATCCCGTTGGAACCTTATCTCAAGTGGGTACGAGCCCGCTCCCAGAGGTTAGTGATGCCTTATCCCCATATGCTCCCTGTGATCAAAGAGCCAGTCTTGGAAGGAGAAGTGTCCTACACTATTCAGCACCCTGATATGCCCACATCCTGGGAAGAGATGCAGAAGAGCTGGATCCAGCTCAAGGAAGAACGGAATTCTCTTGAGACCAGTCTACATGCCAGTGAAAAGAAGGTCTTGGAGCTCACCCGCCTGTTGCATGAGGAGAGGAATCTCAACACTTACATAGCTCCGAAGAGGATGCGTAGTGTATTTTGGGATTGATTTACTTTTGTATTATTTTGCCCATGAGGCTTTGATGTACTAAACAGTTATTTCCTTAATGATAACGTGTGTTCCTTTTTGTCTACAACAAATTTGAACTTTCGAACCCTTGAATGCATTGCATAAACACATATCATTCATCATGTGCATAGCAGGTTTTTCCTCTTTTCAGGTTGCTTACAGTTCTTCGCTGTTTATTTCAGCATCATGAATCCTGACTCATCCTCAACTGAGACATCCATCAAAGCTCTTCAGGCGCAGAATGCGCAGTTTCAGGAATTAATCAAGGGTTTGGCTCAAGGCCAAGAAGAGCTGAAGGCTCTGCTCCTGAAGAAGGAGAAGAAGAAGAAAAGAAGAACTGTTCTGTTTAACTCGGGCCGAAGGTTTGGCAATGCTCTACAGCATGAAGAGGCTGGTTCTTCTGTTGGCAAGAGTACTCCTCAGACAGAAAAGGGTCCTAGTCCGGTAGTCTCCGACAACGAGACTGATTTTGATGAAGAGCAGTACCCTCCTGCAGAAGACCGTTACAAGCAGCTGGAGGATAGGCTGAATGCTATGGAAATACAACAGGTACCTGGGCTGGATTTTGGAGATCTAGGTTTGTCTACTGGTGTGATCATCCCTCGGAAGTTCAAAGCACCATCTTTCACTAAATATGACGGGGCGTCTTGTCCCAAGCTACATCTCAGGTCCTATGTTCGGAAAATCCAACCGTACTCAGCGGATAAGAATTTGTGGATCCACTTCTTCCAGGAGAGTCTTTCAGGGACTCATCTCGAATGGTTCTATCAGCTGGATGGGACCAAGGTTCGTAACTGGGAGGAGTTGGCTACTGCTTTCTATAAGCAGTATCAATATAATGTCGACCTTGCCCCTACGCGTACCCAACTCCAGGGTATGTCGTTAGGTTCAAGTGAAGGTTTTAAGGAGTACGCTCAGAAGTGGAGAGACCTGGCTGGCAGGGTGCAGCCTCCGTTGACTGATCGGGAGTTGGTAGACATGTTCTTGGGGACCCTATCTGGGCCATTTTTCAACCATCTTATTGGGAATTCGTCTGTAGGGTTCACTGATCTGATTCTGACTGGAGAGAGAATTGAGGCTGGGTTAAAGTCTGGTAAGATTCCGAAGGGTGCATCGTCTAGTTCTGAGAAGAAACCCTTCAAGAAGGAGGCTAGTGCTGTATATGGTTCCAAGAGATCAGAAAGATATGAGCGCCGCCAATCTGTCAGTGCGGTAATGATTGCTAAGCCTGCTGCCGCTCCTCGGCCGACCAATCCTCAAAGGGCTGAAAGACCCCGGAGAGAGTTCACCCGTTTGAGCATGAATTTATCGCAGATCCTGCCACAGTTGCTATCCACCAATTTAGTGACTGTCAGAGAGGCGCCGAAGTTTCCAAATACTACATCTCCTAAGTACAACCCGAATGCTCGTTGTGCTTATCATTCTGATAGCCCGGGGCATTCCACTGATGATTGTTGGGCATTAAGAAGCAAGCTGCAGGACCTTATTGACGCCAAGGAGGTACAGTTTGAGGCATCTGAGAAGCCTAATGTAGTGACAGCTCCCCTGCCTGCTCATGGAGTGAATGCTATTGGGGACGAAGAGGAAGTGGACGAAGCCGAGTTTGATAGCTGGATTTACCCGGCAACTGACGGTGGACTTAGCAATTGGAGTGCGAAGGACAGCCTATCTGTTTCTCTTGTTACTAAGTAATGAATTCCTATGTTTTTGGTATTTGTAATAAACAATAAATAAACTCTATGGCCCGGTGTCTTACCCGAGGCACCGTGGTTTCATTTGTGAGGGCATATAAATTGTCATTTCATATATCATGAATGAAAATCTTGGACGTTTTCTCGCATTGCAAATCTTATGCTCCTTTTCTGTCTTTCTTTCTTTTACATATATTTCAAAAACAGCTGTATTTACACACACACTCACTCATACAGGTTTCAATCCACCCTGGATCTCACTGATAACGACTCTGCTACTGCCAATTATGACTTCGAAAATCCGATCAACTTAGCCGAAGACGAAGGTGAAGATGATTGCGAATTGCCTGGCGAGCTTGCAAGACTGTTGCTTCAGGAAGAGAGGGCAATTCAACCACACGAAGAGCCAGTGGAAACAATAAACTTGGGTACTGAAGAAGACAGGAAAGAGGTAAAGATTGGTGCTAACCTAGAGCTCAGCGTGAAGCAACGGTTGACTCAGATGCTGCATGATTATATGGAGATCTTTGCCTGGTCCTACGAAGACATGCCCGGGTTGGATACCGATATTGTGGTCCATCACTTACCTACTAAAGAAGACTGCCCTCCAGTTAAGCAAAAGGTCCGTCGGATGCGTCCAGAGATGTCTGAGAAGATCAAAGCCGAGGTTATGAAGCAGTTTGATGCCGGATTTCTTGCAGTGACTTCTTACCCTCAGTGGGTTGCTAATGTGGTGCCGGTACCTAAGAAGGACGGTAAGGTCAGAATGTGTGTCGACTACAGGGATCTGAACAGGGCCAGCCCCAAAGATGACTTCCCTTTACCTCACATTGATGTCCTTGTTGACAATACAGCTCAGCACAAGGTGTTCTCTTTCATGGATGGCTTTTCAGGTTACAATCAGATCAAGATGGCACCCGAAGACATGGAGAAGGCTACCTTTGTTACTCAGTGGGGCACCTTCTGTTACAAGGTCATGCCTTTTGGACTAAAGAACGCTGGGGCAACCTACCAGCGTGCCATGATTTCTTTATTTCATGATATGATCCATCATGAGATAGAAGTGTATGTTGACGACATGATCGTAAGGTCCCAAACTGAGGAAGCGCACCTAGATCATCTGCAGAAATTATTTGACCGGTTGAAACTATACAAGCTGAGGTTGAACCCGAACAAGTGCACCTTCGGGGTAAGATCTGGAAAGTTGCTAGGCTTCGTTGTAAGTGACAAGGGTATTCAAGTGGACCCTGCTAAGGTTAAAGCTATTCAAGAGATGCCAGTTCCTAGGACAGAAAAAGAGGTCAGAGGCTTTTTAGGACGCCTGAATTACATTGCTCGCTTCATCTCGCATCTGACTGCTACCTGTGAGCCAATCTTCAAGCTGCTGAAGAAAGATCAGGTAGTACGTTGGAATGATGAATGTCAGGCTGCTTTTGACAGAATCAAGGAGTATCTCCAAGAACCACCTATCCTTATGCCACCGGTTGAAGGGAGACCTCTGATACTATATCTGACAGTGCTCGAAAACTCAATGGGGTGTGTGCTGGGGCAGCATGACGAGTCTGGCCGAAAAGAGCACGCCATTTATTACCTTAGCAAAAAGTTTACCGACTGTGAGACCCGATATTCACTGCTCGAGAAAACTTGCTGCGCTTTGGTATGGGCTGCTCGCCGGCTGAGATAGTATATGCTGACTCACACTACCTTGTTGATCTCAAAGATGGATCCTATAAAGTACATATTCGAAAAGCCTGCTCTGTCTGGGAGAATTGCGAGATGGCAGATGATCTTGACGGAATACGACATTTAGTATACAACCCAGAAAGCCATCAAGGGAAGTGTATTGGCAGACCACTTGGCACATCAGGCCGTAAACGACTATCAGTCAATGAACTTCGAGTTTCCGGACGAAAGCATCATGATAGTGACTGATTGTGAAGTACCTGGACCGGATGAAGGACCTGAGGAATGATCCCGATGGTCTATTCACTTTGACGGAGCCTCCAACGCTTTGGGAAACGGTATCGGCGCCATAATCATATCACCTCAAGGCACTCATACCCCGCTCACTGCCCGACTATGTTTCAACTGTACCAACAACATGGCGGAGTATGAGGCGTGCATCATGGGTCTTCAAGCTGCGATTGACCTAAGGATCAAGTTTCTAAGTGTCTTCGGAGATTCCGCTCTCGTGATCAATCAAATCAAAGGAGAGTGGGATACGAAACATCCAAACCTGATTCCTTACAGAGAATGTGTGTTGACCCTGGTCCCCCACTTCACGAAGATAACCTTTGAGCACTTTCCAAGAGAAGAGAATCAGCTGGCGGACGCGTTAGCTACAATGTCTTCTATGTTCAAGGTCAAATGGGATAATGAGGCTCCCTGGATCATCATCTGGAAACTGGACGAACCGGCATACTGTTGCGATCTCGAGACTGAATTGGTGACTAAGAAGCCTTGGTACCATGAGGTGAAAAAATATCTGGAAGCTCAGGAGTATCCTGAAGGTGCCTCTGTCAATGATAAGAAGTTTCTGAGAAGGTTCACGGCCAAGTTCTTCCTTAGCAACGACATCCTGTATAAGCGAAACCATGATTCAACCTTACTGCGTTGTGTGGATAAGACTGAAGCAGAAAGGATCATGGAGGAGCTACATGAAGGGACCTTTGGTACACACTCCAGTGGACATACAATGGCAAAGAAAATCCTACGGGCATGATACTACTGGTCCACAATGGAAGCTGACTGCTACCAACATTCCAGGACGTGCCATAAGTGCCAGATTTATGCAGACAAGGTGCATGTTCCTCCAGTTCCCCTGAATGTCCTGACTGCGCCTTGGCCGTTTGCAATGTGGGGCATAGACATGATCGGCGAGATTAAACCTACGGCATCCAATGGGCATCGCTTCATCCTAGTGGCGATTGATTACTTTACGAAGTGGGTCGAAGCAACATCCTATGCTACGGTAACCAAGACTGTTGTGGCACGGTTCATTCGGCATAATCTGATCTGTCGGTACGGCGTCCCAGAGAGAATCATTACAGACAACGGTACCAATCTGAATAACAAGATGATCACTGAGCTCTGCGAGCAGTTCAAAATAAACCCCCGCAATTCTTCTCCTTACAGACCGAAGATGAATGGGGCTGTAGAAGCAGCAAATAAGAACATCAAGAAAATCGTGCAGAAGATGACAGTGACCTATAAAGATTGGCACGAGATGTTACCGTTCGCTCTACATGGGTACCGTACCTCAGCTAGGACGTCAACCGGGGCAACTCCTTTCTCTCTGGTTTATGGTATGGAGGCAGTCTTACTGATCGAGGTGCAAATACCTTCTCTCCGGATAATGAAGGATGCAAATCTGAACAAGGATGATTGGATCCAGACACGACTGGATCAGCTCAATCTTATTGATGAGAAGAGGCTTGCTGCTATCTGTCATGGTCATACGTATCAGAAACGGATGATCAGGGCATTTAACAAAAAGGTCAGACCACAGGAATATCAAGTTGGGGATCTGGTAATCAAGCGAATCATCCTTCCTCAGAGTGATCCAAGGGGCAAATGGACTCCTACATACGAAGGGCCATTTGTGGTTAAACATGTGTTCTCAGGAGGAGCCATGATTCTAACCAATATGGATGGTGACGACCTTCCTCACCCCGCCAATGCAGACATAGTAAAAAGATACTACGCATGAAAAAAGACCCGCTAGGCTGACATGCCTAGGCAAAAATTAGGGCTTCCCGGCGAACCAAAAGGGTTCGGGCAAAATAAAGGGATGAAATGAAAAAAAATATGTACACCCGGCAAGTCGAAAACCTGAAAAGGCGGCTTGGGCAAAAATGGGTATCCCGGTGGACTGAAAACCCGAAAGGGCGGTCCAGGCAAAAATTAGGGATAAAAGCGTAATACTATGTCTCATTGGATCATTTTGCATCCAGAATCCGGTATCTACATCAAGTTCAGACGGCATCGATCAGTCAGCTTCATCTTCAACCAAGGTCATCGAGTGATGAGACGCTCGGAGATATAAAGGCAATAGCAGAGTTGAAACCCAGTGGGATCATTCATTTCACACAGCTGTTTTATTTTCTTTTGTACAAAGTTTGTATAAATTCGTTTGCTCGGCGGCGTTCTCTTACTAGGACGTCAGCCTCTTGTACACAACGCCTATTTTCAGGCCATTCAAAAATCAATACAAATATACTTTTCAGTAAAAAGTGCCAATTGTTTTTCTTTTTCTGTTTTGTTTTGCGAAGAACGTCTAAGGTTCAATTTGTGATATATGCATTGACAATAATTTGCTAACTCGTGAATATTTGCATACGAAACAAAGAATTAATTACAGGTAACATTAGAAACAGGGGCAATAAAGAGTTGTCTAGGCAATCTAATTGTTTTGTACTCCAAGGTACTAAGGTAGGTTCAGCTAAAGTTATAGTCAGTCTTAAGGAAGTTGAGTATCTTCCAGCAGATCTCAACATTCCCCAGCAGCATATATACATATATTCTTAACAAGCATCCCCGGCAATCTTGGTCTAAAGATTGTTCCCCGGCGGCATATCAAACATTCAAAGGAATCACTTCCCCCGCATAGTAAAACTTCCCCAGGAGAGTCCAATCCAGTTCCCCAGGAAAGTTGGAATTTATCTCCCCAAGCAGTAAGCTTATCCCCAGTAGATTCTGGAAGCTTATCCTCGCAGAGCACGAACGCGTCGTCCGGCTTTATTTAAAGAGTTATTTCCTTAGAAGGATATAACTGGGTTATCCTCAGCCAAAAGCCACAAAAAGATCATCGTCGGCGAAGTCTTCTTATCCCCAGCGAAGTCTATTAACACTTCCAACACAACAAGGGTATCCCCAGCAAATTATTATCAACATTCCAGCAAAGTATCTCTCTCCCCACCGAGTATTGCTCCCCAGCAAGATCGCTAGGGTACTTTTCTCCCCGCAGAGTAATCATTCGCCAAGTTTATTCCCTAACGGAGTCATCTTATCCTACCGGTATTCTTGCAATTATCATCCCCAGCGGAAGTAAAAGCTTATTCTTCAACATCAGCCCAGGAGTGACTTCCCGGCACCCGTCAAGGATTTAATTTCCTAGACGAAAAGCATACATTCCTAAACATCACATACATCATTATAGCATGCATATACGCATCATATCTTACAAATCTCATTTATGTTGAGAACATCATTGCTTGATCCATATCATGCATTGCATATGACTGACCTTTACCTTTCAGGAAAGATTCAGTTAAATTCTCAATATTATTTCAAGACCTTGTACGGTTCAGTTAATCGACTCCAAATATTTCTTATCCAGTCCAAGGCCTTCTCTAGTCCAGCTAAATCGACCCCAAACAGATTTTTCTGATGAAGACTCAGTAGAAGTTATCACAGTTTTTTCTCAAACGTCCGCTTTTGAGATTATAATTTCCTATGGTTCTCTCCCTAATGTTGCGGAGATGATAATTCCATTTCAGGTTTTTCTCAAACGTCCGCTTTTGAGATTATAATTTCCTATGGTTCTCTCCCCAATGCTGCGGAGACGATAATTCCATTCCAGGTTTTTCTCAAACGTCCGCTTTTGAGATTATAATTTCCTATGGTTCTCTCCCCAATGCTGCGGAGACGATAATTCCATTCCAAGTTTTTCTCAAACGTCCGCTTTTGAGATTATAATTTCCTATGGTTCTCTCCCCAATGCTGCGGAGACGATAATTCCATTCCAGGTTTTTCTCAAACGTCCGCTTTTGAGATTATAATTTCCTATGGTTCTCTCCCCAATGTTGTGGAGACGATAATTCCATTCCAGGTTTTTCTCAAACATCCGCTTCTGAGATTATAATTTCCTATGGTTCTCTCCCCAATGTTGCGGAGATGATAATTCCATTCCAGGTTTTTCTCAAACGTCCGCTTTTGAGATCATAATTGCCTATGGTTCTCTCCCCGATCCTGCGGAGATGGTAATTCCCACCAAGATTTTCTCAAATTGCTGTTGAGGTTAAAGTCACCCAAGGTTCTCTCACCGTTCCTGTTGAGGTAGTAACCATCCCTGGTTCATTCATCATCTTTTGAAGCTCCAGATCCAGCTCCTGTAACCAGTCAGGACATATCTATGCCAAGCATCTGAAGACCAGCTCCTGCAACGTGTCAGGTACTCATTTTTCTTTTGCAGGTACGCAAGTTCTCGCTAAGGAATCTCTTAGGCGATCGACATCCATATGGCATCTATGAGCCCGTCCACCTTCCATCATCTCTTAGCATGGAATCTATAAGCCCATCATCCTATTCGTCAATCTCTAAGTGGCATCTATAAGCCCATTTCCACCATCATTGCTACTATGTGAGTGCAAATTTCTGGGCACTCTAGTGTTCAATCATCTTCTACCCTCGGATTACGAAAGGCACGTCAGCCAATCTGCATCCTCAGGTTTAAGACGATTGAACAGGGGCAACTGTTGTACCCCAAAATTTGCCCTCCCATATTCTTCAAGAATTGCAAAGTCAAGCCTCAAAATTCCCCAAGGGTTGCACAGTGTAAGAGCCTCACGAACAGTCGAAATTAGGGTTTTTATTCTGATCAAGAAAATGAAGTTTCCAAGGGTCCAATCAAGTCCCACATGCCTATAAATATGGTCAAGCATCCTCATATCAGGTTTCAAGACTTTCAGCACAAAATTGCACAGTCAAAAACCCTAATTGCACTACAGTCAACTGTAAGGGCAAAATGGTCATTTGGCAGTCAAAAGTTCAAATTTTTGGTCAACATATCATTTTGAGGCCACAAACATCATTTGATCAATGCTTGATCATGATTCTCAAAGCTTGGCTCAAAAATCACCAAGATGCAAAAGTTTCCTTATTTGGACAGCTGAAAAAGTCAACTGTAAATTGACCAGGGCATAACTTTCACATGGATTATCAGAAAAATTCCATCCAAAGCTCATTTTGAAGAGAAATACATTTCCTACAACTCATATTCATACTTCAAGTCCAAGAAATGCTCTCACAAGAAGTTATCTATTTCAACATTATAGGTCATTTTCAAAAGTCAACAAAAAGGGACTTTAAGTCAAAGGCCATAACTTGAGATTGGTAACTCAAAATGACATGGGACCAAAGACATTGGTTAGAGGACTCAAAGACCTTTCCAAAATGTCCAAAAACATGAGCAAAGCTTAAAAATTGAGCAAGTTATGCCTTGTGGAAGTTGGGAAATTTTTGGATATTTTGAAAATTCAACATTGATTCAAATGACCTAAAATTGCTAATGGGCCTATTTTTCTTCCACAATTCATCATCCAAGGCATGTGCACGACCACTTGGCCCAAAGAGAAGTTTTTCTTCATTTTTATTTATTTATTTGAATTTTTATTAATAATAATTCATTTAAATCAATTAAATACATGAAAAATACTTAACCTAAGGTCTTAAATCTTTTTATGCATATTATATATTCAAGATTTCGTGCCTAACCATATATGGAAAGAATCAATTGGATTGGTCATGATTTGGTAGCAAAAGCATGTGAAAAAAGATTTGAAAATCATGGTGAAAAAATCAAATATTGCATTCATTAATTCAAGGATTTTGATCAAATTTTTTGACCTAATTCACTCATACATAAGTATAGAACACAGGCCTAATGCCAAAAAAACCTAAAAACTGCGCAGAAACTCCATTGACAAAACTCAATTTTTTGGCAAAAATTCCAATTCTGAAAACCTAGTTCTAGGGCGATTCAAGGCAAGATTTTGATCTCATTAGCTTGCTAAGGCTTCATAGAAGGGATTTGCATCAGAAACTTCAAGCTTTCGTGCCCAGAAACGTGAGAACGATCTCACCTGTACCAAAAAAATTTCTCATTCGTGCATCTTAATTCATGCATCTTTTGTAACTTTTAATGCTTGGTTTATGTTCATTGTAAGATTCTGATGCTAACCGTATGGTTTAATTGTATTTTTGTCACCCATATGCGATTTAACCATTGTTGAACATTAGGGTTTCCAGGACCTTGGATTAGGGTTTTTCAATTAAGGAAAAATTGGCCTTCAAGACTTAGACCATTGAATCAAGCATGGTTGAACGATCAGGAATCCACCCTCGCGCCTAATTTATGATGATCCCTGGGCTAGTCGCTATTTTTCAGAAACTAGCCTAAGGGAACACTTAAAAAACCGTGGCCAATGTTTTATATTTTCAGGAAAAAAATAAGCAATGGAGAAGATGATTAGGTGGCAAGGAGCAATTGGCTGGTTTAAACTTTCGCGCGGAAAACCAATCATCAACGCGTTTTGTTTTTATTATATTTATTTGTTATATTAATTTACAGATAAACAAAGTGGAGCAGTGGTGAAGCGTTTGGTTGGTAATCATCAGGACCTGGGTTCGAGCCCCAGGTCCCCACCCTTTCATATTATTTTTATTTCAAATATTATCCTATGCAGTTTCAGCATCAAAGACCACCGTATGTCCATAAAATCCAGCCTTTCATGCATATGATGAGATCTATTCAAGGGCACAGATTTGGAGGGCATGATACACATGAGTCAGAGCTTGTGTACACTAGCGCAAAAGTCAAAGAGGCCAAAATTATTGGGCCTGAATCACTACAAAAAACCTCCCAATTTGGGGGCAGACCCCCCTGAGGTTTGCAATCTTTTTTTTAATTTTCATTCTTTTTATTTTTCAATTATTATTCTTTTATTAATTCTTGTAATTTAATTGTTTTTTTCATAAAACCACAAAACCATAAAAAATCAGAAAAGAGAAAAAATATAATAAATATTTTATTTTAGTATTTTTATAAATAAATTGCATTAATTAAATTTAGTTATTAAATTAGGTTTAATAGTAATGTTTTCATAATTAATTTAAAATTTGTAGAACTAGGGTTCATGATAATTTTTATTCCTTTTTATTTTTTTTTCTTTCATAATAATTAAAATATTAAATATTTATTTTTGTAATTAAATTGCATGTAAATTAATTAGGGTTAATTTTAGGTTAAAATTTAATCTTCTTTTTAATAAAATAAAAATCGCAGAATTAGGGTTAGCATGTTATTTCAATTAATTCTTTTTCATTAAAATTATAAAATACCAAAAAATACCAAAAAGCAATTTCTTTTCTTTCTTAATTAATTAATTTCATTATTTAATTTAATTTTGCAAAAAGGGTCCAACGCCCTCGTTTTTTTAATTCTTACTTAATTCGCATATTTATTTTCTATTCCTTTAATATTTATGTATCTCTCCCAAAGCCGTGTAACTAATTGCCCGCACTTTATTTTCTTTACTTTCTTTATTTTTCTGTCAAATTGGGTTCAAGAAATTTTGGCGATGTGGACCCGCGCCTTTTGTAATAGTTTAGAATTTTTACTTCTCGCAAATATTTTAACTGTTAATTGATGCATGCAAGAATGAATGGACAAAAATAAAAACAAACGCTAGATCACCAATAACATGACAAAAGACAAAAATATCTGAAAACAACACACAAATCACACACCACCCCTAGGGTACGCCTCACTGTTGCCTTGCCTCGAAAGGTGATCGTCGAGTAGAGGACGTCTTAGTAAGTCCTCATGATCCGGGAACCTGGCATGAGGGTAGCTTCTAAGGTGTCTTCCTATTGCTCCGGTGATCACCATGTCCCGAACCTCGAATTGACCCGAACACCTCCAACGGTGGTGCTACCTACCTCTCAATGGTGGGATGGCACTACTTTAAAGTACATTTACACAGACGAATTCCTTAGGGTAGGTAGACGACTCTAGATACTTGCTCTAATTCAAAACAAAACAAATCAAAAATACTTTTCACACCAACACATTTTCAAAAAGCTTTCGAAAGCATTTTTCAAACACTCTTGAGGACCGATACAAGAGTCGAACTGAAATTTTCAAAGAAACTTTTTAAAACCCACAGTTGAAAAGCAAACAAACATTTTTGAAAACACAAAGAGCAAGTACCTAAGAGCCCATGGATAACCATGGATAGAAAGGGTGCTAACACCTTCCCTTTCTATAATCTACCTCCCGAACCGAGAGCAATCTCTTTAAGGAATTTTTCTGTGCTTTTGTCCTTTCCATTTGGAGAAAATAAAAGACGGTGGCGACTCTTGCTTCCGCGACATTTCGCGAACCAGCGTTAAACAGTCAGTTCCAGATCCACCGATCACACTAGGGGTGGTGTGTGATTTTGTGTGTCGTTTTCAGATATTTTTGTCTTTTGTCATGTCAGGGGTGATCTACGCGTTTGTTTTTATTTTAGTCATTCATTCTTGCATGCATTTATTTAACAGTTAAAAAAGCGAGAAATAAAAGTTCTAAACTATTACAAAGGCGCGGGTCCACATCGCCAAAATTTAATCCAGGACCCGATTTGACAGAAAGTAAAGAATTAAAGTAAAGTACGAGAAATTAAGTTTACACGGCTTTGGGAGAATTACATAAATATTAAAAGAAAAAGAAATAAATACGCGAATTGAATTAATACTGGAAACGAGGGCGTTGGACCCTTTAATGAAATTAAATTATTATTTACAAATTAATTAAAATTAAAATAAAAGGAGAAATTATTTTTGAGGTTTTCGTATTTATGGTTTTTTAATGAGAATTAAATGAAATTAAAAGATTAACCCTAATTCTAATTGTTTTTAAGTTTATTAAGAAAACATATTAAAATTTAAACCTAAAATTAAATTAATTATTTACATGCAATTTGATTTATAAAAATAAATAATATTTAATTATTAGTGAAAAGAAAAGGAAAAGGATAAAAATTAATTAAAACCCTAATTCTACCAATTTTAAGTTTATTAAGAAAAATATTGGAATTAAACCTAATTTAATAGCTAAAATTAATGAATAATATTTATCTACAAAAAATATATTAATCAAATAAAATACTTATTTTTTTGTCTTTTTCTGATTTTATATTGTTTTTTATGTTTTTTATGAGAATATTAAATTAAAGGAATTAAATAAAGAGAGAAATAATTGAATCAAAATAAAAAAAATAATGAAAAGAATATTGCAAACCTAGGGGGGTCTGTCCCCAAATGGAGGGTGAAGTCCAGTAATCAGGCCCATTAAGCCTTTGGCCTGTTTGACTTTTGCGCTGGCATGCATGTATGTTGACTGAGGCACATCCTAGTCTTTGAATCATGGCCTTTGATTGAGTGCAGTGGGACATGTGGCGCATTGGATTGAGGAGTGTATGATAGGCGCCTGGGATGGAAGCTACACAAGAACATGTTTAATAGAAAAATATAAGGAAAGGGAGGGGGACCTGGGATCGAACCCAGGTCCTGATGATTACCAATACTTTGCCTTGCCATCCGTGCTGTTTCGTTTCTTTGTATATTATATAAACAATAAACATAATAAAGTAAAACAACGCTAGTGCTTTTTTTCGCGCGAGAATTTGAATGAACCAACCAATGCCCTACACATCATCATCTTCCTCCTTGTTTTGTTTATTTCCTGAAAATAAAAGATGGTTAGCGGAGGTTTTGAACCCCCTCAAAACATGCTTGTTTCCAAAATAACGATTAGGCCATATGGCCATATAAATTAGGCGCGAGGGTTCTATTGTTTTCGTCCAAGCACGCTGAGTTTGGTCATGGCATTGAGGTGTTCCAATTTTACCATATTAAGAAACGCCCAAATTGAAAGCTTGGTAACCCTAACCTGTATCAATGGTGAAATCTCCAATAGTGCACAAAAACACAATTAAATTATCTGGTTAGCTTCAGAAAGGTCTAATTAGCACAAATCCATAAATAAAATGCAATGAATATGCCTAAGAATCAAAACACAAATATGCATATTACATGAGGAATTCTGAGTTCTGTATACCGATTCAAGGTGCTATGCGCGTGGAAAACTATTCAGTTACGTTGCTTGATGTCTCAGGAAGGTGATGAGATAATTATTTTGGCTTGAAACCTCTTGGAACCCTGTTTTTAGTTTTGAAAATTTTAGGCAAAAGTGCAAGTTTTGCTATGGAGGTATGGCGCAGATCGGAGGTTCTGAGGAGTAGGGTTAGCATATGTATATATGTGTGAGTGATTAGGGTTGAAGAAATCAAACAAAAAACCTTTGCATTCATGATTTTCAAGATTTGATTCTTAAGGATCTTTTCAAATATTTCTTCATGAAGAACCATCACAATTTGCACCAATTCTTTCCACTTTTGATAGGCACGAAATCTTTACTGAATCATGAGTCATTGTCTTGCACAAAAAGATTTAAAACATTAGGTTTAATATTTTTTACCTATTTATTTTAATTAAATGAATTATTAATGATTAAAAATCCAAATAAATAAATAAAAATGATAAAAAAAACTTCCCTTTGGGCCAAATGGTCGTGCACATGCCTTGGATGATGAATTGTGGAAGAAAAAGAGGCCCATTAGCAATTTTAAGACCTTTGAAGCAATGTTGACTTTTCAAAATATCCAAAAATTTCCCAACTTCCACAAGGCATAACTTGCTCAATTTTTAAGCTTTGCTCATGTTCTTGGACATTTTGGAAAGGTCTTTGAGTCCTCTAACCAATTCCTTTGGTCCCATGTCATTTTGATTTACCAATCTCAAGTTATGGCCTTTGACTTAAAGTCCCTTTTTGTTGACTTTTGAAAATGACCTATAATGTTGAAATTGATAACTTTTTGTGAGAGCATTTCTTGGACTTGAAGTGTGAAGAGGAGTTGTAGGAAATGTCTTTCTCTTCAAAATGAGCTTTGGATGGAATTTTTCTGATAATCCATGTGAAAGTTATGCCCTGGTCAAGTTACAGTTGACTTTTTCAACTGTCCAAATATGGAAACTTTGGCATCTTGATGATTTTTGAGCCAAGCTTTGAGAATCATGATCAAGCATTGATAAAATGATTTTTGTGGCTTCAAAATGAGATGTTGCCCAAAAATTTGGACTTTTGACTGTCAAATGACCATTTTGCCCCTACAGTTGACTGTAATGCAATTAGGGTTTTTGACTGTGCAATTTTGAGCTGTAAGTCTTGAAACTTGGTATGAGGATGCTTGATCATGTTTATAGGCATATGGTACTTGATTGGATTCTTGGAAACTTCATTTTCTTTGTCAGAACCAAAACCCTAATTTTGACTGTTAGGAGGCCCTTGAACTGTGCAACCCTTGAGGAATTTTGAAGCTTTGACTTGGCAAATTTTGAAGAATATGGGAGGGCAAATTTTGGGGTACAACACTTGGTATGGATAAACTTGTGAGTCCAACATGAAGCATGAAAGTCATCTTGGGCATTTTAGGTCAAAACATCTTTGTGCAAACTCAAACCCTAATTTGGGTCAACAGTGCAAGGAGGAGTCTTGAGCAGAGCAAACCCTAACTTGATCTTGAGCTTCAAGGGTCTTGTGGTGAGAAAATATTGATGAAATGGGAGGGCAAATTTTGGGGTACAACAGACGAGCTCCTAAATCTCGACAAAGATATTTTCTCAGTTGAATTACGGACAAGTTCCTAAATCTCAGCAAAGCAGTTGAATTACGGATAAGTTCCTAAATCTCAGCAAAGTAGTTGAATTACGGATGAGTTCTTAAATCTCAACAAAGCAGTTGAATTACGGACGAGTTCCTAAATCTCGACACCTCAGTTCAATTACAGACGAGTTCCTAAATCTCGACACCTCAGTTGAATTACGAACGAGTTCCTAAATCTCGACACCTCAGCTGAATTACGGAAGAGTTCCTAAATCTCGACACCTCAGTTGAATTACGGACAAGTTCCTAAATCTCGACACCTCAGTTGAATTACAGACAAGTTCCTAAATCTCAGCAAATATGTTTCCACAGTTGAATTACGGGAAAGTTCCTAAATCTCGACGAAGATGTTTCCTCGGTTGAATTATGGGCGAGTTCCTAAATCTCAGCGAGATGTTCCCTCAGTTGAATTACAGACGAGTTCCTAAATCTCAGCAAAAAAAATGTTTCCTCCGTTGAGTACGGACGATCGAAGTTCCTAAATATCAGCAGAGATATTTCCTCAGTTGAGTATGGACGATCGAAGCTCCTAAATATCAACAGAGACGACTCACCAGCAGAATAACGGGCACCGAAGCTCCTAAATTTCTACTTCTCTCAACAGAGATCAGACTTCCCCAACGGAATCTTCCACAACAACAGGTATACAAGCTCTCGCTAAGGAATCTCTTATGCGATCGACACTCCTTCGGATGGCATCTTTAAGCCCATTTCCTGTCAGCGATCTCTAAATGGCATCTGTAAGCCCATTCCCAACATCACAAGACAATTACCACCTCATGCGAGTGCAAATTTCTGGGCACTCTAGTGTTCAATTATCTTCCACCTTTGGATCACGAAAGGCACAAAAGCCAATCTACATCCTCAGGTTTAAGAAGATTGAACAGGGGCAGATGTTGTACCCCAAAATTTTCCCTCCCATATTTCTCAAAACATTTCAAGAAAGATCTCCAAGTTGCTCAAGGTAGTCCAAGGGTTGGCCAGACAAGCTCTCTCCTAAGGCAGTCTACCCCAAATTAGGGTTTCATGTTGCATCAAGATCCTTGAGTCCAAGTGACCCCAAGTGCTCACCAATGTCCTAATGTGTTCTCAAGATCATCCATGTCAAGTTTCAAGCCTTGCATAGGAATTTTGCTCAGTCAATTGCTCAAAGGTCCAAAAATCGATTGTGCTAGGGCAAAAGTCAACTGTGACCCACATACAGTCAAATTTCAAGATTTTTGGTCAACATCCTAATTTTTAAGTATATTTCATCATTTTATCAAGGGTTTATCCTTATTCATCAAGGATTGCTCACAATTCATCAAGATTCAAAAGTTGCTAAATTAGGGTTTTGCAGGAAAAGACAACTCAACTTTGACTATGCATAACGTTCTCATACTTTATGAGAAATGACCCATCAAAAGCTCATTTTGAATAGGATGAAATTCCCTACAATCCATATTCATCTCCCAAACTCAAAATATGCACTCACAAGAAGTTATGAATTTGGACATTATAGGTCATTTTGAAAAGTCAACAAAAACACCTTTTTTGTCAAAGCTTCATACTTGAGCATGGAATATAAAAATGATATGAGACCAAAAGGGTGGATTAAAGGACATCTCAAGCTTTCTAAAAAGTCCAAGAACACCTCCAAATATTCAAAATTGAGGAAGTTATGCATTGTTGAAGTTGACCCTTTTTGCAAAATTGCCAAAAGTTAACTATCCCCAAAACTTCAAATTTTGCCAAATGGGCCCATTCTTTTTCACTTTTTTTGAGTTGTCATTATAGCCCACGTGCTCTATCCTTTGCCACTTGTCCATATTTTATTTTTATAATTTATTTTGGTTTTTATTTGTATTAATTCAAATTAAATCAAATTAAATCAAATTAAATCAAATAAAATCCAAAATATTGATAACAAAGAATCTTGTGATTATTTTAGGCTCTAATTACAGCTAGCAAGGAATTCCAATTCGTGTAAAGGTTTGTGTGCACAAAAAGATTCAAAATAAACCAATTTTGGAAAGATCTTCAAAGCAAATCAAATCAATATCAAAGTCATTGATGGAGAGGGATTTGGACTGAATAAACAACCCTAATGCATTGTGCAATAAATAAGGAGGCGAGGCATATCAAAAACAAGGTTGGGGATCAGGCATAGAGCAAGGAAATTTTTTTCAAAAACAAGCAAAAAGTGTGAGATTGAAACAGAGGTTAGAGGCATCCTAAGGCCTGTTACTTGTCTCAATCGCTTCCTGGCAATCTCCACAACCTAAAGCAATCGAGACCAATCGCTTTCAAGCCCTCAAGCGCGATGTAAGGCCGTCACAGTATCACCCTTTTCTTGAATTCGATTAGCTTTATTCTTGCATCCATTGTGTAAAATAATGGCATATTCTTGATCACCATATCATTTGCAAGCTTTTGCCAATAGCCAATTTCATTTATATGACTTATATCGTGAATCACCATTGTTAGGTTTTCTTGGAGTTTTTTAGGGTTTTTGTTTTTAGGAATAATTGGCCCTAGTAATGGATATGGTTATGATCAGAAGAAGTAGGCGAGTCTAACCATGGTGTTAGAATTCATTTACATGGCCTGTACGAGATTTTGAGGGTGGACAGGGGTATAGTTATGGACGTTGTCCGTGGGTATAGATCTTTGTACTTTTAGCCACCGTGCAGAGGAAGGAGACGATAAAGTGTCATCCCCTTACTGGCTCGTTCAAATATTGGCGCGTTTTTTTGACAATTATCCAATAATATTTGTTTTCTTATATTATCATTGATTTGTATTATATTAACAAACATCAACAAGTGATCCAGTGGCAAGCGTGACATGGGATTCCCCTTGGGGCCTGGGTTCGAATCCCAGGTCCCCTTATTTTCTCTATAATATTTGTTTTCAGGTAATCATATGTGTGCTCAAGCCAAGCGTCCACCATGGACATTCACCATCCAGCGTGCCAGATGGCCCGATGGCCAGATCTAGTGGCCATCATTGAAGGTGCATCAAAGGGTCAGTCAATGCACGCGCGCTGGATTGCAAAAAGTCAAATGGACCTCACAAATGGGCCAGAATAATTTCTATGCACACCCTCAAAAATCAGGCCCATCTCACTCCTTTTTTATATTTTGTTCATTTCATTTAATTATTTTATTTAATTTAATTTAATTACTAACCAATAAACAAGTTTCTTTTTTTTTTACCAAAAAATCACCAAAAATATTTTATGTCCAATTAAATTTCAGAACTTTATTTTTCATTAATAAATATTAATTAATTTAATTAGGATATTAATATTAGATAACTTTAATTCCTTTTTGTAAATAAATAAAATCAATTAGAATTAATAGGTTTTAACATTAATTTAATTATTTTATTTCCTAAAATAACAAAAACTCCAAAAATATGTCATTAATTATTTTTTCATTTATTAATTAATTTAATAATTAATTTAGAATTTAATTTTAGGAATTAATTTCTTTTCTTAAAAAATAAAAACAACAAAAACATTTTCCTTTTAATTAGGAGGGTCAAAACCCTAATTTTGCATCCGATTTAATTTCGCATTGCCCGCTTTGTTTATCCAATTATTGTATTTGCTCCCGGTTTGTAATAACTTTAATTAGGACATTTATTTATTTTTCCACTTTTAAATTTCAAAGGGTTATTTTTGGCGATGTAAATACCCGACGCCTTGTAATAATTTAGTTTAATTTCCACTCTTTAATTTCTGCAAATATTCAATTGTTAGATGTTTGATAATAGGGCTTGCATGACAAGAATGAATGTTTAATCTTAAAATGGTTAGATCACCCTAAACATGTGCAAAGATAAAAATAACTGAAATCAACACACTCGCACATGCGCACTCCTAGGGTACACCCCACTTGGTTTCCTTCATAAACGGGCATTGAGTATAGGTTGTTTTAGAGGTCGCCCTCTTGTCTAGAAGATCATAGTTTCCTCGAAACGGTTGCCTCGGATATTGTTTCCTAGAATGAATGATCTAAGACATTAAGGTTACCACTAAGGCGTCCTAACATTGCTTTAGTGACTGTATATCCCTCTTTTGAATTGACCCTCAAACTCTAACGACGGTGCTACCTACTCACTAATAGTGGGATAGCATTGCCTAAAGGAAATTAGCATAGAACGATTCCTTTTTCGAGTAGGTAGATTAGTTCTTAGATACTTGCTCATCCAAAACAAAACTTTTTTCACACTTACACTCTTTTTACAAACAAGTTTTCAAAAACACTTCATTACACTCTTGAAGACAGAAGCAAGAGTTAAATAGAAGTTAAAACAAAAACTTTTCAAAACCCACAAACACAAAGAAAACAATTTTGAAAATGATGAGCAAGTACCTAAGAGCCCGTAGATAACTACGGATAGAAAGGGTGCTAATACCTTCCCTTTCTATAATCTACCCCCCGTACTCAGAAATGTCTCGAAAAAGGAATTTTTTTGTGCTTTTTTCCTTTCCTTGTTGGATAAAATAAAAGACGGTGGCGAATCTTGCTTATTGCGACACTGTGTGAATACAAACGCAAAACGCGAACCAGCATTCCAAAAACAGTCAGTTCTCCCACCGTATCACACATGCACTTAGATCATGGGTTTCAATTGGATACAGATTATTTATCCAACATCGATTTTGGAGGAATTGATGAAATACGGCCAACATGGTGGGGAAGTGAATTCAGTGATTATGACTGAGGCACAAGCCTTGCAATAGATTTTGGTATATGTAGCCAAAAGCAGAATGATAAAGGCCCTAGAGGCTAAAGTGATGTATATGGCTATCAAAGCCAATGAAAAAGTTCCATTTCCTGAAGGCCCTGGGAAAAACTTCGACCCAGAACCACCTGACTTAAGAAGGGAGGAAGTGTGAAGCCAGAGGCAAGATGTCATCTACGATGATGAGCCTTTGGGTTTTAAAAAGGATCTGTTAGCAAATAATGTTAAAATTCTAGTGCAAGATCCTATGGGAGAAATAGACCTGGGAAAATGATTGGTGAAAAGACCAACATACATTAGTGCGAAGATAGATTCGGCGCTCAGGGTCAAAATAATCCAATTGTTGAAGGAGTTTAAAGACCGCTTTGCATGGGATTATGACGAAATTCCTGGCCTCGACAGAGGATTGGTGGAGCTTCAACTTCCAATAAATCCTGGAAAAAAGCCTGTCAAGCAAACTCCAAGACATTTTGCACCAGAAATCTTGTGAAGATCAAGACGAAAGTCCAACGACTGCTGAAATGCAAGTTCATTCAAACGACCAGGTATATCGAATGGATTGCAAATATAGAACATGTTATAAAGATAAATGGTACCTTAAGGGTATGCATTGATTTTAGAGATTTAAATGCTACAACACCCAAAGATGAATATCCAATGCCTGTGGCAGAAATACTTGTCCATTCTGTCGCTGGCTTTGAATACATGAGTATGCTTGATGGATACTCTGGGTATAATCAAATCTTCATTTCTAAAGAAGATGTGTCAAAAACAGAATTTCGATGCCCTGGAGCTTTAGGCACTTATGAATGGGTAGTGATGCCCTTTGGCCTAAAAAATGTAGGGGAAACATATCAAAGGGAAATGAATTCCACCTTCCATGATTTTATTGAAAATTTTATGCAGATTTATATTGACGATATTATTGTCAAATCTGTTTCAGGGAAGAATCACATAGACCACCTTCGACAGTCCTTCGAAAGGATGAGAAGCTATGGTCTAAAGATGAATCCTCTAAAGTGCGCTTTCTGCGTAAAAGAAGGGGATTTCATAGGCTTTGTGGTCCACAAAAAGGGAATAGAAATAAACTAGAACAAGACCAAAGCCATTTTGGAAGAGAAAGCGCCAACTAGAAAGAAGGAGTTGCAATCTCTACTTGGCAAGATAAATTTCCTGAGGAGATTTATATCCAACTTAAGTTGAAAAACGCAAGCCTTCTCACCACTACTTCGACTCAACAAAGGAGGATTCGAGTGGGGGCAAGAACAACTAGAGGCCTTCGACAAGATCAAAAGATACCTCACTAAGCCACCTATTCTGGTACCTCCTTGTAGAAATAGGAGTATGATATTGTACATAGCTGCATCTGATAAAACCTTAGGAAGCATGTTAGCTCAAGAGGATGAAAATGGTGTCAAAAGACCCATCTATTACCTCAGTAGAGTTTTAAATGATGCAGAAACTAGATAAAGCGAAGTTGAAAAACTATGTTTATGTCTTTACTTCTCATGTACAAAACTCAATCAATATATTAAACCAGTTGATGTTTACGTTTCGTCTCACTTTGATGTTTTCAAATATATGTTGTCGAAACCCATCTTGCACATTCGAATTGGCAAATGGGCACTTGCATTAACTGAGTATTAATTAAACTTTATGCCTATCAAGGATGTAAAAGGTCAAGTGGTAGCAGAATTTATAGTTGACCACTCAATAAATGAAGAATCATTAAACTACTTGGAGATCGAACCCTGGAAGTTATACTTTGACGGTTCCAGTCATAAAGATGGAACTGGACTAGGAGTTATAATTATTTCTCCAAATAAAATTCCAACAACATTCAAGTGCAAGATCAAAGGTTCTTGTTTGAACAATGAGGCTGAGTACTAAGCTCTAATCGTAGGCCTTGAAATCTTGTTGGAATTAGGGGCAACTCGAGTCGAAATAATGGGAGACTCAGAGTTAGTCATAAGGCAAGTTACAAAAGAATACAAATGTATGATAGAAAATCTTATCATGTATTTTGTAATAGCCAATCGTTTGTTGAAGTGTTCAACATTTGACATATACCAAGATTGGAAAATCAAGTGGCTAATGACTTGGCACAGATTGCATCTGGGTATAAAATTTCGAAAGAAAAATTACAACAAGCAATCGAAGTTAGAGGAAGAGTAGCATCAACCATGTTGTCTCCAACATATTTGGAAACAACAAAACTGGGGTACGCTGACCAAGAAAACTTCAAAATTTCATTCATAGACAATCTAACAGAACAAGATTGGAGAAAGCCTATAGAAGATTATTTGCAAAATCCAATGGCTTCGACAGAATGAAAAACAAAGTATAAGGCACTAAGTTATATTCTAATGGGAAACGAGTTATTTAAAAAGACGCCTGAAGGAGTACTACTGAAATGTCTAAGTGAAACAAAGGCATACATAGCCCTTTCAACTACACATGTTAGGGCATGTGGGGCACATCAAGTAGGCCATAAAATGAAATGGTTGCTGTTTCGACAAGGATTATATTGGCCTACTATGCTGAAAGATTGTGTGGAGTTTGCAAAAGGCTGCCAAGAATGTCAAATACATACAGGTATCCAGTATGTACCTACAAGCGAACTTAACTCAATTGTGAAACCTTAGCCTTTTAGGGGATGGGCTTTGGATCTAATTGGGAAGATTCGACCAGCATCATCTAAAATCCAGAAATATATATTGGTGGGCATTGACTATTTCACTAAGTGGATTGGAGCAATTCCTTTAGTCAATGTATACCAAGAGAATGTCATTGAATTTATTCAAAAGAACATTATATATAGGTTTGGAATCCCTGAGACAATAACAACTGACCAAGGATCAGTATTTACTGGTCGAAAAATGCAGGAGTTTACCACAGAAATGGGATTCCAACTGTTAACATCTACACCTTATTATGCGCAAGCCAATTGCCAAGTCAAAGCAACAAATAAGGTAGTAATTGGCTTGATAAAGAAGCATGTAGGAAAAAAGCCAAAGAATTGGCATAAGCCGTTGGATCAAATCTTATAGGCATGTCGAACTTTCCCTAAAGAAGCTATCAGAATGACACCATTTTGATTAACCTATGGTCACGACGCATTGTTTCTAGTTGAAATCTGTCTGCAGTCAACAAGAATTCAGAGACATCAAGATATTCCTTAGGAATCTTATTGGAATATGATGTTAGATGAACTAGTTGATTTGGATGAAGAAAGACTGAGGGCTTTAGATCTTTTAAGGATACAGAATAAAAGAGTGGAAAAATCTTACAACAAGAGAGTAAAACCCAAGACATTCTTGCCTGAAGATCTGGTATGGAAGGTAATTCTACCAATGGATCGAAGGGATAGGAATATGGGAAAATGGTCTCCTAAATGGGAAGGACCTTTTAAGATAATCCAAGCATTTTCTGGTGGTGCCTATGAGATCGAAGAATTAAATGAAGATAGAAGACTCTTGAGAGTAAATGGTAAATATTTGAAAAAGTATAGACCTGCACTTCAAGAGGTCAAAATAGTCAGCGTTTAATCTTAGTCGAAGTATATAGCCAAAATGGAAGATGCATTAAAATTAGCCAAAATGGCTCCATGTCATTACATAAACATCATTTTACAAACAAAGAAGTCTAAATCAAAATGGAAGACTGACTTTAATTTGGAGATATTTGATCTTTTGGAGTTCTAAGCGCCTTTCACACAGAGCCCTCGACTGATGGAGAGCCTCGATCTTTGCATCCAAGGCTTGAGCCTGTTCAGCATATTTCAATCCATCGTTAAGTTCCTCTTGGTTCTCAGCATCATTATTAACGGCAAGAAGCTCTTCTTTGCGTTTTTCATTTGCGGCAATCTTGGCCTCCAACTCTTTGATCTGAGCTTTCATGCTGGATGTGCTTTGATCAATCTCTTCGACCTCTTTTTGCCTAGCTTATCGTTCCTTCGATAGCTCATTTAGCTTCGAAGCTGACTCAGTAGCAGCAACCCAGGTAGCCCCAACACGGCCATTGGCCTCTTCAATTTCATGATTGAGATTCCTTCGGCGATTGTAATTAGCTGAAACCTGATCAATGATCGAAGTCAAATCCAGAATAATGCTAGCTATATCAGGAGAGGCAACGAGAAGGTCGAAAACTTTTAAATTATTCTTCAGAAAGGAAGGGGCAGTAGGTTCTCCCTCCAAGGTCAACATCAAATATCTCTTGAAAAGTTGAGCCTTAACTTTCTGAAGCGCCTCTTTAAGGGGAGAAGTCGAAGTAGATTTACCAAATGCAGTTGAAGCATCATGGATTTGATTAGAGGAACTTTTTGTGCCTTTGAGGATGGCATTCAAATATCCAAGAGGGTTATTCCATTTAAATAGCGCCAAGTCCTCTTTAGTGCGGGACCCTATCGAAGTGACTCTTTCATTTGTAACACGAGCCACATTTTCTCCGACTAATAGATCCTATAGTTGGACATGGACACCTTCAAAGTTTGTAGGATTTATATCCCCCTCAATAGAGTTTCCTTTGTCAGCAGACGTAGGATTGTCCTCAGTTTGATTTCCTCCATCTGGTGCACCCTCCATTTCTATTTCAACTTCACCGTCAGCTTTTTCTTCTTCTTCTTCCTGCTCATCATCAATAACCCGTGGAGTCCTGAGATTCTCCTGGGGTAAGTCAAAATATTCCTCACTAAGGACTTCTTTATTTTGCTCTCCAATTACTGCAGTTTGATGTTCAGAAGTCTGGTTCACCTCACTGGTTGAACTTACAAAAGATCCTTTCCCTGAAGAAGGCCTGTAAGTGGGATCGCCTTCACTGTTTAGTAAAGTGACAGAGTCTTCACATGTACGGGAGCCTGTTTGGAAGTGCCAGCAATATCCTAGGGATTGAGAGGTTGTTATCAGAGTTATTGCAAAAAAAAGGCTAATTCAAGGAATAATCTTAGATGGTCGAAGTTATTACCTTAGGTGGAACTTCAGCACCAGGGCTTGAATTGTCGCTCTTGCTTGGATCATTCATTCTAGCCATTATTTCTCGTTCATTTGGCTCTCGAATGATGATAGGAGTAGGTTTAGGCTTGGTGGCCGTAACCTTGATCTTGGCTTTCGGGCGAGGCTCAGGAGTGGGAGTTGGTTTCTTCAACTTTTGTCTCTTGAAAGGGATAGTAGGTATGTCTTCCTCATCACTAGAAAGTTCATTTTCTTGAACTTTCCTCTTCGTTGGCGTAGATTTTTTGGTGGTATGTTAAAGGAATTTGAGGGGAAAAAAGTGTTTACCTGTGGTGGAGGTTTTGCAGAAGAATCTCCCCCCTTTACGCTTTCAGCAGCTTTCTTAACAGTGGTTCTCTTGACGGCTAGAAAAATAAGCAAACATGGGCCAAATATCAGATGATTAAATTAAAGAAAATATAAGGAATTTTCTCTAAAGAATAAAGAGTACCTTTCTTGATATTGTCGGAGACCAACATCAACGCCTCTTGAAGGTGGTCAGCAAAGTCTTTTTCGTTGAAGAACTCCTCGTCGTAATATTGCTTCCACCAACCTTCAAAGATAGGCGAGCACAAAAAGTTGAGATTGAATTCGAACAAGGTTAGAACGGTTCGACCAACGTACCTACCAATTTTCTTGGTAGTAGCCTCATCCAAGTAATCTGCATTATAAAGCAGCAAAAACTTTTCTCGGGTATAGATTGGGTTTGGGAGTGATTGAATTATGCCAAACTGGTGAGAAACAAGGTTCGGTTGATAAGCAATCAAGCTCAGTTGGTTCTTCGATCTCTTGAATCTAAATGGCATAATTCTTGGGCGAAGGAAAGACTCCCAAATGGCCACATACTCTCCGACACAATCCTCATCATCAGTCGAAGGATATGGTTGGGTAAACCATATTGGACCAACCTTTCGATTGGCAAAGGGAGCCATAGTCGAAACGAACTCTTTGCGCTTTGCAAACATCATTATTAAGCTGGTAAATTCTCTCTGAAATTGTTGACCCTCGTCTATTGGAGTCAAAAGAGCCAACCCGGTGCCCCCGAACCTCCTTTTAAGGATCTCTGGGGCTTTCTCATTGATTTTATTCTTCTGGGGAAGAAAGGGTTCGAATGTGGCATTAAGCCAAAGTTGGAGAAGCCGGAAAGGGCCAGAAAGGAGCAAACTGGCTTTATCACCTATAACTTTAAGTTGAGTCACACCATTACTGATGGGCTCATAAAGGTTGGCCAAAATCAATTCAGCCAGACAAAGATTGTGGCCATGATGAAGCTGAGTAGCAAGAGTGAGCATTTTCTTCGTCACTTGGAGTGAATTGGTACAGAAGACAAAATGAGACAACCATAAAGCTAAAAAAGCTATGTGTTCCACTTCAGACACAGTGTTACTGGATTTGTCATGAAAGTGGTTGATGAAAGTAGTGTATGTGGGTTTTGTAGCTGAAAACCCAATGGTATCTTCATCCATATATTTCGGGTCGAAGTAATCACCAGTTGGTCGAAGACCAGTGATAGCTGCTATGTTGAAAAGAGTGGGGGTCACCATTCCACAAGGTAAATGGAAGGTGAAATGTGTGTTATCCCAAATGTACAAAGAGGATACCAGCATGAGGGGACAATAAGATAACCCAGTCTTCGATAGCATAACCAGTTCGTAAATCCCCATGTTTTTCCATATTTGGGTTTGCACCGTTTCCATCTCATTCAACCATTCTGAGTATTCCGGAGTCAGGCTAGGGAAAGACCTAAAGATTTGGTTCCCTTTATTCATAAACTAGAGGTTTATGTCTTCTTTCGTCTGAGAATCTTGTTGATTAGCAGGAGTTGCATCCTCAAGTTCATCTTTGGGCTTCTTCGCGCAACCTATAGGCTTGAGCCTAGGGTGAGTTAGGAAGAAAGTGTTGTTCTGCTTAGGGTTTTCGACACATGCAAACAATTGACCAGACATGGCGTACATTTTCACAGAAAATATAACAGGAATGAGTACCTGTGACTTATAGGCATCACACCATTATTTAGTCATGGGTTCTGAGACGAACCTTCGTTCCCTAGATGAAGCAGGAATAGAGCTAGTTGCAAAAACTTCTGGTTGTTGTGGTGAATCAGAGGCATCTTTAGTTTTGGGGTTGTTTGGAGCGTTTGAGAGGGAAGCTATGGTTCTGGTGGTAGAAGAACAATGAAGAAGATGAAGTTCTCAAATGTTTCTTATGAATACAAAGAAGCAAGGAATTTCAGGCATTTGTAAAAATTCCAAAGAGAAGTACTCGTGGCTATTTATAGTGGTCGGGGAAGAGTGTATCCCTCAAAACCATTTAATGCTGCAATGTGAGTGGGACATGTGGTGAGCTTTAAGGCAATTACACGAACATGTATTGGAGATGTTTGCCATGCTTTCCTAGGTTATAGGTGTAACGCCCGCAATTTAATTAATTATTTAATTAAATTATTTTTGGAATATTTGTGAAGTTGTGTTACGTTTAATTGGATTTTATTATTTTATTAAGTGGTGAAATAATATTAGAAGTATAATATTATTTGATATGGGCTTGTGTTTAAGGAATGGAAGTAGTAATAAAGGGGGTGTATTAGTTTTGAGCCCAATAAGGAATAAAGAATAATAGGTTATTTTATTGTTGTTAGAAGGGATAGAAAGAGGAGGCTTGAGGAGGAATAAGGATTGAGAAGAAGAATGTGAAGCTGCTGGAAAAAGAGAAAAAATGGCATAACAAGGTTCCAACCGGAAGATTATAGAGCAACCTTCAATCCAAGGTAATGGTGGGGTTCTGACTCTATAATTGTGTTCATGATGATTGGTATGTGGGGTTAGAGGTGATTGTTGTCTTGTTCTTGAATTGAATGTATGTGATGTTGTATGATGAAATTGATGAATTTTAGATGAATAATGATGTCCCGATGTTGTTGAATTGATGTAGAATTATAGGATAATTGTAAGTAATGATTATCTATGATTAGATTAAGTTTTTAGGGCTTAAAGTATAGAACCCGTAGTGAAAACACAGAGAAAATCGCAGAATTAATGCAGGATGTAACAGGATGCGTCGACCCCAAATGTTATGTGTCAATACAAGAAGGTTTAGAAACTCAGGATGAGTCGACACGAAGAGTTTTTATGTCGATACATGAGGAATTTTAGACTCAGGATGAGTCGATCCATAGGAGCATGTGTCGATACATGCTGCGTGTTTGACTCAGGATGAGTCAATACATGAGGGAATGCGTCGACTCATGTTGCGAATTCAGTGCAATATGCATCGATCCAAGGAGTTATGCATCGATCCATGTTGCCTGGTTTTTGGCAGAATCAGTTTGAGAATGCTGTAACTTGAGTTTTAGGATGCCGTTTGAGATGCCGTTCGAAGCGTTGAATAACTAACGCGAATGAACTTTATTCTAGAGGATTAAAATGAAGAATAGGAAGTGTAATCCTAGTAGCCAATTTAGGATTTAGAGTTAGTTCCCGTGTTGATCGTTATGTTGGTTATTATGCAGAATGATGAGAATGAAATGTTTATAGGCTACTGTTTGATTTGTAATAGTAGGAGTAACGATAGTAATGATGTAAGATTGCATAATGGTATTATGAATTACTTTAGTATTAAAGTACAACTGAGTTGTTGATGAGATGTTATTAAGGAAGTTGTGTTTGATGAATAAATGATGTTTGATGAATAAATGATGTTTGATGAATTATTATGAATGATATGAGACGTTTGATGAAGAGATGTTGAGATGCTTTTAAGATGTAGGCCTTTGGCCAACGATGATGATGTATTGAGATGTTTTTAATTATGGTGTTGTTATTACATTCATGATTGTGTCGCATACGTTGCATTTTGAGATAAAGCTTATGCTCGCTGAGATTGCCTGTATTGGTGAATATTGAGATGAAGGCTTATGCCTTGTTGATGCCTCTATTAATTGGAAAATTTTTGAGATGGGAGTTCTGCTCCAATGGTACCACATGCATTTGCATAGTATTGAGTGGCATTATATGACTACATAAAGAAGTGTGTATTGATGTGGTGAATGTGTATTATTATTGTTGATTATGAGATGAGAAGCGGTGATGTTATGTGATCTAATTTAATATATTAATTATCATGTGCTTTATCATATTGTTAGATATATCACCCCTTCTATTTGAATGTTGCCCTTATGTTGGTAACGTGCAGATAATCGAGAGTGAAGGTTGTATACCTTCAGTAGTTCGAGTCGGTGTCATTGCTCTGATATGTAACACTCGGGGGGATGAACGCTTGTTGCTTTTGATTGTTGATTATTCAGTTGTTGAACTTTAAGTTGATTATCATGAAGTATTTGTTGGTTTGAAGTTGTTGTAATGATGATAGAGATGTTATTAAGAATTTCCGTTGTGTAGATGTTGAATTATTTAATTAAAGATGTTATGAAGATGGTTCATCCGATGTTTTAAAAGTATTATATATCCACGATGAATGCAATGAATTTTGATAGAAGAATTTGTGGTATCCCAATTCGTTTGCATGAATGATTTTTATAACTCTGATTTATTTATATAATTTTCCAGGGTAGAATTGGGGTGTTACAAAGTTGGTATCAGAGTAAAAGGTTGGTCCGACCTTTTCGTCGAGTCGTAGTTGTCTAACAATCGAGTATTGTTAATTTGAGTTCTAACCGTTGTTTATGTT
The DNA here is from genome assembly GCA_948472305.1 of Vicia faba. NCBI lineage: Eukaryota > Viridiplantae > Streptophyta > Magnoliopsida > Fabales > Fabaceae > Vicia > Vicia faba. Next base: position 981,216,353 of record OX451738.1, read on the forward strand.
GAAGTGAGAAGTTGAGATGGCTGAAAGGAATGATGATGCACTTGCTGCTGCTTTAGAAGCAATGGCTCATGCGATGTAGAATCAGCCGAATGCTGACGAGAATGCTGGATCTCGTAGCTTGGAGACTTTCCATAGAGAGAATCCACCTACGTTCAAGGGAAAGTATGATCCTGATGGAGCATTGGAGTGGTTGAAAGAGATTGAGAGAATATTCTGTGTGATGGACTACACTCTAGTACAGAAGGTTCAGTATGGGACTCATATGCTAGCAGTCGAGGCTGATGATTGGTGGCTAGAGACTTGTCAGAAGTTGGAAGCTGTAGGTGAGAATGTCACTTGGGTTGTGTTCCATAGGGAGTTTCTGAGGAAGTACTTTCCCGAAGATGTCTGTGGTAAGAAGGAGATTGAGTTCCTTGAGCTGAAGCAAGGAAATATGTCGGTTGTTGAGTATGCTGCCAAGTTTTATGAGTTGGCTAAGTTTTATCCGCATTACGTTGATGCAGATGCTGAATTTTCAAAGTGTATCAAGTTTGAGAACGGGTTGCACCCAGAGATCAAGAAGGCAGTTGGATACCAGAAGATCCGTGTCTTTTCTGATTTGGTTGATAGTTGCAGGATTTATGAGGAGGATAATAATGCTCATTACAAGATTATCAGTGAGAAGAGGGGTAAGCACCAACAGAATCTTGGTAAGCCTTATGATGCCCCAACTGGTAAAGGTAAACATAAAGTTGCTCATAGTCAGAGGACTAGTGGGGGAGATGCTCCTGCTGGTGTGGTTTGTTTTAAGTGTGGAAAATCTGGGCATAAGAGTAATGTGTGTACTACTGAAGTGAATAGGTGTTTCCGTTGTGGTAAGAACAGACATGTTGTGTCTGAGTGTGAACATAAGGATGTGATTTGTTTCAATTATAGAGAAGAAGGGCACATTGGTAGTCAGTGTCTGAAATTGAAGAGGGCTCAATTAAGTGGTAAAGTGTTTTCTCTGGTTGAGGATCAGACAGCTGCTGAGGATAGACTTATCAGAGGTACATGTTTCATTAATAGTACTCCTTTAATTACTATTATTGATACTGGTGCTACGCATTGTTTTATTGATGCTGGTTGTGTTGAAAGATTGGGTCTTGTGTTGTCTTCTTTGAATGGGGAAATGGCCGTCGATACTCCAGCCAAGGGGTCGGTGACTACTTCTTTTGTATGTTTAAAGTGTCCCTTGTCGATCTTCGACAAAGACTTTGTTGTTGATTTGGTTTGTTTACCGCTAAGAGGTTTAGATGTGATTTTGGGTATGAACTGGTTAGAGCATAATTGTGTTCATATTAACTGTTATGACAAGTCGGTGAAGTTTTCTACTCCTGAAGCAGAAGAAGATGGTATGTTGTTTGCTAGACAGTTGAGGAAGTTGATGCAAGAGGAAGCACAGATGTTCTCGTTGATGGCGTCGCTATCTGTAGAGACTCAATCTATAATTGAGGAATTGCAGGTGGTGTGTGAATTTCCTGAAGTTTTCCCTGATGAGATTCCTGATATACCGCTAGAGAGGGAAGTTGAATTTGCTATTGATCTTGTACCTGGTACCAGACCTGTGTCTATGGCACCATACAGGATGTCTGCATCTGAATTGTCAGAGTTAAAGAAGCAATTGGAGGAGTTACTTGAAAAGAAGTTTGTAAGACCAAGTGTATCACCGTGGGGAGCTCCAATGTTGTTAGTAAAGAAGAAAGATGGAAGTATGAGACTCTGTGTTGATTATAGACAGTTGAATAAAGTGACGATTAAGAACAAGTATCCGCTTCCAAGAATAGATGACTTAATGGATAAATTGGTGGATGCTCGTGTGTTTAGTAAGATTGATTTGAGGTCGGGTTACCATCAGATTAGAGTGAAGGATGAAGATATCCAAAAGACGGCTTTCAGGACACGTTATGGACATTATGAGTATTAGGTGATGCCTTTTGGTGTTACTAATGCATCGAGAGTATTCATGGAATACATGAATCGTATCTTTCATACTTATTTGGATCGGTTCATAGTGGTGTTCATTGATGATATTTTGATTTACTCTAAGTCAGAAGAGGAGCATGCAGAACATTTAAGAGTAGTATTGCAAGTTTTAAAAGAGAAGAAGTTGTATGCAAAGCTTTCCAAGTACGAGTTTTGGTTAAACAAGGTTAGTTTTCTTGGCCATGTGATTTCAGGTAGTGGCATTACTGTAGATCCATCGAAGGTTGATGTTGTGTTGCAATGGGAGACTCCAAAGTCAGCTACTGAGATTAGAAGATTTTTGGGATTAACTGGTTATTATAGACGGTTTATCGAAGGTTTTTCCAAGTTGGCACTTCTGTTGACTAGGTTGACTTGTAAAGGTAGAGATTTTGTTTGGAATGTTCAGTGCGAAGAAAGTTTTACAGAATTGAAGAAGAGGTTGACGTCGGCTCTAATTTTGACGTTGCCTAATCTAGGAGAACCTTTTGTGGTGTATTGTGATGCTTCTAAGATGGGTTTAGAAGGTATGCTTATGCATAATGGTAAGGTAGTTTCTTATGCGTCAAGGCAGTTAAGGACTCATGAGAAGAACTATCCTATGCATGATTTAGAGCTTGCTGCAGTTGTTTTTGTATTGAAGATTTGGAGGCATTATCTTTATGGTTCTAGATTTGAAGTGTTTAGTGACCATAAGAGTTTGAAGTATCTTTTCGATCATAAGGAGTTGAATATGAGGCAACGAAGATGGTTGGAATTGTTAAAGGATTATGATTTTGGTTTGAATTATCATCCAGGTAAAGCGAACGTGGTAGCTGATACATTAAGTCGAAAGACTTTATGTATGTCAGATATGATGGTTAAAGAGTTGGATTTGATAGAACAGTTCAGAGATATGAGCTTAGTTTGTGAGGTTACGCCGCGAAGTGTTATGTTGGGTATGTTAAAGATTAATAATGAATTTATAGACAGTATCAGAGAAGCTCAGAAGTTGGATGTTGTGATATGGTGGGAGAACTGACTTGAGGTTTTGCGTTTTATCGCAAATGTCGCGGTTAGCAAGAGTCGCCACCGACTTTTCTTTTATCCAAAAGGAAAGGTGAAAAAGCACAGGAAAGACCTTTGAGATGTTTTCTTGAGTTCGGGGGGTAGATTATGAAAAGGGAAGGTGTTAGCACCCTTTTCATCCATGGTTTTCCATGGGCTCTTAGTTACTTGCTAGATCACTTGTTTTTGTTTGTTTGAAATTGTGTTTGGTGTGGTTTTGAAAGTATTTTGTAAAAGAGGCCATTTGTTTAGGAAATCTTTGTAATGATTCTCGTTCGTAAGAATGTATACAAAGATGTTTGTCTTTTGAAAATGTTTTCAATGTTTGTAAGGTGTTTTTGAAATGTGTGTGTGTTTGTTTTTGAAAATAGCAAGGATTGTTGTTTGAAATGGAGCAAGTAACTAGAAGCTATCTACCTACTTAAATGTCTTTCTTATGCATTTTCTATTCCTTTGACATTGTTGTCTTACCATTGATTTGGTAAGCAACCCTGTCTTTGGATGTTAACGGGACGGACGCTGGTCATCGTATAACCATGATTAGCAATTTTTGCAAAGTATCTTAGCATTTTTTGAGGGACCAAGATCATTTTGTAAGGCAACCTTTTAATAGCGTCATCGAGGGACTATGATCTTATATTTGTTTTGTTTTGCGGCAAGATACTTCGCATGCGTAATATGGCCATTTTAGTTTTAGGCAACCAAGTGGTGAAACCCTAAGGATGCTTGTGTGCAAGTGTATCATTTTCATGCTTTGATTTTGTCTTGTATTTAGGGTTTTCTATTTTGCTTTATTTTGTTCTTGTCATACAAACCCTAATTACTAATCATGGCATATAAAGCGATAAATTGCGTAATGTAAATATTTCTAAGCTATTACAACAATTTATGGGAGGGAGGGATACAAATTTGAATGGGGATTTGCAAGAATATAAATCTAAATAAATTATTACAACCAAATCGAATTTGCATGAATTAGAATAAGTGCAATACAATATTAAAATGCAATGCAATGTACATGTAAAAAAAGATTATTGTGTCTTGTTTTTTTTATGTAAAAGAAAATTCAATCTAAACCTAAAAATATAAAGGAAAGGAATTAATTTTAAAAAGGGGTTTAACCCTAATTATTATTTAAGAGAAAATAAAGTTTTTATAGGTATTATTTTGTGTATTTATTGTATTAAAAATAATAAATAATATTATATAAAAACATAAAATTACATATATGCAAAAATAAGTATTTATAAGTATAAAATGAAAAATAAATTGAACTAAATATGTTTAATTATATTTACAAGTTTCTTAAGAAAACAAATGATATCTTATTAAAATAAAATATATTTTTATGTGAGAAATAAACTAAAATAATTATAAAAGTGCAATATTATTAATTTATATTTTTTTAGGATTTTTATGCATTAAGGAAAACATTTAAAATATTAAAAATGAAAATAAAACAAATAAAAATATAAATATAAAAGTTGTCAAGGGGGGTAATGTAGCAGATTGGTGGTGATGATATTAGCAAAAAAACTCTGGCCCAAAAGACAAGACCAACCTGCAAAAATGTAGAAATGGAAAAGAAAAAGAGTGAAAAATACAAAAGTAGTGCGCCCAGGTTCGAACCCAAGACATGGGTCTCACCAGCGCGCTACTTTGCCACTGGGGTGGCTATACTTCCATTATCTTAAGTGAAACCAAAATAACATATTCTGAACCAAGTCCTTGCCCTGTTTCATCTTCTTCCTCAAGCTTTGGCCAGACATCCTGTAACTCTCTCATACTTCCATAAAAATGAAAATTCATAACATGAAAGTTGTAGTACTTGAGCACACGATTCCAACCGTATAAATTATGTGAACTATTAATCAAAGAACAAAGAGAATTTTAACAACCCTAAATCTTGACCTAATATTTCCAGAAATTTCAAGTTCCAAATTCTCTCAGCACAAGTAAAATCAATGCAAGATAATGGTATGTACAACTTCGTTATGATGAGGACTACATTTTTTATTCACAAATCGTGGCCTAAGGTTTCCTGTATAAGGAGATAGAGTTTGAAAATTTACCTCCTTCAGTTGGAATCATGAATGGAATTGGGGTGAGTTTGAGGGAGGCCTGATGCTTGCTTGAGCTTCCTTTAACTTCCCTGGATGTATCCCAACCCTTGCCTTGCTCTGAAAGTAGCTAGAACTCCTTGGCTAAGTCAAATGCAAGCTCTGAAGTCAACAATGGCATATGGTGGAAGAGTTATTACAGAATAGGGATGAAGGCCTGTATTGACTAGGTATCAAGTATGTAAGATGTTTGAATGATCAAAACTCAAAATGCACGAGCCAAATGGAAGATGGATATGCTTATGCAAAATCTGCAGTTTTGGACAGATTTTTGGTGTTTTTCTGGTTGGGAGTGTTTCAAGCCCTTACTCACATGCTTGTACTGGCTGGCTTAGGGTTGGTATTTCTTCTCTACAAGTTGCCTTATGTCTGTGGTACTTGTATGTGCCAAGGGAAGAGGTCCAATGCTCAAGATTGTAAAGTTTGCAAAAGTTGATCTTTTTCAAAATGGCAATGGTCCCTTTTTGCCATAAATGGAATTACAAGTTGGATAAAGGTTCAAAAGTATGGATCAAAGCTTTGTCAACTGAGTAAGCATTTAATTAAGGAGTGTGGAACAAGTTTAGGACCTGTACAGCATGAATTAGCCAGCATAAGATTGATTTGCAACTTTGTTCTTCATGAAATGGCTTGGACAAAAAGTGAGAAATTGCCAACTTCATCTCTTCGATTCTCCCTACTCAAAAATGATCTTGAGGAGTTCTGGGACATTTTGGAAAGCTTGCAATGTGCTCTATAATTCATATTTGAAATTAATTTTGAGATACCTCTTGGAACTAGGTGAGAAATTGCCATGAAGTTGGGTCCAAAACCTGCCTAAATTAGGGCAAAATTTCACTAAGTTATTTAGTTCATGACCATGTATTCACAAATTTATATCTTGAGATCCAAGCATCTTTAGGGAAAAGTGTGTGAAGTAAAGTTGTATATTTCATGGATGTCTACAACTTTCATGTTGGGAACTTGCCTTGAATCATTATGCATCATGGTGAAAAAGTGGCCTAAAGTTGAGAAAAAATAAGAAAATTTTCTATACTTAGAAAATTTCGAAGTTAGAAAAAATTTCAAATTCAACCCCTAATTTTCAAATTTGGTTTTCTTGATGAAAAAGTTTCATATTTTGACATGTCTTGATGAATTATGACCCTTGGCACTTGATTTTGACCAAAAAGTCAAAGTTTGACTTTTCAGTATACAATTGACTTTTGATCAGTTGACTGCAAATTTCATCTGTCAATCCAATGAATTTGAAATGTTTTGAGCCATGTAATTAAGCTAATATGATGTAATTGAATCCTTGAAATCATGATTGAACTCAATTGGTCATTTTCTAGGTTAAAAATCAGAAATTGTCCTTCCTTAGCCAAAACCCTAATTTTGACCATTTTGCCCTTTTTGTGATTTGACCAAATTTCTTGAGGAATTGTGATCCAAACTTGACCAAATGATACATATAAGCTTAAAATGTTGATGGGGATAAAAAATTATGAAGTTTGACTGTAAATTGGCCATGGTTGACTTTTTCCCCAATACAACTGATTTTTAGGTCAACTATCGAATTGACTGATCAAAAATGTGGTTCAAGCCTTGAAACTTGTCATGAGTGATATTAGGGGTCTATAATGATGTTTGAAAGTAATATGAAGCATTGATATTCCCATAATCCTTGTGCAAACTCAAACCCTAATTTTGGGTTATCAGTGCAAGATGAGATGTCTTGAGCTGACCAAACCCTAATCCAGTCTTGAGTCAAAGAAATCTTGTGAGAGAAGTCTTGATAAATGAGAGGGAAAATTTTGGGGTACAATAGCTGCCCCTGTTCAATCTTCTTAAACCTGAAGAGTTAGATTGGAGAGCTTTTCCATTCGTGACTGGAAGGTGAAAGATGATTGGACACTAAAGTGCCCATAAATTTGCATTCAACAACGTGTAGTTGAGGGAATGGGCTTAAAGATGCCATTTGGAGAAGTGATAGAGTCTTGTTGGATATGGGCTTGTAGATGCCATCCAAGAATGTTTGTTGAAGTGAAACTTGTAAGCTGGAAGTATGAGTACCAGAATGGTGTCCGCGTCTGGAACGTATCTGAGCTGTATCTGAACTTGAAATCTGAATAAGTATCAGAATGGCATATTTGTCTGGAGCGTATCTGAACTTGGGATCTGAATGAGTAACAAAATGGCATCCGTGTCTGGAGCGTATCTGAATTGTATCTGAAAGCTGAATCTGAATGAATAACAGAATGGCATCCGTGTCTGGAGCGTATCTGTATTGTATCTGAAAGCTAAATCTGAATGAATAACAAAATGGCATCCGTGTCTGGAGCGAATCTGTATTGTATCTAAAAGCTGAATCTGAATGAGTATCAGAATGGCATCCGTGTTTGGAGTGTATCTGAACCGTATCATGAAGGTTGAATCTGAATGAGTAACAGAATGGCATCTGTGTCTGGAGCGTATATGAACTGTATCTGATTGTATATTGTTAATGGTAGCTGTTAATCCTATCCTGAAAAGTGTAAAATGTTAGCTGGAACACAAAATTATGTTGCATGAAATGTATGATGCAATACATGTGTTTTATCAATTTTTATGATATGTGGATGTAATGTATGTGCATGTAAGCTGATTTGTTGTATTATTGAGGAAAATAAATCCTTGATTGCTGCTGAGGATATGTGGATTCTTCATGTCTTGAAGTTGGAGTATTTTACAAAAATTCTGTTGTGAGAGCGATACCATATACTGCTTGAGGAATCTGCTTGGGGAATCCAGAGAATTTTGATGACTTCTACTGGGGATTAATAACGGGAGTCTTTGTTTCGTTGGGGAGTATCAGAAATCAATTGTCACCCGGTTGAATTTCAGGCTTCAAAACAACTTGCTGGGGATTTTGGAGAAATTGGATGGTTTCCACCGGGGATTTATAGTTTGAAGTTTTAGCTCCATCGAGAATCTAAATGACGTACCGTGGGGATTGCTCATGGAATAGCCTAAAGACGTTTTCCTATTCTTTCAACCTGTCAATAATTGTATTTTTCATTTTGTTTATTTGTAAACAGTAATTATGTTCAAATGCATATGTTCATTAATGAATCATTGGACGTTTTTGCAAATAAAGCACAAGTGTAAAGGGAAAGGACAAATAGTTTTCTGTACTTTAAAGAGATATCTTTGTAAGTATTTTGTACAAAAGAGACAGACATCCTAGTAAGAGGATGGTGCCGTAAAAGTAAGAAAAATTTTATACAAAGAAAGACAGCTATGTGTGATAATCCCATGGGGTTCTCATTCTGCTATAGCCTTCGTATCTCTGAATATCTTGTCTATTTGTTGCTTTGTCCGAAGATGATTGAATTGATCAGAAACTACGAGCTTGTCAGTGAAGATATTATCCTCAAAGTGATCTGGTGGGACATAGTCATACACTTTAATTCCCTAACTTTTTCCTGGACCGCCCTTTCGGGTTTTCAGTCCACCGGGAAACCCTTTTTTTCCCAAGTCGCCCTTTCGGGTTTTTAACTTGCCGGGTGTACAATTTTTTTTATTTTATCCCTAATTTTTGCCCGAACCTTTTGGTTCGCCGGGATGCCCTTGTTTTGCCTAGGTGTGTCAACCTAGCGGGTCTCTTATGCGTAGTATCTTTTGACTATGTCCGCATTTGCAGGGTGTGGCAGGTCATCGCCGTCCATGGTGGTTAAGATCATTTCCCCCCCGGAGAAGATGTTCTTGACTACAAATGGTCCTTCATAGGTAGGAGTCCATTTTCCCCTGGGATCACTTTGTGGTAAGATAATGTGTTTGACCACTAGATCTCCAACTTGATATACTTGGCATCGGACTTTCTTGTTGAAAGCCTTGATCATCCGTTTTTGATACATATGACTATGGAAAACAACAGTAAGTCTCTTTTCATCAATTAAGTTTATTTGATCAAGTCGAGTCTGGATCCAATCGTTCTCATTCAAACCTGCATCCTTCATAATTCTCAAAGAGGGGATTTGAACCTCAATAGGCAAGACAACCTCTATGCCATAAACCAAAGAATAGGGTGTTTCCCCAGTTGATGTGCGAGTCGTGGTACGGTACCCGTGGAGAGCAAATGGCAGCATCTCATGCCAGTCCTTGTAGGTGACTGTTATTTTCTGTATGATCTTTTTAATGTTTTTATTTGCGGCTTCGACAACACCATTCATCTTTGGTCGATAGGGGGATGAATTGTGATGTTGAATCTTGAACTGCTCGCACAAGGCGTTGATCATAGTATTGTTAAGGTTTCTGGGATACCGTACCGACAAATGAGATTCTGCTTGATGAAGAGGGCAACAACATTCTTAGTAACATATGCGAAGGAAGCTGCTTTGACCCACTTTGTGAAATAATCAATGGCCACAAGAATGAAACGGTGTCCATTGGAAGCTGTAGGCTTGATCTCCCCAATCATATCAATTCCCCACATAGAAAAGGGCCAAGGACCCGTCAAGACATTCAGAGGAACCAGAGGTACGTGCACCTTGTCAGTATAAATTTGACATTTATGATAGATCTGAGAGTGTTGATAGCAGTCTGCTTCCATGGTAGACCAATAATAGCCTGCCCGTAGCATTTTCTTCGCCATTGTATGCCCACTGGAGTGAGTGCCAAAGGTGCCTTGATGTAATTCAACCATGATCTTTTCAGCCTCAACCTTATCCATACAACGGAGCAGAATAGAGTCATGTTTGTGTTTGTACAGGATGCCATTACTCAGGAATAACTTAGCAGAGAATCTCCTTAAAAGCTTTTTATCATTGATTGAAGCTCCTTCTGGATATTCTTGAGCCTCGAGATACCTCTTGACTTCATGAAACCAAGGATGGTCCACTACTTCTTCAGTATTAATCTCGTGATAATATGCTGGTTTATCCATTCGTTCAACGGTGATCTGTGGAGCCTCGTTATCCCAATTAAGTTTAAACATGGATGACATTGTGGCGAGAGCATCTTCTAGCAGATTCTCTTCTCGCGGGAAATGCTCGAAGGTAATCTGCTCAAAATGTGGTAGCAATGTCAATACATGTTCTTTGTAAGGGATAAGGTTTGGATGCTTAGTGTCCCATTCTCCTTTGATCTGACTGATGACCAAAGCTGAATCTCCAAACACATCTAAAGATTTGATTCCCAAGTCGATGGCAGCCTTGAGACCAAAGATGCATGCTTCGTATTCCGCCATGTTGTTCGTACAGTTGAAGAAAAGTCTGGCAATAAAAGGAGTATGGCACCCTTTCGGAGATATGAGTACAGTGCCAATACCATTACCAAGTGCATTGGATGCCCCATCAAAGAACAGGGTCCATCGGGATCCTTGTTCAAGTCCGTCATATGGTTTGATTTCTTCACAGTTGTCTAATGTCATGATGTCTTCATCCGGGAATTCAAACTTCATGGACTGATAATCTTCTACAGCTTGATGAGCAAGATGATCCGCTAGCACACTGCCCTTTATAGATTTTTGAGTAGTATACTGTATGTCATATTCTATTACGATCATCTTCCAACTAGCTATCCTTCCAGATAGAGCAGGCTTCTCAAAGATGTACTTTATCGGATCTATCTTAGATATCAGCAAAGTGGTATGAGTCAACATATACTGTCTTAGCCGGCGAGCAGCCCATACCAGAGCGCAACAAGTTTTCTCGAGCAGTGAATATCTGGTTTCACAGTCGGTAAACTTTTTGCTCAGGTAGTAAATAGCATGCTCTTTTTGGCCAGACTCGTCATGCTGCCCCAATACACACCCTATTGAGTTTTCTAAAACGGTCTGATACATGATCAACGGTATTCCCTCAACTGGTGGCATCAAAACAGGAGGCTCTTGTAGGTACTCTTTCATCTTGTCAAAAGCAATTTGACATTCATCATCCCATCTGACTACTTGATCTTTCTTCAACAGTTTGAAGATTGGTTCACAAGTAGATGTTAGGTGAGAAATGAATCTGGAAATATAGTTCAGGCGTCCCAAGAATCCTCTGACTTCCTTCTTAGTGAGAGGAGCGGGCATTTCTTATATTGCTTTAACCTTAGCAGGATCAACCTCGATGCCTTTGTTGCTGACAATGAAACATAAGAGTTTACCGGACCGGACTCCGAATGTGCACATTTTTGGATTCAGCCTTAGTTTGTACTCCTTCAACCTCTCAAACAGCTTTTGCAAATGATCAAGGTGCTCCTCTTCAGTTTGTGATCGGGCTATCATGTCATCTACATAGACCTCTATCTCATGATGCATCATATCATGAAACAAAGCTACCATGGCGTGCTGATAGGTTGCCCCGACATTCTTCAGTCCGAATGGCATCACTTTGTAGCAGAATGTGCCCCACTGTGTGACAAATGTAGTTTTCTCCATGTCCTCAGGTGCCATTTTGATTTGGTTATAGCCTGAGAAACCTTCCATGAAGGAAAATACTTTGTGATGGGCCGTATTGTCAACCAGGATGTCGATGTGGGGAAGTGGAAAATCATCCTTAGGGCTGGCCCTATTTAAATCTCTATAATCCACACACATTCGTACTTTACCGTCCTTTTTAGGCACGGGAACAATGTTCGAAACCAATTGAGGATAGGAAGTGATAGCCAAGAACCCAACATTGAATTATTTCATAACTTCCGCTTTGATCTTCTCTGACATGTCAAGTCTCATACGGCGGACTTTTTACTTCACTGGTGGATAGTCTTCTCTTGTGGGTAGACGATGTACCACGATGTCTGTATCAAGTCCTGGCATGTCTTCGTATGACCAGGCAAAGATCTCAACATAATCATGCAATAGCTGAACTAGGCGCTCCTTGACACTCGGCTCTAGATTGGCACCCACTTTGATTTCCTTTTTATCTTCCTCGGTACCCAAGTTGATTGTATCCAACGGTTCCTCATGAGGCTGAATAGCTCTTTCCTCTTGCTGTAGTAGTCTGGCCAATTCCCCTGGTACCTCACAATCTTCCGCACCTTCGTATTCGGCTTGATAGATTGGATCTTCAGAGTCATTAAAGGCCATAGCAGTAACGTTACCCATGGGATCCGGAATGGAGGGGTACATGCATTTGTGAGTGTGGGTGTGTGTAAGGGTATAGCCATCTTTAAACAATAAAATGTAAAAGAAAGACAATGAGCACAAAATGTTTGTATGTGGAAAAACGTCCATGATTCATTGAATGTCATATGATGAAATAAAAACCCTTACAAATGGACCATTGTGCCTCGGGTAAGACACAAGGTTTTTAAAGTGTGAATTGTTCGTGAATATTACAAATCCAACAGAAATGTAAAAGATAAATTACTGAGAGATGAAAATTATTGGGACAAAGTCTCTGGATTCCGAATTGCGAAGTCCTCCGTTGATTGTAGGAAATATCCAATATTCCAAGCTGCCATCCTCTTCAATATCTTCCACTGTGTTGACCTCTCGGTTACTAATCTTCAAAGGTGGCCCTCCAGCACGGGCACGACGCACAACCTTCTAAGCAGTTGAAGTAAACCCTAAGCCAAACTTGTCTTATTTATACGGAATGTCTAGAAGCTGCCCCCAGATGGTGCATCCACCCTCCTCTATTACTGCCTTTGCGTCCCTTAGAGATGACATCTGAAGCGGAGGTCTTGTGATCTTTGGGATCGAGGATACTGTCTTGGTTACTACTACCTCTTGAGAGACTTCTTCGAAATGTTGAAAAGGAGTTTCAACGAACTCGCCATCCAACTCCACATATCGGAAAGAATTCAGATGACTAATCATGTACTCTTCCTCCCCGTGGACAGTTATGATCTTTCCTTGGACCGGGTACTTCAGCATCTGATGTAGTATGGATGTGACAACACCGGCATTATGGATCCAGGGCCGTCCTAGAAGACAGGAGTAAGAGGGGAGGATGTCCATTACATAGAAAGTTGAGTTGAAAGTCTGAGTTCTCACCTTTATGGGGATGTCCACCTCCATGTGGACCATCCTCTTTGAGCCATCAAATGCTCTCACAACTATGTTACTGGGTTTCATTGTCATCCCTTCGCAATCCAATCTGTCAAGAGCTTTCTTCGATAAGACGTTCAAAGATGAGCCAACGTCCATCAAGACATGGGCCAAAGTTTTCCCTCTACACTCCATTGAGACATGTAATGCCTCATTGTGCTTTCTCCCCTTCAGTGTCAAATCAGCATCAGAGAAGCCTAGGCTGTTATCAGTTGTTAAACTGGCCACACAATCTTGGAATTGGTCAACAGATGTCTCTTGTGGCACATGGGCTGTTTTCAGAAACTTCACCAAAGCTTTCGCATGTGCCTCAGAGCACAGCAACAATGCTAGCATGGAGATCTTGGAGGGAGTTTTCCCCAACTGTTCAACCACGTCATAGTCACTCTTCTTTATTATCCTCAGGATCTCTTCCATTTCCTTCTTGGATGTTTCGGGGATAGCTAGTGATTAAGCCTTCATCCGGACAGACTCTTCTTGAATGATTTTTCCTCGATTTTCAGCAGTAGAAGTATTGGTAGGGATAACAACAGGGATTGTGTCGTCTTTGTCGGTAGGTACACTTGCGAGTATGATCATCGGTACAGAGGTAATCTTCGGAACAGCCACGGGTCCAAAAACTGCCTTTGGAGGGGCAATCTCTGGAGAGAAGATTCTACCACTACGGGTAATCTTGCTAGTTCCGACAATATTGCTAATGTCAGAGTTTTCTTCTTCGAAGCTCACTTCTTCGGCAGTCAGTTCATCTTGTTTGATACCATGGTAGTAGATTTCTCCACTGTAATTCCATGGTACTGTTTTGTCTGACTCATACGGGACTGGCCTGGGCATTGTGATCTTAAGAGGAGTAGTTTTTGGAACTGATGTAATCCTAACGGGTCTTTTAGGGACCCTGGAAGGATTGGCGGAGATGGTTATGATTGAAATGTCTTTAATAGGAATGGGTGAAACAGGAGCATTTTCGAACAGAATTTCTTGGTTGTCTATCAGGCATTGAATACATGTCTTCAACAGAGGGCAATCAATTTATGAGAATAAAAAAATATGGAAGTCTTTATTACAACCTGGGAATATACCAGCTTTCAACAAATTCATCTTAATGACCGGGAGTGGAGTCAAGAGTTCATCTACTATAGTAATAAACAAATCTTCCTCAATAGCATTGGCGTTATGACCATGTCTAGGCATCGGAGCAGAAATGACATTTGGTTTCTCAGGTGCGTCAAACTCAACTTCTTTTGCATCTATAAGGTCTTGCATTTTGTTTTTCAGGGCCCAACAGTTGTTAGTGTCGTGACCCGGACTTTCGGAATAGTATGCACATCTGGCATTTGGGTGATAATGAGGAGACGCAGTATTGGGGTTCTTTGGGGCCTCCTTTAAAGTGGCCAGATTCAATTTCAGAAGATGTGGTAAAACCTGGGCTAGAGTTATATTAATCCTGGTGAATTGCCGGACTGGCCTTTCCACCCTCGGCTAGTTATTTCTTGGTTGATCAGATGCAGGCTTTTGGATCATAACGGCCCCCACCACTGGTTGGCGTTCAATTCTTCCTTGATTCCTTTGTGAATAAACATCAGATACCTCCTTCTTCCCAGTGAAAGGTTTTCTCATAGCTGTAGAGGCAGATGTATCCTTCTGAATCTTTCCACTTTTTATACCAGCTTCCGCCCTTTCTCCGGTTAATATTAACTCAGTAAACCCAACAGATAAGCTCCCAATCAAATGGTTGAAGAAAGGGCCTGATAGGGTGCCCAAAATATATCCACCAACTCCCTTTCAGACAGAGGGGGTTTCACTCTCCCAGCTAGATCTCTCCATTTCTGCGCGTAATGTTTGAAACCCTCATTTGAAGCCATAGTGTTGTACCCCAAAATTTTCCCTCCCATATTCTTCAAGATTTTCCAAGATCAATCTCCAAATGGTTCAAAATATCTTAAGGATTGCACAGTCCAATTACCTCCTAACACAGTCAAAATTAGGGTTTTGGTTCTTGCAAAGAAATTGAGGTTTTCAAGGGTCCAATCAAGTCCCATATGCCTATATACATTGTCAAGCATCCATATGTCAAGTTTCAAGACTCACGGCATCAAGTTGCACAGTCAAAAGCCCTAATTGCTTCACAGTCAACTGCAGGGGTAAAATGGTCATTTGACAGTCAAAAGTCAAAATTTTTGGTCAACATCTTATTTTGAAGCCACAATCATCATTTTATCAATTCTTGATCATGATTCCACAAGCATGGCTCAAAAAGTCTCAAGATGCAAAAGTTTCTATTTTTGGACAGTTAAAAAGTCAACTGCAAATTGACCAAGGCATAACTTTTTCATGGTTCATCAGAAAAATCCCATCCAATGCTCATTTTGAATGGGATGACATTTCCTACAACTCATCTTCACACTCCAAGTCCAAGAAATGCTCTCACAAAAAGTTATCAATTTCAACATTATAGGTCATTTTCAAAAGTCAACAAAAAGGAACTTTAAGTCAAAGACCATAACTTGAGATTGGTAAATCAAAATGACATGGGACCAAAGGCATTGGTTAGAGGACTTCAAGACCTTTCCAAAATGTCCAAGAACATGTTCATAGCTTCAAAATTGAGCAAGATATGCATTGGAGAAGTTGGGAAATTTTTGGGAACTTTCAAAAGTCAACTTTGCCTAAAACACTTCAATTTTGCTAATGGGCCTCAAATTCTTTCTTGAATCTTTACCCAAAGCCTATGCACGACCCATTGAGCTCAAAATAATTTATTTTCTTATTTCTAATTAATTAATTGAATTTATATTAAATTAATTCATTTAATTGGTTTTAATTATAGGAAAATCAAAAAGATATGTTTTTTGGATCTTTTGTGAAGCAAATCATATTAGGGCAAGCTGGCAAACTCGTTTCTCAATCAAAAAAGGGAAGATCATCCATATTTGGCAAGGTTTTCATTGAAAAAGATTGAAAATTACATGATTGAAAATCAAGGATTGCAAACTTAATTTCATGGACTCTTGGGCTTAATTCTAACCTAAATTCATTCACATACATATGCTGAGTAAAACCCTAAAGCTGGATACACATGAAAGCTGCTAAAAACTCCATAGCCAATTTGCAAAAACTCAAGAAAATTGTGAAACTGAAATCCTATTTACAGGTGGATTCAAGGCTTAAAAGTGATTCAAACATATTGCCTAAGTCTCCAGGAAGCTATTACTATCAAGAACAAGCTCTCATACCCAAAAAAACGGTAAAACAGAGTCACGGTTTTAGCAAATATTTCCATAATCGAAATCTAATTTCTATGCATCATTGTTATGTTTTGATTATTGATTTATGTTGCTGACATCTTCCTGAAGCTTTTGGTATGGATTAATTGAGTTATAGCATCCTGTATCAAAATCCACCATTGAAGAATATTAGGGTTTCAGAGCTTTCATATTGGGGTTTTTTGTATGCTGTAAAATTAGACCTCAAGCCATATATGGACAAATTCGTTGCAACAAGACGAATCGAATGAGATACTCGCGCTCAATTTATATGGCACATGATGCTAATCGCTATTTTTTGCACATTTATTTTGTGGGGGTTTAAAACCCCCGCTATCTTGTTTTCTGTTTACAGGGCAAAGGAGGAAGACAATAGGTGTCAAGGCCTGGTTGGAGAATTCAAATCCAAATGCGCGTTATTTCGTTCTGCATCATAATATTTGTTTTTTATACATAATATTCATTGTCCAGTTATACTACAAATGCGCTTCATAGCTCAGATGGTGGGAAACGTGGCCTGCAAGCACTGGGACCTGGGTTCGATTCCCAGGTCCCCCATATAATTCTTAATGTTTTTTCTAACATAATCTCATGCATGTATACGTCCAACGCTCCACCATACGTACTCACGCGCTAGCTTGCCAAGTGGCCATGATGCCCAATCCAGTGGCCAAGAGATGGAATCCATGGTATGCTCCAGTCAATGAACATGCACACGATCAGGAAAGTCAACAAGGCCTTGTGTTAATGGGCCAGAATTCCTCAAAGTTCACCTCCACATGGGCCAGACACCCCCTTGGTTTGCATAATTAATTTTATTTTATTTTCTTTTCTTTTAATTTCATTCAATTGTTTTTTTTAATAATTATTATTAATTCACCATAAATAATTTTTCCTAATAAAAATCAGAAACTCAAAAAATGTTTTTTTAATTATTTATTAAATTTTCCATTAACATATTTTTGTAAATAAATAATTAACAATTAACTTAGTTTAATTTAGGTTTTAAATTTTAATCCTTTTTCTTAATAAATAAAATTGTATAGAATTAGGTTTTGACTTTTAAAATATTTTTATCATTATTGATCATTATTATTATTTTTGTAAATAAACATGTAAATTAAATAATTTAGTTAATTAGCCTAATTTTTGACCTTTTTTCATTAATAAGTAAAATAAACTTAGATCTAGGGTTTCCTTTTAATTTTAACTTCTTTATTTCCATAATAAATACAAAAACATAAAAAACACTTTCTTTTCTTTAATTAAATAATTAATTAGGCTTTAATTTAATTTAATTTCAAGCAAAGGGTCAAAACTTGAGGACGTCCTAATTTTAATTCTTTTCGCGCATTATTTTCTTATTGATTATTATGTAACTGTTCAAGGATGTAATAGTAATTAGGTTTACTGTTTTTTACTTTCCGCATCTTTATCAAAAACGGGTCTTTGTATTTTGGCGATGTATAGACCCGCGCCTTGTAATAGCGTAGCTTTTATCTTTCTGTATTTAATTTTCCGCACTCCTAACTGCTAAATTGTATGGAAGAATGTATGGTAATTAAAAACAACGCGTAGCTCACAATGCCATGATCCAAGATAAATGTTAACATGAAAACAACACACAATGCACACACCACTTCTAGGGTACGCCTCACTCGTTGCCTTCGAAACGTGGTCGTCAAGTATAGGACGTTTTAGCGGTCGCCCTTATGTCTAAGATCCAGTTGCCTCGAAACAGTTGCCTCGAAACGGTTGCCTCGGATTAAAAAAGGATCTAGGACATTAGGGTTACTTCTAAGGTGTCCTACTATTGCTTCGGTGACCACACTGTCCCTAAAATCGAATTGACCCGAACACCTCCAACGGTGGTGCTACCTACCTCTCAATGGTGGGATAGCACTACCTTAAGGACTCTTACACAGCCTAATTCCTTAGGGTAGGTAGATGACTCATGGGTACTTGCTCTCTTCAAAAACAAATCAAAAAAATCTTTTCACACTGACACTTTCAAAAGCTTTCAAAACAAACACTTCATACACTCTTGAGGACAGATACAAGAGTTAAAACGAAGTTTTCAAACAAACTTTTTCAAAACCCACAAAACACGAGAAAAGAAAAACATTTTGAAAACATAGTGATCAAGTACCTAAGAGCCCGTGGATAACCACGGATAGAAAGGGTGCTAACACCTTCCCTTTCTATAAATCTACCTCCCGAACCGAGAAACAATCTCATAAGGAATTTTTCTGTGCTTTTATCCTTTCCATGTTGGAGAAAATAAAAGACGGTGGTGACTCTTGCTTACCGCGACATTTCGCGAAACCAGCTAAAAACAGTCAGTTCTATTTCCACCGATCACAGAACTGGCGACTCTGCTGGGGAAATTTTAAAAGTGAGGTGTACCTTAGGATAGATCATACTTGTGTTTCAAATTGAATGTTTTGATTGCTTTATTATTGTAGGCATTGTCTTGGAGTTTCATAGATCCTAACCCGGATCTGGGGATACCCTTTTAGGTAGCATAAGCTGTGAGGGACCTGTCCGGCGTAGACCGACACGGGTGAAGCAGTGGCTATGTTGGTGTGGCACCTTGGTCTGTACCGATATCCCTTGTGTCGCAACGAGGAGAATATGGGTCTTCTGAGGAGTCATTAAGCACCAACCGACCTTAGAACCCTAAACTGACCCAACTTGGCCATAGAACAGTAGCAGTATGCTACACCCATTAAGGCTAAACTCTCGCGATGGTTTTGGCCGCAAGAAAAGATTGTGATGCTGGAGTTATGACCAATTGAGGGTAGTCAGTGATATTGGGATCCTCTAGAACCCGGTTACTTTTGATAGGACAGGTCTTAACCAACAAACTGAAAGAGGGTAGTACCTAAACTTCATGTTGGCCTAAACTCTAAGGGCTCTCTGTGTGACTTGTGTGCCTTCAAATTTGACTACTTGCATACTTGCTATCTAACAACACGAGTTCCTTGCAGGTTTTGTTTGCAGTCCTTAATTGGGACTCATTACGGGGCTTACTTACATCACTCCATGCATAACATAACATCATACCATTGCATACATCCTGCATAAGGACTAACCCATTTCAAGGATCTCAAGGGTCTGTGATGCAGGTCATGATGAATCAAAATGTCTAGCAAGGGGCAAAGGGGATTTATTTTCCTCTAGCCAAGGTTGTTCAGAGATCAAAACATGGTGACTTGAGTCAGGGGCTATGACCCACTCAATATGGTGAGCTTTGACTCTTGAAGAAGGACTCTCAACAACATGAAGTTCCTTCAATCAAACTACCGGATTCAAATTCTAACAATTTTTTTTTCTTGTTTACCCCGCGAGATCCTTGAAAACATTGCATGCATATCATACATATCATTGCATAACAGGTACCCTTTTTACAGGTTGCTTAATCTTCTTCGCTGTTTATTTTAGCAGTCATCATGAATCCTAATCATCCAATGAACAAGCTATCAAAGCCCTCCAGGCCCAGAATGCCCAGTTCCAGGAGTTGGTTATGAACCTAGCCTAGGGTCAACAGGAATTGAAGAGTCTGCTTATGAAGAAGAAGAAGAAGAGGACTGTGTTGTTCAACCCTAGGCGCAAACCTGGGAGTGGATCACAAAGTGAAGCTGAGCTGACTACCCCATCTGTTGGGAAAGACAGTCCCCAAGAAGGAAAGGTTCCTAGTCCAGTGGTCTCCGACAACGAGACGGATTTCAATGATGAACAGTACCCTCCTGCTGAGGATAAGTACAAGCAGTTGGAAGACCGCCTAAGCGCTATGGAGATACAGAAAGTGCCTGGCTTGGACTTTGAAGATCTAGGTCTATCCTCGGGGGTGGTGCTCCCTCACAAGTTCAAAGCACCTGCTTTTGCAAAATATGACGGGGCTTCCTGCCCTAAGCTACATCTCAGATCTTATGTGCGAAATATCCAACCATACACGGCAGACAAGAATCTATGGATCCATTTCTTCCAGGAAAGTCTTTCAGGGACTCAACTCGAATGGTTCTATCAGCTAGATGGAGCCAGCATTCGTAACTGGGAGGACTTGGCTACTGCTTTTTACAAGCAGTATCAGTATAATGCCGACCTCGCTCCTACACGTACCCAACTCCAGGGTATGTCACTAGGGACGGGTGAAGGTTTTAAAGAGTATGCGCAAAAGTGAAGGGACCTTGCTGGTAGGGTGCAACCACCGCTGACTGACCGTGAACTTGTGGACATGTTCTTGGGGACCCTGTCTGGTCCATTCTACAACCATCTGATTGGGAATTCGTCTGCTGGATTCACAAATCTTATCTTGACTGGGGAGAGAATTGAAGCTGGTATCAGGTCTGGGAAGATTCAGGAAGCTACGCCTGCTGATGCTTAGAAGAAACCCTACCATGGGAAGAAAGAGTCCAATGCTGTGTTTGGTCGGAAGAATCGTCATGATCAATATGTGGGGGCAACCCAGATCTCTAATCCTATGACTGCACAACAAAGACAGGGGCAACAACGTAAGGAGGTCGCACCCAAAAGACAGTTCACTAAGATCAACATGTCACTGGATCAAGCACTACAGCAAATGTTGAAGGCAGGGCTGATCACCTTAAGGGCTCCTCTCCGGAATCCAAACACTTCCTCTCCTAACTATCATCCCAACGAGAGGTGTGCATACCACTCTGATAGCCCGGGGCATACTACGGACAACTGCTGGCCTCTGAAGAACAAGATTCAAGACATGATTGACGCCGGAGAGATTCAGTTTGAAGCGCCAGAGACTCCAAACATAATCACTACTCCTTTGCCCAATCATTGAAGGCTTTTGTTTATTTGAATTTCCGAGTTGTAATTTTTTGCTTATACAAATAATTAATGTCATAGCAAACTCTTTTATCTCATTAATGCACTGCATATGTCTGTTTTTGAATTAATCCAACTATTTTCACTATATTCAAATTACTTTCATATTTTCTTGTGATGATCAACGCTCGGTTAATAATTCTAAGCCTCTTGAGGGAGGATGACGAAAATGATACCACAATCTACAATATGCTTTTGACCAGACCCCACTGATGAGGTACAGGCATTGTTTCAATTCCTAAACACTGGAGTTATAAGGAAGATAATCCCTCATCAACCCCTTTGAGCCAAAGAAGTAGGAGTTTTTCTTTTCGAAAATTAAAACCATTAATCATAACCTGGGGCAGGGTAGTTCTCTCAGTTGATCCAAGTGCACAACGAATGGCACCAAAGAAGTCCTTACAAAACAAAAGACCGTGATGGTTCCGAATAATCATAACGACAGGCAGTCATTATCTATCAAAATAAAAAGACCAATAAGTCAAAACCTATGAAGGAGACTTACAAAACTGGGGCATCCCGCTGACTGTAATCACAAAAGGAACAGTTCAGGCAAAAAACAGGGATAACAAAATCAAAAAGAAAGAGGTCCTACAAACCCTCAACAGAAAAAAAAAAGAAATGACTGCCTATTCAAAATAAACTGTCAATATCCGAACCATCACCAGAATCTCAGGACAAAGACTCAAACAAGGTCTAATGCATGATCAACTGAGTTTAGGATTGAAGAACATCACGAAGAGCGGGTGGGTGCAAATAAATTTGAGCCTTTATCCTTTGTTTCTTAAACTGTGAACCAGACCACGTTACAACCCTCAAAAAGTCCTAGTTGAAGCATGGGTTAGTTCGAAAGCATACTGTTACCAAAGGTATCCTGACTCCTTAAGGCTCACGGTAAAATAACGAGTTGACATCACAGTTTACAAAAAATTCACTTGTTTTTATGAGAAAAAATGCATTTTCAAAAAACTTCAAGACAGACATAAGCTTTGCATTTTTAATATAACATTGCTTGCATATGACTATTTGTTTGAACAGCATAGAAGTTCGCATGACGAATGTCTAATGAACAAAAGCACTTCCAGTCAAGGGGCACGGCATGAGCATTGTCCATCATCTGGGGCAGTTAGGTCAAGATTCAGAGAATCTCTCAAAAGGCCAACCAGCTTGGGGCAAATCTCCATCTGGATCACTTGGGGCATTGGACAATCAAATATCTTCTGGTAATATGGCAACACAACACTACTGTCAGTGACAACTCCCTACATCCTGAGAGCATGGACATAGTCGGAAAAATACTACGCATAATCAAAGACCCGCTAGGTCGACTGGCCTAGGCAAAAATAAGGGCTTCCCGACGAACCAAAAGGGTCCGGACAAAAATAAGGGATGAAATGAAAAAATCTATACACCCGGCAAGTCGAAAACCTAAAAAGGCGGCTTGGGCAAAAATGGGTATCCCGGTGGACTGAAAACCCGAAAGGGCGGTCCAGGCAAAAGTTAGGGATCAAAAGCGTACGACTATGTCCCGTTATCTCTTCACTTGCCTACCAGAAGAAGATTTGTCAATCGGCAGTTATCAAACTCCTCATAGGCCTTCTTCTCTCGCAGAAACAGGGGCAATAAGAATTGTCTGAATTGTACAAGATGCTCTGTCCACCAAGGTACCAAGGTATGTTCAGCCGAAGAATAGGACCAAGATACCTTCACTCCCCACAGAGTAGGGCAAGATCCAGCAACACTCTCCTCAAGCAGAGTTGGTCTCCCATAAGCCCTAAAAAGGCACAGTATCTCCAACAAGTTTATTCCCCAAGCAGAGTTAGTCTGCTGTCAGCCTCAAGGAAGTTGGATTATCCCCCGAAGATCTCAACATTCCCCAGCGGAGTATACAGATGTTCCTCAACAAGCATCCCCGGCAGTCTTGGTATAAGATTGTTCCCCGACGGAATACCAGACACCCCAGTGGAGCCATCCCCCAGTGCAGTCCAAAAGTTTCCCCAGGAGAGTTGAATTAATCTCCTCAGTAGATTCTGGAAGCTTATCCCCAGTAGATTCTGGAAGCTTGTCTCCTGCAGAGTACGAACGCCTCTCCCCGGCTTTTGTTTAAAGGTTATTCCCCACCAGAGCTTATAACTGGGTTATCCTCAGCTAATTGCCACGGAAAGATCGTCCTCGGCGAAGTTCCTCCTATTCCCCAGCGAAGTTCATCTTCCAACAGAGATTATCAACGGAATCCCCAGCGGAGTTCTCATCAAAATCTCAGCGAAGTATCTCTTCCCACAGAGTAATTCCCCATAGAGTAATCTCTCCAACAAGTTTATTCCCCAACGGAGTCATCTTCTCCTACCGGTTTATTCTTGCAAACATCATCCCCAGCGGAACGAAGAACTCTACTCTTCAAATGTCAGCCCAGGGTTCAACAACTTCCCGGTGTTCGTCAAGGATTTATTTTCCTAGACGAAAATACAATTCATAAACATTTATATACATAATGCCTGCATATACGCATCACATCACACAACCTCATTCATCTTTGAGAATATCTTAAAATCATGCAGTTCATGCATCATAGCATTGCATACAACTGATGTTTTTCCTTTTCAGGAAAAAGGTCGATCCAAAAATGATTACTATCAACTGTCGCAGTTCCAGATTCGATACTTGTATCCAGCCAGGGCATATCTGTGAGAGATTGATTATGGATTCGATACCTGTGTCTAGCCAGGACATATCTACGTTAAAGAGATTAAAGAGATAGCTGGGAAATGCTCCAGAGATGGATGCTGTTCTACTGCTTATTCAGATTTCCTTTCAGAGATAGCTGGGAAATGCTCCAGATATGGATGCTATTCTTTCGCTTATTCAAAGTTTCTTCTCAGAGATAGTCCAGATATGCTCCAAACCGGATGCTATTCAGTTGCTTATTCAGAGTTGCTTGTCAGAGATGGCTTAGAGATGCTCCAGACCCGGATGCTACTCTATCGCCTATTCAGATTTATCTTCAGAGATAGCTTGGAAATGCTCCAGATATGGATGTTGTTCTTTTGCTTATTCAGATTTTCTCTCCAGAGATAACTTAGAGATGCTCCAGATGTGGATGCTATTCTTTTGCTTGTTCATAGTTGCTTTTCAGATAACTTAGAGATGCTCCAACCACAGATGCTATTCTATTGTTTATTCAGACTCCTTCTAGAGATAGTTCAGATGTGACCCAGACATGGCTACTTTCTGATACTTATTCCAGATTCTCTTTCAGAGATAGTTTAGAGATGCTCCCGATGCGGATGATATTCTATTGCTTATTCAGATCCCCTCTCAGATAGCTCAGAGATGCTCCAGACATGGATGCTATTCTTTAGCTTATTCAAAGTTTCCTTTCAGAGATGGCTTAGAGATACTCCATATCCGGATGTTATTCTTTTGCCTATTCAGATTCCTCCCCAGTGATGGCCTAGAGATGCTCCTGACCCGGACGCTATTCTATTGCTCATCCAGATTCAAACTTCTAAAGACAACTTAGAGATGCTCCAGACCCGGAGGCTATTCTATTGTTTAGTCCAGATTCATTCAAAAGACATTCCAAATACGATCCAGATTCAGATGACATTTTGTCACTCACTCAGATACAGTATGGATATACCCCAGATGCGGCGGTCATTCTACTACTTGTTTAGATGGCAGCAATTAGACACATACTAGATATGCTCCAGACACGAAAGCTATTTCTTACTCAGATTCAACTACCCATTACATTTCCAGATGGCATCTATAAGCCCATCCTCCTATCCATCATCTCTCCAAATGGCATCTGTAAGCCCATTCCCGCCATCATACTGCTAGCATTCTACTATGTGAGTGCAAATTTCTGGGCACTTTAGTGTTCAATCATCTTCCACCTTCGGATCACGAAAGGCACACAAGTCAATCTACATCCTCAGGTCTAAGAAGATTGAACAGGGGCAACTGTTGTACCCCAAAATTTGACCTCCCATATTCTTCAAGATTTGCCAAGATCAATCTCCAAATGGTTCAAAATATCTTAAGGATTGCACAGTCCAATTGCCTCCTAACACAGTCAAAATTAGAGTTTTGGTTCTTGCAAAGAAATTGAGGTTTTCAAGGGTCCAATCAAGTCCCATATGCCTATATACATTGTCAAGCATCCATATGTCAAGTTTCAAGACTCACGGCATCAAGTTGCACAGTCAAAAGCCCTAATTGCTTCACAGTCAACTGCAGGGGTAAAATGGTCATTTGACAGTCAAAAGTCAAAATTTTTGGTCAACATCTTATTTTGAAGCCACAATCATCATTTGATCAATTCTTGATCATGATTCCACAAGCATGGCTCAAAAAGTCTCAAGATGCAAAAGTTTCTATTTTTGGACAGCTGAAAAGTCAACTGCAAATTGACCAAGGCATAACTTTTTCATGGTTCATCAGAAAAATCCCATCCAATGCTCATTTTTAAGGGTATGACATTTCCTACAACTCATCTTCACACTCCAAGTCCAAGAAATGCTCTCACAAAAAGTTATCAATTTCAACATTATAGGTCATTTTCAAAAGTCAACAAAAAGGAACTTTAAGTCAAAGACCATAACATGAGATTGGTAAATCAAAATGACATGGGACCAAAGGCATTGGTTAGAGGACTTCAAGGCCTTTCCAAAATGTCCAAGAACATGTTCATATCTTCAAAATTGAGCAAGATATGCATTGGAGAAGTTGGGAAATTTTTGGGAACTTTCAAAAGTCAACTTTGCCTAAAACACTTCAATTTTGCTAATGGGCCTCAAATTCTTTCTTGAATCTTTACCCAAAGCCTATTCACGACCCATTGAGCTCAAAATAATTTATTTTCTTATTTCTAATTAATTAATTGAATTTATATTAATATTAATTCATTTAATTGGTTTTAATTATAGGAAAATCAAAAAGATATGTTTTTTGGATCTTTTGTGAAGCAAATCATATCAGGGCAAGCTGGCAAACTCGTTTCTCAATCAAAAAAGGGAAGATCATCCATATTTGGCAAGGTTTTCATTGAAAAAGATTGAAAATCAAGGATTGCAAACTTAATTTCATGGACTCTTGGGCTTAATTCTAACCTAAATTCATTCACATATATATGCTGAGTAAAACCCTAAAGCTGGACACACGTGAAAGCTGCTAAAAACTCCATAGCCAATTTGCAAAAACTCAAGAAAATTGTGAAACTGAAATCCTATTTGCAGGTGGATTCAAGGCTTAAAAGTGATTCAAACATATTGCCTAAGTCTCCAGGAAGCTATTACTATCAAGAACAAGCTCTCATACCCAAAAAAACGGTAAAACAGAGTCACAATTTTAGCAAATATTTCCATAATCGAAATCTAATTTCTATGCATCATTGCTATGTTTTGATTATTGATTTATGTTGCTGACATCTTCCTGAAGCTTTTGGTATGGATTAATTGAGTTATAGCATCCTGTATCAAAATCCACCATTGAAGAATATTAGGGTTTCAGAGCTTTCATATTGGGGTTTTTTGTATGCTGTAAAATTAGACCTCAAGCCATATATGGACAAATTCGTTGCAACAAGACGAATCGAATGAGATACTCGCGCTCAATTTATATGGCGCATGATGCTAATCGCTATTTTTTGCACTTTTATTTTGTGGGGGTTTAAAACCCTCGCTATCTTGTTTTCTGTTTACAGGGCAAAGGAGGAAGACAATAGGTGTCAAGTCCTGGTTGGAGAATTCAAATCCAAACACGTGTTATTTCGTTCTGCTATCTTGTTTTCTGTTTTCTGTCTAGTTATACTACAAATGCGCTTCATAGCTCAGATGGTGGGAAACGTGGCCTACAAGCACTGGGACCTGGGTTCGATTCCCAGGTCCCCCATATAATTCTTAATGTTTTTTCTAACATAATCTCATGCATGTATACGTCCAGCGCTCTACCATACGTACTCACACGCTAGCTTGCCAAGTGGCCATGATGCCCAATCCAGTGGCCAAGAGATGGAATCCATGGTATGCTCCAGTCAATGAACATGCACACGATCAGGAAAGTCAACAAGGCCTTGTGCTAATGGGCCAGAATTCCTCAAAGTTCACCTCCACATGGGCCA
The DNA here is from genome assembly GCA_948472305.1 of Vicia faba. Lineage (NCBI taxonomy): Eukaryota > Viridiplantae > Streptophyta > Magnoliopsida > Fabales > Fabaceae > Vicia > Vicia faba. The sequence goes on from OX451738.1 coordinate 981,243,743, forward strand.
GACACCCCCTTGGTTTGCATAATTAATTTTATTTTCTTTTCTTTTCTTTTAATTTCATTCAATTGTTTTTTTTAATAATTATTATTAATTCACCACAAATAATTTTTCCTAATAAAAATCAGAAACTCAAAAAATGTTTTTTTAATTATTTATTAAATTTGCCATTAACATATTTTTGTAAATAAATAATTAACAATTAACTTAGTTTAATTTAGGTTTTAAATTTTAATCCTTTTTCTTAATAAATAAAATTGTATAGAATTAGGTTTTGACTTTTAAAATATTTTTATCATTATTGATCATTATTATTATTTTTGTAAATAAACATGTAAATTAAATAATTTAGTTAATTAGCCTAATTTTTGACCTTTTTTCATTAATAAGTAAAATAAACTTAGATCTAAGGTTTCCTTTTAATTTTAACTTCTTTATTTCCATAATAAATACAAAAACATAAAAAACACTTTCTTTTCTTTAATTAAATAATTAATTAGGCTTTAATTTAATTTAATTTCAAGCAAAGGGTCAAAACCCGAGGACGTCCTGATTTTAATTCTTTTCGCGCATTATTTTCTTATTGATTATTATGTAACTGTTCAAGGATGTAATAGTAATTAGGTTTACTGTTTTTTACTTTCCGCATCTTTATCAAAAACGGGTCTTTGTATTTTGGCGATGTATAGACCCGCGCCTTGTAATAGCGTAGCTTTTATCTTTCTGTATTTAATTTTCCGCACTCCTAACTGCTAAATTGTATGGAAGAATGTATGGTAATTAAAAACAACGCGTAGCTCACAATGCCATGATCCAAGATAAATGTTAACATGAAAACAACACACAATGCACACACCACTTCTAGGGTACGCCTCACTCGTTACCTTCGAAACGTGGTCGTCAAGTATAGGACGTTTTAGCGGTCGCTCTTATGTCTAAGATCCAGTTGCCTCGAAACAGTTGCCTCGAAACGGTTGCCTAGGATTAAAAAAGGATCTAGGACATTAGGGTTACTTCTAAGGTGTCCTACTATTGCTTCGGTGACCACATTGTCCCTAAAATCGAATTGACCTGAATACCTCCAACGGTGGTGCTACCTACCTCTCAATGGTGGGATAGCACTACCTTAAGGACTCTTACACAGCCTAATTCCTTAGGGTAGGTAGATGACTCATGGGTACTTGCTCTCTTCAAAAACAAATCAAAAAAATCTTTTCACACTGACACTTTCAAAAGCTTTCAAAACAAACACTTCATACACTCTTGAGGACAGATACAAGAGTTAAAACGAAGTTTTCTAACAAACTTTTTCAAAACCCACAAAACACGAGAAAAGAAAAATATTTTGAAAACATAGTGATCAAGTACCTAAGAGCCCGTGGATAACCACGGATAGAAAGGGTGCTAACACCTTCCCTTTCTATAAATCTACCTCCCGAACCGAGAAACAATCTCATAAGGAATTTTGCTGTGCTTTTGTCCTTTCCATGTTGGAGAAAATAAAAGACGGTGGCGACTCTTGCTTACCGCGACATTTCGCGAAACCAGCTAAAAACAGTCAGTTCTATTTCCACCGATCACACATAGCCATACTCTGAAGTTGAGTACGGGTAGGTTCCAAATCTGTGTTATACTGGTATTGCTTATAGAAAGCTGCGGCAAGTTCTTCCCAGTTGTGGACGTCGGCCTTTTCCAATTGGTAAAACCAATCGAGTTGTGTTCTGGATAAACTATCTTGGGAAAAATGGACCCACAAGTCTTTGTCGACGGAGTGCGGCTGAATCTTTCTGACATATGATCGGAGGTGCATTTTAGGACATGACACCCCATCATATTTTGCAAATAACGGCACTTTGAACTTTGGTGGAATCACAATTCCTGACACTAGCCCCAATTCCTCAAAGTCTAGACCTGGTACTTTCTGTATTTCCATAGCATTTAGACGCTCTTCAAGATGTCGGTATTTATCATCCGCCGGAGGATACTGTTCCTCAGAGTAATCTTCCTATTCCTCCTCTTCTTCAGATTCTGACGGAACCGCTGTTTCTTTTCCTTTTCTTTCCCCTTCATCAGATGTTGCTGGAAAATCCAAGGTTCTTCTAGCCTGTCCTTGAAACCTTCTCCCCATGATTACCAAACCGGTTGGTTTCTTCTCTGTCTTCTTTTTCTCTTTTTCCAGCAGAGTTTTCAGCTCCTCTTGTCCTTTGGCCAAGGTTGTGAGTAACTGTTGAAACTGTATGTTTTGAGCTTGAAGATCTTTGACTGTCTGTTCAAGATCTATCTTACTGAAATAAACAATAGAGAGATGAGGAAACTTGTTACAAAGACCTGTTTATGTTATGATGAATGATATGTATACTGAAGATGTGAAAAACACAAGAGGGGGGGGGGGGGGGGGGTTGAATTGTAAAACTTAAAACAAATGCTTTGACAACACAGTATTTTTATCCTGGTTCATTTGATCTCAAACTACTCCAGTCCACCCGTCAAGGTGATTTCACCTCTCTCCAACGAGGTCTTAATCCACTATTTTCAAAGGATTACAACAACTACTTTAACAACTGTTAAAGTCTTCTTGAGTATAACCACAAACCGGTTTATCTCAAGGAAATCTTTTACAAATAAATGAACAATAATGTGTTAACGTTTTCTAACAAAACAATGTATCACAATTGTGGTAATTACACAACTTAAGCTTGGAATAAACTGAATTTGCTTAAAGCGTTTGAATAAGCGTGGTTTTGAAGGCTTGGCAAATTATGTGAGTGCATGCATGCGTCTTTTCTCAAGCAGACTTGTTTATATAGGCAAGGCAAAGATACGTTGTCCATAAAGCCAGTTTAATGACAATAACGCACTTTCCTTTTGAAGAAGATCTTGTCTGAAGAGAGCCGTTAGCATTTAATCCTGTCTTGAATAATTAATAACGCTTCAGAGTCTTCTTTGCTTTAACTTATGATAACACTTCAGAGTGTTGATGACTTGGTAAAGATCTTTGATTAGAGTCAGAGTGTATTATTTATGCGCAGATTCTGGTCATCAAGCTTCAGCGTATAATCTGGTAGCTTCAGCGTGTAGCACGTATTACTGATCTTCTGATGCTGATTCCATCAGAACTTCTGTATATACAAAACATAATTTTAAGAAGCATATTTGTTTTATATATATATATATATATATATATATATATATATATATATATATATATATATCTTAGAATTTATTTATTCTTTGTATTTTGTTATCATCAAAACTCTAATTAAGGGTTGTAGAATCAAACTATGTTCTAACAATCTCCCCCTTTTTGATGATGACAAAAACCAGATTTTTCAATTAAAAATAAAGAATAAAAAGTATAGAATTAAGAAGAGAAACTCCCCCTGAGTTGATTACTTCCCTTTAATTCCATGAGTCTTTGAGCATCAGAACCTTACTGTATCTTTCATCAGAGTTTTGTACCTGTTCAAGCTTTTTCAGAAGAGAGAAATTTAAATAGATCAGAATGTTTGAGACTTATGTCTCAGTAATCCGTTATTGAAAAATATCATTCTTTCTCCCCCTTTTTGTCAGTTATCAAAAAGAACATATAATCAGAGCCAAAATGCATTTATATTAAAAACCAGAAGCAAAGATAAGTTCAGAATAGCAGTAATGTACGAATATTACAAATAAACATGTTTTAAAAACGAGGAAATTCTAAGAGGGAGGAGGTAGACGCGTGAACAAGGTTTCCAACAAGCTCTTGATCTGGAATTTGGTTTCCTGTTGCTGGGTTAACATGCTCTTGATTTCCTCAATTTTGTCATCCTATTTATCCATTCTTTCATTCATCAACATATCAGATCTTTCCAGGTCTTCTAGAGTCTGCCTGTCATAGGAGGAAGCTTGGGGATCTTCAGAAACTGGATGCTTCTCAGAGCATTCTGCAATATCCTCCTTGTGACCCAGTTCTTCAGCAGGAATCATATGCTCTGGAGTATCAGTCAGAGTGAGATCTTCTGACTCTGGTTGAACTTTGTATGTTGGACGATGTTCAGACCAGGGAGCATTATCCAGAGGGAGAACTTCTTCCTTGAGCAGCTGGCTCAGAACTTGATCTTCAATAACTTTCAGTAGATTGTTGAAGTTTTGTTGAACTTGTCCGTATCTCTGTTCTTGCATCTTATGAGTTTCAGAACATACCCATCTTCTGAAACTTGTACAAAGGTAGTCTGATGCAGCAGGATCAATCAGCTCAAGACTAGCTTGCTTCAGAGAAGTGATCCACTTCTGTACTTCTGTTTCAAACATCAATAAGCTGGTACCAACATCTGGAGAGGGTTCAGATGGTTTAGGTTTTGGGATAGCTGTTTTGTGGGTTATGGCAGCAAGACATTCAAAAATCATTAGATTAATGACAGTCTTGATGTTGTCATCTGGATTGTTCTTTGGTGAGGGAGTGGGAGAGTCAGGAATTATGATTGGACTTGTTGGGGAGTTTGGTTGAGTTGATTCTAGTGAGGAGGGAATTTGGGGAATATCCATAATGGTTAGGGGCATACGGATGGCCAGAGATTCAGTGATTCCAGGAATGGGAATGGTATCAGAATCAGCAGTTTGGTTTGATTGATCATTAAGAGGTTCTGGTTCACAGGATTCAGAAGGTTGAGCCTTAGAAGTTTGAACTTCTGGTTGAAGTAGTTCAGGTTGTGGAGAAGGTGAATGAATTTCTGGTTGAGGAGATGGAGGTAGTGGTATTTCTGGTTGTGGAGAGAGGGGAATTTCTGGTTGTGGTGCTTATGTGGTGGTTTCAGGGTTTGGATTTTCTGGCATGGGAGCAGAAGTATGTTGGTCAAAGGTTTCTATATCTGATAGAACTTTTGCAAGTTCTTGTTGGGTTGCTTCAGTATTTGGATTTGGAGGTTGGGAGCGAGATCTTCTGAGAGTTAAGGTTTCTGAGGGGTCGAATTCAATGTCAAAGTCATCAAATGTTTGTGGTGTGGGGTTTTCTGATTGAGTGGGAATAGGTATAGATGTTGATATAGAAATTGAGTTTAAAATAGTTACAGAAGAAGGATTACCTCTCTTTTTAGGAGTCCGCTGGGATGATCCTTCTGATACAACTTTCCTTTTCTTGGTTTTCTTCAGCACAACTTCTGGAGCCTTCTACTGCAGATCCTGAATGTTCAAATCTGGTGTTGTCCCATCCGCCTTGCATGCATCCAGATATCTTACTATTATATCAGGTTTAGAATCAATCTCTGAGAACAATGGAAAGTTATCCAGAGGGATTCTTCTGCTGGATATTGCTGCAAAAGGAGTGACATTGGGTTCCTTCTTGACGTTCTCAATTAACTTCATCTTTTTCAGATTCTTTGCATTCAGCTGTTTGCTAACAGTAGCTTCCAAAGAGCTGATTTCCTGAGCTTCTGTAAGATGATCAATCAGCTTATTCTCTGTTAGAACAACTGATATAAGCCTTCCTAGGGGTATCCAGTCCCTTTTTGTGTGCTCCTCTTCTCTGGTTTCCTTGACACTAGTCCTTAGATGGTTAAACAGCAGATGAGCCAGATTCACCTTAATCTTCTGGGAGATGAAGTAGATCAGAAATTGCTGATCAATATTGATGTAGTCAGGAGAGCTGGTAGGCTTCCTGTGGTTTATGCATCCCATAATATTCTTGGCCCATATTTTGTGATGGTCTTTTAGATCCCTTATCTTGCTGGAGGGAAGCCCCAGAGTGAAGATTTCTCTAGCAATTAGGGCAACATCAGCGCATCTTTCAGCCATGTCAATGCATCGTACACCACCACCATTGTAGCCTATTAATCTTGCAATGAGGTCCTCAGTAATGACTATCTTCTTCCCCATTATGTATGAAGTAACTTGATGGTTGGAAGATGAAGCATGAATCCAAAATTCCTTCACAAGGATTGGGAATGTTGGACCCACCAGTCGGTCAAAATATATGTCCCAGCCTTGAGCTTTTACTTCTTCAGAGAGATTAAACCCGTTCCCTTGAAGACTGTTGAAATCCATGATCAATTCTGAAAGAACTTCTAGATTTTTGATGGGTGTGAGAAGAGTTCTGTAGGGTTCTTCGTAATGTTCGGAGGAATCTGTTTTCTGAGAACTGGAAGTGGGGATGCTTGAGGAAGCCATGTTCACACGAAGGTTTTGAGAAGAAATTGAAAGGGTTTTGAGAAAGGTTCCAAACTGAAATCAATAAGATTGTAGAGAAAATGAAAGTGAAAGTAAAAAAGTGTAAGTGGTGAGAGATGTGTTTAAATAGATTTTTAAAAAGGATTTTGAAAACATAAACGGTAAGAGAGAGAAATAAATTATAATGATTATGAGCATTTAATGATAGCTGATTTTGGGGGATTCAAAAAGATATTGAAACGGTTACCCATGACATGTGTCTCAATGCAACCAATCAGCGCTTTTGACCTTTCAGAAACGTGAACGCGTGTTCAGACTCAGAAAGAAGCTGATAACTGGATGACACTTGTTTGCTTGAGTGAACTGCACATTTCTATCCTTGATTGTGATAGATTCTGATACAATCTGTACTTCTAAAGATCTGAAGAAAGATTGATCAGTAGTTCACGAAAAATAGACAAAGTTCTGAAGGTTAAGATATGGAATCAAAACAGTTTTATTCTGGGCAGAGCTTCATGCTGAGATGTTTCAGAATGAAGTTGAACCTATCTCCAGAAAGAGGTTTTGTAAAGATATCAACCCATTGATGGTCTGTGTTAATAAATTTTAAATTTAGAATCCCTTTCTGAATATAGTCCCTAATAAAATGATGTTTTATTTCTATATGCTTAGCCCTAGAATGCAAAATAGGATTTTTACTAAGGCAAATAGAAGAAGTATTGTCACAGAGGATAGGGATGTTACTCTCAAATATTTTGAAGTCCTCAAGTTGACTTTTCATCCAGAGCATTTGTGTGTTGCATCCAGCTGCTGCTATGTATTCAGCTTCTGCTGTTGATAGAGCTATTGTGGATTGTCTTTTGCTGGACCATGAGATCAGATTTTCTCCCAGAAACTGGCATCTTCCAGAGGTGCTTTTATGTTCTACTCTGTCTCCAGCAAAATCAGCATCACAGTATCCTATCAAGCTGTAATCACTTGTTTTTCTATAAAACAAACCCAGATTAGTAGTACCTTTCAGATACTTGAAAATTCGCTTAACTGCTGTTAAGTGAGATTCTCTAGGATCTGATTGGAATCTAGCACAAATGCAAACACTGAATAGAATGTCAGGCCTTGAAGCCGTCAGATAGAGGAGAGAACCAATCATACCTCTGTAGACCTTTTGTTCTACCTTTTTACTTACCTCTTCTCTTTCCAGAATGCACGTGGGATGCATTGGAATCTTTGATGGCTTACATTCTAAGAGATCAAATTTCTTCAGAAGTTCTATGACATATTTGCTCTGATGAATGTAAGTTCCTTCTGGGGTTTGATTAATCTGAATGCCCAGAAAGAATTTTAGTTCCCCCATTAGGCTCATCTCAAATTCTGCCTACATACATTTAGCAAAATGTCTTCCCAGAGAGGGTTTAGTGGATCCAAATATGATGTCATCAACATAAATCTGACATACTAAAATGTCATTCTTAACTGTCTTACAGAACAAGGCTGTGTCCACTTTCCCTCTGGTGAATTCCTTTTCTAACATGAAGTTACTTAGTCTTTCATACCAAGCTCTGGGAGCTTGTTTCAGACCATAGAGTGAATTCTTTAGTTTGAAAACATATTCTGGATTTTTGGAACTTTCAAAACCAGGGGGTTGGTGCACATATACCTCTTCTTCTATATAGCCATTTAAGAATGCACTCTTAACATCCATCTGATACAGAGTGATGCCTTTATTAACAACAAATGAAATTAAGAGTCTGATAGATTCTAACCTGGCGACTGGAGTAAAGGTTTCTGTATAGTCTATTCCCTCTTGCTGACTATAACCTTGTGCTACCAGTCGTGCTTTGTTTCTGATGACTTCACCTTGTTCATTCAATTTGTTTATGAACACCCATTTTGTACCAATGACGTTGAATTCTTTTGGTTTGGGAACTAGATCCCATACGTCATTTCTTGTGAATTGATTTAGCTCCTCTTGCATTGCTAGAATCCATTCATTGTCTAGAAGTGCTTCATCAATTGTTGTTGGTTCAATTAGAGAAACCAGTCCCATGAGGGATTCTTCAGAGTTTCTGAAGGAGGATCTTGTTCTGATTGGATCTTCCTTCCTTCCTAAGATTGTTTCTTCTGGGTGATCCATGCTGCTTCTGGATGGTCTTTTCTAGAGTTGATCAACAGAAGGTGTTGGATTGCTTGCAGTGACTCTTTCTGATGTTGAGGGAGTGTCTCTGTTGAGAGATTCTGATGATTAGTCTTTAGTACCTGTGAGTTCAACTTCCATACCTGCAAGGAATTCATTCTGCTTTGACTTTTGAGAGTCAAGCTTATCATCAAAACGAACACTGATTGACTCCTCCACAATCTGTGTTTCTGTATTGTATACTCTGTACCCTCTTGAGCGTTCAGAATATCCTAACATAATACACTTTTGTGCTTTAGAGTCAAACTTGTTCAAATAATTTTTTGTATTCAGGATGAAACATGTACATCCAAATGGGTGAAAATAGGAAATGTTGGGCTTTTTGTTCTTCCACAATTCATATGGAGTCTTTTCCAGAATAGGTCTTATGGAGATTCTATTCTGAATGTAACACACTGTGTTTATTGCCTCTGCCCAGAAGATCTTAGCAATGTTTATTCTCGTTGATCATGGTTCTGGCCATTTCTTGCAATGTTCTATTCTTTCGTTCTACAACTCCATTTTGCTGGGGAGTTCTAGGACAAGAGAAATCATGCAGAATGCCTTTATCATTAAAGAATAACTCAAAATCTTTGTTTTCAAATTCTCCACCATGATCACTTCTGACTTTGACGATTCTAAGATCCTTTTCATTCTGAACTTGGTTGCAGAAGGTAACAAACACAGAGTGTGACTCGTCCTTGTGCCTTAAGAACTTTACCCATGTCCATCTGCTATAGTCATATACGATCACTAACCCATACTTCTTGCCACTGACTGAAGTAGTTTTAACTGGTCCAAATAAGTCAATGTGCAGAAGTTCTAATGGCTTGGAGGTGGAAACAACGTTTTTGGATTTGAAAGCTGGTTTTGCAAACTTGCCTTTCTGACATGCTTCACACAGAGCATCTGAATTGAACTTCAGGTTAGGAAGTCCTCTGAACAGATTGAGTTTGTTAATCTGAGATATTCTTCTCATACTAACATGTCCCAATCTTCTGTGCAGATCCATTGCTCGTTGTTAATAGACAGTAGACATTTTACATTCTGACTTTTTAGTTCAGAAAGTTTTATTTTATAAATGTTATTTTTCCTCTTTCCATTAAATAGGATAGTCCCATCTTTCTGACTAACAGCTTTGCATGAATTTTGATTGAAGATTATATCATAACCGTTATCACTTAATTGACTTATGGATAACAGGTTATGCATTAATCCATCAACTAATAAAACATTACTTATAGAGGGAAGATTTCCATTAACTACTATTCCAGAGCCAATGATCTTTCCTCTCTGATTGCCTCCAAAGCCTACGTGGCCTCCAGACCTAAGTTCCAGGCTTTGGAACATATGCCTTCTTCCCGTCATGTGTCGTGAGCAGCCAGAGTCCAGGTACCATGATTGGTGTTTTTGCTTTGCTGCTAAAGATATCTGCCACATGTATTATTTTATCCTTAGGTACCCACATTTTCTTGGGTCCTGATTTGTTAGTTTTACCAAAACTCTGGTTGAATTTTGGTTTGACAGAGTAATCACTACTTGTATATTTTATGTCATGTGTGTGCCCATATATAAAGTGTGAATCAAGTGGAGTACGTTTTATAACTAAATCCATGGCATTTTTTGGTGTAGGTACCTTACCTTGATATCCTATCCCTTTTCTGCCATTTCTGCTAACTCCATAGATCATTGAAGCCATTTTGCTTCTGTCTATGTTTTTAGCTAGAAACTTCTGAAAGCTGTGATCATACTCCTTGATGATCTCATCAGCCCTGCTGGGAGTTTCAGGGAATGTTTCCTTCTGAGAGTTTTGCAATTGGTTTTCTAATTTTGAAATTTTATCTTTTAACTAAGAATTCTCCAATTTGAGACTCTCAGTCTTATCAGAGTCAGAAGCAAGATTCCTTTTTAGGTTTCTGAGTTTGACTCTGATCTGCTGATATCTTTCCAGAATTTCATTAAGGCTTTCAGCTAGTTCAGCCTTAGTAAAGGTTATAGTAAAGTCAGGGAATACCTCTTCTGTATCTGATTCAGAGTCTGACTCAGAAGCTTCACTGTCTTCTGTTATGTTTGCCATGAGAGCTATGTTTGCTCTTTGTGATCGGTGGATCTGGAACTGACTGTTTAACGCTGGTTTCGCGAAATGTCGCGGAAGCAAGAGTCGCCACCATCTTTTATTTTCTCCAACATGGATAGGACAAAAGCACATCAAAATTCCTTATGAGATAGTTTCTCGGTTCGGGAGGTAGATTTATAGAAAGGGAAGGTGTTAGCACCCTTTCTATCCATGGTTATCCATGGGCTCTTAGATACTTGCTCATTGTGTTTTCAAAATGTTTGTTTGCTTTTTAATCGTGAGTGGGTTTGAAAAAAGTTTCTTTGAAAGTTTCAGATCGACTCTTGTATCAGTCCTCAAGAGTGTTTGAAAAATCATTTTGAAAGCTTTTGAAAAGTGTCGGTGTGAAAAGAGTTTTGTTTGTTTTGAATTAGAGCAAGTATCTATGAGTCATCCACCTACCCTAAGGAATTAAGTTGTGTAAATGTCCTTAAGGTAGTGCCATCCCACCATTGAGAGGTAGGTAGCACCACCGTTGGAGGTGTTCGGGTCAATTCGTTTGTTAGGGACAGTGTGGTCACCGGAGCAACAGTAGGACACCTTAGAAGCTACCCTTATGCCATTGATCTTTTTATTCCGAGGCAACTATTCTGAGGCAACCGTTTTGAGGCAACTTGTTTCGAGGCAACTAGATCAATGGACATAAGGACTCACTAAGACGTCCTATACTCGACGACCACGTTTCGAGGGGCAAGGCAACAGTGAGGCGTACCCTAAGAATGGTGTGTGAATTGTGTGTCATTTTCAATTATGTTTTATCTTGATCATGCATTGGGTGAGCTACGCTTTGATTTTATTTGGGCCATTCATTCTTTCATGCAACGTTTAGCAGTTTTAAGGGTGCAGAAATTAAAGTACAGAAAATAAAGTCCTACGCTATTACAAGGCGCGGGTCTATACATCGCCAAATTAACAAAGACCCGATTTGAATAAAAATGCGGAAAATAAATAAATTCCTAATTACTATTACAAGGCTTGGGCAATTACATAATATTTAAAATGGAAAATAAGGACAAACGCGCGAAAAGAAATTAGAATCGAATGTTCGAGGGCGTTGGACCCTTTGAAGAAATTAAATGAAATTAAAAAGGCTAATTAATTATTTAATAAGAAAAGAAGTTATTTTTTATGGTTTTTGATATTTATGAAATAAAGAAATTTTAAAATTGAAAGAAACCCTAATTCTAAATATTTTTAATTATTTAAAGAAAAAGATTCAAGTTTTAACCTAATTTACCCTAATTAATTAATGACATGTTTATTTACAAAAATAATTAATAGTTAATAATAATAATAAGAAGAGGAAATTATTTATTAAGAAAAGAATAAAAATGCTAAAAACCTAATTTCTACATATTTTAGTTATTAAGAAAAGATTAAAATTAAAACCTAATTTTACTAAATTGATTATTAAAAATTTATTTACAAAAATATTAATGAACTAAATATTAAATAAACATTTTTTATTTTTTGGTTTTTCTGGTTTTATTATTATGAAAATTAATTTTGTGGATTAAATAAAACAATAAAGCAAATAAAAGAATAAAAAGGAGAATTAAAATAAAAATGAAAATATGCAAACCATGGGGGTGGCTGACCCAATTGAGAGGTTTATTGAAGCAAATAGGCCCAAGAATCCTAAGCCCTTTTGACTTTTTGTGGTTGTGTACACATCAATTGACTAGCGCGTATGGTAGGCTGCATGTTCTGGCCTTTGGATTGAGACCCCTGGACACTTGGCAGGAAAGTAGGCAAGGACGCATGATGGTCTTTTGAGAGTGTACTGCATAGAAACATATTGAGAAAAATATTATGGAAGAAGTGGGGGATCTGGGAATCGAACCCAGGTCCCAATACCTGCAAGCCAACGCATTAACCATTTGAACCAACGCGCGTATTTGTTAACTTAATGGATAATGATTATTATGAGAGAGAAAGCAAGCATTAGTGGTTCTTAACAAAAACGCGCGCCAGTATTCAAACTAACCAGTAAGATCAAGCCACACCAGCATCGTCCTCCTTTTGTTCCTGCAATTATCAAACAGATAGCGGGGCTTTTAAACCCCCACTAAACTCAAAACAGAAAAATAGCGATTAGCTCCTGGGAAAATATAAAAAGGGCGCGAGTAGTGGACTTGCTTCGTTTGGATGTCCTGGTTTCAATGGTACTAGTTTGAATGGCCAATTTTTCCATATATGTAAAGCCTTAAATTCGTAGCTCTGAAACCCTAGCGACCATCAATGGCAACTTTTGACACAGGCAGTATTAATTCAATTAGAGGGCACCAATAGCTTCAGAATGTTCATGTTAGTATAAATCAAACATTAAAAGTCATGAATCATGCATGGAATTCAAAATACGATTATGAATAATTTGGAAAAGGAAGCAGTTTTGTTCTACCAATTCTCTGCACGTGGAAGCTTGGTTTCGATTGCAAAAGCTTCCTGGTAGTGTCAGGAGTGTATTGGAATGGCTTTTAGGCTTTGAAACGTGTCGTAGCTATGAAAACAGTTTCCAAATTTTTGTGAAAAAGTGCAATGTTGTTCTTGATCTTGGGCCAAGCTTTTTTGTCCAGGGCATTAGGGTTATGTTCTATATGTATCTGAGCATGATTAGGTTAAGAAAAACAAGCCCATAATCCATGCATTGATGATTTGGATATTTGGTTTTCAATGATATCAAATCCAATCTTTTTGCCATGAAACTATTGCCAATTGTATAGAATCTTTCCTTTTGAGTGATGCACGAAATATTTGAGTCGTAATGGATGAAAATGCTGCACAAAAAGATTCAAAACACATGATTTAGTATTTTTCTCATAATTAATTTTAATTAAATGAATTAATAAGATTAAAAATTCAATTAATTAATTAAAAATAAGAAAATAACTCCATTTTAGCTTAATGGGTCGTGCATATCCTTTGGGTAATGATTCATGGAAAAAATTGAGGCCCATTAGCAATTTTGAGGCATTTGAAGCAAAGTTGACTTTTCAAAATTCCCAAAACTTTCCCAACTTCCACAAGGCATATCTTACTCAATTTTTAAGCTTTGATCATGTTCTTGGACATTTTGGAAATGTCTTGAAGTCCTCTAACCAATGTCTTTGGTCCCATGTCATTTTGATTTACCAATCTCAAGTTATGGTCTTTGACTTGAAGTGCCTTTTTGTTGACTTTTGAAAATGACCTATAATGTTGAAATTGATAACTTTTTGTGAGAGCATTTCTTGGACTTGAAGTGTGAAGATGAGTTGTAGGAAATGTCATTCTATTCAAAATGAGCTTTGGATGGAATTTTTCTGATAAACCATGTGGAAGTTATGCCCTGGTCAATTTGCAGTTGACTTTTTCAACTATCCAAAAATAGAAACTTTTGCATCTTGAGACTTCTTGAGCCATGCCTTGAGAATCATGATCAATAATTGATCAAATGATGTTTGTGGCTTCAAAATAAGATGTTGACCAAAAATTTTGACTTTTGACTGTCAAATGACCATTTTGCCCCTACAGTTGACTGTGAAGCAATTAGGGTTTTTGACTGTGCAATCTGATGCTGTGAGCCTTGAAACTTGGCATATGGATGCTTGACAATGTATGTAGGCATGTGGGACTTGTTTGGACCCTTGGAAACTTCAATTTCTTTGCCAGAACCAAAACCCTAATTTTTGACTGTTAGGAGGCATTTGGACTGTGCAACCCTTGAGAGATTTTGAAGCTTGATCTTGGCAAATCTTGAAGAATATAGGAGGGAAAATTTTGGGGTACAACAGTTGCCCCTGTTCAATCTTCTTAAACCTGAGGGTGTAGATTGGCTGGCGTGCCTTTCGTAATTCGAAGGTGGAAGATGATTGAACACTAGAGTGCCCAGAAATTTGCGCTCACATAGTAGAGTGTCAGCAGTATGATGCGGGGAATGGGCTTACAGATGCCATTTGGAGACTGATGGGTAGGAGGATGGGCTTATAGATGCCATCTGGAAGTGTGACAGTACCTGGTCGGGAATGGGCTTATAGATGCCATTTGGAGACTGTTGGTAAGTGGAGAGATGGGCTTATAGATGCCATCTGGAGATCGTCGATCGCGTAAGAGAACCCTTAGCGAGAACTTGCGTACCTTAGAAAGAAGAATAATTACCTGGCCTGTTACAGGAGTTGATCTTCAAACTCTTTATGTAGATGTGCCCTGGCTAGATACATGAATCAGATCTTCGAACTCTTCAGACGTGCCCTGGCAAGATACAGGAATCGAGTCTGGTAATGTTAGTCGTCAACAGATACACCCTGGCAAGGTACAGGAATCGGATCCTCGAACTCTTCAGACGCACCCTGGCAAGATACAGGAATCGGGTCTGGTAATGTTAGTCGTCAACAGATACACCCTGGCAAGATACAGGAATCGGATCCTCAAACTCTTCAGACACACCCTGGCAAGATACAGGAATCGGGACTGGTAACTTCAAAAGGTTTCGTCTCAGAGAAATCTTTAGGAATCGATTTAGCTGGACTAGAGGAGGTCTTGGAATAACTTTTACGGGAGCGGCATCAGAAAAATCTTTGGGAATCGATTTCACTGGATTTGGATTAACCTCAGAAAAATCTTTAGGAATCGATTTAACTGGCTTTGTCTTCTTTCACTGGGTTAGCATCAGAGAAATCTTTAGGAATCGATTTAACTGGCTTTGTCTTCTTTCACTGGGTTAGCATCAGAGAAATCTTTAGGAATCGATTTAACTGGACCAGAGGAGGTCTTGGCGTCATCAGAAAAATCTTTAGGAATCGATTTTAGCTGGATTTAGACAAGATCTTGGAATCTTCAACTGGATCGGCTTCAGAAAAATCTTTAGGAATTGATTTAACTGGACCAGAGAAGGCCTTTGACTGGATCGGCATCAGAAAAACCTTTAGGAGTCGATTTAACTGGACCAGGCAAGGTCTTGGAATCTTCAACTGGGTCTTTATCAGGAAAATCTTTAGGAATCGATTCAACTAGACCAGAGAAGGCCTCTGACTGGATCGGCATCAGAAAAATCTTTAGGAGTCGATTTAACTGGACCAGGCAAGGTCTTGGAATCTTCAACTGGGTCTTTATCAGGAAAATCTTTAGGAATCGATTCAACTAGACCAGAGAAGGCCTCTGACTGGATCGGCATCAGAAAAATCTTTAGGAGTCGATTTAACTGGACCAGCAAGGTCTTGGAATCTTCAACTGGGTCTTCATCAGGAAAATCTTTAGGAATCGATTTAACTGGACCAGAGAAGGCCTTTGACTGGATCGGCATCAGAAAAATCTTTAGGAGTCAATTTAACTGGACCAGGCAAGGTCTTGGGATAGCTGAGAACTTAACTGGATCTTTCCTGAAATGTAAAAGTCAGTCGTATGCAATGCGTGCCATGGATCAAGCAATGATGTTCTCAACATAAATAAGATTGTAAGATATGATGCATTTATGCATGTATCATGATGTATGACAATGTGATGTTTTTGAACGTATTTTCGTCTAGGAAAATATATCCTTGACGAATGCCGGGAATTAAATCCTAGGCTGATGGTTGAAGAGTTCTTCGTTTCCGCTGGGGATGAAGATTGCAAGAATGAACCGGTAGGAGAAGATGACTCCGTTGGGGAATAAACTTGATGAAGAGATTACTCTGCGGGGAATAACTACTCTAGCGATCTCGCTGGGGGACAATACTCTGTGGGAAGAGAGGTGCTTCGCTGAGATGAATGAGAACTCCATTGGGGATACCATTGTTGAGTTTTGTTGAAGAATATGATGAACTCCGCTGGGGGATAGGAAGACTTCGTCGGGGACGATCTTTCCCTGGTTATTGGCTGAGGATAACCCAGTTATATCCTGGTGGGGAAATAACCTTCGGAATAAAGCCGGGAGACGCGTTTGTGCTATGCAGGGGATAAGCTTCCAGAATCTACTGGGGATAAGCTTCCTACTGGGGAGATTGATTCAACTTTCCTGGGGAGGCTTTTGGACTGGACTTTCCTGGGGAAATTTTTGATATGCACTGGGAAAATGGCTCCACTGAATGTCTGGTATACCGCCGGGGAACAATCTTAGATCAAGACTGTCGGGGACGCTTGTTAAGAATGTTTGTATACTCCGCTAAGGAATGTTGAGATTTGCTGAGGATACTCCAACTTCCTTAAGGCTGACAATATAACCTTGCTTGGGGAGAGTATGTTGACTTGCTGGCTCACTCTCTGGGGATTTAAGATATCTGGGTTACATTCTTCAGCCAGACTTATCTTGGGACCTTGGTAGCAGAGCAACTAGATCGCTTTAGACAACTCATTATTGCCCCAGTTTCAGTGGGAGAAGGAACCTGTGGGGGTAATTGACAAATCTTCTGGTAGACAGGTGACGAGATGCCAGGACATAGTCGTACGCTTTGATCCCTAATTTTTGCCTGGACCGCCCTTTCGGGTTTTCAGCCCACCGGGATACCCATTTTTGCCCAAGCCGCCTTTTCAGGTTTTCGACTTGCCGGGTGTACAGATTTTTTCCATTTCATCCCTTATTTTTGCCCGAACCCTTTTGGTTCGTCAGGAAGCCCTTATTTTTGCCTAGGTATGTCAACCTAGCGGGTCTTTGATTTTGCGTAGTATTTTTTCGACTATGTCCATGCTCTCAGAGAGCAGGGAGTTGCCACTGTCAGTAGTATTGCATTGCCGTACCACTAGAAGATGTCTGATCAGGCAAGATTCGTTGTCGGAATGCCCCAGGTGATCCAGATGGAGATTTGCCCCAAGCTGGTTGGCCTTTTGAGAAATTCTCCGAATCTTGACTGGACTGCCCCAGATGATGGACAATGCTCGTGTCGTGCCCCTTGATTGGGAATGCTTTTGTTCATCAGATATTCATCGTGCGAACTTCTTTGCTATTCGAACAAAAAGTCATATGCAAACAAAGTTATGTTAAAAATGCAAAGCTTATGTCTGTCTTGAAGTTTTTAAAAATGCATTTTTTTCAGTAAAACCAGTGAATTTTGTAAAATGCGATGTCAACTCGTTATTTTATCGCAAGCCTTAAGGAGTCAGGATACCTTTTGTACCAGTATGCTTTCGAACTAACCCATGCTTCAGCTAGGACTTTTAAGGGTTATAACGTGGCCTGGCTCACAGTTTAAGAAACAAAGGATAAAGGCTCAAATTATTTGTACCCACCCGTTCTTCGTGATGTTCTTCGACCCTAAACTCAGCTGATCATGCGCTAGACCTTGTTTGAATCTTTGTCCTGATCTTATGGTGATGGTTCGGATATTGACAATTTATCTTGAATAGGCAGTCATTTCTATTTTTTTTTGTTGAGGGTTTGTATGACCTCTTTCTTTTTTGGTTTCGTTATCCCTGTTTTTTGCCTGAACTGTTTCTTTTTGGGAATTACAGTCAGCGGGATGCCCCAGTTTTGTAAGTCTCCTTCATAGGTTTTGACTTAATGGGTTTTTATTTTGAGAAGTAATGACTGCCTGTCTTTATGATTGTTCGGAACCATCACTGCCTTTCTTTGTTTTGTAAGGACCTCTTTGGTGTCATTCGTTATGCACTTGGATCAACTGAGAGAACTACCCTGCCCCAGGTTATGATTAAGGGTTTAATTTTTGAAAAGAAAAACTCCTACTTCTTTGGCTCAAAGGGGTTGACGAGGGATTATCATCCTTATAACTCCAGTGTTTAGGAATTGAAACAATGCCTGTGCCTCCTCAGCGGGGTTTGTTCAAAAGCATACTGTAAAGCTCGTGGTATCGTTTTCGTCATCCTCCCCCAAGAGGCTTAGAGTTTTCAATCAAGAGTTGATCATCACAAAAATATGAAAACAGTTTGCATATAGTGAATACGAAATAATTACTTCAAAACAGACATATGTAATGCATTAATGAAATAACAATGTTTGACATGAATATTATTGTTTGAATAAACAAAGAAAAATACAACTTGAATTCAAATGAACAAAAAGTGCTTTATATCCTAGCCATGTTTTGGCAAGGGAGCCGTGATCACAATGGGAGCCTCGGGCGCCTCGAATTCAATCTCCTTTGCGTCAATCAAGTCTTGGATCTTATTTTTCAAGCTCCAACAATCATATGTAGTATGCCCCGGGCTGTCAGAGTGATAAGCGCAGCGGGCGTTGGGATTATACTTGGGTGACGTTGTATTTTGATTCTTTGGGGCTTCTTTTAGAGTCACCAGCTTGGTCTCCAGCAACTGTGGCAACATCTGGGACAAGGTCGTGCTGAGCCGAGTGAACTGCCTTCTCTCGCTCTTTTGTTGATTGTGATGCTGAGGAGCACCAGCAGGTTTTGAGATCACCACTGCATTGACAGCTTGGCGGCGTTCTGGTCTATTCTGTCTCCTTGAATCATAGACAGCACTGGATTCCTTCTTAAAGGGTTTTTTATTGGTGCTCGATGAAGCATCCTTCTGTATCTTCCCAGACTTGATACCAGCTTCAATCCTTTCCCCGGTCAAGACCAAATCTGTAAACCCAGCAGCAGAATTCCCAATCAGGTGGTTAAAGAATGGACCGGACAGGGTCCCCAAGAACATGTCGACGAGCTCGCGGTCAGTTAGAGGTGGTTGTACCCTTCCAGCAAGGTCTCTCCATTTCTGCGCATACTCTTTAAAACCTTCTCCCGATCCTAGCGACATACCCTGGAGTTGGGTACGTGTAGGAGCGAGGTCGGCATTATACTGATACTGCTTGTAAAAAGCAGTAGCCAACTCCTCCCAGTTACGAACCTTGGTTCCATCCAGCTGATAGAACCATTCGAGATGAGTCCCTGAAAGACTCTCCTGGAAGAAGTGGATCCACAAGTTCTTGTCAGCCGTGTAGGGCTGGATCCTCCTTATGTATGACCTGAGATGCAGCTTAGGACAGGATGCCCCGTCGTACTTGGCAAAAGCAGGTGCCTTGAATTTGTGCGGGATTACTACCCCAGAAGACATACCTAGATCTTCGAAGTCCAGGTCGGGCACTTTTTGTATCTCCATGGCACTTAGCCGGTCTTCCAACTGTTTATACCTGTCCTCAGCTGGAGGATACTGCTCATTATTGTAATCAGTCTCGTTGTCGGAGACCACGGGACTAGGGACCTCTCTCTCATGGGGGTTGTCCTTCCCAACAGACGGGGTAGTCAGCTCAGCTTCATTTTGTGTGGCATTCCCAGATTTGCGTCTAGGGTTGAATAGCACCGTCCTCTTCTTCTTCTTTTTCAAAAGCAGGGTCTTCAGATCTTGTTGCCCCTGGGCCAAACTCATGATTAACTCTTGGAACTGGGCGTTCTGAGCCTGGAGAGCCTTGATGGATTGCTCAGTAGATGATTCAGGATTCATGATGAGACAGCTGAAATAAACAGCAAAGAAGGTAAGCAACCTGTAGAGAAAGGGTACCTGTTATGCAATGATATATATGATATGCATGCAATGTTTTCAAAGACCTCGCAGGGTAAACAAGAAGATTGTTAGCATTTGAATTTGGGTAGCTTGATTGAAGGAACTGCATATTGTTGAGAGTCCTTCTTCAAGAGTCAAGGCTCACCATATCGAGTGGGTCATAGCCCCTGACAACCTTGGCTAGAGGAAAATAAATCCCCTTTGCCCCTTGTTAGACAGTTGGTTCATCATGACCTGCATCACAAACCTTTGAGATCCTTGAAATGGGTTATTCCTTATGTAGGATGTATGCAATGGTATGATGTTATGCTATGCATGGGGTAAAGTAGGTAAACCATGTTATGAGTCCCAATTAAGGACTGTAAACGAAACCTACAAGAAACTCAAGTGTCAGATAACAAGCATGCAAATAGTCAAGTTGGAAGGCACACAAGTCACACAAGAGAACCCTTAGAGTTAAGGCCAGCATGGGGTCTAGGTATTACCCTCTTGAAGTTGGTGGGCTCGAAACCTGTCATATCAGAAGTAACCGGGTTCTAAGGGTCCCAATATCATTGGATTGCTTTCATTGTTCATCGTTTCAATTTAGCCACTGAACTGGCGACCGAAATATTCCAAGAAAACAACCCTCAATTGAGTGTAGTATCGAGTATCAACCAACCTCGGACTGCACCAAAGTCAGTTATCTCACTACCCTAAAGAGGCCAAGATGGTTCAATTAAGGTTCCTAAGGTCAGTTGATGCTTCACGACACCACGCGGCGGCCCCGTACTCTCCTTGACTGGACTCAAGGGTTACCGGTACTCACCAAAGTGCCACATCAACGTAGCAGACTGCTTCAACCGTGTCGGTATACCCCGCACAGTTCCCTCACAGTCTTGTTGCTACTTTCTAAGAAGGTATCCCCCAGATCCGGGTTAGGATCTATAGAAATTCCCGAAACAGTCCCATAATTTAAAGCAAACAAGCACAACAATTGAAAACACAAGTGATCTTAGTCCTAAGGTACACCTCACTTTAAGGGTCCCCAACAGAGTCGCCAGTTCTGTGATCGGTGGATCTGGAACTGACTGTTTAACGCTGGATTCGCAAAATGTCACGGAAGCAAGAGTCGCCACCGTCTTTTATTTTCTCCAACATGGATAGGACAAAAGCACAGCAAAATTCCTTATGAGATAGTTTCTCGGTTCGGGAGGTAGATTTATAGAAAGGGAAGGTGTTAGCACCCTTTCTATCCATGGTTATCCATGGGCTCTTAGATACTTGCTCATTGTGTTTTCAAAATGTTTGTTTGCTTTTTAATCGTGAGTGGGTTTGAAAAAAGTTTCTTTGAAAGTTTCAGATCGACTCTTGTATCAGTCCTCAAGAGTGTTTGAAAAATCGTTTTGAAAGCTTTTGAAAAGTGTCGGTGTGAAAAGAGTTTTTTTTGTTTTGAATTAGAGCAAGTATCTACGAGTCATCCACCTACCCTAAGGAATTAAGCTGTGTAAATGTCCTTAAGGTAGTGCCATCCCACCATTGAGAGGTAGGTAGCACCACCGTTGGAGGTGTTCGGGTCAATTCGTTTGTTAGGGACAGTGTGGTCACCGGAGCAACAGTAGGACACCTTAGAAGCTACCCTTATGCCATTGATCTTTTTATTCCGAGGCAACTATTCCGAGGCAACCGTTTCGAGGCAACTTGTTTCGAGGCAACTAGATCAATGGACATAAGGACTCACTAAGACGTCCTATACTCGACGACCACGTTTCGAGGGGCAAGGCAACAGTGAGGCGTACCCTAAGAATGGTGTGTGAATTGTGTGTCATTTTCAATTATGTTTTATCTTGATCATGCATTGGGTGAGCTACGCTTTGATTTTATTTGGGCCATTCGTTCTTTCATGCAACGTTTAGCAGTTTTAAGGGTGCGGAAATTAAAGTACAGAAAATAAAGTCCTACGTTATTACAAGGCGCGGGTCTATACATCGCCAAATTAACAAAGACTCGATTTGAATAAAAATGCGGAAAATAAATAAATTCCTAATTACTATTACAAGGCTTGGGCAATTACATAATATTTAAAACGGAAAATAAGGACAAACGCGCGAAAAGAAATTAGAATCGAATGTTCGAGGGCGTTGGACCCTTTGAAGAAATTAAATGAAATTAAAAAGGCTAATTAATTATTTAATAAGAAAAGAAGTTATTTTTTATGGTTTTTGATATTTATGAAATAAAGAAAATTTAAAATTGAAAGAAACCCTAATTCTAAATATTTTTAATTATTTAAAGAAAAAGATTCAAGTTTTAACCTAATTTACCCTAATTAATTAATGACATGTTTATTTACAAAAATAATTAATAGTTAATAATAATAATAAGAAGAGGAAATTATTTATTAAGAAAAGAATAAAAATGCTAAAAACCTAATTTCTACATATTTTAGTTATTAAGAAAAGATTAAAATTAAAACCTAATTTTACTAAATTGATTATTAAAAATTTATTTACAAAAATATTAATGAACTAAATATTAAATAAACATTTTTTATTTTTTGGTTTTTCTGGTTTTATTATTATGAAAATTAATTTTGTGGATTAAATAAAACAATAAAGCAAATAAAAGAATAAAAAGGAGAATTAAAATAAAAATGAAAATATGCAAACCATGGGGGTGGCTGACCCAATTGAGAGGTTTATTGAAGCAAATAGGCCCAAGAATCCCAAGCCCTTTTGACTTTTTGTGGTTGTGTACACATCAATTGACTAGCGCGTATGGTAGGCTGCATGTTCTGGCCTTTGGATTGAGACCCCTGGACACTTGGCAGGCAAGGACGCATGATGGTCTTTTGAGAGCGTACTGCATAGAAACATATTGAGAAAAATATTATGGAAGAAGTGGAGGACCTGGGAATCGAACCCAGGTCCCAATACCTGCAAGCCAACGCATTAACCATTTGAACCAACGCGCGTATTTGTTAACTTAATGGATAATGATTATTATGAGAGAGAAAGCAAGCATTAGTGGTTCTTAACAAAAACGCGCGCCAGTATTCAAACTAACCAGTAAGATCAAGCCACGCCAGCATCGTCCTCCTTTTGTTCCTGCAATTATCAAACAGATAGCGGGGGTTTTAAACCCCCACTAAACTCAAAACAGAAAAATAGCGATTAGCTCCTGGGCAAATATAAAAAGGGCGCGAGTAGTGGACTTGCTTCGTTTGGATGTCCTGGTTTCAATGGTACTAGTTTGAATGGCCAATTTTTCCATATATGTAAAGCCCTAAATTCGTAGCTCTGAAACCCTAGCGACCATCAATGGCAACTTTTAACACAGGCAGTATTAATTCAATTAGAGGGCACCAATAGCTTCAGAATGTTCATGTTAGTATAAATCAAACATTAAAAGTCATGAATCATGCATGGAATTCAAAATACGATTATGAATAATTTGGAAAAGGAAGCAGTTCTGTTCTACCAATTCTCTGCACGTGGAAGCTTGGTTTCGATTGCAAAAGCTTCCTGGTAGTGTCACGAGTGTATTGGAATGGCTTTTAGGCTTTGAAACGTGTCGTAGCTATGAAAACAGTTTCCAAATTTTTGTGAAAAAAGTGCAATGTTGTTCTTGATCTTGGGCCCAGCTTTTTTGTCCAGGGCATTAGGGTTATGTTCTATATGTATCTGAGCATGATTAGGTTAAGAAAAACAAGCCCATAATCCATGCATTGATGATTTGGATATTTGGTTTTCAATGATATCAAATCCAATCTTTTTGCCATGAAACTATTGCCAATTGTATAGAATCTTTCCTTTTGAGTGATGCACGAAATATTTGAGTCGTAATGGATGAAAATGCTGCACAAAAAGATTCAAAACACATGATTTAGTATTTTTCTCATAATTAATTTTAATTAAATGAATTAATAAGATTAAAAATTCAATTAATTAATTAAAAATAAGAAAATAACTCCATTTTAGCTTAATGGGTCGTGCATAGCCTTTGGGTAATGATTCATGGAAAAAATTGAGGCCCATTAGCAATTATGAGGCATTTGAAGCAAAGTTGACTTTTCAAAATTCCCAAAAATTTCCCAACTTCCACAAGGCATGTCTTACTCAATTTTAAAGCTTTGATCATGTTCTTGGACATTTTGGAAAGGTCTTGAAGTCCTCTAACCAATGTATTTGGTCCCATGGCATTTTGATTTACCAATATAAAGTTATGGTCTTTGACTTGAAGTGCCTTTTTGTTGACTTTTGAAAATGACCTATAATGTTGAAATTGATAACTTTTTGTGAGAGAATTTCTTGGACTTGAAGTGTGAAGATTAGTTGTAGGAAATGTCATTCTCTTCAAAATGAGCTTTGGATGGAATTTTTATGATAAACCATGTGGAAGTTATGCCCTGGTCAATTTGCAGTTGACTTTTTCAGCTATCCAAAAATAGAAACTTTTGCATCTTGAGACTTTTTGAGCCATGCCTTGAGAATCATGATCAAGAATTGATCAAATGATGTTTGTGGCTTCAAAATAAGATGTTGACCAAAAATTTTGACTTTTGACTGTCAAATGACCATTTTGCCCCTGCAGTTGACTGTGAAGCAATTAGGGTTTTTGACTGTGCAATCTGATGCTGTGAGCCTTGAAACTTGGCATATGGATGCTTGACAATGTATGTAGGCATGTGGGACTTGTTTGGACCCTTGGAAACTTCAATTTCTTTGCCAGAACCAAAACCCTAATTTTTTACTGTTATGAGGCATTTGGACTGTGCAACCCTTGAGAGATTTTGAAGCTTGATCTTGGCAAATCTTGAAGAATATGGGAGGGCAAATTTTGGGGTACAACACTCTTTCATCATCTGATTCTGAGTCAGCTTCAGATGTGTCAAAATCATCCCATGTAGCCACGAGACTTTTCTTCTTTTCCTTGCCAAACTTCTTTTTGGGCTTCTCCTTCTGAAGCTTTGGGCAATCACTTTTGTAGTGCCCTTGCTCGTTACATTCATAGCAGATGATGTCTTTGTTGTTTGGATTTCTGTTTTCTGAAGAGCCTTCAGATCTTCTGTGTCCAGAGGAGGATTCTGACCTTCTGTATCTGGAGAAAGATTCATTCTGATTTTCTAATCTTCTGGGATTCCTGAACTTCCTTTGCCTCTGCTTCCATAATTGGTTCACCCTTATGGAGAGGAGAGACAGTTCATCTTCTTCTGACGAGGACCCATCAGAGGTTTCTTCCATAGCCTGCAAAACTTATGAGTCAGATTTTCTGTTAGATTTTAAAGCTAATGGCTTACCTTGCTTTTGAGATTCATCTGCTTCTAGCTCTATCTCGTGACTTCTGAGGGAGCTGACAAGTTCCTCCAGAGAGATTTTGTTGAGATCCTTGGCTAGCTTAAGCGCTGTGACCATTGGCCTCCATTGTTTTTGCAAGCTTCTGATGATCTTCTTAACATGATCAGCAGTGGAATACCCTTTGTCAAGAACTTTTAGACCAGCAACAAGAATTTGAAATCTTGAAAACATAGTTTCTATTGATTCACTCTCTTCCATCTTGAATGCCTCATACTTCTGAATGAGTGTAAGGGCTTTGGTTTCTTTGACTTGTATGTTGCCTTCATGCGTCATTCTCAGAGAGTCAAACATATTCTTTGCAGTATCTCTGTTTGATATCTTCTCATATTCTGAATAAGAGATGGCGCTGAGAAGAATTGTTCTGGCCTTGTGATGATTTTTGAACTCACGCTTTTACTGATCAGACATCATTTTCCTTTCAATCTTCTGACCACGTCCATCCACTGGGTGCGTGTATCCATCTTCACTATGTCCCACAGATCAGCATCATGGGCCAGAAAGAAACTCTCAATTCTGTCTTTCCAGTAGTCAAAGTTCTCTCCATCAAAGACTGGAGGTTTGCCACTGAATCTGTCCCTTTCTTCATTGTTGTCATTGCTGATGTTTTGACTTGGTTCTGCCATTATGTTTTTCTGACACTGGATCTTGTACTAACACGGTTAAGTGTTATAAGCTCAGAACCAGGCGCTCTGATGCCAATTGAAGATATGAAAAACACAAGAAAGGGGGGTTGAATTGTAAAACTTAAAACAAATGCTTTGACAACACAGTATTTTTATCCTGGTTCATTTGATCTCAAACTACTCCAGTCCATCCGTCAAGGTGATTTCGCCTCTCTCCAACGAGGTCTTAATCCACTATTTTCAAAGGATTACAACAACTACTTTAACAACTGCTAAAGTCTTCTTGAGTATAACCACAAACCGGTTTATCTCAAGGAAATATTTTACAAATAAATGAACAATAATGTGTTAACATTTTCAAACAAAACAATGTATCACAACTGTGATAATTACACAACTTAAGCTTGGAATAAACTGAATTTGCTTAAAGCGTTTGAATAAGCGTGGTTTTGAAGGCTTGGCAAATTATGTGAGTGCATGCATGCGTCTTTTCTCAAGCAGACTTGTTTATATAGGCAAGGCAAAGATACGTTGTCCATAAAGCCAGTTTAATGACAATAACGCACTTTCCTTTTGAATAAGATCTTGTCTGAAGAGGGTCGTTAGCATTTAATCCAGTCTTGAATAATTAATAACGCTTCAGAGTCTTCTTTGCTTTAACTTATGATAACGCTTCAGAGTGTTGATGACTTGGTAAAGATCTTTGATCAGAGTCAGAGTGTATTATTTATGCGCAGATTCTGGTCATCAAGCTTCAGCGTATAATCTGGTAGCTTCAGCGTGTAGCACATATTACTGATCTTCTGATGCTGATTCCATCAGAACTTCTGTATATACAAAACATAATTTTAAGAAGCATATTTTATATATATATATATATATATATATATATATATATATATATATATATATATATATATATATATATATATATATATATATATATATATATATATATATATATATATATATATATCTTAGAATTTATTTATTCTTTGTATTTTGTTATCATCAAAACTCTAATTAAGGGTTGTAGAATCAAACTATGTTCTAACATATACATGCAATGCTTTCAAGGATTTAAAAATTAAAATTTGTCTTAAACAAAAAGAAACACACATTATATTAATAAGATATAATTTGAGTACATCAATGCCCCTTGGGCAAAATAATACAAAATTTTAAGATAAAAAAGTATTGCGCATCCTCTTTGGGGATATGTAGGTATTTAGAGTCTGCTCCTCATGAAGTAGCCTAGTGAGTTCCAAAACCTTCTTCTCGCTTACGTAGAATTGGGCTTCGAAAGTATCTCGCTCTCCTTTGAGTTGTATCCAATCCCTTTGTAGATCCTCGAGTGATGTGGGCATGTCAGGATGTAGGATAGTGTATGGAACTTTTCCTTCCTTAACAAGCTCAATAATCACTGGGAGAATGGAAGGATAAGGCATCATAAGACTTTGAGCGCGGGTTTATACCCACTTGGGGTAAGGCTCAAGTGGGATGGAATTCTTGTGTCCCAAAGTCTTGCTATCCACCTTGTTCAGCATCCTCCAAGCTCGGATGAATCTCTGGCGAAGACCTTGGTCGTCGCTGTCGTAGACGAATACCAAGCCTTGAATCAGCATATCATGTGGGCCATCCCTTTGGGCATAACCAAACTGTCTTAGAGCTAAGCATGGGTTGTAGGTGATGCCTCCCCTAATGCCAAGTAGAGGGACATTAGGGAATTCCCCACAACGGTCAACAATGATAACATTCTCTTTGGATCGAGAGCACCAATGAATATCTGAATGTTTGAGCGTCATTAACCTTTGTGACCACCTTAATCCTTGCTCATTCTTTAAGACTGATTGGGGAAGATGATAAATAAACCATCTTGCCAGGAGAGGAGTGCAACACATAAGGACACCTATTTTTCTCATTGTACGAGTGTGAAAAGAGTGTAGGATATCCCCTAGCAATGTAGACACCGGGTTGCGTGACATGAACATTTTGACAGCGCTCACATCTATGAGTTGGTCAGGATTGGGGAATAAGACCATCCCATAGATAAGAAGATCCACAATTTCCTCAAAAGCTTGCAAGTCTAGGGAATTCCAACAACTTTGGGCTTTCTCAAACAGGAACTTTACCAAGAAGCCTTTGACACCACTTCTAGTTTCCCAATGAGTTGTGACATCACATGAGTGCAAGTGCAGGGCTTGAGAAATTTCTTCTGGCTTTGGATCTCTTTCTGTACCGTTGAAAGGTAGTTGATTGAGAATAGGAATCCTCAAGAGTTAGGAGAATTCTTCCAAAGTAGGCATAAGTTGATAGTCAGGAAATGTGAAGCAATGATGCAAAGGGTCAAAGAACTGGAAGAGAACCTTCATCATATCCTCCTCTGTGTTGGAGGTGACCAAGTTGAGTAGACGACCATGTCTCTCGGTGAATGGAGAGTTCTCAGGGATCTTTGATCTAGCTCCTTGAGTTGTGGAGGAATTCTTACAAGGTTGATTTGGATAGTTTTCCTGCGGAGTGAATCCATATCCTACAAAACAAGAACAAAGATGAATCTCCAAAATCCTTGAAATGGTTAGTGGATGCATATGATGTTCATGATGTTATGTACAAGTATGCATATACAAGAAAATCAAACAAGTTCTTAGTTTAGGCTTGCATGGGGTTTTATAGGTAAGTACCCTCTTGAAGTTTAGTTGGCTCAACCTGTCCTAACAATAGTAACCGGGTTCTAAGGAGCTCAATATCACTGGAATGTTTCCTTGGTCATTGTTTCAGCTTAAGCCTCTTTAATGGCGACCGAAATATCCCAAGAAACCAAACCTCAATGAGTGTAGTATCGAGTATCTACCAACTTCGGACTGCACCAAAGCCGGTCATCTCACTACATCCTAAAAGGCCAAGTTGGTCAAGTAAAGGGTTCTAGAAGTTCATTAGTGCTTCACGACATCACTCAGTGGCCCCGTATTCTCTTTGATTAACTCAAAGGCTACCGGTACACACAAATATGTCACACTAACATAGCTATTGCTTAGACCATCTCGGTATACCCCGCACAGTTTCCACAATGTATTGCTATTTACCTATAATGTTTCCCAAATCTGGGTGGAGGATTCAAACCCAAACAAAGAACCATAATGTAAAGCATACAAGTCAAACAAAGAAATTAAGTAAATATGATCTAACCCTAAGGTAACCCCACTTTTATAATAATTCCCCAGCATAGTCGCCAGTTCTGTGATACGGTGGAAGAACTGACTTGAGGTTTTGTGTTTTATCGCAAATGTCGCGGTTAGCAAGAGTCGCCACCGACTTTTCTTTTATCCAAAAGGAAAGGTGAAAAAGCATAGGAAAGACCTTTGAGATGTTTTCTTGAGTTCGGGGGGTAGATTATGAAAAGGGAAGGTGTTAGCACCCTTTTCATCCATGGCTTTCCATGGGCTCTTAGTTACTTGCTAGATCACTTGCTTTTGTTTGTTTGTAATTTTGTTTGGTGTGGTTTTGAAAGTATTTTGTAAAATAGGCCATTTGTTTAGGAAATCTTTGTAATGATTCTCGTTTGTAAGAATGTATATAAAGATGTTTGTCTTTTGAAAATGTTTTCAATGTTTGTAAGGTGTTTTTGAAATGTGTGTGTGCTTGTTTTTGAAAATAGCAAGGATTGTTGTTTTAAATGGAGCAAGTAACTAGAAGCTATCTACCTACTCAAATGTCTTTATTATGAATTTTCTATTCCTTTGACATTGTTGTCTTACCATTGATTTGGTAAGCAACCCTGTCTTTGGATGTAAACGGGACGGGCGCGGGTCATCATATAACCATGATTAGCAATGTTTGCAAAGTATCTTAGCATTTTTTGAGGTACCAAGATCATTTTGTAAGGCAACCTTTGAATAGCGTCATCGAGGGACTATGATCTTATATTTGTTTTTTTTGCCAAGATACTTCGCATGCATAATATGGCCATTTTTGTTTTAGGCAACCAAGTGGTGAAACCCTAAGGATGCTTGTGTGCAAGTGTATCATTTTCATGCTTTGATTTTGTCTTGTATTTAGGGTTTTCTATTTTTCTTTGTTTTGTTCTTGTCATACAAACCCTAATTACTAATCATGGCATATAAAGCGATAAATTGCGTAATGTAAATATTTCTAAGCTATTACAACAATTTATGGGAGGGAGGAATACAAATTTGAATGGGGATTTTCAAGAATATAAACCTAAATAAATTATTACAACCAAATCGAATTAGCACGAATTAGAATAAGTGTAATACAATATTAAAATGCAATGCAATGTACATGTAAAAAAAGATTATTGTGTCTTGTTTTTTTATGTAAAAGAAAATTCAATCTAAACCTAAAAATATAAAGGAAAGGAATTAATTTTAAAAAGGGTTTTAACCCTAATTATTATTTAAGAGAAAATAAAGTTTTTATAGGTATTATTTTGTGTATTTCTTGTATTAAAAATAATAAATAATATTATATAAAAATACAAAATTACATATATGCAAAAATAAGTATTTATAAGTATGAAATGAAAAATAAATTGAACTAAATATGTTTAATTATATTTACAAGTTTCTTAAGAAAACAAATGATATCTTATTAAAATAAAATATATTTTTTATGTGAGAAATAAACTAAAATAATTATAAAAGTGCAATATTATTAATTTATATTTTTTTAGGATTTTTATGCATTAAGGAAAACATTTAAAATATTAAAAATGAAAATAAAACAAATAAAAATAAAAATATAAAAGTTGGCAAGGGGGGTAATGTAGCAGATTGGTGGTGATGATATTAGCAAAAAAACTCTGACCCAAAAGACATGCCCAACCTGCAAAATGTAGAAATGGAAAAGAAAAAGAGTGAAAAATACAAAAGTAGTGCGCCCAGGTTCGAACCCAGGACATGGGTCTCACCAGCGCGCTACTTTGCCACTGGGGTGGCTATACTTCCATTATCTTAAGTGAAACAAAAATAACATATTCTGAACCAATTCCTTGCCCTGTTTCATCTTCTTCCTCAAGCTTTGGCCAGACATCCTGTAACTCTCTCATACTTTCATAAAAATGAAAATTCATAACATGAAAGTTGTAGTACTTGAGCACACGATTCCAACCATATAAATCATGTGAACTATTAATCAAAGAACAAAGAGAATTTTAACAGCCCTAAATCTTGACCTAATATTTCCAGAAATTTCAAGTTCCAAATTCGCTCAACACAAGTAAAATCAATGCAAGATAATGGTATGTACAGCTTCGTTATGATGAGGACTACATTTTTTATTCACAAATCGTGGCCTAAGGTTTCCTGTACAAGGAGATAGAGTTTGAAATTTTACCTCCTTCAGTTGGAATCGTGAATGGAACTGGGGTGAGTTTGAGGGAGGCCTGATGCTTGCTTGAGCTTCCTTGAACTTCCCTGGATGTATCCCAACCCTTGCCTTGCTCTGAAAGTAGCTAGAACTCCTTGGCCAAGTCAAACTGCAAGCTCTGAAGTCAAAAATGGCATATGGTGGAAGAGTGATTACAGAACAGGGATGAAGGCCTGGATTGACTAGGTATCAAGTATGTAAGATGTTTGAATGATCAAAACTCAAAATGCACGAGCCAAATGGAAGATGGATATGCTTATGCAAAATCTGCAGTTTTGGACAGATTTTTGGTGTTTTTCTGGTTGGGAGTGTTTCAAGACCTTGCTCATTGTCCATTGTGTTGCATAATGTTTGTATATTAGTATGGAAATAGTCTTAGGTCAGCTTCCCAATAGATCTACAAGTTCTAGCCTTTTTGCCAATTTTCTTGTACTTGAAGCAAAGTGATAAGACAAAGCTCACATGCTTGTACTGGCTGGCTTAGGGTTGGTATTTCTTCTCTACAAGTTGCCTTATGTCTGTGGTACTTGTATGTGCCAAGGGAACAGGTCCAATGCTCAAGATTGTAAAGTTTGCAAAAGTTGATCTTTTTCAAAATGGCAATGGTCCCTTTTTGCCATAAATGGAATTACAAGTTGCATAAAGGTTCAAAAGCATGGATCAAAGCTTTGTCAACTGAGTAAGCATTTAATTAAGGAGTGTGAAATAAGTTTATGACATGTACAGCATGAATTAGCCAGCATAGGATTGATTTGCAACTTTGTTCTTCATGAAATGGCTTGGACAAAAAGTGAGAAATTGCCAACTTTATCTCTTCGATTCTCCATACTCAAAAATGATCTTGAGGAGTTCTTGGACATTTTGGAAAGCTTGCAATGTTCTCTATAATTCATCTTTGAAATGGATTTTGAGATACCTCTTGGAACTAGGTGAAAAATTGCCATGAAGTTAGGTCCAAAACCTGCCTAAATTAGGGCAAAATTTCACTAAGTTATTTAGTTCATGACCATGTATTCACAAATTTATATCCTGAGATCAAAGCATCTTTAGGGAAAAGTGTGTGAATAAAAGTTGTATATTTCATGGATGTCTACAACTTTCATGTTGGGAACTTTCCTTGAATCATTATGCATCATGGTGAAAAAGTGGCCTAAAGTTGAGAAAAAATAAGAAAATTTTCTATACTTAGAAAATTTCTGTTAGAAATTTTTTCAAATTCAAACCCTAATTTTCAAATTTGGTTTTCTTGATGAACAAGTTTCATATTTTGACATGTCTTGATGAATTATGACCCTTGGCACTTGATTTTGACCAAAAAGTCAAAGTTGGCTTTTCAGTATACAGTTAACTTTTGATCAGTTGACTGCAAATTTCATCTGTCAATCCAATGAATTTGAAATGTTTTAAGCCATGTAATTAATCCAAGATGATGTAATTGAATCCTTGAAATCATGCTTGAACTCAATTGGTCATTTTCTAGGTTAAAAATAAAAAATTGTCCTTCCTTAGCCAAAACCCTAATTTTGACCATTTTGCCCTTTTTGTGATTTGACCAAATTTCTTAATGAACTGAGATCCAAACTTGACCAAATGATACATATAAGCTTAAAATGTTGATGGGAATCAAAAATTATGAAGTTTGACTATAAATTGGCCATGGTTGACTTTTTCCCCAATACAGTTGATTTTTAGGTCAACAGTCCAATTGACTGATCAAAAATGTGGTTCAAGGCTTGAAACTTGTCATGAGTGATCTTAGGGGTCTATAATGATGTTTGAAAGTCATATGAAGCATTGATAGTCCAAGAATCCTTGTGCAAACTCAAACCTTAATTTTGGGTTATCAGTGCAAGATGAGATGTCTTGAGCTGACCAAACCCTAATCCAGTCTTGAGTCAAAGAAATCTTGTGAGAGAAGTCTTGATAAATGAGAGGGAAAATTTTGGGTTACAACAGATGTGAAACTGGTAGATTCGATGGTTAGAATCGATCAGTCTGAGAATAGTGATTTTAAGTTAGATGCGCAGGTTGTGTTGAGGTTTCGTAACCGGATTTGTATTCCGGATGATGTTGAGATGAAGAAAGTGATACTTGAGGAGAGTCAAAGAAGTAAGTTGAGTATTCATCCAGGAGCTACGAAGATGTATCAAGATTTGAAAGGTTTTTTTTGGTGGCCTGGAATGAAGAGCGATGTGGCTCGGTTTGTGTATGCATGTTTGACTTGTCAGAAGTCGAAAGTTGAACATCAGAAGCCTGTAGGATTGATGCAACTGTTAGAAGTTCCAGAATGTAAATGGGATAGAATTTCAATGGACTTTGTGACGAGGTTTCCTAATACTTTAAGAGGGCATGATTTGATTTGGGTGATTGTTGATAGGCTTACAAAGTCAGCTCATTTTATTCCTATTAACATCAGTTTTCTAGTGTCGAAGTTGGCTGAGATTTACACTAGTGTAATTGTGAAGTTGCATAGTGTTCCTTTTTGCATTGTGTCATATAGAGATCCAAGATTTACTTCTGATTTCTGGAAGAGTTTGCAAGAAGCGTTGGATTCTAAGTTGAGATTGAGTTCAGCGTATCATCCTCGGACAGATGGTCAGACTGAAGGACGATTCAATCGTTGGAAGATTTGCTGAGGGCATGTGTTCTTGAGCAGGGAGGTTCGTGGGATACTTATCTTTCGTTGATTGAGTTAACTTATAATAACAGTTACCATTCCAGTATTGGGATGGCACCTTTTGAGACGTTGTATGGTCGAAGATGTAGAACTCCGTTATGTTGGCATGAATCTGGTGAAAGTGTAGTACTTGGACATGAACTTGTTCGTGAAACTACTGAGAAGGTGAAGTTGATTCGAGAAAAGATGAAAGCTTCCCAAAGTAGGCAGAAGAGTTATCATGATAAGCGAAGGAAGGATTTAGAATTTCAAGCTGGTGATCATGTGTTTTTGAGAGTTACACATGTGACTGGTGTTGGGCGAGCGTTGAAGTCTAAGAAGCTCACTTCTCGTTTTATTGGACCATATCAGATTTCAGAGAGAGTGGGGAATGTTGCTTATAGAGTGGCTTTACCGCCTAACCTTTCGAATTTTCATGATGTGTTTCATGTGTCGCAACTCCAGAAGTATATTTCAGATCCATCTCATGTGATTCATATGGACGATGTGTAAGTACGGGATAATTTTACGGTGGAGACGACACCTGTACGAATCGCGGATCATGAAATAAAGACTCTGAGGGGAAAAGAGATTATTTCGATTAAAGTGGTTTGGCTAGGAGCTGCCGAAGAAAGCATGACTTGGGAGTTGGAGAGCAAGATGCGAGGCTCCTACCCTGAGTTGTTTGATTGAGGTAAATTTTCGAGGACAAAAATATTCTAAGTGGGGGAGAGTTGTAACGCCCGTAATTTAATTAATTATTTAATTAAATTATTTTTGGAATATTTGTGAAGTTGTATTACATTTAATTGGATTTAATTATTTTATTAAGTGGTGAAATAGTATTAGAAGTATAATATTATTTGATGTGGGCTCGTTTTTAAGGAATGGAAGTAGTAATAAAGGGGGTGTATTAGTTTTGAGCCCAATAAGGAATAAAGAATATTAGGTTATTTTATTATTGTTATAAGGGATAGAAAGAGGAGGTTGTAGAAGAATAAGGATTGAGAAGAAGAACGTGAAGCTGTTGGAAAAAGAGGAAAAACAGCAGAACGAGGTTTCAACCGGAAGATTATAGAGCGACCTTCAATCCAAGGTAAGGGTGGGGTTCTGACTCTATAATTGGGTTCATGATGATTGGTATGTGGGGTTAGAGGTGATTGTTGTCTTGTTCTTGAATTGAATGTATGTGATATTGTATGATGAAATTGATGAATTTTAGATGAATAATGATGTCCCGATGTTGTTTAATTGATGTAGAATTATGGGATAATTGTAAGTAATGATTATCTATGATTAGATTAAGTTTTTAGGGCTTAAAGTATAAAACCCGTAGTGAAAACGCAGAGAAAATCACAAAATTTATGCAGGATGTAACAGGATGCGTCGACCCCAAATGCTATGTATCGATACAAGAAGGTTTAGAAACTCAGGATGAGTCGACACGAAGAGGTTTTGCATTGATACATGAGGACTTTTAGACTCAGGATGAGTCGATCCATAGGAGCATGTGTCGATACATGTTGTGTGTTTGACTCAAGATGAGTCG
The DNA here is from genome assembly GCA_948472305.1 of Vicia faba. Classification (NCBI taxonomy): domain Eukaryota; kingdom Viridiplantae; phylum Streptophyta; class Magnoliopsida; order Fabales; family Fabaceae; genus Vicia; species Vicia faba. The sequence goes on from OX451738.1 coordinate 981,279,124, forward strand.
ATACATGAGGGAATGCATCGACTCATGTTGCGAATTCAGTGCAGTACGCGTCGATCCAAGGAGTTATGCATCGATCCATGTTGCCTGGTTTTTGGCAGAATCAGTTTGAGAATGCTATAACTTAAGTTTTAGGATGTCATTTGACATGTCGTTCGAAGCGTTGAATAGTTAACGTGAATGAACTTTATTCTAGAGGATTAAAATGAAGAATAGGAAGTGTAATCCTAGTAGCCAATTTAGGATTTAGAGTTAGTTCCCGTGTTGATCGTTATGTTGGTTATTATGCAGAATGATGAGAATGAAATGTTTATAGGCTACTGTTTGATTTGTAACAGTAGGAGTAACGATAGTAATGATGTAAGATTACAGAATGGTAGTATGAATTACTGTAGTATTAAAGTACAACTGAGTTGTTGATGAGATGTTATTAAGGAAGTTGTGTTTGATGAATAAATGATGTTTGATGAATAAATGATGTTTGATGAATTATTATGAATGATATGAGATGTTTGATGAAGAGATGTTGAGATGCTTTTGAGATGTAGGCCTTTGGCCAATGATGATGATGTATTGAGATGTTGTTAATTATGGTGTTGTTATTACATTCATGATTGTGTCGCATACATTGCATTTTGAGATGGAGCTTATGCTTGTTGAGATGGCCTGTATTAGTGAATATTGAGATAAAGGCTTATGCCTTGTTGATGCCTCTATTAATTGGCAAATTTTTGAGATGGGAGTTCTGCTCCAATTGTACCACATAAATTTGCATAGTATTGAGTCGCATTATATGAATGCATAAAGAAGTGTGTATTGATATGGTGAATGTGTATTGTTATTGTTGATTATGAGATGAGAATTGGTGATGTTATGTGATCTAATTTAATATATTAATTATCATGCGCTTTATTATATTGTTAGATATCTCACCCCTTCTATTTGAATGTTGCTCTTATGTTGGTAACGTGCAGGTAATCGAGAGTGAAGGTTGTATACCTTCAGTAGTTTGAGTCGGTGTCATTCCTCTGATATGTAACACTCGGGGGGATAAATGCTTGTTGCTTTTGATTGTTGATTATTCAGTTGCTAAACTTTAAGTTGATTATTATTAAGTATTTGTTGGTTTGAAGTTGTTGTAATGATGATAGAGATGTTATTAAGAATTTCCGCTGCGTAGATGTTGAATTATTTAATTAAAGATGTTATGATGATGGTTCATCCGATGTTTTAAAAGTGTTATATATCCATGATGAATGCAATGAATTTTGATAGAAGAATTTGTGGCATCCCAATTCGTTTGCATGAATGATTTTTATAACTCTGATTTGTTTATATAATTTGTCGGGGTAGAATTGGGGTGTTACAATAGGGATAATGGTCATCATGGCCGCATGTAACGGCTGACTTATAGTGACGTCTAGGAAAAGTGTAATGATGACTCTGATACCAGTAGTGGTTGGTGGAAGATGAAAAGTGTCTTTTGTGGTCAAAAAGCTTACAGGTGTCGAATAGATACATTAAAGAATGATTATTTCTTCTTGCGTCGAAATTGACATTCTTGGGGGGCAATTTGTTAGCTCCTAAATTCGACACCCACAACATATTGGTCTTATTGGCCAAAAATAGATTGAACAAATCTAAGTTGGAAACACTTCGACAGAAGAGCTTGTAACAAAAAGGTTGTGTCGAAGTCTCACTTGCTAAGAAGGAGAAAACACTTAGAGAATTTTCTAAGTTAAAGTTGGTCTTCGACCAAAAGGTTCCTGTGGCCTTCGACTGAGAGGATTTAGTGGCCTTCGACTAAAAGGTTCTCGTATCAGGAAGCGAGTAATTTTAAATCTAAAGAAGGAAGGGAAAGGCAGTTCACTTGACAGTTGAGGAAAGCAACGTGGCATAAAGATAGAGGTCGAAGCACATGCAGAGGACACTTGTCCTCACCCTGGAACGAGGCAACTACTTGACGATTACTAAGTTTCAGTATAAATATAGGAAGTTTGTGTAAAATTTTGTGTGTTCAACATATAGTACAAGTCACTCAAATGTATCCAAGTACCCGCTGTGAGAGAAAAGATATTGAGAATGTACGTTTGAAACACCATCTTTTATTTCAATAAAAGTCTTTACAACTTCTTTACATTCCTTGCCATTTATATTTTCGTGCAAACTTTATCAATACTGAAAATTTACTCTATCTTGCCTTTACTTGCACTTTTTATCATTTTTATCCTTAAACTCTTCTCAATCCTTTTCTACTTACTTTTTACTTGCACTTTTATCAAGTTTCCTCCTGCATCTCTCCTCTACTCTTAATTCTCCCCTCAACCCTTTTCACTTAAATTTACTAGACTTACGAAATAACTTAGCATATGTCCTAGGATCAATCTGATCGATCCTGCGAGTCACCAAAATAACCCTTTTTGGAAGATCAGTGGTTGTTTACCAATTTCCACGCTAAACACTTAGGTCTTATAAAATTATTCCTAAGTCTAAATTTTATTTCACCTAATTATAGTATACCAAGTTAGCTACACACAGCTTTGAACGGCACTTCATTCTGAGCTCTAGAACTAAAGTTATGCCCATTTCAAGATTTCAATCCAATATTCCAACTCTACCTCCCATCGCCCGGCGAAACTTAATCATCGCCCGACGACCCGTACCCAAGACCAGAACCCCTTTTACCTTCTTTTCTCGCCTCTTCAATCGCCTTGCAAAACATCGTCACCCAGTGACAAAAGAACCATCGTCCGACGATTTCCTACGAACATGGTTTTCCTGTTTGCGATTCTGCACTGTTTTCAGGTCACTTTTCCTGTAATTTAGTCATGTAACAGGTCCAAAAATGATATCTAATCCTGGGGAATCATCACCTAACAACAACTTGTTATACTACATTTATCATACAACAATTACGGGTCATCAATCATCATAATTCCATCAATTCTTAGCCCAACAACATCATATCACCATTGTCAATACCAAGGGCAAAATCCAACAACTATCTACCACTTAGATCAAACATAATAACCAGATAAAAACCATTTACCTTATTGTGATACGGTGGGAGAACTGACTTGAGGTTTTGCGTTTTTGTTTGCAAATGTTTCGGTTTAGCAAGAGTCGCCACCGACTTTTTATTTTATCCAAAGGAAAGGTCAAAAAGCACAGGAAGTACCTTTGAGATGTTTTCTTGGGTTCGGGAGATAGATTATGAAAAGGGAAGGTGTTAGCACCCTTTTCATCCATGGTTTTCCATGGGCTCTTAGTTACTTGTTTAAATCACTTGCTTTGCTTTTCCAATTGTTTGAAATGGTGCTTTTGTGTGTGGTTTTAGAAGTATTTTGAAAAGAGGCCTTTGTTTAGGCAACCTTTGTAATGATTCTTGTTTGAATGTATACAAAGGTTTTGTCTTTTGAAAAATGTTTCAATGTTTGAAAGTTTGTTTTGGGAAATGTTTTGAAATTGTTTTGAAAGATGTGTGATAGTTTGAAAATAGCAAGGATGTTTGCAAGTTTGATCAAGTAACTAGGAGTTGTCTACCCTAACTCAAAGATCTTTCCTACAAATTTTTAACCCTTTGACATTGTTGTTTTATCATTGTATTTGGTAAACAAACTTGTGTTTGGATTTTAAACGGGACGGGCGCGGGTCATTGTATGACCATGATAACAATATTGCCAAGTATCTTAGAAAATTTTTGAGGGACTAGATCATTTTTGTATAGGCAACCAAGATAGCGTCATCGAGGAACTATGATCTTTTTGTTTTCTTTTTGTTTTGCCAAGATACTTAGCATGCATACCATGGCCATTTTTAAGGCAACAATTGGATGAAACCCTAGGGGTGCTTGTGTGTATTGTGTTGTCATTTTTCATGCATTTTTGTCTTGTATTAGTCATGCTATTTGTTTTGATTTTGGATTGTCATACAACCCCTAATTTACTAAGCATGCATATCAAAGCGATAAAACGCGTAAAAGTAAATCTAAGATTATTACAACATTGATAAGGGGAGGGAGATACAAGTTTGAATAGGGGGATATTGCTCAAAAATAAACCCTAAAACTATTATTACAACCAAATTGAAATATTGCACAAATAAATAAAATAAGCAAATATTTAAATGGACAATTAAATATAAATATGCAAAAATGTTTTTGTATTATTTTTATGTATGTAAAAATAAATTATTTATGTATGTAAAATAAATTATTTAAATGTCTCAAAAATAAGAAAAATGTTAATGATTATTTTTGAAAGGGTATAAACCCTAGTTTTTGTTTTAAGAATATATATATATATATATATATATATATATATATATATATATATATATATATATATATATATATATATATATATATATATATATATATATATATATATATATATATATATATATATATATACAAGAAAATAAATAAAAATATATACAAAAGTGTTAAAAAAAATGTGTGAGAAAATATTATTTAAGTGTTTAAATAATAAAAATAAAAATATGTGATATTTTTATATTATTTACAAGTTTATCTTAAGAAAATAAAAGTATATATTATTTAATAAACTATTTCTATGTCCAAAAAATAATAAAAATAATAAAATAAAATGTGAAAAATTAAGAGAATATTTTTGGTGATTTTAAATATTTAGAAAAAATAAATAAAAAATCAGAAATGTAAAAGAAATGAAAAAATATGGAAAAATAATGAAATGGGCCAAGGGGGTGCAAAAAGCAAGCAGGGGGGTGTCAATAGTGAGAACAACCAAGCCCAACCCAAGGTTCCTTCATCCCTGTCCTTGAGACAGAAGCAAAACGCGCGCCATGGTTCAAACTCGTATCTCCTGCATTTATGCTTAGAAACAAAAACTTGCAACATAAAAGTTATAGCTTATGATCACACGATTCTAACCATGTAAAAAACTTGATCTAACTCTCAAACACCAGAGAGAATTTCATTGGCCCTAAATCTTGTCCTAGTTTTTTCAGTAACTCCAACCATCAAATACTCCTAGCTCAGTTAACATAAATGAATTCTAAGCATATGTACAGCTCAAGGGCAATGAGGACTACATTTTTTCTTAACAAACCTAAGCCCAATGATTCCTAAATAAGGAGATAGAAGTTTGTCAAATACCTGTTTCAGTCAAGCTCGAGTATGGCAATGTAGGGGTTTTTTATGAGGCCTGAATGTCGTGTTAGCTTGCCTGAAGTTCACTCAACCTTCCCCAATGCTTGGCTTGCTTTGAAATGGCCTTAATATGCTTGTAGAACTCAACCTGCAAAGCTTCAAAGTAAAAATGGTGAAGTGTGAAAATGGATTTACAGTGACTTGAGAATGCTTAGGATAGTTTAGGTATGTTGTATGGAGTGTGTTGGAACTGGTTTCAAGCAAAACGCACGAGTGGATTTTGTTTTGGAAGTGAATCTGCAGAACCTGCCCTGTTTTGACAAGAACTTGTGTTTTGGTGTTTTGGAGGGTTTGAGAACTTTCTAGCTCGTGTTTCTGGCTTGGTGTGATGTGCTAAGCTCGTTTGAAATGTTACCAAGACTTGCTCTTATCAGATTACAAAGTTATCTCACTTTTGCAAGCTTTCTTGTTTTTGAAGCAAAAGTGGGAAGTGACAAGGGCAAGGCCTGTACAGGCTAGCTCCAACCCTGAACATAGTTGGTACATCTTTCCTAATATTAGTGAACTTTGTTTGCATAAAGAAATCAGGTCCATGGCTCAAGACAAACAAAATTTCCAAAAGCATGCTTTATGTAAATGGCATTGTTAACTTTTTGCCAAAAATGGATTAAACCTTTGTATAATGCTTCATAGATCAGAACAATGCCCTAATCCAATGTGTTTGCATTTAATTTATGAGTGTGGAAAGGTTTAAGACCTGTAAACCAAGTACAAGAAGGCTTTGGACAGAATTGTAAGTTGTAACAATGGTGCAAAATGCCTTGGACAAAAGTGATGATTTCCCATTTTCAATCCTTCGATTATCCCTAACCACAAATGATCTTAGAGAGTTCTTAGACATTTTGGAGAGCTTGTAACATGCTCTACAATCAATATTTGAAATGCGTTTTGAGATTCCAATTTTAACTAGATGAAAAATTGCCATGAAGATAGGTCAAAATCCTGCCTAAACTAGGGCAAATTTCACCAAGTTAAAAGTTTCATGGACCCTTATTCACAAAATTATAACTTGAGATCCAAGCATCTTTTGAGAAAACTTTGTGAATCAATGTTGTAGATTTTGTGGAGGAATACAACTTTCATGTTGGAAGTTTTCTTTGAATACAACTTCATCATGGAGAAAACGTTGGGAAAAGTTGGGGAAAAATAAGAAATTTTCATAACTTAGAAAATTTCTAAGTTATGAAAATTTTCCATTTTAAAACCCTAATTTTCAAAATTAGGTTTCTTGGTGAATAAGTTTCATGTTTTGACACATCTTGATGAAAAATGACCCTTGGCACTTGATTTTGACCAAAAAGTCAAAGTTTGACTTTTCAGTGTACAGTTGATTTTTAATCAGTTGATTGGAAAATTCATCTGTCAATCCAATGCATTTGAGATCTTTTGAACCGTGTGATTAGGTCAATATGATGCCATTGAGTCCTTGAATCCATGATTGAGCCCAATTTGCCATTGACTAGGTGAAAAATCAGAAATTGCCCTTCTGCAGTCAAAACCCTAAAAATGACCATTTTGCCCTTTTGATGATCTGATCAAATTTCTTGAGGAGTTGTGGTTCAAACTTGATCAAATGGTTCATATGAGTCTATAATGTTGTTGTGGATCAAAAATTATGAGGTTTGACTGCAAATTGGCCACAGTTGACTTTTTCCCCAATACAACTGATTTCTAGGTCAACTGTCCAATTGGCTAGGCAAAAATTTGATTCAAAGCTTGAAACTTGGTATGAGAAATCCTAGAAGTCCAACATAAAGAATGAAAGTCACATTGAGCATTGGAAGTCCAAAAATCCTTGTGCAAACTCAAACCCTAATTTTAGGTCATCAGTGCAAGGAGTGGTCTTGAGCTGAGCAAACCCTAATCTGGTCTTGAATCTAAAGAGTCTTGTGAGGGGAATCTTGATAAAATGAGAGGGGGAAAAATTGGGGTACAACAGCTGCCCCTGTTAAATCTTCTTGAACCTGAAGAGTTAGATTGGCGAGTTTGTCGTTCGTGACTCGAAGGTAAAAGATGATTGGACACTAGAGTGCCCGTAAATTTGCACTCGTCAAAATGTAGTTGAGGGAATAGGCTTAAAGATGCCATTTGGAAAGGTCTGACAGAATCTTTTCGGAGATGGGCTTAAAGATGCCATCCAAGAATGTTTGTTGAACTGCATGTTGTAGGTCAGAAGAATGAGTATCAGAATGGTATTCGCGTCTGGTACGTATCTAAACTGTATCTGGATTAGAGTCTGAATGAATAATAGAATGACTTCCGTGTCTGGAGTGTATCTGTATTGTATCTGAATCTGAAATCTGAATAAGCAACAGAAGGGCCTCCGTGTCTGGAGCATCTCTGAGTTGGGGAAAAAGTTCTGAATGAGTGACAGAATGGCTACCGTGTCTGAAGCGTATCTGGACTGTATCTGAAGTTGAGATCTGTATGAGTAGCAGAATGACTTTCGTGTCTGGAGTGTATCTGAAACTGTAACTGGGATCTGAATGAGTGACAAAATGACTTCCGTGGCGACTGCACTGGGGAGAATCAAACTTCTTGTGTAAGGGCCAGAATGGCATCCGTGTTTGGAGTGTATCTAAAATAGAATCTGAATGAGTAGAAGAATGACTTTCGTGTCTGGAGTGTATCTGTACTGTATCTGAAATCTTTGAACACTTGTTAAAGATAGCTTTTAATCTTATCCTGAAAAGGGTAAAACGTTAGCTGAAACACAAAGTTATGTTGCATGACATGTATGATGCAATAAAATGTGTTTTATCAATTTTTATGATATATGAATGTAATGCATGCGCAAATAAGCTGATTGGCTGTCTTGCTGAGGAAAATAAATCCTTGATGGCTGGAGATAATAAAATACTTGACTGTTGTCGGGGAAAATAAATCCCTGACTGCTGCTAGAGCTTTAAAATCTTTGATTGCTGAGGATGAGAAATCCTGGCTGACTGCTTGGGGATAGAAAATCCTTGGAAAATTGCGGGGATTATCATAAACCTTGACAACTCCTATGGGGATGTGAGAATATTTCACGGCTTTCCTGGGGATTACACAATGAGAATCCTTACTCGGCTGGGAAATAAGGAAAATTCTGGAGATCTCTACCGGGGATCAAACAAAGGAAAACCTTGATCTACTGGAGAATAAGGAAGACTCTGATGGCTTCTGCGGGGAAATGAGAATGAGAATCTTCATTCTGCTAGGGGAATTTGTGTTGAGGAGTCAAGAATGAGAATCTTCGATCTGCAGGGGATTAAAAATTCTGACAAATTCATGCTGGGGAGTAAAGAAGGTTATGGAAACTTTACTGGGGAAATGAGAATGAGAATCTTCATTCTGTTAGGGGATGAAAAAATCTGTAGGGAGTAGTTATACTGCTGAGGAATAGCTATCCTGCTGGAGAGTAAGCTCAAGATCCTGGGGGAAAAGCTTATTCATGTTTGGAAAAACTTCAGGAGTTTGAGTTGTATACCACTTTAAGAATGAGAGTCTTCATTCTGTTGGAGATATCGGGAGCTTGGGTTGTATGTCACTTTAAGAATGAGAATCTTCATTCTGTTGGAACTATCAGGAGCTTGGGTTGTATGCCAATCTACTGGGGATTCAAGAATGAGAATCTTCATTCTGTAGGGATTTCAGGAGCTTGGGTTGTATGCCAATCTACTGGGGATTTAAGAACGAGAATCTTCATTCTGTTGGGGATAAAGCAAAAGTTAAGTTTTATCTGGTTGATTCTCAGATTTTAAGACAACCTGCTGGGGAATCTGGGGAAAACTGGATGGTTTCCGCTGGCGATTGATAGTCTCAGCTCCGTCGGGGATCTTAATGACATGCTGATTTGATTGTGTATGGAAATTTAACTCCGTTGGGGGAGAAGGTTTTCATCTTCGCTGAGGGTCTGTAGTTCAAAGTTTTTGCTCCACTGAGGATTGGGAGTTTGAAGTATTAACTCTAATGGTAATTTTGAAATTTAACTCCACGGGGGATATGTTTTTCAAGGTTTTAGCTTCACTGGGGACCCAGATGATATACTGTAGGGGATTTCTCTTGGAATAGCCTAAAGACGTTTTCTTATACTTTCAACCTGTCAGTAATCGTTCTTTCTCATTTCGTTCATTTGTAAACATGTGATTATATTCAGATGCATATGCTCATTTAATAAATCATTGGACGTTTTCAAATAAAACACAAGTGTAAAAAAAGAAGAAAAGGAAAATAGTTTTCTGCACTTTGAAGTATCTTTGTATTAACTTTGTGTAAGTATTTTGTACAAAGGAGACAGACATTCTACTAAGAGAACGTTGTCATAAAAATTGAGAAAAATTTATACAAAGAAAGATGGCTATGTTTAAGAATTCCATGGGGTTCCCATTCTGCTATAGCCTTCGTAACTCTGAATATCTTATCCATTTGTTGCTTCGTCCGAAGATGATTGAGTTGATCAGAAGCCCGGAGCTTGTTTGTGAAGAGATTGTCCTTAAAGTGATCCGACGAGACATAGTAATACGCTTTAATTCCCTAACTTTTGCCTGGACCGCCCTTTCGGGTTTTCGATCCACCGGGAAACCCCTTTTTGCCCAAGTCTCCCTTTCGGGTTTTCAACTTGCCGGGTGTACAGATTTTTTTTATTTATCCCTAATTTTTTCCTGAACTGCCCTTTCGGGTTTTCGATTCACCGGGATGCCCATTTTTGCCCAAGTCGCCCTTTCGAGTTTTCAACTTGCCGGGTCATTTATGCATAGTATCTTTTGACTATGTCTGCGTTCACAGGGTGCGGCAGGTCATCACCGTCCATGGTGGTTAATATCATTACCCCACCAGAAAAGATGTTTTTGATCACAAATGGTCCTTCGTAAGTAGGAGTCCATTTGCCCCTGGGATCACTTTGCAGCAAGATGATCCGCTTGATCACAAGATCTCCGACTTGATATATCTGGCGCCTGACTTTCTTGTTGAAAGCCTTGATCATCCATTTTTGATACGTCTGACCATGACAAACAGTAGTAAGTCGCTTCTCGTCAATCAAGTTAAGTTGATCAAGCCGGGTCTGAATCCAATCGTCTTCACTCAAACCAACATCCTTCATGATTCTCAAGGAGGGAATATGAACCTCGATATGCAAAACAGCTTCCATGCCATATACCAAAGAATAGAGTGTTGCCCCAGTTGATGTACGCGTCGTGGTACGGTATCCGTGTAGAGCAAACGGTAACATCTCATGCCAGTCCTTGTAGGTGACTTTCATCTTTTGTATGATCTTCTTAATATTTTTGTTTGCAGCTTTGACAACACCGTTCATCTTTGGCCAATAGGGAGATGAATTGTGATGTTGAATCTGAAATTGCTCGCACAAGGCAGTGATCATAGTGTTGTTAAGATTTGTACTATTGTCAGTGATGATCCTGTCAGGGATACCGTACCGACAAATGAGGTTTTGTTTGATGAAGCGGGCAATAACATTCTTTGTGATGGATGCGAAGGAAGCTGCTTCGACCCACTTGGTAAAGTAATCAATGGCCACCAGGATGAAGCGGTGTCCGTTGGATGTTGTAGGCTTGATTTCTCCAATCATGTTGATTCCCCACATAGCGAATGGCCAAGGAGTTGTTAGGACATTGAGAGGAACTGGAGGAATATGTACCTTATCCACATAGATTTGACATTTGTGACAAGTTCTGGAATATTGATGACAGTCAGCTTCCATGGTAGACCAGTAATAGCCTTCCCTTAGAATCTTCTTAGCCATGGTATATCCGCTTGAGTGAGTGCCAAAGGTACCATTGTGCAGTTCAGCCATGATCTGTTCATCTTCAATCTTGTCAACACAACGGAGCAGAATGCAATCGTGGTTGCGCTTGTATAGGATACCATTGCTCAGGAAGAACTTGGAAGAGAATCTCCTCAAGAACTTTTTGTCGTTGACTGAAGCTCCTTCAGGGTATTCTTGGGCCTCGAGATACCTTTTGACTTCGTGAAACCAAGGTCGGTCCACTACTTCTTCAGTATTAATCTCGTGACAATGCGCAGGTTCGTCCATCCGCTCGATGGTGATTTGGGGAGCCTCATTATCCCAGTTAAGTTTAAACATGGAAGACATTGTAGCTAGAGCATCTGCTAGATGATTCTCTTCTCGCGGGAAGTGCTCGAAGGTAATCTGCTCGAAATGAGGTAACACTGTCAGGACATGTTCTTTATAAGGGATGAGGTTGGGATGTTTAGTGTCCCACTCTCCTTTGATCTGACTGATGACCAAAGCTGAGTCTCCAAACACAACCAAAGATTTGATTCCCAGGTCTATTGCAGCCTTGAGACCAAAGATACAAGCTTCATACTCGGCCATGTTGTTGGTGCAGTTGAAGCAGAGTCTGGCGGTGAAAGGTGTATGGCAACCTTGCGGTGAGATGAGCACAAAACTGATACCGTTACCAAGTGCGTTGGAGGCACCATCAAAGTATAGAGTCCATCGGGAACCTTGTTCAGGTCTGTCATACGGTTTGAAATCTTCAATGTTGTACAAAGTCATAATGTCTTCGTCGGGGAAGTCGAACTTCATGGATTGGTAATCTTCGACAGCTTAATGAGCCAGATGGTCAGCTAGCACACTCCCCTTTATAGCTTTTTGGGTCGTGTACTGGATATCGTATTTAGTCAGGATCATCTGCCACCTTGCTATTCTTCCAGATAATGCAGGCTTCTCAAAGATGTACTTGATCCGATCCATCTTAGATATCAGCAGAGTGGTATGAGTCAACATATACTACCTTAGCCGGCGAGCAGCCCATACCAAAGCGTAGCAAGTTTTCTCGAGCAGTGAGTAGTGGGTCTCACAGTCGGTAAACTTTTTGATAAGGTAATAAATGGCATGCTCTTTTCGGCCAGACTCGTCATGTTGGCCCAGTACGCACCCCATTGAATTATCCAAAACAGTCAGATACATGATTAACGGTCTTCCTTCGACGGGAGGCGTCAAGATAGGAGGTTCTAACAAATACTCCTTGATTTTATCGAGAGCAACTTGACAATCATCATTCCATTTAACCACTTGATATTTCTTCAATAGCTTCAAGATTGGCTCACAGGTAGATGTTAGGTGAGAGATGAACCTAGCAATGTAGTTTAGGCGTCCCAAGAAACCTCTGACCTCTTTCTCAGTGCGAGGGGCAGGCATTTCTTGTATAGCTTTGACTTTGGCAGGATCAACCTCGATGTCTTTGTTGCTGACTATGAAACCCAAGAGTTTACCAGACCTGAATCCGAAAGTGCACTTGTTAGGGTTCAGTCTGAGCTTGTACTCCTTCAACCTGACAAACAACTTTTGCAGATGGTCGAGGTGTTCTTCTTCTGTCTGTGAACGGGCTATCATGTTGTCTACGTAGACTTTAATCTCATGATGTATCATGTCATGAAACAAAGCTACCATGGCGCGTTGATAGGTTGCCCCGACATTCTTCAGTCTGAATGGCATCACTTTATAGCAGAAGGTACCCCATTGTGTAACAAAAGTAGTTTTCTCCATGTCTTCAGGGGCATTTTAATCTGGTTGTAATCCGTAAATCCATCCATGAAAGAAAATACCTTGTGCTGAGCTGTATTGTCAACCAAGATGTGAATGTGCGGTAGTGGAAAGTCATCTTTAGGGCTAGCCATATTTAAGTCTCTGTAATCCACACACATTCTCACTTTGTCGTCCTTCTTAGGCACATGCACAATGTTAGCGACCCATTGTGGATAGGAAGTAACAGCAAGAAACCCAGCATTGAACTGCTTCATCACTTCAGCTTTGATCTTTTCAGACATGTCGGGTCTCATTCGGTGGACTTTCTGTTTAATTGGTGGACATTCTTCTCTTGTAGGGAGACGGTGAACCACAATATCTGTGTCGAGTCCCGTCATGTCTTTGTAGGACCAGCGAAGATCTCAACATATTCATTCAACAGCTGAACTAAGCGCTCTTTGACACTTGGCTCTAGGTTGGCACCCACTCTGACTTCTTTTCTGTCTTCATCAATACCCAAGTTGATTGTCTCTAACAGCTCCTCATGAGGTAGAATTGCTATTTCTTCCTGTTGTAGCAGTCTAGCCAATTCTCCTGGCACTTCACAGTCTTCATCACCTTCGTATTCGGCATGGTAGAACAAATCTTCAGAGTCACTGAAGGCCATAGCAGAATTGTTACCCATGGAATCTGGAATGGAAGGGAACCTGCATTTGTGAGTGTGGGTGTGTGTTAGGGATATCCACCTTTAAACAAATAAAATATAAAAGGAAAGAAAATGAACACAAAAGTTTATATGTGAAAACGTCCATGATTCATTAAAATGGCATATGAAGATGAAAAATCAAACCCTTACAAATAGACCTATGTACCTCGGGTAAGGCACATAGGTTAAAAGTGTAGAATTGTTTAAGAATTATTACAGACCAACAGAAATGTTTGAAAGATAAATTATTGATTTATGAAAGTAATGGGAACAAAGTCTTTTTCCTCCCAGTTGTTTAGTCCTCCGTCAACAGTAGGGAAAATCCAGTCTTACAGGTTGCTCTCCTCTTCACCGTCCTCCAAAGCACTGACTCCATGATGGGTGATCTTCACTGGTGGCCCTCCAGCCCGGGAGCGACGCACAGCCTTCTGACTAGCCGAAGTGAAACCCAAGTCGAATTTATCAGATTTGTGAGGAAAGTATGGTAGCTGACCCCAGATTGTGCTTCCTCCATCTTCAATCACAGCTTTACATCTTTGAGGGATGACATTTGAGGCACAGGTTTGGTAATTTCAGGTACATAAGACACGGTCTTGGTTGTTGCTATTTCAGGAGAAACCTCTTCAAAGTGTTGGAAAGGGGTCTCGATGAATTCACCATCTAATTCTACATAGCGGAAAGAATTTAGATGGCTTATCATATATTCCTCTTCGCCATGAACCGTTATAATTTTCCCCTGGACAGGGTACTTGAGCATTTGATGTAGAGAAGAAGTGACGGCTCCAGCATTGTGAATCCAGGGTCTTCCTAACAAGCAAGAATAGGAAGGGCGGATGTCCATCACATAGAATGTGGAGTTGAAGGTTTCAGTTCCCACTTTAATCGGGATGTCCACCTCCCCGTGGTCTATCCTTTTAGAACCGTCAAAGGCTCTGACAATGATATTGTTGGGCTTCATGGTTAGGCCTTCACAGTCTAATCTATCCAAGGCTTTTTTCGGCAAGACATTTAGAGACGACCCAGTATCAACCAAGACGTGAGCTAGAGTAGTCCCTCTGCATTCCACCGAGACATGCAAAGCGTTATTATGCTTTCTCCCTTTAGATGTTAAATAGACATCGTAGAATCCTAGACCATTGTCAACTGTTAGGCTAGCTACACATTCTTGGAACTGATCAGCGGAGGTTTCCTATGGCACAAGGGCCGTCTTTAAGAATCTGATTAGTGTTTTAGCGTGAGCTTCTGAACAAAGCAGCAGGGCCAACATAGAGATCTTTGAGGGGGTTTTCCCCAGTTGCTCCATAATATCATAATTGCTTTTCATGATTATTTTCAAAATCTCTTCCATTTCTTTTTGAGAGGTCTCAGGGATGACCAAAGGATGAGCCCTTGTCCTGACGGGCGCTTCTTGGATCCCTTTCCCTCTTTCATCAGCAACAGTAGAGGGGACAACCACATGAGTCACAACTTCTTCAATAATGACTGGAGTTCTCGCAGATATGTTGATCGACACAGGGGTAACCTTAGGAGCATTTGAGGGTCCGAAGATTTCCCTTGGAGGAGCAATCTCCGGAGAGAAAATTCTTCCGCTGTGGGTGATTTTACTCGTTCCAGCAATGTTTCCAATTTCGGACGTCTCTTCATCAGAACTTTCCTTAGTTGATTCAATTTTTTTAATATCGTGGTAGAAGATCTCTCCACCATAGTTCCACGGTATTGATTTGTTGGACTTGTACGGGATGGGCCCCAGCATGGTTATCTTCAAAGGTACAATCTTCGGATTAGATGTAATCTTAACAGGTCTTTTGGAGACCTTGGAAAGATTGGCGGATATGGTAATTATCGAAACATCATTGACAGGAGTCGGTGTAACAGGAGTCTTCTCAAAAAGTATTTCTTGATTATCCATTAGGCGTTGGATGCCTAACTTCGACAATGGACAGTCGGTTGGTAAGGATGAACAAAGGCAACAATCTTCTTCACAACCTGGGAAAATCCTAGCCTTCAACAAATTCAGCTTGATTATCGGTAACGGAGTCATCAAATCATCAACTATAGCAACATACATATCCTCTTCAATAGCATGGGCATTGTGGCCATGCCTTGGCATTGTAGCAGAGATCATATTCGGCTTTTCAGGGGCGTCGAATTCCACTTCTTTAGCATCTATCAAATCCTGAATCTTATTCTTGAGGGGCCAACAATTGTTGGTGTCGTGCCCTATGCTCCCTGAATGATAAGCACACTTGGCATTTGAATGGTAGTACGGAGAAGTTGTATTCGGATTCTTCGGTGCCTCTTTCAAGATTGTAAGGTTTAACTTCAAAAGATGGGGTAGAACCTGAGCAGGAGTCATGTTTATCTGAGTGAATTGCCTTACCGGCCTTTCCACCCTTGCTTGGTTGGTTCTGGGTTGATTGTTTTTGGGCTGATCAGCTGCAGACTTCTGAATCATTACGGCCCCCACCGCTGGCCGACGCTCAACTCTTCCTTGACCTCTTTGGGAGTAGACAGATGAGACTTCTTTCTTTGCTGGAAAAGGTTTTTTGACGGCAGCGGAAGCAAATGCATCTTTTTGAATTTTACCGCTCTTGATTCCGGCTTCAACTCTCTCACCAGTTAGAATCAACTCGGTGAACCCCGCAGACAAACTTCCTATCAGGTGATTGAAAAAGGGGCCTGATAGTGTACCCAAGAACATATCTACAAGCTCCCTCTCAGATAGAGCTAGTTGTACTCGCCCCGCCAAGTCTCTCCATTTCTGGGCATACTCCTTAAAGCCTTCATTAGAGACCATGCCTGTACTCTGTAATTGAGTACGGGTTGGTGCTAAGTCTGCATTGTACTGATACTTCTTGTAGAAGGCAGCAGCCAAATCCTCCCAATTGTGCACATCAAACCTCTCTAGCTGGTAGAACCAATCTAATTGCGTCCCCGACAGACTGTCCTGAAAGAAGTGTACCCACAGGTCTTTGTCAGACGAATGTGGTTGAATTTTCCTGACGTAGGACCGTAAGTGCATCTTTGGGCAAGACACCCCATCGTATTTAGCGAACAGAGGTACTTTAAACTTCGGAGGAATAACTATTCCAGAAACCAAACCCATCTCTTCAAAGTCCAGCCCAGGCACCCTCTGAATCTCCATGGCTGCCAGACGTTCTTCCAAGTTCTTGTATTTTTCATCTGCAGGAGGATACTGCTGTTCAGAATAGTCTTCATCCTCTTCTTCTTATGCTTCCTCAGACTCAGATGGCACTGCAACTCCCTTTCCTTTTCCTACCCTTTCATCATATGTTGAGGGGAATTTCAGGACCCTTCTAGCTTGACCTTCAAATATTCTATCCAAAGTAGCCACACCAACTCTTTTCTTTTTCTTTTTCTCCTTTCCTTCTCTAACAGAGCTTTAAGATCCTTTTGACCCTTAGCCAAGGTCATGAGTAGTTGTTGGAATTATGAATTCAGCGCTTGCAAATCATTGACCGTCTGCTCTATATCCATCTTGCTGAAATAAACAACAGAGAGATAAGAAAACCTGGTGTGAAGACCTGTTTATGCATATGATGAATGAAATGTATTCATGTAATGCATTCAAGGATTCCGAAATTCAAATTTGTTGTAAACAAAAAGGAACACATGTCATATTAATAAGATAGAATTTTTTAGTACATAAATGCCCCGTGGGCAAAATAATACAAAATTCTAATGTAAAAAGACGTTGCGCATCCTCTTTGGTGCAATGTAGGTGTTGAGAGTCTTCTCTTCATGAAGTTGACGAGTAAGTTCCAAAACCTTCTTCTCGCTAGCACAGAATTAGGCTTCAAACGCATCGCGTTCTCCCTTGAGTTGTATCCAACTCCTTTGCAAATATTCAAGTGATGTTGGCATGTCAAGATGTAGGAGGGTGTATGGAACCTCTCCTTCCATAACAGGCTCTTTGATCACAGGGAGAATGTAGGGGTAAGGCATCATAAGACTTTGGGCGCGTGTTTGTACCCACTTGAGGTAGGGCTCAAGGGGGATGGAATTCTTGTGTCCCAAGGTCTTACTGTCCACCTTGTTGGGCATCCTCCAGGCTCGGATGAACCTTTGTCGAATTTCTTGAGCATCGTTGTCGAAGTCAAAAACCAAGTCTGGAATCAGCATGTCATGTGGGCCATCCCTTCGGGCATACCCAAACTGTCTCAGAGCCAAGAAGGAATTGTAGGTAATTCCTCCCCTAATGCCGAGTAGTGGGACATTAGGGAATTCCCCACAATGGTCGATGATGATAACATTTTCTCTGGATCGAGAACACCAATGAACATCTGAATGTGTAAGAGTCATCAATCGTTGTGACCACCTCAAGCCTTGCTCATTCTTCAAGACTGATTGGGGAAGGTGAGAAATAAACCACCTTGCCAATAGAGGAGTACAACACATGAGAACACCTCTTTTCTTCATTATTCGAGTGTGAAATGAGTGGAGGATGTCCCCAAGCAATGTAGGCACAGGATTCCGAGATATGAAAATCTTGACAGCATTCACATCTATAAGATGGTCAGGGTTTGGGAACAAAACCAACCCATAGATGAGAAGTGATACAATCTCCTCAAAAGCTTGCAGATCTAGAGAATTCCAGCATTCTTGAGCTTTCTCAAACAGGAACTTTGCCAAGAAACCCTTGACACCACTTCTGGTTTCCCAATGACCTATGACATCAGATGGTTGCAAGTGTAAGGCTTGAGCAACATCTTCAGGCTTTGGATCTCTTTCCGTACCTTTGTAGGGTAGTTGATGGAGAATAGGAATCCTCAGAAGTTGAGAAAATTCCTCCAAAGTAGGCACTAACTGGTAATCAGGAAATGTGAAGCAGTGGTGTAGGGGGTCAAAGAACTGGAAGAGAACTTTCACCATGTCTTCCTCAATGTTGGAGTTGACCAAGTTGAGAAGTCGACCATGTCTCTCAGTGAATGGAGAATTTTCTGGAATCTTGGAAGCAAGCTTTTTGAGTTGAGGAGGAACTCTCACAAGGTTGACCTGAATAGTTTTCCTGCGAAGTGATTCCATAACCTACAAAACAGGAACAAAGATGAAGATCCAAATCCTTGAAATAGTTAGTGGATGCATGTGATGCTTCATGATGTCCATGATGTTATGCACAAGTATATATGTATAAGAAAATCACACAAGTTCCTAGTTTCAGGCTTGCATGGGGCTTCATAGGTAAGTACCCTCTTGAAGTTTAGTTGGCTCAACCTGTCCTATAAATAGTAATTGGGTTCTAAGGAGCTCAATATCACTGGATTATTTTCTGTGTTCATTGTTTCAGTTTAGCCACTTTACCGGCGACTGAAATATTCCAAGAAAATAACCCTCAATGAGTGTAGTATTGAGTATCTACCAACTTTGGACTGCACCAAAGCCGGTCATCTCATTACCCCTAAAAAGGCCAAGATGGTCAAGTAAAGGTTCTAAAAGTTCATTAGTGCTTCATGACATCACTCAGCGGCCCCGTATTCTCTTTGATTGACTCAAAGGCTACCGGTACCCACAAATATGTCGCACTAATATAGCTATTGCTTCAACCATGTCGGTATATCCCGCACAGTTTCCACAATGTATTGCTATTTACCTATGAATGTTTCCCAAATCCGGGTGGAGGATTCAAACCCAAACAATAGAACCAAAGTGTAAAGCAAACAAGTCAAGCAATTGTAAGCAAATAAAGATGTTCTAAACCCTAAGGTAACCCCACTTTTAGATTTTTCCCCAACAGAGTCGCCAGTTCTGTGATACAGTGGGAGAACTGACTTGAGGTTTTGCGTTTGTGTTCGCAAATGTTTCGGTTTAGCAAGAGTCGCCACCGACTTTTTATTTTATCCAAAGGAAAGGTGAAAAAGCACAGGAAAGACCTTGGGTTCGGGGGGTAGATTATGAAAAGGGAAGGTGTTAGCACCCTTTTCATCCATGGTTTTCCATGGGCTCTTAGTTACTTATTTAGATCACTTGCTTTGCTTTTCCAATTGTTTGAAATGGTGCTTTTGTGTGTGGTTTTAGAAGTATTTTGAAAAGAGGCCTTTGTTTAGGCAACCTTTGTAATGATTCTTGTTTGAATGTATACAAAGGTGTTTGTCTTTTGAAAAATGTTTCAATGTTTGAAAGTTTGTTTTGGGAAATGTTTTAAAATTGTTTTGAAAGATGTGTGATAGTTTGAAAATAGCAAGGATGTTTGCAAGTTTGATCAAGTAACTAGGAGTTGTCTACCCTAACTCAAAGATCTTTCCTACACATTTTTAACCCTTTGACATTGTTGTTTTACCATTGTATTTGGTAAACAAACTTGTGTTTGGATTTTAAACGGGATGGGCGCGAGTCATCGTATGACCATGATAACAATATTGCCAAGTATCTTAGCAAATTTGTGAGGGAGTAGATCATTTTTGTATAGGCAACCAAGATAGCGTCATCGAGGGACTATGATCTTTTTGTTTTGTTTTTGTTTTTCCAAGATACCTAGCATGCATACCATGACCATTTTTAAGGCAACAAGTGGATGAAACCCTAGGGGTGCTTGTGTGTATTGTGTTGTCATTTTTCATGCATTTTTGTCTTGTATTAGTCATGTTATTTGTTTTGATTTTGGATTGTCATACAAACCCTAATTTACTAAGCATGCATATCAAAGCGATAAAATGCATAAAAGTAAATCTAAGATTATTACAACATTGATAAGGGGAGGGGGATACAAGTTTGAATAGGGGGATATTGCTCAAAAATAAACCCTAAAACTATTATTACAACCAAATTGAAATATTGCACAAATAAATAAAATAAGCAAATATTTAAATGGACAATTAAATATAAATATGCAAAATATTTTTGTATTATTTTTATGTATGTAAAAATAAATTATTTATGTATGTAAAATAAATTATTTAAATGTCTCAAAAATAAGAAAAATGTTAATGATTATTTTTGAAAGGGTATAAACCCTAGTTTTTGTTTTAAGAATATATATATATATATATATATATATATATATATATATATATATATATATATATATATATATATATATATATATATATATATATATATATATATATATATATATATATATATATATATATATATATATATATATATATATATATATATATATATATATATATATATATATATATATTATTTATATACAAGAAAATAAATAAAAATATATACAAAAGTGTTAAAAAAATGTGTGAGAAAATATTATTTAAGTGTATAAATAATAAAAATAAAAATATGTGATATTTTTATATTACTTACAAGTTTATTTTAAGAAAATAAAAGTATATATTATTTAATAAACTATTTCTATGTCTAAAAAATAATAAAAATAATAAAATAAAATGTGAAAAATTAAGAGAATATTTTTGGTGATTTTAAATATTTAGAAAAAATAAATAAAAAGTCAGAAATGTAAAAGAAATGAAAAATATGGAAAAATAATGAAATGGGCCAAGGGGGTGCAAAAAGCAAGCAGAGGGGTGTCAATAGTGAGAACAACCAAGCTCAGCCCAAGGTTCCTTCATCCCTGTCCTTGAGACAGAAGCAAAACACGCGACATGGTTCAAACTCGTATCTCCTGCATTTTTGCTTTAAAACAAAAACTCGCAACATGAAAGTTATAGCTTATGATCACACAATTCTAACCATATAAAAAACTTGATCTAACTCTCAAAGACCAGAGAGAATTTCATTGGCCCTAAATCTTGACCTAGTTTTTTCAGTAACTTCAACCATCAAATACTCCTAGCTCAGTTAACATAAATGAATTATAAGCATATGTACAGCTCAAGGGCAATGAGGACTACATTTTTTCTTCACAAACCTAAGCCTAATGATTCCTAAATAAGGAGATAGAAGTTTGTCAAATACCTGTTTCAGTCAAGCTCGAGTATGGCAATGTAGGGGTTTTTGATGAGGCCTGAAGGTCGTGTTAGCTTTCCTGAAGTTCACTCAACCTTCCCCAATGCTTGGCTTGCTTTGAAATGGCCTTAATATGCTTGTAGAACTCAACCTGCAAAGCTTCAAAGTAAAAATGGTGAAGTGTGAAAATGGAGTTACAATGACTTGAGAATGGTTGGGATATTTTAGGTATGTTGTATGGAGTGTGTTGGAACTGGTTTCAAGCAAAACGCACAAGTGGATTTTGTTTTGGAAGTTAATCTGCAGAACCTGCCCTGTTTTGACAAGAACTTGTGTTTTGGGGTTTTGGAGGGTTTGAGAACTTGCTAGCTCGTGTTTCTAGCTTGGTGTGATGTGCTAAGCTCGTTTGAAATGTTACCAAGACTTGCTCTTATCAGATTACAAAGTTATCTCACTTTTGCAAGCTTTCTTGTTTTTGAAGCAAAAGTGGGAAGTGACAAGGGCAAGGCCTGTACAGGCTAGCTCCAACCCTGCACATAGTTGGTACATATTTCTTGATATTAGTGAACTTTGTTTGCATAAATAAATCAGGTCCATGGCTCAAGACAAACAAAATTGCCAAAAGCATGCTTTATGTAAATGGCATTGTTAACTTTTTGCCAAAAATGGATTAAACCTTTGTATAATGCTTCATAGATCAGAATAATGCCCTAATCCAATGTGTTTGCATTTAATTTATGAGTGTGGAAAGTTTTAAGACCTGTAAACCAAGTACAAGCATGCTTTGGACAGAATTGCAAGTTGTAGCAATGGTGCAAAATGCCTTGGACAAAAGTGATGATTTCCCATTTTCAATCCTTCGATTCTCCCTAACCACAAATGATCTTGGAGAGTTCTTAGACATTTTTGAGAGCTTGTAACATGCTCTACAATCCATCTTTGAAATGAATTTTGAGATTCCAATTAGAACTAGGTGAAAAATTTCCATGAAGATAGGTCAAAATCCTGCCTAAACTAGGGCAAAATTTCACTAAGTTAAAAGTTTCATGGACCCTTATTCACAAAATCATAACTTGAGATCCAAGCATCTTTTGGGAAAACTTTGTGAATAAAAGTTGTAGATTTTGTGGAGGAATACAACTTTCATGTTGGAAGTTTTCTTTGAATACAATTGCATCATGGAGAAAAAGTTGGGAGAAGTTGGGGGGAAATAAGAAATTTTCATAACTTAGAAAATTTCTAAGTTATGAAAATTTTCCATTTTAAAACCCTAATTTTCAAAATTAGGTTTCTTGGTGAACAAGTTTCATGTTTTGACACATCTTGATGAAAAATGACCCTTGGCACTTGATTTTGACCAAAAAGTCAAAGTTTGACTTTTCAGTGTACAGTTGATTTTTGATCAGTTGACTGGAAAATTCATCTGTCAATCTAATGCATTTGAGATCTTTTGAACCTTGTGATTAGGTCAAGATAATGCCATTGAATCCTTGAATCCATGCTTGAACCCAATTTGCCATTGGCTAGGTGAAAAATCAGAAATTGCCCTTTTGCAGTCAAAACCCTAAAAATGACCATTTTGCCCTTTTGATGATCTGATCAAATTTCTTGAGGAGTTGTGGTTCAAACTTGATAAAATGGTTCATATGAGTCTATAATGTTGTTGTGGATCAAAAATTATGAGGTTTGACTGCAAATTGGCCACAGTTGACTTTTTCCCCAATACAACTGATTTCTAGGTCAATTGTCCAATTGACTGGGCAAAAATTTGATTCAAAGCTTGAAACTTGGTATGAGCAATCCTAGAAGTCCAACATGAAGTATGAAAGTCACATTGAGCATTGGAAGTCCAAAAATCCTTGTGCAAACTCAAACCCTAATTTTAGGTCATCAGTGCAAGGAGTGGTCTTGAGCTGAGCAAACCCTAATCTGGTCTTGAATCCAAAGAGTTTTGTGAGGGGAATCTTGATAAAATGAGAGGTAAAATTTTGGGGTACAACACTTATTATTTTGAGTGATTGATTATGTTTTCCGTGCCTCTTACGGTGATTCTCCAACCCTCTGTGCCCTAGCTTCACTTTTCTACATAGCGTCAGTTCTCTTTCTCCACTTTTCACGATCGATTGTGAGAATACGATTACCTTTTCCTCTGTTATCAAACAACCCATAACTTCTTCCTCAATTTCCCTCACTTAGTCAACTTCTATTTACCATCACATCATCACTCTTTCAACTAATTACCAACATACCACTCTAACTAAAATAACTCTATTTAAATAATTATTCCTATTATTCTATTCTAGATAATAATCCAAGTAATTGCTAAATAATCATATAATTATTCTAATGCATCTAATCCCTTAATTCATATCACATGTTCTGCATCATAAGCAACCACATGCCAACATATCACACATGTAATCATATAAAACATCAATTATTCGTAAATACTCCTAATAATTCATTAAATAAATAACTTCTAAAAGTTGGGGTGTTACACTTTGAACAGTTCCTATTCTTTTCCTTTGATTCGAATAAAGTGCAAAGGGGTTCGTAACCAACCTCCACACTTTTTCATTTGTTTCGATGATGTTAGCTCACGTTTCTTCAAATATTGACGCTCCGAGTTGTTACTCGATGTCGATGCTCGAGTAAATCAAGTTGAAAAAGTTCCTTAATCCCACTTTGAGATCCATTAGACTCTTTGTTTGTTGTTAGCTCGCACTCGATTTTTTTTTGCCTTCCGCTCGACTTTGTTTGATTGCACTTGTGCTTGTAATTTTCTTTACACCCTTGTATGTTCCCTTCGAATTCACTTGTTTCGTTTCTGATGCAAGTTAGACATTAGGATCGTAATCCATGCATGCTAACTTTGGTAGTAATTTTCCTTGCAAACTCAACTATAGGATCAGCCATTGTATGATAACATTAGGGATAGATATAAATAGTTTCTCTTAGATGTTTTTCTTTCCCTTTTGCATGATTAAGACTAAAACTCTTTTCTTGGAAAATGCATAAAACACTCTAACATTTATTAAATCCTTTTTAAGGTAAAAAACATCAACCAATTCAAACCTTTTACGCATTCGGGCTTTTCTTTGAAACTTTCAAAAGGACGTGATAATTCTACTCTACGAAATACGACGCATAAATCCTCAAAGGTCGGGTGGCACCATGTCTACTTGCTAGAGCAATAATGTAACATTATCCGCCTTCGAACATTTTTCTTTTGAAAATACCTCTTCAGGTAAGAACATGTTAACGCATTCCTATGCCAATGTGTGAGTCTCCTAAGGTCGAGTTGTTGTAGGAAGCGAAATTAATATTATTCATAAAAAACAAAAAATAAACGGAAACTTTTAAGTTAAACTATGGTGCTCTGATTCCTTAAAAGGGATACATAGGTATTTGGTTGCAGGGCCCAGGCGAGCGAAACTTTTTAAATATTCCTTCTTTTTCTCGTGTTTTCTTTTGCATGCATTCCCTCTTTGCATTTTTTTCTTTAGCTCGTAAGCTTTAGATTAGAACACACTCTTTGATTAGAACAACAAAAGTGGATCTCGTTGAGTACCACAGACGTGACAGATGCTAATACATTTCCCTTGCATAATCGACTCTCATACCCGTATCTATCGGTTTTTTGACTTTGATTTCACCCTTCTCAAGTTTACTTGATGTTTTACCTTTCCCTTCATGTGGGATAAAAAATGTTCGATGTCGACTTCATTGATTTCCTCTCGATGATTGTTCGGCTGATTGTTTCAGCTGGCGACTTCACTGGGAACAGATTAACCAAATGTTGGTCCATCCCAGAGTTACTCCTAGCTTTTATTGTTTTTTTCATTGGGTGTTTATCTTTATGCTTTATAGTCTATTCATTTGTATATGTTTGAGCATATGTACGTATTATATTTTTATCGCTTTCCATTTACTGGTTATCTGTTGTGCTGGCTCTATTGGTTTTCCTTGTTGGATGGGTATTACTATTGAGGTAAAAGACCTAGTACCCAGGCCAGAGTTGTAAACCATTAGGAAACCTAGGAATATAGTGGAACATGAAGGCTACTGGACGAAGGTCTTACTAGTGCGGTCGTGTCGTCCACGCTCAGATGAGATTCAAATAGGATGTTATCGTCATCCACGTCTGTGGTTTGATGGTAGTTCTTTCAAGCGAACTTGTGATTTTGAGTTACTATTGACCTTACCCAGACCTAGTCTTTACCTGTGAATGGGGAGAGGATGATTATACATGTATTGATGGTGACTATTTATTCTGATGGTGACTGTTTACTCTGATGGTGACTATTTATATTGATGGTGACTATTTATTCTGATGGTGATTGTATGTTCTGTTGGTGACTTGGTTTTCTTTGATTATGCTTTGAACCCTTGATCGTGGTATTCTCGGCACGTTCAGAACATCACAACAGATTCTCAGTGTTATGGTAACCTCGATTCCATGTTATTGCACTTGCATCATAGCATTTTTATTTTTTTTTAAAAATGTGTATGAAAAAAAAAGTTAACCTGCATTTGCATTTCATTTCCAGAGTGTTTCAGAGCATTCGTTTGTATCAAGAATGACAAGCAATGATGATACCGTTAGGAGGGATACAAGGGATATTTTTGGCTACAAGTTTGGCACTAGTTATTGGTCACGTTTGAAAGAGTTGGGCGATGCAGTGGTTTATCCAAACTCGGAGGTTTTTACCAAACAGTATGGGGATCTCTTGCCTCTTTTGAATGCTCAAGTGGATGACAGAGCTCTTCAGACATTACTGCAATTCTATGATTCAAAACTAGGTTGTTTCATATTCCAGGACTATCACTAGCTCCGACTCTTGAGAAATATTCTCATATTTTGGAGATCAAAGTTACATATCACATTCCCTTTTCCTGTTTTCCAGAGGAGCCCGATCATAAAGCTATCGCTAAGACTCTTTATTTGAGTTTGGGCGATGTAAAAGGCCATGAAAGAAATTACAAGGCTGAAGAGTCAGAGAGGAAAATGATGACTTTCAAGCTAGTGAAAGTTAAATGTTTAATTATTGTTTTATTTTGTTACACATATTTATATATAATTTTCTTCTATTTTTATTCTTTAAAAGACATTTAAACACATATTTTTGTTAGAAAATAGTAACTAAATTTTCTCCTAAAAAACAATTAATTGATTTGAGTATCAAATTCAACGCAACCCATGCCATAAACTATCCACTTACTAAATGACAACGATTGAGCAATATTTCAAAATGATATCATAGTATAAGTGATGAAGTTTCCATTCTTAACCCGACACAAAATATTCCGTTTTCCTTTAATTTCTCCTAATTACACATATTTCAACCAACCTTTTCAAATAAACTTCTAATACTTATTTAAGCTATATGACATGCTGATATTAGTATTTAAAAGTGAAGAAGTAATTAGTAATTTTATTAGTACTACTTTGTTAATTAACCATGTGACATGGGTTTACACCCCCAAATGCAAGCGAATACCACTCATAGAAGTAGTCTTTTATTTTGTCCTCGTGGAAAGTGAACAGAAACCTAAACATGTGAACAATTGTATAGTTGTCATGCACTAAGATCATGACAATAACACATAGTATCAACCGAACACAACACACATGATACTTTTGTCTTCAAACTTACTCTGTTTTGTCTTAGATTCACAACATTTTCAACCTTGCTAGTTGCTACTATTCCTTCAAACCTTAAAAAAACCAAACCAAACAAGAACAACCTTTGATTCAAAACCATCATGACTAAACTATGTTGCTCTTTTTTCTTATTTATCACACTATTTCTCCAACTAAACAAACCATGCAGTTCTTCACTAGAACAACTACCAGCTCCACCATTACCAATTCTCCCACTCCCATCATACTCACAGCTAAAATGGCAACAAAGAGAAATCATAATGTTCCTTCATTTCGGTGTCAACACATTCAGTGACAGCGAATGGGGTACCGGCCATGAAAATCCATCAATATTCAATCCAACTAGCCTCAACACAACCCAATGGGCTAGTGTGGCTGAAGAAGCGGGAATTTCATTGATGATATTAACTGCAAAACATCATGATGGATTTTGTCTATGGCCTTCTAAGTACACCAAACATTCAGTCATTAGTAGCACTTGGCAAAATGGTAAAGGTGATGTTGTTCAAGAGTTTGTGAATGCAGCTAGTGATAAAGGAATTGATGTTGGCATCTATCTTTCACCTTGGGATAGACATGATTCTAGATATGGTCATGATTTGCTTTACAATGAATATTATTTAGGTCAATTGCAAGAGCTTCTTAAAAAGTGAGTTCCAAGTTTCTCTTGTATATATTAATCTAAATATGTAAGCAGTTAAAACTGCATGCAGAACTATAATCGGCTCATTTTTTTAACTGATGAGCTGATGATAGTTCTGCACGTAGTTTTGGAAATTAACATTATGTTGTATATTTTTTAGATATCAAAATGTAAGGGAAATTTGGTTTGATGGAGCAAAAGATCCAAAGGCAAAAAATGTGTCATACTATTTTTCAGATTGGTTTTCAATGGTGAAGGAGTTGCAAAGCTCTATCAATATTTTCTCAGATGCTGGACCTGATGTTAGATGGGTAGGAAATGAACAAGGGATGGCGGGGGACACGTGTTGGTCTACCATTAATCGAAGTTCTCTTGCAATTGGAAGTGCGGACATAGAGCAGTAAGTGCTGTTTTTTCTCTTTCTTTTTTGAGTAAAAGCATGCTAAAAAAGTTGTTAGTTTTATATTTTAAGTTGTTAGTTTTATATTTTTCCACTTGCGCTGAATATATGGTGATTAGTATGCTAGAATTATAATGGTAGGGAATGTGAAGGTGAGTGGAATTTAAAACTTTTCTCTATTTGAAAGAAAGATGAAAAAGTGCATGCTCTAACTCCACTCAATTAAATAGGAAAGAGTAAAGAAATTGTATTCTTTTTGTGAGCCATACTCCTTTCCTAATCAAAAGTAGGTACTAAATCTAAAGCAAGAATTTTATGGTTTACCAAACTTATCACAAT
Organism: Vicia faba; assembly: GCA_948472305.1. NCBI lineage: Eukaryota > Viridiplantae > Streptophyta > Magnoliopsida > Fabales > Fabaceae > Vicia > Vicia faba. The sequence goes on from OX451738.1 coordinate 981,307,447, forward strand.
TCATACTTCTTCTGGTCGCTATTAAAATGAAATTTGATTTTTTTTTATTCAATAACTAATATATTTGATCTATATACATATTAGATATATCTATTATTGACGGTCAACATAGTTTTACTGTGTGAATAAAATATTGAAATATGAACACGATCTGATCTCAAATCAACAATTGTGATTCATTTCACCTATCATACCTATGATTTTTTTCTTGTACATTAGAGTTAATAATTAATGGATTGTTGCTTAAAATGCAGGTATTTAAACACGGGCGATCCAAGAGGAACTGATTGGCTACCAGCAGAATGCGATGTTTCAATTCGTAAAGGATGGTTTTGGCACAAATCAGAATCACCAAAAAAACTAAGTGAGCTACTTGATATTTATTACGCATCAGTTGGTAGAAATTGCGTGTTAAATCTCAACGTACCACCTAACACAACCGGTCTTATATCTGAAAATGATGCTCGTAGATTAAAAGAATTTAGAACAGCAATCAATACAATTTTTCACAAGAACATAGCTAAAGGTTGTTATGTTAAAGTTAGTAGTCAAAGAGGAGGAAAAGAGGGAGGGTTTGGACCAGAAAACATGTTGGATAGTGACCATTTGTGGTCATACTGGGCCCCAAGGGAAGATGATAAGAAAAAGGAGGACCATTGGGTTGAAATTTGGGACAATGATGGAGATTTAAGGTTTAATGTGATTGGAATACAAGAAGCAATTGGATTTGGTCAAAGGATTAAAAGCTATGAAATTTATGTGGATGGTAAATTGTTGATCCAAGGGACAACAGTTGGTTACAAGAGGCTTCATAGGCTTGATGGAGATGTTGTGCATGCTCAAGTTGTGAGGATTAGACTCATAGAGGCTAGAGGAGTTCCTCTTATTTCTTCTATTGGTTTGTATTTTGATCCTTTTTGGCATTCAAGGTTTAAATAAACTCTGATATAAACAAAATTTATTTGTTATATGATGGAAAGCTGAAATGAAATTTATTAGTTAACAGAAGCCACTAGCTAATTTTATTTGAAATTGAATACCAAAAAGGAAATTTTAAATTTATTTGATTCGTGAATTTTTTTAATTTTACTTTTAATTAATAAAAATATGATTATGTTTTTCAAAGAAAACTTTTCATTGTTTAATTGTGTTCTAAGTTAGTTCTCTAATGAACCTTCATGTTATGTGGCCATTATTAAAACTTGTGAAGAAAATACTCTTTCACAGCTGAGTCAAGAAAGATAACTAAGTGTACTGGAAAAAGAAAGGATACAACAAAAAGAAATGATATAAAAATAAATAAAAAATAAAAATATTATTTTCTTCACCATTCTCATTTATATAAAAAAATCTAACCATACATGGGGGAAAATAGTGGTATATGAATAAAAAATCAACCCTATACCTCTCTGTTTAAAGTAAAATACTACACCTAAAACAAGTCAAAACTAACTACGCAGCATCATGCAGTTAAAGTTCCCGCATTGAACAAAGTGAACAACCCTGTCAGCTTCACCATATCACTCACAACCTAGGAAGGAAATCAGACACGACACTAATACTGACATATTGATACCGATAATAACTTTAAAAGATAATTAAATTGATCACAAGTGTCTGTCAATGTCCGACATGGACATACAAATTAAACTTAATCTCCATTGAAGCCTCATGCAGTTATGCTCCCATGTTGAACAAAAAGTAGGCTTCACCATCTTTTCCCACCCCAGTTGCCGCGACCTCTACCACCGCCACCGTTGGTAAACCTATCACTTGAAAATCTACCATTCCTGCCGCTGCCACCACCACCACCACTTCTCCCACCGCGACCATTTCCATCTCCAAATCTCCCGCCTCTTGATTGATCTCTCTGTTGCAGACGCGGCAAAGCTTTTAACACCTCTAAACTTACATCCGAGGCATTTTTCTTACCTGAAGGACAATATTATTGAGTTTAAACAATGACCAAAATAAAAACGTAATGTCTAACCATATTCTTTACTAGTGATGATTCATGAAAAAATTATCTACCAGCAAGATATGTATCTAAATCTTCAGCTAGTACATCAAAAACTACACCATTTCCATCTGCAGTGATAGTAAGACCTTTCACAGCCTCAACCTTCTCTTCCGGCAAAAACCTCCTCAACATTTTGTATGCAAAACTGACAACAACCACAATTATAAACTGATTTAGAGCAAAATGTCTACGCCATAATTTGTAACCAAAGTTGTTTTTAAAGTTCTTACGTTGGGGTAAAGATAGGTCTCCCGGTCTCAAAAAGTAACGTAACATAATTCTCCATAGAATTTAATAGAGATCTTTTCTTGATCTCTGTATAACCCTACACATTTGATCATAAACCTCAGTTTTTTTTAATAAAAAAGGAAGATGAAGGATTCGATATGTTTTCTTTAAAAAAAACTGCAAGAAAAAACGAATGGAGAAAATGCGGAAGAATTTCAACTCACAACAGCCTTAGCAAGAGCCTTTGCAAGTAAATCGACAACTGATAAACCAGAGTTATTTAAAAGATCCTCGGCAGCAGACTTGAATGCAGGAATCACACTGCATTTTGACATATTTTAAGAGCTAAACAAAGCATTTCACACAATAGGCAAATAAAAAACAAACCTATCAGACACTTGAGTTATCATTTCTGCAGCTTCTGCACCAATAGCTTTGGCAATATCATTAGCCTGAGGGGCCGAAACATGTTCAAATTTAACGCCCGATTCTCTCTCTATTTTAGATATATTCGACCTCCTAGGATCATAAAGCATGACAGCAACTCCAGTGTTACCTGCAAATATAAAACCAAACCAATGTATAACCTACGAGTGTTCATGGTTCATGAACGGCCACTTCAACAAAAAAACAGTTAACCGTTAGAGTGGTTTTAGTTTAGTTTAAAAACGGTTAAGAACCAATTTGTATTCATAAACCAATTTATAATCAATTAGCATTTATAAAATAAATACCTGCTCTTCCCGTGCGCCCAGAACGATGAATGTATGCTTCAACATCCCTTGGAGGTTCACACTAAACAAAGTACAATTATCAGAATAAATGTTGTGATGAATAGAGTAACGAACCATGGTATCATACGTATATGCATCAAAAATACCTGAATAATTAACTGAACATCATTAATATCCAAACCCCGGGCAGCCACATTAGTCGCAACTAATGTCATGAATTTCCCAGACCTAAAGGCAGACAAAGTAACCTGCAAGTGACAGGACACAATTAAGAGAGAAGAAAACACAGGCGCGACACTCACTCTCATCGAAAGAAATCGAAAAAAAGAAACACACCAGTTGATCAAAATTCATTAAAAGCTCACCTCACGTTGTGCTTGCTGTATGTCGCCGTGGAGTGCTTTTGCTCCAGGCAACAACTCTGCGAGCTGAGATGCCGATTCCTTTGTCTCCGTGAATATAATTGTTCGACCTCCACTATATCAGAACAGTATACCAAAACAATGATGATTTAAATTCAACAGGAAGATAGATTTATCTAATCTGAATATAATCGAAAATCGAATCATTAAAATCACCTGCTGTAAAAGAGAATAATGTCTGGGATAAGCTGTGACCTGGCAGAACCAGTACAAGGAAGAATAATATGCCTAACACTGGTACTAGCCTTCATATTCGTATCTCCAACAAGATCCGCAGTTTCCTTATCTGGCTTAAGAAATTTTTTCGCAATCTGGCAAAAGTATAAATACGTCAAAAGACTCCTAACATAAAATCGAATCAGTATAAAGAAGAAATTATCACTTAGAAACATACATGCTTAACCCAATCCGGCAAAGTAGCACTGAAAAGAAGCGTCTGAACTTTACCTACATTTTTAACCTTACCTGCAAAAAAACGGAATAAATTGTTCGACAGGGAGTTCAAGACACAATTGCTACAAATTCTGACATTTTTAGCAGTGCCAAATAGATAAATGAAAAACACACCAAGGATGAGTTCAACATCTTCAAAAAAACCCATCCTCAGCATCTCATCTGCTTCATCGAGGACACGAAACTTTAGTTGGCTCAGGTCAATTTTCCCCCGCTCTAAATGATCCTACATCAGGCCATTCGACAAGGAAACAAATAAACTTTTTTTCTCCCAAATATTGTCTTAACACACAAAATCATTCTTCCAATCTACCCGCAAGAATTGATATTCATATCAAGAAACAAGAAACAACAACTACCTTTATGCGGCCTGGTGTGCCGATAACAATGTCCACGCCTCTCTTAAGCTTAATCTCTTGAGCTTGATAAGAAGCTCCTCCATATAAACAACAAGAAGTCAATCCCATTGCCGCACCATAAACTTCAAAATCAGCATTCACCTAATGCACAACACTCCACACACAGTAAGGAACAGAATAACATGCAGAAAGCAATGCAAACACAAGTACAACAAGTGTCTGTACCTACCTGACAGGCTAATTCCCTAGTAGGTAAAAGTACAAGAACACTCGGTGGCCTCCCCTCGCCAGTCTTTATCGATGCTTTTGCTGGACCGTTTGTTATAGATTCTATTATTGGCAATACAAAGGCAAGAGTTTTACCCTGCAGTTTCCCAAAAGTACACGATTCAGATTGTTGTCTGTTTAAATTGAATTATTTGAACTTATCTTATAGCATAAAAACCTATGAAACACAAACACCCAAAACACGAGACTGACAATGACACATTGACACATACACAGACACGGACACAGACACATACACACATTTTTCAGAGGTGTCGGTGTTATAGAGATAAAAACTCGTGACATTTTTAGGAGAGTTTATGGAAACTGTTTATGACATTTCCATAAGCTATTTTCAACCTTTTTTTCTATAAACTCTTCAGGTTAACTTATGAAAACAGTTCGACTTTATAATATCTTTCATTTCAGAAATAATCTTATACATGCGTAGTTATATGATAAGCGCTTATATTATAACTATAAGTGATTAATGAAGTTGTTTATCAAATAATTATGTAACCACAAATAATCACATTCCTCTTAAGAAAAACTACTTAATCATGAACTTACAAATACAATACACAACAACAAAATGAACTGTATTACACACATCTTAAACACTTTTAAAATAAATAAGCACGAAACACTGACACAAACACGAGAGTCTAATTGATACCAGACACACTTTCAATCTAAAGTGTCGGCCCTACGTAGACAAAGGAAAAAAAAGACACCTGACCAGTGCGAGCTCTACCAACCAAATCAAACCCATGCAGAATGGTATCAAACGTCATTGCCTGAATAGGAAACAACGACTCAATTCCCTTTTCCTTCAACTTCTCTCTCAACGGCTCCGATATCTTAAACTTCGAAACCGCATTATGATCCTCCACCTTCTTCTCCATCACCATAGACTCCACAAATTTCTCTTTTTTCTTCCTCTTGTTCTTTTCCTTATCCTCTCTAGACCCTTTGGGCTCAACCAATTCTAAACCATTCTCATTCTCATCCCCGTTGGTTGTCGTCATTGTCTTAACTCTGAAGTTTTGTGATTCTTCTTGTCCTTGTTCTAGCGTGAAACCCCATTTTCGTGTGGATTGAAGGGATTCAAATGGGGAGCAAGATTGGATCTTTTGGTGTTGTTGTTGTTGTTGGCAGTGATGGGATCATCTGGTTCAGGGTAGGGTGAGCTGTGGAAGATGGAGAAGAAAGAGGAGTGAGCAACGACGTGGTTTTCGGTTCTGTGATTTGTTGATTTGGAAACATTCTTCAAATCAAACAAATTCTGTTTTTATGCTATAACTTTCTTATTCACATTTTCCATTAATTGATAAATTTGTATTAAAATAAATAAATATTAATAAAAATGTAATTATATTGAATTACTAGGAAATCAATTTCATTTTTTCGGTTACACATTTATAATTTTTTATTATTTTAGTAACAATGAGGACCGAAGCACAGAAGGAGTAGAAAGTTACAAACAAATTAATTTAAAGGTGGAAATATCTCTAGAATCATTATCAAGCAAGCTCAAAAGAAAGATCAGAGCTACATCAAAGTAAATGATATCATGTCTGATCTCACAATCAACAGACGCTGACACATTCGCATATTTATTTGCTTCTTTATATGTATGACAAACAATAACCTCTTTAAAGTTTTCCTTAATTCTTTGAATTTGAGAAATAATTGTCAAGCTCTCAACTATATTGGAACATCCCTTATCTATAACTTGAATGATCATGGTTGAATCTACATTAACTTCAACTCTCCGAAAGTCTCGAGAAGAAGATAGCTTGAGCCCTTTATATAATACCCACAGATTTGCCATGAAGACATTACAATCGCCAAGATACTTTGCAAACTCAAATACCCACGATCCCTTATCATCTCTAACTACTCCCTCACAACCTGAGATCGTTCCTTCCTTGCATGCGTCATCCACATTCAATTTAACCTAGTTCAGATTTAGAGGAGTCCAAACAATATTCAGCATTATTCTTCTCTTCGCCATAACTACTTTATTCATCTTCAAAGCTTCACCATACTCCACCACTCTTACTCCTACATGGGCTCTTGGATCAATAGCCTGTTATGTCCTTCGATATGAGCCTCCTTATTATTCCATATGTCCACAACAAACTATAGCCAAAAGCCCAAAAACTGCTCCAGTTCATGCTTAACCCCGCACCATTATTAATGTTAACCTCAGTCCAATGCTTAAGGTCCAGACTAAAGAATTGATGCGATAACGTGTTAGGAATAGTATTACACCAAACATGCATGGCTCTAGGGAAATCACGCATGACATGCAACATGCTTTCACACACGTGATCATAAAGATTACAGGCTTCAAAACTAAGCTTCATCTTACTTTTATTAAGATTGGTTAACAATCTTTCAAGGTTTAATAACTAGATAAAAGGTCGAGCATGCTCTGGTGCATTGATTTTCCATATTTGCTTCCATAGTTTGTTCATTGGTTGCTTATCATCTTCATGCAGCATGTTATACATGTCTTTAATTGAGAATTTCCCATCACCAGTGTCTACTAAAAAAAATTATTTGCACCATTACCTTCCACGGAAGGCATAGTCGATCTAACCTTATTCAAAATCTCCTTTGGAATCCAGTCTTAAAGTAACTGCCACTCCCACTGCCCATTCTCGTCCACGATATCCTTCACTTTTTCATCTTTTATCATGTCAGGGGTCGTGATACCGCAATCCATAATTTTACAGAATTCAATGCTCCCCCACTTGTACCGCACCACTTCTTGGGCGAATTTCGATATATTGGGGGGAGATACTAGGAGTGTAGGAATAAGCACATTTGTGAGAGACACACCACTTGTCCACCTAAAACCTTAAGGTGATAGGTGAGTGGCTTCTCCCACTTATATATGCTTAAGTCTCCATATTCCTATTCAATGTGGGACTATTTCTCCACTTACTCACACTTGCTATATTATTCCAACAGTAATATTAAACTCGAGACCTTTTAACTTATATATTTATCTACAAAGTTCAATAATAGGTTTATATATGACGATTTGTAATATTTTATTATTAACTTATCATTTAAAAAAAAATATCGTTAGTTTTAAATACAAAAGTATGAGAGGAGGCCATAACTGTTTAAATTTAAAATAGAGTGACCAAAAATGTTTAAATTTAAAAGAGAGACTAATTTCTTGAATCAAGCAAAATAGGGGGATCAAAACTGTACTTACGTTTATTTGAAATAATTAAATATTTATTTATGTGTTATTTGAAATGAGTAAATAAGTAAATGTTTATTCTGAATTATTAAGTTGATTATTCATCATTATAAATATTAATAACAATTGGTCTAGTTGTAAAGTGACTACCTGAAACTACCGGCTGGAAATCATCGAACAATAAAGTCGCCACCGAACGTCTTTTATCCCGTCGAGAGGGAAAGGTAAACATCGAGAAACTTGAAAAGGGAGAAATCACGATCTTTCGACCGAGAGATCGGGTAAGGGAGTCTGTTATGCGAGGGGAAGGTGTTAGCACCCCACACGTCCGTAGTACTCTACGGTATCCACTCTTGTTGTCTAATCTAATGGGTGTTGTCAAATCTTATACCTATGGCTTAAGACTGGAAAGGGAATGCATGCAAAAGGAAGAAGAAAATAATGTAGGGAAAATAAAAATTGTGCTCGGTTGGGCCCTACCCCAATGCCTACGTATCCCTTTTAAGGAATCAGAGTAGCCGTAGTTCGGCTTATGTGTTTTGGTTGGTTTGTGTTTTTTAATTAAGACAACAAAAACAGTCAAGATGGCAAAACATCAAATGAAACATCAAACAAAAGAAATGGCAAAACATTGGTTAAATAACAACAAAGCAACATGTCAAAGATGGCAAGATATCAAATGATAAAATGGATGACAAAACATCATACCTAGCGATGATATTGAGAATCAAAGCATGATAACAACAGATGCGATGGCGAAATATCGGCTTCAAACAAATGTGCGATGGCGAAACATCGACCAATAAATAACATGGCAAAGATGGCGAAACATCAATAAAACAGATAGCAAAATATCACATCTAACAATGATATTGAGAATCAAAGTAGGATAACAGACATGTGCGATGGCGAAACATCAGCTTCAAGATAATAAGATATCATGGAAAAGATGGTGAAACATCAATAAAACGGATAACAAAACATCACACCTAACAATGATATTGAGAATCAAAGTAGGATAATAAACATGTGCGACGGTGAAACATCGGCTTAAAGATAATAAGATATCATGGCAAAGATGGTGAAACATCAATAAAACGGATAACAAAACATCACACCTAACAATGATATTGAGAATCAAAGTAGGATAACAAACATGTGCGACGGTGAAACACCGGCTTCAAGATAATAAGATATCATGGCAAAGATGGCGAAACATCAATAAAACGGATAACAAAACATCACACCTAACAATGATATTGAGAATCAAAGTAGGATAACAAACATGTGCGACGGTGAAACATCGGCTTAAAGACAATAAGATATCATGGTAAATATGGCGAAACATCAATAAAATGGATGACAAAACATCACACCTAACAATGATATTGAGAATCAAAGTAGGATAACAAACATGTGTGACGGTGAAACATCGGCTTAAAGATAACACAGACAAAGTAAGATTGGTTTGTATCTTTTATTCTGAAGGGGAGTTTGAGTTTATTAGAGGTATTCTTATGATTTGCCAAGAAAATAGATTTTTGTTTTAAGATGCAAAAATGCAAAGGAAGGAAAAAAAACAACTAAGGGAAATTAGCCTAGCACTATCCCTAGTGTTATCATACGATGATTGACCCTAAAGTTGAGGATAAAGGAAAATCCTATCCTATGTTCACATGTTAGAGGGAGCTTACTCAAACCTATCCTATAGGGAACATGCAATGAGAGCGAAGTCGTGATCTCAATATCTAAATTGAGTGACTCATCGATCAACAATTAAAGAAGAAAAGCAATAAACATCCTATAGGGAACATGCAATGAGAGCGAAGTCGTGATCTCAATATCTAAATTGAGTGACTCATCGATCAACAATTAAAGAAGAAAAGCAATAAATATTCTATAGGGAACATGCAATGAGAGCGAAGTCGTGATCTCAATATCTAAATTGAGTGACTCATCGATCAACAACAAACAAAATACATGCATCAGATAAAAACCAGAGGGCCTTCTGACATATATCAGCAACAGAGGTCCCATCATGTAATCAGAGAATCATGCAAAATAAAAATGAGAGAAAGGAGGTGATATAATACCAAATAGATAGCTATCTATAGTAGTCAAGCAAAAATAAAAGAAACCCAGAGAAACTTCAAGCAAGCTGGCATCAGTGGACAAATTGAGTCAGCAATTGCACCATCAAGATGTAAGTAAATTATCATATATGTACAAATCCCATGGTCAAAGTATGGCATTCACAATCATAGATATGTGTATCCTGCATAAACCATCAAGCATGCCAAACACAAAAAAATAATGCCAACATAATAAACCGTGTTCCACAAATAAAGTGGAACACAAAAGCCTCAAGCCAAAAGTGGCAACTTTCTCAGAGTACCTCGCATATTCAACAACCAAGTTAGTATCTAAAAGGTGAAGAAGTGAGAATAATCATGGTGGCAATTATCAAATATTAGGCATCATAAGCAAAAGGAGACAAGCATCTGCACAGATTAGGTCAAAAGAATCACAGGAAATGTTGCTCTTTCTTATCACCATGTTGAATTGACAATTGAGTGTCAATCAAGGATCATACGAGCTTAAGAATAATATGAACAAGATCCATGGGAGTCAGTAGCAAACATATTTCAATCATGCACAATTGATTCAAACACAACTTCATGAATACAAAAGGAAATGGAATCTTCATAATGCATTAGATGGTTCAAAATATTCAAATACGAGGCTTTTAAATGAAATGGCTTGAGTTGACATGGACAAGTCAGAACCAACATGATCATTAGGTTCCCAATTATAGGCCTCACTCAAGTTCATTGGCCATCAAACAAATTGCAACAAGTCATGCAAACATGATTGGGTATCTTCACTTCAAAATTACACCAAAAATAGAAACAAGGATCCATAATTCAAACCAAAAATATCTCAACATCTTGGATGTGTTTAGAAGTCAGAATGCAAGCCCTAAGTTCATGAATGATTGGGGAGGAGGTCAAATGAAGTGCAAAATTTAAGACTAGTTGGCAAAACCACCAAACAAGACAAGTTTTCAAAATTATTTGTGGAAAAATGTCAAACCAAGTCAAATAATTCAAGAAAAATGGTTTTCAAATTCCCAACACATTCATGAACCATGATCAAGACCTGCATCCCAAGAAAAACCAAGGCAAAGTGAATTTTGAAAATAAACTTGCATCATAAGCAACAAAACCCTAATTTTTGACTTTTTATCTCAAATATTGATTAAATGAGATCAAAATCCAAACAAATCAAACCAAAGTCATGCAAAATATCAAGAAACCCTAAATGTCAGAAAATACATTTTTTTTCATATTTTTTGAATTAATAAAAGGTCAAGAAAGAAATTAATAATGGAAAATATTAGGGCTAAAAAGATACATCCCTGATTTTTTTGTGAATTTTTGGATAAAAGGAAAATATTAAAAAACAAACAATTAATAATGGAATTATTATTTAAAGGCAAGAAAATACAAACCATAACCAAAAATCATGAAATGTCCAAAGTAAAAATATATTAAGATTCTATGATTAAAAACAAGACTACATGATTTTTTTTTGAATTTTTGAATTGATAGAAGCATTAAAAATAAAAAAGTCAAACAAATATTACAAATATCCTTTAAAATTAAATTTAAAATCAAAAATAAGAAAAATGATGAACCAAAGTCAAAATCAATTTTCACGTTATTTTGGGAGTCTCAAATAATTTTTGTGGATTTTTTAGGTCAAAAGAACTATTAAAATGAAAATTATCTTTGATCAATTAATTAATTAAACCTAAAATTTATTTTAACCAATCAGATAATTCCAAAAAAATATCAAAAAAATACACAAAGTTAGAAATATTATTTTGAATTTATGTTAATTTTTTCAGAATTTTCCAAGCATTTTTGAGCAAGAAATAAAATCATGGAAATCAATTTGTAAAACAAAAATTCAAATAATTCAAAAATTCAAACGGACCAATCAGGATGTGCCACCACATCATCTTCAACCTCTAGACATCCAAAAACGCGCGCATATTTCAGGATTAGGGCTCACTTTCAGATCAGTGTAACTCACTCAATTTTGCATCATTTTTCATGAAATCAAAAGCAAATCAAAGATAGCATGGCAAGGAATCCATAGCAATTCAAATCAGATCAAATCATCAATCACAACATCCACAATCAAGTCATGAACATGAACAAAAACCTTTTGAATTGTGACTTTCAGAACATTCAAACATGCATAATTCATTAATTTAAACGCTGTAAAGCTTCAGAATTATTCCATAGACTTCAATGAACATGATTATGAACTTAAATCACACGAAGCATGGCTAGAATTCAGAATTCAAAGTTGAGATTTCATACCTTTGAGAAAAAACGGATCTACTGTCTCCTTCACTCCAGTTGCAATCCAAGGGTGCTGGGTTGATCTACTTGCTTTGCTGAAGTAGAATCCACAAGAATTTTGAAGAAAACACCAAGGAAATGAGAGAATCGGACAAAATTGCAGAAGAGGAAGAAAAGTTTCAGATCTGGAATTCTTGCAAATGGCGCGTTATCTTTCTCTCTCTTTTCTTGCTTTCACTTATATAGAGCTTCTTGAGAAGGTTAGAAGTGGAAGTTTGTCCTTAAATCCGTTAGAGGACATGATTGGGAATTTTTGCCAAAAATGGAGTGCATAGTGAATCAGCTCTTTTGCCCGTGCGTTCCCTTGCTTCTCACGCGTTTTGTGTGCCAAATGAATTCAGTAATGCATGCTTAAAAGGCAAGCCCATGATCATTTGAAATGAGAGAGTGTTGGTGAATTGGCCATTTTGAGCAAATTTGTCATTTTTTCAATGCAACATGTGCAATACCATATGGGTCACGAAATAGCAAGTGTAAAGGGCCTCAGCATGTCACAAATTACCAATGGGCTTGATTAGAAGCAATAAGAATGGCTAAAACTTGAGTTTGCAAGAAATGACCATTTTGCACATTAGCCAAAATTCACTAAAATGCCTCAAATTTCCAAAACTTATAACTTGCTCATACTTTTGAATTTTGGCACAAATGAACACAATTTGGAAAGGTCTTGAAAAGATATACAAACCCTTAGTTTATAGTTTTTGCAAATTAATCCATTAAGGTTCCCAAAATTTGGCTTGAAATTCACTAATTTTGAAAAATGACCTATAATTTTGTAACTTCAAAAGGCCATAACTCTTGATTCCTTGCCAATTTGGACATGAGACCAAAAGGAGGTGATAGATCATTCTCTTAGATTTCCAAGAATATTTCATTTGTATCTTCTTGATCAAGGATGAATAAAATATGATTTTTTGAAATTAGGCCCTTATTTTCCAAAATTAGTAACTTCTAGGGTTTCTTCAAGAACAAGTTTCAACCCAAACTTCAACCTCTTTAATCCAATGACCAAAATGGACTTGAAATATGAAAAATACATCCTTGAAATGATGGTTGGCCAAAAATTCACTTGGTCAACTTTTGACTTTGACTGACTTTGACCAAAATGACCATTTTGCCCATCTGACTCAATTGATCCACTTCCCTTCAAAATTGATGATCAAAACTTCAAACATATGATCTTCAAAACATATAAATGCCATGTGAAAAGTTTCACTTCAAAATTCTCAAGAAATCTTGATGAAATCCCAAACCCTAATTTTGGTCAACACATTAGGGGACTGATGAATCATCTTCAAAATTTCAAATCCTCTAGGTATTTTGATCAATTCCTTGTACAAAGAATTTTCAAATTTTAAAGAAATGTTGTAGCTCCCAAAATCAAGACTTGTACATTGGCCAATAGCCTTGCTCAACAAAACCCTAATTTGACTGGTGAGTCCAAAGAGTGATTCCCCTTATGATCAAATATAAACTTCAATCCTCTGATGTTCCAAAAAGATGGATGAAGCATCTTGAGACTTGCAATAACTTTTGAGCTTGAAAGATTCAAAGGTTGAGATAAAAAGATTCTTCTTGAGCAACTTGTCCATGTAATTATCCTTAAAAGTTTTGAGGAAAGCTTGGTAACCAAAGTACTTTGATCCTATCCCAAAAAATGAATGCAATGTACTATGATGTTCATGATGAAACATAAGCCTAAATCAAGAGGGTAAATTTTGGGGTACAACACTACCATTTATTTATTTTTATTACAAAGAAGGCTAACGTCTAAGAAAAAGAAAACTACACAAAGACAATCCTAGGAGTAACAATCATCTTCTCATCAACAACCAACAAGTGCCTAAACTCATTCAGATAATCCTCGAACAAACAAAACATCTCTCTCAAAGAGTAATTATGTCTAACTAGAACATCTGTTAATTAATTAGCTTCACGATAAGAGTGTTTGACAACCACTTCTAAGTCAACCAATTGACAACCATTTTCACCCTCCATCCTTGTTTATCATATCAATCAATTTTTTATTCATCATCTACTCTTGAATTTGAAAATTATAGTTCACAAAACACAACCCTTCTTTAATCCACACATCATTACAAACCCAAATGGTTCGAACACCCCATCTATCCATTAACTATGTGTAAAGTGACTCTCATTTAACTTGAAGAGACTTGGGTTCATGACCCCATAAATATTGTATTTTTTATTTTAAATTTAAAATTATTTAATATTACTATAAATCATGAAAATTATCTATTATCAATGTACATTGACTTAATGGTAAAAACATATGATATAGCTTAAAGATCATGGATTTAATTCCTTCTAATCTAATATATTTTTAAAATTAGAATTTTTTAAAAATAAAATAAATTTTCAAAATAAAAATCTATTTCGTATTTAAAAAATAAAAAATAAGATCCAACGTAGCGCTCTAGTCGTGGTTTAAAAGTATGAAAAAAAATCAATTTAAAAAAAATATATGTGGCTTAATTAAATTTTATAAGAAATTAAATCGAATATTAATTTTTATGGAAGATTAATTTGAGTTTTATAGTTTTAATAAGGAAGTAGAATAGATATTCACTCTAAATGTTATAGAGAATTAAAACTTAGTCAAGTTAACCCAATTAGTTTTTATTAATTGAGCTATCCTTACTCACCCCATATATTTAGATATCATAAAATAAGCATAGTTGAGTGAAAGAGAGGACAGTGGAATGAGCATAAGAGATTAAAAAGTTCATTCTATTATTTATATTTTTGGGATAGAATAAGAGAAATTTTTTAGGGTGTGTTTACTTTAAGGATATAAAAATTATTTTTGGGAATGTGATATTGGAATTCACATGTTCTTTTGTTTGTTTCAAATTTTAATAAATAATTTTTAAATACTTTTTATTTTTAAGAATATAATATTTTCATGAATTTTTCTATCTTTATTCTCATGTTAAAGAATAGAAATCTTATATTTTCATTAGAATATAAAATAATCTATCATAACTTCCCACACTTATATTATTTTAATACATTTATTTTTAACTTTTAATTTTTAAAATTTAATTAAAATAAAATCTACAAAATATTCTTTGGAACTATATTTATTTGTCAAACACATTAATAAGAATAAAATTTCTGACAATAATATTTCTAAAAATAATATTTCCAAAAATAAAATTTTAATCCATCAAACAAACACACATTTATTCTATTGAAATAAAATAAAAAAGAAAATATGACGATGAATGATAGAATATAATGAAATTGATTTAATTAATCCATTTTATTTTTATTTAAAAAAAAAAAAGAAACGCACAAGATAATTTATTGAATAATATACTCATATAATTTTTCTATTAAATTTACAAAGAGAAAGATAAAAGACAAAACCATAAGTTAGAAATACAACAATGCTTGCATATTTTCTTGTGTTGCATCTACAAGTTATAAATTATGTGAACTTAGAGTATTTTCATAAGTGAAGTTTTCTATGTTAAAATTGTCCTCGACATTTTTACATATAAGATCTCGTATTTCTCTCTCTTATAATAATAAAGAATTAGATAGGTTTATAATAATTAGAAGTACAGCTTTGCTATTTACACCCATTACACCCATTAGAGGTATTTGGTATATATTGTTCACCATAAATAATGTAAAAATTATTTATTTAAAAAAATATTTATTTTTAAAATTTATTCTATAATATAAATATAAAGTCGTGTTATTAACTAATTTCATAATTGTATTAACTAAAAAAATGTATGTTGTTAACTAATTATTTTACTTATAATTTATTAATCAATAAAATATATATTATTAATTATAATGTGACATTAACTCGTAAATATATTAATTAACTCTTACAATTCATTAATCAACTTTAATTTATTGTATAATTTTTTTTTTTAATGTTTGAGAACAAACGAATCAAATTATAAAATCTTTTAACTAATTTTATATATAATATTAACTAAAATTGATTTATCACGTAAGACTATTTTTTTATGTTACAATATATATTAACCAAACTCTAAAATATATTAATCAAGTTGTAATATTTCATTAACTAAAATAGTTTTAGAGAAAAATATATTAAAAAGTCAAAATAATATAAAAATGATATTCACGTTTAAGAACAGCGTATACGGCGTAGTGTTAAAAATAGTGTCAAATAAGAATTTTTATTAGAAATAAGAGATTAAATTACGAGGTGTTCTGGACTGGGCCAACACTTGGCCCAAACAACATACAAGGTCCAATTCAACTATGATGCACGTGAAGACCAACAAGAATGAGGTTGTCCTTGACTATGTCGGGCAGCGACTCCACCCTCGCGTCGAGAACATGCCCCCTGAGACTTCCTCGCCATAGGACTGTCGAGGAGTGCTAACGACTCCCAGGAGGTCTTGACGGGAACCCTCCTCGTAGGGCAAACACCTATGTCTCAGAATATTCTGGAGTCCTCTTGACCCCGAAAATACTGCAACCACATCCTTCTGGTAGATCGGAGCAGTCTATTCAGCGCCTTGCTCCAGCGCTGGGGGTTATAAATACTCTCTCACTTAAGAGGGTCAGGTATTTATTCATTCATACCTGTAATACGGTGGGAGAACTGACTTGGGTGTTTTGTGTTTTATCGCAATTGTCGCGGATAGCAAGAGTCGCCACCGACTTTTTTTTATCCAATAAAGGAAAGGGCGAAAAGAACAGGAAAGCCTTTTGAGAATTTTCTTGAGTTCGGGAGATAGGTTATGAAAAGGGAAGGTGTTAGCATCCTTTTCATCTGTAGTTATCTATGGGCTCTTAGTTGCTAGCTCACTTTGAAATGCTTTGTTTGAAATGTGTTTGTGTTTGTTTGAAAGTATTTTTGAAAAATGCCTTTGTTTAGGCGAACTTTGTAATGATTCTCGTCTCTATAAGAATGCATACAAAGTGTTGACTTTTGAAAATATTTCATTTGAAAGTGTTGGTGTATTTTTGAAAGATGTTTTTAAGATTGATTGTGAGCAAGCAACTATGAACGGTCTACCTACTTAAAAAGTCTTAGTTCTTTTCCTCCTCCCTTTGATATTGCTATCTTACCATTGAATGGTAAGAAGCCCTATCATCTGATGTGAAGGAACGGGTGTGGGTTATCGTATAGTCATAGAAGGCAACATTGTAGGATACCTTAGTAATTTGTCGTAAGGGACTAAGATCGTTTACGAAGGCAACATCGAAGGATCATCGAGGGACTACGATCTTGTACTTGAGGGTCTTTGCTAAAGCATCCCACATTCGAGGGACATGACTATTTATTCTCAAGGCAACAAGTGGAGTTAACCCTAGAGGTGCAAGTGTGCAAGTGTTTGTATTTCATGCTTGGTTTATCTTGAATTAGAGTTTTCTAAGCTTTGATTTTATCTTTCCATACAAATCCTAGTTTACTAGTATTTATATGAAAATGATAAATTGCGAAAAATAAATATCTCACGCTATTACATCATTTTAGAGGATGGGGGTACAAGTTTATGAATGGGGGGTGAAAGCAAATAAATTCTAATTACTATTACAACCATATTGAATAGCAATGAAGAAAACATATATAAAATATAAAAACAGTGTAAAAGAAAGAAAGAAAAATATTTTTAACCATTATGTGTCGACACATGCATCTTTGCATCGACACATATCCTTTCTTGTTCCTGTAAAAACAAAATCATCCCAGTATGAGTCGATACATAAGGGTATGTTTTGACTCATTTCTTTTTTGTGTCGATAAATTTGTGTTTTGTGTCGACTCATACACCTTTGGTCTTTCTGTTTTTGGGTCTGGATAGCAGTATGTGTCGACTCATAATGTCTTGTGTCGACTCATGCCTGGTTCTGTAACTAAAATATGTTGACTCATGCTGTTATTTTTTGCCTTGAACATTGTTCTATTGTGTGTATAGGTTAGTTCTCAATACAATATTAACAAGAATGAAAAGCAAGGAAATGGTTAGCTTCAAAAGGCAATAGCTAATACATTTATCTTCAATAATGGATTACTAGTGATGTTTGAAATGAAAAGTTCAAAGTCAAGAAAACTTACCTTGAAGCTGAAATTTGTATTTTGAGTTTGAACTGCTGTGTTGACTATTTTTGAGCTTAGGAAATGGTAATAGTTATGTTATAGAAGTTGTTCTTGTGTTTGAACAACTTCTATATGAGGTATATGAAGCATGTGAATGGTTTATTTGGACAGAACTTTGCAAGGTATGAGAGGTTCAAATATTTGGACTTCAAAGCTTAAGAGTGGAGGTTTTGTGGATAGTTATGGCTTTTTGAGAGTATGATATTTTGAGGGTTTGCCTACACAACCAAACTTCTCCCTTTATCTTGCAAATGGCCTCTCTATTTATAGAGAAGGTTTGAGACTTGAAACAACTCAGTTTTTGAAATCACATGTTATGGCTATCTTGCTTGTTTTTGAAGCAAGCATGAAGAACATGTTTCCAATGTTTGTACCAAGCTATCTAAATTGGTTGATCACTTTAAACATGTTTGTTATGACTTGTAGGAGTTGATTGTGATCAGAACAACAAGTTAGAGGCTCAAGAAATTGACTTTGTGATTAAAGTGAACTTTTCAAGAATGGATATGTTACTTTCTTCCAAAAATGGAATGATCAATTGGACAAAGGCTCAAAATCTTGGATCATAGTTTAATAAAATGTGTAAGCATTCAATTAAGTAGTTATATACAAGTTTGAGGCCTGCAAATTGAAGATTATGCAGCATGGCTATGGATTTGGTTCTTGTTCATCACAAAATCTACCTTGTAATTCAAGAATAACACACTAACTTCATGGCTTTGATTCTCTTAGCTCAAGTATGATCTCAATGAGTTATTTGACACTTTAGAAAGCTTATAACATCCTCTAAAACCTTCATGTTTTCTATTTTTGAAGAATCCAATTGGAACTTGATGAAAATTGGCCAATAAGTTGGGATAAAAACCTGATCAAACCTGCTGAAAATTTTTCTAAGTGTTTATACAAAAATGTCACGACTTCATGAGTTTATAACTCAAAATCCAAACATTTCTAGGACTTGATCAGAAAAGCAAAGTTATAGATCTCATCAAGATCTACAACCTTTAGGTTGAAAGTTTTCTTTGAATCATCTTGCATCTTGGTGAAAGAATGGCATGAAGTAATGAAATTATCATGTATAAAAAACACTTAGAAAAATTTCTAAGTCTTGAAAAGTTTGACTTTTCACATTGACTTTTGACTTTCTTGATTTCTTGATGATCAAGCTTTGTATTTTGAATTTATTAATTAATTATGATCTTTGAAATCAAATTTTGACCGAAAAGTCAAAGTTTGAATTTTGGTGTATCGGTTGACTTTTCAACAGTTGACCACGTTTCAACTATCAATCCACTGGTCTTGAGAAATGATTTAAGCTATGGAATTGGGTCAACATGTTATATTTTAGTATTTGAGATTATGCCTCAAACCATTAGGTTGTGTATTAGGTCAAAAGTCAATGATCAATCATTCTCAATCAAAACCCTAATTTGTGGTCTCAGTGTTTTGAAGGTGAATTTGTCTGATCAATTCTTGAGAATCCTTGAGCATTGGAGATCCTTTGTGAAATTTCTTGAGAAAAGAGGGGCAAAATTTTAGGGTACAACAGCTGCCCCTGTTCAATCTTCTTAAACCTGAAGAGGTAGATTGGTGAGTCCGCCATTCATGAGTTGAAGGTGGAAGATGATTGAACACTTAAGTGCCCAGAAATTTGCACTCGCTTGTGCATGAGGTGAACTGTTTGTTGATGATCGGTAATGGGATTAGAGATTCCATTTGGATAAGTGATGAAGAGTTTGTCGGATATGGGCTTACAGATGCCATCCGGAGTGACTGTCGAGGGAGAAGTATCAGAGTAAATCTTTGGTCAATTTATACTGAAATTGTGGATGTCTTTTGCCTTTTTTAACTAGAAGAAATAAATCTAACCAGAAGAGGTCTTTGTTCGCCTGTCTTTAATATAGAAGAAATAAATCTAACCAGAAGAGGTCTTCGTTCGCTTGTCTTTAATCTGGAAGAAATAAATCTAACCAGAAGAGGTCTTCATTCGCCTGTCTTTAATCTGGAATAAATAAATCTAACCAGAAGAGGTCTTCGTTCTTCTGTCTTTAATCTGGAAGAAATAAATCTAACCAGAAGAGGTTTTCATTCGCACGTCTTTAATCTAGAAGAAATAAATCTAACTAGAAGAGGTCTTGATTGATTGTCTGTCTTTAACTAGAAGAAATAAATCTAACCAGAAGAGGTCTTGATTGATCGCCTGCCTTTAACTGGAAGAAATAAATCTAACCAAGAGAGGTCTTCATTTTCTTGTCTTTAATCTGGAAGAAATAAATCTAACCAGAAGAGGACTCTGTTCGCCTGTCTTTAATCTGGAAGAAATAAATCTAACCAGAAAAGGTCTTCGTTCGCCTGTCTTTAATCTGGAAGAAACAAATCTAACCAGAAGAGGTCTTTGTTTTCCTGTCTTTAATCTGGAAGAACCAAATCTAACCAGAATAGGTCTTTGTTCACCTATCTTTAATCTGAAAGAAATAAATCTAACCATAAGAGGTCGTCGTTCGCCTGTCTTTAATCTAGAAGAAATAAATCTAACCATAAAAGGTCTTCATTCGCCTGTCTTTAATCTGGAAGAAATAAATCTAACCAGGAGAGGTCTTCATTTACCTGTCTTTAATCTGGAAGAAATAAATCTAACCAGAAGAGGCCTTCGTTCACATGTCTTTAATCTATAAGAAATAAATCTAACCAGAAGAGGTATTCATTCGCCTGTCTTTAATCTCGAAGAAATAAATCTAACCAGAAGAGGTCTTCATTCGCCTGTCTTTAATGTGGAAGAAATAAATATAACCAGAAGAGGTCTTTGTTTGATCGCCTATGATTAACTGGAAGAAGTGAATCCATCTAGAAGAGGACTTTGATTGATCGCCTATCATTAACTGGAAGAAGTGAATCCATCTAGAAGAGGACTGTTGATTGCCTATTATTAACTAGAAAAAGTGAATCCAACCAGAAGAGGGCTTTGATTGATTGCCTATCATTAACTGGAAGAAGTAAATCCAACCAGAATAGGACTTTGATTGATCGCATATCATTAACTAGAAGAAGTAAATCCAACCAGAAGAGGACTTTGATTGATTATTTATTTTTCCTGCAAGGAAGAGGGTTAGTTGCATGCAGATTTATTTATGGTGTAATGATGTTCTCAAAATAAATGAGATTATGCCATATGTATTTTCCATGTATGTGATATGATGTATGAATGTGATATGTTTTATTGAAGTGCATCTTTGAAAAATGCTGGGGAGATTTGGAAGACTAACTCCCGGACTACTGCTAGAGATGAAGAGTTTGTGTATCTTCATCTTTGTTTAGAATACTTTCACTAGGGACTTCTGCTTTGTTGAGGAGAACTCCTCTGGGGAACATTGACTTTGGCTCTTTGCTTGAGGAAACTCTGTGAGGAATGTTGATCTCTGCTTGGTAGATAGAGTTAAGGAACCTTGGTTGTCTGTTTCTCTACTGGGGAGAATAAAAGTTAAATGTTATCCGATCGGATTCCAGGTTTTGCAGCGACTTACTGGGGGAAATAAAGTTAACTGTTATCTGGTCGGATTCCAGGCTTCGCAGTAACATTTGGGGATAGAAATGGCTTTGTTGGGGATTGCAATGACTCTGTTGGGGATTGCAATGACTCCACTGGGGATTGAAATGACTCTTCCGGGGACTAAGGAGTTTCGTCCATTGATTTGTAATAGTCTAAGAGAAAGACTTATACTGGGGAATTTGAAGATAATATTTTGACGACTTACTGGGGGAGTGAATTTTTAGGAAGAAACTCCACAAGGCTTCTTTCCTAATACCAACTCAGCTGGGAAGAGGGTTTTTAAGGGATTGAAACTCTGGCTGGAGATTGCATGAATCTGACCCGGTTTAGGTCAGTTTGATGTGTAAAATAAGGAAGTCGTGCTTAGCGCGCCAGGCCCGCTTAGCGCGGTCTGTTGAGATTTATTTTATAAATTCATTTCATTCATTTTTTAGGTTATGGTTTTGGAGAAGTTTTTGCTCCCAACTCCATCAACCTTTAATTTTGTTAGGATTAACTTAGATAACAACTATGGAGCTTGCATACAGATGATCTGGGGTGGATTTCTCTTTGATCGGCGTTGACAAACCTATGAATCTGTGGTTCATTTCTCTTTTTCTTTGCGTATTCTCTATTTATTGGGTTTGTATGTATATTTACTTTGAACTCATATATAGTTATCGCCCTTGGCGTTATATAAAACTTGATTTACAAATCTTTGTCGATTGTTATCCTTGATTTTTGCTCTATGCTATGAATTTGAGTTGTTATAGGCTTATACTGCTTAGATTCTTATCTAGGATGATTATCTAATAGTTTTTGAATTTTAGAGATATATTTAGCATTTTTATTCACTTAGGGTGTTTGTGATTAATTCCTCTGTGTTGTTTGTGTCGCTCTGAGAGATCGTCAATGCAAGCGAGCATGGTTGACTTCTGTGTTGTTGAGGTGGTTGAGAGATTGCTACTGAGGTGATGCAGTCGGCCTCTCAATTTGGGTTAGAAATGACTTAGGTTGTGAGTGAAACGTGATAACATTGATGAATATTGTAGGTTGAGTATAACAGGTCGATAGGTTTAAGTCTGTGAGAAGTAGTATATATGCATGCTTGATAAGTTATTCCTTTTTCCTTTTTATACATTTATTTTCTATTGATACTTTTCCTTTCAACCCATTTATCCCCAAACTCATTAACGAGAGATTTGTCGAACGATATTTCAATACACCAATCTTTGTGGACACGATACGATATAACCTAAATATCACCTGGTAAATTAATAACTTACTTTTTGCTTGCCGCTTTACTGCAACAACACACGACATACCATTTTTCCTTGAAGTCACAGATGAAGTCCATATACATCTTGAACAGTCTCTTGGATTGCTTGAAAGAAACCCAACCATGCTTTCCTCCCTTAGACCACCGTTGAAGGTGGAAAACCCTGAAGAACAGGGAATTCGTCAACCCAATCCTTAGATATCGGCAAGTGATCTCGAATGCTCGTATAAAAGCGATCGCGTTGGGGTGCAGTTGGGAGGAAGCCAAGGAAAAATTGTTAAAGACACCCATTTGAAAGTCACTAAAGGGAAGATGAAGCCCCAAATCATTGAAGATAATCTCATACATAGGGAAGCGATCTTCCTGGAAAGTCGAGCATATTCTGGCCATAGGGGTCAGGCGAAAGATCATGAAATTTTGTCTGAAACCTTCCTGGTCACTGTCATATTCGACGATTGTGTACACCTCCCTCTAAGTATTGCTAAAAACTGAGGCTATTCCTCGAGGCTCTGACCCAACCCAGGATAATGACGGATCAGTGATGGTGTCGACCAAATGGAGACCCTTGTCGGCTCCACTCGTTTCCTCTATCTCGACCAGCTCGGTTGCCTCAACTGATTCGACCATTTTACTCGTAAAACATAGGAAACCAGTGAATTCGACAGCTAAATTAAATCTAAACCTTCCACTATAACACAAGTGAAAGGGGGTTTCTACGACCAAACCATGTCGACGAACCCTTGGTCTTCAAAAAGCAAACATACTCATGAACGCCACAAGGAGAATATGAATTTCCCGAGCAACCTCGTGAATATTGCGAGGAAAAGATGAATTTCTGAGAAACCTCGTGAATATGGAGAGGGAGAGATGAATTCCTAGAGCAAACCCATGAGTGTCGCGAGGAGGGGATGAATCCCCTGAGCCTTTTCATGAGTTCTATGGGGATCAGACAATTTCTACGAGCATATTCGTGAGTTTCGCAAGGAGAAGTATGAATATCCCGAGGAAAATTCCCCCTGGATATTTAAATTCATTAGGAAATCCATGAATACCCTAGGGAAGCCCCTCCAAAAATTTCCATAAAATACAAAAACTACCTATGGACAAGAACAATCGCAAAAAAAACACTTACTTGGTTGACGTTGATATGGGTGCTGCGGCAGAAAGCATGGTGGTGCTCACAACGGAGAGGAAGATTGACGAAAGTGTGGAGCAAGGAGAGAACAAGAACTTGGAAAAGTTATAAATGAGACCTTGGGCGCTATTTATAAAATTTTCACGGAAGATGAAGCGTCGCATCAAGTAACATGTCAGTTATTCAATTATCTGCTGCCCACGCGTCTAGAGGCATAATGACCCCTACTCCATAGGCCATTATTCTACCCTAGAAGATACGCCACGAGGCTCACTAAGTGATTATCTTACAAAGGTTTTGGCTCCCCGTGAGTCGAGGAATATGTTGACTGTCCCCGCCAACACGTTTTGACCTCTATCTGAACAACTACCATATATGGACGACTTCGTCTCTTAAAGGAATAAAGGTCCCCGACGAAGCTATCCCCAGCAGACCAGCGAGTTGGTCTTAAGTCATAGCTGCTCCCCTTATGAGCAACATCTTAGAGGGCTCTTGTTCTGGACTGGGCATGTGCTTGGCCCAAATAGCAAACAAGGCCCAATCCAATTATGTTGAAGGTGAAAACCAACAAGAATGAGGCTTCCCTTGAATATGTCGGGCAACGACTCCACCCTCGTGCCGAGAACATGCCCCCTAGCACTTCCTCGCCATAGGATTGTCGAGTAGTGCTAATGGTTCCCAGAAGGTCTTGACAGGCACTCTCCTTGTAAGGCAGACACCCACGTCTCCGAATATACCGGAGTCCTCTTGACTCTGAAAATATCACAACCACGTCCTTCTGGTAGATTGGAGTAGTCCATTCAGGAGGAAGACCACATGTTGGTCTCTACTACTCACGTAAATCCTGACAGTCTCCATTTTGGGCATGCTCTATCAGCCTAATATGGGGACCTTGGCCCAATGCTGAGGGCTATAAATACCCTCTCACTTGAGAGGGATAGGTATTCACTCATTCATACCCTCACAAACTACTTGTTCTTGCTTTGAACCTTACTTTGGCATCCGAGTGTCTTGTAGGTACCCCCCTCCCCTCCCTCCATTTCACATTCAATCGTTGCTCGACTTAAAGCTCGTGGGCCTTGATGATCCCTTCTGATCAGGTACGATCACGAGGGATGTTTGAAAAAATGAAAAATACATTTAGCAACCAAGTCCAACTAACTAAATGGCTCAAGTGCTTAAAGTAGGACACAAGTACGATAACTACAAATGACTAAGAATAAAGGGGAAATTAGCATGCTTACTAAGGATGAAATGGTAAATTGACCATACATCTACATACGTTTAGGAATATGAGGAAAAATCATGTCGCAAACTCTTTCTCTCTCTCTCTCTCTCTCTCTCTCTCTCTCTCTCTCTCTCACACACACACACACACACACACACACACACACACACACACACACACACACACACACACACACACACACACACACACACACACACACACACACACACACACACACACACACACACACACACACACACACACACACACACACACACACACACACACACACACACACACACACACACACACACACACACACACACACACACACACACACACACACACACACACACACACACACACACACACACACACACACACACACACACACACACACACACACACACACACACACACACACACACACACACACACACACACACACACACACACACACACACACACACACACACACACACACACACACACACACACACACACACACACACACACACACACACACACACACACACACACACACACACACACACACACACACACACACACACACACACACACACACACACACACACACACACACACACACACACACACACACACACACACACACACACACACACACACACACACACACACACACACACACACACACACACACACACACACACACACACACACACACACACACACACACACACACACACACACACACACACACACACACACACACACACACACACACACACACACACACACACACACATTTTGGTTTTGTTTCCATTAAGCATATTTAGTTCTGAAGTCTCATAATTTAATTTCAGATTTTAGTTTGGTCCCTTATGTAATAAACGTTACAAATAAGTGCCTTAATAATATTTCTGTTAACTAACTTGGTCCATTCTATTAATTTGATTGTGAAAGCGTTAAGTTGACTGATGTGACATGACAACAAGGATTAGTATGCATTTGTGACTCAGTGTATGTATTAAAAAACTATTATTTTATTTAAATTGTGGGGGTTTTGATTTTGGAGGTTAAAACCCCCCACAAATTATTAAAAATGTGTAAAACAAATATAACAATTGTTCTGTTGTAAGCTTCTAAAAATAGGTCATTTTAGAATAGATTAAACATAAATACCTCTTTTTTTCTCCAGCAAAAGTAATCAAATAGTATATTAAAGTGTTAAACACTAATAATAAGTTTGAAATGCTATTTATAAAAAAAGTCCTATTTCACAAAACCAATTCCATTAATACAAACGCGCATTTACAAAAAAAAATTATACAACAACTATATCCAATAACACTAAAAAAATTGATACAGATCCGCATTCACCAAAAAATTAATACAGCAACTATGTCTATTAGTCACCATCACCATATAAGCAAAGCTTATTTTATTGAACAATTTCCTTCTTTAATTTCAAGACCTCCTCAATATGAAGATTTACTGCTTATTAAAAAAATGAAGATTTACCATTTCAGCTTACAACTGTTGACATATCACGAAGACATTTTAACCTTAGAAACAAATAAACAATAAAGTTAAAATAAGATAAGGACACTGTAATATAGATGTGAATAGCAGAAACAAGGATGTGCAATTCTCAAGGTGTTTCAATCTATTATTACCTCTATGTCACAAACACATAAAAGGGATAGGAATTGTATACTTGCAATTGCAAACTAAACACGGATTAATTCATTAACATATTAATTGTAATTGTAATTGTAAGATATAAATTTTGCTATGAGAAGTAAGAGAATTAAGACTCACTTTTCGGTCTCTAACAACAGTAAGTGTGTCATCTCCGCTTATTTCCCTAAGAAAAACATCAGAAACATTAATTCAACCCATAACCAAAAGAAAACATAAAAACCCCTAAATTTAATACACCACACTTCATCCAAATAAATTTACTCCGCACTTGTATCTTTATGCCCATTGACATCTGAAACCGCATATTGTTGTTGCGGTATATAGCGGCAAGCAAAAAATAAAATATTATTTTATCGGGTGATATTTAGGTTATATCGTATCCATACAGATTGGTTATTGAATTGTCGTTCGACAAATCTCTCGTTAATAAGTTTGGGGTTTGAATGGTATAGAAAAGTAAAATAAATGAACATAAAAGTTATATACACAAGAAGAATTTCATCACTCAAATAGGATAGAACTCTCAAATTTATATTTCGTCTACCCCATCAAATACTTAAACTTACTACCCAATTGTACTTAACCTTAACTACTCGTCAGTATCATCACGTATCGCTCACACATGGGTCATTTCTAACACAGAGCGATATATCAACTGTGTCGCTCCACGTCGACAATCTCTCAGCACAACACAAAACAACAAGGAGGCATTAATAGTTGATACCTAAGTGATTATTAAGCCTAAATCTATCTCTAGAATCTAAGCCCAATAGATATTAATCCTAAATCTGGATTCAATCTGTCCATCCCTGTGACGACTCAAACCCAAACACTTAGCAAGCTAACAAGGATAAACATCAATTAAGATTTGTAAAAAAAAGTTTCATACAATACCATGAGCAATAAATATACATAAAATCAAGGTAAAGTTACGTACAAAATCCAACAAATAATGGTTACAAAGAGAGGAAGAGGAGAAGAAACCAGATTTCCCGCAGTGTCAAACACGATCCATCAAGCTCCCGACCCCGGATCATCCATTTGCAAGCTAGAAATGTTAATGTCTAAGCTTTGACTATCAAAAATAGAGGTGATGGAATTTGGGAACAAATACCCCAAAAACCATCCACCCAAAAAATTAAATGAAAAGGAAATATAAAGAAATGTTTTCCGCGATAATCGCCCGATGACATTAAAGTGTCTCCCGGCGACAATCCTTATACACTTGGCCCAGAATAAGTCACGTCCTCAACTGAAACAAATATCTACCTTCGCCCGACGACCACAATTCATCGCCCGTCGACTCTTCTTATTTTCGCCTGCCGACACAGGCGCGATGCAAGGCAGAGACTTCATCAAAATTGGTCTTCAAAATTTCGCCCGACGACGCTCCTTTTCGCCCGGCGATGCATGACAGGAAAGCAACTTTTGTTGCTTTCTCTGCATAACTTCCAATGGCCTCCAATCTTGGCCTTATTCCTTTATTGATCCAAAAATGCATCTTGGAGCTTTTATTCCTGTTGCTCCAACAATGCTCAAATACCTACAAAATGCGTACAAAACTATCAAACGATACACTTTATACAAGGAAACGCATTATACATAAACTAAACGTATTTATATATAAAATCGGGTTATTCAACTGATATTAACAACCACGAGTCGATAAGTGCAACAAAAAGTATATACAAAAATAACTACAATTTACACTTATCAAACTCTCCCCAACTTGAGTTATTGTTTATCCTCAAACAAGGCCAAACAACTCAAAGAACAAAGAAACAATAATCAAAGAATCACAAATTAACAAGATTTTAAAACGGAAAACAAATGTATGGTTCAAAATAAAAATGTACACACAAGGCAAAAACTCACCACTAAACTACAACGATAACATGAAGATGAAACAACTCCTAAATATAAAGCACAAGTCAAAAATTCTAAAACAATACAATATTCACAAGTGAATCATACCTAGCACACACTTCATCGATAGATGAAAAACACAAATATGAGGTGCTCAACTCTCACCCAATAATTTTGCTAACAGCAACTAAATTATGCATTCATCAAAGCAAATTCATATTGAAAAGCACAAAAGCATAATCACAAGGGCTTCAAGGGTTGTAACGTGGTCGGGTGAACAAACAAGGGATAATTCTGAAGGTTAAGCGAAACAAAAACTTGCCTAAACCTAAGGGAGTGATTAATTTACCAAAGATTCAAACACAAAATTCCAACAAACTTCTTCCGAATCCCAAATTTCACACCAAAGCACCATACTTATTAACACAATATTATTCCACACTCTTTTTGTTTTTCTTTTTCAAAGCTTTTCTATTTTTTCCTTTCTTTTTCTATCACTTCTTTTTTACATTTTTTTCTATTCAACCTCATAGCAATCAACCAATAAGTACATAATCATTTTTCTCCGCAACTTGAATTCAACCGTATCATTATGTGAATACTCCCTACATTCTAAGGCAACGCAAAAATTCATACAACAATGCAAAGTTGAGGGCTCAAGAAAAAATAATGATCAAAATCCATTCAAAAAGTGAATTAAATACTCAATGACAAGCATCAAGTTCAAACAACATGGATAGTGACAAAAGGCTCAAAGGGGTTACAAATGATCACACACTCATAAGGTGAAATTGACTATTTAGCTAGGTGGTTGTGCTCAAAATCAAACAAAATGCCTTGATAATATCATGCTTTCATACGAATCAACACAAATGCAAGATTAAACAAAATAAAATCGAGTTAAGACAAAATTGTCGGTCTCCCATGCATATAGTAAACAATGGAAAGCAACCTCACAATGGTTTAGTTCTAAAGTGATTCAAAAGTGAACACAAATTTCAAAAGAATGAATGACATGAAAATTGGACAAAAGAAAAGTCTCCTAAACATATTATGTTCTAGAAAGCAATAAATGAGTACCTGGCGTGTACCAACTTCAAAACACTATCATTACCATACATCCTCAAGTTGAAACGTTTATACTTGGAAAATCGCCTCTAAATTCCTCAAGATATTGGACCAAAATTAGAGTCCAAAGAATAATCAAAAGAATTAGAAATATAATACTCCTACAAAATTTCAATGTAGAAAATTTACAGTATATACAACAAATAAAACTCCTCAAGCTAAACACGACAAGCTTTCGGAAAACACAAATTGACAATAACAAAACAAATACACATAACGATATGAAAACAGGGTGAAAACGAATTAACAAGTTGAAAAGTGAAGATTTGAAATTTAAAAACTAATCTGAGTTCAACTTGTTAAAACACAAATCACCACACACACAAACAGATACAAACAAACATGCTTGTTTTACGTCGTAAGCTCGACGCCTTTATTGTGCAAGCTAGTAACCTCCACTCGCTATGCCATGGTATTGTCACACCGCACAAACCTAAAGAAAGTGTCCTAACAATCACACAACAAATGTTACAAAAACGAGACAATTCACAGCAATACGTGAAAACAAAGAAAAACACATATATGCACAAGTATCATATACAAGTTAATATACAATTTCTATACAACATATACATTAATTACAAAACTAAAAAACAAAAGAATTATCGCAATGCGAAATCAATAGAACCAATCCCCGAAAACGGCGCCATTTTTTTGATGTGGTATATAGCGGGAAGCAAAAATTAAAGTATTATTTTATCAGGGTGATATTTAGGTTATATCGTATCGTGTCCATGGAGATTGGTTATTGAATTGTCGTTTAAAAAATCTTTCGTTAATGAGTTTGGGGTTTGAATGGTATAGAAAAGTAAAATAAATGAACATAAAAGTTATACACACAAGAAGAATTTCATCATTCGAATAGGATAGAACTCTCGAATTTGTATTTCGTCTACCCCATCAAATACTTAAACTTACTACCCAGTTATACTTAACCTTAAGTACTCGTCAATATCATCACGTATTGCTCACACATAGGTCATTTCTAACAGAGAGTGAGACATCAACCGTGTCGCTCCATGTCGATGATCTCTGAGCATAACACAAAACAACACGGAGGCATTAAGAGTCGATAGCTAAGTGATTACTAAGCCTAAATCTATCTCTAGAATCTAAGCCCAATAGATATTCATCCTAAATCCGGATTCAATCCGTCCATCTCTGCGACGACTCAAACCCAAACACTTAGCAAGCTAACAAGGATAAACATCAATAAATATTTGTAAAGAAAGTTTCATACAACACCATGAGCAATAAATATATATATAATCAAGGTAAAGTTACATACAAAATCCAACAAATAATGGTTACAAAGAGAGGAAGAGGAGAAGAAACCAGATTTCCCGCGATGTTAAACACAATCCATCAAGCTCCCGACCCTGGATCGTCCATTTACAAGCCACAAATGTTGTTGTCTAAGCTCTAACTATAAAAAATGAAGGTGATAGAATTTGGGAACAAATACCCCGAAAAACATCCACCCAAAAAATGAAATGAAAAGGAAATATAAATAAATGTTGTTCCACGAGAATCGCCCGGTGACATAAAAGCGTCGCTCGGCGATGATCCTTATACACTTGGCCCAAAATAAGCCACGTCCTCAACTGAAACAAATATCTATCGTCGCCCGGCGACCATAATTCATCACCCAAAGACTCTCCTTATTTTTGCCTGGCGACACAAACGTGATGCAAGACAGAGACTTCATCAAAATTGGTCTTCGAAATTTCGCCCGGCGCGCATGACAGGAAAGCAACTTTTGTTGCTTTCTCTGCATAACTTCCAATGGCCTCCAATTTTGGCCTTATTCCTTCATTGATCCAAAAATGCATCTTAGAGCTTTTATTCCTCTTGCTCCAACAATGCTCAAATACCTACAAAATGAATACAAAACTATCAAATGATATACTTTATACAAGAAAATGCATTATACACAAACTAAACGTATTTATACACAAAGTTGGGTTATTCAACTGATATTAACAACCAAGAGTCGATAAGTGCAACAAAAATTATATACAAAAATAACTACAATTTGCACTTATCACATATCTACCAGTAACCTAAAACAAAACCCAAAAAAAATTTCATTGAAAAAAATCACAAATTTCATTAAAAATTCCAGATCAAGATAACAACAACCCTAACTAATGAACAAATCTAAAAAGTTAGCATAACCTAAAATTAATCCTTTTTCAGAAAATAACGAACCCCCGGCCTAACCTTATATATTGAAACAAATAGCTCTTCCCATTTTAAGAAACTTTCTTCATACGAGTATAACAGTAAGAAAGATGAAGAATATTCAATGATTGGAGATGAATGGAGTTCTTCTCCCTCTTCGTATTCTAATGAAATAAGATTTGATGACCTAGAAAAGCATTGTCTTTTATGAAGGTGTCGTTTCACTTGGGTTTCTTCTCTTCTCTTCACGTTTCAAGTTCTAGGGTTGCTTTTGAGATAGTGAAACTGAAATAGAGTTAAAATGAAATAGTTTCAGCTTGTATTATTTTTTAATTTAAAATTTTAAATAAATATGTAATACAATAATTCCATGTCAGCTAACAAATTTATAACTAGAGTGCCACACATGCACAAACTAACGGAAGTTGATAAAATTTAATAGAGATGATCAATGTGGCTAACAGAAGTACATTTAAGGGACTTAAAATGAATATTTATTAAATAAGGGACTACAACGAAACTTGAAATTAAGTTAATGGATCAAATGATGTATTAAGCCCTTCTATTATTATTAAGTCTCTTCACACAATTGCACACTTTATAGTTGAGTTTAAATATGTTTTTATACATGCATAAATATAATTTTTTTATTATGGTTTAAACAATATACTTCAAGTCAATTTGTTGAGTTTTTGAATCAAGAACAACATTTGAGAATGGTTCATATAATGACAATGTTAGAATCTCAAAAACACTTCACATTTTGCAAAATTAAGATTTTGGAAGTGTGATTCGAATCACATTATTGCTTTATTCAAACCAGGGTCATAAAATGTCCAAGAATTGTTTCCATGTTACCATAATTTAAATCTCAACACCCATGATTCAAATGACAAAAGATTTATTTGAATAATTGATTCCCTTATTCGAATCATACAAAGACTGCATGTCTATGGGATTTCATTCTATGAGTTTGATTTAAATAGCTTGTTTTCATGACTCGAATCACATAAAGTTTGACTAAAATCACATAATGGGTTTTTCATGTTTGTTTTGACCTTAATTATAGTCACTTAATCATTTGACAAGAATCACACTCCTGTGTATAACTCAAATCAAACACCATTTTCTCCTTTTTTTAAGCTACATCTCTAACACATATATGTCGCAACGACAAAAAACACAGTCGCCACCAAACTTTATTTATCCTAAACAAAGGGAAATCATCGAGAAAATCTAAAAAGGAAAGATAAGATGGTCTTGCGACCAAGAGAAAGGGTACAAAAGTTGATTATGCATGGAGAAGGTACTAGCACCCCTCACATTTGTTGTACTCAACGAGATCCATTTTGATTGTTTGTCTCTAAAGATGTGTCTATCTAAAATGTACTTGCTAAGAGAAATGCGTGAATGAATTAAAAGAAAAAAATAGATTTTTTATTATTGAGTTCGTGAGAGTTTTTGCAACCTTGTGCCTACGTATCCAAGAGGAATCAGAACTCCGTAGTTCTTCTCAAAAATATTAGTTTGTTGGTGTTTTTTAGTGGACAATGTTAACATTCACACTCTAGCATTAGGCACGGCCTTCGATGTGGTAGAATGGAAATAACACGCCCTTTAAAAAGATTAAAGAGGAAAAATCCCAAGGAGCAAAAAGATTTGGATTTGTTGAGTGTTTTTTCTAATTTTGAAATGAGTTTGACATGCTTAAATATTTTGAAGCATTTATTAGGAAATAAGTTTTTGTTTTAAGAAGATGTAATGCAAAAGAAAAGTCTAAGGGGAAGCTAAAACCCTAATGTGATCATGCCAAGATGGACTTAAGATTGATTTTTTGAAATGGGAAAAATCTAACTCAATGATGTTATCATGCATATGCTGATCCCAAGGTCTAATTCAACACAAAATGATCAAAATGAATTTAATCGCTTTATACAATCACTTAAGAAAACATGTTTAAGAATCAACAAAACAATTATCAAAGTAAAGGAAAGTACTACTAATATTTTTGTGTGATTTTTATCAAGTAAAGAAATGCAACTCAGCAAAATAACTAAAAAAATTAACTAAACTAACAAGTGTTAAAATCCTAAGATCAACTTTTTGCCCAGGTGTCCAAATAAAAAGTTTCCTATCACATTGTACTCTCCATGATGATGTGAACAATGTATTGAATGTAAATATATAAAATTGATCATGATATCATTTCTCATTAAAAAATTGCACACTTATTTTATAAACTTTATATTTGCAGCTTATTTAAATTAAATATGGAGAAAAATAAGCCACAATTAGCTTAATTGCAGTGATGTTAATTTCTTTTGCGTTGGACCAGATTTTAACAGTGAATTTAGGGTCTGTTTGGTAAGACTGATCTATGAGCTTATGTCTTATAGTTTATAAGCTCATATAACATTTTAGACCTATTTAGTAACGATCTTTTGATTATGAGCTTACGGTCTTATTATTTTTAACAAAAATCCACTTTTATCTTCTATAATTTATTTTAATCTAAAATAAAATAAATATATATTAAATATCTTTTAAATCATTTTACATGTATAAGTTATTTGAACAATTAATTTTACCAAACACTCCAATTAGCTTATTAGCTATAAGTCTCAACTATTAGCTATAAGCTATAAGCTATCAATCATCAGCCAACAACTATAAGCTATAAATTATCAGTTAGTTTATCAGTCAACCACTATTTTTCCCAAACATATCCTTAATTTATTCACGAGTTTGAAACTGACATAATTCACTATTCGATTCAAACCAACAATGTTATTTAATATTAATCATTACTCTATCCGTTTCTTTTTAAATGTCATTTTAACATAAAATTCTTCAACTAAGATAGTATATTATTAAAGTTATTTTTCCTATTATATCCTTATTTATTTTCTCTTAATAAATTCAATCATACATTCTCTCTCTCTCTCTCTCTCTCTCTCTCTCTCTCTCTCTCTCCAATAATTAATTGTGAAAATTAATTTTATGAAAAATGTGAAATGGAGTTATTGAGAAAGTAAGAGTATATTTGATAAATTAAACCATTAAACTATAAAAATGACACTTAAATAGAAATAAAAAAATTCTTCTACAACGACACTTAAAAAGAAACCGAGAGAGTATTATAAATAATATAGCAAGTGTGAGTAAGTTGGAAAATAGTCTCACATTGGATAGGAATGTGGAGACTTGATAATATATAAGTGAGAGAACCCACTCACCTATCACCTTAAAATTTTAGGTGGATAAGTGGTGTGTCTCCCACAAAGGTGTTGTGATATGGTGGGAGAACTGACTTGGGTGTTTTGCGTTTTATCGCAAATGTTGCGGCTAGCAAGAGTCGCCACTGACTTTTCTTTTATCCAAATGGAAAGGCTGAAAAGAACAAGAAAGACCTTTGAGATTTTTTCTGAGTTTGGGGGGTAGATTATGAAAAGGGAAGGTGTTAGCACCCTTTTCATTCATAGTTATCTATGGGCTCTTGGTTGTTTGTTAGATCACTTGCTTTTGTTTGAAAATGTGCTTTGTGTGGCTTTTTGAAAGTATTTTGAAAAGGCGCCATCGTTTAAGCAAACTTTGTAATAGTTCTCGTTCGTAAGAACATATACAAAGTGTTGATCTTTTGAAAATGTTTGAAGTTTGGAAAATGTTTTGAAAGTGTTTTTGAAAGTGTTGGTGTTTGTTTTGAAAATAAGTAAGAGTGTTTGATTTGAAATTGAGCAAGCAACTAGGAACAATCTACCTACTCAAAAGTCTTAGTTCATTTCTTCCTTTCCTTTGATATTGTTATCTTACCATTGATTTGGTAAGAAACCCTATCTTTGGATGTAGAGGGACGGGCGTGGGTCATCGTATAGCCATGATAGCAATATTGTGAAATATTTTAGCAATTGTCTTTGAAGGACTAAGATAATTTTGAAAGGCAAATTTGATAGCGTCATCGAGGGACTATGATCTTGTATTTTTTTATTGCTCTTTGCTAAGATATCCCACATGTATAACATGACCATTTTTTGTAAGGCAACAAGTGGAATTACCCTAAGGGTGCAAGTGTGTAAGTGTGTTGATTTACATGCATTATTTTGTCTTGAATTAGGGTTTGCTAACTTGTTGATTTTAATCTTTCCATACAAACCCTAATTTACTAGCATT
Organism: Vicia faba; assembly: GCA_948472305.1. NCBI lineage: Eukaryota > Viridiplantae > Streptophyta > Magnoliopsida > Fabales > Fabaceae > Vicia > Vicia faba. The sequence goes on from OX451738.1 coordinate 981,343,906, forward strand.
TATATAAAGCGATAAATTGCAGAAAGTAAATATACTAAGCTATTACATCATTAGGGGAGGGGGTGTACAAATTTACAAATGGGAAATGCAAGAAAATTAAACCTAATTATCTATTACAACCATATTGAATATTGTACAAGAATTGCATAAATGATGTAAGAAGATAAATGGAAAAGAAATGATTTTGGGTTTTGGGTTTTTATGTTTAAGGAAAAGGTTTTGATTAATTAAAGTAATTATGAAAATAAAATATTTTTGATGATATTTTTATATGTCCATAAAATAAATATTATAAATAAGTAGTGTGCAAAAAAATCAACTCAAATGGGGTTGTTTTGATGGGTTAAAAAATGTTCGAGGTTTATTAAAAAGGAAAAGGAAACAAACAAATAATAAAAACAATTCTGGTCCTGCCAAGGTTTGAACCCATGACCCAATACATAGATATCTTTCGCACGCGCTGTTTGCACCACTGGGGTGGTCTGTTTCTTCCGTTCACAAGATGACTGTGATTAGATACTAGATGAACCTGCTTCTGAAGATTTAGAATAACCAGATCTTCCTTTGAATACAAGGGTGCCAAGACTCCCATATTGAGATTCGAAGGACCTCAATATTCATCCAATTGAAGGACATGGAAAACCCTTTCCTAAAGTTTGAAATGAATCTAACAATGCAATTTTCAAAATCTAACAGGCCAGGGATTAGTATAAATTTGTTTGGCACCAACCCAAAGGCTAACAAATCAGAGTTAAGATTCTCATCAAACAAGCAGTAGTAATCGAAGGTTAAGGCATGGTCCTACCTATGATATCTACATTTTTCCTTTTACAATGTATGTACAAATGAAGCTAGAATGAAAAAGTTTCAAGTTAAGAAAAGACTTACCTCTTGAGGTTCCAGTCGAAGGAGCTGTGTATGGCTTGATGATGGATTAGGCTTGGCTGGGATCTCCCTGGAACTATTTCAGTTACTGCTTTACTTTGAAAAAGGTCACTGAATCGAATGTTGGTATATGGAGGTTAGGAGAAAATCAAAGGATTCACTAACTTCCTTGAGTGGTTTTTTGAGGGCTTTGGGAATATTCCAAAGCTGGTGTATGGAAGCTGGGGGGTGAATCGAAAGGCTGATACAAGTGAGTTAGGAAGGTGAATCGAATGGCTGATATATGTGAGTTAGGAAGGTGAATCGAAGGGCTGATATATGTGGGTTAGGAAGGTGAATTGAAGGGTTGATATATGTGGGTTAGGCTGGTGAATCGAAAGGTTCACTAATGCAATAAAGGGGTTTGATATTTTTTTTGAGAGTTTGAGAGTTTTTTCTGAGTTGGAGAATTTGAGATTTTTTAGAGTTTGAGAGTTTGAGAGTATTTTTCTCATACAGCCAAAATCTGGGGGTCCTTGTCTTTGTTGATGGTTTCTCTATTTATAGAGAAAAAATGTGGGAGTTTGAACAAAAGCATGGCTTGGTTAAAAACGTGAAATTTGAGTTATTTCAGATTTTCCATGATCCCAAGGTGAAGTACTAAAGTGGTTGGTTAAAAGGGGCTGACTTCCATGACTTTATGGTGAAGTAAAATCAGTATTTTAGCAAAGTATGAGTTTAAGATAAATTTGGTACTAGCAAGCTCATTTCATGAAAAAAAATTCTTTTGGATAAAAGCTTAATTATCTGGATAATAGCTTAATTCATGGTGTATACAATTAATTATGGAGTGAAGCACAAGCATTGAGGTTTGTAGCATGATTTGTGGATTTGATCAGTGACCTTTAAAAAAATTTACTTTCTACTTGTGTGTCGAAGGTTTTCTTGAAATGGATTAAGCATGTAGCTTCGAAGGAGGTTTCAAATCCAAACGAAGGATGTACCTAAACTTGCATTCGAACGAGGCTTTAAGTTCAAAATGAAGGACATACCCAAGTTGCATTCGAAAGAGGCTCTAAGTTCAAAATAAAGTACATACCCAAGTTGCATTCGAAGGAGGCCCTTGCTCAAAAAGAAAGATGTAATATAAGTGGCATGAGGCCCTTGCTCAACTGAAGTTTGCATGCAGGCACGCAGAAGGTGAGTGCCCAAACGAAGATTTGCATGTAGGCATTTGTGTCTAAACGAAGACTTAGCCTTGCAGGGGGTACATGTGGTCAGCAGGTCATGGCCTTCGATTACAAGCATGCAGGCAGCATACTTGTCCAATCGAAGCAAGCATGCAGACAATATATACCCAATCGAAGTAGGCTTGCAGGCAGCTAATCTTGCCTAAATCGAAGCAGGATTGCAGGCAGCTATTTTTGAGCAATCGAAAGAGGTGCAAAGTCCTATCAAAGGGTGCAAAGTCCAATCGAAGGAGCTGAATCGAAGGAGGTGCAAAGTCCAATCGAAGGGGCTGAATCGAAGGAGGCCTATTTTTCCCCAAATTTGTCAAAATGTTATTTTTATTTGTTTTCTCCCTTTTTGACAGTTTCCTTTTAATTTTGGTACTGGAAAAATCCCAATGCACTTGTGCAAGCTTAAATCCTGAGAATCTTTGTGAGAAAAACCCTTGAGAATTGAGAGGGAAAATTTTGGGGTACAACAGCTGCTCCTGTTCAATCTTCTTATACCTGAAGAGTTAGATTGGCAAATCTGCCATTCATGACTTGAAGGTGGAAGATGATTGAACACTAGAGTGCCCAAAAATTTGCACTTGAAGATGGATTGGGAATGGGCTTATAGATGCCATTTGGAGAAATGATGGTAAATACTGAAAGAAGCATCAGCATAAATCTTTGCTCGATTTATACCAAAACTTAATGTATTACCTGTTGGAAAAAAGAGTTAGCAAATTGCAGATGTATGCATGATGTTCACAAGGTAAATGAGATTGTGTTAAATGTGTTTCATATGTATATGCTATGATGTATGAATGTGGGATGCATATTTGTCTGGGAAAATGAATCCCCGACTACTGTTGAGGAGTACTGGGAAGTTGAATCCTGGATTACTGTTAGGGATGAAGAAAATACATATCTTCAAGTTTTATTGAAAGAATTCTTCCATCGGGGAATATCTCTTGAATGTTAGCTGTTATCTGGTCAGATCTGGGCTTCACAACTTGTTGAGGATGAGGAAGTCAACTGCTATCTGATCGGGTTCTAAGTTTTATAATAACTTGCTGGGGAAGAATAAATTAAACTGTTATCTGGTTGGATTCCAGGCTTCGTAGAAAATTCTTGAAATTGAAATGTTATATGGTCAGATCTAGGCTTTGCATAAAATTTCTTGAAGTGATAACTATTATCTGGTCGGGTCCAGGCTTCATAGTTTCTTCTTTGAAAAAATATACTATTATCTGGTCGGGTCCAGACTTCATAGTGTCTTCTAAGGGGAATTGCTATCTGGTTGGATCCCAGGCTTCACAATAACTCACTTGAATAGACGAAGTTGAATTGGCATCTGGTCGGATCCAGGCTTCACAATAACTCACTTGAATAGACGAAGTTGAATTGGCATCTGGTCGGATCCAGGCTTCACAACAAACTTCTGAGGGGAATTTCTATCTGGTCGGATTCTAGGTTTCACAATAACTCACTTAAATAGACGAAGTTAAACTGATATCTGGTCAGATCCAGACTTCACAGTAACTTACTTGAAAACTGACATCTGGTCGGATCCATGCTTTGCAGATTTCTGAGGTGGATAAGGTTAATTGTTATCTGGTCGGGTCCAGGTTTCACAATAAACAGTTTGGGGATTTAGTTGTTATCTGGTCGGATTCCAGGTTTTATAATGAATTTCTGAGGGTAATTGCTATCTGATCGGATCCAGGCATCACAATAACTTGTTGGGGTAGAGGTAAACTCTACTGGGGAAAAGAAGTTAAACCTTGGTCAGGTTGAGCCTGGGCTCTTCAATATCTCGAAGAGTTAAACTATTACCTGGTCGGTTCCAGGTTTCGTAGTATCTTGCGAAGTTAACTATTATCTGGTCGGATCCAGTCTTCATAGTGACTTGAGAAGTTGACTAATGTTTGGTCGGGTCCAGGCTTCATAGTAGTTTCAAAGTTGTACTAATATTTGGGCGAGTCCAGTCTTCATAGTATCTTGTGGAGATAGTAAAGGTTTTGTTGACGACTTTACTGGGGATTAGGGGTTGTGGCCCTATGATTTGTAATAATCTTGAAAGGCAAACTCAAGCTGGAGAGGATAAACTCAGCTGGGGATAACAGATTCAGCCTGGGAGGATATACCCAGCTTGGGGAGAATATAATCATCTTAGAGAGGATATACCCATCTTGGGGAGAATATACTCAGCTTGGAGAGGATATACTCAGCTGGGGATAATAGATTATGCCAGGGAAATTTGAGCTCCGCTGGGGAGTTAGGCTACTCGTTGTTTGTTTGGGAAATAAACCTTGTTGAGGAAATAAACCCTATTGGGGAAATAAACCCTGTTGATGAATACTTGACGAACTCCTGACGAGATGAGCTCTTTTAGGAAGAGATCCATATGGCTTCTACTTGTAGGACCAACTTAGCTGTGGAGAGAGATCTGTCAAGAGATTGAGACTCTGGCTGGAGATCAACCTATGCAAAGAGACTTTGTGAGTAACTCTGTTGAGGATTGGTTTACCGTTTTGTGGGGGTAATGCCAATGAAATAACTCTGTGGGGATATTCCAAATACATTAAAGAGATGTTTGTTGCTACTTAGTAGGACACGTGTGCCAAATAGTTTTGATTATGCTCATATGCATATGTTCGTTCAATTTTAGTCATTGGACAAATTTGCATTCAAAATTAAAACAGAAAATTTGCACTTCAAAGTATATTTGTATTGATATTTTGCCCATGAATATGCGTTTTTTGTACAAAAAGACGGAGATCCTAGTAAGAGGAAATCTTCGAAAGGAAAACAAAAAATTGAAAACAAAAACAAATAGCCATGTGAAATAAACTCATTGCATTCCAACTCAACTATTTCCCCAATGTCTTCGAATGCCCTTTGCCGTTGACAAAAGTTGATTGGATTGATCTTGAACCATTTAAACTCTGACCTTGGTGATAAAGTTGACTCTGGTGATTCCACGGGACATAATCATACGCTTTCAATCCTTAACTTTTTCTTGGACCGCCCTTTGGGGTTTTCAGCCCACCAGGATACCCATTTTTGGCCAAGTCGCCCTTTTGGGTTTTCAACTTGTCGGGTGTATAATCTTTTGCATATATCCCAAATTTTTGCCCAAATCTTTTGGTTTTCCTGGATGCCCTTATTTTGCCTAGGTGTGTCAACCTAGCGGGTCTCTTATGCGTAGTATTTTTTAACTATGTCCGCGTTTATAGGATGTAGGAAGTCTTCACCATCAATAGTAGTCAGCATCATGGTACCACCAGAGAAAACTCTCTTGACAACAAATGGCCCTTCGTAGGTGGGAGTCCATTTGCCTCTGGGGTCGCCTTGTGGCAAAATGATGCGTTTTATCACCAAGTCACCAGCTTGATATACCCGAGGCTTGATCTCTTTATTGAAAGCCTTGATCATATGTTTTTGGTACATATGACCATGACAAACAGCAGCCAATCATTTTTCGTCGATCAAGTTCAGCTGATCCAATCTTGTTTGAATCCACTCGTCTTTGCCTAAGCCTGCCTCATTCATAATCCTTAGTGAGGGAATGTGAACTTCTACTGGAAAAACAACTTCCATTCCATAGCCTAAGGAAAAGAAAGTTGCCTCAGTTAATGTTTTAGCTGAAGTGCAGTAGCCATGTAGAGCAAACGATAATATCTCATTCCAATCCTTATAGGTTACTACCATTTTCTGCATAATCTTCTTGATGTTTTTGTTGGCCGCTTCGACTGTGCCATTAATTTTCAATCCGTGATACGGTGGGAGAACTGACTTGAGGTTTTGCGTTTTATCGTAAATGTCGCGGTTAGCAAGAGTCGCCACCGACTTTTCTTTTATCCAAAAGGAAAGGTAAAAAAGCACAAGAAGACCTTTGAGATGTTTTCTTGAGTTCGGGGGGGGGGGGGTAGATTATGAAAAGGGAAGGTGCTAGCACCCTTTTCATCCATGGTTTTCCATGGGCTCTTAGTTACTTTCTTAGATCACTTGCTTTGCTTTGTTTGAAATGGTGTTTGGTGTGATTTTGAAAGTATTTTGTAAAAGAGGCCATTCGTTTAGGCAATCTTTGTAATGATTCTCGTTCGTAAGAATATATACAAAGATGTTTGTCTTTTGAAAATGTTTCAATGTTTTGTAAGATGTTTTGAAATGTGTGTGTGTTTGTTTTTGAAAATAGCAAGGATTGTTTGAAATGGAGCAAGTAACTTAGAAGCATCTACCTACTCAAATGTCTTTCTTGTGCATTTTTATTCCTTTGACATTGTTGACTTACCATTGATTTGGTAAGCAAACCTATCTTTGGATGTAAACGGGACGGGCGTGGGTCATCGTATAACCATGATAGCAATATTGCCAAGTATCTTAGCATTTTTTGAGGAACCAAGATCATTTTGTTTAGGCAACTTTGAATAGTGTCATCGAGGGACTATGATCTTATATTTGTTTTGTTTTGCCAAGATACTTCGCATGCGTAACATGGCTATTTTGTTTTAGGCAACCAAGTGGGAGAAACCCTAAGGGTGCTTGTGTGCAAAGTGTATCATTTTCATGCTTTTGTCTTGTATTTAGGGTTTTCTATTTTGCTTTGTTTTTGTTCTTGTCATGCAAACCCTAATTACTAATCATGGTATAAAAGCGGTAAATTGCGTAAATGTAAATATACTAAGCTATTACAATAATTATTATGGGAGGGGGGATACAAGTTTGAATGGGGATTTTGCACAAATATAAAACTAAATATATTATTACAACCAAATCGAATATGCGCGAATTTAAATAAATAAGACAAATATTTAGAATGCAATGCAATATGTTCATGTTTAAAAATATTTTATGTCTTGTTTTTGTATGAGAAAAATAATTAATTTACACCCTAAAAAAAGGAAAAAATAATATTATTTTTGGAGGGGGTTAAACCCTAGTTTTTATTGTAAAAGAAAATAAGGTTCTATATTGTTATCTTGTATATTTTTTTGTATAAAAGAAAAATAAATAATATTGTGTTTAAATATTAAAAATTAAATATGTATAGAAAATAAGTATTTATGAGTATAAATAGCATAATAAAAATATTAAGTATTTTTTATTGTATTTACAAACTATTTAAGAAAATAAGTTTTATCCTATTCAAATATATTAATTTTTATGTAAAAAATAATAAAATAAAATAAAATAAAATTGTAAAAATAAAGAAATTATTTTTAGGATTTTTTATTATTCAGAAAAAAATAATCAAAAGCAATAAATATAAAAATATGAAAAAAAAATATAAAAATCAGCCAAGGGGGTGAAGTAGCAAGTCAGGGGGGTGCAAATAGCAAAAACAAAAAGCCCAAGGCGCCAAAAAGCCCAGAACTTCATCCCTGTCCTCCGTTCAAGCTTCATGCGCGTGCTTCCATGTTCAAACCTGTAACTTGCTTATGTTTGCATAAAAACAAAAACTCATAACATGAAAAATGTGGCATTTGAGCTCACGATTCTAACCATATAAATTATGTAACCTAACTCTTAAAGATCAAAGAGAATTTTTCCAATGCGTATCTTGCTTTGAGAATGGCTGGAACTCTCTGACCAAGTCCAACTGCAAGCTTCCAAATTTAAAATGGAAAATGCTGAAACAGGGGTTACAGAACTAGGGTGATGGCTTGGATTGGCTAAGTATCAAGTGAATAAGATGTTTCAATTGATTAAACACAAAACGCCCGAGCCAAATGAGAGTTGGCTGTGCTTTTGCAGAATCTGAGTGTTTGGGCAGTTTTGTGGAGTTTTTCAGTTTGAGAGTGTTTTTGGTTCAATCCCAGCGTGCTATGCCTTGTAACAAGTTTGCATATATGTATAGAAGTGATCCAAAGTCAGCCCTTACTAGCTGTGTAAGCTTTGGACCTTTTTGCAACTTTTCTTGCATTTGAAGTAAAGTGAAGTGACTATACTTGCCATGCTTGTACTTGCTTGCTTGAGGGATGAAATGAGCTTGTACCAATTGCTTGAGAGTTGTGTAGATTGCTTGTATCAAGGGGACAGGTTCAATGCTCAAGATTGAAAAAGTTGCAAAAGTTCCTCTTTCTGAAAATGGCAACGTGAACTTTTTGCCCAAAATGAAAATGCATCTTGTGTAAAGCTTCAAAAGCAAAGATAAAGGCTTTAGATTCTGAGTATGCATTTAATTATGGAGTGTATAGAAAGCTTAGGACCTATAAAGCAAGATATAACCAGCATAGATTTGATTTGCAACTTGATGCTATGTGAAAATGGCTTGATCAAAAGTGAGAAAATGCCAACTTCCCTTCTTCGATTCTCCATACTCAAAAATGATCTTGGGGAGTTCTTGGACATTTTGGAAATCATGAAATATGCTCTATAATCCATCTTTGAAATGCATTTTGAGATACCCATTGGAACTAGGTGAAAAGTTGCCATGAAGCTGTGTCCAAAACCTGCCTAAATTAGGGCAAAATTTTACTAAGTTATTTAGTTCATGGGCCTATATTCACAAATTCATAACTTGAGATCCAAGCACATTTATAGAAAACTTTTTGAAGAAAAGTTGTAGATTTCATGGAGGACTACAACTTTCATGTTGGGAACTTTTCTTGAATCAAAATGCATCATGGTGAAAAAGTTGAGAAAAAATAAGAAAATTTTTATACTTAAATAAAATTCTAAGTTATGAAAATTTTCAAATTAAAACCCTAATTTTCAAATTTGGTTTTCTTGGTGAACAAGTTTCACATTTTGACATATCTTGATGAATTATGACCCTTGACACTTGATTTTGACCAAAAAGTCAAAGTTTGACTTTTTAGTGTACAGTTGACTTTTGATCAGTTGACTGCAAAATTCATCTGTCAATCCAATGAACTTGAGATATTTTGAACCATGTAATTAGGTCAAGATGATGCCATTGAACCCTTGAAATCATGCTTGAACTCAATTGGTCATTGGCTAGGTTAAAAATCAGAAATTTCCCTTTCTCAATCAAAACCCTAATTTTGACCATTTTGCCCTTTTGATGATTTGATCAAATTTCTTGAGGAGTTGTGATCCAAACTTGATCAAATGGTACATATGAGTCTAAAATGTTGATGTGAATAAAAAATTATGAAGTTTGACTGTAAATTGGTCATGGTTGACTTTTTCCCCAATACAATTGATTTTTAGGTCAATTGTCCAATTGATTGATCAAAAATGTGGTTCAAGGCTTGAAACTTATCATGAGCAATCTTAGGGATCCAAAATGATGTATGAAAGTCACATGAAGCATTGGTTATCCAAAAATCCTTGTGCAAACTCAAACCCTAATTTTAGGTTATCAGTGCAAGATGAGATGTCTTGAGCTGACCAAACCCTAATCTTGTCTTGAGTCCAAGAAGTCTTGTGAGAAAAGTCTTGATAAATGAGAGGAAAAATTTTGGGGTACAACAGCTTCCCCTGCTCAATCTTCTTGAACCTGAAGAGTTAGATTGGAGAGTTTTTCCGTTCGTGACTCGAAGGTAAAAGATGATTGGACACTAGAGTGCCCATAAATTCGCGTTCGACGAAGTGCAGTCGAGGGAATGGGATTAAAGATGCCATTTGGAGAGGTGATAAAATCTTGTTGGAGATGGGCTTGTAGATTCCATCCAAGAATGTTTGTTGAATCGTAAGTTGTAAGCCAAAAGAATGAGTATCAGAATGGTGTCCGTATCTAGAACGTATCTGAACTGTATCTGGAGACTGAATCTGTACGAGCAATGGAATAGTGTCCATGTCTGGAGCGTATCCGAGTTGTGTCTATACTTGAATCTGAATGAGTAACAGAATTACTTCTGTGTCTGGAGTGTATCTGTACTGTATCTTGAAGTTGGATCTGAATAAGTGACAGAATGGCAACCGTATCTGGAGCGTATATGAACTTGAATCTGAATGAGTAACAAAATGGCCACCGTGTCTGGAGCATATCTGGACTGTATCTTGAAATTGAGGTCTGAATGAGTATCAGAATGGCATCCTTGTCTGGAGCGTATCTGAACCGTATCATGAACTTGGAATCTGAATAAGTATCAGGATGACCTCTGTATATGGAGCGTATCTGAACTTGAATCTGAATGAGTAACAGAATGACTTCCGTGTCTGGAGTGTATCCGTACTGTATCTAGAATGTTGAGATCTGAATGAGTATTAGAATGGCATCCATATCTGGAGCGTATCTGAACTGTATCTGGAATATTGAGATCTAAATAAGTATTAGAATGGCATCCATATCTGGAGCGTATCTGAACTGTATTTGGAATGTTGAGATCTGAATGAGTATTAGAATGGCATCCGTATATGGAGCGTATCTGAACTGTATCTGAAATCTTTGAATATTGTTAATGGTAGCTATTAATCTTATCCTGAAATAGGGTAAAATGTTAGCTGAAACATAAAGTTATGTTGCATGAAATGTATGATGTAATAAATGTGCTTTATCAATGTTTATGATATATGGATGTAATGTATGTGCATGTAAGCTGATTCGCTGTATTGCTGAGGAAAACAAATCCTTGATTGCTGAGGATATGTGGATTCTTCATGTCTTGAAGTTGGAGTATTTGACAAAAATTCTGTTGTGAGAGTAATGCCATACTTCTTGAGGAATCTGCTTGGGGAATCCAAAGAATTTTGATGATTTCTACTAGGGGTTAATGACGGGAGTCTTTGTTCTGTCGGGGAGCAATGAAAAATCTGTGGGGAAAAAGCTTATTCATGTTTGGGAAAAAGTTCAGGAATTTCGGTCGTCTGCCACTCTACTGGGGAGTTATCCGAAGTTGGGGTGAAACAGAAGTTAATTGTTATCTGGTTGGTTTTTCAGGCTTCAAGACAACTTGCTGGAGAATTTGAAGAAACTGGATGGTTTCCACTGTGGATTAATAGTTTGAAGTTTCAGTTCCGCTGGGGATCTTAATGACGTACTGTAGGGATTGCTCATGGAATAGCCTAAAGACGTTTTCCTAACCTGTCAGTAATCATTCTTTTCCATTTCGTTTATTTGTAAACAATAGTTATGTTCAAATGCATATGTTCATTAATGAATCATTGGACATTTTTTGCAAATAAAACACAAGTGTAAAAAAGAAAAGGACAAATAGTTTTATGTACTTTAAAGAGATATCCTTGTATTTACTTTGAATAAGTATTTGTGTACAAAGGAGACAAACATCCTAGTAAGAGGACGATGTCATGAAAATAAGAAAAATTTATACAAAGAAAGACAAATATGTGTGATAATCCCATGGGGTTCCCATTCTGCTATAGCCTTCGTATCTCTGAATATCTTGTCCATTTGTCGCTTCGTCTGAAGATGATTCAATTGATCAGAAGCTCCGAGTTTGTCAGTGAAGAGATTGTCCTTAAAGTGATCCGACGAGACATAGTCATACGCTTTAATTCCCTAACTTTTGCCTGGACCTTCCTTTCGGGTTTCCGATCCACCGGGAAACCCTTTTTTGCCCAAGTCGCCCTTTTGGGTTTTCAACTTGCCGGGTGTACAGATTTTTTTAATTTTATCCCTAATTTTTTCCCGAACCTTTTGGTTCACCGGGATGCCCTTGTTTTGCCTAGGTGTGTCAACCTAGCGGGTCTTTTATGCGTAGTATCTTTTGACTATGTCTGCGTTCGCAGGGTGTGGCAGGTAGTCGTCGCCCATGGTGGTTAAGATCATTGTCCACCAGAAAAGATGTTCTTGATTACAAATGGTCCTTCATAGGTAGGAGTCCATTTTCCCCTGGGATCACTTTGTGGCAAGATAATGCGCTTGATCACTAGATCTCCAACTTAATATACTTGGTGTTGTACCCCAAAATTTGCCCTCTCATTCTTCAGGGAATCATCCTGGATTCTCAGAGTTTCTCTTAAACAAATCCAAGCCCTGAATTATCATTTCCTTTCAAGTAAACCATTTACAAGAGCAAAGTGGTCATTTGCCAGCTCAAAAGTCAAATTTTACCTTGAAAAAGTTAAATTCTAAATACTTAGAATTTTTCTAAAGTATTTAAGAAAAATGGCACTTCATAACTTCTGAACCAACCTCCAGGCAGAAACGGTCAGAAGTTGAAAACTTGGCTCAGCACATAACATTCAGTCAAAAGGTGGCTCTTCAGCAGCTACACCAACTCAGTTAGAGGTTGTAAACGTGGTTCAGCATGTAATCTTCAAACAGAACATGGCTCTTTCAGCAGTTACGCAAATTCAGCCAGAGTTTGCTAGAGGAATGCAAAGAAAGCAAAGAAGCCTGAGGGCTCCTTCAGAACATGCTGGAACTAGGAGATGAATGGGTCAGAAGAGTAGGTGTTACACTGAAACATAATCTCTAAGTCCAGAATTTTCAGAAGTAAATCCAAGGAACATGCTAGAAAGTCTGGAGAACCCTCAAAAGTTGCTGGGACAACAGGATACTAAGATCAGAGCTTGAGTGCATTGTATGCTGAAGTAGGAACTGTTGGTTCAGATATAGGTAATGATGCAAATCTCACATTACAAGATTTCTGATTTTTTGAAAAATCTCATCACCATTTAATGCTCATTAATGCTCACAACCACTTTTGAGCATTCATCCAAGGGGTCTCTCCACGTTTGGCATAGTAACACCCTCGTGCAGGTTTAGACATGGATCTATGCGCCACTTTTTGCCTATAGGTGTCACTTTCCCTTAATCCTCGCTTACTGTTCCAGCCTAGGCTGAAAAGCTGTCCATCATCACAACTTTTCATAAACTTCCTTCAAGAGCAAGTCAGCACCTACTGCATGGTATTGGCGCCATTTAACGTTAAAAAAAATCCACAAAGCTTTGCCTATAAATAGAGCACCATTGTCCACTGAAAAACCCCGGTCCAAAACCCAGAAAAATTACCATAAAGGAAACAGAAAATTTTGGCAAGAAAACACTTTGAAACCCCTGTCAAAATTCCTAGTGTTTCAAAGAGCTTTGAACACAACCTTGGAATCTCTTGCCTCCAAACCTCATTTGTACCCAATTTGTTTCTTGACTAAAGAAAGACGCCCATACAGTTTCTGACCATATATATATACTCTCCATCCACCCATTCAAAAAAGAACCTGTCCAGAACACCATCAGAGTTAAGGCTAGCTCCAATTCACAGATTTTCTCCTAACAGCAAGGTAAGCACTTGCTGACTCTTACCATGCTACTTAAGCATCATAAGATTCGCATGCTCAATAAACACAATGTAGATATCATGCTTCTGATGTTGTTTATGTTCTGAGATTTTTACGCCTCTGCATACTTAAGTGGAGAACTAATCAGTTCAGAACTACCTTGAAGAAACTGAAACTCAGAGTTAGGATTAGCAAAGGCATACTTGCCTCTGATTTTTGTTTCTGATTCTCCCTATTTCTGAAGTGCCATGATACTTGCTGAAAGTGTATTAGCCATATCTTCTATTTTGGGGAGAAATAACCAAATTACATATGTTCTGACTAGCACAGGGGGAAGCCAAGTTCTGACTATCACGTCAGCACTTCCGAGGCTTGTTTTATTATCAATAATATCAGAACTTCTGAAAATTATTGTGCTCCCAGCGGGGTAAGAACTTCTGAACTCCCCACTAACAGGTTTTTGTTTTGCAGCGCGTTGGGGTCAGAACTTCTGACCTCCCCACTAACAGGTTTCTGTTTTGCAGCGCACCAGGGTCAGAAGTTCTGACCCATACAGTTTCACTAACAGGTTGATTTCCTACAGCAGGCCTGGGTCAGAACTTCTGACTTCCTCTCAGCAGCGCGCTGGCACCCTCCTTCTTTCTTTTTTTCTTCCCCTTGTTATTTTTCTTTATTTTTCTCACTGGATTCCCCATTTATAAGTGTGTATCCCCACCCCCCTAGCGTAGGACTTTACATTTCCGCATTTTTATTACTTTCAAATGTAAATGCTAGCAATTAGGATATGTATGGCAAGATAAAATCTAAGAAATAGAAAATCCTAATTCAAGGTAAAATCATGGATCCAATCAAACACACTCGCACACAAACACCCTTAAGGTATCTCCACTCGGTTGCCTTACAAAACAACCATGTTACGCATGCGAAGTATCTTGGCAAAACAAAACAAATATAAGATCATAGTCCCTCGATGACGCTATACAAAGGTTGCCTAAACAAAATGATCTTGGTCCCTCAAAATGCTAAGATACTTGGCAACATTGCTATCATGGTTGTACGATGACCCACGCTCGTCCCGTCTACCTCCAAAAGATAGGGTTGCTTACCAAATCAATGGTAAGTCAACAATGTCAAAGGAATAAAAATGCACAAGAAAGACATTTGAGTAGGTAGATAGCTTCTAAGTTACTTGCTCCATTTCAAACAATCCTTGCTATTTTCAAAAACAAACACACACACATTTCAAAACATCTTACAAAACATTGAAACATTTTTCAAAAGACAAACATCTTTATATACATTCTTACGAACGAGAATCATTACAAAGATTTCCAAAACGATGGCCTCTTTTCAAAATACTTTCAAAACCACACCAAGCACCATTTCAAACAAAGCAAAGCAAAGCAAATGATCTAAGCAAGTAACTAAGATCCGATGGAAAACCATGGATGAAAAGGGTGCTAGCAGCTTGCCTTTTCATAATCTACCCCCCGAACTCAAGAAAACATCTCAAAGGTCTTTCCTGTGCTTTTTTTACCTTTCCTTTTGGATAAAAGAAAATTCGGTGGCGACTCTTGCTAACCGCGACATTTGCAACAAAACGCAAAAACCTCAAGTCAGTTCTCCCACCGTATCACAGAACTGACGACTCTGCTGGGGAAAATAATAAGAAGTGGGGTTACCTTAGGGTTTAGATCACCTTTATTTACTTACCTTGTTTGACTTGTTTGCTTTACACTTTGGTTCTATTGTTTGGGTTTGAATCCTCTATCCGGATTTGGGAAAAATTATTGGTAAATAGCAATACGTTGTGGAAACTGTGCGGGGTATACCAACACGGTCTAAGCAATAACTATGTTAGTGTGACATATTTGTGGGTACCGGTAGCCTTTGAGTCAATCAAAGAGAATACGGGGCCGCTGAGTGATGTCATGAAGCACTAACGAACTTCTAGAACCTTTACTTGACCAACTTGGCCTTTTAGGATGTAGTGAAATGACCGGCTTTGGTGCAGTCCGAAGTTGGTAGATACTCGATACTACACTCATTGAGGGTTGGTTTCTTAGAATATTTCGGTCGCCAATCAAGAGGCTTAAACTGAAACAATGAACAAGGAAACAATCCAATGATATTGAGCTCCTTAGAACCCGGTTACTATTACTAGGACAGGTTGAGCCAACTAAACTTCAAGAGGGTACTTACCTATGAAACCCCATGCAAGCCTAAACTAGGAACTTGTGTGATTTGCTTGTACATATATACTTGTGCATAACATCATGGACATCATGAAGCATCATATGCATCCACTAACCATTTCAAGGATTTTGGAAATTCATCTTTGTTCCTGTTTTGTAGGTTATGGATTCACTTCGCAGGAAAACTATCCAAGTCAACCTTGTAAGAATTCCTCCACAACTCAAGGAGCTAGCTTCAAGGATTCCTGAGAACTCTCCATTCACCGAGAGGCATGGTCTTCTACTCAACTTGGTCACTTCCAACACAAAGGAAGAAATGATGAAAGTTCTCTTCCAGTTCTTTGATCCTTTGCATCACTGCTTCACATTTCCTGACTACCATCTTGTGCCTACTTTGGAAGAATTATCTCAACTCTTGAGGATTCCCATTCTCAATCAACTACCCTTTAACGGTACAGAAAGAGATCCAAAGCCAGAAGATATTGCTCAAGCCCTGCACTTGCACTCATCTGATGTCACAACCCATTGGGAAACTAGAAGTGGTGTCAAAGGCTTCTTGGCAATGTTCTTGTTTGAGAAGGCCCAAAGTTGTTGGAACTCCTTGGACTCACAAGCTTTTGAGGAGATTGTAGCTCTTCTCATCTATGGGATGGTCTTGTTCCCTAACCCTGACCAACTCATAGATGTGAGTGCTGTCAAAATCTTCATGTCACGCAATCCGGTGCCTACTTTGCTTGGAGATATCTTACACTCTTTTCACACTCGTACAATGAGGAAAAGAGGTGTTCTTATGTGTTGCACTCCTCTCCTGGAAAGATGGTTTATTTCTCATCTTCCCTAATCAGTCTTGAAGAATGAGCAAGGTTTGAGGTGGTCACAAAGGTTGATGACACTTACACATTCAGATATTCATTGGTGTTCTCGATCCAAAGAGAATGTTATCATTGTCGACCGTTGTGGGGAATTCCCTAATGTCCCTCTACTTGGCGTTAGGGGAGGCATCACCTACAACATGTGCTTGGCTCTAAGACAGTTTGGTTATGCCCGAAGAGATGGCCCACAGGATATGTTGATCAAGGCTTGGTTTTCGACTTCGACAATGATAATCAAGGACTTCGCCAAAGGTTCATCCAAGCTTGGAGGATGCCAAACAAGGTAGATAGCAAGACTTTGGGACACAAGAATTCCATCCCTCTTGAGCCTTACCTCAAGTGGGTATGAACCCACGCTCAAAGTCTTATGATGCCTTACCCATCTATTC
The DNA here is from genome assembly GCA_948472305.1 of Vicia faba. Lineage (NCBI taxonomy): Eukaryota > Viridiplantae > Streptophyta > Magnoliopsida > Fabales > Fabaceae > Vicia > Vicia faba. The sequence goes on from OX451738.1 coordinate 981,360,597, forward strand.
TCCCAGTGATTATAGAGCCTGTTAAGGAAGGAGAGGTTCCATACACCATCCTACATCCTGACATGCCGACATCACTCGAAGACCTACAAAGGAGTTGGATACAGCTCAAAGAAGAACACGATACTTTTGAAGCCCAATTCTACGCAAGCGAGAAGAAGGTTTTGGAACTCACTCGGTTACTTCATGAAGAGCAGACTCTCAACACCTACATTGCACCAAAGAGGATGCACAATGTCTTTTTATCTTAGAATTTTGTATTATTTTTCCATAGGGGCATTGATGTACTCAAATTCTATTTTATTAATATAACGTGTGTTCTTTTTTGTTTGACACAAATTTGAATTTTCAAATCCTTGAAAACATTGCATGAATACATATCATTCATCATGAGCATAAACAGGTCTTTGCAACAAGTTTCCTCATCCCTCTACTGTTTATTTAAGAAGATGGATCTTGAACAGATGGTTAAAGACCTACAAGCTCAAAATACACAATTTCAACAGTTACTCTTGATCTTAGCCAAGGGGCAGGAGGAGCTAAAGACTCTGCTAGAGAAAGAGAAAGAGAAAAAGAAGAAAAAGCCAGCTGATGTGGTTATCATGGGCAGAAGGTTTTAGGGACAAGCCAGAAGGACCTTAGAATTTCCAACAACCTCTGATGAAGGGGAAAGAAAAGGAAAGGAAACGGAAGTACCATCAGATTCTGAAGCAGAAGAAGAGGAAGAAGAGGATTACTCTGAATAACAATACCCTCCGGCCGATGAAAAATACAAACACTTGGAAGAGCGTCTAACTGCTATGGAGATACAGAGAGTATCGGGGCTAGATTTTGAGGAGTTAGGGCTGGTGTCAGGAATTGTAATCCCGCCCAGGTTTAAAGTGCCTTTATTTGCAAAGTATGATGGGGTGTCTTGTCCCAAAATGCACCTTCGATCTTATGTCAGGAAGATTCAGCCGCATTCCGCTGACAAAGACTTGTGGGTCCACTTTTTCCAAGACAGTTTATCAGGAACGCAGATTGATTGGTTCTACCAGTTGGAAAGGGACGATGTTCATAATTGGGAAGACCTGGTAGCAGCCTTCTATAAACAGTATCAATACAACGCCGATTTGGCACCAACCCGTACTCAACTCCAGAGTATGGCCATGGTATCCAATGAAGGCTTCAAAGACTACACACAAAAGTGGAGGGATTTAGCCGGAAGGGTGCAACCACCTTTATCTGAAAGGGAGTTAGTGGAAATGTTCTTGGGAACTCTATCAGGCCCCTTCTTTAATCATCTGATTGGGAGCTCCTCTGCAGGGTTCACTGAATTAATTTTAACTGGCGAGAGGGTGGAAGCCGGTATAAGAAGTGGGAAAATTCAGAAAGACGCATCTGCCTCTACTGCTGTAAAAAAGCCCTTCATTGGAAAGAAGGAAGTGTCTACTGTCTACTCACAGAGGAATCAGGGAAGAACTGAGCGCTAACCAATGGTGGAGGACGTTATGATTTAAAAGCCTGCATCAGACTAGCCGAGAAATAATCAGTCAAGGATGGAAAGGCCAGTACGGAAATTCACCAAGATAAACATGACTCCAGCTCAAGTCCTACCACATCTTCTAAAGTTAATCTGGCCATGCTAAAAGAGGCCCCTAAAAATCCCAATACTACGTCTCCTCACTACCATCCAAATGTCGGGTGCGCATACCATTCTGAAAGTCCAGGGCACGACACCAACAAATGTTGGGCTCTGAAGAACAAAATTCAAGACTTGATAGATGCGAAGGAAGTTGAATTTAAAGCACCTGAGAAACCGAATGTTATTTCTGCTCCGATGCCTAAGCATGGACACAATGCCAATGCTGTTGAGGAAGACTTATTTGTTGCCACCATGGATGAATTGTTGACTCCGCTTCCGATCATCAAGTTGAATTTGTTGAAGGCTGGTATATTCCCAGGTTGTGACAAATATTTCCATATTTGCATATCTTCATCATTTGACTGCCCTCTGTTGAAAAAAGGTATCCAACAAATGATTGATAACCAAGAAATTTTGTTTGAGAAAGCTCCTATTTCACCCGTTCTAGTTAAAGAAGTTTCTATAATAACCATCTACATCAATCCTTCCAGGGTCCCTAAAAGACCCGTTAGGATTACATCTGCTCCAATGACTACTCCACTTAAGATAACAATGCCCGGGCCGACCCCATACAAATCAGATAAAACGGTACCATGGAATTATGGTGGAGAAATCTACTACCATGGTATTAAACAGGATGATTTGACTGCTGAAGAAGAGAGCTCCGAAGAGGATAATTCCGACATCAGTAACATTGTCGGAACAAGCAATATTACCCGTAGTGGGAAAATCTTCTCTCCAGAGATTGCCCGTCCAAAGGTAGTCTTTGGACCCGTGGCCTTTCCAAAGATTACATCTGCACCAGTGATTATACATGTAAGTGTATCTACCGACAAAGACAATATAATTCCTATCCCTACTTCCACTGCTGAGAATAAAGGAAAAAGCGTTCAAGAAGAGCCTGTTCGGACGAAGGCTCAATCTATCCCTGAAACATCCAAGAAGGAGATGGAAGAAATCCTGAGGATAATTAAGAAGAGTGATTATGATGTGGTTGAACAGCTGGGGCAGACCCCCTCCAAAATCTCTATGTTAGGATTGCTGTTGTGCTCTGAGGCACATGAAAAAGCTTTGATAAAGTTTCTGAAGACAACTCACGTGCCGCAAGAGACGTCGGCTGACCAATTCCAAGAGTGTGTGACCAGTCTGAAAATTGATAATCGTCTGGGTTTCTCCAATGCTAACTTGACCCCCAAAGGGAGAAAACACAATGAGGCGTTGCATGTCTCAGTGGAGTGTAGAGGAACGACCCTAGCCCATGTCTTGGTGGATACGGGATCGTCTCTGAATGTCTTACCAAAGAAAGCCCTTGATAGGCTGGATTGTGAGGGGCTGACTTTAAAACCCAGTAATATAATTGTGAGAGCATTTGACGGCTCTAAAAGGATGGTCCATGGGGAGGTGGACATCCCGATCAAGGTGGGAACTCAGAGCTTCAATTCAAAATTATATGTGATGGACATTTGTCCCTCTTACTCTTGTCTGTTGGGACGCCCCTGGATTCACAATGCCGGTGCTGTCACCTCCACTTTGCATCAGATGCTGAAGTACCATGTCCAAGGGAAGATCATAACTGTCCACGGGGAAGAGGAATACATGATTAGTCATCTGAATTCATTCCGATATATGGAATTGGATGGCGAGTTCATTGAAACCCCTTTCCAACATTTTGTAGAAGTCTCTCAGGAAATAGAAACGACCAAGGTAGTATCCTCAACTCCTATGATCATAAGACCTCCACTTCGGATTTCATCTCGAAAGGATTCAAAGGCAGTAGTGGAAGAAGGCGGATGCACCATCTGGGGGCAGCTTCCAGACATTCCATACAAATCAGACAAGTTTGGCTTGGGATTTACTTCAATCGCTCAGAAGGCTGTGCGTCACGCCCGTGTCGGAGGGCCACCAGTGAAGATCAGCCACCAAGGGGTTAATGCATTGGAGGACAGTGAAGAAGATGGCGGCCTGGAAGATTAGATATTTCCTACTGTCGGCAGAGGTCTTCGCAACTGGGAAGCCAAAGACTTTGTCCCGATTACTTTCATATCTCAGTAATCTATCTTTTACATTTCTGTTGGACTTGTAATAATTCACAAACAATTCGTACATTTTCAACCTTGTGTCTTACCCGAGGCACAACGGTCCATTTGTAAGGGTTTTTATTTCATTTTCATATGTCATTTAATGAATCATGGACGCTTTTTCATATATAAACCTTTTGTGCTCATTGTCTTTCTTTTACATTTTATTGTTTTAAGATGGCTATACCCTTACACACACCCACACTTACAAATGCAGGTACCCTTCCATTCCGGATCCCATGGGTAACAATACTGCTATAGCCTTCAGTGACTCTGAAGATCTGATCTACCAAGCCGAATACGAAGGTGAGGAAGATTGTGAGGTGCTAGGGGAATTGGCCAGATTACTACAACAAGAGGAAAAATCTATTCAGCCTCATGAGGAGTTGTTGGATATGATCAACTTGGGTACCGAGGAAGATAAAAAGGAAATCAGAGTGGGTTCCAATATAGAGCCGAGTGTCAAGGAGAGACTAATTCAGCTATTGCATGATTATGTTGAGATCTTTGCCTGGTCATACGAAGACATGCCGGTGTTCGATACAGACATTGTGGTACACCATCTACCCACATGAGAAGACTGTCCATAAGTGAAGAAAAAAGTCCGCCGTATGAGACCTGACATGTCAGAGAAGATCAAAGCAGAAGTTATGAAACAGTTCAATGCTGGATTTCTGGCTGTTACTTCCTATCCACAATGGGTTGCTAACATTGTTCCCGTGCCTAAAAAGGACGGCAAAGTGAGAATGTGCATGGACTATAGAGATTTAAACAAGGCCATCCCTAAAGATGATTTTCCACTTCCGCACATTGACATCCTGGTTGACAATACAACTCAGCACAAAGTATTTTCTTTCATGGACGGATTCTCAGGCTATAAACAAATTAAAATGGCACCTGAGGACATGGAGAAAACTACATTTGTCACACAATGGGGTACGTTCTGCTACAAAGTGATGCCATTCAGACTGAAGAATGTCGGGGCAATCTATCAACGCACCATGGTAGCTTTGTTTCATGATATGATATATCATGAGATAGAGGTCTACGTAGATGACATGATAGCCCGATCACAAACTGAAGAAGAACACCTTGGTCACTTGCAAAAGTTGTTTGTCAGGTTGAAGGAGTAGAAACTAAGGTTGAACCCAAACAAGTGCACATTCGGAGTCCGATCCGGTAAGCTCTTAGGTTTCATTGTCAGCAACAAAGGCATCTAGGTTGATCTTGCCAAGGTTAAAGCAATACAAGAAATGCCTGCTCCTCGCACTGAGAAGGAAGTCAGAGGATTCTTGGGAGCCTAAACTATATTGCTAGGTTCATTTCTCACCTAACATCTACTTGTGAACCAATCTTCAAACTGCTGAAGAAAGATCAGGTAGTTAGATGTAATGATGACTGTCAGATTGCTTTCAACAAAATCAAAGAGTATTTACAAGAGCCTCATGTCTTGATGCCGCCAGTCGAGGGAAGACCGCTAATCATGTATCTGACCGTTTTAGAGAACTCAATGGGGTACGTATTGGGGGCAGCATGACGAGTCTGGTCGAAAAGAGCATGCTATTTGTTGCACCCCAAAATTTTCCCTCTCATGTTTTCCAAAAGTCTCCCCCCTGCATGGTTGACCAGAAACCCTTGCCTAAGGAAAAAGAAATTTTTTGAGTGGTGCTTTAAGTACCTTTCGATTGGCATTCTGAAAGACCCTTCGATTGGTATTCTGAAGGAGCCTTTCAATTGGCATGGACAAACACTTCGATTGGCATTGTGTCAAGGCCTTCGATTGGAATTCTGAAAGACCTTTTTGTTTGGCACCCTGGGCCAAGCCTTTCAATTGGCATGCCAAGGGATCCTTCGATTTAGCATTGTGTCAAGGCAGCTTCGACAGGCATATTAACCATGTCCTTTGATTAGCATGAACAACACCTTTCGATTGTCCTGTTAACAAAGCCTTTCGATTGGAATTTTAACAAGTACCCTTTGATTGGTATATGGACAAATACCCTTCAATGGGCATTTCAAAAGGTCCTTGGACTGGAACTTTAGAGTGTCTTTCGACTGGAACTTCAGAGTTTCCCTTAATAAGAACATCAGAACGAAATGACCTTCGAATGGCATTTCAGTGCAGAGTTTCTCTTAATCTAAGATGCTCTGATGAAGGAAGTTCTGAACACTTCGAATCAGAACTTAGACTCATCACAAGGCCAAGGGCTGGTCGAAGTTGTCTAATAGGGAATGTTCTAAATAGATTCAAATTGGACTTTGAAGCTGGCAAAGAAGGCCCATTCGAAGGGTACATAAGAAATCCATTCGAAGGAGGCAAATCAAGACCAATCGAAGAGCAGGGCCTGAAGGCATTCGAAAATCAAAAGTGTCCAGGTTCATTCAAGATTCCAAAGAGACATGAATATTTCAAAAAAGGAAATCTTTTAATATGTCTGATTCTTGTCTCATGGCTTTAAAGGCCTGGTTAAATGGTTGTCCCTTTCCATTTTCATGCACCCTCACACTCCTATAAATACGAGGCCAATGACACATTACAGGGGGAACGAAGGGAAAAAGGAGAAAAAGAAACAGGGAGGATTTGGAGATACGCTGCCCACAAACCCACCAAAGGTTATCATCATTTTCATAAGTAATCCAAGCCAAAGCAGCCATTCAGCGAACATCTCCACACCCAGAGCCACATATTATACATCTTTAATTGGTAAGGGTTTGCAAAACCCAAATTGCACCTTCATGACATTTAAATACACATTGCATATGTATTCTTGTTATTATTGATTATGTTGCATGTAAGCTGAAGCGCAAAGATGAGATTGTGCCATTGCTGGGGCACGATCTAAGTTTCTCCTTCGAATCTCAGGATAAAACAAACCCAGACCCAGATTCAGCATATTCAAATTGAGGAAGGATTCGAATTGGGAGGAGATTCGAATCATGGGGGTAAAGTCCCCCCTATCTTTAACATTTGTCTCATTTTGCAGGAAATATCTTCTCAGAATCTTGTTCAGAGCTTCGAAGCTTAGCAGCTTAGCTTCGAACTGGATCCAGGGTTCCCAAATTGAAGGATGACATATCCAGATCGAACACCCCCAAAGTGCAGCTCCTCATGCACCTTTGTTGTACCCCAAAATTTGCCCTCCCATATTCTTCAAAGTTTTGACAAGCATCATCTCATTGGCTCAAAGTCTACTCAAGGGCTACACAGTCAACCACTCTCCTAAGCCAGTCAAATTAGGGTTTTGGTTCTTGCAAGGAAGTTGAGGTTTTCAGGGGCTCAATCAAGTCACATATGCTCATATACATTGTCAAGCATCCACATGTCAAGTTTCAAGGCTCACAATGTCAAGTTGCACAGTCAAAAACCCTAATTGCTCCACAGTCAACTGCAGGGGCAAAATGGTCATTTGGCAGTCAAAAGTCAAAAATTTTGGTCAACATCTTATTTTGAAGCCACAATCATCATTTGATCAAGTCTTGATCATGATTTCACAAGAATGGCTCAAAAATCATCAAGGTGTCAAAAGTTTCTATTTTTGGGCAGCTGAAAAGTCAACTGTAACTTGACCAAGGCATAAATTTTTCATGGTTCATCAGAAAAATCCCATACAATGCTTATTTTGAAGGGGATGACATTTCCTACAACTCATCTTCACATTCCAAGTCCAAGAAATGCTCTCACAAAAAGTTATCAATTTCAACATTATAGGTCATTTTCAAAAGTCAACAAAAAGGGACTTTAAGTCAAAGACCATAACTTGAGGTTGGTAAATCAAAATGACATGGGACAAAAGACATTGGTTAGAGGACTTCACGACCTTTCCAAAATGTCCAAGAACATGTTCATAGCTTCAAAATTGAGCAAGATATGCATTAGAGAAGTTGGGAAATTTTTATGAAATGGCCAAAGTCAACTATCCTTGAAATTTCATTTTTGACAAAAGGGGCCCACTTTTTCCACTTGTTTCAGCTTGTCCATGCCTCCCACGTGTCCCACAATTTATTTCAAGATTAAAAATTAATTTTTCCATTTTTATTTAATTTTATTTGATTTAATTCATTTTAAATCTTTAAAATTCAAATCAAAATCAAGAAAATTAATTAAGGGATATATTTTGTGTTGAATTGCTTTGATACACCATCATTCACCTTCCAAATTCGTGCAAGGGCTATTCCAAGCAAGAAATTCAAATTGTGACACAAAAGGCAAGTTGTTTCAATGTTGGTTATGGAGGAAATCAAGAACATTATTGCAAGGCTTCAATGACCATTATTTTGATTGATACACATTACAAAACACATATGCAAGTCTTCACAATGGGATTCACGACCTAGAAAGCTCCAAAACGGCCAAACAACTTTCAAATTTTCAAGAGAAAAATCATAATCTGAAAACCACCTTGCAGCCCAATTTGAGCTCACTCTTCAATCCAAATACGTTCCTTACATCACCAGGAACCTTTTGCAATCATTAACAAGCCAAATCACTCAAGGAATCACTCATCACGCCCCCACGGTTTGTTCAAAACTTTGAGAAACTGAATTCCATTTTTACGCATCCTTGATTCATTTTGAATATTGCTATACATTGCTGACGTTATTACCAAACTTTATGTATGTTTTAATTTCATTATAAGGCTGTAAAAAGCAAATCACCATGGGAGATATTTAGGTTTTCCAAAGCTTTCAAATTGGGGTTTCTCACATACAGAAAAATTGGCCCTCAGGACACCCATGGTTGAATTGAGAGGGACAAGACGAATCGAATGCACACCTCACGCCTAATTTATGCTTCATGAGCATCTAATCGCTATTTCTATAATACTTGTATTTTGTGGGGGTTTAAAACCCCCGCTATATGTTTGATGTTTGCAGGAAAAGCTTGAAGATGACTGCGTGGCAGCAAGGCATAGGTGCATCCAAATCTTGCGCGCGCCTTTTTGTTTTTTCAGCATATGACGCGTATTTTTTATATTATATTTCTTTTTCATTTTACTAACACACGCGCATAGTTGGTCCAGTGGTTGGAAACGTGTCTTGTAATCCCTGGGACCTGGGTTCGATTCCCAGGTCCCCTTATAATTTCCATATTATTTTTCCAAAAGCTTTCCTGTGCAGATTCCAAGATGATGTGCACCATAAACCTCATCCAAAGCGCCAGCCATGTGTCATCAGTGCAGATCCAAAGGACAAAAAGTGTAGAACACCATACTCTGGAGTCAGCGCAGGCGTAGGCTATCCAAGAAAGTCAAACGAGCTGAAGCTTCAATGGGCCAAGATTCAACATCACACCCTCCATTTCAGCCCACACCCCCCTTGGGTTTTCTTACTTTTTTTCTTATTTTATTTTGTTTTGTCATTTTCTTTTCTTTTATTTATTTGCCTTATTTTTTTGTTAACATAATTAACCAACTAATATTTTCATAAAAAAAAAAAAAAGAATTAACATTATTATTATTTTATTTTGTAAATAAATATTAACAAATAAATAGTTTAATTAGGCAATTTCAATTTCTTTTCTTAATAATTAAAATAGACTTAGAATTAGGTTAACTTTTAATTTTGTTTTCTTTTTATTCTATTTCATAAAAAAACATAAAAAACACAAAAATATATTTTCTTTTATTAAATTAATTAATTAGTTTAACAATTAGTTTTTAATTTCTTTTAATTACAAAAAGACAAAAAAAAAATCAATTTCTTTTCTAAAAAAGGGTCAACACCCTTAAGGCATTCCCGGTTAATTTATTCGCGCGCATTTACTTTATTTGATTATTATGTAATTGCCTTCAAGAATGTAATAGTTAAATAGGTTTATCGCTTTATTTAATTTCCGTACTTATTTACCAAAAACGGGTCTTTGTATTTTTGGCGATGTATAGACCCGCGCCTTGTAATAGCGTAGGATTTATGTTTCCGCAATTTACTTTCCGCACCCCCTTAACTGCTAAACTTGCATGCAAGAATGTATGGTAAATAAAAACAACTCGTAGCTCACTAACAACAAAGACAAACATTAACTGAATACAACACACAAAGCACACACCACTTCTAGGGTACGTCTCACTCGTTGCCTTCGAAACGTGGTCATCAAGTATAGGACGTTTTAGAGGTCACCCTTATGTCCAAGATCCAGTTGCCTCGAAACAGTTGCCTCGAAACAGTTGCCTCGGATAAAAGGATCTAGGACATTAGGGTTACTTCTAAGGTGTCCTAACCGTTGCTTCGGTGACCACACATGTCCCAATAATCGAATTGACCCGAACACCTCCAACGGTGGTGCTACCTACCTCTCAATGGTGGGATGGCACTACCTAAAGGACACTTATACAGCTTAATTCCTTAGGGTAGGTAGATGACTCATGGGTACTTGCTCTTTTCAAAAACAGACAAAATACTTTTCACACCTTACACTTTCAAAAGCTTTCAAAACAAATTTTTTCAAACACTCTTGAGGACAGATACAAGCAGTGGCGGAGCCAGGAAAATTATGAAGCCTGGGCAAGTTTTCATTGGCTTCATAATTTTCTACCAAGACAGTACAATGCTAATCCCAAAGGAATTATTTCCTTGAATTGCAATTACCTCTTCAATTTGTAAGATTTCGGATTTTATAATATATACATGTTAAAATTCCGGATTCTATAATATATACATGTTACAGTATTTCAGGTGTGCTCACAAAATGAACAAACCTATAAAAGCCGAGAAAATTAGTTCAACACGCTCATTTGTGTGAAATTAAGTACTGCCTAAAAACACCGCTATCAATTCAAATTTCAAATAATATTGTCAAATGCAGATCGGCGAAGTGGTGGTTTGTTAAAATTCGGGTATGCTACAATGTTGTAGAGCCACTATTTGAGAACACATTATACTAAGTAGCATAACAAAAAACAATAGGGATGTGATCAAATTCCGCTACACTATAGTACAATAGCTATAACTGCTATTTAACAACAATGATTCCAAGATATGCCAATCTAAGTTATCAACAAATAAAAAATTATGATAACAAGCCATACGTTTCAATAGTTCCTCTGGAAAACCATGTGGCATCGCTTTCGTGCTCAGGCACAAGAACAATTGAATAACCAACCTTCGCCATTTGATCTTGAGCAACCTTCAAGTGGCAGTGAAAGGGGTTGAACAATCATAGAAAGTAATTTTTAATAAAATACATCATATAGTTTCTTGACAGGGGCGATTTTGTTTTCATATAGCTTAATAAAAATATTCTCTTGCAATCATAGAAAGTAATAAAGGTTTTATTTTCATAAAATATTGAATATGATAGTTAAGCTTCATGGCAGGCAGAGGTGGTTTCACCATCTGCTCAAATCATCATGATATCATATAGTTTCAATCTAAATAAAATAAAATTAAAAAGCATATGAATGAATAGAAAGAACAAGAGGCAGAAAAAAAAGAAGAGGAAAATAGTATGCCGAACCGATTAGTGCTTGAATATAATAAACTAAAACTAATTGAGAAAGAGAGGAGGAAGGAGTCTGTCGCCGTCGCGGAGAAGGGATTGGTGGTGCTGCAGTTAGGTTTACTTTTGTTTTTGCCCTTTTTTTTCTTTCTTTTTTTCCTTTGAATTTTTTGCCTTTTTATATTTTTTAATTAAAATAAATTTGGGCCAGACTAAAGAGCCTGGGCAGTTGCCCAGGGTAGCCGCATGCTAAAACCGCCTATGGATACAAGAGTTATTCAGAAATCTTTCAAAGAAACTTTTTCAAGCCCACTCACACTTTAAAAAGCAAACGTTTTGAAAACATAAGAGCAAGTACCTAAGAGCCCGTGGATAACCACGGATAGAAAGGGTGCTAACACCTTCCCTTTCTATAAATCTACCTCCCGAACCGAGAAACATATCTCATAAGGAATTTTGCTGTGCTTTTGTCCTTTCCTTGTTGGAGAAAATAAAAGACGGTTGCGACTCTTGCTTACCGCGACATTTCGCGAAACCAGCTAAAAAACAGTCAGTTCTATTTCCACCGATCACAACCTTCGATCAAGCCTCTTCACTGGATTGAAAGACAGCCCACACCTCTTTCGATCCAGGCCTCCAGAATTATACCTTTCTTGATTTACTGCCTGTTCCTTCGATTTCATCTTTGTTTTGACTATTTTATTTCTTTTTTTTAATCAACATAAAATCAATTAAAGAAAAACCACAAAAACATTAGGCTAGTTTTTCTATTAAATTAACTTTGTTAATTAATCATTTAATTATCTTAACATTTTCTCAAAACTAAAATTAAGAAGATTTAGATCATTTTCCCAAAATAAAATAAAACAACAAAAAGATTTTATTCTTAGGATTTTTAGAAGTTATGTTTAGATTCGCGCGCGTTTATTTTATTGTAACTGCCTACTGGTTTGTGATAGCTTAACTAAGACTTTTACACTTTACTGCTTTATTCCCCCAATTTTGGACATGTAAATCCCCGAAGCCTTGTAATAGCGTAGGATTTACAATTCCCGCACTTTAAATTCCTATACATATATTAACTGCTTAGATGTATGCTAACTAGGATTGTATGACAAGATCTGAAAACAAACGGTAGAACACCTAAATATACAAAGATAATATAACTGAAAAACAATACACTCGCACATGCCACTCTAAGGGTACACCTCACTTGGTTGCCTCGAACGTGGTCATTGAGTATAGGATGTTTTAGAGGTCGCCCTTTTGTCCAAAGATCATAAGTTGCCTCGAAACGGTTGCCTCGGATAAAATGATCTAAGACATTAGGGTTACCACTAAGGCGTCCTAACATTGCTTTAGTGACCACACGTCCCTTAAATCGAATTGACCCAAAAGCTCCAACGACGGTGCTACCTACTCCTCAATAGTGGGATAGCACTGTCTAAAGGACATTTGCACAGTTTAATTCCTTTTTGAGTAGGTAGAGGTTCTTAAGTACTTGCTCCTTTAAAAACAAAACAAAACTTTTCGCACTTACACCCCTTTTAAAACAAAAACTCTTTTCAAAACCCACAAACACAAAGAAAAGCAAACTTTTGAAAACATAGTGAGCAAGTACCTAAGAGCCCGTGGATAACCACGGATAGAAAGGGTGCTAACACCTTCCCTTTCTATAATCTACCTCCCGAACCCGAGAAACATCTCGAAAAGGAATTTTTCTGTGTTTTTGTCCTTTCCTTGTTGGATAAAATAAAAGACGGTGGCGACTCTTGCTTACTGCGACATTTTGCGAAAACAAACGCAAACGCGAACCAGCATTCCAAAACAGTCAGTTCCCATTCCCACCGATCACAGAACTGGCAACTCTGTTGGGGATTATCTTTAAAAGTGGGGTTACCTTAGGGTTTAGATCACCTTTACTTGCTTACCTTGATTGCTTTATTTGCTTTACACTTGGTTCTATTGTTTGGGTTTGAAATCCTCCACCCGGATTTGGGAAACATTCATAGATAGCAATACATTGTGGAAACTGTGCGGGGTATACCGACACGGTTGAACAATAGCTATATTAGTGCGACATATTTGTGAGTACCGGTAGCTTTTGAGTCAATCAAAGAGAATACGGGGCCGCTGAGTGATGTCACTAAGCACTAATGAACTAGAACCTTACTTGACCATCTTGGCCATTTTTTTAGGGGTAGTGAGATGACCGACTTTGGTGCAGTCCGAAGTTGGTAGATACTCGATACTACACTCATTGAGGATTGTTTTCTTGGAATATTTTGGTCGCTAGTTAAGTGGCTAAACCAAAACGATGAACATAGAAAACAATCCAATGATATTGAGCTCCTTAGAACCCGATTACTATTTATAGGACAGGTTTTGAACTAACTGAAACTGAAAGAGGGTAATACCCAAACTCTATGCCAGCCTAAACTTAAGGCTATTGTGTGACTTGTGTGCCTTCAAACTTGAACTACTTGCACATTCTTGTTATCTGACAACATGAGTTCCTTGCAGGTTTTGTTTATAGTCCTTATCCGATAATTTGGATTTATTGCAGGGTTTACTTACATCACTTCACACTTTTGCTTAAACGCATAGCATACACATCATAACATCATGCCTTAACATTTCTTTAACCATTTCAAGGATCTCAAGGGTCTGTGATGTAGGTTATGGTAAATCAAATGGCTAGCTAGGGGCAAAGAGGATTTATTTTCCTCTAGCCAATGTCATCTAGAGATTAAAACATGATAACTTGAGTCAGGGGCTATGACCCACTCGATATGGTGAGCTTGACTCTTGAAGAAGGACTCTTAACGACACGAAGTTTCTTCTATCAAATTCTAACAAGTTTCTTGTTTACCCCGCGAGATCCTTGATAACATTGCATACATATATCATACATATCATTGCATAACAGGTCATCCAGTACAGATCTCTCATGTTCTCGCTGTTTATTTCAGCAATGGCTTTCTAACCAGACAATGAAGATCTTCAAACTCGAGAGACTCAGTTCAGGGAAATCTTCCTAAACCTATCCAAGGGGAAGGAAGAGTTGAAAACACTCCTCGTTGGGGACTTGGTCAAGAAAAGTCCTGAAGACAATAAGGACGAACGGTTGGAACAAATGAAAGCTGAGTTCAGTACCATGAAAACCCAGATGCTGGGGCAGATGGCTCTTATCCAAGGCTTAGCTCGGGAACAAGAAGAGTTGAGAACCATGATCAACCAGCTTCATCAAGACAGATACAACAACATGAAGCAAACAGTCAAGGCCGGGGACCAAGTCATTAATCAACTTCCGAGAAGTCAAAGGTTTGGTTTGACGAAGAGTGGACCTCTCCAAGTTGCTACTACCTCAAGGGTCCAACAACAACCTTGCCATAAACAACGGGTTAATCAGAGGTTGTTTACCAAGCTCAACATGCCGCTGTCCCAAGCTTTGCAGCATCTGTTGAGATTAAATCTGGTGACGTTACTAGGACCTCATCCGAACCCTAAGACTTCTTCACCCAACTACAATCCTGATGCAAGGTGTGCATATCACTCTAACAGCCCGGGGCACGATACTGACGACTGTTGGAAGTTGAAGTACAAAATTCAAAACCTGATTGATGAAGGAGAATTGGAATTCACACAAGATGGTCAGGCTGAGTTCTTCTACCATCCCTCCAAGGCTCACCATTTGAAGTGACAAGTTCCGACAAGATAAGACTTTTTGTTCATTAGAATTTTCGATGTGTAATTTTCTTTTGATGGTTCGAACATTTATTCATGTCAAACTTTATTACTTTATCAATGCATTGCATATGTCTGTCTTGAATCAATCCATTCGTATTCACTATATTCAAATTGCTTTCATTTTTTGTGATGATCAACTCTCGATTAAAAAATTCTAAGACTTTAGAGGGAGGATGACGAAACAATGCCATAATCTCATACAGTATGCTTTTGGACAGACCTTGCTGATGATGTACAGTCGTTTCTTTCAAATCCTAAACACTGGAGTTATAAGGAAGATAATCCCTAGTCAACCCCTTCGAGCCAAAGAAGTAGGAGTTTTCTGTTTTAAACACAAATTGAAACCTTTAATTTAAACCTGGGGCAGGGTAGTCTCTCAGTTAATTCAAAAGATGCGCATTGAGGTCGCAAAACTCTCAGTTCATAATACAACGAACGACATCAAAAGCATTCCTCTGGAATCAAAAGACAGTGGTGGTTCCTTATTTCATAGGCAGTCAATCTCTCAAAAGAGAAAAGCCCACTGAGCCAAAACCTATAAAGAAGGCTCAAGAAATTTGGGGCATCCCGCTGACTGTAATCTCGAAAATAGGAACAGTCAGGCAAAAATTAGGGATAATAAATCAAAAGAAAGAGGTCATTACAAATCCTCGACAACATGAAAAATGTTGCAAAAAAAATGATGACTGCCTTCAAAAATCCAACTTGTGTGAACCATCACCAAAATGTCGTTCCAAATTTGAATAGAGTTCGACGCACAATTAACTGAGTTTAGGATTGAAGAACATCACGAAGAGCGGGTGGGTACAAATATACTTTGAGCCTTTATCCTTTGCTTCTTAAACCGTGAACCAAGCCACGTTACAACCCTTCAAAAGTCCTAATTGAAGCATGGGTTAGTTCGAAAGTATACTGTTACAAAAGGTATCCCGACTCCTGTAAGGCTTTGCTCTAAATCCTGAGTTTGAATTTTCTTAGAAAAATTTCTTTACTCGCTAAAACGCATTTTCAAAAAACTTCAAGACAAACATAAACTTTGCATTACTTGAATATCATTGTTTGCATATGGCTATTTGTTTAACAGCGGAGAAATTCACACAATGAATATCCGATGAACGAAAGCCCTCTCAATGAACAAAATCACTTCAAAAAGGATGACACTTCCATTGACAAATCTCCTATCAACAAGGGGACTTGACATGTCACTATCCAGCACACCTGGGGCAGTCCAGTCAAGATTTCAAGAAATCTCTGAAGAAGTGCAGAGTAACCAGGGGCAAGTCTCCATCTCCGTCACTTGGGGCATTGAACATCAATCTCAATGAAGGGTTACCTACAATTAAACATTTTCTGGCAATGTCACAAACACTTGCTACTAGGGGCAATGACAAGTCTCCCCAAAATCCTTCTCATAGGATGACTCCCAGCAAGGGTTTAATCTCTGAAAACCTTTCCCCAACTGAATCAACCTCAAGAATCCTCGAGGACTTCCCCCAACAAATATGTCACCTCTCTAGCAGACTGACGACAGGGTTTATTTCCCCAACAACACCAGGATTCCCCAGCTTGAGTTTGCCTCTCCGACTACTACAAATCAAAGGACCACAACTCCTCTTCCCCAGTAGACTACTCTACAATCCCTAGCAAGTTACTGCGAAACCTGGACACGACCAGATATCAGTTCAACTTTGACTCCCCAGTAGAGCAACGGACGACTAAGACTCCTAAACTCTTTTCCCAAGCAGAAATAAACATACTCCCCACAGAGTTTTCAATATCCCCCAGCGGAGTTCTCCTCAAACAACAAAGCAGGGATCCCCGGTGGAAACATTTTGAGCAAAGTCCAAGACAAAATTACACTACAACAACATTCATAACATATGCATACAAAATACATATGACACAAATCTCATTTTATTTTGAGAACATCATTACACAATGCATACATCATGACAATGCATACATCATGACATTGCATACAACTAACTCTTTACCTTTTCAGGAAAGATCAATCAACAGGCAAAGATCATCATCTTCTGAGATTCCTTCTAGAGACAGTTCAGATGCGACCCAGATATGGCTGACATTCTGATACTTATTCCAGACTCCTTCTAGAGACAATTCAGATGCGACCCAGACATGGCTGACATTCTGATACTTATTCCAGATTCCTTCTAGAGACAATTCAGATGCGACCCAGATATGGCTGACATTTTGATACTTATTCTAGATTCCTTCTAGAGACAGTTCAGATGCGATCCAGATATGGCTGACATTCTGATACTTATTCCAGACTCCTTCTAGAGATAGTTCAGATGCGACCCAGATATGGCTGACATTCTGATACTTATTCCAGATTCCTTCTAGAGACAGTTCAGATCCGATCCAGATATGGCTGAATTCTGATACTTATTCCAGACTCCTTCTAGAGACAGTTCAGATGCGACCCAGATATGGCTGACATTCTGATACTTATTCCAGATTCCTTCTAGAGACAGTTCAGATGCGATCCAGATATGGCTGACATTCTGATACTTATTCCAGACTCCTTCTAGAGACAGTTCAGATGCGATCCAGATATGGCCGACATTCTGATACTTATTCCAGATTCCTTCTAGAGACAGTTCAGATGCGATCCAGATATGGCTGACATTCTGATACTTATTCTAAATTCCTTCTAGAGACAGTTCAGATGCGATCCAGATATGGCTGGCATTCTGATACTTATTCTAAATTCCTTCTAGAGACAGTTCAGATGCGATCCAGATATGGCTGACATTCTGATACTTATTCTAAATTCCTTCTAGAGACAGTTCAGATGCGATCCAGATATCGCTGACATTCTGATACTTATTCTAAATTCTTTCTAGAGACAGTTCAAATGCGATCCAGATATGGCTGACATTCTGATACTTATTCCATATTCCTTCTAGAGACAGTTCGGATGCGATCCAGATATGGTTGACATTCTGATACTTATTCTAAATTCCTTCTAGAGACAGTTCAGATGCGATCCAGATATGGCTGACATTCTGATACTTATTCCAAATTCCTTCTAGAGACAGTTCAGATGCGATCCAGATATGGCTGACATTCTGACACTTGTTCCAGATTCCTTCTAGAGACAATTCATATGCGATCCAAATATGGCTGACATTCTGATACTTATTCCAGATCCCTTCTAGAGACAGTTCAGATGCGATCCAGATATGGCTGACATTCTGATACTTATTCCAGATTCATTCAAAATACAGTCCAGATACGATCCAGATTTAGATGTCATTCTGTCACTCATTCAAATTACAGTCCAGATACGATCCAGATCCGGTTCAGATACGCTCCAGACACGGACGCCATTCTTTTACTCATACAAACTCAGTCCCTCGATACAGTTCAATGGCATTCCAGACACGAATACCATTTCGATACTCATTCTTTTGGCCTACAGCATTGCGGGTCAACAAACATTCTGGGATGGCATCTTTAAGCCCATCTCCAGCAAGACTCTACCATCTCCAAATGGCATCTTTAAGCCCATCTCCAGCAAGACTCTACCGTCTCCAAATGGCATCTTTAAGCCCATTCCCGACATCACAATGCTGATACTACACCATGCGAGTGCAAATTTCTGGGCACTCTAGTGTTCAATTATCTTCCACCTTCGGATTACGAAAGGCTCGAAAGCCAATCTATATCCTCAGGTTTAAGAAAATTGAACAGGGGCAACTGTTGCACCCCAAAATTTTCCCTCTCGTGTTTTCCAAAAGTCTTCCCCCTGCATGGTTGACCAGAAACCCTTGCCTAAGGAAAAAGAAAATTTTTGAGTGGTGCTTTAAGTACCTTTCGATTGGCATTCTGAAAGACCCTTTGATTGGTATTCTGAAGGAGCCTTTCGATTGGCATGGACAAACACTTTGATTAGCATTGTGTCAAGGCCTTCGATTGGAATTCTGAAAGACCTTTTCATTTGGCACCCTGGGCCAAGCCTTTCAATTGGCATGCCAAGGGATCCTTCGATTTAGCATTGTATCAAGGCAGCTTCGACAGGCATGTTAACCATGTCCTTCAATTAGCATGAACAACACCTTTCGATTGGCCTATTAACAAAGCCTTTCGATTGGAATTTTAACAAGTACCCTTTGATTGGTATATGGACAAATACCCTTCAATGGGCATTTCAAAAGGTCCTTGGACTGGAACTTCAGAGTGTCCTTCGACTGGAACTTCAGAGTTTCCCTTAATAAGAACATCAGAATGAAATGAACTTCGAATGGCATTTCAGTGCAGAGTTTCTCTTAATCTAAGATGCTCTGATGAAGGAAGTTCTGAACACTTCGAATCAGAACTTAGACTCATCACAAGGCCAAGGGCTGGTCGAAGTTGTCTAATAGGGAATGTTCTAAATAGATTCGAATTGGACTTTGAAGCTGGCAAAGAAGGCCCATTCAAAGGGTACATAAGAAATCCATTCGAAGGAGGCAAATCAAGACCAATCGAAGAGCAGGGCCTGAAGGCATTCGAAAATCAAAAGTGTCCAGGTTCATTCAAGATTCCAAAGAGACATGAATATTTCAAAAAAGGAAATCTTTTAATATGTCTGATTCTTGTCTCATGGCTTTAAAGGCCTGGTTAAATGGCTGTCCCTTGCCATTTTCATGCACCCTCACACTCCTATAAATACGAGGCCAGTGACACATTACAGGGGGAACGAAGGGAAAAAGGAGAAAAAGAAACAGGGAGGATTTGGAGATACGCTGCCCACAAAGCCACCAAAGGTTATCAGCATTTTCATAAGTAATCCAAGCCAAAGTAGCCATTCAGTGAACATCTCCACACCCAGAGCCACATATCATACATCTTTAATTGGTAAGGGTTTGCAAAACCAAAATTGCACCTTCATGACATTTAAATACACATTGCATATGTATTCTTGTTATTACTGATTATGTTGCATGTAAGCTGAAGCACAAAGATGAGATCATGCCATTGCTGGGGCACGATCTAAGTTTCTCCTTCGAATCTCAGGATAAAACAAACCCAGACCCAGATTCAGCAGATTCAAATTGAGGAAGGATTCAAATTGGGAGGAGATTCGAATCAGGGGGTAAAGTCCCCCCTGGATCTTTAACATTTGTCTCATTTTGCAGGAAATATCTTCTCAGAATCTTGTTCAGGGCTTCGAAGCTTAGCAGCTTAGCTTTGAACTGGATCTAGGGTTCCCAGATCGAAGGATGACATATCCAGATCGAACACCCCCAAAGTGCCGCCCCTCGTGCACCTTCGATCAAGCCTCTTCACTGGATCGAAAGACAGCCCACACCTCTTTCGATCCAGGCCTCCAGAATTATACCTTTCTTGATTTACTGCCTGTTCCTTCGATTTCATCTTTGTTTTGACTATTTTATTTCTTTTTTTAATCAACATAAAATCAATTAAAGAAAAACCACAAAAACATTAGGCTAGTTTTTCTATTAAATTAACTTTGTTAATTAATCATTTAATTATCTTAACATTTTCTCAAAACTAAAATTAAGAAGATTTAGATCATTTTCCCAAAATAAAATAAAACAACAAAAATATTTTATTCTTAGGATTTTTAGAAGTTATGTTCAGATTCGTGCGCGTTTATTTTATTGTAACTGCCTACTGGTTTGTGATAGATTAACTAAGACTTTTACACTTTACTGCTTTATTCCCCCAATTTTGGACATGTAAATAATCCCCCTCCCCGAAGCCTTGTAATAGCGTAGGATTTACAATTCCCGCACTTTAAATTCCTATACATATATTAACTGCTTAGATGTATGCTAACTAGGATTGTATGACAAGATCTAAAAACAAACGGTAGAACACCTAAATATACAAAGATAATATAACTGAAAAACAATACACTCGCACATGCCACTCTTAGGGTACACCTCACTTGGTTGCCTCGAATGTGGTCATTGAGTATAGGATGTTTTAGAGGTTTCCCTTTTGTACAAAGATCATAAGTTTCCTCGAAACGGTTGCCTCGGATAAAATGATCTAAGACATTAGGGTTACCACTAAGGCGTCCTAACATTGCTTTAGTGACCACACGTCCCTTAAATCGAATTGACCCGAAAGCTCCAACGACGGTGCTACCTACTCCTCAATAGTGGGATAGCACTGTCTAAAGGACATTTGCACAGTTTAATTCCTTTTTGAGTAGGTAGAGGTTCTTAAGTACTTGCTCCTTTAAAAACAAAACAAAACTTTTCGCACTTACACCCCTTTTAAAACAAAAACTCTTTTCAAAACCCACAAACACAAAGAAAAGCAAACTTTTGAAAACATAGTGAGCAAGTACCTAAGAGCCCGTGGATAACCACAGATAGAAAGGGTGCTAACACCTTACCTTTCTATAATCTACCTCCCGAACCCCAGAAACATCTCGAAAAGGAATTTTTCTGTGCTTTTGTCCTTTCCTTGTTGGATAAAATAAAAGACGGTGGCGACTCTTGCTTACCACGACATTTTGCGAAAACAAACGCAAACGCGAACCAACATTCCAAAATAGTCAGTTCTCATTCCCACCGATCACACTATTTATTACCTGAGCAAAAATTTTACCGACTGTGAAACCAGATATTCACTGCTCGAGAAAACTTGCTGCGCTCTGGTATGGGCTGCTCACCGGCTAAGACAGTATATATTGACTCAACCACTTTGCTGATATCTAAGATGGATTCGATAAAGTACATCT
Organism: Vicia faba; assembly: GCA_948472305.1. Taxonomy (NCBI): domain Eukaryota; kingdom Viridiplantae; phylum Streptophyta; class Magnoliopsida; order Fabales; family Fabaceae; genus Vicia; species Vicia faba. The sequence continues at coordinate 981,382,208 of OX451738.1, forward strand.
TCGAGAAGCCTGCTTTGTCTGGAAGGATAGCTATATGGCAGATGATCCTAACAGAGTATGACATATAATACACGACCCAAAAAGCTATAAAGGGCAGTGTGCTAGCAGATCATCTTGCTCATCAAGCTGTAGAGGATTATCAGTCCATGAAGTTTGAATTCCCTGACGAAGACATCATGACAGTAGACAATTGTGAAGGAATCAGACCACATGACAAACCTGAACAAGGATCCCGATGGACCCTGTACTTTAATGGTGCATCCAATGCACTTGGTAACGGTATCGGCGTTGTGCTTATATCTCCGGAAGGATGCCATATTCCTTTTACTGCCTGACTTTGCTTCAACTGTACGAACAACATGGCAGAATACGAAGCATGCATCTTTGGACTCAAGGCTGCCAAAGACTTGGGAATCAAATCTTTGGTTGTCTCTGGGGATTCAACTTTGGTCATCAGTCAGATCAAAGGAGAGTGGGACACTAAGCTTCCAAACCTTATCCCTTACAAAGAACATGTTTTGACATTGTTACCATATTTCGAGCAGATTACCTTCGAGCACTTCCCGCAAGAAGAAAATCAGCTAGCAGATGCTCTAGCTACAATGTCATCTATGTTTAAACTTAATTGGGATAATGAAGCTCCCCATATTACCATTGAACAAATGGACAAACCAGCACACTGTCACGAGATTAATACTGAAGAAGTAGTGGACCAGCCTTGATTTCATGAAGTCAAAAGGTATCTCGAGGCACAAGAATATCCAGAAGGAGCTTCAGTCAATGACAAAAAGTTCTTAAGGAGATTCTCGGCTAAGTTCTTCCTAAGTAATGGCATCCTGTACAAACATAATCATGATTCTGTTCTAATCTGTTGTATGGATAAGGCTGAGGCTGAAAGGGTTATGGCTGATTTGCATGAAGGTACCTTTGGCACTCACTCTAGCGGGCATACGATGGCGAAGAAAATCCTACGGGCAGGCTATTATTGTCTACCATGGAAGTAGACTGCTATCAACACTCCTGGACATGTCATAAGTGTCAAATCTACGCAGACAAGGTGTACGTGTCCCCAATTCCTCTAAATGTCTTAACAGCTCCTTGGCCCTTTGCTATGTGGGGAATCAATATGATTGGGGAGATCAAGCCTACAGCCTCCAATGGACACCGCTTCATTCTAGTGGTCATTGATTATTTCACAAAGTGGGTCGAAGCAGCTTCCTTCGCATCCATTACTAAGAATGTTATTGCCCGCTTCATCAAGCAGAATCTCATTTGTCGGTACAGTATCCCAGAAAGGATCATCACTGATAATGGTACGAACCTTAACAATACTATGATCATCGCCTTGTGCGAGCAGTTCAAGATTCAACATCACAATTCATCCCCCTATCGGCCAAAGATGAATGGTGCAGTCGAAGCTGCTAATAAAAACATTAAAAAGATCATACAGAAAATGACAGTCACCTACAAGGACTGACATGAGATGCTACTGTTTGCTCTCCATGGGTACCCTACCACGGCTCACACATCAACTGGGGCAACACCCTATTCTTTGGTTTATGGCATGGAGGTTGTTTTACCTATTGAGGTTCAGATCCCCTCTTTGAGAATTATGAAGGATTCAGGTTTGAGTGAAGACGATTGGATTCAAACCCGACTTGATTAGTTGAACTTAATTGATGAAAAGAGACTTACTGCTGTTTGCCACGTGTTGTACCCCAAAATTTGCCCTCGCATTTTTCCCCAAGAAATATCAGCTTCAAACATTTCCTGACTTTTCAAACTGGCTCAAGAATCGGACAAATGGACTTTTCTTGACAGTCAAGCAAAATTAGGGTTTTTACTGATTTCCAGAGCTCTAGATTGTTTCATACAGTTGGCTTAGGGCTTGGATGATTTTTGGCTCAATTATGATCAGGCGAGCGTTATTTGGCATTTAATCAGGAGTTAGGGTTTTATGGGCATATTCTCAGAAGAATTTAAATTCCACAGCACTTCGCAGTTTATTCCGAGATTCGGGTTAAATTCGCGTTGTTTTGATTTAATCAGTGAAAGAAACAAGTGGTTGGAATTCATGTTATTTTCTTTGAGTCAGTCAAATACAAGATGCAGTATTGGGTTCACAGTGTTTATGGCAAATCAATGAAGAAGGAATGCGTTTGATCAGTCTATTTGGATTGACTGCTGCTTTGTTTTGGATTTTGAATAAGACAGGTTTAATTGATCAATGTTGTTTTTATTTAAGTTATTTATTATTCTAAAATTGAATGATTGAAATTTATTTTTCAATTGTTTTAATTCCAAGAATTTTAAATAAATAAATAAACAATAAAGAAAATTAGAATTAATTGGATAATTTAGACTTTTATTGATATTTGAATTATTTGTACAAATTGTTGTTTATAATTTAAAATTATGAACAATAATATACATTAATTTAAATATTACATAAAATAAAAACTATCCTAGTTCTAATATTCTTCATTCTTCACTCCGCTCCGGTGCTCCATTTTTTTTATCTGCGAAAAGAACAAGAAAGTCATAAAGCAGTTGAAATTAAAAGACAGTTAAAATTGCTCATCATTAGAGGCCACTGACTGGGATCAGTTGCCCTCTCTGCAAATCACGGGATTTCTCCCGGTTCACAGAGAGGGAAGATTTTTTTTATTCATGAAATGCAAATGTCAAAAGTATAAGTTCCAAAATTCAAGACTGCATAGAATCTCAATTTCAAATCTGTTCTGGACTGGGCCCGACAGGCCCAAAAGCATTACTAAGGCCCAGTCCAAAGGGACTCACTAAGGACCACACTGGGCAAAGGGGGTCACATCCATGCCCGACACCCTGATGTCCACCTCGACATCTCGATGTCCAACCCCACGCGGTGAAGTCGTGCTCGACACCCTGCCGTCCATCTCTATGTCCTGGCGTCCAGCTCGACACCCGCCGTCCAGCTCGAGGTCCCGGCGTCGAGCTCGGCACCGTGCTGCGCAGCTCGACATGGTCTCGAGCTACCCGGCTAGGGCAGACTCAGTCCACCGTTCCCCCAACGATACTCCGGAAAGACCGCGTCTCCGTCCGCCCGCACTTCACGCAGCACATCCAGGAAGGGGACCACGTGCAGGTCCCCACTACCCACGTAGAACCTGGCAGTTCCTCCATTGGGCCAAATCCGCCCGGCCCAATGAAGGAACCTTGGCCCAGCGCTGGGGGCTATAAATACCCTCTGTTTCCAGAGGGTCAGGTATTCATCATTCTAACCTCAACTCTATTATCTGCTCGTACTCCCACTGACTTTAGCATCGGAGTGCCTTGCAGGTACCCCCCCCCTCCTCGTTCAAAAAGCCTTCTGCTCGGAGTCAGCCGTGACGGTCCAAACCTTCTGATCAGGTCAGATCAGTGGCGCCGTTTGTGGGAAACAGCTTCCCCGTCTAACGAACAATTCCAAAGACCAAAGCTCAATTCAATTACCTGTCATGGCTGATCCAGCTCGTGAAGAACAGCACGTCCGTGTCACCGACACTAACAACGGTCCCTCGGACAAGAATGGACACCTGGACAATCCCAGTGATGCCGGCCACAACGCCATCCCTGTGACAACCGCCCCTGGACCTTCCACCCGCAGGGACGGGAACACTGCGTCTTCCTCGACGACTCCTCCAGCACTCGAAGACGACCCGGAGGCTCTCGCCTATCGCAGAGCTGCCCGGTTCTATGAAGTCCAAGTCCCTGCCGGGGCAGATGCCACGACTCAGGCACTGTTCGCGGCCATCAACCAGACAAATTATCTCCTATTCGCCCAAGGAGAAAGACTAAGGGCACTTGAAAATGATCGACGACCCCCGAGGAGGCATCAGAGGCCACCATCTCCACCTCCTCGGGTCGAAGAAGTTCGACACCCTACTCCCCCGCGGAGACACTACAGGGAGAACTCTAGGAGCCCCTCTCCCCGGCCAAAGCAGAGGCGGCCCCAATATGAGAGACAGCCCGTCATCCCTATCAAAGAACCCAGTCGCGACCCATCAAGGCACGACAGGAGGCACAACAGAGACGGGCGTGTGACCTTCAACCACCGAGCATCACGCTCGAGGGAATCTCAGCACGATCAGCGTGCCAGACACAACTACAGGACCCCTTCTCTTTCTCCGGAGAGGAGCGACGAGGACGACCCCCGCGGTCCCCTGTCGCAGGCCATCATGGACGCTCCTATTCCCCCGGGCATGGAAAAGCCCCCACATCTGAAGGAGTACGACGGCGTGGCAGACCCGGTCGACCACATCGACGGATTCGAAGCCATGCTTCATTACCATAATGTCGGGGGGGCCATCAAGTGCCGTCTCTTCCCCACAACTCTCAGGAAGGCGGCCATGGACTGGTATAAAGGACTCGCCCCGGGCTCCATCACCTCGTGGCGGAACCTGAAGAACCAGTTCATCAGTTCCTTCACAGCTTCTCGGCGCCACCCGAAGACCGAGGCGGCCCGCGAGGCCATCATCCAAAGACAGGATGAGACCTTGAGGGAATTCATCAACCGCTTCAACCGGGAAGCAATACAGGTCCCCTGCGCGGACCATATGAAAAGGTACTTGCTGGAGAGGGGCCTCCTCCCCGGCACAGAATTCAGAAAAGCTATGGGTATTGAGCCACCTGCAACTTTTGATGCTCTCCTCGACAAAGCCCGAGCATACATGGACTACGAGGAGAGAGAAGCTGCCAACAGGGCACGAGACTCCAGGGCTCGCAATCATGGCAGCAGCTCGAGACAAGACCCTCCTCCCCGACGGACCGGAGAGAAGAGGAAGGAAGATCGCCCCCGGGAGGTCCGGGAACAAAGGGGCCCCTCGAGCCGGTTCACTGAGTACACTCCGCTCACAGCTTCCCGCGAGCGTATTTTGGCGGAGTGTGCTAGCACAGATTTTAAAGACGGTGGCGTCAAGCGTCCCCGGCCAGCTCCTGCCAAGCCAGGAGTAGACAAAAATAAATACTGTCAGTACCATAGGAGTCATGGTCACTTGACAGAGGACTGCGTCCACCTGAAGGACGCCATTGAAACCCTCATCAAAGGAGGGAGGCTTGCACAGTACAGGCGAAACGACGCTCCCCGTCGTGACGCCCACGAAGCAAAGGAGCCCGAAGAAGATGCCCGACCATCTGACGAGTCGGTGCCAATCCAGACCGCCTTCTCGGTAACCAGGCCCGAGGATTTCGAACTTCCCGAGCTCCTGCAGGAGCCCCTGACGACACACAGCAGGTGGGAATACTTCCCCTCCGCCATGGTCATTAACGGGGGCGGGTTCAACGACCTCGCCATCAACTCAGCCAAGAGGAAGTTGGACGAACTGGTCGACGCAGCTCCTCCACAAACTGTGACTTTCGAAATAGTGAAGGGCAGATCAGAGCCCATCACCTTCTACTTAGAAGAGCTCCCCGGCGGAGCCCCGAACGCAGTCATCCCCTTGCTGATAAGGGCGAAGATGGCCAATTTTGACGTGCATCGCATCCTGGTCGACGAAGGGAGTTCTGTCGACGTGATGTACACCCAGCTGTTCCGGACCTTGCAACTGGATGACTCACATCTGTCTCCGTATATAGGTTCGGACCTTCAAGGCTTCAACGGCTCGACTTCCAAACCTTGGGGTTATGTCGAGCTCCTCGTGATGTTCGGGGAAGGAACAGCAACAAGACAGGTGAAGGTCCGCTTCCTCGTCATTGACTGCCCGTCCCTATACAATTGCATCTTGGGGAGGCCGACATTGGCGGAGCTGACAGCGGTTCCCTCAACTGTCCATCTAAAAATGAAGTTCTATACCAAAAGGGCAAGGGTAGCCACCATCCAGGGCGACCTCGCTGCTGCCCGTAGGTGCTTCAACGCCGCTTCAAGGGGACGGGATACTGTCGACGTGGGTACCAGCACCAGACCCATCAAGAAGACAAAGCAAGAGCCCGACAGAGCATCCCCCGAGGTAGAAGTTCAGAAGGCTCCACCGAAGGTCGACTCCATAGCCCTCGACGCCCGCTTCGACCAAGATGAGCCATCCAGCAGCGAGCAAATCCCCCTCCGACCTATTCTGGACGGCGACTTTGAACTCGTTCCCCTCGGAGCAGACCCGACCAAGGGAGTGAAGATTGGCAAGGACCTCCCCGACCTGGCCAGGAAGCAAATCAAGGTCTGTCTGCGCGAGAATGCTGATCTCTTCGCTTGGAGCGCTGCAGAGATGCCCGGACTCGACCCTGAGGTCGCCTGTCATCACCTCGCCATTGATCCAGCCGCCAAGGCCGTAGTACAACGTAGGCGTAGGCAGTCTCCAGAAAAAACAGAGGCTGCTGAAAAAGCTGTAAAAGACCTCTTAGAGGCAAATTTTATTTCTGAAGCCCGGTACTCCACCTGGCTGTCAAATGTTGTACTTGTTAAAAAGAATAATGGAAAATGGAGAATGTGTGTTGACTATACCGACCTCAACCGGGCTTGCCCGAAGGATGCTTTTCCTCTACCTAACATTGACATGCTGGTCGACAATTCGGCCGGCTACAAGACTTTGTCGTTCATGGACGCCTACTCGGGATACAATCAAATCCCAATGGCCCTGGGCGACAAACGCTGCACGGCGTTCATGACCAGCTCGGGCAACTATTACTACAATGTAATGCCCTTCGGACTGAAGAATGCCGGCGCGACTTACCAACGCATGATGAACAAAGTGTTCAACAAACAGATCGGCGACATGCTCGAGGTATATATGGACGACATGATCGTCAAATCCCGAGCAGATACCGATCACGCAGCTCATCTCAAAACCGTCTTCGCCCAAGCAAGACAGTGCAAAATGAGGTTCAACCCCGAGAAATGCACGTTTGGGGTTAAGGCAGGAAAATTCCTCGGATTCTATATAACAGAACGAGGGATTGAAGCCAACCCCGACAAGTGTCGAGCATTCGCCGACCTCCCGACTCCAACGTCGAAGAAGTCGATACAGATCATGAACGGCATGTTGACGTCACTATCACGCTTCGTCGCGAAGTCCGCTCAGCACACCCTTCCCTTTTTCAAACTCCTTCGAAAGGAAGCAGCCTTCGAATGGACCGAGGAATGTGAACACGCACTTCGCCATCTGAAGCAGAGCCTGTCTCAACCGCCCGTGTTGTCTCGACCAGATGACGACGAGCCACTATACCTATACTTGGCAGTATCAAACGAAGCCATCAGCGCAGCTCTTGTCCGCGAGACCCCTGACGGGCAGAAACCTGTCTACTTCACGAGCAAAGCCTTACAAGGCCCCGAGAGCAGGTATCAGCAGATAGAAAAGGTTGCTCTGGCCCTCGTCAACGCTGCGAGGAGGCTCAGACACTACTTTCTAGCGCACACCATCATCGTGCGAACCGATCAGCCGGTGAGGCAACTCCTGGGTCGGCCAAATATGGCGGGCAGAATGCTGAAGTGGTCCCTGGAACTCTCCGAATTCGACATTCAGTACGAGAGCCGGAAGGCCCTGAAAGCACAAGCCTTGGCCGACTTCGTCGCGGAGATGACCGCCAACGACATTCCCCCGGGGAAGGAACACAAGTGGACCATCTTCGTCGACGGAGCCTCCAGCTCGTCCGGAAGCGGTGCAGGGATCCTCCTGGAAAACGAAGAAGGGGTGGTAATCGAGCACTCCTTGGTTCTCTCCTTCCCGACATCGAATAACCAGGCAGAATACGAAGCCCTGCTCGCAGGACTGAGATTAGCCGAGGACCTAGGAGCCCGCAAAGTTCAAATTTACACCGACTCCCAGCTCGTCGCTTCCCAAGTACAAGGAAGCTACCAGGACAAGAATGACAACCTCATTGAGTACTTGAACTTAGTCAAAAAACACATGGCAAAGTTCGTACGAGCAGAAATCTCTCATGTTCCCCGCGAGCAAAACACGAGGGCGGACATATTGTCCAAACTCGCGAGCACACGAAAGAAAGGCGGGAATAAATCTGTCATCCAAGAATCTCTGGCACGACCGAGCATCGAGCCACCCTCGACCACGGTCGAGGTCCACGCCATCGGGGATGCCACGTCTTGGATGACCCCGGTTTATAATTTCCTAACAAAGGGAGAACTCCCGTCGAACCAGGCCAACGCTGCCATAATCAAGCGACGAGCATGTTCCTATGTTGTTCTCGAGCAGAAACTGTATCGAAGAGGATTCTCCATTCCCCTCCTGAAATGCATTGACGAGTCCGCCATCCCCGACGTACTGCGGGAGATACACGAAGGTATCAACGCCCAGCACATGGGCGGTAAATCCTTGGCAAGGAAAGCCCTTCGAGCAGGATACTACTGGCCGACGATGCAACAGGACGCCAAGGAACACGTGAAAAAATATGACAAGTGCCAGAAGCACGGGGATATGCACCTCGCTCCCCCACACGAGCTGAATACATTGTCGTCCCCATGGCCGTTCGCCTGGTGGGGCATGGACATCCTCGGGCCCTTCGTGCAAGGGACCTATCAGAACAAATTTCTAATCGTCGCCGTGGATTACTTCACGAAGTGGATCGAGGCCGAGGCACTCGCAAAAATCACCTCACACAACATCCTCCGTTTCTACAAAAGAAACGTGCTCGCCAGGTTCGGAATTCCGCAGGCACTGGTGACCGACAACGGTACCCAGTTCACCGACCACGGATTCCGAGACTTCGTCACCAAACTGGGGACCAAACAACACTTCACGTCGGTCGAACATCCTCAGACCAACGGGCAAGCCGAAGCCGCGAACAGAGTCATCCTCCGAGGGCTCAAACGTCGACTCGGCGAAGCCAAAAGAGGATGGGTCGAGGAGCTCCACAGCGTCCTGTGGGCATACCGCACCACACCCCACTCAACGACGGGGGAAACACCGTTCCGACTGACCTACGGCACCGAAGCTGTCATCCCGGTCGAAATCATGGAACCATCCCGTCGAACGGAGGAGCCCCTCGACGAAGAGATGAATGACGAAGCACTAAGGGATGAACTCGACCTAGTCGAGGAAATCCGATCGGGGGCTGCCCTGCGCGAAGCCACCCTAAAACAACGAGTGGCTCTACGCCACAACGACAAGGTCATCAAACGCGAGTTCGAAATAGGCAGCCTGGTACTACGCAGGAACCAGAAAGACTCCCGCGAAGGGAAATTGGCCGCGAACTGGGAAGGACCTTACCGCGTCCACGGCACCACCGGTACCGGGGCATACTACCTCGAGCAGTTAGACGGAGAGCCATTACCAAGACCCTGGAATGCTGCTAAGTTGAAGCAGTACTACAGTTAGAAACTGTCAACACCTAGGACCCTCGACCAGCAGCAACCACGCTCGGGCAACGAGGAAAAACGTCCAATTTCGTTTAAGGCTAAGGTACAGGCCCGACACACGACCAAAATGGCACGGCATCGCGCGGTAAACGATGACGATCGATAGTGCCCGACGTGGACAGCTGTACCGAGCCCCACCGTCGTCGTTTCCATAAGGCAGAACACCCAGCTCGCGATGGGCAGTTCACACCAAGGGCGAATCGTCCCTAACGGGCTCCACGCCCGACTGAGCAACCTCGCTCCGAAATGCCCGACATTCCATCAAGAATAACGGGACATCTACAAGGGTCAAAAGAAAATCTCTCCCCTCGAGCGCAACACTTAGGCAACCCCGGCCAATCAAAATAGGGCCGAGAACGCATACAAGTGGAGACGAGCAGATTCGCTCGCCAAATCAAAGCCACCTACGGGCACTCCTCGGGCCCGTGACTTAGGCTAAATTCATACAAGCATGTGATTTCAAACAAGGGCAAAAATCCAAAATGAATAACAAGGTATAAACGCCCGAAGGCAACAAAACAATATTAAACCGACCAAGAAGGCCGGCGATGTTTATAACATACAATAAACGGGCACGCAGGCCCAAAGAGTACAAATATCAAGAGCACACAGGCCCACTATCCTACTCAGACTTCCACAGAATCATCATTGTCGACGCCAGGAGAGTCGGGCGGAGGAACGATCATGCCACCTACAACCCGGTGTGTGTGACCGATACCCTCAGTGACCAGACCGGGGTTTAGCAATGAGAGTTGATCGACTGCAGAATTGAACCCGTCCTCCAGAGCACCGACGCAGTCCGCCTCGAGGAGCCGGATGTGGGCGACCAGCTCTGCCCGACTCTTCAAAGTCACTATGTCCTCGGACTCATCTTCGGCAGGTTGCAGGACAGCATTCATTTCCTCGACCTGTTTACCCAGGCGTTCGACTTCGGCTGCCAAGCGATCCCTGTCGGTCCGAAGAAACTCCCCTTCCTCAGTCAACCTCCCCGACTTCTCCTTTTCCAGGGTCAGCATCTCCCTCTCGGCGTCAAGTATCGCGGTCTGCTCTCGGAACATCTCCTCGGAGCGTTCCAGAGCGACCTTCAACTTCCGCGAGCTCGCAGTCAGGGCCGCCTTCTCCTGCTCGAGTTCTTCAACACGGGAAGCATCCCCTCCATCCTCAGATAGCACCAAAGCCATCTCGGCCATTTTTACCAGCCCATCCACGCTGGCGGCCAGATACGCCTTCCTTTCCTCTTTGCTCATCTTCTTTATGGCCGCAGCTTCATGGGCGACCACTGTCGGAGGGAATCGCTCAAAAAAGCCCGCCTCTTCGAAGCAAGGGGGGAAGGCAAAAGATTGAACAGCACCGGCATCCTCCCCGACAGTCGAACCGCCTTCCACGCGGGTCCTCTTCCTCTGCGTCAAAACAGCACTGGGATCAATCTCCTCGACTTTTGGATCTGACGCGGGCCCCGAGCTCGACGTCGAATCCACCCTCACCGGCTGAGGAGCGTTCGGACTTTGTGGTGGTCCCATTCTCGTCGTCTGCGGGGGCTTCACGACCCTCCTGCCTCGCCTCTGGTCGGTTGATAACTTCAAGAGCCTTTCGTGTCGGCTAGCCATCGTACCTGTACGAAATAAAGGAAAAGTCAGTATCGAGCAAACTGCATGAATAAACGACGAATAAAAGAATTTCAAGCAAACAACCTAACAGGCGGGCAGCCTGCCTGTACGTCGGACATTCCACCAGCGCCTTGGTATCGATCGGGCGAGACTCGAACGTCGGGTAACCGTCTTTGTCGAGGATATCATCCCCTTCCCGCGTAACCCATCAGGCGGGATGAAAATTGTCGACAAACCGGCAAAGAGCCTCGTACGCCCGCTGATCTTCCGAACACATGTCCCCGACAGCGGTATGGTAATAACCTGTCCCATGTTCGTAATGTCGGGACATCCAGTACACCGGGAACTTAGCCCTACGACCCAACACAGGGCTCCCGTCTTCGGCCACCATCGTTTCCCCGTCATCGTCGCTGACTGGCCCCTCCTCCTCGAAAAGGGAATCTAAAGCAGAGTCGGTAATAGGGCGTACCACATACCACTTATCCTTAAACCCCCTCACGGAGTCCATATACATCTTAAACAGTCTCCTCGACTGCTTCAGGGACACCCAGCTGTGCTTCCCTCCTCGGGACTGACGCTGCAGGTGAAATACCCGAAAGAAAAGAGGGATGGTCGCCCCTATCCTCAAGTAGCGACACGTCAACTCAAACGCCCGGATGAAGGCGAGAGAGTTTGGGTGTAGCTGGGACGGGGCCAGCTCCAAGTGCATAAAGACCCCGGCCTGAAAATCTGTGAACGGCAGCCGCAGCCCTAAGTCTTTAAACGCGATCTCATACATCGCGAGGCTGTAGTTCGGATAAACCGAGCAAATTCTTGCATTGGTCGACGGAAGCATGACCACGAAGTTCTGCTGGGAGTCGGGCTGGTCTTGACCCTCTTCAATAACAGTGAATGGATGTCGGTCATCCCGACTATATATCGACGCTGTCCCCCGCGGTTCGACACCCACCCATTCCAGCAATGGATCGGTCACGGTATCAATCAGGGTGGCCGACTCGTCGGCACTCTGTTCCTCACGATCACGACGTCCGGAGGAGCTCGGCTCGTCCGCCATGGTTACCTGCAGAGCACGGGAAACCAATCAGTGGAGCACGAAGTCCTACGCTCGACAAAATCATGTCGTCCCATACACGACTACACAAGTCCGTTTCCACAAATGGACGCCTCCCCGACTCTCCTGAACCCGGTGTTCTTCCTCGAACCAACTGAGGTATGAACATGGCGAGCCGCACTATGAAGCCCACGGCCACGACCATGAACATACCGGGCACGGTCATGAATCAGGCGCCCCGGATCATGAAGACCCTGGACAGCTCTGAAGTTTTTCACCTAAAACTATGAATATGTCGGCCACAAACATGCATTTGCCGGTCCTAGACATGAATATGTCGGGCAAAACGCGAGTTTACCGGGCTAATCCCACGCACACGGTCCTAAAACATCTACAAATTCCAGGAATCATGCATTCTAAACGGAAAAATGAAGAAAGTAGATCACTTACTTGGATCAAAGCGTGGGATTTGGCTAAGAAATGGAAGAGTTTGAGACGGGAAGTCGCAACTGGAGAAAGTGTTGAGAGTGGCAACGGAGAGAGCACGGAGAACGGAAAACGTATTATGGGACCCAAGGATCCTATTTATAGTGATGACGTGGAATACCAAACGTCACCTCGGGCAACCACGGACTCCATCTCCTCGACGCGCTGCTCCCAACGCAATGATGGCCCTACCCCCCTAGGGTGGCGGCACAACTCCCGAAAGATGCCTCGTGTGCTCGACCGACGCACCCGGTACGGATCCTCCACGCATCCACCACCGAGGACGTCTCCGAGCACGACACGAGGAGGCCCCTCGAGGGGCCACACCTCCATCCCGGGCACGAGACCTCAACAACGGAACAACTTGGTTTCAAGTCATGGCCCCTCGCAAAAGGAACCACGACTTGGGGGGCTCCTGTTCTGGACTGGGCCCGACAGGCCCAAAAGCATTACTAAGGCCCAGTCCAAAGGGACTCACTAAGGACCACACTGGGCAAAGGGGGTCACATCCATGCCCGACACCCTGATGTCCACCTCGACATCTCGATGTCCAACCCCACGCGGTGAAGTCGTGCTCGACACCCTGCCGTCCAGCTCTATGTCCTGGCGTCCAGCTCGACACCCGCCGTCCAGCTCGAGGTCCCGGCGTCGAGCTCGGCACCGTGCTGCGCAGCTCGACATGGTCTCGAGCTACCCGGCTAGGGCAGACTCAGTCCACCGTTCCCCCAACGATACTCCGGAAAGACCGCGTCTCCGTCCGCCCGCACTTCACGCAGCACACCCAGGAAGGGGACCACGTGCAGGTCCCCACTACCCATGTAGAACCTGGCAGTTCCTCCATTGGGCCAAATCCGCCCGGTCCAATGAAGGAACCTTGGCCCAGCGCTGGGGGCTATAAATACCCTCTGTTTCCAGAGGGTCAGGTATTCATCATTCTAACCTCAACTCTATTATCTGCTCGTACTCCCACTGACTTTAGCATCGGAGTGCCTTGCAGGTACCCCCCCCCCCTCCTCGTTCAAAAAGCCTTCTGCTCGGAGTCAGCCGTGACGGTCCAAACCTTCTGATCAGGTCAGATCAAAATCCAAAGTTCAAACTGTATTAGTTCAAATCCAATTCCCACTTCCTATCAAATGCCAAGGATATCAAAGAAAATCAAAGTAGTACAAGTTGCTATCAAAACTGTCAAAGCTGTCCAAAGAGACAAAAAAGATGCAGAAAATGTGTTATGCAAGTAGCAAAAATCTAAAATCATCATTTCCCACCAGTAGGGCCCCTTCAGAGAAAGTACAACATAAATCATATAATATATTCAAAGCTGTACTAGGGAAGAAAAGAGAGATAAAGCAGCAGTAGGCAGGGTTCAGGTCTTAGGCATAGACAGGAGGGTATACAGCAAAAAAGATGTAACACAGATATAGAGAACTCAGTTCAGAGAGTGAGGAGAAGACAGAAAAAAGATATACAAATCCACAAGCCAATACAAGATAGTTCAGAAGTGAGGTGAGAATAGAGGAGAAAGATACAAAACCAAGAGCCTGCATCCTCCTTACGGACCCAACATAACACATCTCAAACCCAAGCCTAAAAACCTGAAAACACAACTCAGTTCAGCATAGCAAGAGAGAAAAAAGATATACAAAAACTCAGAAATACTTCAAACTCATTGCAAGCTCAACCATACTGTCAAACAGAACCACCACTGCAAACCAAAACTCTGTTAAGCCAAGCCTAACCAGAGCTACCAACAGCCTGCCTACCATCCAAACTGAAGCAAACCATAACCATCAAACACAACCTCAAATTTCAAACATTCAAAAGAAACCTGATAAACAAAGCACAAAGCCTGCTAATACCCTGAACTTGCCTAACCATATAAAACATATACAACCAGCACCCTGTTCAAACACCCAAACTTTAGCATACAAACTCAAAAGCCTCACCATAAAAAGCTGCATCAGTGAACCATTACCAAGGCATAACATCAAACCTGAAGTATGAACCTTCCATAGCCAAATTTCCCAAACCCACCTTAGGCCTCAGAAGGGGGGCTTCATCATAGGCAAATCAGAAAGATATATCCAAACATAACCCATCCTAAAAACCTCAGAAACCTGTCCAACTCCTAAGCCTCAGAGTTTTTTTTTCCCTCATCATAGGCGATACATAGCAACCATTCAACAAAAATTCTAGGCAACTCATAGAAGTCAAACAAGAAACATACAAATTCCCAAAGGCAACGCGAGAGAAGAAGAAGCAGAAACAAATCAAGGCAACAGTGGCATAGAAGAAGGGATAAAGAAATGAATTAAGGGCTCTTCAGCACACGTCATCATCAAAACCCTAATAAGCAAAAGAAATATACAAGAATACCAGGAAAGCATCAGAAGTAGAGCAAGCATCCAGTTTCTTCAGCGAATCGCCGCTCCGGCCTCCTCAACGCCTCCACTCTCCTCTCCTCCTCCTCCAAGGTCAGTTAGTAAGCCTTATTCTTTTTCTTCCTTTCCTTCACCTCATAATAATGAAAACTCAACTTTAAAACAAATCCAAAACGCGTATCATTCACAGAAGAAAAAGGGGAACATTGAAACAAACCTTGAATCACGAATCCACTGAGCTGGAGGGAAGAGAGGTCTGAGGGTAGCGCTGGTGGCCGGAGTGGGTTGCTCAGGAAGATGTTCGGAGAAGGCGAATGCACGAACGCGCCGCTCCAACCCTAAAGCATTTCTCTGTTGAAACGTTTCTCACAAACCCTACAAAATTTTGCCTTGAGTCCAACGTGGGCCTAGCCCTTTTGCCTAGTGCCTGAAGCCCATTAAAACGTTTTTAAACAAAACCTTGCATTTAACACTATTTTCTCTTTTAATTATATAGACAATATTTCTTTCATTTATATAGACAATATTTTTTTTTCTACAAAATTACATTGATACATATACATAAAAATACATTTTGCACTAATCTTTTTCTTCTTTATTAAATCATATATTTTTCTAACTTAGCATTTTGTCATATATTAAGTTGAAAATACTTTCTTTTTATTTTGTTTACTCTTTTAAATAAAAAATGTATTTTTGTACATACTAAAATAAATATACATTTCCTTGCATAATTTAAAATTTCTTAAAACATCTTATACCTAATTTAATTAGAAACTTGAATATTCTATTAAAAACATTTTATTTTGTGCATACATTTTAAAACATTAATTTTGTACATATTATACATTTTTTTCATATAATTAACTTGAAAACATTCTTTACATATTAAAATACATTTGTACATAATGTTCAATTAAAATACTTTCCTTTTTATACATAATACATCTAATTAAAAACTTGAGCATTTAAATCAAAACACTTTCTTTTTCTTTTGTACATAATTAACATATGAATCAAAAATACAAGATTAAAACATGTATCTAGGTCAAACCCTAATACGTTTCAATTTCATAATTCGCACTTGTACATAATTACACATATTCATATACATATACACTTGTGCACTTGCACAAATACATTCACATTGCCCTATACACATTTTTTATCTTACACCTGTATATTCAATATTTACATTTTGATTGCGAATTCGATTTGGTTGTAACTTATTGGATACTATAAGTCTCATCCCCTTTGTACATTTATACCCCCACTCCCTGACACTATCTTGTAATAGCGTAGATTTTACATTCCGCAATTTACAGTTTTCCAATTATACCATGGTTAGACCTAGGGTTTGTATGTACATAAAATCAAACGCTAGATAACCTAATACAAGACAAATGCATGTAATCAATACACAATCACACTTGCACCCCCTAGGGTAATCCCACATGTTGCCTTCCAAAATGGGCCATGCTTGCACGTCGAGTATCTTTGGCAAAACAAAATCAAATGATCATAAGTCCCTCGATGACGCTTTCGAATATGGCCTAAAACGGAATGATCATAGTCCCTTCAAAGCAAATTGCCAAAGACACTTGGCACCATTGCATTCATGGTCCATACGATGACCCGCGCCCGTCCCGAATAAACTTCCTAAACGCAAGATTGTCTACCAATTTCAATGGTAGAAAAAAATTGTTAAAAGGGGTTAAAACATAACAAAAACCTTTGAGTACAATAGGGTAGACAAAACTCTTAGTTACTTGAGATCAAACTTGCAAAAACACTTGCCTTCTTTTCAAAAACCACAATCCACAACACTTTCAAACAAACTCTCAAAACATTTTGAAACATCTTTTCGAAAAGATACACGCCTTTGTAAAACATTCGAGTAAAGAATTGTTACAAGGTTAGCCTAAGACAAGGCATCTTTTTCCAAAACATTTTCAAAAAGCACCCACACACACACAATTTTCAAAGCAATCGAAAAACAAGGCAAGTGATCTAAAAAACCAAGTAACTAAGAGCCCATGGATAACCATGGATGAAAAGGGTGCTAATACCTTCCCTTTTCATAATCTACCCCCCGAACCCACGAAATATCTCAAAAGGTTTTTGCTGTGCTTTTTTAACCTTTCCTTTAGGGTAAAATAAAAAGTCGGTGGCGACTCTTGCTCAACCGCACAAGTGCGAATACGAACGCAAAACACTAGTCAGTTCTCCCACCGTATCACAGAACTGGCGACTCTGCTGGGGATATTTTTTAAGTGGGGTTACCTTAGGGTTTTAGATCACCTTTACTTTCAATTGATTGCTTTGTTTGCTTTACATTGATGGGCTTTGTATCGGAGTTTTATAGATCCTAACCCGGATCTGGGGAAACCCTTTTAGGTAGCAACAAGGCTGTGAGGGAACTGTGCGGGGTATACCAACATGGTTGAAGCAGTCTGCTACGTTGATGTGGCACTTTGGTGTGTACCGGTAACCCTTGAGTTCAGTCAAGGAGAGTACGGGGCCGCCGCGTGGTGTCGTGAAGCATCAACTGACCTTAGAACCTTAATTGACCATCTTAGCCTTTTTAGGGTAGTGAGATAACTGACTTTGGTGCAATCCGAGGTTGGTTGATACTCGATACTACACTCAATTGAGGGTTGCTTTCCTGGAATATTTCGGTCGCCAGTTCAGTGGCTAAATCGAAACGATGAACAATGGAAGCAATCCAGTGATATTGGGACCTCTAGAACCCGGTTACTTTTGATAGGACAGGTTTTAACCAACAAACTGAAAGAGGGTAGTACCTGAACCTCATGCAAGCCTAAACCTAAGGCCTTGTGTGCTTTGTGTGAATATTGTTTGCCTGTATATACACTTGCTTGCTTTTCATATACGTGTACATAACATCATAACATCATACCATAACATTTTAGCATTTTCAATAACCATTTCAAGGATCTCGAGGGTTCCGTTGATGCAGGATCACGTTGAGCCAGACATCTATCAAGGGGCAAGAGGTTTCTCCTCTAGCCAATCCAGTCAAAGATCAAGAACAACAACTTGGATCAGTGGCTATGACCCACTCGACATGGTGAGCTTGATTCTCGTGGAAAGACATCCACCGATACAAAGTTCTCCAATCCAAGAGCAGAGTTCAACCTCTAACACTTTCTTGTGTTTACCCCAAGAGGTCCTTGAAAACATTGCATATATATCACACATATCATTGCATAACAGGTTTCTCCCCTACAGGTCTCCTTATTCTTCCTACTGTTTATTTCAGTAAGATGGATATGGAACAAACAGTGAAAGATCTCCAGGATCAAAATGCTCAATTCCAGCAAATGCTGCTGGCTATGGGTAAAGGGCAAGAGGATCTGACAGCTCTTCTTCTCAAAGACAAGAAGAAATCCAAGAAGACAGCCCGCATCCTGAACTTGAGGAGAAGGCCTAAGACCCAAGACCTTGCAACTCCATCCAACACAGTAGTCAGTCTTGAAGAAGACCACAATGAGGAGATGGTTGAAGAGGAAGTTGATTACTCCGAAGAACAATATCCTCTTACTGATGACAAGTACAAAGAGTTGGAGGATCGCCTCAATGCTATGGAGATCCAACAAATACCTGGCTTGGATTTAGGAGACATGGGTTTGGTTCCTGGATTGGTCATCCCTCCAAAATTCAAAGTCCCTACCTTTGCTCTGTACGATGGTGTCTCTTGCCCTAAGATGCATTTGAAGGCTTATGCCCGCAAGATTCAACCATACACAGTTGATAAGAGGCTTTGGATCCATTTCTTCCAAGAAAGTCTAGTGGGGGCTCATCTCGAGTGGTTCTATCAATTGGAGAGTTCTCGCATCCACACCTGGGAAGATCTAGCCAGGGCTTTTTACGAACAGTACCAGTACAATGCTGATCTTGCACCAACTCGTGCGCAGTTGCAAAACATGACCATGGGTTCCGACGAGAATTTCAAGGGATATGCCCAAAAGTGGAAAGATTTGGCTGGTAGGGTGCAACCTCCCTTAACTGACAGAGAGTTGATCGACATCTTCATGGGAACTTTGACAGGGCCTTTCTTTAATCACTTAATTGGAAGCTCTTCAGCCGGATTCACCGAGCTAATATTGACTGGCGAGAGGGTCGAGGCTGGCATCAAGAGTGGCAAGATCCAGGGATCCACAACCTCCGATACTCAGATAATTCCCTACAACGGGAAGAAAGAGTCCATTGCTGCGAACAATCAAAAGGGTCGTCATGACCAACATATAGGGGCAATCCTGATCCCTAATCCTATACCTGCTCAACAAAGACAGGGGCATCAGCATAAGGAGGTCGCACCTAAGAGGCAGTTCACCAAGATCAACATGTCACTGTCTTAGACACTGCAACACTTGTTAAAGAGGGGTATGATTACTTTGATGGCTCCTCTCCGGAACCCAAATACTTCTGCTCCTACCTATCACCCCAATGAAAGATGTGAATACCACTCTGATAGCCCGGGGCATGATACCAACAACTGTTGGCCTCTAAAGAACAAGATCCAGGACATGATCGATGCCAAGGAGATTGAGTTTGGTCCCCCAGAGACTCCAGCATGATCACTCCTCCTATGCCAAGTCATTGAGATTGTGTTTGCTTCATTCTGAATTTTCAAAGTTGTAATTTCTTTTGTTGTCAAACAATTATCTGTTGATGTTAAACTCTGTTTTCATTAATGCATTGCATATGTTTGTCTTGAATTCATCCATTCGTTTCACTACTCTTATGCTTTTCTTTATGATATTTGACTCTTGATAAAAAGTTGCAAGCCTTTAGAGGGAGGATGACGAAACAATACCATAATCTCATGCAGTATGCTTTTGAACAGACCTTGCTGATGATGCACAGGCATTTCTTTCAATTCCCAAACAATGGAGTTATAAGGAAGTTAATCCCTAGTCAACCCCTTCGAGCCAAAGAAGTAGGAGTTCCCTGTTCTAAAACGATCAAAACCCTTGATATAAACCGGGGGCAGGGTAGTATGTCAGTTAATTCAAGAGAAGATGCGCATTGAAGTCGCAAACTCTCAGTTCGTAACACAACGAACGACGTCAAAAAAGAAAGTGTTCCTTTGGAATCAAAAGACCAGGGTGGTTCCCTATCACATAGACAGTCAATCTCTCAAAAGAGAAAAGCCCACTGAGCCAGAACCTATAAAGGAGGCTTAAGAAAGCTGGGGCATCCCGCTGACAGTAATCCCGAAAACGGTGACAGTCAGGCAAAAGTTAGGGATAACAAATCAAAATCAAAATAGTGAGGTCATTACAAAACCCTCAACAACATGAAAAGTGTTGAAAAAGAAAAAAAAGAGATAATGACTGTCTCCCAAAATTCAACTGGTGAACCATCACCCAAAAGTCGTTCCAAACTCAAAACAGAGTGTGACGCACAATTAACTGAGCTTAGGTTGAAGAACATCACGAAGAGCGGGTGGGTACAAATATACTTTGAGCCTTTATCCTTTGTTTCTTAAACCGTGAACCAGGCCACGTTACAACCCTTCAAAAGTCCTAATTGAAGCATGGGTTAGTTCGAAAGCATACTGTTACAAAAGGTATCCTGACTCCTGTAGGGCTTTGCTCTAAATCTTGTGTTAACTGGTCTTATGAAAAGTTTTCTGCTCAAAACGCATTTTCCAAAAACGAAAAAAAACTTCGAGACAAACATAAACTTTGCATTATTTGAATATCACTGTCTGCGTTTGACTTTTTGTTTGACAGCGAAGAATTTCACGCGACGAATGTTCGGAGGAACGAAAACTCTCTCAGTAAGTCAAAATCACTTCAAGAGGATGACACTTCCATCAAATCTCCTATCAGCAAGGGGCATGACATGTCACAATCCAATTAACCTGGGGCAGTCCAGTCAAGGTCCAACTGATCTTTCAAAGTTCAGTTAACCTGGGGCAGTCCAGTCAAGATTTCAAGAAATCTCTCAATATGCAGAGTAATCTGATTCAAGACTCCTTCATCACCACTTGGGGCATTCGAATGTCAAAAGTGTTCAACAAGTTCCTTATCACCTCAAAAGACAAGATATAGTTCAAGATGTGACCCAGACATGGCGACATTCTATAACTCATTCAGACTTTCCAGATATAGTTCAGATGTGACCCAGACATGGCGACATTCTATAACTCATTCAGACTTTCCAGATATAGTTCAGATGTGACCCAGACATGGCGACATTCTGCAACTCATTCAGAATGACTTTCCAGATATAGTTTAAGATGTGACCCAGACATGGCGACATTCTATAACTCATTCAGACTTTCTAGATATAGTTCAGATGTGACCCAAGATTTGGCGACATTCTGCAACCCATTCAGAATGACTTTCCAGATATAGTTTAAGATGTGACCCAGACATGGCGACATTCTATAACTCATTCAGACTTTCCAGATATAGTTCAGATGTGACCCAAGATTTGGCGACATTCTGCAACTCATTCAGACTTTCCAGATATAGTTCAAGATGTGACCCATACATGGCGACATTCTATAACTTATTCAGAATTGCTTCTAGATATAGTTCAAGATGTGACCCAGAGATGGTGACATTCAGTAACTTATCCCAGACCAACACCTACAGCAATCAGAAGATTCTTCCTATCCCCAGCGGAGTTCATCAAAATACCCCAATAGTAACTTATCTTTGCAAATCCCCAGCCGAAGAATCCTCCGGAATTCAATTCCCCTCAGAGTATAAACTTCAGTATCCCCAGCGGAGTCAGACTTTCAAACCTTCTCCCCACAGAGTTTTAGGAAGCAAATCTTGAGTTCCCCAGTGAAGTATCCAGGGTTACTCCCCATCAAGCCGAAGATTCTCAATCTAGCCTCCCCAGCATGAGCCTACTAGTTGGAACCCCTAAGTAAAGGTCATCAGGAATTCTCTTCCCCAGCGACAGCCAAGGATTTATTTTCCCCGGTAGCAGTCAAGATGCTTTTATCTTCAGCCATCTCGGATTCATATATCCTCGGCGATATTAGCTCATCAGTTTACATGCGCCTTCATCGCATTCATGTCATAAACATTGATGTCACACGCATTGCATCATGCATCATAACATTGCATACAACTAACCCTTTGCCTTTTCAGGTAAGATCAGTCGACAGACACAGATCATCTCCCAAGATTCCTCCAGAAATAGTTCAGATGTGACCCGGACACGGCGACATTCTGATACTTATTCCAGATTCATTCAGACGCATCATCAAGAAACCTTACACCGGTTCCTCTTCAACTTCAAGACTTCTGAAAATAGTTTACGGATTCTTCCCTACAACGGATTTCAATCTACCGACTTGTTCAGACTCTTCTCAACTTCTGAAAACAAGTTTACGGATTCTTCCCTACAACGGATGTCAATCTACCAACTGATTCAGACTCTTCTCATTTTTTGAAAATAGTTTACGGACGCTTCCCAACAACAGATGCTGCTCCATTGCTTGTTCAGTCCCAACTCCTGAAAATAGTTTACAGATTCTCCAAGACATGGACGTCAATCTGTTGCTTGTTCAGACCCCCAATTCAGAGATGTTCCAAAACAGGGACGCCTTTCTGATACTTGTCCACTCACCATTGACATACAGTTCAACATGTCCAGATGGCATCTATAAGCCCATCCTCCTACCAGCAGTCGCCGAATGGCATCTTTAAGCCCATTCTCAGATGGCATCTCTAAGCCCATCCCCCGACAAAATTCTATCGCACCAGATGGCATCTTTAAGCCCATCACCAAATGGCATCTTTAAGCCCATTCACCATCGGAGCGACGAGTGCAAATTTTCTGGGCACATTAGTGTCCAATCTCCTTTTACCTTCAAGTCGCGAAAGGCAAACTTGCCAATCTAACTCTTCAGGTCAAAGAAGATTGAACAGGGGCAACTGTTGTACCCCAAAATTTGCCCTCGCATTTTTCCCCAAGAAATATCAGCTTCAAACATTTCCTGACTTTTCAAACTGGCTCAAGAATCGGACAAATGGACTTTTCTTGACAGTCAAGCAAAATTAGGGTTTTTACTGATTTCCAGAGCTCTGGATTGTTTCATACAGTTGGCTTAGGGCTTGGACGATTTTTGGCTCAATTATGATCAGGCGAGCGTTATTTGGCATTTAATCAGGAGTTAGGGTTTTATGGGCATATTCTCAGAAGAATTTAAATTCCACAGCACTTCGCAGTTTATTCCGAGATTCGGGTTAAATTCGCGTTGTTTTGATTTAATCAGTGAAAGAAACAAGTGGTTGGAATTCATGTTATTTTCTTTGAGTCAGTCAAATACAGGATGCAGTATTGGGTTCACAGTGTTTATGGCAAATCAATGAAGAAGGAATGCGTTTGATCAGTCTATTTAGATTGACTGCTGCTTTGTTTTGGATTTTGAATAAGACAGGTTTAATTGATCAATGTTGTTTTTATTTAAGTTATTTATTATTCTAAAATTGAATGATTGAAATTTATTTTTCAATTGTTTTAATTCCAAGAATTTTAAATAAATAAATAAACAATAAAGAAAATTAGAATTAATTGGATAATTTAGACTTTTATTGATATTTGAATTATTTGTACAAATTGTTGTTTATAATTTAAAATTATGAACAATAATATACATTAATTTAAATATTACATAAAATAAAAACTATCCTAGTTCTAATATTCTTCATTCTTCACTCCGCTCCGGTGCTCCATTTTTTTTATCTGCGAAAAGAACAAGAAAGTCAGAAAGCAGTTGAAATTAAAAGACAGTTAAAATTGCTCATCATTAGAGGCCACTGACTGGGATCAGTTGCCCTCTCTGCAAATCACGGGATTTCTCCCGGTTCACAGAGAGGGAAGATTTTTTTTATTCATGAAATGCAAATGTCAAAAGTATAAGTTCCAAAATTCAAGACTGCATAGAATCTCAATTTCAAATCCAAAGTTCAAACTGTATTAGTTCAAATCCAATTCCCACTTCCTATCAAATGCCAAAGATATCAAAGAAAATCAAAGTAGTACAAGTTGCTATCAAAACTGTCAAAGCTGTCCAAAGAGACAAAAAAGATGCAGAAAATGTGTTATGCAAGTAGCAAAAATCTAAAATCATCATTTCCCACCAGTAGGGCCCCTTCATAGAAAGTACAACATAAATCATATAATATATTCAAAGCTGTACTAGGGAAGAAAAGAGAGATAAAGCAGCAGTAGGCAGGGTTCAGGTCTTAGGCATAGACAGGAGGGTATACAGCAAAAAAGATGTAACACAGATATAGAGAACTCAGTTCAGAGAGTGAGGAGAAGACAGAAAAGAGATATACAAATCCACAAGCCAATACAAGATAGTTCAGAAGTGAGGTGAGAATATAGGAGAAAGATACAAAACCAAGAGCCTGCATCCTCCTTACGGACCCAACATAACACATCTCAAACCCAAGCCTAAAAACCTGAAAACACAACTCAGTTCAGCATAGCAAGAGAGAAAAAAGATATACAAAAACTCAGAAATACTTCAAACCCATTGCAAGCTCAACCATACTGTCAAACAGAACCACCACTGCAAACCAAAACTCTGTTAAGCCAAGCCTAACCAGAGCTACCAACAGCCTGCCTACCATCCAAACTGAAGCAAACCATAACCATCAAACACAACCTCAAATTTCAAACATTCAAAAGAAACCTGATAAACAAAGCACAAAGCCTGCTAATGCCCTGAACTTGCCTAACCACATAAAACATATACAACCAGCACCCTGTTCAAACACCCAAACTTTAGCATACAAACTCAAAAGCCTCACCATAAAAAGCTGCATCAGTGAACCATTACCAAGGCATAACATCAAACCTGAAGTATGAACCTTCCATAGCCAAATTTCCCAAACCCACCTTAGGCCTCAGAAGGGGGGCTTCATCATAGGCAAATCAGAAAGATATATCCAAACATAACCCATCCTAAAAACCTCAGAAACCTGTCCAACTCCTAAGCCTCAGAGTTTTTTTTTTCCCTCATCATAGGCGATACATAGCAACCATTCAACAAAAATTCTAGGCAACTCATAGAAGTCAAACAAGAAACATACAAATTCCCAAAGGCAACGCGAGAGAAGAAGAAGCAAAAACAAATCAAGGCAACAGTGGCATAGAAGAAGGGATAAAGAAATGAATTAAGGGCTCTTCAGCACACGTCATCATCAAAACCCTAATAAGCAAAAGAAATATACAAGAATACCAGGAAAGCATCAGAAGTAGAGCAAGCATCCAGTTTCTTCAGCGAATCGCCGCTCCGGCCTCCTCAACGCCTCCACTCTCCTCTCCTCCTCCTCCAAGGTCAGGTAGTAAGCCTTATTCTTTTTCTTCCTTTCCTTCACCTCATAATAATGAAAACTCAACTTTAAAACAAATCCAAAATGCGTATCATTCACAGAAGAAAAAGGGGAACATTGAAACAAACCTTGAATCACGAATCCACTGAGCTGGAGGGAAGAGAGGTCTGAGGGTAGCGCTGGTGGCCGGAGTGGGTTGCTCAGGAAGATGTTCGGAGAAGGCGAATGCACGAACGCGCCGCTCCAACCCTAAAGCATTTCTCTGTTGAAACGTTTCTCACAAACCCTACAAAATTTTGCCTTGAGTCCAACGTGGGCCTAGCCCTTTTGCCTAGTGCCTGAAGCCCATTAAAACGTTTTTAAACAAAACCTTGCATTTAACACTATTTTCTCTTTTAATTATATAGACAATATTTCTTTCATTTATATAGACAATATTTTTTTTCTACAAAATTACATTGATACATATACATAAAAATACATTTTGCACTAATCTTTTTCTTCTTTATTAAATCATATATTTTTCTAACTTAGCATTTTGTCATATATTAAGTTGAAAATACTTTCTTTTTATTTTGTTTACTCTTTTAAATAAAAAATGTATTTTTGTACATACTAAAATAAATATACATTTCCTTGCATAATTTAAAATTTCTTAAAACATCTTATACCTAATTTAATTAGAAACTTGAATATTCTATTAAAAACATTTTATTTTGTGCATACATTTTAAAACATTAATTTTGTACATATTATACATTTTTTTCATATAATTAACTTGAAAACATTCTTTACACATTAAAATACATTTGTACATAATGTTCAATTAAAATACTTTCCTTTTTATACATAATACATCTAATTAAAAACTTGAGCATTTAAATCAAAACACTTTCTTTTTCTTTTGTACATAATTAACATATGAATCAAAAATACAAGATTAAAACATGTATCTAGGTCAAACCCTAATACGTTTCAATTTCATAATTCACACTTGTACATAATTACACATATTCATATACATATACACTTGTGCACTTGCACAAATACATTCACATTGCCCTATACACATTTTTTATCTTACACCTGTATATTCGATATTTACATTTTGATTGCGAATTCGATTTGGTTGTAACTTATTGGATACTATAAGTCTCATCCCCTTTGTACATTTATACCCCCACTCCCTGACACTATCTTGTAATAGCGTAGATTTTACATTCCGCAATTTACAGTTTTCCAATTATACCATGGTTAGACCTAGGGTTTGTATGTACATAAAATCAAACGCTAGATAACCTAATACAAGACAAATGCATGTAATCAATACACAATCACACTTGCACCCCCTAGGGTAATCCCACATGTTGCCTTCCAAAATGGGCCATGCTTGCACGTCGAGTATCTTTGGCAAAACAAAATCAAATGATCATAATTCCCTCGATGACGCTTTCGAATATGGCCTAAAACGGAATGATCATAGTCCCTTCAAAGCAAATTGCCAAAGACACTTGGCACCATTGCATTCATGGTCCATACGATGACCCGCGCCCGTCCCGAATAAACTTCCTAAACGCAAGATTGTCTACCAATTTCAATGGTAGAACAAAATTGTTAAAAGGGGTTAAAACATAACAAAAACCTTTGAGTACAATAGGGTAGACAAAACTCTTAGTTACTTGAGATCAAACTTGCAAAAACACTTGCCTTCTTTTCAAAAACCACAATCCACAACACTTTCAAACAAACTCTCAAAACATTTTGAAACATCTTTTCGAAAAGATACACGTCTTTGTAAAACATTCGAGTAAAGAATTGTTACAAGGTTAGCCTAAGACAAGGCATCTTTTTCCAAAACATTTTCAAAAAGCACCCACACACACACAATTTTCAAAGCAATCGAAAAACAAGGCAAGTGATCTAAAAAACCAAGTAACTAAGAGCCTATGGATAACCATGGATGAAAAGGGTGCTAATACCTTCCCTTTTCATAATCTACCCCCCGAACCCACGAAATATCTCAAAAGGTTTTTGCTGTGCTTTTTTAACCTTTCCTTTAGGGTAAAATAAAAAGTCGGTGGCGACTCTTGCTCAACCGCACAAGTGCAAATACGAACGCAAAACACTAGTCAGTTCTCCCACCGTATCACACCACGGTCAGACGTATCAAAAACGGATGATCAAGGCTTTCAACAAGAAAGTCAGACGCCAAGTATATCAAGTTGGAGATCTAGTGATCAAGCGCATCATCTTGCCACAAAGTGATCCCATGGGAAAATAGACTCCTACCTATGAAAGACCATTTGTAATCAAGAACATCTTTTCTGGTGGGGAAATGATCTTAACCACCATGGACGGTGATGACCTGCCACACCCTGTGAACGCAGACATAGTCAAAAGATACTACGCATAAAAGACCTGCTAGGTTGACACACCTAGGCAAAACAAGGGCATCCCGGCGAACCAAAAGGTTCGGGAAAAAGTTAGGGATAAAATAAAAAAAATATGTACACCCGGCAAGTTGAAAACTCAAAAGGGCGACTTGGGTAAAAAAAGGGTTTCCCGGTGGATCGAAAACCCGAATGGGCGGTCCAGGCAAAAGTTAGGGAATTAAAGTGTATGACTATGTCTCGTCGGATCACTTTAAGGATAATCTCTTCACTGACAAACTCAGAGCTTCTGATAAATTCAATCATCTTCGGACGAAGCGACAAATGGACAAGATATTCGGAGATACGAAGGCTATAGCAGAATGGGAACCCCGTGGGATTTATTACACATAGCTATCTTCCTTTGTATAAATTTTTCTCATTTTTATGACACCATCCTCTTACTAGGATGTGTGTCTCCTTTGTACACAAATACTTATTCAAAGTAAATACAAAGATATCTCTTTCAAAGTACAGAAAACTATTTGACTTTTCTTTTTACACTTGTGTTTTATTTGCAAAAAACGTCCAATGATTCATTAATGAACATATGCATTTAAACATAATTACTGTTTACAAATAAACGAAATGAAAAAAAAAACGATTAATGACAGGTTGAAAGATTAGGAAAACGTATTTAGGCTATTCCATGAGCAATCCCTACAGTACATCATTAAGATCCCCAGCGGAACTGAAACTTCAAACTATTAATCCATAATGGAAACCATCCAGTTTCTCCAGACTCCCCAGCAAGTTATCTTGAAGCCTGAAAAGCAACCGGACAACAGTTAACTTTTGTTTCTCCCCAACCTAGGATAACTCCCCAGTAGAGTGGCAGACAACCGAAACTCCTGAACTTTTTCCAAACAGGAATAAGCCTTTTCCCCATAGAGTTTTCATTACTCCCCAACAGAATGAAGGTTCTCATTCTTAATTCCCAGCAGAAGTCATCAAAGTTCTCTGGATTCCCCAAGCACATTACTCAAGCAGTACATGGCATTACTCTCCCAACGAATTTTTTGCCAACTTCAAGACACGAAGAATCCACATATCCTCAGCAATCAAGGATTTATTTTCCTCAGCAATACAACAAATCAGCTTACATGCGCATACATTACATTCATAAAGCACATTTATTGCATCATACATTTCATGTAACATAACTTTGTGTTTCAGCTAACATTTTACCCTATTTTTAGGATAAGGTTAACAACTACCATTAACAATATTCAAAGAAGTCAAGATACAGTACAGATACGCTCCAGACACGGAAGCCATTCTGTCACTAATTCAGATTCCAAAGATCATGATACAGTACAGATACGCTCCAGATGAGGATGCCATCCTGATACTCATTCAAATCTCAATTCAAGATACAGTACATATACACTCCAGGCACGGAAGTCATTCTGTTATTCATTCAGATTCAAGTTCAGATACGCTCTAGACACGGTAGCCTTTCTATTACTTATTCAGATTCAGTCTCCAGATACAGTTCAGATATGTTTCGGATATGGACACCATTCTGATGCTCATTCAAATCTCAACTCAAGATACAGTATAGATACACTCCAGACACAGAAGTCATTCTGTTATTCATTCAGATTCAAGTACAGATACACTCCATACACGGAAGTTATTCTGTCACCCAGAAAAGATACAATACAGATATGCTCCAGACACGGTTTCCATTTTGTCACTTATTCAGATTCTTACAGTCCAGATACGCTCCAGACACGATTGTCATTTTGTCACTTATTCAGATTCTTACAGTCCAGATACGCTCTAGACACGGTTGCTATTCTGTCACTTATTCAGATTCTTACAGTCCAGATACGCTCCAGACACGGTTGCCATTATGTCACTTATTCAAATTTCAAGTCAAGATACGCTTCAGACACGGTTGCCATTCTGTCACTCATTTAGATTCAAGTTCAGATACAGCTCAGATACGTTCCAGATACGGACACCATTCTGATGCTTATTCTTTTAATTTACAACAAACATTCTTGAATGGCATCTACAAGCCCATCTCCAACAAGAATCTATCACCTCTCTAAATGGCATCTTTAAGCCCATTCCCTCATCTACACTTTATCGAGTGCAAATTTATGGGCACTCTAGTGTCCAATCGTCTTTTACCTTTGAGTCACGAACGGCAAGGCTCGCCAATCTAACTCTTCAGGTTCAAGAAGATTGAACAGGGGAAGCTGTTGTACCCCAAAATTTGTCCTCTCATTCTTCAAGGAATCATCCTGGATTCTCAGAGTTTCTCTTAAACAAATCCAAGCCCTTTATTATCATTTCCTTCCAAGTAAACCATTTACAAGAGCAAAGTGGTCATTTGCTAGCTCAAAAGTCAAATTTTACCTTGAAAAAGTTAAATTCTAAATACTTCGAATTTTTCTAAAGTATTTAAGAAAAATGGCACTTCAGAACTTATGAACCAACCTCCAGGCAGAAACGGTCAGAAGTTGCAAACTTGGCTCAGCACATAACATTTAGTCAGAAGGTGGCTCTTCAGCAGCTACACCAACTCAGTTAGAGGTTGTAAATGTGGTTCAGCACGTAATCTTCAAACAGAACATGGCTCTTTCAGCAGTTACGCAAATTCAGCCAGAGTTTGCTAGAGGAATGCAAAGAAAGCAAAGAAGCCTGAGGGATCCTTTAGAACATGCTGGAACCAGGAGATGAAGGGGTCAGAAGAGTGGATGTTACACTGAAACATAATCTCTAAGTCCAGAATTTTCAGAAGTAAATCCAAGGAACATGCTAGAAAGTCTGGAGAACCCTCAGAAGTTGTTGGGACAGCAGGATACTAAGATCAGAGCTTGAGTGAGTTGTATGCTGAAGTAGGAACTGTTGGTTCAGATATAGGTAATGATGCAAATCTCACATTACAAGATTTCTGATTTTTTGAAAAATCTCATCACCATTTAATGCTTATTAATGCTCACAACCACTTTTGAGCATTCATCCGAGGGGTCTCTCCATGTGTGGAATAGTAACACCCTCGTGCAGGTTTAGACATGGATCTATGCGCCACTTTTTGCCTATAGGTGTCACTTTTCCTTAATCCTCGCTTACTGTTCCAGCCTAGGATGAAAAGCTGTCCATCATCACAACTTTTCATAAACTTCCTTCAAGAGCAAGTCAGCACCTACTGCATGGTATTGGCGTCATTTAACGTTAAAAAAAATCCACAAAGCTTTGCCTATAAATAGATCACCATTGTCCACTGAAAAACCCCGGTCCAAAACCCAGAAAAATTCCCAGAAAGGAAACAGAAAATTTTGGCAAGAAAACACTTTGAAACCCCTGTCAAAATTCCTAGTGTTTCAAAGAGCTTTGAACACAACCTTGGGATCTCTTGCCTCCAAACCTCATTTGTACCCAATTTGTTTCTTGACTAAAGAAATAAGCCCATACAGTTTCTGACCTGTGATCGGTGGAAATAGAACTGACTGTTTAAAGCTGGATCGCGTATGTCGCAGTAAGCAAGAGTCGCCACCGTCTTTTATGTTCTCCAACATGGAAAGGACAAAAGCACAGCAAAATTCCTTATCGAGATGTTTCTCGGTTCGGGAGGTAGATTATAGAAAGGGAAGGTGTTAGCACCCTTTCTATTTGTGGTTATCCACGGGCTCTTAGGTACTTGCTCACTATGTTTTCAAAATTTTTTTGCTTTTCAAGTGTTTGTGGGTTTGAAAAAAGTTTCATTGAAAGATTTCTGAGTGACTCTTGTATCTGTCCTCAAGAGTGTTTGAAAAATTTGTTTTGAAAGCTTTTGAAAGTGTCAGTGTGAAAAGATTGTTTTGTTTGTTTTTTGAAGAGAGCAAGTACCCATGAGTCATCTACCTACCCTAAGGAATTAGGCTGTGTAAGAGTCCTTAAGGTAGTGTCATCCCACCATTGAGAGGTAGGTAGCACCACCGTTGGAGGTGTTCGGGTCAATTCGATTGTAGGGACAGTGTGGTCACCGAAGCAATAGTAGGACACCTTAGAAGTAACCCTGATGTCCTAGATCCTTTTTAATCCGAGGCAACCGTTTCGAGGCAACTGGATCTTAGACATAAGGGCGACTGCTAAAACACCCTATACTTGACGACCACGTTTCGAAGGCAACGAGTGAGGCGTACCCTAGACGTGGCATGTGCATTGTGTGTTGTTTTCATGTTAACATTTATCTTTGATCATGGCATTGTGAACTACGAGTTGTTTTTAATTACCATACATTCTTTCATGCAATTTAGCAGTTAGGAGTGCGGAAAATTAAATACAGAAAGGTAAGAGCTACGCTATTACAAGGCGCGGGTCTATACATCGCCAAAATACAAAGACCCGTTTTTGATAAAGATGCGGAAAGTAAAAACAATAAACATAATTACTATTACATCCTTGAACAGTTACATAATAATCAAATAAGAAAATAGTGCGCGAATAAATTAAACTGGACGTCCGAGGGTGTTGGACCCTTTGCTTGAAATTAAATTAAATTAAAACCTGATTAATTATTTAATTGGAAAGAAAATGTTTTTTATGTTTTTAGGAAAAGCAATTAAAATTAAAAGAAAACCCTAGTTCTAAGTTTATTTTAATTATTAAAAAATGTTAAAGTTAAACTAATTTAAACTAATTAATTTACATGTTATTTACAAAAATAATAATTAATAAATAGTAATAATGATGATTAATAAAATATGATTAAAAAATGTCAAAACCTAATTCTATGCAACTTTTATTTATTTAAGAAAAAAAAGATTAAAATTAAAACCTAAATTAAACTAAGTTAATTATTTAATATTTATTTACAAAAATAGGTTAATGGTGAAATTAATAAACAATTAAAAATATATTTACATTTTTGAGTTTCTGATTTTTATTGGGAAAATTAATTTGTAGTGAATTAATAAAAATAATTAAAAGAATTAAAAGAATTAGAAAAGAAAAGAAAATAAAATTATGCAAACCAAGGGGGTTAGATGGCCCAAAGTGGAGGTGAGATTGAAGCAATTCAGGCCCAGGAAGCACAAAGCCTGGTTGACTTTCATGATTGGGTGTGTGATGTTTGACTGGAGTATACCATGGACTCCATCTCTTGGCCTTCAGATTGTTGATCCTAGGCACTTGGCAAGCTTAGACGTGAGGCTCATGGTGGACTATTGAATCATATGCTGCACTGGAATTGGTTAAGAAAAATATGAAGAAATATATGGGGGGACCTGGGAATCGAACCCAGGTCCCAGTACCTCTTGCCATTATGCCTTTGCCAACTGAGCTATCCAGCGCGTTTGTTATATGAATGGACAACAATTATTATATAAGATGAAAAATGGCCAGGCTGGAAATACAAAAAGCGCGCGCTGAGTTTGAATGATCCACTAGCGTCTTGCCACCTATTGTCTTCCTCGTTTTCCCTGTAAAAAGAAAACAAAATAGCGGGGGTTTTAAACCCCCACAAACCAAAAGTGCAGAAAATAGCGATTAGCAGCATGGATGATATAAAAAGAGCGCGAGGGTCTTAATGGTTTCGTCTTGTTGCAACGAATTCATCCATACAGGTCTTGAGGTCTAATTTTACAGTATACGCAAAGCCCTAATTCTCAAGCTTTGAAACCCTAGATATCTCCCATGGTGGATTTCGATTCAGGCGGTTTTAGCACAATTAAACTATATCAAAAGCTTCAGGAAGATGTCAGCAATACAAATCAATAAGCAAAACATGTCAATGATGCATAAAAATTGGATTTCGATTATGGGAATATTTGGTCAAATCGTGACTCTGTTTTTACCGTTTCCTTGGGTATGAGAGCTTTTTCTTGATGGCAATGGCTTCCTGGAGACTCAGGCAATATGTTTGAATCACTTTTAGGCTTTGAATCCACCTGCAAATAGGAAATCAGTTTCACACTTTTTCTCAATTTTTTGCAACTTTGTTATGGAGTTCTATGGCAGCTTTCACGTGTGTCCAAGAATAGGGTTAGCTTGTGCCTTTGTATTGGAACAAAATTAGGTTAAAACCTTGGCCCAAAAGTCCATGAATTTAAGTTTTCAATCTTTGATTTTCAATCATGTAATTTCCAATCTTTTTCAATGAAAACCTTGCCAAATATGGATGATCTTCCCTTTTTGATTGAGAAACGAGTTTGACAGCTTGCCCTGATCTGATTTGCTTCACCAAAAGATCCAAAAACATATCTTTTTAATTTTCCTATAATTAAAATCAATTAAATGAATTAATAATAATAATAATTCAATTAATTAATTAAAAATAAGAAAATAAATCATTTTAAGTTCAATGGGTCGTGCATAGGCTTTGGGTAAAGATTCAAGAAAGAATTTGAGGCCCATTAGCAAAAATGAAGTGTTTTAGGCAAAGTTGACTTTTGAAAGTTCCCAAAAATTTCCCAACTTCTCCAATGCATATCTTGCTCAATTTTGAAGCTATGCACATGTTCTTGGACATTTTGGAAAGGTCTTGAAGTCCTATAACCAATGCCTTTGGTCCCATGTCATTTTGATTTACCAATATCAAGTTATGGTCTTTGACTTAAAGTGCCTTTTTGTTGACTTTTGAAAATGACCTATAATGTTGAAATTGATAACTTTTTGTGAGAGCATTTCTTGGACTTGGAGTGTGAAGATGAGTTGTAGGAAATGTCATCCCCTTCAAAATGAGCTTTGGATGGGATTTTTCTGATAAACCATGAAAACGTTATGCCTTGGTCAATTTGCAGTTGACTTTTCAACTGTCCAAAAATAGAAACTTTTGACATCTTGAGACTTTTTGAGCCATGCTTATGGAATCATGATCAAGAATTGATCAAATGATGATTGTGGCTTCAAAATAAGATGTTGACCAAAATTTTGACTTTTGACTGCCAAATGACCATTTTGCCCCTACAGTTGACTGTGGAACAATTAGGGCTTTTGACTGTGCAATTTGATGCTGTGAGTCTTGAACCTTGACATATGGACGCTTGACAATGTATATAGACATATGGGACTTGATTGGACCCTTGAAAACCTCAATTTCTTTGCAAGAACCAAAACCCTAATTTTGACTGTGTAAGGAGGCAATTGGACTGTGTAACCCTTGAGGGATTTTGAAGCTTGATCTTGCCAAATCTTGAAGAATATGGGAGGGCAAATTTTGGGGTACAACGGTTGCC
Organism: Vicia faba; assembly: GCA_948472305.1. Classification (NCBI taxonomy): domain Eukaryota; kingdom Viridiplantae; phylum Streptophyta; class Magnoliopsida; order Fabales; family Fabaceae; genus Vicia; species Vicia faba. Next base: position 981,416,990 of record OX451738.1, read on the forward strand.
CCTGTTCAATCTTCTTAGACCTGAGGATGTAGATTGGCTTGCATGCCTTTCATGATCCGAAGGTGGAAGATGATTGGACACTAGAGTGCCCAGAAATTTGCACTCACATAGTAGAGTGTTAGCAGTGTGATGGCGGGAATGGGCTTATAGATGCCATTTGGAAAGATGGTGGATAGGAGGATGGGCTTACAGATGCTATCTGAAGCTGTAACAGAATCTTGAGGGAATGGGCTTATGGATGCCATTTGGAGACTGTCGGTATGTGGATGGGCTTAAAGATGCCATCCGGGGGTGTCGATCGCGTAAGAGATTCCTTAGTGAGAACTTGTATATTTGAGAAAGAAAGATAGTTACCTAGCCTGTTACAGGGGTTGATCTTCAAACTCTTCATGTAGATATGCCCTGGCTGGATACAGGAATTGAATCTTCAAACTCTTCAGACGTGCCCTGGCAAGATACAGGAATCGAGTCTGGAATTAGTCGTCAACAGATATGCCCTGGCCGGATATAGGAATCGAATCTTCAAAATCTTCAGACGTGCCCTGGCAGGATACAAGAATCAAGTCCGGAATTAGTCGTCAACAGATATGCCCTGGCTTGATACAGGAATCGAATCTTCAAACTCTTCAGACGTGCCCTGGCAGGATACAAGAATCGAGTCTGGAATTAGTCATCAACAGATATGCCCTGGCCGGATACAGGAATCGAATCTTCAAACTCTTCAGACGTGCCCTGGCAGGATACAGGAATCGAGTCTGGAAATAGTCGTCAATAGATATGCCCTGGCCGGATACAGGAATCGAATCTTCAAACTCTTCAGACGTTCCCTGGCAGGATACAGGAATCGAGTCTGGAATTAGTTGTCAACAGATATAGCCTGGCCTGATACAGGAATCGAATCTTCAAACTCTTCAGACGTGCCCTGGCAAGATACAGGAATCGAGTCTGGAAATAGTCGTCAACAGATATGCCCTGGCCGGATACAGGAATCGAATCTTCAAACTCTTCAGACGTGCCCTGGCAGGATACAGGAATCGAGTCTAGAATTAGTCGTCAACAGATATACCCTGGCCTGATACAGGAATCGAATCTTCAAACTCTTCAGACGTGCCCTGGAAAGATACAGGAATCGAGTCTGGAATTAGTCGTCAACAGATATGCCCTGGCTTGATACAGGAATCGAATCTTCAAACTCTTCAGACGTGCCCTGGCAAGATACATGAATCGAGTCTGGAATTTCTTCATGTAGATATGCCCTGGCTAGATACAGGCGTCGAATCCACAAGTAATCGCTCACAGATATGCTCTGGCTAGATACAGGTATCGAATCTGAAATTGCGACAGTTGATAGTAATTATCTGTGTACTGACCTTTTTCCTGAAAAGGCGAAACATTAGTTGTATGTAATGTCATGATGTATGAAATGCGTGATGTTCTCAAAACCAATGAGATTGTATGTTCATGATGTGTATGCGCATGCTATAATGTATGAAGATGTGATGTTTATGAATGTGTTTTTGTCTAGGAAAATAAATCCTTGACGAATGCCGGGAAGTCAAATCCTGGGCTGGTGTTGAAGAGTAGAGTTCTTCGCCTCCGCTGGGGATGATGGTTGCGAGAATAAACCCGTAGGAGAAGATGAATCTGTTGAGGGATAAACTTGTTGAAGAGATATTCTGCGGGGAATTACTCTATGGGGAGAGAGGTACTTTGTTGGGATTTTGATGATGACCGCTGGGGATACCATTGATGAGTTATGTTGGGGATTTGATGAACTCCGCCGGGGGATAGGAAGAATTTCGCCGGGGACGATCTTTCTGTGGCAATTAGCTGAGGATAACCCAGTTATAAGCTCTGGTGGGGAAATAACCTTCTGAATAAAGCCGGGGAGAGCGTTCGTACTCTGCAGGTGATAAGATTCCAGAATCTACTGGGGATAAGCTTCCTACTGGGGAGATTGATTCAACTTTCCTGGGGAAACTTTTGAGATTGCACTGGGGAAGTGGCTCCACTTGTAGCGTCTGGATTCCGCCGGGGAACAGCCTTATATTAAGACCGCCGGGGATGCTTGCTTAGGAACATCTGATACTCCGTTGGGGAATATTGAGATCTTCGGGGGATAATCCAACTTCCTTAAGTCTGACAGTAGGCTAACTCTGCTTGGGGAGAGTGTTGCGGACTTGCTGGAGGTATTGTGCCTTCTCTGCTCGGGGGGGAGTATGGCTGAACCTTGGCTCACTCTCTGGGGAATTAAGGTATCTTGGTTACATTCTTCAGCCGAACTTACCTTGGTACCTTGGTGGACAGAGCAACTAGATCACTTAGACAACTCATTATTGCCCCTGTTTCTGATGTCACCTGTAATTAATCCTTTGTTTCGCATGCAAATATTTATGAGTTAGCAATTAGTGTCAAATGCATATATCACAATTGAACATTGGACGTTCTTTACAAAACAAAACAGAAAAAGAAAAAAAACAATTGACAATTGGTCTGAAAAGTAAATTTGTATTAATTTTGGAATTGGCCTGTAAATAGGCGTTTATGTACAAGAGGCTGACGTCCTAGTAAGAGGACGCCGCCGAACCACAGAGTTTATACAATTTTGTGAAAAGGAAAACAAAACAGCTATGTGAAAGGAATAATCCCACTGGGTTTCAACTCTGCTATCGCCTTCATGTCTTCAAGCGTCTCATCACTTTGCTGCTCAGTTATAGATGAAGTTGATTGATCGATGCCGTCTGAACCTCATGTTTGATACCGGATTCTGGATGCAAGGTGATTCAATGAGACATAGTATTACGCTTATCCCTAACTTTTTCCTGGACTGCCCTTTCGGGTTTTCAGTCCACCGGGATACCCATTTTTTCCCAAGCCGCCTTTTCAGGTTTTCGACTTGCCGGGTGTACAGATTTTTTTTATTTCATCCCTTATTTTTTCCCGAACCCTTTTGGTTCGCCGGGAAGCCCTTATTTTTGCCTAGGTGTGTCAACCTAGCGGGTCTTTTATCATGCGTAGTATCTTTTTACTATGTCTGTGTGATCGGTGGATCTGGAACTGACTGTTTTTAAGCTGGTTTCGCGAAATGTCGCGGTAAGCAAGAGTCGCCACCGTCTTTTATTTTCTCCAACAAGGAAAGGACAAAAGCACAGAAAAATTCCTTATGAGATTAGTTCTCGGTTCGGGAGGTAGATTATAGAAAGGGAAGGTGTTAGCACCCTTTCTATCCATGGTTATCCATGGGCTCTTAGATACTTGCTCATTGTGTTTTCAAAAGGTTTGCTTTTCAAGTGTGGGTAGGTTTTGAAAAAGTTCGTTTGAAAACTTCTAGGTAACTCTTGTATCAGTCCTCAAGAGTGTATGAAGTATTGTTTGAAAACTTTTTGAAAAGTGTAAGGTGTGAAAAGTATTTTGATTTGTTTTTGAAAAGAGCAAGTATCCATGAGTCATCTACCTACCCTAAGGAATTAAGCTGTGTAATTGTCCTTTAGGTAGTGCCATCCCACCATTGAGAGGTAGGTAGCACCACCGTTGGAGGTGTTCGGGTCAATTCGAGGGTTAGGGACAGTGTGGTCACCGAGCAATAGTAAGATACCTTAGAAGCTACCCTTATGCCATTGATCTTTTTATTCCGAGGCAACTTGTTTCGAGGCAACCGTTTCGAGGCAACTAGATCAATGGAACATAAGGACTCACTAAGACGTCCTGTACTCGACGACCACGTTTCGAGGGGCAAGGCAACAGGGTGATCACCAGAGCAACAATAGGATACCTTAGAAGCTACCCTTATGCCATTGATCTTTTTATTCCGAGGCAACCGTTCCGGGGCAACTTATTCGAGGCAACTAGATCAATGGAACATAAGGACTTACTAAGACGTCCTGTACTTGATGACCACCTTTCGAGGTAAGGCAACAGTGAGGCGTACCCTAGGGGTGGTGTGTGAATTGTGTGTCATTTTCAGTTTATTGTTTGTCTTGTCATGCATTGGTGATCTACGTTTCGATTTTATTTTTGGGCATTCATTCTTTCATGTTATTGTTTAACAGTTAAAGGTGCGGGAATTTAAAGTGTGGAAAATAAAAGTCCTACGCTATTACAAGGCGCGGGTCTACATCGCCAAATTAAATAAAGACCCGATTTGAATAAGTAAAGGAAAATAAATATCTAATAGCTATTACATGGCTTTGGTACAAGTACATTATATTTACATCAAAAATAAATAAAACGCGCGAAAAAGGAAAATATGACCGAATGCGAGGGCGTTGAACCCTTTGAAGGAATTTAAAATAATTAAGTTAAAATAATTAAATTAAATAAATAAAGAAGAACTTATTTTTATGTTTTTTGTATTTATGACATTAAAGAAAATTAAATTAATTAAAAGGTCAAACAATTAATTCTAATTCTAATGGTTTTTTTTTATTTATTAAAGAAAGGCATTAAAGTTAAAACCTAGAATAAAACTAATTAATTATAAAAATTTATTTATAAAAATTAATGATTAATAGTAAAAATATTTAATTTATTAAAAAAAGGGAAAAGTATTAAAGACCTATTTTTGTTATTTTTTTGGTTTATTATGAAAAAAAGAATTAAATTACCTAAAATTAAATCTAAATTAATTACATGCGAATTTATTTATGAAAATTAATACTAAAATAAAATTATTATTTTTTTTTATCTTTTCTGATTTTTTTGTGTTTTTTTATATTTTATAAAAATAATTAATTAAATAAACAGTAATTAAAACAAAAATAAGAATTAAAACAAGAATAGAAAAAAAAATAGAAAAAATGAAAAGAAAGTGCAAACCAAAGGGGTCTGCCCCTGATTTTGGCGGTATAGCCCAAGGTTTCTGGCCCAATAAGCTTCAGATCCATTGACTTTTGTCACTAGCGCGTTAACCTTTTGACCAAGCTTATGATGTACATCCAATCTCAGCCTTTGATTTGAATTTGTTAGATACGTGGATGGCTAGATGATGAAGGAACATGGTGTGCATCAATGTTGTGCCTGCATGGGAATTATTGTGGCAAAATAATATTGAAATTATACAGACCTGGGGCTCGAACCCAGGTCTTGGATATTGAAGCAATGAGCGTTTGCCAGCTGAGCCACTGAACCTTTTTGATATATTAGTAATAAGTAAACAATATAATAGAAAGTGGAGCAACGCTTGGAAACGCGCGCGAACTTTTGAACAAGCCAATCACTTGTTGACAACGCGTCATCTTCCTCACCATCCCTGTAAAACAAAAACAAAAGCAACGGTTTTTATGGCGTTGCGTTAGGAGGCTTTAGAGAAAATAGCGAATAGCGCTATGGGGTTCATAAATTCAGCGCGATAGGTGATTCTTCTTCATCTCCATGCACTGAATTGGATGGTGGTGGTCTCAAGGCTTAATTTTTCCTCGTTTGCAAATCCCCAATTCCAACCTCTGAAAACCCTAAAATTCATTCATGGCATATTCGTGTATATAGCGCAATAATCAAATTAAATGCATTGGTTAGCTTTAGAATCAAATGAGGAACAAGAATCTATGAACAAAATGCTGTAAAAATGCTTAAAACATGAAACACGATAATCAATTTTCTCTGTACAGTTTTGATTCAATATACCAATTCTTGAGGTTTTGATGGCTGTGCTTGATTGGAACGCGATCAGTAGACCTTGAGGAAGCTGTTGGAATAGAAATTGTGCTTTGAAATCACCTAAAAAGCTGTTTTCAGATTTGAGATTTTCTTGTAAAAATGTGAGTTTTTGTTTTTAGTTCTGGCGCAGCTTAGTGTCTATCTCTTGTTCTGATCCCTTGTACATGTCTTATGCAATGTATATCAATGAAAATTATGGCCAATAAAGCCTTGCTTTGATGATTTGGATTTTCACATAAACCACCATAACCAACTTTCCATTTTTGATTCAAATTTGAATTCTTGCCTTGTTTGAGCCTTAGCACGAAAAATGGTAGGCACATAATGATGCTTCAAGGTTAATCAAAGCAAAATATCCCTTTAAATTAATTTTTTTGAATTTCTTTTGATTTTAAAAGATTTAAAACTAATTAAATCCAATAAAATCAATAAAAATGAAAAAATTAATAAAAAAAATCTGAAATAAAAGATGGGACACGTGGGAAGCATGGCCAAGTCAATTCAAGTGGAAAAAGTGGGCCCCTTTTATCAAAAATGAGATTTCAAGGATAAATGATTTTGGCCATTTCACAAAAATTTCCCAACTTCTCCAATGCATAACTTGCTCAATTTTTAAGCTTTGCTCATGCTCTTGGACATTTTAGAAAGGTCTTGAAGTCCTCTAAGCAATGTCTTTGGTCCCATGTCATTTTGATTTACCAATCTCAAGTTATGGCCTTTGACTTAAAGTCCCTTTTTGTTGACTTTTGAAAATGACCTATAATGTTGAAATTGATAACTTTTTGTGAGAGCATTTCTTGGACTTGAAGTATGAAGATGAGTTGTAGGAAATGTATTTCTATTCAAAATGAGCTTTGGATGGAATTTTTCTGATAATCCATGTGAAAGTTATGCCTTGGTCAATTTCAGTTGACTTTTCCAACTGTCCAAAAATAGAAACTTTTGCATCTTGATGATTTTTGAGCCAAGTTTTGAGAATCATGATCAAGCATTGATCAAATGATGTTTGTGGCTTCAAAATGAGATGTTGACCAAAAATTTGAACTTTTGACTGCCAAATGACCATTTTGCCCCTACAGTTGACTGTAGTGCAATTTAGGGTTTTTGACTGTGCAATTTTGTGCTGAAAGTCTTGAAACTTGATATGAGGATGCTTGACCATATTTGTAGGCTTGTGAGACTTGATGGGACCTTTGAAAACTTCATTTTCTTGACCAGAACACAAACCCTAATTTTGACTGTATAGGAGATCTTTGACTGTGCAACCCTTGGGGAATTTTGCAGCTTGGCTTTGGCAATTTCTTGAAGAATATAGGAGGGCAAATTTTAGGGTACAACAGTCTGCATTGGCGGGGTGAGGAAGGTCGTCACCGTCCATAGTGGTTAGAATCATAGCTCCTCCTGAGAAGACATGTTTAACCACAAATGGCCCTTCGTATGTAGGGGTCCATTTTCCCCTGGGATCACTTTGAGGAAGAATGATGCGTTTGATCACCAGATATCCGACTTGATATTCTTGTGGTCTGACTTTCTTGTTAAATGCCCTTATCATCCATTTTTGATACGTTTGACCATGACAAATAGCAGTGAGTCTCTTTTCGTCAATTAGGTTTAACTGATCAAGTCGAGTCTGGATCCAGTCATCTTCGCTCAAACCTGCATCCTTCATTATCCGGAGAGAGGGTATCTGGACTTCAATTGGCAAGACTGCCTCCATGCCATAGACCAAGGAAAAGGGGGTTGCCCCGGTTGACGTCCTTGCTGAGTTACGGTACCCATGAAGAGCAAACGGTAACATCTCGTGCCAATCTTTATAGGTCACTGTCATCTTTTGCACAATCTTTTTGATATTCTTATTTGCTGCTTCTACAGCCCCATTCATCTTCGGCCGATAAGGAGAAGAGTTGTGGTGCTGTATCTTGAATTGCTCGCAGAGCTCAGTGATCATCTTGTTGTTGAGATTGGTACCGTTGTCCGTAATGATCCTTTCTGGGACACCGTATCGACAGATCAGGTTGTGTCGAATGAACCGTGCCACGACGTTCTTGGTTACGGTAGCGTAGGAAGCTGCTTCAACCCACTTTGTAAAGTAATCGATCGCCACCAGGATGAAGCGATGCCCGTTGGATACCGTAGGTTTGATCTCGCCGATCATATCAATGCCCCACATTGCAAAAGGCCAAGGTGCAGTCAAGACGTTCAGAGGAACTGGAGGAATGTGTACTTTATCTGCATAGATCTGGCACTTATGACATGTCCGAGAGTGTTGGTAACAGTCGGCTTCCATTGTGGACCAGAAATATCCTGCCCGAAGGATTTTCTTTGCCATGGTATGTCCACTGGAGTGCGTTCCGAAGCTACCTTCATGTAGTTCTGCCATGATCTTTTCTGCTTCAGTCTTATCCACACAACGCAGTAAGGTTGAATCATGGTTTCGCTTGTAGAGAATGTCGTTGCTGAGGAAGAACTTTGCTGCGAACCTTCTCAGAAATTTCTTGTCGTTGACAGATGCACCATCGGGGTATTCTTGAGCTTCCAAGTACCTTTTCACCTCATGATACCAAGGTTTTTCAGTTACCACCTCAGCCTCAAGATCACAGCAATATGCAGGTTCGTCCAATCTCTAGATAATGATCCAGGGAGCCTCGTTATCCCATTTGACTTTGAACATAGAAGACATCGTAGCCAACGCGTCCGCCAACTGATTCTCCTCTCTTGGGAAATGTTCAAAAGTTATCTTCGTGAAATGAGGGATCAATGTCAACACACATTCTTTGTAAGGAATAAGGTTTGGGTGTTTCGTATCCCACTCGCCTTTGATCTGATTGATCACGAGAGCGGAATCTCCGAAGACACTCAGAAACTTGATCCTTAGGTCAATTGCAGCTTGCAGACCCATGATACACGCCTCATACTCCGCCATGTTGTTGGTGAAGTTGAAGCATAGCCGGGCGGTAAGTGGAGTATGAGTGCCTTTTGGGGATATAATCACAGCGCCGATACCGTTACCCAAAGTGTTGGAGGCTCCGTCAAAGTGCATAGACCATCGGGATCCTTCCTCAAGTCCTTCATCCGGTCCAGGTACTTCACAATCAGTCACTACCATGATATTCTCGTCAGGAAACTCAAAGTCCATAGATTGGTAGTCGTCCACTGCCTGGTGTGCCAAATGGTCTGCCAATACACTTCGATTGATTGCTTTCTGAGTCGTGTACTGGATGTCGTATTCTGTCAAGATCATCTGCCATCTTGCTATTCTTCCAGACAGAGCAGGCTTTTCGAATATGTACTTTATTGGATCCATTTTTGAAATCAACAAGGTAGTGTGAGTCAGCATATACTGTCTCAGCCGGCGAGCAGCCCATACCAAAGCGCAACAAGTTTTCTCGAGCAGTGAGTATTGGGTCTCACAGTCGGTAAACTTTTTGCTAAGGTAACAAATGGCGTGCTCTTTTCGGCCAGACTCGTCATGCTGCCCCAGCACACACCCCATTGAGCTGTCAAGTACTGTCAGGTATAATATTAGAGGTCTCCCTTCAACCGGTGGCATAAGAATGGGTGGTTCTTGGAGATACTCTTTAATTCTATCGAAAGCGGACTGACATTCATCGTTCCAACGTACTACTTGATCTTTCTTCAGCAGCTTGAAGATTGGTTCACAGGTAGCAGTTAGATGCGAGATGAATCGGGAAATATAGTTCAGTCGTCCTAGAAAGCCTCTGACTTCTTTCTCTGTCTTGGGAACTGGCATCTCTTGTATGGCTTTAACCTTGGCAGGGTCCACTTGAATACCTTGGTCGCTTACGACGAAGCCTAGCAACTTCCCAGATCTTATCCCGAAGGTGCACTTGTTTGGGTTCAGCCTCAGCTTGTACAACTTCAGACGGTCAAACAACTTCTGTAGATGGTCAAGGTGTTCCTCCTCAGTTTGGGACCTTGCAATCATATCGTTGACATACACTTCAATCTCATGATGGATCATGTCATGAAATAAAGCAACCATGGCACGTTGGTAAGTTGCCCCAGCATTTTTCAGTCCAAAAGGCATGACCTTGTAACAGAAGGTGCCCCACTGAGTAAAAAAGGTAGTCTTTTACATATCTTCAGGAGTCATCTTGATCTGATTATAACCTGAAAAACCATCCATGAAGGAGAACACCTTGTGCTGAGCAGTATTGTCAACCAGAACGTCAATGTGAGGCAGAGGGAAGTCATCCTTGGGGCTTGCCCTGTTCAAATCCCTGTAATCAACACACATTCAGACCTTACCGTCTTTCTTCAGCACCGGAACCACGTTGGCAACCCATTGAGGGTAAGAAGTTACTGCTAGAAACCCGGCATCAAACTGTTTCATAACCTCAGCTTTAATTTTCTCGGACATCTCTGGACGCATGCGCCGGACCTTTTGTTTAACCGGAGGGCAGTCTTCTTTGGTAGGCAGGTGATGAACCACAATGTCGGTATCCAACCCAGGCATGTCTTCATAGGACCAGGCAAAGATTTCCACATAATCATGCAGCATCTGAATCAACCGCTGTTTCACGCTGAGCTCTAGGTTGGCACCAATCTTGACTTCCTTTCTGTCTGTCTCAGTACCCAGATTTACTGTTTCCACTGGCTCTTCATGTGGCTGAATGGCCCTCTCTTCCTGGAGTAACAGTCTTGCAAGCTCACCAGGCACTTCGCAATCATCTTCACCTTCGTCTTCGGCTAAGTTGATCGGATTTTCGAAGTCATAACTGACAGTAGCAGAGTCGTTACCAGTGAGATCCAGAGTGGATTGGAACCTGTATGAGTGAATGTGTGTAAATATAGCTGTTTTGCAATATATAAAGAAAGAAAGGGAGCACAAGATTTGAAATGCGAAAAACGTCCAATGTTTTTATTCATGATATATGGAAATGACAAGTAATAAGCCCTCACAAATGAAGCCACGGTGCCCCGGGTAAGACCCCGGGCCATAAAGTTTCAAATTATTGTTCGTTACAAATTTAAAAACAAAGGAATTCATTACTGAGTAACAAAAGTAACAGGTATGTAGTCTTTAGCAGTCCAATTGTTTGGTCCATCCTCGGTTGTTGGGTAGATCCAGCTGTCGAACTCGGATTCTTCCACTTCATCCTCAACCCTGATAGCATTCACTCCATGGTTAGGCATGGGGGCAGTCACCACATTAGGCTTCTCGGGCGCCTCGAACTGTACCTCTTTAGCATCTATAAGGTCCTGAACCTTATTCTTTAGGGCCCAAAAATCATCAGTAGAGTGCCCCAGGCTATCGGATAGATAAGCACACCGGGCGTTGGGGTTATACTTCGGAGATATTGTGTTTACAACCTTCGGAGCTTCTCTGACAGTTACCAAGTTGGTTGATAGCAGTTGCGGCAAGATCTGCGACAAGGTCATACTAAGCTGAGTGTATTCTCTTCTGGGTCTCTCACCCCTTGGTTGGTTAGGTTGCCGAGGAGCGACAGCAGGTTTTGAGATCACCATCGCGTTGACAGCTTGGCGGTGTTCCAGTTTATTTTGCCTTCTGGGCCCATACACAGCACTGGCTTCTTTCTTGAAAGGCTTCTTTTCAGAACTTGAGGATGCACCTTTCTGTATCTTCCCCGATTTCATACCAGCTTCTATTCTCTCCCCCGTCAGAATGAGGTCTGTGAACCCTGCAGAAGAATTACCAATGAGATGATTGAAGAATGGCCCAGACAGGGTCCCCAAGAACATGTCCACGAGTTCACGGTCGGTCAACGGTGGCTGCACCCTGCCAGCCAGGTCTCTCCATTTTTGTGCGTACTCTTTAAAACCTTCTCCCGATCCTAGCGACATACCCTGGAGTTGGGTACGCGTAGGAGCGAGGTCGGCATTGTACTGATACTGCTTGTAAAAAGCAGTAGCCAAGTCCTCCCAGTTACGAATGTTGGTTCCATCCAGCTGATAGAACCATTCGAGATGAGTCCCTGAAAGACTCTCCTGGAAGAAATGGATCCATAAGTTCTTATCCACAGTATTAGGTTGGATCTTCCGCACATAAGATCTGAGATGTAGCTTAGGGCAGGACGCCCCGTCATACTTTGCGAAAGATGGTGCCTTGAACTTATGTGGGATTACCACCCCAGAAGATAAACCTAGATCTCCAAAATCCAACCCAGGCACCTGTTGAATTTCCATGGCACTCAGACGATCCTCTAACTGCTTGTACTTGTCTTCAGCGGGAGGGTACTGCTCTTCATTGAAATCAGTCTCGTTGTCAGAGACCACAGGACTAGGAACCCTTCCCCCTTGGGGACTGCCTTTCCCTACAGAAGAACCAGCTTGGTCAGCCTCATTTTGCAGTGTATTGCCAAACCTCCGGCCAGTGTTGAATAGTACAGTTCTCTTCTTCTTCTTCTTCTTCTTGACCAGTAGAGCCTTCGATTCCTCTTGACCTTGGGCTAAACTCATGATCAGTTCTTGGAACTGGGCGTTCTGAGCCTGGAGGGCCTTGATGGATTGCTCAGTAGATGATTCAGGATTCATGATGGCTGCTGAAATAAACAGCGAAGAACATTAAGCAACCTGAAAAGAAGAGTACCTGTGATGCACATGATGAATGGAATGCGTATGATTTATGTTTTCAAAGACAATCGGGATTCAACTTTGTAAACAAAAAGGAACACACTTTATTAGATTTAAACTTTGGAATTTAAATTGTTCAACAGATTTCCCGTAGGCGTTACATAAAATGGAAATACTGAAAAGGGAAATAAAAAGCTGTAAAAGAACATCCAAAGCTCATCATTGATCCCAGGGTCTCTTTTTATCAGCCCGGATGTAGTCATTCAAAGCTCGCTCATTCTCCAATTGCTTTGTCAGCTTCTGGATTTTCAATTCCTGCTCGTTGAACTTTTCCCGATAAGAATTCCGTTCTTCTTGTAGTTGCGCCCAAGACCTCTTTAGTGTATCAACATCAGTAGGTATCTGAGGAGGGAGAACAGTTGGAGGAGCCCCATCTCTATCAGGATATTCAAGAATGATGGGTCTGACAACTTCATATGGCATACCTAACTTCTGAGCACGGATGCGGACCCATCTGTAGTAGGATTCCATAGGTAGAGAAGTATTCGGTCCCAACTCATGTGGGTCAGCTTTGTGAATTCTGTCCCAAGCCTTGATGAATCTACGACGCAGCTCGTCACTATCTACCTGAAACTCAAAACTGATGTGAGGCACCAACATCTCATGAGGCCCTGCTCTTCTGGCTCTTCCAAACTGACGGAGAGCTAGACATGGATTATAAGAGATTCCTCCTTGGGTACCAATCAAAGGAACATTAGGATATTCTCCGCAATGATCAATAACAGCAACCTCATCCAAACCTCTGAGAGTCCAAATGATGTCATTATCAGTGAGACACATTAACCTGTGAGCCCAGCCTCTTCCTTCTTTGTTCTTCAGCACGAACTTAGGGAGGTGAGAAATAAACCACCTCACTAACAAAGGAGTACAACACCACAAAGTTCCTCGTCTTCGGGCAGTACGAGCATAGAGTTGTTGCAGGATATCACCCAAGAGAGTGGGCACAGGGTTTCGAGACATGAAGATCCTTATGGCAGTGACGTTAATGAAGTTATCAGGATTAGGAAACAAAACTAGACCATAGATTAAGAGAGCCAGAATGTCTTCATACGCCCTGAAGTCTAAGTCATTCCAGAAACTGTTAGCTTTACCAATCAGAAACTTGGCCAAGAAACCCTTAACTCTGCTTCTAGTCACCCAGTTGTCCATTACCTCCTTGTGGGTCAGGGGAAGGGCTACAACAATCTCCTCAACCCTAAGAGTCTTTTCCCAACCAGTAAAGGGAGTCTGATCCAAGATAGGGATACCAAGCAAATCAGAGAATTCTTCCAAGGTAGGGACCAGCTGGAAGTCTTGAAAGGTGAAGCAATTGTACAAGGGATCATAAAACTGGGTCAGGACACTCATCATTTGTTGGTCCCACCTTGCAGTGACTAAGCCGAGAAGAGAACCATGCCTCTGGATGAAGGAAGTAGTGTTTGGAATTCTGCTAACCAATTCTTCAAGCAACTCAGGTGGGTGAACAAAGTTGAATCGGATAGTGTTCCTTCGCATAGGCATCATGATGTCCTACAAAACAAAGCAAAGGTGAAACCCTCTTGTCTTTGAAATAGGTCAGTCCTTATGCAGGATGCATGCAATGGTATGATGGTATGATGTTATGATAAAGCACACCACAAATATTCACAAAGGCAAACATGATAAGGCACACAAGTCACACAAGACAGCCCTTAGAGTTTAGGCCAGCATGAAGTTCAGGTACTACCCTCTTTCAGTTTCGTTGGTTAAGACATGTCCTATCAAAAGTAACCGGGTTCTAGAGGGTCCCAATATCACTGACTACCCTCAATCGGTCATAACTCCAGCGTCGCAATCTTTTCTTGCAGCCAGAACCATCGCGAGAGTTTAGCCTCAATGGGTGTAGCATACTGCTAGTGTTCTATGGCCAAGTTGGGTCACATTAGGGTTCTAAGGTCGGTTGGTGCTTAATGACTCCTCAGAAGACCCATATTCTCCTAGTTGCAACACAAGGGATATCGGAACAGACCAAGGTGTCACACCAACGTAGCCACTGCTTCACCCGTGTCGGTCTACGTCGGACAGGTCCCTCACAACTTATGCTACCTAAAAGGGTATCCCCAGATCCGGGTTAGAATCTATGAAACTCCAAGACAATGCCCACAATAATAAAGCAAACAAAACATTCAATTGAAAACATAAGTATGATCTATCCTAAGATACACCTCACTTTTATAGTCCCCAGCAGAGTCGCCAGTTCTGTGATCGGTGGAAATAGAACTGACTGTTTAAAGCTGGATCGTGTATGTCGCGGTAAGCAAGAGTCGCCACTGTCTTTTATGTTGTCCAACATGGAAAGGACAAAAGCACAGCAAAATTCCTTATCGAGATGTTTCTCGGTTCGGGAGGTAGATTATAGAAAGGGAAGGTGTTAGCACCCTTTCTTTCCGTGGTTATCCACAGGCTCTTAGGTACTTGCTCACTATGTTTTCAAAAATTGTTTGCTTTTCAAGTGTTTGTGGGTTTGAAAAAAGTTTCATTGAAAGATTTCTGAGTGACTCTTGTATCTGTCCTCAAGAGTGTTTGAAAATTTTGTTTTGAAAGCTTTTGAAAGTGTCAGTGTGAAAAGATTGTTTTGTTTGTTTTTTGAAGAGAGCAAGTACCCATGAGTCATCTACCTACCCTAAGGAATTAGGCTTTGTAAGAGTCCTTAAGGTAGTGCCATCCCACCATTGAGAGGTAGGTAGCACCACCGTTGGAGGTGTTCGGGTCAATTCGATTGTAGGGACAGTGTGGTCACCGAAGCAATAGTAGGACACCTTAGAAGTAACCCTGATGTCCTAGATCCTTTTTAGTCTGAGGCAACCGTTTCGAGGCAACTGGATCTTAGACATAAGGGCGACTGCTAAAACACCCTATACTTGACGACCACGTTTCGAAGGCAACGAGTGAGGCGTACCCTAGAAGTGGCATGTGCATTGTGTGTTGTTTTCATGTTAACATTTATCTTTGATCATGGCATTGTGAGCTACGAGTTGTTTTTAATTACCATACATTCTTTCATGCAATTTAGCAGTTAGGAGTGCGGAAAATTAAATACAGAAAGGTAAGAGCTACGCTATTACAAGGCGCGGGTCTATACATCGCCAAAATACAAAGACCCGTTTTTGATAAAGATGCGGAAAGTAAAAACAATAAACCTAATTACTATTACATCCTTGAACAGTTACATAATAATCAAATAAGAAAATAGTGCGCGAATAAATTAAACTGGACGTCCGAGGGTGTTGGACCCTTTGTTTGAAATTAAATTAAATTAAAACCTGATTAATTATTTAATTGGAAAGAAAATGTTTTTTTATGTTTTTAGGAAAAGCAATTAAAATTAAAAGAAAACCCTAGTTCTAAGTTTATTTTAATTATTAAAAAATGTTAAAGTTAAACTAATTTAAACTAATTAATTTACATGTTATTTACAAAAATAATAATTAATAAATAGTAATAATGATGATTAATAAAATATGATTAAAAAATGTCAAAACCTAATTCTATGTAACTTTTATTTATTTAAGAAAAAAAGATTAAAATTAAAACCTAAATTAAACTAAGTTAATTATTTAATATTTATTTACAAAAATAGGTTAATGGTGAAATTAATAAACAATTAAAAATATATTTACATTTTTGAGTTTCTGATTTTTATTGGGAAAATTAATTTGTAGTGAATTAATAAAAATAATTAAAAGAATTAAAAGAATTAGAAAAGAAAATAAAATAAAATTATGCAAACCAAGGGGGTTAGATGGCCCAAAGTGGAGGTGAGATTGAAGCAATTCAGGCCCAGGAAGCACAAAGCCTGGTTGACTTTCATGATTGGGTGTGTGCTGTTTGACTGGAGCATACCATGGACTCCATCTCTTGGCCTTCAGATTGTTGATCCTGGGCACTTGGCAAGCTTAGACGTGAGGCTCATGGTGGACTATTGAATCATATGTTGCACTGGAATTGGTTAATAAAAATATGAAGAAATATATGGGGGGACCTGGGAATCGAACCCAGGTCCCAGTACCTCTTGCCATTATGCCTTTGCAAACTGAGCTATCCAGCGCGTTTGTTATATGAATGGACAACAATTATTATATAAGAAGAATAATGGCCAGGATGGAAATACAAAAAGCGCGCGTTGAGTTTGAATGATCCACTAGCGTCTTGCCACCTATTGTCTTCCTCGTTTGCCCTGTAAAAAGAAAACAAGATAGCGGGGGTTTTAAACCCCCACAAACCAAAAGTGCAGAAAATAGCGATTAGTAGCATGGATGATATAAAAAGAGCGAGAGGGTCTTAATGGTTTCGTCTTGTTGCAACGAATTCATCCATACAGGTCTTGAGGTCTAATTTTACAGTATACGCAAAGCCCTAATTCTCAAGCTTTGAAACCCTAGATATCTCCCATGGTGGATTTCGATTCAGGCAGTTTTAGCACAATTAAACTATATCAAAAGCTTCAGGAAGATGTCAGCAATACAAATCAATAAGCAAAACATGTCAATGATGCATAAAAATTGGATTTCGATTATGGGAATATTTGGTCAAATCGTGACTCTGTTTTTACCGTTTCCTTGGGTATGAGAGCTTGTTCTTGATGGCAATGGCTTCCTAGAGACTCAGGCAATATGTTTGAATCACTTTTAGGCTTTGAATCCACCTGCAAATAGGAAATCAGTTTCACACTTTTTCTCAATTTTTTGCAACTTTGTTATGGAGTTCTATGGCAGCTTTCACGTGTGTCCAAGAATAGGGTTAGCTTGTGCCTTTGTATTGGAACAGAATTAGGTTAAAACCTTGGCCCAAAAGTCCATGAATTTAAGTTTTCAATCTTTGATTTTCAATCATGTAATTTCCAATCTTTTTCAATGAAAACCTTGCCAAATATGGATGATCTTCCCTTTTTGATTGAGAAACGAGTTTGCCAGCTTTCCCTGATCTGATTTGCTTCACCAAAAGATCCAAAAACATATCTTTTTAATTTTCCTATAATTAAAATCAATTAAATGAATTAATAATAATAAAAATTCAATTAATTAATTAAAAATAAGAAAATAAATCATTTTAAGTTCAATGGGTCGTGCATAGGATTTGGGTAAAGATTCAAGAAAGAATTTGAGGCCCATTAGCAAAAATGAAGTGTTTTAGGCAAAGTTGACTTTTGAAAGTTCCCAAAAATTTCCCAACTTCTCCAATTCATATCTTGCTCAATTTTGAAGCTATGCACATGTACTTGGACATTTTGGAAAGGTCTTGAAGTCCTCTAACCAATGCCTTTGGTCCCATGTCATTTTGATTTACCAATCTCAAGTTATGGTCTTTGACTTAAAGTGCCTTTTTGTTGACTTTTGAAAATGACCTATAATGTTGAAATTGATAACTTTTTGTGAGAGCATTTCTTGGACTTGGAGTGTGAAGATGAGTTGTAGGAAATGTCATCCCCTTCAAAATGAGCTTTGGATGGAATTTTTCTGATAAACCATGAAAAAGTTATGCCTTGGTCAATTTGCAGTTGACTTTTCAACTGTCCAAAAATAGAAACTTTTGACATCTTGAGACTTTTTGAGCCATGCTTGTGGAATCATGATCAAGAATTGATAAAATGATGATTGTGGCTTCAAAATAAGATGTTGACCAAAATTTTGACTTTTGACTGCCAAATGACCATTTTGCCCCTACAGTTGACTGTGGAACAATTAGGGCTTTTGAATGTGCAATTTGATGCTGTGAGTCTTGAACATTGACATACGGATGCTTGACAATGTATATAGACATATGGGACTTGATTAGACCCTTGAAAACCTCAATTTCTTTGCAAGAACCAAAACCCTAATTTTGACTGTGTTAGGAGGCAATTGGACTGTGTAACCCTTGAGGGATTTTGAAGCTTGATCTTGCCAAATCTTGAAGAATATGGGAGGGCAAATTTTGGGGTACAACATGAACATATATATATATACTCTCCATCCACCCATTCAAAAAAGAACCTGTCCAGAACACCATCAGAGTTAAGGCTAGCTCCAAATCACATATTTTCTCCTAACAGCAAGGTAAGCACTTGCTGACTCTTACCACGCTGCTTAAGCATCATCAGATTTGCATGCTCAATAAACATAATGTAGTTATCATGCTTCTGATGTTGTTTATGTTCTGATATTTTTATGCCTCTGCATACTTAAGTGGAGAACGAATCAGTTCAGAACTACCTTGAAGAAACTGAAACTCAGAGTTAGAATTAGCAAAGGCATACTTGCCTCTGATTTTTGTTTCTAATTCTCCCTATTTCTGAAGTGCCATGATACCTGCTGAAAGTGTCTTAGGCATATCTTCTGTTTTGGGGAGAAATAACCAAATTACATATGTTCTGACTAGCACAGGGGGAAACCAAGTTCTGACTATGAAGTCAGCTCTTCCGAGGCCTGTTTTATTATCAATAATATCAGAACTTCTGAAAATTATTGTGCTCCCAGCGGGGTCAGAACTTCTGACCTCCCCACTAACAGGTTTTTGTTTTGCAACGCATTGGGGTCGGAACTTCTGACCTCCCCACTAACAGGTTTCATTTTTACAGCGCACCAGGGTCAGAAGTTCTGACCCATACAGTTTCACTAACAGGTTGATATCCTGCAGCAGGCATGGGTCAGAACTTCTGACTTCCTCTCAGCAGCGCGCTGGCCCCCTCCTTCTTTCTTTTTTTCTTCCCCTTGTTATTTTTCTTTATTTTTCTCGCTGGATTCCCCATTTATAAGTGTGTATCCCCCACCCCCCTAAATATTGTAATAGCGTAGGACTTTACATGTCCGCATTTTTATTGCTTTCAAATGTAAATGCTAGCAATTAGGATATGTATGGCAAGATAAAATCAAAGAAATAGAAAATCCTAATTCAAGATAAAATCATGCATGCAATCAAACACACTCGCACACAAACACCCTTAAGGTATCTCCACTCGGTTGCCTTACAAAACAGCCATGTTACGCATGCGAAGTATCTTGGAAAAACAAAACAAATATAAGATCATAGTCCCTCAATGACGCTATACAAAGGTTGCCTAAACAAAATGATCTTGGTCCCTCAAATGCTAAGATACTTGGCAACATTGTTATCATGGTTGTACGATGACCCACGCTCGTCCCGTCTACCTCCAAAAGATAGGGTTGCTTACCAAATCAATGGTAAGTCAACAATGTCAAAGGAATAAAAATGCACAAGAAAGACATTTGAGTAGGTAGATAACTTCTAAGTTACTTGCTCCATTTCAAACAATCCTTGCTATTTTTAAAAACAAACACACACACATTTGAAAACATCTTACAAAACATTGAAACATTTTTCAAAAGACAAACATCTTTGTATACATTCTTACGAACGAGAATCATTATAAAGATTGCCAAAACAATGGCCTCTTTTCAAAATACTTTCAAAACCACACCAAGCACCATTTCAAACAAAGCAAAGCAAAGCAAATGATCTAAGCAAGTAACTAAGAGCCCATGGAAAACCATGGATGAAAAGGGTGCTAGCACCTTCCCTTTTCATAATCTACCCCCCGAACTCAAGAAAACATCTCAAAGGTCTTTCCTGTGCTTTTTTTACCTTTCCTTTTGGATAAAAGAAAAGTCGGTGGCGACTCTTGCTAACTGCGACATTTGCGATAAAAAGCAAAAACCTCAAGTTAGTTCTCCCACCGTATCACACTTGGCGTCTGACTTTCTTGTTGAAAGCCTTGATCATCCGTTTTTGATACGTCTGACCGTGGCAAACAGCAGTAAGTCTCTTTTCATCAATTAAGTTCAACTGATCAAGTCGGGTTTGAATCCAATCGTCTTCACTCAAACCTGCATCCTTCATAATTCTCAAAGAGGGGATCTAAACCTCAATAGGTAGAACAACCTCCATGCCATAAACCAAAGAATAGGGTGTTGCCCCAGTTGATGTGTGAGCCGTGGTACGGTACCCGTAGAGAGCAAACGGTAGCATCTCATTCCAGTCTTTGTAGGTGACTGTCATTTTCTATATGATCTTTTTAATGTTTTTATTAGCAGCTTCGACTGCACCATTCATCTTTGGCCGATAGGGGGATGAATTGTGGTGTTGAATCTTGAACTGCTCGCACAAGGCGGTGATCATAGTATTGTTAAGGTTCATACCGTTATCAGTGATGATCCTTTCGGGGATACCGTACTGGAAAATGAGATTCTGCTTGATGAAGCGGGCAACAACGTTCTTAGTAATGGATGCGAAGGAAGCTGCTTCGACCCACTTTCTGAAATAATCAATGGCCACTAGAATGAAGCGGTGTCCATTGGAGGCTGTAGGCTTGATCTCCCCAATCATATCGATTCCCCACATAGCGAAAGGCCAAGGAGCTGTTAAGACATTTAGGGGAACCGGAGGTACGTGCACCTTGTCTGCATAGATTTGACACTTATGACAGGTCCGGGAGTGTTGATAGCAGTCTGCTTCCATGGTAGACCAATAATAGCCTGCCCGTAGGATTTTCTTCGCCATTGTATGCCCACTAGAGTGAGTGCCAAAGGTACCTTCATATAGTTCAGCCATGATCTTTTCAGCTTCAATCTTATCCATACAACGAAGCAGAATGGAGTCATGGTTACGTTTGTACAGGATGCCATTACTCAGGAAAAACTTAGCAGAGAATCTCCTTAAGAACTTTTTATCATTGATTGAAGCTCCTTCAGGATATTCTTGAGCCTCGAGATACCTTTTGACTTCATGAAACCAAGGCTGGTCCACTACTTCTTCAGTATTAATCTCGTGACAGTGTGCTGGTTCGTCCATTCGTTCAATGGTGATCTGGGGAGCCTCGTTATCCCAATTAAGTTTAAACATAAATGACATTGTGGCTAGAGCATCTGCTAGCTGATTTTCTTCTCACGGGAAGTGCTCGAAGGTAATCTGCTAGAAATGTGGTAGTAATGTCAAAACATGTTCTTAGTAAGGGATAAGGTTTTGGTGCTTAGTGTCCCATTCTCCTTTGATCTGACTGATGACCAAAGCTGAATCTCCAAATACAGCTAAAGATTTGATTCCCAAGTCTATGGCAGCCTTGAGACCAAAGATGCATGCTTCGTATTATGCCATGTTGTTCGTACAGTTGAAGCAAAGTCTGGCAGTAAAAGGAGTATGGCATCCTTCCGGGGATATGAGTACAGCGTCGATACCATTACCAAGTGCATTGGATGCCCCATCAAATGACAGGGTCCATCGGGATCCTTGTTCAGGTCCGTCATATGGCCTAATTCCTTCACAGTTGTCTAATGTCATGATGTCTTTGTCAGGGAATTCAAACTTCATGGACTGATAATCCTCTACAGCTTGGTGAGCAAGATGATCAGCCAGCACACTACCCTTTATAGCTTTTTGGGTCGTGTATTGTATGTCATATTCTGTTAGGATCATCTTCCATCTAGCTACCCTTCCAGACAGAGCAGGCTTCTCAAAGATGTATTTTATCGGATCCATCTTAGATATCAGCAAAGTGGTATGAGTCAACATATATTGTCTTAGCCGGCGAGCAACCCATACCAGAGTGCAGCAAGTTTTCTCGAGCAGTGAATATCTGGTTTCACAGTCGGTGAACTTTTTGCTCAGGTAATAAATAGCATGCTCTTTTCGGCCAGACTCGTCATGCTGCCCCAATACACACCCTGTTGAGTTCTCTAAAATGGTCAGATACATGATCAGTGGTCTTCCCTCGATTGGAGGCATCAAGACAGGAGGTTCTTGTAAATAATCTTTGATTTTGTCGAAAGCAATTTGACATTCATCATTCCATCTGACTGCTTGATCTTTCTTAAACAGCTTGAAGATTGGTTCACAAGTAGATGTTAGGTGAGAAATGAATCTGGAAATATAGTTCAGGCATCCCAAGAATCCTCTGACTTCCTTCTCAGTGCGAGGAGCAGGCATTTCTTGTATCGCTTTAACCTTGGTAGGATCAACCTTTATGCCTTTGTTGCTGACAATGTAACCTAAGAGTTTACCGGACCGGACTCCGAATGTGCACTTGTTCGGGTTCAACCTTAGTTTGTACTCCTTCAATCTGACAAACAGATTTTGCAAGTGACCAAGGTGTTCTTCTTCAGTTTGTGATTGGGCTATCATGTCATCTACGTAGACCTCTATCTCATGATGTATCATATCATGAAACAAAGCTACCATGGTGCATTGATAGGTTGCCCCGGAATTCTTCAGTCCGAATGGCATCACTTTGTAGCAGAACGTACCCCACAGTGTGACAAATGTAGTTTTCTCCATGTCCTCAGGTGCCATTTTGATCTGGTTATAGCCTGAGAATCCGTCCATGAAAGAAAATACTTTGTGCTGAGCTGTATTGTCAACCAGGATGTCGATGTGTGGAAGTGGAAAATCATCTTTAGGGATGGCCCTGTTTAAATCTCTATAGTCCACACACATTCTTACTTTACCGTACTTTTTAGGCACGGGAACAATGTTGGCAACCCATTGAGGATAGGAAGTAACAGTCAGAAATCCAGCATTGAACTGTTTCATGACTTCTGCTTTAATCTTCTCTGACATGTCAGGTCTCATGCGGCGGACTTTTTGCTTCACTGGTGGACAGTCTTCTCTTGTGGGTAGACGGTGTACCACGATGTCTGTATCGAGTCCCGATATGTCTTCGTATGACCAGGCAAAGATCTCAACATAATCATGCAACAGCTGAATTAAGCGCTCCTTGACACTTGGCTCTAGATTGGCACCCACTCTGATTTCCTTTTTATCTTCCTCGGTACCCAGATTGATTGTATCCAACAGCTCCTCATGAGGCTGAATAGCTCTTTCCTCTTGTTGTAGTAATCTGGCCAATTCCCCTGGTGCCTCACAATCTTCCTCACCTTCGTATTCGGCTTGGTAGATCAGATCTTCAGAGTCACTGAAGGCTATAGCAGTATCGTTACCCATGGGATCCAGAATGGAAGGGTACCTGCATTTGTGAGTGTAGGTGTGTGTAAGGGTATAGCCATCTTAAAACAATAAAATGTAAAAGAAAGACAATGAGCACAAAAGGTTTATATATGAAAAAGCGTCCATGATTCATTGAATGTCATATGAAGATGAAACAAAAGCCCTTACAAATGGACCAATGTGCATCGGGTAAGACACAAGGTTGAAAATGTCCGAATTGTTTGTGAATATTACAAGTCCAACAAAAATGTAAAAGATAAATTAATGAGATATGAAAGTTATCGGGACAAAGTCTTTGGCTTCCCAGTTGCGAAGTCCTCCGCTGACAGTAGGAAATATCCAATCTTCCAAGTTGCCATCTTCTTCACTGTCTTCCTCAACAACATTGGCATTGTGACCATGCCTAAGCATCGGAGCGGAAATAATATTCGGTTTCTCAGGCGCTTCAAACTCAACTTCCTTCGCGTCTATCAGGTCTTGAATTTTGTTCTTCAGAGCCCAAAAGTTGTTGGTGTCGTGCCCTGGAATTTCAAAATGGTATGCGCATCTGGCATTTGGATGGTAGTAAGGATACCCAGTATTGGGATTCTTTGGGGCCTCTTTTAAATTTGCCAGATTCAATTTCAAAAGATGTGGTAGAACCTGAGCTGGAGTCATGTTAATCTTGGTGAATTGCCGGACTGGCCTTTCCACCCTTGGCTGGTTATTTCTTGGCTGGTCTAATGCAGGCTTTGGAATCATAACGGCCCCCACCGTTGGTCGGTGTTCAGTTCTTCCTTGATTTCTATGTGAATAAACAGCAGAAACTTCCTTCTTCCCAGTGAAGGGCTTTTTCACAGTTGTAGAGGCAGACGCGTCTTTCTGAATTTTCCCACTTCTTATACCGGCTTCCACCCTCTCGCCAGTTAAAATCAATTCAGTAAACCCTGCAGAGGAGCTCCCAATCAGATGATTGAAGAAAGGGCCTGATAGAGTTCCCAGGAACATGTCCACTAACTCCCTTTCAGACAAAGGGGGTTTCACCCTTCCGACTAAATCTCTCCACTTTTGTGCATAGTCTTTGAAGCCTTCATTTGAAACCATGGCCATACTCTGAAGTTGAGTACGGGTAGGCGCCAAATCGGTGTTGTACTGATACTATTTATAGAAATCTGCTGCCAGGTCTTCCCAATTATGGACATCAGCCCTTTCCAACTGGTAGAACCAATCAAGTTGTTTTCCTGATAAACTGTCTTGGAAAAAGTGGACCCACAAATCCTTGTCGGCAGAGTGCGGCTGAATCTTCCTGACATATGACCGGAGGTGCATTTTAGGACAAGACACCCCATCATACTTGGAAAATAATGGCACTTTAAACTTTGGCAGGATTACAATTCCTGACACCAGCCCCAACTCTTCAAAATCTAGCCCCGGTACTCTCTGTATTTCCATAGCGGTTAGACGCTCTTCCAGGTGTTTGTACTTGTCATCAGTCGGAGGGTATTGTTGTTCAGAGTAGTCCTTTTCTTCCTCTTCTTCTTCAGAATCTGATGGTACTGCTGTTTCTTTTCCTTTTCTTTCCCTTTCATCAGATGTTGTTGGAAATTCTAAGATCCTTTTGGCTTATCCCTGAAACCTTCTGCCCATGATAACCACACCAGCTGGCTTCTTCTTCTTTTTCTCCTTTTCTTTTTCTAGCAGCTTCTTTAGTTCCTCCTGCCCTTTGGCTATGGTCATGAGTAACTGTTGAAATTGTGTATTTTGAGCTTGAAGGTCTTTAACCGTCTGTTCGAGATTCATCTTGCTGAAATAAACAGTAGAGGGATGAGGAAACTTGTTGCAAAGACCTGTTTATGTTTATGATGAATGATATGCATTCATGCAATGCTTTCAAGGATTTAAGAATTCAAATTTGTTTCAAACAAAAAGAAATACACGTTATATTAATAAGATAGAACTTGAGTACATCAATGCCCCTAGGGAAAAATAATACAAAATTCTATGATAAAAAGACATTGTGCATCCTCTTTGGTGCAATGTAGGTATTGAGAGTCTTCTCTTCATGAAGTAACCGAGTGAGTTCCAAAACCTTCATCTCGCTTGCGTAGAATTGGGCTTCGAAAGTATCGCGTTCTCCTTTGAGCTGTATCCAATCCCTTTGTAGGTCTTCGAGTGATGTAGGCATGCCAGGATGTAGGATAGTGTATGGAACTTCTCCCTCCTTAACAGGCTCAATAATCACGGGGAGAATGGAAGGATAAGGCATCATAAGACTTTGAGCGCGGGTTCGTACCCACTTGAGGTAAGGCTCAAGAGGGATGGAATTCTTGTGTCCCAAAGTCTTGCTATCTACCTTGTTTGGCATCCTCCAAGCTCAGATGAATCTCTGGCGGAGACCTTGATTGTCGTTGTCGTAGTCGAAAACCAAGCCTTGAATCAGCATATCATGTAGGCTATCCCTTCGGGCATAACCAAACTGTCTTAGAGCCAAGAACGGGTTGTAGGTGATGCCTCCCCTAATGCCAAGTAGAGGGACATTAGGGAATTCCCCATAACGGTCGACAATGATAACATTCTCTTTGGATCAAGAACACCAATGAATATCTGAATGTTTAAGTGTCATCAACCTTTGTGACCACCTCAAACCTTGCTCATTCTTCAAGACTGATTAGGGAAGATGAGAAATAAACCATCTTTCCAGGAGAGGAGTGCAACACATAAGAACACCTCTTTTCCTCATTGTACGAGTGTGAAAAGAGTGTAATATATCTCCAAGCAATGTAGGCACCGGGTTGCGTGACATGAAGATTTTAACAACGCTCACATCTATGAGTTGGTCAGGATTGGGGAACAGGACCATCCCATAGATAAGAAGAGCCACAATCTCCTCAAACGCTTGCAAGTCCAAGGAGTTCCAACAGCTTTGGGCCTTCTCAAACAAGAACTTTGCCAAGAAACCTTTGACACCACTTCTAGTTTCCCAATGGGTTGTGACATCAGATGAGTGCAAGTGCAGGGCTGAGCAATCTCTTCTATCTTTAGATCTCTTTCCGTACCGTTGAAGGGTAGTTGATTGAGAATAGGAATCCTCAAGATTTGAGAGAATTCTTCCAAAGTAGGCACAAGCTGGTAGTCAGGAAATGTGAAATAGTGATGCAAAGGGTCAAAGAACTGGAAGAGAGCCTTCATCATATCTTCTTGTGTGTTGGAGGTGACCAAGCTGAGTAGACGGCCATGTCTCTCAGTGAATGGAGAGTTCTCAGGAATCCTTGAAGCTAGCTCCTTGAGTTGTGGAGGAATTCTTACAAGGCTAACTTGGATAGTTTTCCTGCGAAGTGAATCCATAACGTACAAAACAGGAATAAAGATGAATTTCCAAAATCCTTGAAATGTTTAGTGGATGAATATGATGCTCATGATGTCCATGATGTTATGCACAAGTATATATGTACAAGAAAATCAAACAAGTTCCTAGTTTAGGCTTTCATGGGGTTTCTTAGGTAAGTACCCTCTTGAAGTTTAGTTGGCTCAACCTATCCTAGTAATAGTAATCGGGTTCCAAGGAGCTCAATATCACTGGATTGTTTCCTTGTTCATTGTTTCAGTTTAAGCCTCTTTACTGGCGACCGAAATATTCTAAGAAACCAACCCTCAATGAGTGTAGTATCGAGTATCTACCAACTTCGGACTGCACCAAAGCCGGTCATCTCACTACATCCTAAAAGGCCAAGTTGGTCAAGTAAAGGGTTCTAGAAGTTCATTAGTGCTTCATAACATCACTCAGCGGCCCCGTATTCTCTTTAATTGACTCAAAGGCTACCGGTACCCACAAATATGTCACACTAACATAGATATTGCTTAGACCGTGTCGGTATACCCCGCACAGTTTCCACAATGTATTGCTATTTACCTATAATGTTTCCCAAATCCGGGTGGAGGATTCAAACCCAAACAATAAAACCAAAATGTAAAGCAAACAAGTCAAACAAGGTAAGCAAATAAATGTGATCTAAACCCTAAGGTAACCCCACTTTTATAATTTCCCCAGCAGAGTCGCCAGTTCTGTGATACGGTGGGAGAACTGACTTGAGGTTTTGCATTTTATCGCAAATGTCGCGGTTAGCAAGAGTCGTCACCGACTTTTCTTTTATCCAAAAGGAAAGGTAAAAAAGCACAGGAAAGACCTTTGAGATGTTTTCTTGAGTTCGGGGAGGGGGGGGGGGGTAGATTATGAAAAGGGAAGGTGCTAGCACCCTTTTCATCCATGGTTTTCCATGGGCTCTTAGTTACTTTCTTAGATCACTTGCTTTGCTTTGTTTGAAATAGTGTTTGGTGTGATTTTGAAAGTATTTTGTAAAAGAGGCCATTCGTTTAGGCAATCTTTGTAATGATTCTCGTTCGTAAGAATGTATACAAAGATGTTTGTCTTTTGAAAATGTTTCAATGTTTTGTAAGATGTTTTGAAATGTGTGTGTGTTTGTTTTTGAAAATAACAAGGATTGTTTGAAATGGAGCAAGTAACTTAGAAGCATCTACCTACTCAAATGTACTTTTTGTGCATTTTTATTCCTTTTACATTGTTGACTTAACATTGATTTGGTAAGCAAACCTATCTTTGGATGTAAATGGGACAGGCGTGGGTCATCGTATAACCATGATAGCAATATTGCCAAGTATCTTAGCCTTTTTTGAGGGGCCAAGATCATTTTGTTTAGGCAACTTTGAATAGCGTCATCGAGGGACTATGATCTTATATTTGTTTTGTTTTGCCAAGATACTTCGCACGCGTAACATGGCTATTTTGTTTTAGGCAACCAAGTGGGAGAAACCCTAAGGGTGCTTGTGTGCAAAGTGTATCATTTTCATGCTTTTGTCTTGTATTTAGGGTTTTCTATTTTGCTTTGTTTTTGTTCTTGTCATGCAAACCCTAATTACTAATCATGGTATAAAAGCGATAAATTACGTAAATGTAAATATACTAAGCTATTACAACAATTATTATGGGAGGGGGGATACAAGTTTGAATGGGGATTTTGCACAAATATAAAACTAAATATATTATTACAACCAAATCGAATATGCACGAATTTAAATAAATAAGACAAATATTTAGAATGCAATGCAATATGTTCATGTTTAAAAATGTTTTATGTCTTGTTTTTGTATGAGAAAAATAATTAATTTACACCCTGAAAAAAAGGAAAAAATATTATTATTTTTGGAGGGGGTTAAACCCTAGTTTTTATTGTAAAAGAAAATAAGGTTCTATATTGTTATCTTGTATATTTTTTTGTATAAAAGAAAAATAAATAATATTGTGTTTAAATATTAAAAATTAAATATGTATAGAAAATAAGTATTTATGAGTATAAATAGCATAATAAAAATATTAAGTATTTTTTATTGTATTTACAAACTATTTAAGAAAATAAGTTTTATCCTATTCAAATATATTTATTTTTATGTAAAAAATAATTAAAATAAAATAAAATAAAATTGTAAAAATAAAGAAATTATTTTTAGGATTTTTATTATTCAGAAAAAAATAATCAAAAGCAATAAATATAAAAATATGAAAAAATATGAAAAAATATAAAAATTAGCCAAGGGGTGCAGTAGCAAGTCAGGGGGGTGCAAATAGAAAAAACAAAAAGCCCAAGGCGCCAAAAAGCCCAGAACTTCATCCATGTCCTCCGTTCAAGCTTCTTGCGCGCGCTTCCATGTTCAAACCTGTAACTTCCTATGCTTGCATAAAAACAAAAACTCATAACATGAAAAATGTGGCATTTGAGCTCACAATTCTAACCTTATAAATTATGTAACCTAACTCTTAAAGATCAAAGAGAATTTTTGAATCCCTAATTCGTGACCTAACTTTTTTTAGAGTTTTCAATCTTCAAATTCTCTCAGCGCAAGTAACATAAATAAAATGTAATGATATGTACAACTTCGTTATGATGAGAGCTACATTTTTTCTTCACAAATCGTGGCTTGAAGTTGCATATTCAGAGAGATAGAGTTTGAAAAAATACCTCCTTCAGTTGGAATCGAGTAGGGCAATGTAAGGACTTTAATGGAGGCCTGGCGATTGCTTAAGCTTCCTTGAACTTCACTGAAGTTATTCCAATGCTTATCTTGCTTTGAGGGTGGATGGAACTCTCTGACCAAGTCCAACTGCAAGCTTCCAAATTGAAAATGGAAAATGCTGAAACAGGGGTTACAGAACCAGGGTGATGGCTTGGATTGGATAGGTATCAAGTGAATAAGATGTTTCAATTGATTAAACACAAAACGCACGAGCCAAATGAGATTTGGCTGTGCTTTTGTAGAATCTGAGTGTTTGGGCAGTTTTGTGGAGTTTTTCAGTTTGAGAGTGTTTTTGGTTCAATACCAGCGTGCTATGCCTTGTAACAAGTTTGCATATATGTATAGAAGTGATCCAAAGTCAGCCCTTACTAGCTGTGTAAGCTTTGGACCTTTTTGCAACTTTTCTTGCATTTGAAGTAAAGTGAAGTGACTATACTTGCCATGCTTGTACTTTCTTGCTTGAGGGATGAAATGAGCTTGTACCAATTTCTTTAGATCTGTGTAGATTGCTTGTATCAAGGGGAGAGGTTCAATGCTCAAGATTGACAAAGTTGCAAAAGTTCCTCTTTATGAAAATGGCAATGTGAACTTTTTGCCCAAAATGGAAATGCATCTTGTGTAAAGCTTTAAAAGCAAAGATAAAGGCTTTAGCTTCTGAGTATGCATTTAATTATGGAGTGTATAACATGCTTAAGACCTATAAAGAAATATATAAATAGCATAGATTTGATTTGCAACTTGATGCTATGTGAAAATGGCTTGATCAAAAGTGAGAAAATGCCAACTTCCCTTCTTCGATTCTCCCTACTCAAAAATGATCTTGGAGAGTTCTTGGACATTTTGGAAAGCTTGAAATGTGCTATATAATCCATATTTGAAATGTATTTTGAGATACCTCTTGGAACTAGGTGAAAAGTTGCCATGAAGTTGGATCCAAAACCTGCCTAAATTAGGCCAAAATTTTACCAAGTTATTTAGTTCATGGGCCTGTATTCACAAATTTATAACTTGATATCTAAGCATCTTTATGGAAAACTTTGTGAATCAAAGTTTTAGATTTCATGGAGTACTAAAACTTTCATGTTGGGAACTTTTCTTGAATCAAAATACATCATGGTGAAAAAGTGGTGAAAATTTGAGAAAAAATAAGAAAATTTTTATACTTAGAAAAATTCGAAGTTATGAAAATTTTCAAATTAAAACCCTAATTTTCAAATTTGGTTTTCTTGAAGAAAAAGTTTCACATTTTGACATATCTTGATGAATTATGACCCTTGGCACTTGATTTTGACCAAAAAGTCAAAGTTTGACTTTTCAGTGTACAGTTGACTTTTGATCAGTTGACTGCAAAATTCATCTGTCAATTCAATGAACTTGAGATCTTTTGAACCATGTAATTAGGTCAAGATGATGCCATTGAACCATTGAAATCATGCTTGAACTCAATTGGTCATTGGCTAGGTTAAAAATCAGAAATTGTCATTTCTCAGTCAAAACCCTAATTTTGAGCATTTTGCCCTTTTGATGATTTGATCAAATTTCTTGAGGAGTTGTGATCCAAACTTGATCAAATGGTAAATATGAGTCTAAAATGTTGATATGGATAAAAAATTATGAAGTTTGACTGTAAATTGGTCATCGTTGACTTTTTCCCCAATACAACTGATTTTTAGGTCAATTGTCCAATTGACTGATCAAAAATGTGGTTCAAGGCTTGAAACTTATCATGAGAAATCTTAGGGATCCAAAATGATGTATGAAAGTCACATGAAGCATTGGTGATCCAAAAATCCTTGTGAAAACTCAAACCCTAATTTTAGGTTATCAGTGCAAGATGAGATGTCTTGAGCTGACCAAACCCTAATCTTGTCTTGAGTCCAAGAAGTCTGGTGAGAAAAGTCTTAATAAATGAGAGGGAAAATTTTGGGGTACAACACAATCTATATGGAGAAGAATTGTGATGCTTGATATTAAACTGAGTACAAAGCTCAGTAATCATAGCATTGTTTAGGTTAGTCCCATTGTCGGTGATGGTCCTTTCGGGGATACCATAGCGACAAATGAGGTTGTGTTTGATGAATCTGGATACCACATTCTTGGTGGCGGAGGCAAACGAGGCGGATTTTGTAATTGCAAGCTTCTCAAGTCATATTTAAAGCATTTGTTTTGATGAAGACAACATGGACATCAACATTCAAAGGATGTGCAAAAAGCTTATCAACATCATATAAAAGTCTTGAAGATTAGAAGAAGAATTATTGAAGAATCATCAAAATTCAAATGGTATAAATAATTCTTAATCTTGAATATAGATGTTCACAAAAATATGCATTCATAATCATATACATATCCAACATGTTTTCATTTAAGAAAAACTTTGTTTAAAATCTTTTTCAAAAAGAATTTTTGAAAATTAACTTCCAGGAACCGGTTCCTCCCTAACAGGGAACCGGGTTCCAAAACTTGTTCAAAAACATGTCCTTGAAATTTTTACCAGGAACCGGGTTGTACCAATAGGGGAACCGGTTCCTGCGTGATATTTTTTGAAATCTGACTTATAACGTTCACTAAGAACCGGGTTTTGTCAGTGTCGGAACCGGTTCCTAGCGAACCAGTGCAGCTTTTCTTTTGGTTTTTGAACATATTTTCAATAGTACTCTTTCATGAATGCATTGCAACTTTTCATATGAATTGGCATGAATGAAGAGGTTCTTGTGACTTTATAAAATGCAGATTTTCAGATTTTCATAATAAAATCATAACTTTCAAGAAAAAAACAATAAACCTTCTTCATATTAACAATTTTCTCATTCATTCAAATTTGCACTTAAACTTTCATGTGTTCATAATTTTGTGAAACTTACCATATACACTTTCATTAAGAAATCATTACAAGTTTCATACATACATTGTGTACATTTATAATCATTGCTTGAGAATTGTTTTTATCTTGAAGAAGAAGATCAATTGAAGATTGATAGTGCTATCCATCTATTTCAAATAAATCATTGTATTACTTAAAGAAATTATTCCCTTACTATCCAGGATTGTTGGAAGTAAGTGTTGTGATTTGAAGAGGATTGTTCTTCATTCACATTTAGTGTTTGTTTGGTCTTAAAGGTGTTAAGAACCTTTGATCACCCTATAGGTTAGATAGTAAGCATAGGTTGTACAATCATTCTAACTATAGTGAAATCTCTTTCGTGTTGGAAAGGGGACTGGAGTACTCTCGGATTGTGAGGGGAACCAGGATATATCATCGTGTTCTTTACTTTTCCGCTTTTATCGCTTTCATCACCATAATCAAGGAAAAGATAAGATATAATCAAAACCTTCAAACACTTAACCAAAAAATTACTTCAAGTATTCTCATAAAACCGAATAAATTTTTATAGACCTAATTCACCCCCCCCCCCCCCCTCTTAGGCACTCTGAGACTTACAGCTTTGACCCATTTGGTGAAGTAATCAATAGCGACCAAAATGAAGTGATGTCCATTGGAAGCGGTGGGCTTTATCTATCCAATCATATCAATGCCCAATATTGTAAATGGCCACCGAGCGGTCATGAAGTTCAGAGGGATAAGAGGTACATGGACCTTGTCAGCATAGATTTGGCATTTGTGACATGTTCTTGAATGTTGATGACAATCAGTCTCCATTGTTGACCAATAGAAGCCAACTCTCAAGATTTTCTTAGCCATCGTATGTACGCTTGAGTGAGTCCCAAAAAGACCATCGTGCATGTCTTCCATAATTTCCTCTGCCTCCTTCTTGTCCACACATCGGAGTAGAGTAGAGTCATGGTTGCGCTTGTACAATATCCTGTTACTTAGGAAGAATTTGGCTGCAAATCTTTGTAAGAACTTTCTGTCATTGATGGATGCTCCCTCGGGATACTCTTGTGCTTTGAGGTATCTCATCATCTCATGGTACCATGGCTTTTATGTATCAATGTCAAGCTCACAGGAATGTGCAGGTTCATCGAATTGCTCAATCATAATCATAGGGGCTTCGTTGTCCCATCTGATCTTGAACATTGAAGACATGGTTTCTAAGGCGTCAGCCAACTGATTTTCTTCCCTAGGGAAGTGCTCAAATGTGATCTCTTCGAAATAAGGAATTAGAGATAGCACAAGTTCCTTGTACGGGATGAGATTAGGGTGCTTAGTGTTCCAATCTCCTTTTACTTGGCTAATCACTAGAGCGGAATCCCCAAACACATTCAAATTCTTTATCCTCAAGTCAATGGCAGCTTTCAACCCCAAAATGCACGCTTCGTACTCGGCCATATTGTTCATGTAATCAAAGCATAGTCTGGCAGTGAATAGAGTGTGGCAACCTTAAGGAGATATGATTACAACACCAATTTGGTTACCTAAGGCGTTGGAAGCCCCATCGAAGACCATAGTCCATCGGGATCCTTGTTCAGGTCCGTCATACGGTCCAAGTTTCGCACAGTCGGTCACCAACATGATGTTCTCATCCGGGAAATCAAAGTTCATGGATTGATAATCATCAACAGCTTGATGGGTCAAATGATCTGCTAGTACGCTTCCTTTGATGGCCTTTTGAGTCGTGTATTGAATGTCGTATTCAGTCAAGATCATTTTCCATTTGGCTATCCGTCCGGAGAGGGAAGGTTTCTCGAAGATGTACTTGATTGGGTCCATCTTGGAAATCAACAGAGTGGTATGAGTCAACATATAATGTCTTAGCCGGCGAGCAGCACATGCCAGAGTGCAACAAGTTTTCTTGAGCAGTGAATATCTAGTTTCACAGTCGGTAAACTTTTTACTCGGGTAATAAATAGCATGCTCTTTTCGGCCAGACTCGTCATGTTGGCCCAAAACACACCCCATAGAGTTCTCTAGTACTGTCAAGTACATGATAAAGGGTCTTCCTTCAACTGGAGGCATGATAATATGAGACTTTTGTAGGTATTATTTTATTTTGTCGAAGGCAGCTTAGCACTCATCATTCCATCTGACTACCCGATCTTTCTTCAAGAGTTTGAAGATTGGCTCACAAGTAGAAGTCAAGTGTGATATGAAGCGAGCAATGTAATTGAGACGCCCCAAGAATCCTTTAACCTCCTTTTCAGAGTTGGGGACTGGCATTTCTTGGATGGCCTTTACTTTTGCAAGATCAACTTCAATACCTTTACTGCTGACAACAAAACCTAGAAGCTTTCCAGATTGTACCCCGAATGTGCACTTGTTAGGGTTTAACCTCAACTTATACTTTTTCAGCCTCTCGAATAGTTTGTACAAGTGATTTAGATGTTCCTCCTCAGTTTATGATCTCGCAATCATATCATCCACGTATACCTCTATCTCATGATGGATCATGTCATGAAATAAAGCTACTATAGCCCTTTAATATGTTGCCCCTGCATTCTTCAATCCGAACGGCATGACCTTGTAGCAAAAGGTGCCCCATTGTGTAATGAAAGTGCATTTCTCCATGTCTTCGGGAGCCATCCTTATCTGATTATAGCCAGAGAAGCCATCCATAAAAGAGAAGACTTTATGCTGAGCAGTGTTATCAACCAAAACGTCAATATGAGGTAGATGGAAGTCATCTTTGGGGCTTTCCCTATTCATATCCCTATAGTCTACGCACATGCGAACTTTTTCGTCTTTCTTTGGCACTGGCACCACATTTGAAACCCATTGGGGATAAGATGTCACAGCTAGGAACCCTACGTCAAATTGTTTCATCACCTCAGCTTTTGTCTTCCCAGACATATTAGACCTCATGTGACAGACCTTTTGTTTGACGGGAGGACAGTCTTCTTTTGTCGGCAGACGATGAACTATGATATCGATATCCAACCCTGGAATATCTTCATAAGACCAAGCAAATACTTCCAAATAATCATGCAACATTTGAACCAACCTGCTCTTGACACTGCTTTCCAAGTTAACACCAATCTTGATTTCCTTCTTATCTTCCTCAGTACACAGATTAATGACTTTAACTGACTCTTCATGCGGATGAATAGCTTTTTCCTCTTGTAATAGAAGTTTGATTAGTTCTCCCAGTATTTCACAATCTTCCTTCGTCTTCGGCTTGGTTAATTGGACATTCGAAGTCATAGTCGACAATAGTAGAGTTATTGGCAATAGGATCCATAGTGGATGAGGACCTGCAAGAGTGTGCGTGTGTGTGTAACGCGGTGGGAGAACTGACTTGGTTGTTTTGCGTTTGATTGCGAATGTTGTCGTTAGCAAGAGTCACCGCCGACTTTTCTTTTATCCAAAAGGAAAGGCTGAAAAGAACAGGAAAGACCTTTAGAGATTTTTTCTTGAGTTCAGGGGTTAGATTATGAAAAGGGAAGGTATTAGCACCATTTTCATCTGTAGTTATCTACGGGCTCTTAGTTTCTTGCTATATCACTTGCTTTTGTTTGAAAATGTGCTTGTGGTGTGGGTTTTGAAAATATTTTGAAAACGTCTTTGTAATGGTTCTTATTTCTATAAGAACACGTACAAAGTGTTTGTTTTGAAAAATAGTTCAAAGATATGTTTGTGTTTTTTGAAAGTGATTTTGAAAAGGTGTCTTTGTAATGGCTCTCGTTTCTATAAGAATGCGTACAAAGGGTTTGTCTTTTGAAAATGTTTCAAGTTTGTAAGATGTTTTGAAAATGTTGGTGTTTATTTTGAAAATAGCAAGGATGTTTTGATTTTGAAATTGAGCAAGCAACTAGGAACATTCTACCCACTCAAAAGTCTTTCTTGTTTATTTCCTTCTTCCTTTGACATTGTTATCTTATGGATTGGTAAGTAACCCTATTTTTGGATGTAAAAAGGGACGGGCAAGGGTCATCGTATAGCCATGATTAGCAACATTATAAGATATCTTAGCATTTTCTTTAAGGGACTAAGATCATTTTTGAAAGGCAATTTTGATAGCGTCATCGAGGGACTATGATCTTGTATTTTGATTTTTTTTTTTTGCTAAGACACCTCACATGCATAATATGACCATTTTATAAGGCAACAAAGTGGATTTACCCTAATGGTGTATGTGTGTAAGTGTATTGGTTTACATGCTTGATTTGTCTTGATTAGGGTTTGCTATTTGTTGGTTTTAATTTTTCCATACAAACCCTAATTACTAGCATTTGTATATAAAGCATTAAATTGTGGAAAATAAAAATACTAAGCTATTACATCATTAGGGGAGGGGATATACAAATTACAAATGGGGAATTGCAAGAAATTAAAACCCTAATTATCTATTACAACCATATTGAATTTGAATAAATGTACAAAAAATGAAATGAATATAATGTACAAGTATGAATGGATAAGGAATAGATTTTTTTTGTATTAAATGTTTTGACCTAATTAAATTAAAATAAGATAATTGACTAGAATAAGAAAATTAAAATTAAGTTAATAAAAGAAATTAATTTATTAAAGAAAACAAGTTTTTTAGGATTTTTGTGAATTAAATTAAATTAGTAAATAAAATTAATTAAATAAAAGTCCTAAGTTCTAAATTGATTTTAATTTACAAGAAAATAATATAATATAATAATTAAACTTAAATATTAATTATTAAGAAAGAAATTAATTTATTAAGAAATGTTTTTGTTCTTTTGATTTTATAAAACAAAATAAATTAAATAAGTGTAAAAATAATAAATAAAATATATTTTTTTGGGTTTTTATTAATAATAAAAAAAATAATATTAATAATAATACTAATAATAATAATAATAATAATAATAATAATAAAGGAAAATAAATAAAATAAGAAAAAGAAAATAAATATGAATTTGGGCCAGGGGGTCCTGAAATGAGACAGGGTCAGAAAGAGAGAAAAAAAACATGAAGGCCCAATGTTTGGGGCCCAGGCGCTGCAAAAACAAAAAAAAAGTGTAAAATTATGGAAAAAAAAGGAACAAAAGGCAGCGCGTTGGGTGTTGAACCCACACCCTCTTGGTTACCAGCATGCTGCCTTATCATTAGGGTGGCTATACATCCGTTAACATTGGCACAAAAATAAATACATAACATAAAACTTGCCCTAACTGTACTTCATCTTCAACCTCCAGCCAAAGGATCTGTAACTTGCTCATTCTTCAACCATTTTCAAAAATGTAAACATGAAACTTGTGTATTTTTTCATCACGAATCCAAACATGCAACTAATTTAAACTAACATTCAAAGATAAAGATAAATTTATGAAAGTACCAAATTCTGACCTAAATATTTCAGCAAGTTTAAACTCAAAATTTTTCATGCTCAAGCAACATAAATGAAATCTATGGACATGTATAGTTTCAGGGCAATGATATCTATATTCTACCTTCACAAATATAAGCCTAACAATGCCTATATGAATAGTTCAAAAGTCAGAAAACTCACCTTGCAAGAGGGTATCGTGTTTTGAGTTTGAGCAGCTTTTGATGAGTTCCAGTGATGGGGTTAGCTTCCTCAAGTTCCCAGGAAGATAATGTGATGCTTGGCTTGAGCTGAAAGTGGCTGAGGAGCTCTGGAGAAGTCAACTTGCAGAGTCCTGTTTTTGGTTATGGAGATTGATGAAGATGGAGTTACAGTTATGAAACAGGGTCAGGGATGAGTTGTATTTGATGTTTAAAAGCTTTAGGAACCAAAAGGCTTGGAAACGCACGAGGGAGATGTGAGTTTCAAGTTTTTGGTCAGATTATGCAACAATGGAGTTTTTTATACAATTATGAGTTTTTGTGTGTTTGAGGGATTAAGCATGCGTGTGTTTTCTTCTAAACAACTTGTGCATATGTATGGAAAAGGTTAGAGCACAAATGTACTCAAGACTTCTGAGTTCTAGCCTTTTGGCTCTATAACTTGCTTTTGAAGAAAAGTGAGAAGACAAATATCAAAATGTTGTACAAGCATGTTCTGGGTTCAAAGAGGCTTTAGACATATTGCTTTTGGATTATAGGGGTTGTGTGTGCATAAAGAACAAGTGCAAAGCTCAAGAAGTTGACAATTGCAAAAGTGATGCTTTATCGAAATGGAAATGGCAACTTTGTACCATAAATGGAAAATTACTTTGGACAAAGCTCAAACCAAGTGAATAATGGCCTAAAGAGTTGTTAAAACCATTAATTATGGAGTGACAAACAAGTTTGAGGCCTGCAAAGCAAAGGTTGTGCATCCTAGCATGAATTTGAATTCTTGTTCATCATGAAATTGACCTAAAATTCAAGAATGAAATGCCAACTTTATGCCTTCGATTCTCCTTGCTCAAAGATGATCTCAAGGAGTTATTGGACATTTTAGAAAGCTTGTAATGTGATATACAACCCCTCTTTTAATAACTTTTGAAAATTACCCTTGGAACTATGTGAAAATTTTCCATGAAGTTAGGTCAAAATCCTGCCTAAACTAGGGCAAAATTTCACTAAGTTTCCAAGTTTCATGAACATGTATTCACAAAATCATAACTTGAAATACATGTATTTATAGGAGAATTTGTGTAAAGAAATTTTTTATATCTCATTGAGATCTAAAACTTTCATGTTGAAAGTTTCTTTTGACTCATCTTGCATCATGGTGAAAAATTGGCTCAAAGTTGTGAAAAAACATGAAGTTTTCAACACTTAGAAAAATTTCTAAGTTTGGAAACTTTGACTTTTCAAAATAAAATCTTGACTTCTTGATTTCTTGATGAAAAAGTTTCATATTTTGACATGTTTTAATGAATTGTGATCTTTGACACTTGATTTTGACCAAAAAGTCAAAGTTTGACTTTTCAGTGTACATTTGACTTTTGATGAGTTGACTGAAAATGAACTATCAATCAATTGATCTTGAGGGATGTTTTGAGTAATGCCGCTAGGTCAAAATGATGCAATTGAATCCTCGATATCATTACTCAATCCAATTAACCATTTGCTAGGTAAAAAATCAGAAATTGCCCTTTCTCAGTCAAAACCCTAATTTTGACCATTTTGCCCTTTTGATGATCTGATCAAATTTCTTGAAGAATTATGGTCCAAACTTGATAAAATGACTTATATGAGTTCATAATGTTGATATGGATAAAAAATTATGAAGTTTGACTGTAAATTGGCCACAGTTGACTTTTTCCCAATACAGCTGATTTTTAGGTCAACTGATCAATTGACTGAGCAAAAATGTGATCCAAGACTTGAAACTTGACATGAGAAATGTTGAGGGTCCATAATGATCCATGAAAGTAAAATGAGGCATTAAAAGTTCAATTATCCTTATGCAATCTCAAACCCTAATTTTAGTCATCAAAGCTTAAGGAGGTGTCTTGAGCTGATCAACCATTGTGCATTCTTGAACCAAGGGAGATCTTATGAGAAAATACTTGATAAATGAGAGGGAAAATTTTGGGGTACAACAATGTGCATGTAAGATACATGGCTATTTGAAAAATGTATTTGAAGAAAAGAAAGAAAATGAACACAATGATTTGAATGCAAAAGAGTCCAATGATTCGTATTGAATGATCATATTATTAGATGAACATAAGTAAAACCCTTGACAAATGGACCAAAGTTCCATGGGCCAGGAACATGGCTTAAAAGTCATTGTTAAATATTACAGACAAAATGTTCTTGAATTGAAAGAAAAGCAATAACAAGTAGATTACTCCTCGAGGAAAGAGATCAGCACGAAGTCCTTGGCATGCCAATTCTTCAGCTCCGTTGTGAAGAAGTGAAAAACACAAGAAGGGGGGTTGAATTGTAAAACTGGAAATCAAATGCAGACAACACTGTATTTTTATCCTGGTTCGTTTGACCTCAAACTACTCCAGTCCACCCGCCAAGGTGATTTCGCCTCTCTCCAACGAGGACTTAATTCACTATATTCAAATGAATATTACAACTGCTTTAGCAACTGCTAAAGCCTTCTTGAGTCCGAAACCACAACCCGGTTTCCTCAAGGAAATTCACTAAACAGATAATTGTATATAAAAGTGTACAGAGGTGTTTCTAAATAAACAGTGTCACAAACTTGTGATGTATTACACAACTTAATAATGGATTGATGAAGATGAAGATTGTTTGTAGCTTTACTGACTTTTCACGTTTTTTGTGTCGTTGTTCATCATTCTTGAAATCTTCTTCTAGTCTTCTTTATATAGGCTTTGCAATAGAGACATAAGAAGATACTTTTGGTATGTCCATAACACGCGTTTAATGAGCTTTCCAAAACAAGAGATTCTTGTCTGTTTGTAGCCGTTGCATATGATCTTGCATTGATGGAGTTGTAACGCTTGAGAGACAGTATCAGATATTCTGTTTTGTTGCGCTGGTGCATTCAGAAGTTCAAACAGAACTTCTTCATATAGACGTGTTATGCATATTTGATGCTGTTGAATCTTTCATGGTCCACTTAACTTCTGTGCTTGCATAATCAGAACTTCTGATGATGTTCTGGCAGATCTTCCAGTTGCATTAGAACATCTTTTTCACATCAGAACTTCTGCATGTAAAGATACTTATTATTAGCAAGCATATTTGTTCTTTATGTCATGTGTTTGTTATCATCAAAACTCTTGCTGGGATGTAGAACTAAATTATGTTCTAACAATCTCCCCCTTTTTGATGATGACAAAAACTAGTATATTTTGATGGAAAATAAAGAACACGAATTAAAAAGGATTAAAAGGAAGGCTACCCCTGAGTAGAGTACTCAGCTATGGAGAAAAAGATAAAATACAAAATACTTCCCTGACGATCTTTTGATTAAGAGTCAAAACAAAATATTCTCCATTCTCCCCCTTTTTATCAAGAATCAAAAAGTGATAAAGACTCTTATTGGCTTGCTCTGACAGAAGTGCTTTAAACAGTGTGACATCCTCTTCTGGATACTTCTAAGTTCTTTAGGGAGCTTCTGATGTTGTATTTCCATTCCTGTTTCAAATAGTTTCAGAGCCAGTAATCTTCTGTTTCTGATTGCCTCTGAAACCTGCGAATCTTTTAAATTCCAGGCCTTGGAACATATGCTTTCTTTCCTCTATGTGTAGACAGCATCCAGAGTCCAGGTGTTAATACTGGAGTTTCAACCTTACTGTTAAAGATACCTGCAACATAGATGATTTTGTCTTTTGGTACCCATATCTTTATGGGTCCATGACTGTTAGAGTTTCCAAAATTTTGTTTGAATTTTGGTTTAGTATAAAACGCCTTACCAACATGTTTTATATCATGTGTTTGTTCAGTGGTGAAGTGAGAATAGAGAAAAGTGCGTTTGATAACCAAATCCTTAACTTTCTTAGGTTGGGATTCTTTTCCTTTGTATCCTGTACCTATTCTGCAATTCTTGCTGACTCCATGGATCATTGAAGCCATTTTGCTTCTATCTATGTTGTTAGTCATAAACTTCTGAAAGCTTTGATCATATTCCTTTATGATCTTATCAGTATTAATGGGATCCTCTGAGATTATTTCCTTCTGAGAGTTTTGTAAATCATTTTCTAGTTTTGAAATATTTTCTTTTAACTCAGTTTTCTAACCTCAGATTCTCAGTTTCTTCAGAGTCAGAAGCAATATCCTTTTTCAGGTTCTTGCATTTGACTCTGAGCTGTTGATATCGTTCCAGAATCTCGCTCAGACTTTCTGCAAGATCAGTTTTAGACAAATTAATAGAAAAGTTAGGGAATACCTCTTCAGTGTGTGATTCTGAGTCTGAACCAGAGGCTTCACTGTCTTATGATATGTTTTCCATGAGAGCTATGTTTTATCTTTCATTATCTGACTCTGAATCAGCTTCAGAGGTGTCTGAATCGTCCCATGTTGCCATGCGGATTTTCTTCTTCTGCCTGTGCTTCCATAGATGATTGACTCTTCTAGATAGAGAAGACAATTCTTCTTCTTCTGATGAGGATTCTCTTAGGTTTTCTGCTTCTGCTTTTGCCTGCAAAATTTTGGTTTTATATTTGTTAGATTTCAGAGCGAGAGACTTACATTGCTTCTGAGGCTCATCATCTTCGAGCTCTATCTCGTGACTTCTGAGGGAGCTGACAAGTTCCTCCAGAGAGATTTTGTTGAGATCCTTAGCTAGCTTCAGTGCTGTGACCATTGGCCTCCACTGTTTTGGTAAACTTCTGATGATCTTCTTTACATGATCAGCAGTTGAGTACCCTTTGTCCAGCACCTCTAGCCCTACCACCAGAGTTTGGAATCTAGAGAACATTGTTTCAATGTTTTCGTCTTCTTCCATTCTGAAGGCTTCGTACTTCTGAATGAGCGCAAGGGCTTTAGTTTCTTTTACTTTCAAGTTGCCTTCATGCGTCATTCTTAGAGAATCAAACATGTTCTTAGTTGTTTCTCTGTTTGTGATCTTCTCATACTCTGAATATGAGATGGCACTCAGGAGAATCGTTCTGGCCTTGTGATGATTTCTGAAATCACGCTTTTGCTGATCAGACATAGCTTTCATGTCAATCTTCTGATCGCTTTCAGCAACAGGATGTTTGTATCCATCAGTTACCACATCCCAGAGGTCATCATCATAACCTAGGAAGAAACTTCTGATCATATCCTTCCAATAGTCAAAATTTTCACCGTCAAATATTGGAGGACTAATGCTGATGTCCTGACTCGTTCCCACCATAGTGTTTTTCTTACGCTGGATCTTGTACTTACACGGTTAAGTGTTAAAAGCTCAGAACCATGCGCTCTGATGCCAATTGAAGAAGTGAAAAACACAAGAAGGGGGGTTGAATTGTAAAACTGGAAATCAAATGCAGACAACACTGTATTTTTATCCTGGTTCGTTTGACCTCAAACTACTCCAGTCCACCCGCCAAGGTGATTTCG
Organism: Vicia faba; assembly: GCA_948472305.1. NCBI lineage: Eukaryota > Viridiplantae > Streptophyta > Magnoliopsida > Fabales > Fabaceae > Vicia > Vicia faba. Next base: position 981,460,074 of record OX451738.1, read on the forward strand.
CCTCTCTCCAATGAGGACTTAATTCACTATATTCAACTGAATATTACAACTGCTTTAGCAACTGCTAAAGCCTTCTTGAGTCCGAAACCACAACCCGGTTTCCTCAAGAAAATTCACTAAACAGATAATTGTATATAAAAGTGTACAGAGGTGTTTCTAAATAAACAGTATCACAAACTTGTGATGTATTACACGGCTTAATAATGGATTGATGAAGATGAAGACTGTTTGTAGCTTTACTGACTTTTCACGTTTTTTGTGTCGTTGTTCATCATTCTTGAAATCTTCTTCTAGTCTTCTTTATATAGGCTTTGCAATAGAGACATAAGAAGATACTTTTGGTATGTCCATAACACGCGTTTAATGAGCTTTCTAAAACAAGAGATTCTTGTCTGTTTGTAGCTGTTGCATATGATCTTGCATTGATGGAGTTGTAACGCTTGAGAGACAGTATCAGATATTCTGTTTTGCTGCGCTGGTGCATTCAGAAGTTCAAACAGAACTTCTTCATATAGACGTGTTATGCATATTTGATGTTGTTGAATCTTTCATGGTCCACTTAACTTTTGTGCTTGCATAATCAGAACTTCTGATGATGTTCTGGCAGATCTTCCAGTTTCATTAGAACATCTTTTTCACATCAGAACTTCTGCATGTAAAGATACTTATTATTAGCAAGCATATTTGTTCTTTATGTCATGTGTTTGTTATCATCAAAACTCTTGCTGGGATGTAGAAATAAATTATGTTCTAACACGTTGTAGTTGGATACACCCAATCCTCAAATGCAGCTTCTTCATCAGAGTCACCACAACGTTGACTTCATGGCTTCCAATGCGGAGATATGGTTTTCCTGCACGCGCACGCCTCACTTCCTTCTGAGCTTTGACGGTGAAGCCCAAACCAAACTTGTCCTCTTTGAATGGGATATCAAGGAGTTTCCCCAACTATCACAACTTCCTTCTTCAATAGCAGCACAAGCGTCTTTGACTAAAACCATCTTTGACACGGCTTTAACAACTTTGGGTTCATCAGAGGAACACTTGGTGGCAGCGACCATTGGTGTCACGACATCAAAGGCTTGACATGGGGTCTCAATGAATTCTCCATTCATCTCTACGTATTTGAATGAGTTAAGGTGGCTTATCATAAACTCTTCTTCTCCACAGACGGTGATTATTCTTCCTTTGACTGGATATTTGAGTTTCTGATGGAGAGTTGAGGTTATTGCCCCAGCTTTATGGATCCATGGGCGACTCAACAGACAAGAATAGGCAGGACAAATATCCATAATGTAGAAGGTGGAGTTGAAGATTTGGGAGCCCACCTTGATTGGAAGATCTACCTCCCCGTGAACAGTCCTTTTTGATTCATCGAACACCCTTACAATGATATCACTTGGCTTCAAGACTAAATCTTCACAGTCTAGGCGATCTAACGCCCCCTTGGGTAGTACATTCAGAGAAGAACCAGTGTCGACTAGCACATGTGCTAAGGTAGTCCCTTTGCACTCGACAGAAACATGTAGAGCTTTATTGTGATTCTTCCCAAGCGGTGTTAGGTCAACATATGAAAATCCTAAGCCATTATCAGTCGTTAAGCTAGCCACGCAATTCTCAAATTTTTCTATTGTTGTTTCATGGGGGACATGAGCCTTTTTCAGGAACTTGATTAATATCTGAGCATGGGCATCGGAACAGAGTAGTAATGACAACATCGAAATCTTAGAAGGGGTTTGCCCCAACTGTTCCACAATCTTGAAGTCGTTCCTTTTTATTATCTTCAAGATCTCGTCCATCTCACAAGAGGAGGGTTCTTCATCGGCAACGTCCTTTGCGGGTATTTCAGTCATGACTGGCTCAACAACCTTCTCCTTCCCTCTTGTATCGGTACTTGGCTTGGCAACAGTAGTGCGGATGGGCGCCTTTGTAACAACTGGTGGTGAGATATTGGGTGAAAATATTCTTCCAATTCGAGTTACTTTTCTTGAGCCAGTTATGTTACTAACATCATCAGCTTTTTCTTCTTCGATCCAAGCATCTTGTTTAATCCCATGATAGAACACTTTAGCACCATAATTCCATGGTACTGCCTTGCTTGAAGAGTAGGGAATTGGTACGGGATTGGTAATTATTAAGGGAGCAACAGTGGGTTCATTTGAAATCCTAATAGGACATCTGGAGGTGATCCTAAGAGGCTTGTTTGATATGGTAATAATGGAGAGGTCTTCACATTTGTTAGTCAATATTTTGGCAAGCGAAGTCTTCTCAAATAGAATTTCGTGGCTATCCATCAGGCGTTATATGCCTTTGTTCATCCCTTCACATCCATTGAGTTGCTGGGTACAACAAACACAGTCTTTTACACAGCCAGGGAAAATCCCAGCTTTCAACAGGTTCTTTTTGATGATATTCAGTAGAGTAGTCAATTCTTCAACAGTGGCAACAAAAATTGTATCTTCAACAACATTAACACCCTTGTCATGCTTCGACATAGGTGCGATGATTACTTCAGAGTTGGAGGAGGATCAAACTCAATAGTCTTGTTATCAATCAAATCCTGGATTTTATTCTTCAAGGCCCAGCACTGGCCAGTCTCGTGCCCGGGCTGCTTGAGTGGTAAGCACATTTAGCGTTCGGATTATACTTTGGAGAAGAGGTATCTGGGTTGGCAGGTGGATCGCGCAATGTCACTAAATTAGCCTTTATCAAATGTTGAAGGGCTTGAGACAGTTACATGCCCAACCTTGTAAATTGTCTTCTTGGAGTTTCGAAATGTTGATGATTAGCATATGGTCTTGGAGCGGGAGTTGGATTGGATATTTGGACAGCATTAACAGACAGATGATCATTCTTCTTGGTACGGGCCCTCGCCCCGTACACAACATTGATTTCCTTCTTTGCAACAAAAGGTTTCTTGATAGGATTTGAAGTGGAGGCAGACGCCACATAGATCTTTCCAATTTTGATGCCGCTTTCAACTCTTTCACCAGTTAAGATTAACTCAGTGAATCTGGAGGAGGAACAACATACCAACAAGTTAAAGAATGGACCAGATAAAGTGCCCATAAACATGCCAATGTTCTCTCTATCAGTCAAGGGTGGTTGAACCCTACTAGCAAGGTCTCTCCACTTTTGTGCATATTCCTTAAATCCTTCGTTCTTCCCCATGGTCATATCTTGCAACTGAACCCTTGTTGGCGCCAAGTCGGTGTTATACCGGTACTGATGGTAGAATGCGGTAGATAAATCTTCCTAGGTATTGATACGGGAACCATCTAACTGATAAAACCATTCAAGTTGTGTTCCAGCCAAGCTCTCTTGGAAAAGTGAACCCAAAGTTTCTTATCAGCAGTGTGCGGCTGTATCTTGCGCACATAAGATTTCAGGTGAAGTTTTGGACAAGAAACTCCATCGTACTTTGTAAAGACTGGTATTTTGAATTTGTGGGGAATGACAACCCCAAAGATCAAACCCAAATCATCAAAATCTAAACTGGGGACGGCTTGGATTTCAACAACTTTCAATTTGTCTTCTAACTGATTATACTTGATATCGGCGGGTGGATACTGCTCGTCAAAATAATCATTATCAGATGCTGGATCATTAACTCAATCATCCTGAGTACTCTTGACCTCACCAATATGGTTCTCGTCCTCTTCAGATGAGTCTTCTCCTACCGAGATCTGATGGACTGTCTCCTTGAACCTTTTACCCATGTTGAGTAGAGCTTTCTTCTCGGGCTTTTTCTTAACTGCCAACAATGCCATCAAGTCTTGCTTCCCCTTGGCTAGGGCCAGTAGAGTTTCTTGGAGTTAAGAGTTTTGTGCCTGGAGATCCTTCACAGTTTTCTCTAGATCTATCTTGCTGAAATAAACAGCAGAAAGATAAGGAAACCTGTTATGTGAAAACCTGTCATGTTATGATGCATGGAGGATGTATATGCAGATGATTTCAAGGATTTATTGAGATTTAAATTTGTATAGAAAAAAAAGTGAACAAACGTCAATTTTCATTAATTAGTTTGAAAAGATTACAACATGTCTCTTGGGCTTACAAAATAACTCTATAAGATAAAAAGATTGAACGCATCCTCTTCGGCGCAAGGTAGGCGTTCACACTTTTATCTTCTTGTAGATGCTTCGTAAGCTCCAAGACTCTCTTCTCACTAGTATAGACTTGAGCTTCGAAAGTATCTCGTTCTTACTTCAGCTGAATCCAACCCTTTTGCAATTCTTCAAGAGAGGTAGGCATGTCTGGATGGAGGACAGTGTATGGGACATCTCCTTCAACCACATGTTTCATGATGACTGGTAAGATGGAGAGATAAGGCATCACAAGTTTCTGAGCACGAGCTCGTACCCACTTAAGGTAAGGCTCAAGGGGAATGGAATTCTTGTGTCCCAACGTCTTGCTATCCACCTTGTTCACCATCCTCCAAGCTCGGATAAACCTCTGGCAGTAACCTTGATCGTTATTCTCGTAGTCGAATACCACTCCTTGGATAATCATCTCATGTGGACCATCCCTTCGGGCGTAACCAAACTGTCGTAAGGCTAAGCAGGGGTTGTAAGTGATACCTCCTCTAATTCCAAGCAAGGGGACATTAGGGAATTCTCCATAACGGTAGACAATAGTAACATTCTCCAAAGATCGGGAACACCAATGAATATCTGAATGTTTGAGCATCATCAACCTATGCGACCACCTTGAACCTTGCTCATTCTTCAACACAGATTGGGGAATATGCGAAATAAACCATCTTGCAAAGAGAGGAGTGCAACACATGAGGATACCTCTCTTCCTCATAGTGCGAGAGTGAAAATAATGTAGGATGTCTCCCAACAAAGTAGGCACTGGGTTACGAGACATGGAGATTTGACAGCGTTTACATCTATGAGTTGGTCAGGGTTTGGAAACAAAACCATCCCATAGATGAGAAGGGCCACAATTTCTTCAAAAGCTTGTAGGTCCAAGGAGTTCCAACAATCTTGAGCTTTCTCAAATAAGAACTTGGATAAGAAACCTTTGACACCACTCCTTGTTTCTCAATTAGTTGTGACATCAAATTTTTGCAAGCATAAGGCTTGAGCAATCTCTTCAGGTTTTGTATCTCTTTTCGTACCGTTGAAGGGTAGTTGATTGAGAATGGGAATACTCGAGAGTTGGGAGAATTCTTCTAAAGTTGGCACAAGTTGATAATTGGGAAAATTGAAGCAACGGTGTAGAGGATCAAAGAATTGGAAGAGCACCTTCATCATATCTTCTTTAGTGTTGGAGGTAACCAAGTTTAAGAGGCGACCATGTATTTCGGTGAATGAAGATTTCTAAGGGACCCTTGACGCTAACTCTTTTAGTTGAGGAGGAATCTTTACGAGATTGACTTGGATAGTATTCCTGCGGATAGAAGCCATGTCCTACAAAACAGAACAGAGATAAATCCCAAAAATTATTGAAATGGTTAGAATGAGTATGATGTTATGATGTTTATGATGTCATGTACAAGTAAATATATATAAACAAGGAAAACAAGTCCTTAGGTTTAAGCTTGCATGGAGTCTCATAGGTAAGTACCCTCTTGAAGTTTAGTTGGCTCGAACATGTCCTAGAAATAGTAACTGGGTTCTAAGGGATCTCAATATCACTGATCTGTCTTGTCGGACATTGTTTCAGCACAAGCCTCTTTCACGGCGATCGAAATATCCCAAAAATCCAAACCTCAATGAGTGTAGTATCGAGTATCTACCAACTTCGGACTGCACCAAAGTCGGTCATCTCACTACGTCCTAATGGCCAAGTTGGTCAAGTAAAGGTTCTAAAAGTCAGTCAGTGCTTCATGACATCACTCAGCGGCCCTGTATTCTCCTTGACTACTCAAGGGCTACCGGTACCCACAAATATGTCACATTACATAGTTATTTCTTAGACCATGTTGGTATACCCCGCACAGTTTCCACAATGTATTGCTACTTACCTATAAGGTATCCCAAATCCAGGTAGAGGATTTAAGCCCAAACAAAGAACCAAAATGTAAAGCATACAAGTCAAACAATGAAAGCAAGTAAAGGTGATCTAGCCCTAAGGTAACCCCACTTTTAGGTTTTTCCCCAGTAGAGTCGTCAGTTCTGTGATACGGTGGGAGAACTGACTTAGGTGTTTTGTGTTTTATCGCAAATGTTGCGATTAGCAAGAGTCGCCACCGACTTTTCTTTTATCAAAAAGGAAAGGCTGAAAAGAACAGGAAAGACCTTTGAGAGTATTTCTGAGTTCGGGGGGTAGATTATGAAAAGGGAAGGTGTTAGCATCCTTTTCATCCATAGTTATCTATGGGCTCTTAGTTGCTTACAAGATCACTTGCTTTTGTTTGAAAATGTGCTTTGTGTGGTTTTTTGAAAGTATTTTGAAAAGGCGCCATCGTTTAGGAAAACTTTGTAATAGTTCTCGTTCGTAAGAACATATACAAAGTGTTGATCTTTTGAAAATGTTTCAAGTTTAGAAAATATTTTGAAAGTGTTTTGGAAAGTGTTGGTGTTTGTTTTGAAAATAAGCAAGAGTGTTTGATTTGAAATTGAGCAAGAAACTAGGAACAATCTACCTACTCAAAAGTCTTAGCTCATTTCTTCCTTTCCTTTGATATTGCTATCTTACCATTGATTTGGTAAGAAGCCCTATCTTTGGATGTAGAGGGATGGGTGTGGGTCATTGTATAGCCATGATAGCAATGTTGTGAAATATCTTAGCAATTCTCTTTGAGGGACTAAGATCATTTTGAAAGGCAACTTTGATAGCGTCATCGAGGGACTATGATCTTGTATTTTTTTATTGCATTTTACTAAGATATCCAACATGCATAACATGGCAATTTTTTGTAAGGCAACAAGTGGAATTACCCTAAGGGTGCAAGTGTGTAAGTGTGTTGATTTACATGTATTGTTTTGTCTTGAATTAGGGTTTGCTAACTTGTCGATTTTAATCTTTCCATACAAACCCTAATTTACTAGCATTTATATAAAGCGATAAATTGCGGAAAGTAAATATACTAAGTTATTACATCATTAGGGGAGGGGTGTATAAATTTACAAATGGAGATTGCAATAAAATTAAACCTAATTATCTATTACAACCATATTGAATATTGTATAAGAATTGAATAAATGATGTAAGAAGATAAATGGAAAAGAATTTTTTTTGTGTTTTGGGTTTTTATGTTTAAGGAAAAGGTTTTGATTAATTAAAGTAATTATGAAAATAAAATATTTTTGATGATGTTTTTATATGTCCATAAAATAAATATTATAAATAAATAGTGTGTAAAAAAATCAACTCAAATGGAGTTGTTTTGATGGGTTAAAAAATGTTGGAGGTTTATTAAAAAGGAAAAGGAAACAAACAAATAATAAAAACAATTATGGTCCTGCCAAGGTTTGAACTCAGGATCCAATACATAGATACCTTTCGCGCGCACTGTTTGCACCACTGGAGTGGTCTGTTTCATCCATTCACAAGATGACTGTGATTAGATACAAGATGAACCTGCTTCTGAAGATTTAGAATAACCAGATCTTCCTTCAAATACAAGGATGCCAAGACTCCCATATTGAGATTCGAAGGACCTCAATATTCATCCAATCGAAGGACATGGAAAACCCCTGCCTAAAGTTTGAAACGAATCTAACAATGCAATTTTAAAAAGCTAGCAGGCCATGGATTAGTATAAATTTGTTTGGCACCAACCCAAAGGCTAACAAATCAGAGTTAAGATTCTCATCAAACAAGCGGTAGTAATCAAAGGTTAAGGCATGGTCCTACCTATGATATCTACATTTTTCCTTTTACAATGTATGTACAAATGAAGTTAGAACGAAAAAGTTTCAAGTTAAGAAAAGACTTACCTCTTGAAGTTCCAGTCGAAGGAGCTGTGTATGGCTTGATAATGGATCAGGCTTGGCTGGGATCTCCCTGGAACTATTTCAGTTACTGCTTTGCTTTGAAAAAGGTCATTGAATCGAAAGTTGGTATATGGAGGTTAGGAGCGAATCGAAGGATTCACTGACTTCCTTGAGTGGTTTTTTGAGGGCTTTGGGAATATTCCAAAGCTGGTGTATGGAAGCTGGGGGGTGAATCGAAGGCTGATACATGTGAGTTAGGAAGGTGAATCGAAGGGCTGATATATGTGAGTTAGGAAGTTGAATCGAAGGGCTGATATATGTGGGTTAGGAAGGTGAATCGAATGGCTGATATATGTGGGTTAGGGAGGTGAATCGAAAGGTTCACTAATGCAATAAAGGGGTTTGATATTTTTTTTTAGAGTTTGAGGTTTTTTTTTTAGTTGGAGAATTTGAGATTTTTTAGAGTTTGAGAGTTTGAGAGTATTTTTCTCATACAACCAAAATCTGGGGGTCCTTGTCTTTGTTGATGGTTTCTCTATTTATAGAGAAAAGATGTGGGAGTTTGAACAAAAGCATGGCTTGGTTAAAAACGTGAAATTTGAGTTATGTCAGATTTTCCATGATCCCAAGGTGAAGTACTAAAGTGGTTGGTTAAAAGGGGATGACTTCCATGACTTTATGGTGAAGTAAAATCAGTATTTTAACAAAGTATGGGTTTAAGATAACTTTTGTACTAGCAAGCTCATTTCATGAAAAAAAATCTTTTGGACAAAAACTTAATTATATGGATAATAGCTTAATTCATGGTGTAGACAATTAATTATGGAGTGAAGCACAAGCATTGAGTTCTGTAGCATGATTTGTGGAATTGATCAGTGACCTTTCAAAAATTTTACTTTCTACTTGTGTGTCGAAGGTTTTCTTGAAATGGATCAAACAAGTAGCTTCAAAGGAGGTTTCAAATCGAAACGAATGATGTACCTAAACTTGCATTTGAATGAGGCTTTAAGTTCAAAATGAAGGACATACCCAAGTTGCATTCGAAAGAGGCTCTAAGTTCAAAATGAAGGACATTACCCAAGTTGCATTCGAAGGAGGCCTTTGCTCAAAACGAAAGATGTAATCCAAGTGGCATGAGGCCCTTGCTCAACTGAAGTTTGCATGTAGGCACGCAGAAGATGAGTGCCCAAACGAAGATTTGCATGTAGGCATTTGTGTCTAAACAAAGACTTTGCCTTGCAGGGAGTACATGTGGTCAGCAGGTCATGGCCTTCGATTACAAGCATGCAGGCAGCATACTTGTCCAATCGAAGCAGGCTTGCAGGCAATTAATCTTGTCCAAATCGAAGCAGGCTTACAGGCAATTAATCTTGTCCAAATCGAAGCAGGCTTACAGGCAGCTATTTTTGAGTAATCGAAAGAGGTGCAAAGTCCAATCGAAGGGTGCAAAGTCCAATCAAAGGAGCTGAATCGAAGGAGGTGCAAAGTCCAATCGAAGGGGCTGAATCGAAGAAGGCCTATTTTTCCCCAAATTTGTCAAATGTTATTTTTATGTGTTTTCTCCCTTTTTGACAGTTTCCTTTTAATTTTGGTACTGAAAAAATCCCAATGCACTTGTGCAAGCTTAAATCCTAAGAATCTTTGTGAGAAAAACCCTTGAGAATTGAGAGGGCAAATTTTGGGATACAACAGATGCATAATCTTCAACTTTGTGTCAATGCTCCCTAACAACTCCCCCTAACAAATGGTATCATGAGCCTTTGATTCGAAAAAGGGATCAGAAGAGACTTGTATCAAAATGCACTCGGGAAGTGGTGTCCCGTTACAAGATGTCAACGACGGTATAAGTGGAGGAGCATTGTGGATTCACACTTGAGGAGGAGTGTTGAAATAATATAACAAGTGTGAGTAAGTGGGGAAATAGTCTCACATTGGATATGAATGTGGAGACTTGATGATATATAAGTGAGAGAACTCACTCACTTACCACCTTAAAGTTTTAAGTGGATAAGTAGTGTGTCTCCCACAAAGGTGTATAATCTTCAATTTTGTATCAATGCTCCCTAGTAACTCACCCAACATTATAAACAAAAATTATAATACTCCCTTCATTTTAAAATAACTTTTGTTTAAGATTTTTGCACACAGATTAAAAAATACAATAATGTTGTCATAAAAAATTATACTTTTATAAAATTAACCTTATTAATGTATTATAAATAGCGTCTAAAATGAAATATAAAGGACACAATTGAAAAAATAATATCGTTACTATATTTAAAAGTGAAAATGACTTTCATTTTAAATCAAATTTTATTTATTAAAACGACAGTCATTTTAAAACGAATGGAATAATAATTAATATCTCAAATTTATTAGTCAATACGTCTTTCAATCAAACAAAGAAAATCTCAAATCTCAATCATTATTATAAACAAAATTTAATCACTTTTAAATTATTTAATAATAATATTCCGATTATATCATTTATTTAATTTAAAAATAATCGATAAAGATAGTTGAATGGACTATTCCCTTAAATATCAACAAGAATACAGATAGTTCTATAACAAGTTTATTGCAATCAATTTGTAACGAGAAAAACTTCAAACACAACATATATACTCAATTTAATAATCTTGTTCTAACTCCATCTGAGGAGAATCACATGAGTAATCCCTTTCTATCTCCTTCATAAACACAAACACAAAAATATCAAACTCTCGTTATCAAATTTGTCTTAAGTTTTTGAAAGCTATGTGTGTTTATGCTTCAATTGTGTGGAGACAACTAGAAACTCTGTTTAATGATAGTTTAATCATACAAAATCTATTATGAGGTCATATATAGCCACAATTTAACTATAAAAAATTTAAAATCATGTATTATAGTTAGGCATGGCAACAAAATGGATCGGAAACGATTTTTATCTTTTCCAAATTAAAATTTGAATTCTTAAATAATCTCCGTTCTCCGCCTCAAACCCAAACGAGAATGAAGAATTAAAAGCCGGACCCGTCCCAAATGGGTTTGGGTTGGATTCGGATATCCCTTTCCGCCACCATCCATTTGTACCGAGTACTTCGTGGGCTGAAACAGAATCATAATTTCAACTTCCACCCGAAGTGTGGTAAATTGCGCATAATCAATATTTGTTTTGCAGATGACATACTGTTATTTGCAAGGGGTGATGTGGAGTCCGTAAAGATTGTGATGCAAGCTGTCAAAGAGTTCTCAAATGCTACTGGACTGTATGTCTGTGAACAGAAGAGTAAAGTATTCTTTGGAGGGGTGGAGGAGATGACTAAACAGGAAATCCAACTTACTACCGGTTTTGAGAGAGGCACACTTCCTTTCAAATACTTAGGTGTGCCCCTGGACAGTAAGAAGTTAACCGTTCTTAATTGTTTGCCGCTTATTGATAGAATGCTATGTCGTATTAAGCATTGGAGTTCTAATCTGTTATCATATGCTGGTAGATTCCTCCTCGTCAAAAGCGTTTTGTTTGCTATCGCTAACTATTGGATGCAGATTTTCCCTCTTCCTAAGAAAATCATTCAGCACATTGAGGGAATTTGCAGAAAATTCCTTTGGTCAGGTAGAGTAGATAATAGCAGAAAAGCTCCTGTTTCTTGGGACCAAATTTGTAGACCTAAGGTGGAGGGAGGACTTAACATGATTGCGCTTTATGAATGGAACAAAGCCTCGATAGGTAAATTGCTTTGGGACTTGAATGCTAAAAAAGATAGAATGTGGATTTCATGAATTCACCATTTTTATATGAAAGGTACGGATTGTATTGATTATATTCCTCCTTTCCATGCCTCTTGGATTGTGAAAGCGATATTTAAACACAAGGAGGAATTGATGAGCTCGACAGTTTGGGATGAATTCCAGAATAGGGACGGGTACCGTACAAGAGATATGTACAAGATGCTTAGGGGAGTGAAACCCAAGGTGAGGTGGAAAAAAGTCATCCTGGGTAATTGTGCTCGTCCTAGGGCCATTTTCACTACTTGGATGACACTCCTAGGTAAATTGACTACTAAGGACAGATTGCGCAGGTTTGGTATCCAAAATGATGGTCTGTGTGTGTTTTGTGGAACGAATGAGGATATTCAACATGTCCTTTTTAAATGTGATTTTGCGAGAAACATTTGGAACCAAGTTTTAGAGAGTGATGAGGAGTTCCGTTGGTCGACCAATGGGGGCATGGGATTGGAGTGGATCATTAGCAATACTAAAGGTAAAAGTTTGAAGTGTAGGAAAGCTAAACTGATTGTTGCAGAAACCATCTATAGTATTTGGACTACCCGGAATATGATTATATTTCAGAATCAGACTACAGATTTTTTCCAATTGGGGGAGTTAAAGCTTAGGATTGAAATGTGTTTGGGGAAATTTAATATTAGTCCATGATTGTGATTAAGTGCAGGTGTCTAGTCTGTTAGTTTGTTGGATGTTGTTGTCTTGGGCCTGGATCTTTGGATCGACTTTGTATTAACTGTTTTTGGATTAATATATTTCCGTTTCTCCAAAAAAAAAATATTTTAAATTATAAATACAAATTAAATTATCAAATCATTAGTCACATATTTAATATTCTAAATTATTAAAAATAAATAATAATATACATATAAAATAAACGGGACGGATTCGAGTGGATACTAATGTCTCTATTACCCTATCATAACCATATTTTATAATCGAGAAAAACCTATAAACTTGAATCCAAACCCAATCAAATCGAATTTTCCCCGTCAACTTCAAAGTAGATTCAGGTGGATACCCGCAGGTATGAGTTTTGTTATCATGCCTACTCTCAAAAACTCTCAAAAACGAGACGACCTTGCGGTCTTTACCTTTCTTCAGCACGAATTACCTGACTTTGTCTCGTCTTCCTATCCTACGAGGCTATGAAACTTCTAGGAAGCTATGAAACATAAGTTGCGTTTAGTTGTGTCAAAATTTATCAAGGTGTCCAATTCGCAACACCAACCTTAAACTACATAATTTGATCATAAAACAAAGAAGAATTTGAAAAGAAACTAAAAAGGCACATAATTAAGTGATTAACCAACTTGGCCAAGGGTCTTCTAAATCTCCTTTCTCAACTACTTCTACATACAATACTTGACTACAAAGTTTCATGGCAACAAATATAAGAAATGCAGGGAACAAAGTACATTTCCACTTTTACCTATACTTAAGAACAGAGAGTACTTAACTGTATAGTTTGGTGGCTACATCTATAGGAAATGTAAGAGATGAAAAGGACATACACTTACAACAAGAAACTTACAACCAGAAACTTACAACCAGAAACTCAGAATATGTCCTAGAATAACTAACATTAGCAATTTCTGCGCAGTCACTTTGTATGAAGAAGCAGCATCGTTGCATAAATTAAACCCATACCATGTATCTCTGGGAATGAAAGTGTTGTAATAGAAAGTAACAGGACCGCCACTATAACCATTGATCTTCACAGTGTCGGGTTTCCAACCATCTGAGCCAGATCTATAGAGGTACACATAGCATATCTGATACGCACATGGACCATTTATCTGAAATGTATCGGAAGAACAGCTCTCAAATGTACCAGAAGATGGATCATCTAGTCTTGGTGCATTTATCTGATAGTATGTGAAAGAGAAACAAATGAACTTTCAATGATTTCAAAATAAATTTCCCTTAGTCAAGCAAGATTGATAAACCAAATGAAGATTTTGTTTGCCTCATATTCTATTTTGATTCTATTCGACGCAATTTACATACATACATTCAAAATCCATCCACCTGTTTAGCGAACTTTCTGTACTGTTCATTCATCCTAGACCCTTTATAAACAACTTTCAATCCTTAATTATAAACTATTGGAACTGAAAAAAACAATAAAAATAGAAAGAGAAATTCAACAAAACCTGGTTCCCATAAGCATCACCAAAAGAAATACTGATTTGATCCCTCGTATACCTAGGAGACGAACAACTAGTAGATATAACCACCGAGTAAGAACAACTTGCCTTGTTCTTCATCTATCATAAAAACAAACAAAATAATCTTCCTCTAAATACTACACATAAAAAAATAAAAATAAAAATAAAAAGAGAAAATGAAATAACAAATTAGGGTTTTTATTTACCTTAATATAACTGAAATTGAAGGATTCATGAGCATAAGGCAAGAGTATACCATACTGAGACTCTGACACTGAGACTGAGAGGGTCAATCGAAAGGCCACAAGAAGAAGAAGAAGAAGAAACTCTTTCATCAAAAAGAGTGGAATTTGTGATGTGGATTTGAATGGGTTTCGATGAGTTCGCGTGATATAGAAGAAGAAGAAGAAGAAGAAGAAAAGACAATGAAGGAAGATGGCGAATTTGTCTTTACCCTGTATTGACAATTTTCTTAGTATTTACTCTCATGTCCATTAGATATAATCAACCATCCTGATGTATTTTTCTTTTCAATTGTAGCTAAAGTGCACACCTACTATTATCTATTCCTTTCTCTCCTTTTGCAATTTTATTTTTGTTTGTAGCCTTAATAATTTAAGTCGTTCATTTTGTTTATGACATATATTATTTACTTTATTTGATTTCTGTAATTTAATGAAAAATAAATTTGAATTTAACTAATATCATTGATAATGTAAAGAAATTTGAATTTACTTAATCGTAATCGTTATAATTTTAATAACATTGAACTTTTATTCTAATTACTTATAAAGTAGTATGTTTGGATGGTTGTAATGCAGTGACTCATTATGTATAAAAATTTATATTAATAATACATAATAATTAATTTTAATAAATATGTTTTATTTTATTTGTTGTATTGTTAATGCTTAAGACTAATTTTTATAAGTTTTGTTATTTTAGAACATGTCAATATATTTTGGAACATGTCATTCTGTCAATATTTTAGAACATGTCTATGTAAAATGTCTATGCATTTTGAAACATATGTATCTAATCTGTCTAGGTCTTTCAACAATAAAGTAATGTCATTTTTTGATAATGTTCATTTAATCTGATATGTTCTAGTTTATATTATGAGTCCATATTAAACTGATAATGTTCATTTAATATGATATGTTCAAGTAATCTGAAATGTTAATTTACTAGTAATGTCCAAAATTATGTTATTACAAACAATGATATGCCAAATAAAAGAAGTTATATTAAATTGATAAATTGTGTTACAATTACACATTGCACATTACACCTGATTGATACTTCTAAAACAACGAACCTTCTACTTTACCGGAGGGCAGTCTTCTTTGGTTGGTAGGCGGTGTACCACAATATCGGTGTCCAAACCAGGCATATCTTTATAAGACCAAGCGAAGATCTCAGCATAGTCGCATAACATCTGTATCAATCGCTGCTTGACACTAGGCTCCAGATTCGCACCTATCTTAACCTCTTTCATGTCTTCCTATGTACCCAAATTCATTGATTCAACTGACTCTTCATGAGGTTGTATGGCCCTTTCTTCATGCCGTGACAGTCTAGCAAGTTCTCCAGGAACTTCACAATCATCCTCACCTTCGTCCTCAGCTTGGTTGATCGGATTTTCGAAGTCATAACCGGCAGTATCAGAGTTGTTATCAATGGGATCCAGAGTGGATATGGATCTGCATTATGATACGTGAGTGTGTGTAAGAGAATAGCTGTTTTAATAGAGTGAGAAACAGAAAAGAAAAACAAATAGCGCAAAATTTGTAATCCAAGAAACGTCCAATGCTTTATTAATGATATATGAAAATGACAAATAATAGTCCCTCACAAGCAAGGCCAAGGTGCATCGGGCAAGGCACCGGTCCGTAAAGTTTCAAATTGTTTATTACAACTCTTAAAACAAAAGTCAATTACTGTGGAATAAAAGAAACATGTATGAAGTCCTTCGTCGTCCAATTGTTCAATCCATCATTGGTTGTAGGGTAGATCCAATTGTCGATGTCTGAATCTTCTTCATCATCTTCAATTGCATTAACTCCCTGATTGTTGATATGCAGAGTAGGTCTTCCAATCAGTGCGCGCCTAACATCCCTTTGAGCTTCTGTAGTAAAGCCCAAACCAAATTTGTCAGTTTTGTGAGTGAAATCAGGGAGCCGACCCAAATTGGTACACCCACCTTCTTCGATTACAACCCTGGCATCCTTGAGAGAAGCCATCTTCATCGGAGGTTTGTCGGTAGCAACTTCAGTTGACGCCATAGTCTGAGGGACCTCTTCAAAGTTCTAACAAGGAGTTTCGATGAACTCCCCATCCATCTCCATATAGCGAAAGGAATTGAGATGACTCACCATGTACTCCTCTTCACCCCGTACCGTGACAATCTTCCCCTTTATCGGATATTTCAGCATTTGATAGAGCGTTGAAGTCACTGCCCCAGCCCTATGAATCCAAGGACGACCCAACAAGCAGGAATACGATGGTCTGATGTCCATCACATAGAAAGCGGATCCAAAAGTTTGAGAACTAACTTTAACAGGGATGTCCACCTCCCCATGCACCATCCTTTTTGACCCGTCGAAAGCCCTGACCACAATATTACTCGGTTTCAGAATCAAATCTTCACAATCCAGATGGTCTAATGCTTTATTTGGTAGAACATTCAATGAGGACCCGGTATCCACCAGTACATGGGCCATAGTAGTGCCCCTGCACTCGATCGAGACATGCAGAGCGTCATTGTGATTTCTTCCTTTAGTAGTCAGATCTGCATCTGAGAAACCCAGCCCATTATTGGCAGTCAGGCTAGCTACGCAATCTTTGAATTGGTCGGCTGAAGTTTCTTGTGGCACATGCGCAGTTTTGAGGAATGCTATTAGAGCCTTTGCACGGGCTTCAGAATACAACAACAAGGACAACATGGAGATTTTTGACGGGGTCTGCCCCAACTGCTCGACTACGTTGGTCGCTCTTCTTGATAATCTTCAAAATTTCTTCTATCTCTTGCTTAGAGGTTTCTACAATGATCTTCTTAGGTGCCTCCGTCCGAGCAGGCTCACCTGTGATTTCTTTGCCCCGAGTCCCAGATGGATCAGCGACAGGAGTGATAACTGGAGTAAGAACTGGAACATCAGTTGATGTACCAGTAGATGGAATGACAACAAGTTTGTGGACAGCCGGAGGGGAAATCTCGGGAGAAAAGAGTCTTCCACTTCTGGTGACCTTGCTAGCCCCGACGATATTACTGACATCAGTATCAGCTTCTTCACTCTTTAAGTCTTGTTTAATACCATGGTAATACACATCAGCACCATAGTGCCATGGGACAGCCTTATCTGAAGTGTATGGGATAAGACCGGGAATAATAATTATCAGCGGAGCAATTCTTGGGACAGATGTAATCCTAACAGGCTTTCTCGAGGAAACCTTAGAAGGATTGCCGGAAATGGTTATGATGGCAACATCTTGAATTAGAACCAACGAAATCAAAGTCTTTTCGAACAAGATCTCTTTGTTATCCATCAGACGCTGAATACCTGATTTCAATAAGTGGCAACCAGCAGGCAGAATTGAACACATGTGGCAACCTTCACCACAGCCCGGAAATAAACCGGCCAACAACAAATTCTTCTTAACTGTCATAAGAGGAGTAGAAATTTATTCCACAGAGGTCACAAATAAATCATCGTCTACAACATTTACTCCATGACCATGTTTGGGCATGGGAGCAGTTATGACGTTGGGCTTCTCCGGAGCGTCAAACTCAATCTCTTTGGCTTCGATCAAGTCTTGCACTTTGTTTTTCAAGGCCCAACAGTTGTTTGTATCATGACTTGGACTTTCAGAGTGATAGGCGCAGCGAGCATTCGGGTTATAGTGAGGAGAAGTGATGTTGGGGTTCTTCGGGGCCTCCCTCAGAGTTACCAGATTGGTCTTCAATAATTATGGTAGAATTTGAGACAAGGTCATATTGAGTCGAGCGTACTGCCTCTGTGGCCTTTCCACCCTCTGTTGATTGTTGCATTGTGGAGCAACTGTGGGTCTTGATATCACTACCGCATTTACTGCTTGATGGTGTTCAGGTCTGCTTTGGCCCCTTGGGTCGTAGACTGCACTAGCTTCCTTCTTACCGGTGAAAGGCTTATTCACTGCACTTGATGAAGTATCCTTCTGTATTTTACAACTTCGGATACCAGCTTCTACTCTCTCTCCAGTCAAAATCAACTCAGTAAACCCAGATGACGAACTGCCGACCAGATGATTGAAAAATGGACCAGATAGCGTCCCCAAGAACATATCAACTAACTCTCGATCAGATAAAGGGGGTTGAACCCTGCCAGCCAAATCTCTCCACTTTTGAGCATAGTCGTTAAAACCTTCGCTTGCACCCATTGACATACCCTGAAGCTGAGTAAGAGTGGGAGCAAGGTCGGCGTTATACTGATACTGCCTGTAAAAAGCAGCAACAAGGTCTTCCCAGTTTCGTACATTAGCTCCTTCCAATTGATAAAACCATTCAAGCTGAGTCCCTGACAAACTATCTTGAAAGAAATGCACCCACAAATTTCTATCAGCAGTGTGGGGTTGGATTTTCCTGACATACGAGCGGAGATGGAGTTTTGGATAGGACACTCCATCATACTTAGCAAAAACTGGAGCTTTGAACTTATAAGGCATCACCACTCCCGATACCAGTCCCAATTCTCCGAAATCTAAACCATGGATCTTTTGAATCTCCATAGCACTCAGCCTGTCTTCTAGCTGCTTGTACCTATCCTTGGCAGGAGGATATTGCTCATCATCAAAATCAGTATCATTATCAGAAACTGCAGGACTTGAGCCCTTTTCTTCTTCTTGGTTTTCCCTGTCCTTGGACGAGGAGATCAGATCAGCTTGCTGTTGCAACCTATTCCCAAACCTTTTGCCCATACTCAGAAGAACGACCTTCTTCTTCTTCTTCTTCTTCTCCTTCAGAATGAGAGTCTTCAAATCCTCTTGCCCTTTAGCCAAAATCAAGAACATTTCTTGGAATTGGGCGTTCTGTTCCTGAAGATCTTTGATGGCTTGATCAGAAGACATTTCTGCTGAAATAAACAGCGAAGGAGATGAGAAACTTGTAATAGTACCTGTAATGATGTGCATGATAATGGGATGCGTATGTAATGATTTCAAAGACTTTAGGAGATTTAAATTTTCAAACCAAAAATAAACAAACTTTATTAGATTAACTTGTAAAAGGTTCAACAATGCCTTTGAGGCGTTACAAAGAAGTAAATTAAAAACAAATCTAAAACTAAAAAAGAAAAAATCAAAAATCCCATGGACGCTTCCCCTTCATGCTGACAAAGTCATTGATCACTTTTTCTTTCACGAGCTGCCTGGTGAGCTTCAAAATCTTCCTTTCTTGCTCATGGTACTTCTCCCGGTAAGTATCCCTTTCCTCTTTCAGCTGAATCCAAGACCTCTACAATGCCCCAGGATCAGTGGGCATGTAAGGATAAAGAACCGTGTAAGGAACGCCTTCTTCATTAGTGGGCTCTATAATCACTGGCAATACAACTTCATAAGGCATCCCAAGCTTCTGGGCACGAGCTCAGACCCATTGGAGGTAAGGCTGCATAGAAAGGGAAGTCCTTGGTCCCAGCTCTTGGGGGTCAGATCTGTTCACCATTCCCCAAGCTCGTATAAACCTCTGACGATGCTCATCAACATCTTCCTTGTAGTCAAATGCAATATTCTCAAGAAGTAGCTCATGGGGACCATCTCTCCGAGCACGACCAAATTATCGCAAAGCTAAACAAGGATTGTAGGTTATACCCCCTCTGATTCCAAGCAAAGGGACATTAGGGTATCCCCCACAACGATCAATGACAACAGTGTCTTCCATAGCCCGGGAACACCAAAGAATGTATGTATGGGCAAGTGACATTATTCTGTAGGACCAACCCAAACCTTCTTCGTTCTTCAAAACAGACTTAGGGAGGTGCGAAATAAACCACCTCAACAGCAACGACATGCAACACATAAGATTCCCTCTTCTTCGCACGGTACGAGTGTAGAGGGCATACAAGATATCACCCAGTAGAGTAGGCACAGGATTGCGAGAAAGGAAAATCTTGACAGCATTCACATCCACAAAGGAATCTGGATTCAGGAAGAGAACCAAACCATAGATAAGGAGATCCAAGACATCTTCAAAAGCTTGAAAATCCAAATTATCCCAGAATAGCTGAGCCTGATCTATCAGAAATTTGGCGAGAAAACCTTCGACCCCGCTTCGTGTTTCCCAATTGGATACTACATCAGCCCGTTTCAGATGCAGAGCTAAGGCAATGTCTTCTGGTCTAGGAACCTCTTCCATACCTGTGAAGGGTACCTGCTCAAGGATGGATATGCCCAATAAATGAGAGAACTCTTCTAAAGTGGGAACCAGCTGATAATCTGGGAAGGTGAAGTAATGATGCACAGGATCAAAGAACTGGAAAAGTACACTCATCATATGCTCATCAAACTTTAAGGTGACCAGGCTAAGAAGCTGGCCATGCCTCTTAATGAACATAGAAGTCTCAGAAACCCTTGAGGCTAACTCTTTAAGTTGAGCATGTATTTGCACAAAGTTAACTCGGATGGTATTTCTGCGCACGAAAGCTATAATCTGCAAAACAGAACAAAGATAAATTCCCTTGGTCTTTGAAATGGTTAGTGTAATGAAGTATGCATGCTATGTTATGATGCATGATGTCATGATAAAAACAACAAGTATAACAGATAACAAGCATGGCAAAGGCAAACAAGTCACACAAAAGCCCTTAAGTTTAAGGTTTGCATGAGGTCAAATGTACTACCCTCTTGAAGTTCAGTTGGTTTCAACCTGTCCTAGCAAAAGTAATCGGGTTCTAGAGGTTCTCAATATCACTGACCATCCTCCATCGGTCATGGTTTCAGCTCACGCAATCTTTTCTTGCAGCCGGAACTATCTCGAGAGTATGGTCTCAATGAGTGTAGCATCGAGTATCAACCAGTTCTCAGCTTTATACTGAGACCGGCTATCTCACTACTTTCTAATGGCCAAGTTGGTCGATTAAAGGTTCTAAGGTCAGTTGATGCTTAACGACACACATAGCGGCTCCATATTCTCCTTGTTTCTCCACGAGGGATACCGGTACCAACCAATGTGCCACATCAATGTAGCTACTGCTTCAACCGTATCGGTCTATGCCGTACAGTTCCCTCACAGTTTATTGCTACTTACCTAAAAGGTGTCCCCAGATCCAAGTTAGGATCTATAGTAACTCCCAAACAAAAACCCTTAAAAGTAAAGCGACCAAAACAAACAAGAGAAGCAAATATGATGAACTAGATCCTAAGGTATACTCCACTCATCAGATCCCCAACAGGGTCGCCAGTTATGTGATACGGTGGCAGAACCGACTGTTTTGGAAAATGCTGGTTTGCGTTTTGCGTTTGTATTTGCAAAATCTCGCGGTAAGCAAGAGTCGCCACCGACTTTTATTTTATCCAATTGGAAAGGAAAAAAGCACAGAAAAATTCCTTTTTCGAGATTTTGAGTACGGGGGGTAGATTATATAAAGGGAAGGTATTAGCACCCTTTATATCCGTGGTTTTCCACGGGCTCTTAGGTACTAGCTCATTTTTTAAAAATTTCTTGTGTGTGTTTGTTTTTGAAAAGTTTTGTCTTACTTCGTTTTAATCCTTGTTTCTGTCCTCAAGAGTGTTACGAAGTTGTATTTGAAAACTTTGTTTGAAAAGTGTTTGGTGTGAAAAAGTTTGATTTGAGCAAGCATCTACCTACTCGAAAAAGGAGTGTTTCTATTCTCGTTTCCTTTAGACAGTGTTATCCTACTATTGAGAAATAGGTAGCACCATCGTTGGAGTTGTAAGGGTCAATTCGAAAGGGACGTACGATCACTAAAGCAATGCTAGGACGTCTTAGTAATAACCCTAATGTCTTAAGTTCATATTCGAGGCAACATTTCCGAGGCAACATTTAGAACGAGACATTTAATCTTTGTTTAGACAGGAGGGCAACCACTAAGACACCCTATACTTAATAACCGTGTACCAAAGGCAACCAAAGTGAGAGTATACCTTAGGAGTGCGCATGTGCGAGTGATTTGATTTCAGGTTATTATCTTTGCACATTAGGGTTTGCTAGCCATTTTAAATTAACATGCAATCTTGTCATACAATCCTATTAACATACATCTAACAGTTAATATTTGCGAGAATTAAAATGTGAGAAATAAAAACTACGCTATTACAAGGCTTCGGGGTAGGGATTAATTACATAGCCAAAAACCCGTAAGACGATAAATAAAATAAAATCCTCATTAAGCTATTACATACCATGGACATATACATTAATATTTGCAAAAAATATAAACGCGCGCGATGAATTGAAAGCGAAAGATTTAGGGTTTTGACCCCAACTACCTAATTGCAAATTAAAAGAAAGAAAATCATTTTTTTGTGGTTTTTGCTATTTTTTAAGAAAATAAAGTTTTAATTGAATAAATAAAAAAAACATAATTACTAATTAATTTAAATTAAGAAAAATAATTAATTTACCCTATTTTTGTATTTTTTTGTTTATTGAGAAAAGAAATAAAAATTAAATCAAGAGTTAACCCTAATTTTCCTAATTAATTTTAATTACATAAAAAGTTAGAATTATCCTAAATAAAATTAAACTAACATTAAATTAAATTTGATAGAAATAAAACCTAATTCTAAATTTGTGAAAATTTAATTTTATGATTTTTTGTGAAAAAAGAAATTAATTTTGGTTAGAAAATAATTAAACTAATTAAATTAAATAAAAGGAAATAGAAAAAGAATAGGAATGGGCCTGAGGTAAATAGCAAAATGAGGGGGTATGAATTGCAATTCTGGGCCCAATAGCGCCTGACCCTATTTGACTTTGCCAGATCCCATGTATACACTTGAGTCTAGTGCATGGTGGACCCTCATGTGGGTAGCCTTGGATCTTGGCATGCTGGGGATCTGATGGCTGAAAGTTGATGACATATGGTGGACTTATGGGACGCCTGTACACCTGATCATACAAGGAAAAAATACATGAAGCAATATGGGGACCTGGGAATCGAACCCAGGTCCTTGAACATTCGTCCACTACGCGCTTGCCGGTCGAGCTGGTTGTATTAGTTGTACAAAAAAATAACAAATCAATATTATATGATAAAACAAAAAGTTAAACTCTGAAACGCGCGCAAATTCAAATGGACGAGTCATGGAGCGCCACGTTATCCTTCTTCTTCCTCCCACCGTTGCTAAAGGTTTCTTGACTTTTACCTACAGTCATCTGGGCGTAGGTACAACCCTGTGTTTCTCAAAAATCTCATACAAGCATGATAAATGATAACCAATGGTACCAATCAACTCGTTGCAACCTCACGAGCATCATGGTACCATTATCCATGGCCAATTGTTCATGTACAGAAAAACCTTAAAAACGAAGCAAAAACCCTAACTATGGAAACTTGTTGTATAGTCAATAAAAATGCAATTAAGTACAAGCATTAGCTTGCAGATAACTCATGGATTAAGAATATGCTAATAAATCACGTTAAAGATGTCAGAATGACGGTATTCGATTTGAAGAAAATATGAAAACTGTGTGGTACTTACAGCGTGTTTCAAGGCTTGAGGAAGCTTGCTAAGGGTTGCAATGTGATCCAGGGATATCCAGCAAGCGATTGAGATGCTTAGAATGGCTTGAGATAGCCTGAATCTTGAAAATTGATTTACAACTTTTCTTGAATTTTTGCAATTTTGATTTCTGTTTTGCACGCCTCTGGCCTCCCTGTTTTTGGTTTGCAATCCTTCCTTATGTATCCAAGAATGAATTAGGGTTGCAACTTGGTTTCAAATCTTCTCCAATTATGATCATTGATTCATGATTTGATCCTTTGTGCAAATCTTTCCAAATCAAGCAAAATGCAATCTTTTTGTGGACAAATGAACCTTGCACGATTTGATTCCATCTCCAGCTGTATAATAGACCTAAACATGCACAAAATCTCAAGCTTTGATTAGTTTTTGATATTTTCATGATTTTATTTTGATTTTATTTGATTTAGTTGAAATAAAATCAAAATAAATAATAAAAATAAAATAATTACAAGTGGAAGGGATCACGGGTCGTGGGTCACATTATAAACTCATTGCAAGCATAAAAAGTTGGGCCCATTTGACAAAAAATGCAATTTTGACCATATTTGACTTTTGGCAATTTTGTAAAAAAGGTCAACTTTACCAATGCATAACTCCCTCAATTTTGACCTTAGAGATGTGTTCTTGGACTTTTTAGAAAGCTTAAGATGTCCTCTAAGCAACCCTTTTTGTTTCATCTCAATTGAGTCTTCCACGTTCATGTATTAAGCTTTGACATAAAAGGTGTTTTTGTTGACTTTTCAAAATGACCTATAATGTCCAAATTCATATCTTCTTGTGAGTGCATATTTTGAACTTGGGAGCTGAAGATGAATTGTAGGGAATTGCATACTATTCAAAATTAGCTTTGGATGGGTCATTTTTGATAAAGTATGAGAAGGTTATGCTTGGTCAAAGTTGAGTTGACTTTTCCTACAAAACCCTAATTTAGCAACTTTTGGGTTTTGATGAATTGTGAGAAATCTTTGAGGAATCATGATCAACCCTTGATCAAATGATGAATAATACTTTAAAATGGAAATGTTGACCAAAAATCTTGAAGTTTGACTGTATGTGGGCCACAGTTGACTTTTGCCCTAACACAGTCAATTTTCAGGCATTTGAGTAGTTGACTGAGAAAACTTCCTCTGCAAGGCTTGAAACTTGTCATGGGTGATCTTGAGAACATTTTAGGACAATGGTGAGCATTTGGGATCCTTTGGACTCAAACATCTTGATGCAAAATGAAACCCTAATTTGGGGTAGACTGCCTCAGGAGAGAGTTTGTCTAGTCAACTCTTGGACTTCCTTGAGCAACTTGAGGACCTCACTTGAAATGTATTGAGAAATATGGGAGGGAAAATTTTGGGGTACAACAATTTTCCACCTTGTTATCCTTCCGGAGAGAGCGGGCTTCTCGAAAATATACTTGATCGGATCCATTTTTGATATCAATAAGGTAGTGTGAGTCAGCATATATTGTCTCAGTCGGCGAGCAACCCATGCCAAAGCGCAGCAAGTTTTTGCTAAGGTAATAAATGGCGTGCTCTTTTCGACCAGACTCGTCATGCTGCCCCAGCACACACCCCATTGAATTGTCTAACATTGTCAAGTATAATATCAAAGGTCTTCCTTCAACCAGAGGCATCAGAATGGGTGGTTCTTGAAGGTATTCCTTGATTCTTTCGAAAGCGGTATGGCATTCATCATTCCACTTTACCACTTGACCTTTCTTCAGCAGCTTGAAGATTGGCTCACAAGTAACAGTCAGATGTGAAATGAACTTGGTGATGTAATTCAGATGTCCCAAGAAACCTCTAACCTCCTTCTCTGTACGGGGAACCGACATCTCTTTTATGGCTTTTACCTTTGCAGGGTCTACCTGAATACCCTTATCACTGACGATAAAACCCAGAAGCTTACCAGATCTTACCCCTAAGGTAAACTTGTTCGGATTCAACCTCAGCTTGTACGTCTTCAATCTGTCGAACAACTTTTGGAGATGATCAAGGTGCTCTTCCTTAGTCTGAGACCTGGCTATCATGTCATCAACATACACTTCGATCTCATGGTGAATCATATCGTGAAGCAAAGCGACCATGGCTCGAAAAAAGATCGTTTTTGTTCTATTTCCTTTAGACATCGCTATCCCACTATTGAGGAGTAGGTAGCACCGTCGTTGGAGTTTGTAAGGGACGTTCGAAAGGGACGAATACAATCACTAAAGCAATAGTTATAAAACTTTAGTAGTAACCCTAGAGTCTTAAGATCTTTTCGAGGCGAAGTTTCCGAGGCAACATTTCCGAGGCAACATTTCTGAGGCAACATTCGAATGAGACAATTTGATCTCTTTAGACTGGAGGGCGACCACTAAAATATCCTATGCTTAATGATTGTTTACCGAAGACAGCCAAAGTGAGGTAAACCCTAGGAGTGGACATGTGCAAGTGATTTGTTTCAGTTATTTTAATCTTTGCACATTAGGGTTTTCTAACTGTTTTAATTTTTTTTATGCATTCTTGCCATACAATCCAATTAGCCATACATCTAGACAGTTAATAATTTGCTGAAAGTAAAAACGGAAATAAACCTAGCTATTACATGGCTTTGACAGTTACATAATTGCCTTGACGGGAAATAAAAGCACAGAATTTAAAACCCTAATTAAAACTATTACAATCTTGAAACAATTACAAAATAATGGCAAAAATAAAAACAAGCGCGCGACAAATTAAATGCGAGATAAATTAGGGCTTTGACCCTTGACTAAATCTAATTGCAATTGATTAAAGAAAAAAAATCATTTTTTGTCATTTTTTTGTTATTTAAGAAAATAAGGAATAATAAAAAAGGAACCTAATTACTAATTAACTTAAGTTAAGAAAAATAATTAAATCACCTAATTTTTGTGTTTTTGTTTGAAGAAAAGAAAATAATTAAATCAAGAATTTAAACCTAGTTTTCTAATTGATTTTAAATACAAAAACAAGTTAAAGATTCCCTAAATTAAATTAATCTAATTAATTAAAAATTAAATTTGATAATAAAAACTAATTCTAAATTTGTGAGTTCTTGATTTTAGGATTTTTATAAAAAATTGATTTTAAAAACTAAATAAACAAATTGCAAAGAATAAAGAAAAATAATAAAATAAAAAAGATTTAGAAATGGGCCTGTGTTGAATAGAAAATGTTGGGGGTGTTAATCTGAAAATCTTTGGCCCATTAAGCTCCAGGCCTGGTCAACTTTGGGATCTGATGTAGCATTTACCTGAGGGAGTACCATGATCCTTCATTGGAGAAGCGTGAGATCTAGCCAGCTTGGCATCCAATGGATGTACGTTGATGGCACATGATGGGCGTGGGATGATGCACTGCATTGGATCTGTAATGGAATTAGAAGAAAAATACAAAAGTGCACGCCTGGGATCGAACCCAGGACGTGTACCTTATAGGCCCCCGCATCCTACCAACTGCGCTGCATTAGTTAATTGTTAACATAATAACATCAATAAGTCAAAAGCAAAATCAGTTGCCATGCTCAGAAAATGCGCTAATTTTCAGACGCTCCAATGGTGGCTTGACACACCATCGTCTTCTCCCTTGAACCCTTGTTTTAGATGGGAGACTTTTACCTACGGACGTTCGTTCGTAGCTATAATCCTGTCCATCTCAAAAATCATGTATACGCAATATAAATTCAATTGCTGACCATGAATCAACTGGATTTGAAGCCCTGATCATCATGGTACCCAATATGAGAGCCAATTGTTCCTGTATTAAAAACCCCTAAAATAAACTCGTAAACCCTAGTAATGGAATTACGCGATTCCTGTGCAGAAACTCAAATCAAAGCATTAAAAAATGTTGCAAGCATGACAATAAACATGGATATGTGATTAAAATTGATTTATGATGCGTAAATCGATGGATTCAAACTTTGAAAAAAATACAAACTGTGATATCTCTAGGGGCGATTTCTGGATGCTTTGAGGCTAGTAAATGATGCTATTAGCTTCCTGAGATGTCCAGGAATGGATTAGAAGCCTTGGAATGGTTTGAACTGGCCTGTATACAAAGATAGGTCTCACACTTTTCTTGCAAAAATTTTGATTTCTCTCTTGCCGTTTCACACCTCCAATCCTCTCCCTCTTAATCTGGAATTGTTATGCCCTTATAGTAGATTGAATTAGGTCAACAAATTTGTATCAAATCTTTGAGAATTATGAAAATTGGATTTGATTTGCTTCATGTATGATTTCTTTCCAAAACTTGCTTCAATCCAATATTTTGCAACCCTAATGAACCTTGCACGAATTGGTTGGCATGCTAGTTGTACATGGACTCAAAATATGCACAAAAATCTCAAGATTTGATTTGTTTTCATTATTTTACCATTAAATTTGATTTATTTTGATTTAAATGAATAAAAAATCAAAATAAATGATAAAAGTAATAAAATAATAGATGGAAAAGCTCAGGGGTTGTGGATCATATTAGAAACATGTTCCAAGCAAGAAAACACGGGCCCCTTTGAAAAAAATGCAAATTTGGTCAATGTTGACTTTTGACAATTTTCCAAAAATTGCCAACTTTGAAAATGCACAACTCTCTCAATTTTGACCCTAGGAGGGTGTTCTTGGTCTTTTTAGAAATCTTAGGATGGAAAAGGTATGAAGCTTTGACCCAAAAGGTGTTTTTGTTGACTTTTCAAAATGACCTATAATATCAAAATTCATATCTTTTTGTGAGTGCATATTTTGAACTTGGGGGATGGATATGGATTGTAGGGAATTGTATCCTCTTCAAAATGAGTTTTGGATGGAAAATTTCTGATAAGGTATGAAGAAGTTATGCTTGGTCAAAGTTGGGTTGACTTTTCCTGCAAAACCCTAATTTAGCAACTTTTGGGTTTTGATGAATTTGGAGCATCCCTTGAGGAATCATGATCAACCCTTGATCAAATTATGGAAGTTACTTCATAATGTTTATGTTGACCAAAAATCTTGAGGTTTGACTGTATGTGGGTCACAGTTGACTTTTGACCTATTATAGTCGATTCTCAAGCATCTGAGCAGTTGATTGGGCAAACTTCTTGTGAAAGGCATGAAACTTGACATGTAGGGTCTTGGAAACATAATAAGACCTTGGAAAGCATATGATACCTTTGTGGTCCACCCATCTTGATGAAAATAGAATTCCTAATTTGGGGTATACTGCCTTAGGAGAGAGTTTGTCTGGTAAACTCTTGAGCAACCTTGAGCAAATTGGGGACCTCACTTGACATTTGTTGAGTAAAATGGTAGGGAAAATTTTGGGGTACAACAGAGTGTTATTTCCTTCTGGAAGGAAGATCGAATCAGAACTTTTGAGTTATTCAAACTCTGATTGGTGTGGAGACAGAGTTGACAGAAGAAGTACTTTTGGATACTTATTCAAATTTCTGGGAGGTCCTATTTCTTGGTGTTCCAGGAAGCAACTTGTTGTTGTGTTGTCAACCTGTGAAGCTGAATATATTGCAGGAGCTCTGACTACATGCCAAGCCGTGTGGATTCTGAACTTGCTGCAAGATCTGAAGATTGAGGTAGACAAACCTCTGAAGCTGATGATTGATAACAAGTCTGCAATCAATCTTGTCAAGAATCCAGTGATGCATGGGAGAAGCAAGCATATTGAGACCAAGTATCACTTTCTGATGAATCAGGTTCATAATGGAATATTAGAAGTTATGCACTGTAGCATTCAAAAGTAGCTGACAGACGTTCTAACAAAGGCTATCTAGACTGATCAATTTCTTCGTTTGACGGATGAAATTGGTGTTGTCAGTTTTGTGTAAATATAAATTAAGGGATCGTGTTGGAATTAATTTATATTTTAGGAATATCTTATTGATTAAGTTTGTTAGAGGGTATTTTAGTATTTTATTATACTCTAATTTTGTGTATAAATAGCCTAGTAGTAGGTAGGTAAATGTAATTCATTATTCTTTATTTTGTAGCCGTCATTCAATATATTCCTTTTGTCTTTCATCTCTCCTTTGTGCCCCAACATGGTATCAGAGCCTTTGGTTTGAGAAAGAGACCAGAAGAGACTTGTATCAAAATACGCCCAGGAAGTGGTGCCTCGTTGCAGGATGTCAATGGCGGTACAAGTGGGAGAGCATTGTGGACTCACATTTGAAGGGGAGTGTTGAAATAATATAGCAAGTGTGAGTAAGTGGAGAAATAGTCCCACATTAGATAGAAATGTGGATACTTAAGCATATATAAATGTGAGAACTCACTCACATACCTTAAAATTTTATGTGGATATGTGGTGTGTCTCTCATAAAAAAGTGTGTCTCAAATAAAAAATACTTCCAATAATTTAAGTAATTTAATAGACAGGAACAAAAACAAGGCTACTGCAACAATAGTTCCCTATTTGCAAACAATCAAAAACTTCATTAAAATAATCAGTATTTTTAGGCTTGTCTGTCTAATATCTCAAAAATATAATAATTTAATATTTTATATTCAAAAATGAAAAATTGAGTAAAATATTTACCTTGATTAAACATGAATATTTTTAATGAAACTAAATATCCCAACATACTCATCCTTACTTCACACCTGAAACAAAATAGCAAAGCTCACTTAGAAGATAATATAGAATATAACAATACTATAAATAATGCATTTTGATGTAAATGCCAAAGCTTACTATATTAAAACAAAAACATAAGTTAGTGAGTAATAATTAACACAAATAGTTGGTATGCAAAATTTATAAAAATTTCAAAGATGCACCTTAATGTTGTTTAGAACTTACCAAAACTCATAATGTCTTTCACAAGCTGATCGATATTCTTTTTCTTAATTAACTTTTTCATTCCTACAATACACATACTAAAAAATTAATATATGTTGAAGATGTTAGATAATAGAGAGCAACAAGATCATAAATTCTAGCACCTTTAATTTCCATACGATAACCACTTACAGACTCAAGTAACTTCAAACTCAACTCTGACTTGAAAGACACTAACAAAATATGCAGATATGGAGTATAACTAGAACTTGAGATAAAAATAAATTTTGAAAAAAGACAATCATTAACAAATTTGAAGGCACATAATAAAACCAATATGAGACTAAAAAAATATAGCAAATATATGGTTTGAATGAAGTTTGCCAAAAAAATATAAGAAGAGATAAAAGAGTACGTACTGACAATGTAAAGTATTTTTACACTGTCAATCAATCACAAATATATATCAGGACAAGTCATATTTTTAATTTTAAAATATTGATATGACGTGACTGAGTATTATAATTCTATTGAATGATGGTGTAAAATTAATTTATACTTACCTCGTATAACAAATATTTTGAAACAAAAGAGAATTTGATAAATAAAAGTGCCATATCTATATCCAAATTCTCTTTTATTCCAAGTACATGCAAATATGAGACTCAGATAAAATCATTCTCCCTATACCATAATTGCTCTATTGCAGCCCAATTATTCTTCCTTAGATTTAACCTTATGAGCTGCAACATAGAAAGACAACTGTAATTAACTTAAAAATATCATAGCAATACCAAGTTATATTATTATTGAAATCAAAATTGCCATCCAATGTGTTAATACACTTTGACCTTTCACCAAATATTCAAGTTCCAAAATACAGTATGAAAATAATATGTCCAAACTTTCTCCACACAAAACTAGTTCAACAGTTTAACAATTCAAACCAACACTAGCACAAAACTAATTAGTTTTTTCGCACATGCTCTTAGCTTTCCAAACCTAAATAACAATACAAAAATTAGACTCCAACAAAACAGAAGTCAGAAAACTCACAAACCCATAAACTCTAATGCTTGTTTTGCAATAAGTCCTCCCTATAAGTCATAAACTTTCTAGTGAAATTATTTTTTATTTTTCTGAACACCCAACCAAAAGAACTCTCCGATTATTAATGGATACATAAAAATAAATTAAATAATGCAGATGAAAGGAAAATGATATTTTTACATTTTATTCTCCATCCAAAGACATTTTTTTTTTAATCAAATTCAGTCTAATACGTCATTTAGCTATCAATACATTAATGTTCTGTTATTGCCATAGTTAGAGCACACATGCTACATCTTATTTCGTACACAACAAGACAAAGAATGAATTTAAAGAGACATAAATTATTAACCCATTACAACCGTAACAATTACTGCAATAGAAATTGAACAATCCTAAGTCCACCATTAACACTAATATTACTACATATACATGCATTTTTAACCATTTCTCGCACAAAGACCTAATCAAACATAAACTTTTACACACCGACATACAAATAAGGCGTTGAGTAACGGCCTAGAGCTCCATGGAACGCGATTGAAATTATAGATCTGAAATAGTAAGAATGTTGGGGAATTCGGAAGAATCGGGAACACCGATGAGAATAATGTTCTAGAACTACAAGAGAGGAAGACGTCACATCTCAATCCAAAATCTTAAGGTGTTAGGTAAATGAATCATGTCTCTTATAAATCCAACATTCCACCTATTCATAGGCAATGTGAGACTTTAACCACTCACACTTGCATCCAAAATTCTTCACCACAAGTGTGAATCTCCACATACTATAACAGGATCCAACACCGGATCCAGCTCCCGCTCCTCCACCAAACTGAATCACGACTCTAATACCACTTGTTGGAGAGTTCGAGAGAGTCGTGAGCACTAAATGAGACCAATGCTCTAGGACCACAAGAGAGGGAGTGTTTACCCTCGAATTTTGGTAAACAACCGCTGATCTTCCAAATTCTTTCACGGATCCAGTTACTTGCGAGATCGATCAGATTGATCTCAGGACACGAGTGTCTTTATTAATCTTTTAACTTGATTATTGTATTTAACATGTTTTGTATATGAAGACAAATGACTTCAAATATCGAATTAAAATTCATATAAAGTGAAAGTAAAATTACATCTAAACTTGAAATGGTAAAAGACTTAAGTAAATGTTACTGGAAATTCTGTAGAAAGTAAATGCATTTATATTAAATGGGTGTATCATACATACATCCTCAATAAACTCATTTCTCTTTAACACTTGGTACTTTGAGTAATTTCTGAGTAATTTGTACAAAGATGTTCACACACCTCTATTGGAATACTAAGGTCAATATTTATACTACTTCGACCCTAACGGTCTTCTACACGAATCAATGCCACGCTTCTGTTTGCATGACTTCGACGAATTCAGAGCCTTCCACGCATCCTTTCGGATAAAACCAAATTATTTGAATTCGAATCTCCTTCTTATCCTGAGCGTCAATCTCTGAAGATGGTCAAACATGTTTGAAACCTTAACCATATTTCGAATACAATTTTTGTTCAATAATTCGAATTGGTAAGCTTTCCCAACGAATTTTACCCAATTCGAATCTCAACCTTTATGTCTTCACATAAATAAAATAGTGGAATATTCTGAAGTACATTCGAGTTTAAGTTAGAAAACCTTTAGTCAAAATTTTCAACTAACAAATTGCCCCCAAGAAATATCCATTTCGAAACAAGAAATGCATATTTTTTGCAACCTCTTCAAAATTTCGACTCCCTGAACATGCTGTCAATCTTTCAAATATCCTGACGTCATCCTCATGATAATCTTTAATCTCAAAATATCAAATCACAACATGGGTATCTATAAATTCCATCATTAGCTATAATGACTAGTTCCTGTCTTGAAACTCATAAAACCGTCCATCAGCATGCAGGATCATGCTACACGTGTCCCACTAATCTGAGAATTTTTAATTTTCTCTTTCATCAAAACAATTCATTTTCTTTCATATAAGTAATTTTTAATCTCTTCTTCCCTTTTTCCTTTAATCTTATTCAACTTTCAAGCTTCTTCTTTCTCAAATCTTCAGCAAAACTTTCTCAACAAAATCTTTCTTATCTGCATCAATGGCGTCTCAAAGCAACACTAAATCTGAAAATGGTAAACGGAACAAAGACAATGCCGCCTCTCAATCCCTTCTTCAAATATCAACACCATTAATGATTGGGAACCAGGAATTCGTCCCAACACCATCTTTGAAGAAAGAACAAATAGCCATATATTCTTCACAGGTATTAATTCCTTTTACTCTTGCCTTTAAAATATTAGGGTTTATGGGTCCAGTCCTTGATATAGAGAAATTACCTAAACTAAATTTTTTTCCAACTCACCATTCCACCAAACCCATTGCTAGCAAGACTAATGTAGTTATAAAAACTAAAGCAGATGATGAACAAGACGTTCAAAAGAACCTTCCCCAGAAAGAAAAAGAACTAATAAAAATCCCTTTAAATTTAGACTTTGTTACTGAAGTATCACGCCCCTTTAGATCAGGTCCGCCGAAAGACGATAAAAAATATTTGGGTGGTTAGTTAGGGTAGAAAAAGTAAAGCTAGACAATTTGGCCTTCTCCTCACCAGGATTATGCCTAAGAAAACCCAGAATATCTTGCTCACCTACCAACCAAACTTCGTAGCAAGACAATTTGGCCTTTTCCAGATTCTACCAGAACCATTATATCATAACAAGAGTGGTATTTGCCACAGGGGTATGAACTTTAATAATGTCGAAGCCCAAAGCATCATTAGCAAATTCACAGGCCTTTTCCATATCACTCTTGTGCTATTTACTCCTTCATACTACTGCACTAAAGACTTCGAAGACTGGTGGCAAGAATATTATTCCTTCAGCATGTGCGGCATCAAAGACTTCCAATAACATCTAACGAAAGCCTTTGCTTCTGTGCATGACAAAACGAAGAAAGGTACGCAACGACACATCAAGGAGATCCATGCATTCCAAAAATACTTTGAAACTTTTTACAATCCCACTGATCTTGGTCGAACCATTTGAGATGCATCTGTGACTTTAAAAGAAAAATTTACAACGAAACTCCCCCATTTGTGCATACCTTCGTGTGTCAAACCTGAGGACATATATGACTTGGCTTTTCAATTAGAGCCTCCAAAATTTCCCAGATTGCCTACAGCGGACTTCGCTTTGGCCTGGTATCCACCTTATCCACCATGGTTATCGGTGAAAGAGGATTTTAAAGTCATGAGGCAAGATGCACTTAAGCTTGAAAAACGAGTGGTTGCGACCAAGCATAGTTTGTATAGTTTCAAAGGATTCCTTCATCTGGATTTAAAACATGTCGGGATAGACACTCCAGAAAGTGAAGGTTTGGAAACCATGGACTCCCTGGTTGCTTCGAATTCAATTCTTTTCTTCGAAACAATCTCTAACCCTTGCTCCTTTTACAGCTATTGAGAGAAAACACACCAAAGTGATGAAGGCTACTACATCGACGGAGTCTGCGCAAGCAGCCTCAATACCAAAGCCTTCGACAACTAGCATTTCTAAAGCGGCTAGAGAAGTTAGCAAGACCAACAAGGTAAGCTTATACTTTTTATTTATTATATTTTTTTTTTACCTACTTGTTGAATCATGCATTGATTTTTGGTTTTTCATTTTTTGTTTCAGGATACCGGAAAACCTCCATTGACTCCAAAAAAGAGAAAACAAATAAGCGAGTCTACCTCGACACCCAAAAACACCGACAACATGCCATCTGCAGATCTTACCAAAGCCAAAAAGAAAACTAAAAAAATAAAATCCTCCACTGCAGGTTCTCCTTCCAAGGAAACTTGTACCAAAAAACAATTACTTTCAAGTCCAAAGAAGAAAGAAGATAGTGTGGCCACACTTGTAGCCCGAGTAATTGAAGAAATGGAAAGTGATAACTCCAGCCCTGGGGCTGAGGGAACGAAGGTAATGACTTTTATAAAAAAATTTATTATTATTTTTTTAAAGTCGACTTTCAAATCAGTCAACATTTAACCCATGTTTTATTTCGCAAGAACAACCAATCAACCTTAGTGAATCTCCAGTTCAGCATGGGGTTCCTCACAGCGCCAACACACCATCTATCCCACTTTCCTCGGTGAAAGTTTCAAACAAAGGCTCAACCACTGATGTGCACAAGGAAGATTTCCAAACAGAGGACCCTGATTCTCCTCAAGCACCGCATAAATCGAAATGAAGAACAAAAATGGACGAACAAACTGATACTGCTGCTCAAGGGGAACCTATTCAAGCCAGTTCAGATGATACTCCATCTGTTGATGCTTCCCCGAAGGCTAATAGGGGGAAATCTGACGATGAAGAATCCAATAGTGATGCCAATGAGCGTGCTGATGAAGATGACGCCATTCCACACGAAGATACCAACATGGATGACGCTGAGGACCAAGGTCAACAAATCCAAAATATTCCAACTTCATCTGCAACTGAGGATCCTACAGCAAAATCTCCCAACTCCAAAGTTACTGAAGATGCTCTTACTTTCGTCGAAGAAATGAAGCTTTTGAAGAAGACGAACCCTATGCAGTATATCCGACTTTTTAGATCCAGAAAGGATTTAATGGTAACAAGTCCTTGCCCCAGCCTAATCACTGCTTCAAGTGAGACTTCGACTGAAAAATCCAATGAAGCATTGCTTCAAAAAATCAAAGACACCGTCTTTGGGGCGGTATTTGACATGGTGAAGACAAATGCAACTGTAGGTATCGTTATGAGGAAGCTGATCCATAAAGTCGATTTGGGGAAATTCCCCCTGAGATTGCTGAGGTTTTGATTGATTTGACCACGCTTATCACTAACTTGGAATCTGACTTTCTTAGAGAGAAAGACGTGGATTCCAAGCTCACGGAGAAGAAAAAAATTCAAGACTTGAAGTGGGCGCAAGCTTTTGAGTTATCAGATAAGGTTGAGAAGCGCGAGAAAGCCAAAGAACTTGCCCAAAAGGAGCAAGACAAGATTTCTTCTTCTATTTCCCTATGGAGAAAGCAGATTGAAGAGTTGTAGAAGAAAATCTCTGAGGCTGAAAAACGTCATCAGACCCTCGAAGTAGAGAAAGATGACGGGGCCAACGAAGAGCTGAACCAAAGCATCCAGTGTATTGATGAGGCTAGGAGCTTAGAAGGCGAAGTAACTGCCCTTCGAACTACAAAAGCTTCCATTGTCTGCAGGCTAAGCTTTTCCAGGGCCAAATATGACAAGATGAAGACCAACATTCCTTTCTGATAACTTGTATTTTGATTAATTTGACTCTTGTTTTTTAATTTTATATATAGGCCAACAAGCCTTATGCTGTAATTTCGAACAAAACCAGTTTGACACTCCAATACCATGCTTGGCCCTGTCGCTTGGTATTTTATCTTTGTTATTCTGTCGAAATCTTTAGATCTTGAATGAAAGGTTTATATTTTTTCAAATACTTACCATTTATTCTTAAGATCCTCTTGTCTTCTGCCAGTTCCTCAATTTCGTAGGCGTTATTAGTAAAGGTTCTGATGATTCGAAATGGGTCTTCCCAATGTGGGGACCATTTCCATAATGACTTATTTTTCCTATCCATTGGCAAAATTACTTTCCAAACCAAATCATTGCTCGAAAGGATTTTACCTTTAACCCTTTTGTTGTATGCTCTGGCCACCCTTTCTTTTTGTCTTCTCAAGACTTCTAGAGCATACAGTCTTTCTTCGTCCAAATCTACTAATTCATTCATCATTGCTTCCCAATTGAGATCTGAAGGAATCTCATTTTGCCTTTGAATTCTGACTGATTGTAAATAGATTTCTACTGGCAATATTGCATCATGCCCAAATGTTAGACGGAATGGAGTTGTATTCGTTGCTTCTTTGGGAGATGTTCGACAAGCCCATAAAGCTTGATCTAGAGTTTTGTGCCAATTTTTTGGCTTTCTTCCCACATGTTTTTTAATTAGCCCTATGATCACCTTATTAGCTGCTTCAACTTGCCCGTTGGCTTATGCATAATAAGGTGTCGATGTTAACAATTTGAAACCCATTTCTTTAGCAAACTCCTGCATCTTTCGACCAGTAAACACTGATCCTTGATCAGTTGTAATGGTTTCTGGGATTCCAAATCTATACAAAATATGCTTCTGTATGAATTCGATAACGACTTCTTGGTCGACATTCACCAGAGGTATTGCTTCTATCCATTTTGTGAAATAATCTATTCCTACCAAAATGTATTTCTGATTTTTTGACGATGATGGTTTTATTTCGCCAATCAGATCTAGCGCCCAACCCCTAAAAGGCCATGGCTTAATAATTGAATGAAGTTCACTCGCAGGAGCATGTTGAATTCCTGCATGAACCTGACATTCTTGGCATCCCTTGGTGAAGTCTATAAAATCTTTCAAGATTGTAGGCCAATACATACCATATCGGAATAGCAGCCACTTCATCTTGTGACCCGCTTGATGTGCTCCACATGCCCCACTGTGTACATTGGATAGTGCTATGTAAGCCTCACTTTCCCCTAAACATTTTAATAAAATTCCCTCTGGGGTTTTCTTAAACAATTTGTTGCCTATTAACACATAACTCAAGGCTCTATATTTTATTTTTCTTTTTGTATCTACTGTTGGATCCTTCAAATAGTTTATTATTGGACTCCTCCAATCCGTATCTGCTAAACTATCTATGGCTAAAACCTCAAAATATGCATCATTCATATAACCTAGCCTTGAATTCTTTAAGTCTGTCGGAGAAAGTTTAGTTGCTAGTACCTTACCACGTACTTTGATTAGGCCTTCTAGTCTTTCCTTCGATACTTTATATCCTGAAGCTATCTGAGCCAGATCATTTGCTTCCTGATTCTTTAGTCTGGGGATATGCTTGATGTCTACGTATTCGAATTTTCGAAGGAGCCTATTCGCCATCAAAAAGTAGAACATCAAGTTTTCTTTTATGCACTTGTATTCTTTGGTAATTTGCTTGATTACTAACTCAGAATCTCCCATTATTTCGACTCTAGTTGTCCCTAATTCCAGTAAAGTCTCAAGTCCTGCTATGAGTGCTTCATATTCTGCTTCATTGTTTGAGCAACGAGGACCAGTTATCTGATACTTGAGCTTTGTTGGAATTTGATCTGGAGAAATAATTAAGATTCCAATCCCAGTTCCATTTTTATGTACAGAGCCATAAAAATTTGCATTTTAAACCTCCATTTTTCCATATTCTGACCTTGAACTTCAAATTCAAAATCTACTCGTGCGTTTTCACTTCTAATCAATCACAAAGCTTCCATACCTATTTAGAACTCATCCACACCCCTATTTCATAATTGTAACTCCATTTTCCTCATCTTCCAAACTAAAAAACAATCACCTGCAACTTGATCTCTCTAGGAAAATCCAGGCACTTTCAGCACAAAGTAAGAGTTGCATTAGCTTCCTAGGAGTTCAGTGAAGCTATCCAGATCATCACAACACCTCCAGGAGTGCTCAAACTCCAAACACGATTTCCAGTTTTGAGGTATGTTTTCTCAACTTTGAACTCTCTATACAAGCATCATTAATAGTTACTTTGTGTTTGAAAAATGTAGACATCATTGCCATGAAGCTAACCATGCCTTTAGTTTTCATTTATGTTGTCTGAGTGATGCGAATTTTGAAGTTGAACATTCTGAAAAAAAATTAGGTTTTATTTGGTACCAAACAAAATTCATGTTCATCTTTGATCTATAACTTTAGTTATTTACATAGTTGACTTCATGTTGAAAAATGGAACAACTTTCATGTTTACAATTTTGAAAATGGTTGAGAAATAAAGAAGTTACAGTTTTGGTCATGGCAATGTTCATCTCTGTGCGTGCAAGGTTGAAGATGAAGCCATTTCAAACATTCAGAAATAAGTTTATTTTAAGTTTATTACAATATGTATTATGACCTGATGAAACAGCCTCCCCAGTGGTAGAAGAAGCGTGCGTAAGATATTAGTGTTTAGGGACTTGGGTTCGAGCCCCAATGGTACCCTTTTGTTTTTTTCACATTGTTTTCTTGCAGATTCCATACATGTGAGCATAGCGCGCGTATTATACATCATCATGACCAGACCATCAGATCACTATGCCAGCACATCCAACATCTCAAGTGTGCTTGTCCACCATGAGCCATCAAGAGCTAACCACATGGAATCATACAGCGCCCGGGCCTTGCTAATCTGGGCTTGATATTTTGCTATTTTCTCACCCTTTGACTAATTTTAACACAGACCCATTTATATATATTTTATTTTGTTTTCTGACTCAAACAAAAAACCACGCTTGGGCTTTTTGCTACTTTTAACCCCCATTTCACTCTTTTAACCACCAGGCCCAATATTTTTCACATTCTTTATATTTTCAATCTTATTTATTTATTTATTTATTTTTATTTAACCCAAAAATACAAAAATATATTTTCCTAAATAATTAAATTAAAATTCTTTTAAGCACTTTATTTTATTTTTAGTTTAGTTTTATTTCTTTTATAAATTAACACTAACATTCAAATTATTTTCTAAACAAAATTATTTTAGACTTAGGTTCATTTTCTTCTTAATTTTAATTAATTTAGATTTTAGGTTTTGCTAAATAAAAAATTAACTTTTTTTGTAATTAAATTAGTTAGCTTAATTAGGTTAATTACTAAAACCTTTTTCAATCAAAAAATCTAAAAACAATTTCTTTCTTCCTCTTTACATTTTGTACATTCTATTATTATTCATAATGGTTTGTAATAGATAATTAGGCTTTATTGCTTTCTTCCCCTCCTTCACAAACTTGTACCCCCCATTCTCAAACATTGTAATAGCGTATGACATTTAAATTTTGCAATTTATCGCTTTCCTTATTATTGTTAGTAATTAGGGTTTGCATGACAATACCAAAATCAACCATAGTAAAAACCCTAATTCAAGATAAAATAATTAAATCAAACACAATTTGCACACATGCATCTCTAGGATAATCCTCACTTGTTTCCTCGGATAAAAACAGTCATGTCCCTTGAACGTGAGATGTTTCAGAAGACCCTCAATTAAAATATCGTAGTCCCTCGATGACCCTTCAATGTTGCATTCGGTAAACGATCTTAGTCCCTTACGATAATTGCTAAAACATCTTACAAGTTGCCTTCTATGATTGTGCGATGACACACGCCTGTCCCTCACATCCAAAGATATGGCTCCTTACTAATCATTGGTAAAATAGCACTATCTAAAGAAGGAGGAAAAGAACAAAGATTTTTGAGTAGGTAAATTGCTCGTAATTGCTTGCTCACAAATTAAAACCATTTCCACACCTCACACTTTAAAAAAAAATCTTTTCAAAAACTCTACTTTCAAACAAATATTTTCAAAACAAACATTTTGTATACATTCTCAACGATACGAGAATTTTCCGAACTAAGGTGTTTTCAAAATATTTTTAAAACAAATATTTTGTATATATTCTCAACGATATGTGAATCATTACAAAATCACCACTTTCAAAACATCTTCAAAACATCTTTCAACATACACAAACACAAAGCATTTTTAAGTGATCAAGCAATTAAGAGTTCGTAGATAACTACGGATAAAAAATGTGCTAACACTTTTCTTTTTCATAATTTACCTCTCGAACTCAAGAAAAATTCTCAAAAGGTGTTTCCTGTTCTTTTCACCATTTTCTTTATTGGATAAAAGAAAAGTCGGTGGCGACTCTTATTATCTGTAACATTTACGATAAAACGCAAAATACCAAATCAGTTTAACATACACAGAGTTTTAGCTTGGACAAACATAATGAATGTGACGGTGACGGATGTCGTTGACAGATATCTTTAAGTTCTGATAAAGGGGGACCTGCCATCTTTTGGCTTATTGTTTAATACATCATAGTTCTATTTTCTGATTTTCACTTCTTATTTTATGCCTCTGAATGCCATATTAAAATTATGATCATTTGATTCAATGCTTCTGTATGTAGCCATAGCCAGTAAGTAGGGTGTAATGAATTGGGTTTGGTTGAAATAAGATTGTTAAATTAAGTGTCTCTTTTGGAATTGATCATCTATCCTTAAGTTTTTTTTTTCTGATTATCACTTGCATTAAATTATTGTAGCTATAAGTAATATGGCTGAACTAACAACAATGATCACTGGCTTGAGTTGTGCTTTGCTTTACTTATTATAACATTTAAAGTTAAATTCTCTACTGGACTAGAATCCAAAATATATTGAAAACAACATATATTTGTTGTATTCAATTATTCTATGACTATCAAATATTTACTTTGCATTTTTGTTGACATTACGATTATAATTTTGTGTGTTTCAATGACATTCTGAAGGAGTGTATGTCTGTCTGTTATTATGATCCCTTTTAACGCAACATACAAGGTTTTTGAAGCA
The DNA here is from genome assembly GCA_948472305.1 of Vicia faba. Lineage (NCBI taxonomy): Eukaryota > Viridiplantae > Streptophyta > Magnoliopsida > Fabales > Fabaceae > Vicia > Vicia faba. The sequence continues at coordinate 981,501,919 of OX451738.1, forward strand.
GCAGAAGCAGTCAAAAAACAAACATTTTCAGCTAGCTCTCAAGCTGCAACTAGAATGGTTTCTAACAGGTAATTTCAAGAGCTACATTAATTTCAAGAGCTTTTTAACAAAATTTGAGATTTATTCTTAATGGAGGCATGTAGACTTGATACAATTAACAATGCCGATATATACTTATTATATTTACATAGATATAAAAGCAATGTTGCAACTATAACAAAAGACCAAAAACTTTCTCATGTTACCATTTTGCACTTAATAGCAATATAGTCTAATTTAGGTGGTGGTTGGTTTTAACTGAAGTTGTACACAATTTTAAAAGTCATATTATATGAATGTAAATAATTAACTTTTAATAAAAATACTATATTCTATTTAAATATGAATTATATTATAATTATTAATGAGTTATTAATAGTAAATAGATAAATATTTAATTGTATAATTAAAAGAAAATACCATTTTTTTGAAAATAATTGAAAGATACAATCTTTAGTTTATTATTGTATAACTATGTTGACACATAAGTTTATAATAATAAAATCATATTTTTATGCAAAAATGTTTAATTATTGTTATTATATCGGTTAGGCCAACTCAAAATATCAAGTATTTTTATAAAAAATTGGTACACCTATTTATAATGGTTCAATCATATCCAGTAATATAATCAAATTTTTCTTTACAATATAGATTATATAATCATTGCTTATTAAATAGTTAAATTATTTATTTTATATGTACTACTAATAACTTATCCATTAAATAAGGAGGAATTTTCTTCTCTCTCTGGTGGCAATTTCCGTTGACGCATGAATCATTTCCGATACGGTGGTTACGATTACTGACACGGCGGTGCAGGTTCCCGGAGTTGGTTATTCTGGGGGATTCTAGGATTTGAAGTGCTGCGAATTCAATGGTGAGGGGATAAAACCCTAATTCGTTGGATTCGTTGTGTTGTATCTGCAGTGGGTGTACTACCGACTAGAGCAATGGCAAGGATAACAACACGAGTTCAGGGAAAATCAAAGAAGACGAAGAAGAAGAAAGGGCCAGATTCAACGGCTGATGGAAAGAAAACGCGTTTGACAGATGAAATTATGGGAGTGGAACCAATTGATTTCGAATCCATTTCAATTGAGGAAGAAATCCTAACTCATGATGAAGATTCAGAGGCACACATTGAGGCATTCTTGACGGCAACATGGCATTGTTCGCAAAGAATTAAGAAATGTGAAACCCTAAATCCTCCTATCTTGCATCCTATTTCGCAAAATTTGGATGAGAAATTCAAGGAACAGATTGACCTATCAGAGAGGAAAAAGAGCTCAACGAGCAATAAGGTGAAAATTGTTCTTGAAGACATAGAGGATGAAATTGCTTATTGGAAATCGTCCATTGTTTGTTATATGCTAGGTGCAAACCCACCTTTGCAAGTTCTTGAAGGTTTCATAAGACGAATATGGAAGGGGAAATGAGTGAACAAGATTGGATCAATAACCTATGGAGTGTTCATAGTCAGATTTGATTCAATGCAGGAAAGAGATGACATCCTCAATGCTGGGTACGTTTTCTTTGACAACAATCCTCTGATAGCTAAACCTTGGGATCAGGTGACTTACTTTAAGCGTGAGAGCATTCATAATGTTCCCATATGGGTTAGGATTGAAGGGCTTGAGCTGAAGTACTGGGGGGGAGAAATCACTGTTTAAGATAATAGGACAGGTTAGGAAACCCCTTATGACAGATAATGCCACTAAACTCAGAGAGAAGCTGACATTTCCAAGAATCCTGATTGAAGTTTCAATAGAAATAAAGCTACCATACTCTATTCAATTTGAAGATGAACTAGGAAGATGCATAGAAGTGAATATATTGTATGATTGGAAACCTGATTTGTGCCAGCATTGCAAAGGAATGGAGCACAAAACAGAAGATTGCAGGAAAAACAGACCTACTAGAAAACAATGGGTAACCAAAATAGATGATAAGAAAAAGGAAATTCAGGAAGAAAAGAAGCATGATCCCAATGATTTCCAAGTTGTCAATAAACGATGGAGAGGCAGGAATGCAAGGCAAAAAGGACACCCAGAAACTATAATTACCAACACCTTCAATGCTCTATGAGGGACAAATGAGATAGGAGAAAGTTCTAAACAAGATGAAATGGGGGAGACTGGAGGGGAGGGAGACTCCCCTCAACCAAATAGATAGAATTGCATCCTGGAATGTCAGGGGGGCCAATAACCATAGTAAGCAGAGGGATCTTAATCAGTGGATATCTAAAATTGTGGTTGGGCTAGTTGGTCTCCTTGAGACGAGGGTGAAGGCTCAGAAGTTGGGGGGCCTTGTATATGAATACTTTTTCAGGTTGGTGTTTTTCCTCTAACCATGCTTTGCATAAAGGGGGGAGGATAATTATCGGGTGGAATCCCAATGTCTATACTGTGAATATTCTTAGCTGTACAAGTCAGCTGATACACACTATGGTCAACCAAAAAATTCAAAAAGCAATTTTCTTGTTACTTTTGTGTATGGTTTCAATACTGAATCTAGAAGGAATGAGCTTTAGAGGGATCTTATTAATATCAACACAAAAAGTCCTTATATTATCATGGGTGATTTTATGACACTCTGCAGAAGGAAGACATAATTGGTAGCAGAGTGAAGTATTCCAATTCTAATGCATTTCAGAACTGTGTTACTAATTGTCAGCTTGAAGACATAAAGTTTACATGCAACTATTATACTTGGAGTAATAAGCAAACATGGGAGAACATAATATATTCCAAAATTGATAGATGTATGGATAATCAAGAACGGTTGACTGTTTATAAAGATGTAGAGGTCTATTTCCCAAATGAAGGGGTCTTTGATCATGCTCCAGCTATCCTTACCATTTTCCTCTGATTGCATAAGGAAAGAAGCCTTTTAGATACTTCAAGAAGTGGCAGAGTTACCCTAACTTCAAAGATATTCTGAAAGAGGAATGGAATGTTAATATGCAGGGTACTCCTATGTACGTGGTTACTCAGAAAATGAAGCAGCTCAAGCACACCTTCAAAGATATCAATAGGAAAGGATACAACAATATCCAAATTGTAGATTTTGAGGCAAATGTGGAAATGAAGAATTGCCAAAATAATCTGAAAAAAGATCCTCTCAATACAGTTTTGTTGGAGAAAGAAAAGGAAGCTCGTAATAAATACATTGAAGCCCACATGGCCTATAGTATTTCTTGGCCCAAAAATCAAAGGAGATATGGATGAAAGAGGGGGGAGGGGTGACAACACTACTACCTTCCACACAAGTATCAGGCAAAGAAACCAATTGAACATGATATACTAAGTGATAGCCAAGGATGGAGAGTGGATTGATCAACCTAACAAGGTTGTTGAGGAGTTCATGCATTTTTATAAAGAGTTGTTGGGTACTTTAATGGAGAATAGGAAAAATGTCAACAAATCTATGGTGGATAAGGGGAAAAAGCTCACTCAAGTCCATCATGACATCTTGTCTATACCCTATGATAAAAGTAAAGTTAAGGACGCCGTTTTCAGTATCCCTGGTTCTAAAGCCCCAGGCCTTGACGGGTACAATAGCTATTTTCTGCAAGATAATTGGGATATCATTAGTGATGAGGTTAGTAATGCTGTTATATCTTTCTTAAATTCTGGAAAAATCCTGAGAGAGATTAATGCTACTACTATAACTTTGACTCCTAAGAAAACCTGCCCTGATACAGTGAGTGACTACAGGCCTATTGCCTGCTATAACATTCTGTGCAAAACTCCTTCCAAAATTATTTGCAGTAGGCTCATAAATGTCCTGCTAGATATAATAGCTCAAAACCAGGGAGGATTTATTAAAGGGAGATTTATAGCCCATAATATCATGATTTGTCAGGACCTAGTTAAGCTCTATGGGAGAAACAACAAAAAAGCTAACTGCATGATTAAGTTGGACTTGAGGAAAGCTTATGATACTATTGAGTGAGAATTTATAGAAGAGATGCAAGAAGCTCTTAATTTTCCCCATGGTTTCAAAAATATGATTATGCAATGTGTCAAAACCACTAGATATTATTTATTGATCAATGGTTCTATGAATGGATATTTCCAAGCTAGGAGGGGTTTAAGAAAAGGAAATCCTTTGTCCTCCCCTTTTATTTGTCATTGGCATGGAGTATCTCTCGAGGATTATGGAAAAAGTTGGAACTCTAGAGAATTTTAAGTTTTAAGAAAATTATAATGGCCTCAAAGTTAACCATCTAAGCTTTGCTGATGAGGTCATAATGTTCTCCCATGGGGACTTTGTTTCTATTCATTACATGATGCAGGGTGTTGCACCCCAAAATTTTCCCTCATAATTTTACTTTTATCTGGCTTAAGCTTTGCATTTTATATACATCATTTTCACTAGGTCATTTCCATAAAATTCATTCATTCTAGTTCATCAAAGAATTCAACCATGTTCAAATGGAAACATAATTCATATTCATTCATCATTCGAAGTTTATCATTTCAAAATGCAAGCTCAAGTTATCAAGAAATTAAGATTCATTTGGATTCAAAATTCTTCACAATTGAAGTGAAGTGTAGAATTTTCTTCAAGCGTGCAATAAGTTATCAAGTTTCATCCACAAGTTTTAACATTCAAAGATTACAAGTGTATTCAATATTCATCAAGTTCATTCATCAATTTCCATTTTTGAATGCTTTGGATACAAGAAAAGGATTACATTTCAAATAAAATAAAATTCATGTTGTGGAATCCAAAATCACATTCTATTGAAGTTCTAAGGTTACAAAGAAGAATTAATTTGTGCTCATAATTCCAAATTACATCACAAGAATTTCAATACTTATATGCCTATTTTTCTATCACCAAGCCTACAATGTCACAAGAGTTTTCACGTCAATCCTCCCAAACCTACAAGTTTTATTCAAAATGTCAATGTCATCCAAGTTTTCATACAAGCTTACAAGTTCTATTTTACATTACTTTGGAACAAAAAGTCAAAACATTACTACAAGCATGTCCAAATTTCCTAATTCCTAATCTAAACTACCAAGCTTTGATTTCCTTTTTGAATGACCAATCCACTTTGGCAATTTGATAACTTTTCCTTCTCCAAAACTTGCACAAAATAAACAAAAGCATTGCTGTCCACATGCTCCAAAACCTGCAAAAATTCAGCCAAACTAGTTACCAACCAAAACAGTCTTGCTGCCCCTGTACATACATGCATACCAGTCCAAAGCCAACCCTGCATACAACAGTCCAAAACTTGTCAAATTTACACCAAAATGGCAAGACAATTCCTGCATTAGAAAAACAACAAAAACATTACCGATTTAGTTCAAATTCATCACTTTGTGGCTCCAATTTCCCCCCAATTTGCACCCTTTCTCATCTATAAAAACAACTCTCTAACCTCTCCTCAAGGAACCAACAACTAACTTAAGAAAATTCTCCTCCAAACCTTTTCTCATACTCCCTACATAAAACCAGAAAATTCTGTTAAAAAAAACGTACACAAAAATTCATCTGAAAAATCTCATCATCCTCCTTTACAAAATCCCTTCAGAAATCGAAAAAAAAAACATAAGAAAATCCACAAAAAAACGATTCACACAGAAATACAGACATCAACAACTCACTCCATAAACCAAATGCAGCGAACTCAAATCTAAACACGAGAAGATAACAAAGGAATAGAAGCAAATTTCATACAAGTCAGAAGGTTTGAAAGAGAAGATTACCTGCACCGACGATAAAGCCTTGTCCGAAGGTTTCCGATAGGTAATATCTCTGGAAACTCGTGGCTTAATGCTCGTTCTGTAATTTCTATTCCTTGAATCTGTGTATCTTTTTTTAGATGGTTGTGAAAAGCTGAATTGAGGCATTTTTGTTGCTGTGGCTTGATGAGAAATTGAGATTAGATATTGTTGTTATTCTGTTTGTAGAGATCGGGCGTGAGTGAGAGAGTAATCCAGAGGTAAATATTTGGTTGTTGTTGTTTTAGATAAGGAAAATATGAGGGATAACCAAGTGATAACAGAGGAAGTTTGTTTCTGGCCGAAGAAGAAGAAGGTTGAAGCATAGAAACAAGCGTTTGAGAGATGATGAGAAACTGTGGGATAAGTGAGAGAGAAAGATGTGAAGAGAAAGAGAGGGAGTCGGTTGAGAGATTGTGAAGCAGAAAGATGAGAGAGAGAATGAACTATTTGTGTGTGAGAGAGAGTTTCTTTTGTTTTATTTACAATTAATTAGGGGTTAAAAAATTAATTATAACTTTCCCTTTTCCCAATACCTAGCGGCGCCTCTTTCCCCTCAATTAGAGTTTCAAGAACCCTCTCTATTCCCTCTAGTTGGATCTGGGTTCTAGGCTTTAGTTTTAAACCCAACCTAGTTAGCTTTATCCTCTTATATTCTTTGAAGCATAGATATAATGGAAAACAAACATAGTCTAGCGGTAAGGCAGGCATGAGGAGAAGCTGAGGGTGTGGGTTTGATACCCACCCCTGGCACTTTTTTATTTATTATTCTGCATATTTTTCAGGTACAAGAAGCATCCCAAGAAGATTTACAGAGTTTGACATGTTGCTAGACACTGAAGTAAACTTTGAAGGAGAAGTTATTCAGTGTGCAATGTTAGTATGAACCCGTGAGTACGAAAGAGGCTCTTAAGCAACAAGTTTGGTTACAGGCCATGAAAGAAGAACTTGGTGCTATAGAGAGAAAAAGGACTTGGAAGCTGACAAAACTTCCAAAAGGAAAGAAATCCATCAGCGTCAGATGGGTTTTCAAGCAGAAGTTAAAGCCAGATGGATCAATTGGCAAACACAAAGCGATATTAGTAGCAAGAGGCTTCCTACAGAAGCCTGGGCTGGATTACTTTGAAGTGTTTCCACCTGTAGCGAGACATGAAACAATCAGACTAGTGATTGCAATAGCTGCTAATAGGAATTGGCCTCTGATGCATTTAGATGTAAAATATGCATTTCTGAATGGTCCATTACAAGAAGAGGTGTACGTTTCATAACCTCCTGGATTTGAGAAAAAGAATCAGGAAGGGATGGTGTTCAAATTACACAAAGCATTGTATGGAATTTGTATTAAGAGTGGTAGTATCGAATATATTTTCAAGGACTCAAAATAGTCTAAGTGGGAGAGAGTTGTAACGCCCGTTAATTTAATTAATTATTTAATTAAATTAATTATGGATTAATGGTTGAGAATGTTGTTGAAATTGTTGAAGTTGCGAAATATCGAGAAATGTTAATTTAAGGGACTAAGTTGTTATTTGGTTGATTAATATTAGCAATAATATTAATAATAACATTAGAATGGTTATAAGATTTATTATTGGGCATAATTATATGGTCGCATGTAGTAAAAGTGGAGTATGAAAGTTAGGCCCAATAACAATATTAATAATTATAAAGTTAAGCTAATTATAAGGAATTAGGTTATTAAACAACTCTTTGAGTATTTTGTGGTGAACGTGAGAAGTTGCAGAATTGTAGAAAAGAGGAAAAGAGGCAAAAGTGGAAACTTCGGCAAGGCTAGTTTCGATCGAAGAATTATAGGACGGTCTCCAATCCAAGGTAAGGGTGGGGTTCTTGCTCTATAACTGAGTATATGTAAATGATATGTGGGGTTGGTTATATGAAATTATCGTGTGTGATTCTGTGTAAAAAGTTATTGTTTTATTGCTACTGCAATGTTGTGTTTCCTGATAAAGTTGTAGAAAGTCAATTGATGACTCTGTTATTGGAGAATTATTCTATGTTGATGTTGGTGTAATTATTGTATTATTATAATTATATATTGCGTTAGTTGGATTGAAATACTTCTAATTGAAGGAATTATGGAGGAACACCGAAAATTCCAAAAAACTGCGTTGAAGAACCAAAGTGTGACGGGCGGCACGACAAGCCTGTGATGAGCGACACAAGTAATGGGAAGGGCCATGCCGATCGGCAGGGATGGTGGCAAGGTGGGTGTTGATCGGCACCATGGTATGAAGGGGGTGTTCCGATCGGAACACATGTGTGATGACCGCCAGGCATATATATATATATATATATATATATATATATATATATATATATATATATATATATATATATATATATATATATATATATATATATATATATATATATATATATATATATATATATATATATATATATATATATATATATATATATATATATATATATATATATATATATATATATATATATATATATATATATATATATATATATATATATCTTCGTCTTCTTTTGTTTGTTGTGACGATAAGCATAGTTTGGATATTCCAATTTGTTTTATAATACGTTACCACTAGTACCCTTAGAAAGGTAAAAGTAGTTTATTATTATTCTTTTATAGTGTGATGATAGGCATGGTTATTAAGTTGATAGGCATGGTTTTCTTGTGATGATAGGCATGCTATTGGTGATGATAGGCATGAGAAATGTGACGATAGGCACATGGTGTTTCTCTAAGAATTTAGTGCTTCTGGCACAAGATTGTAAATTAAGGCTTAGCATAAGTACATACCATAATTTAATTAGTTAGTTAAGTTAAAAATTATAGACTTAGTGAGTTTAAAGTAGTATATAATTATATATGTAGCCCAAAATAAAGTAGTAGAAAACTTGATATGTATATATACTATTAGTATAGTAAACTTAGCAGGAATAGTAGCAAGTTTATTAAGTAGTCCAAAATTAATTTGCAGAGTAGTAAATTAGTAGAGTTGTTTTAGTAGCAGTAACTAATAGAGTATTAATACATAGCAGAATTGGTTTATAATGGAGATGGTTAGTATAACAATCATAGAGTTGATGTTTAACAGAGTTAATTAGTTGGATACCTTAGCAGCAGTAACAAAGTTAATTTAATAGAGTTGATAAACGTATAAAGTAGAAATAATGGAACATTTAGCCTGTAAATAATTAGCAGGATTTAGTTGATTTGTCGAATAATTGTACGGAATATTTGTTGTATATTTTAGTCGATACGGTATGTTGAATACTTGGCTGGAAAATATGAATTGCAGGTGGTATTGAATTGTTAGGCTTATGGCCAATGTTGTTTTCTTGTTGATGTTGTTGTCAAATTACTTTTGTTGTTGTGACGTACTAAGTTGTAGGCTTATGTCAACGTTGTGTTAATAGTTGATGTTGAAATATCAAGTTGTAGGCCTATGGCCAAAGTTGAATTATGTTGAGTTGATGTTGAATCATTGATTAATATGGTAGGATTATGGCCAATGTTGATTTATGTTGAGTTGTTGTGTTGTTGTGATTGTCTCTGTGAATTCTTGTTGATAATGCGAAGTTGCAGAGAATTTTAAATGATGATGAATTACCTCTATTTACTGGTAATAATGGTGATGTAGGCTTATGCCTTGCGATGGATGATGATTGTTGTGAGTATGTTATAGTGCATTCATTTATTCAAATACATTTGCATACTCTGTGATGTCCTGGATTGGCAAACTGCGAAGAAGGCTTATGCCTTATTGGTGCCTCTATTAATTGGCAGTTTTAAGATGGGAGTTCTGTTCCGTTTTTAAGTTAGGAGTTCTACTCCAATGGTACCACATGCATGTGTATTGTAATTGAGTCTCAATTGATGTTGCATCTTGAGTTGCGGTGATGATATATTTGTTGTTGCTTTATGTAGTTGACTTGTTGTGACAGGTACTATTTAAAATCTGTGAATTAGTAGTTATATCGTGTTGATGTTTTGTTGTGATTAAAGTTGTTTATAAGTTGTGAAGTGGTGATTTTATATGATATGATCTAATATATTATTTATCACATGACTTATTATATAGTTCAATATCTCACCTCTTTTGTTTGAATTTTTCCCTCTGTTGGTAACGTGCAGGTAATCAAGAAGAATAGTTGTTACCTTCATCAGTTTGAGTAAGTGTTGTTGCTCTGATACGTAGCACTCGGGGGGATGAACGCTTGATGTTTACTTGTTGATTATTATTTCAGTTGCTAAATTTTTAAGTTGGTTACGTGAAATAATTTTTGTCTTGAAGTTGTTTTAGTTGAATGAAATATGTTAAGTGAATTGAAGTTGAGTATGTATATTCTGCTGCTTATAAATAAAACGTTTGATTTTAAAGAATAAATCTGGCTGTTATCGATTCATCCGAATTAAGTGTTATGTACCTGTTTTATATGCGATTAAATGAAGTTTGATTTTAAGTTGTAAATGTAGCATCCTATTTATGTTGAACTCTGATTTTATTCTTATCCACTGGGTAGAAATGGGGTGTTACGCCAACTCTCAATCCACTCGTGTGTTTTCCCTTTTTATCATTCAAACATCATCTATACATCATATAGAAGTTGTTGAAGCACTCAAACAACTTCTGGAACACCTCCATCATCATCATCCAAACCTCGCTTTCACCATTTGTAACTTGACTTGGTTGGAAAGTTTCAGAGGGTTCTAAGGCAAGCTGAGCATATCATTAGCTTCCTGGGAGTTCAAGGATGCTTTATGCACCATTACATTATCCCTGGCAGTGGTGGAACGAGTTATGAGTTTTGTTTTAAGAGGTAAGTTTTCTTGACTTTCAAAACTCCATATACATGCATCATTTGCTTTCAATTTCAAAAGACAAAATGTAGATATGATTGCCCTGAAACTAACCATGTCCTTAGTTTTCATTTATTTTGTTTGTGTGTTGAGAATTTTGCCTCTGAATCGTTAGGGTTCATTTTTTGTACCAACAGAAATTCTTGCATATCTTTGAGTGTTGGTTAAAATAAGTTATATGGTTGAATTTGTGATTAAATTTCAAGCAAGTTTGGTGTTTACCCTTTTCAAAAAGGTAGAGAAATGAAGCTTTTAGAAATTGACAATGGTGTTGTTATCCGTTAGCGCGCGAGAGGAAGAAGAAGATGGTGATCTGGCCATTTCAAATTTTTAAAAACCAAGTTTATTCTATATTTATTGGGTGATGTTTCATAACCAGATGAAACAGCCACCCCAGTGGCAAGCGTGTGTGTGAGTAAGGCGTTGGTGTACCAGGGCAGAGGTTCGATCCCTGCCTCTGGCATTTTATTTTCTAACATTTTCTATTTGCAGATCCCATACAAACAAACCCAACGCGCGTACCATGCATCTCTAGCCTTGACCATCAGATCTCACCAAGCCAGATCTGAATGCCTTAAACACGCATTTCCACCATGAACCATCAAAGACCCTCTACACTGAATCCAGCGCAGACCTGGGCTCTGTCCAGTTTGGGCCTTTATTTTTGCTTTTTTCTCACCCCCCATTTTACTTGTTTACACCCAGGCCCATTTTACTTTCTTTTTTTGTTTTAATTAACTTTTTATTTTCTAATAATTTTTATTTAATCAGAAAAAAAAAACATAAAAAATTAGGTTTAGTTTTCTTGATTAATTAATTTAATTTTTTATAATTAAAATTAATTAACTTAGTCATAGTTTGTTTTTATTTATTAATTAACTAATTAATTAATTAGAATTAGGTTTAATTATTATTTCACACTTCAAATATTTTTCTAAACCAAAAAGAAAAAACATCAAAAATATTTTCTTAAATGCTTAGATATATTTTAGGGTTTTTTTTAACATCTTTTTCCTTTTCAATCTTCGCGCGTTCATTTACTTTTTCGCATTATTTTTCAATATTGTAACTATCAATGGTATGTAATAGATAATTAGGGGTTTTTCACCTTCTCCCAATTTATGGTTTGTACTCCCCATCCCCGAAGCGATGTAATAACGTAGATTATTTTCCGCATTTCTACTTTCTACACTTGTATATATTTAACTGCTAGATTAATTAGGCATGCATGGCAAGACATAAAAAATAAATGTTAGAAAACCTAATCTCAAGACAAATACTTGAAATCAAAACACTTCGCACACACACACACACATGTCCCTCAAGCGTGGGATGCTTTAGCAAAGACCCTCAGTTAAAAGATCATAGTCCCTTGACGACCCTTCGATGTTGCCTTTGATAAACGATCTTAGTCCCTTACGACAATTGCTAAAGCGTCCTATAAGTTTCCTTCTATGACTGTATGATGACCTGCGTTTTTCCCTCACATCCAACGATAGGGCTTCCTACTAAGTAATGGTAGAGTAGCACCATCTAAAGGAGGAGGAAAAGAACAAAGACTTTTTGAGTAGGTAAAATGCTCGTAGTTGCTTGCTCACAAACTTTTTGAAATAAAACATCTTTTCACAAAAAAACTCTTTCACAAATATTTTCAAAATAAAATTTTTGTATACATTCTCAACGATACAAGAATCATTACAAAATTACCGCACTTAGGCATTTTCAAAATATTTCCACACACACCCGAGCACAAAGCATTTCCAAAAAAGTGAGCTAGCGATTAAGAGCCCGTAGATAACTACAGATGAAAAGGGTGCTAACACCTTCCCTTTTCATAACCTACCCCCCTTACTCAGAAAATCTCAAAAGGTCTTTCCTGTTCTTTTCACCCTTTCCATTATTAGATAAAATAAAAATCAGTGGCGACTCTTACTATCCGCAACATTTGCAATAAAACAAAAAACCTAAAAGTCAGTTCTCCCACCGTATTACAATGACATCATAACATCATGACATCGTTACACATATCATTTTCACTGACCATTTCAAGGATCTCAAGGGCCTGTGATGCAGGGTTATGTTGAACCAGACGCCTATCAAGGGGAAATGTGATTTATTTTCCTCTAACCAGATGTCGTCAAATACCAAAGCACAATATCTTGAGTCAATGGCTAGGACCCACTTGACATGGTGAGCTTGATTCTCATAGAAGGACATTCAACAATATGAAGCTCTTCAATCAAAGCTGCAGTCGGATTTAGTCTCTAACATTTTCTTGTGTTTACCCCACGAGATCCTTGAGAACATTGCATTTACATATCATGCATCATGACATAACAGGTTTTCCAAGAGAAATTGTTTCATCCTCTTGCTGTTTATTTCAGTAAAAGATGGCTCTTGAACAGACTGTTAAGGAACTCCAAGCTCAGCAGACCCAATTCTAGGAGACTCTTCTGAACCTAGCTAAGGGGAAGCAGGATATGATGGCGCTTCTTGCCAAGAAGAAGAAGACTAGAAAGAAGATTGTCATCCTCAATATGGGGAGAAGATTCAAAGGTTCTACTCAACCAGTTCAAGTGGATGATGTTTCCTTTGAGGAAGACGACAACTAAGAGGAGGATGGTAGAAGTTCCAGGGGTGAAGGTAGAAATAACTAGGGTGCTGAGAATATTCATGAAGATGAAGACTACTTCGACGAACAGTACCCTCTTGCAGATAACAAGTACAAGAAGTTAGAAGACCGTCTTAAAGCTATGGAAAGCCAGAAAGTGCCTGGATTGGATTTCAGAGAACTAGGTCTGATCCTGGGGGTGGTTATCCCTCACAAATCCAAGGTCCCCATATTTGCTAAATATGATGGGGTCTCTTATCACAAACTTCATCTGAGGTCGTATGTTCGAAAAATCCAACCTCATACTACTGACAGAAAATTATTGGCCCATTTCTTTCAAGAAAGTTTGTCCGACACTCAAGTTGAATGGTTCTATCAGCTGGAAGAAACCAACATTCACACGTGGGAAGACTTGGCTGCTGCTTTTTACAAGCAATATCAATATAATGCCGACCTTGCACCGACTCACGTACAATTGCAAAACATGTCCATGGGCTCGAATGAAGGGGGTCAAGGAGTATGCACAAAAATGGAGGGATTTAGCTGGAAGGGTGCAACCTCCCTTGTCTGACCGAGAATTGGTTGATATGTTCATGGGCACTTTAACAGGCCCATTCTTTAATCTGCTAATTGGGAGTTCTTCAGCTGGTTTTACTGAGCTGATACTGTCAGGAGAAAGAGTTGAAAGTGGTATTAAGAGTGGGAAGATTCCAATGGTTGCGACTTCTAATGCTGTAAAGAAGTCGTTCAGTGGTGAAAAAGAAACCAATGTTGTCTATGGCCAGAAGAGTCATAGTAAAAATGACCGCCATCAACCTGTGGGAGCGGTGTTGACCTCTAAACCACGTCTGTTCAAAAACAACAATAGGGAAATCAGCGTAGGTCAGACGCCTCGAGAAGGAAGTTCACCAGGATTAGTATGCCATTGTCTCAAGCATTACAACATTTGTTGAAAGTGGAATTGATAACACTACGAGAACCTCCTCCTAATCCTAACACATCCTCTCCTAAATATAATCCGAACGCGAAGTGTTCCTACCATTCTAATAGTCCTAGGAACGACACCAACAATTGCTGGGCCCTGAAAAAAATCCAGGACATGATTGATAACAAGGAAATTGAGTTTGATCCTCCAGAGACTCCAAACGTGATTAATGCATCTATGCCGAAGCATGACAAAGGCATAACTGCTATTGAAGACATTTTGTATGTTACCACTGTAGGTGATGTGGTTACTCCCCTCTCAACAATAAAAAAGAATCTGTTACAGGCCGATTTATTTCCGGACTGTGTTGAAGAATGTTATTATTGTACAGTCCAACCTAATGGTTGTGGGTTACTGAAGGAAGGTGTGTAACACCTGATGGATGAACACTTAATTTTGATTGAGAAAGTTATGCATGCTGAGAATTTATGCCAAGATTTTTCTGTCGTATCGGGTACTCCTTTCAGGATCACTTCCAAGGGTCCTGTAAGAATTACTGTCAATCCAAAAGTGGCTCCTTTAATCATTACAACACTTGGGGCCATCCCATATTCCTCGGAAAAGGCTACCCCATGGAATTATGGGTCTGGCGTCTATTACCATGAAATTAAACAAGAGTTATCTGATGAAGATAATGAAGAGGTTGATCCCAATATTGACAATATTGCAGGAACCAACAAAGTTACTAGAAGCAGATGAATTTTCTCCCCGGAAATCTCTCCGAAAAATGTTGCTACACCTGTTCAGGTCACAGTTACCAAGTCAACTATCGAGGCTCAGGGTAAAGAGCCAATGATAGAGCCTGCCCAGATGGAGGCACCTAAAGAAACCATGGTCAAGGACACCTCTGGACAAGAGGTATAAGAGGTTTTGAAGATCATTCATAAAAGTGACTATAAAATTATTGAACAACTGGGGCAGACCCCGTCCAAAATCTTCATGTTATCTTTATTGCTATGTTCTGAAGCCCATGCACAGGCTTTAGTAAAATTCTTGAAGGCTGCTCACGTACCGCAAGAGATTTCGGCTGATCAATTTGGAAGTTATATGGCTATCTTAACAACTGATAATGAATTAGGCTTCTCCAATGTTAACCTGACTCCGGAGGGGATAAATAATAATAGGGTGCTGTATGTATCCATTGAATGCAGGGGCACTACGCCGGCTCATGTGCTAGTTGATACTGGTTCTTCTCTTAATGTTCTGTCAAAGGGCGCTCTTGACAAACTGGGTTGTGAAGAGATTGTGCTGAAACCCAGTGAGATTATAATTCGATTCTTTGACGGGTCCAAAAGAATGGTACATGGAGAAGTGGATCTTCCTATCAAAGTGGCTTCACAGATATTTGAATCAACCTTCTATGTAATGGACATCTGGCCAACTTATTCTTATCTATTAGGACGCCCCTAGATCCATGGGGCATGAGCTATTACCTCTACTTTGCACCAGAAATTAAAATATCCTATAAAAGGAAAGGTTGTTACTGTCTGTGGAGAAGAGGAGTACATGGTCAGTCATCTATATCCATTCCGGTACATGGAGATGGACGGGGAATTCATCGAGACTCCCTATCAAACTTTTGAAATGATTTTCACTGATGTTATTAAATATGTTTCAGCCATTCCAAAGACTACCAAGGTTCCGCACAAGATGGCTTCCTTGAAATATGCCAAGGCTACTATAGAAGAAGGTTCGTGAGTAAAGGTGAGCATTTAAACGATAACCTATACAACATGCATCCTAGGACTAAACAAAGGCACATACATTTAATCATTCCTTCTTCACTACTTAGTGCATGTGTCCTTCGAGTGCATTTGTTATGAAAATATTTTGAAAATGGATTAAGTTCGAGAAAAATACTTGGGGTTGACCAAGCGTTTATTTGGACCGATGCTACTGTTTGTGCAAAAATTTTATTTCATCCCACCAATTTCATTTGCCTCCTTTTTATTTATTGTCTTAAATAATTATTTATTTCTTTATATTAGCGACGGTTAAGGACGACGTTATTTCTTATGAAAAAATATTCATTTCCCACAACAAATTTTGTTTGCCTCCTTATTAGTTATTGTCTTAATTAATTCTTATTTTCTTATATTAGCGACGGTTCAGGCCGACGCTACTATTTGTGCAAAAAATTTCATTTCCTCCCACCAATTACATTTGCCTACTTTAAAGGTTTTGTTGTATTTAATTATTATTTTTATATTAAAAACAAGTACTTTAATAGCGCTTTTAAATTGCAATTAAAAAAAATTGTATACAATAGCGACACAACTAAAAGAGCTTCTAAGGGTTATCAAAAACAAAAGAAAGTGCTATTAAATATCTTTTATTGTGTATTCTTTGTTGCCCTATGTTCTCT
The DNA here is from genome assembly GCA_948472305.1 of Vicia faba. Lineage (NCBI taxonomy): Eukaryota > Viridiplantae > Streptophyta > Magnoliopsida > Fabales > Fabaceae > Vicia > Vicia faba. Next base: position 981,518,524 of record OX451738.1, read on the forward strand.
TTCAGAGTTGGTTTACCCTTTTAAACAGTAGAGATCACTTGTCTTTGTCTTTAGCAAAATCTTCATAAGAGGAGCATACGCCTAATTAGTCATTTTCCTTCATTTTATTGAAAAAGTATTTAGCACGAAGAAAACTAAAGTTCGTGAGTGAAGGTGAGCATTCGAACGATAACCTATACAGCATGCATCCTAGGACTAAACAAAGGGACATACATTCAATTATTCCTTCTTCACTACTTAGTGCATGTGTCCCTTGAGTGCATTTGTGATGAAAATATTTTGAAAATGGATTGATTTCGAGAAAAATACTCGGTGTTGACCAAGCGTTTATTTGGACCGATGCTACTGTTTGTGCGGAAATTTCATTTCATCCCACCAATTTCGTTTGCCTCCTTTTTATTTATTATCTTAAATAATTATTTATTTTTTTATATTAGCGACGGTTCAGGCCGACACTATTGTTTTTGAAAAAATATTCATTTCCCATAACAAATTTCGTTTGCCTTCTTATTATTTATTGTCTTAATTAATTCTTATTTTCTTATATTAGCGACGGTTCAGGCCGACGCTACTGTTTGTGCAAAAAATTCCATTTCCTCCGACCAATTACATTTGCCTACTTTAAAGGTTTTGTTTTATTTAATTATTATTTTTATATTAAAAAAAAGTACTTCAATAGCGCTTTTAAATTGCAATTAAACAAAATCGTATACAATAGCGGCACAACTAAAAGCGCTTCTAAGGGTTATCAAAAACAAAAGAAAGTACTATTAAATAGATTTTATTTTGTATTCTTTGTTTCCCTTTGTTCTCTTTCAGAGTTGGTTTACCCTTTTAAATAGTAGAGATCACTTGTCTTTGTCTTTATCAACATCTTCATAACAGGAGCATACTCTTAATTAGTCATTTTCATCCATTTTATTGCAATAGTATTTAGCATAAATAAAACTAAAGTTCGTGAGTGAAGGTGAGAATTCGAATGATAACCTATACAACATGCATCCTAGGACTAAACAAAGGGATATACATTTAACCATTCCTTCTTCACTACTTAGTGCATGTGTCCTTCGAGTGCATTTGTTATGAAGATATTTTGAAAATGGATTGATTTCGTGAGAAATACTTGGGGTTGACCAAGCATTTATTTGGACCGATGCTACTCTTTGTTTGAAAATGTCATTTCATCCCACCAATTTCGTTTGCCTCCTTTTTATTTATTGTCATAAATAATTATTTATTTTTTTATATTAGCGACGGTTCAGGCCGAAGCTATTATTTATGAAAAAATATTCATTTCCCATAACAAATTTCGTTTGCCTCCTTATTAGTTATTGTCTTAATTAATTCTTATTTTCTTATATTAGCGACGGTTCAGGCCGATGCTACTGTTTGTGCAAAAAATTTCATTTCCTCCCACCAATTAAATTTGCCTACTTCAAAGGTTTTGTTGTATATAATTATTATTTTTATATTAAAAACAAGTACTTTAATAGCGCTTTTAAATTGCAATTAAAAAAAATCGTATACAATAGCGACACAACTAAAAACGCTTCTAAGGGTTATCAAAAACAAAAGAAAGTGCTATTAAATATCTTTTATTGTGTATTCTTTGTTGCCCTATGTTCTCTTTCAGAGTTGGTTTACCCTTTTAAAATGTAGAGATCACTTGTCTTTGTCTTTAGCAAAATCTTCATAAAGGGAGCATACGCCTAATTAATCATTTTCCTTTATTTTATTGAAAAAGTATTTAGCACGAAGAAAACTAAAGTTCGTGAGTGAAGGTGAGCATTCGAATGATAACCTATACAACATGCATCCTAGGACTAAACAAAGGGACATACATTCAATCATTCCTTCTTCACTACTTAGTGCATGTGTTCCTTGAGTGCATTTGTTATGAAAATATTTTGAAAATGGATTGATTTCGAGAAAAATACTTAGTGTTGACCAAGCGTTTATTTGGATCGATGCTACTGTTTGTGCGAAAATTTCATTTCATCCCACCAATTTCGTTTGCCTCCTTTTTATTTATTGTCTTAAATAATTATTTATTTTTTTATATTAGCGACGGTTCAGGCCGACACTATTGTTTTTGAAAAAATATTCATTTCCCATAACAAATTTCGTTTGCCTTCTTATTATTTATTGTCTTAATTAATTCTCATTTTCTTATATTAGCGACGGTTCAGGCCGACGCTACTGTTTGTGGAAAAAATTTCATTTCCTCCGATCAATTACATTTGCCTACTTTAAAGGTTTTGTTTTATTTAATTATTATTTTTATATTAAAAACAAGTACTTCAATAGCGCTTTCAAATTGCAATTAAACAAAATCGTATGCAATAGCAGCACAGCTAAAAGCGCTTCTAAGGGTTATCAAAAACAAAAGAAAGTGCTATTAAATAGATTGTATTGTGTATTCTTTGTTTCCCTTTGTTCTCTTTCAGAGTTGGTTTACCCTTTTAAACAGTAGAGATCACTTGTCTTTGTCTTTATCAACATCTTCATAACAGGAGCATACGCTTAATTAGTCATTTTCATCCATTTTATTGCAAAAGTATTTAGCATAAATTAAACTAAAGTTTGTGAGTGAAGGTGAGAATTCGAACGCTAACCTATACAACATGCATCCTAGGACTAAACAAAGGGACATACATTTAACCATTCCTTCTTCACTACTTAGTGCATGTGTCCTTCGAGTACATTTGTTATGAAGATATTTTGAAAATGGATTGATTTCGTGAGAAATACTTGGGGTTGACGAAGCATTTATTTGGACCGATGCTACTGTTTGTGCGAAAATTTCATTTCATCCCACCAATTTCGTTTGCCTCCTTTTTATTTATTATCTTAAATAATTTTTTTTTTATATTAGCGACGGTTCAGGCCGAAGCTATTATTTATGAAAAAATATTCATTTCCCATAACAAATTTCGTTTCCTCCTTATTAGTTATTGTCTTAATTAATTCTTATTTTCTTATATTAGCGTCGGTTCAGGACGACGCTACTGTTTGTGCAAAAAATTTCATTTCCTCCCACCAATTACATTTGCCTACCAAAAAGGTTTTGTTGTATTTAATTATTATTTTTATATTAAAAACAAGTGCCTTAATAGCGCTTTTAAATTGAAATTAAAAAAAATTGTATACAATAGCGACACAACTAAAAGCGCTTCTAAGGGTTATCAAAAACAAAAGAAAGTGCTATTAAATATCTTTTATTGTGTATTCTTTGTTGCCCTATGTTCTCTTTCAGAGTTGGTTTACCCTTTTAAACAGTAGAGATCACTTATCTTTGTCTTTAGCAAAATCTTCATAAGAGGAGCATACGCCTAATTAGTCATTTTCCTTCATTTTATTGAAAAGTATTTAGCACGAAGAAAACTAAAGTTCGTGAGTGAAGGTGAGCATTCGAATGATAACCTATACAACATGCATCCTAGTACTAAACAAAGGGACATCCATTCAATCATTCCTTCTTCACTACTTAGTGCATGTGTCCCTTGAGTGCATTTGTTATGAAAATATTTTAAAAATGGATTGATTTCGAGAAAAATACTTGGTGTTGACCAAGCGTTTATTTGGACCGATGCTACTGTTTGTGCGAAAATTTCATTTCATCCCACCTATTTCGTTTGCCTCCTTTTTATTTATTGTCTTAAATAATTATTTATTTTTTTATATTAGCGACGGTTCTGGCCGACGCTATTGTTTTTGAAAAAATATTCATTTCCCATAACAAATTTCGTTTGCCTTCTTATTATTTATTGTCTTAATTAATTCTTATTTTCTTATATTATCGACGGTTCAGGCCGACGCTACTGTTTGTGCGAAAAATTTCATTTCCTCTGACCTATTACATTTGCCTACTTTAAAGGTTTTGTTTTATTTAATTATTATTTTTATATTAAACACAAGTACTTCAATAAAGCTTTTAAATTGCAATTAAACAAAATCGTATACAATAGCGGCACAACTAAAAGCGCTTTAAGGGTTATCAAAAATAAAAGAAAGTGCTATTAAATAGATTTTATTGTGTATTCTTTGTTTCCCTATGTTCTCTTTCAGAGTTGGTTTACCCTTTTAAATAGTAGAGATCACTTGTCTTTGTGTTTATCAACATCTTCATAACAGGAGCATACGCTAAATTAGTCATTTTCATCCATTTTATTGCAAAAGTATTTAGCATAAATAAAACTAAAGTTCGTGAGTGAAGGTGAGAATTCGAACGATAACCTATACAACATGCAATTCTAGGACTAAACAAAGGGACATACATTTAACCATTCCTTCTTCACTACTTAGTGCATGTGCCCTTCGTGTGCATTTGTTATGAAGATATTTTGAAAATGGATTGATTTCGTGAGAAATACTTGGGGTTGACCAAGCATTTATTTGGAGCGATGCTACTGATTGTGCAAAAATTTCATTTCATCCCACCAATTTAGTTTGCCTCCTTTTTTATTTATTGTCTTAAATAATTATTTATTTTTTTATATTAGCGACGGTTCAGGCCGACACTATTGTTTTTGAAAAAATATTCATTTCCCATAACAAATTTCGTTTGCCTTCTTATTATTTATTATCTTAATTAATTCTTATTTTCTTATATTAGCGACGGTTCAAGCCGATGCTACTGTTTGTGCAAAAAATTTCATTTCCTCCGACCAATTACATTTGCCTACTTTAAAGGTTTTGTTTTATTTAATTATTATTTTTATATTAAAAACAAGTACTTCAATAGCGCTTTTAAATTGCAATTAAACAAAATTGTATACAATAGCGGCACAGCTAAAAGCGCTTCTAAGGGTTATCAAAAACAAAAGAAAGTGCTATTAAATAAATTTTATTGTGTATTCTTTGTTTCCCTATGTTCTCTTTCAGAGTTGGTTTACCCTTTTAAACAGTAGAGATCACTTTTCTTTGTCTTTATCAACATCTTCATAACAGAAGCATACGCTTAATTAGTCATTTTCATCCATTTTATTGCAAAATTATTTAGCATAAATAAAACTAAAGTTCGTGAGTGAAGGTGAGAATTCGAACGATAATCTATACATCATGCATCCTATGACTAAACAAAGGGACATACATTTAACCATTCATTCTTCACTACTTAGTGCATGTGTCCTTCGAGTGCATTTGTTATGAAGATATTTTGAAAATGGATTGATTTCGTGAGAAATACTTAGGGTTGACCAAGCATTTATTTGGACCGATGCTACTATTTATGCAAAAATTTCAGTTTATCCCACCAATTTCGTTTGCCTCCTTTTTATTTATTGTCTTAAATAATTAATTATTTTTTTATATTAGCGACGGTTCAGGCCGAAGCTATTATTTATGAAAAAATATTCATTTCCCATAACAAATTTCGTTTGCCTTCTTATTAGTTATTGTCTTAATTAATTCTTAATTTCTTATATTCGCGACGGTTCAGGCCGACGCTACTGTTTGTGCAAAAAATTTCATTTCCTCCCACCAATTACATTTGCCTACTTTAAAGGTTTTGTTGTATTTAATTATTATTTTTATATTAAAAACAAGTACTTTAATAGCGTTTTTAAATTGCAATTAAAAAAAATCGTATACAATAGCGACACAACTAAAAGCGCTTCTAAGTGTTATCTAAAACAAAAGAAAGTGCTATTAAATATCTTTTATTGTGTATTCTTTGTTGCCCTATGTTCTCTCTCAGAGTTGGTTTACTCTTTTAAACAGTAGAGATCACTTGTCTTTGTCTTTAGCAAAATCTTCATAAGAGTAGCATACACCTAATTAGTCATTTTCCTTCATTTTATTGAAAAAGTATTTAGCACGAAGAAAACTAAAGTTCGTGAGTGAAGGTGAGCATTCGAACGATAACCTATACATCATGCATCCTAGGACTAAACAAAGGGACATACATTTAATCATTCCTTCTTCACTACTTAGTGCATGTGTCCTTCGAGTGCATTTGTTATGAAGATATTTTGAAAATGGATTGATTTCGTGAGAAATACTTGGGGTTGACGAAGCATTTATTTGGACCAATGCTACTGTTTGTGCGAAAATTTCATTTCATCCCACCAATTTCGTTTGCCTCCTTTTTATTTATTGTCTTAAATAATTATTTATTTTTTTATATTAGCGACGGTTCAGGCCGAAGCTATTGTTTATGAAAAAATATTCATTTCCCATAACAAATTTCGTTTGCCTCCTTATTAGTTATTATCTTAATTAATTCTTATTTTCTTATATTAGTGACGGTTCAGGCCGACGCTACTGTTTGTGCAAAAAATTCATTTCCTCCCACCAATTACATTTGCCTACTTTAAAGATTTTGTTGTATTTAATTATTATTTTTATATTAAAAACAAGTACTTCAATAGCGCTTTTAAATTGCAATTAAAAAAAATCGTATACAATAGCGACACAACTAAAAGCGCTTCTAAGGGTTATCTAAAACAAAAGAAAGTGCTATTAAATATCTTTTATTGTGTATTCTTTGTTGCCCTATGTTCTCTTTCAGAGTTGGTTTACCCTTTTAAACAGTAGAGATCACTTGTCTCTGACTTTAGCAAAATCTTCATAAGAGGAGCATACACCTAATTAGTCATTTTCCTTCATTTTATTGAAAAAGTATTTAGCACGAAGAAAACTAAAGTTCGTGAGTGAATGTGAGCATTCGAACAATAACCTATACATCATGCATTCTAGGACTAAACAAAGGGACATACATTTAATCATTCCTTCTTCACTATTTAGTGCATGTGTCCTTCGAGTGCATTTGTTATGAAGATATTTTGAAAATGGATTGATTTCGTGAGAAATACTTGGGGTTGACGAAACATTTATTTGGACCGATGCTACTGTTTGTGCGAAAATTTCATTTCATCCCACCAATTTCGTTTCCCTCCATTTTATTTATTCTCTTAAATAATTATTTATTTTTTTATATTAGCGACGGTTCAGGCCGAAGCTAATGTTTACGAAAAAATATTCATTTCCCATAACAAATTTCGTTTGCCTCCTTATTAGTTATTGTCTTAATAATTCTTATTTTCTTATATTAGCGACGGTTCAGGCCGACGCTACTGTTTGTGCAAATTTTTTTATTTCCTCCCACTAATTACATTTGCCTACTTTAAAGATTTTGTTGTATTTAATTATTATTTTTATATTAAAAACAAGTACTTCAATAGCGCTTTTAAATTGCAATTAAAAAAAATCGTATACAATAGCGACACAACTAAAAGCCATTCTAAGGGTTATCAAAAACAAAAGAAAGTTCTATTAAATATATTTTATTGTGTATTCTTTGTTTCCCTTTGTTCTCTTTCAGAGTTGGTTTACCCTTTTAAACAGTAGAGATCACTTGTCTTTGTCTTTATCAACATCTTTATAACAGGAGCATACGCTTAATTAGTCATTTTCATCCATTTTATTGCAAAAGTATTTAGGATAAATAAAACTAAAGTTCGTGAGTGACGGTGAGAATTCGAATGATAACCTATACAACATGCATCCTAGGACTAAACAAAGGGACATACATTTATTCATTCCTTCTTCACTACTTAGTGCATGTGTCCTTCGAGTGCATTTGTTATGAAGATATTTTGAAAATGGATTGATTTCGTGAGAAATACTTGGGGTTGACGAAGCATTTATTTGGACCGATGCTACTGTTTGTGCGAAAATTTCATTTCATCCCACCAATTTCGTTTGACTCCTTTTTATTTATTGTCTTAAATAATTATTTATTTTTTTATATTAGCGACGGTTCAGGCGGAAGCTTTTGTTTATGAAAAAATATTCATTTCCGATAACAAATTTCCTTTGCCTCCTTATTAGTTATTGTCTAAATTAATTCTTATTTTCTTATATTAGCGACGGTTCAAGCCGATGCTACTGTTTGTGCAAAAAATTTCATTTCCTCCGACCAATTACATTTGCCTACTTTAAAGGTTTTGTTTTATTTAATTATTATTTTTATATTAAAAACAAGTACTTCAATAGCGCTTTTAAATTACAATTAAACAAAATCGTATACAATAGCGGCACAACTAAAAGCGCTTCTAAGGGTTATCAAAAACAAAAAAAAGTGCTATTAAATAAATTTTATTGTGTATTCTTTGTTTCCCTATGTTCTCTTTCAGAGTTTGTTTACCCTTTTAAACAGTAGAGATCACTTGTCTTTGTCTTTATCAACCTCTTCATAACAGGAGCATACGCTTAATTAGTCATTTTCATCCATTTTATTGCAAAAGTAGTTAGCATAAATAAAACTAAAGTTCATGAGTGAAGGTGAGAATTCGAACGATAACCTATACAACATGCATCCTAGGACTAAACAAAGGGATATATATTTAACCATTCCTTCTTCACTACTTAGTGCATGTGTCCTTCGAGTGCATTTGTTATGAAGATATTTTGAAAATGGATTGATTTCGTGAGAAATACTTGGGGTTGACCAAGCATTTATTTGGACTGATGCTACTGTTTTTGCAAAAATTTCATTTCATTCCACCAATTTCGTTTGCCTCCTTTTTATTTTTTGTCTTAAATAATTATTTATTTTTGTATATTAGCGATGGTTCAGGATGAAGCTATTATTTATGAAAAAATATTCATTTCCCATAACAAATTTCGTTTGCCTCCTTATTAGTTATTGTCTTAATTAATTCTTATTTTGTTATATTAGCGACAGTTCAGGTCGACGCTACTGTTTGTGCAAAATAATTCATTTCCTCCCACCAATTACATTTGCCTACTTTAAAGGTTTTATTGTATTTAATTATTATATTTATATTAAAAACAAGTACTTTAATAGTGCTTTTAAATTGCAATTAAAAAAAATCATATACAATAGCGACACAAATAAAAGCGCTTCTAAGGGTTATCAAAAACATAAGAAAGTGCTATTAAATATATTTTATTGTGTATTCTTTGTTTCCCTATGTTCTCTTTCAGAGTTGGTTTACCCTTTTAAACAGTAGAAATCACTTGTCTTTGTGTTTAGCAAAATCTTCATAAGAGGAGCATACGACTAATTAGTCATTTTCCTTCATTTTATTGAAAAAGTATTTAGCACGAAGAAAACTAAAGTTCGTGAGTGAAGGTGAGCATTCAAATGATAACCAATACAGCATGCATCCTAGGACTAAACAAAGGGACATACATTCAATCATTCCTTCTTCACTACTTAATGCATGTGTCCCTTGAGTGCATTTGTTATGAAAATATTTTGAAAATGGATTGATTTCGAGAAAAATACTTGGTGTTGACTAAGCGTTTATTTGGACCGATACTACTGTTTGTGCGGAAATTTCATTTCATCTCACCAATTTTGTTTGCTTCCTTTTTATTTATTGTCTTAAATAATTATTTATTTTTTTATATTAGTGACGGTTCAGGCCGACGCTATTGTTTTTGAAAAAATATTCATTTCCCATAACAAATTTCGTTTGCCTTCTTATTATTTATTGTCTTAATTAATTCTTATTTTCTTATATTAGCGACGGTTCAGGCCGACGCTACTGTTTGTGCAAAAAATTTCATTTCCTCCGACCAATTACATTTGCCTACTTTAAAGGTTTTGTTTTATTTAATTATTATTTTTATATTAAAAACAAGTACTTCAATAGCGCTTTTAAATTACAATTAAACAAAATCGTATACAATAACGGCACAACTAAAAGAGCTTCTAAGGGTTATCAAAAACAAAAGAAAGTGCTATTAAATCGATTTTATTGTGTATTCTTTGTTTCCCTTTGTTCCCTTTCAGAGTTGGTTTACCCTTTTAAACAGTAGAGATCACTTGTCTTTGTGTAACACCCTCTAAAACCCCGCATAAATTTTCGCGATTTTAAATAAAACATACTTTCAGAGTACATGTATTAACGAGGATGCCACAATTCTCTTTTTAATAAAAACAAAGTTCCTGTCATGCATAACATAGAAGCAACTCATACATGTTTACACAGCGGAATAATTCAATTAACAAAACCAATGTTATAATATTTTCAAAATCATCAGGGATTAACACCTGGAATATATCAACATCATATTATAACAAACATAAGGAAATAAACGAGTCTGACTAAAGCAGCTCGACAAACAAACGTTCCCGGAGTTACAACTATCAGAGCATGACCCAGACAATACTTAAACAGAAATAAACTAGAAACGACAAGCCTTCGCCAAGCACCTGAACGAAGCTCCTCAATCTGAAATGTTCAACAGTAAGGGTGAGCATCTCAACTATACATTTGATTATACGTTCATAACAATCAATTCAGAAAAACCATAAGCATCACCCAAACAGTTAGCATGTTTCATAGTTTACGAAAACCTTTACAATTCATATATTCATAATCTATTACTTTTCATACTTATAATTAACATCAGACATCATTAACAATTCAGCAACGATACATGCATACAATCAATTAAATACAACATTGGAAAATCATCCATTCATGTTATATTCAATATAATGCAACACACCTATGCATGTGGTACCATTTTACCGCCCCATTAAATCTCGGGTCACGGATAACTCACCGTTCCATTATATCGCGGACACGGCTACCACCTCAACGTTCCATTAAATCGCGGACACGTATATTGGCCACCATGTTAATTCCACACAATGGGAATTAACAAATGCAACATGATATGTAAAGTATGTAACACTCAACATACTATTAACATCAATCAATATATCATGCAACATCAACAACATCAATCATAACAGGATATGGATAGCATGTAATCACTCAGCATACTATTAAACATCAATCATATCAAGTTATATCATAATTCATGCTTGATAACATCATCTAAAAGCATGACCATAACGTCCATGTAGTGTTGGTATCATAACATACAAACATTATTCGGTACAAACGTCAAACAACACTAGGGAATCAATAGCAGCATATTCAAAACATATCAAACACTGCACATCAAAACAGGATCAATCCCGTACATAACAACATGCACAGAAAACAAAATTCAGAAACCAACACAGGAGGTTCAACACGGGTACCCGTGTGAATCAACACTGCCCGTGTGGAAATGTGTCCAGAAACACGTTATTTTGCCAATACAGTGGATCAACATGGGTGCCCGTGTAAATCAACACGGCCCGTGTTGATGAGCGCGAGCCCGTAAATTCCTGTACCTGCAGCAGCTCAGAACAGCAGCCAAACACGAATAATACCAGCCAAAACGTGCATTTCGGTACATAACAACATCAATTATGCATAACTCAAAGCAACACATCAATTGGAAACACAATTCTCTTCCACGTTAGTCAATTTCCAATCTTAAGGACAACATTATTTCACTTAAGGTCTCATTTTCCAAAATCAATCAAAACTCAGAATTTTCATTTTTAAAACATCCTATTTTATCAACAATTCTTTCATCAACAACAAGTTTTATTAAAATCGACCTTAAGTTACATATTACCCGTCCTTTAGGGAAATCCTAACAACATTGAGGTTATCCCTAGAACACCTAAGGTAAACTCACGATCATACAATTTCGATCTAAATCAACAATGGGGATTAATTTCTTAATCGATTCACAACCTTTAGGGAACCTAATCTTTTCTAACGAAATTCGACCCTAAAATTATCGATCACTAAGAACATAAGAGAAAATGGGATTATCCTATGATTACCCAACCAATCGCATCTAAACCCATAAGCAAATATAAATTGAGTAGTAGCCCCCCTTACCTTATCAAATTGAAGCTTCGAACTCTTGAGCAATTGTTCGTCGTTCTTCAGAGCTCCAATCCCAAATATCTCCAAACACTTCACTAAAATACATAACAACCAAATTCACTTATAAACATAAAAACTTTCTCCAATAATCACTTATTAAAATAAGCTCTTAAAGCTACTTAATTCCTCATAATCATATAGAAAATTTCACTAGCTTTCCAACGCATCAAACGGCGCCTAAATCGGAGTTACGGTTCAAAAGTTATGGCCGAAACGATTTTTAGGAAAAACCTACCCGAGCATCAACACAGAAGATCAACACGGGTGCCCGTGTGCATCAACACGGCCCGTGTTGATGACTCTGCAACCCCAAATTTCACGTTTTTATGCTTCCCAAAATCACCCCAACCCATTCCTAATCATCCCCAAACATCCTAAAACTATCAAAATCGAATTCCTACCATATAGCAATGATCTAAGGCATACAATAGGATCAATACCACATCAATAATCAAAACACACCAAACATAGGGCAATTCGATAAATCCCATCCTACATATCATCTATCATGCATCCGATTATAGAATCAGAACTCCACCCTTACCTGGGATTGACGGTTCTTCGATTCTCTAATCGCAATCGCCTCTTCGATGGCTTTTCCGCCGTCTTCAACCTTGCCTCTTTGCACCGTTTTCACGTAACTTCTGTTTTCTCTCCAAAAACCTTATTTTCTCTGCTGACTTATCTTTAATTAATTTTCCTCCAAATAATAATAATAATAGTATCAATATTATTCCAACAATTAATTAATCCAAATGGGCCTACTATCCACACCCCCCAATTAACTGCATTTTAATGCTACTAGGCCCAACTCAATTAAATTACACCAATAAATAAATAATATTATTCTTAATATTATTTTTGCGATTAAACCGACAAAATCCAATAATTAAATTCTTAAATAATTTAATTAACCAATTAGTTAAATTCGGGCGTTACAACTCTCCCCCACTTAGGATATTTTCGTCCTCGAAAATCCAATCGACACAACCACTCTCAACACCAATTCTGGACATACCAAACACTCAACGTATTATCAACCAAAAACTGTTGCACTCAGGCACACAACGTCGTCTTTTCGTCTTAACAATATTACATGATCAACTTAGCGACCATATCGACACCAAAACATACACAACTAATCATAACGATATACCCGATATTAGCTCATCGACACCCTCAACACCATCTTGATACATCGCTTATGAAGTAATAACATCTGCAACCTACTTATACTTGAACATACAACCATCATATTATCATCTTGACAACATTCTTAATACAAACTCACGCGCCAATTCATTCCTTAATATACGAATTCCAATTATCAACCAAATACTTACAACTTGATTACTCTCGTCATATCACTCTTATAGTGACATCCACATAACCGACCAAATCACCTTTAACACAATCTGAAATATTACCATTCTTTTCAGTAATCAACACTGACATCACAACAACGAAAACAAAATTCTCATAACATCTGCTTACGGGTCTTAATCCAAAAATTATATACAATTCTCCATAAACCAACAACCACATTGATATCCTTATTAAATCAACTGACATTTATAATAAACCAACATACTCTGGCACATCACGCTTCAGATGCGCAACTCCGATTACTTATAAAGTATCAACTCTACCAAGTTTACTCCAATTGCCACTCTTGGATGAAACATTCATATACTTCCATGAATTCCCAATTGTCATAAAACATAACTACAACTTTATCATCTTTTTAGTAACATAATCCTCAAAAATCGTCTTAAAAACATAACCACATTACAACCACATACAGTACATGGGTCCAATTAATTCCAACAAGATGACTCATCTTCTTCAAACCAAACTCGCACTTTAATAAACAAACTTATAATTTCACTTCTTTTAAATAGCAACAAGAAACAAAAATAACAACATATTCTTCAGAATGCACTATACTAGTCGACACAACACATCTATCCATCAACTATGATTCCGTCTACCATCAACAATAGATTAAGGGTGATCAGTTCCTCAATTTGCCAATAGATAGACGAAAACCATAACGGAGCATAAACCATCGTTACCAAACTATAATAGTGTTCCTTCCGAACTTTTTCTCAAATCATTCACAACATCATAATCCAACAATTACCAATCATCATAAGATCCACCTCTGACACTTTCGCATCCTTCCATGCAGAACAACATGTCTCTCAACTCATTTCCAAACAACATTTTACGATTGAACTCGTCTCAACAACTGTAATAACAACCACCCATGTCCAAAAAGTTTATAATTCCTCAACCGACTTCAAAGTCTCTTCCTATGAGAATACTTCTACCACACTTGGAAACATTTTCATATAAAAGAAATATACTTTTATCTCCTTGCAGGTTCAAACAGAACATCAATCCAACAATCCAAACACAAGATACGGATCCCAAAGTTATCCGAAAATACGAACACTAACGTCATACAACAACCTACTACAACACATCTTACGACAACATCGGAATAAAATTTCTTTATCCATACTTTACATACTTCTTCACTCTTTCAAATTTTCAACAAGAAACACCCAACGTCCAACACAATTATTTCCTTCGATACATGCCTCCCAAGCATAAAATTATATTCTATAATGAAGGTAATTACTTGTAGATTCTATAACTTCATGAATCGCTCAAATCCGAGTTACGAGTAAAAAGTTATCATCTTTGCAATGGGACTGGTTCATAATTCCCGCATGCAGAATTTTCCAAAATTCAGCATCAGACCCAAATGTTAAAATGCATTTTTCTCCTTCTTCACGAACTTTCCGAAGACAAATCTTATATGCAAACTATATGGAATTTCGTAAGCTTTCCAAAAAGTCAATAACCGCTTTGATTGGAATCACGAGTAAAAAGTTATACCACTTTTACTAACAGCTGCTCCAAAATTACAAAAATCTGAATTTGAGATTGATGAACATAAGTTCCATCTTTCTCTCTTTCTTCCAAAATTCGCCCACATCCTTTCTTTTTATCCAACTGCGAAAATCATCCGATATTAATCCAACTATACTAAAGACATACAATCCGACGAGTTAATCCCTTCAACTTATCATTTTCTTTGGAATATACTTTATTCTCAATTGTCTTAAATTCACCGTCTAAAAACCTACCCACATTTTCAACTTGACCGATATAGATTCATGAGTCCATACTCTCGCCGGTTCGTAACAACAGCGACTCAATGAACTTTGCACTCTTCCAATCAACATCGCCTTCAACAACTTCATGATACTTGATGAAATAGTGTAAAGTACAACCATCCAGAATAACTCGCACCCCAAGTTTTCAACACAATTCTTCGAACATAACAACATACATTGACTTTAGTGGCATGCTACCATAGGAGATTAGTCCAGTTACTACACTAATAGTATCCAAAATATTCCTCAAGGTAATCAACTAAGGTTCAGTTCCACTTTCCGACCATTAGAGATCAAAACATAATTTAGCCATTTTCCACAAAAACCACACAGTACGCGCCGTGAAGGCCAGCGCGCACTGCGATGACAGCAAAAATATGCAGTTTGCGCCGCGACCACTAGTTGGCGCCGCGAACTGTACGAGACAGAAAGGGATTTTTGCATGACGGCATCTCTTCAACGCAGTTTAATCCAATTTCCCATACGAGTTCACTAGCATACCAAAATTCTTGAATCTATATCACCTTCGCATTCAGGAAGCATCCAAACTTCAATAACATTTGCATTGTCGCCGTCAGCAACATTCTGAACCGGCATATCACAACTGAAGCGCATCCGAGAAGAAAAGCTTCTCCCCCACTTATCTTCAAGTCAACTCCTGCAACAAACAGTTAGAAAAGCAAAAAGTACCGACAGTGTTTCACGCACTTGTCGCGCACTAAGGGATAAACAACATATCGACAATATTCAACTGTCACGCTACACAACTGACTCAACAACATTGGCCGAACGGACCGGCCTGCTCTGATACCACTATTGTAACACCCTCTAAAACCCCGCATAAATTTTCGCGATTTTAAATAAAACATACTTTCAGAGTACATGTATTAACGAGGATGCCACAATTCTCTTTTTAATAAAAACAAAGTTCCTGTCATGCATAACATAGAAGCAACTCATACATGTTTACACAGCGGAATAATTCAATTAACAAAACCAATGTTATAATATTTTCAAAATCATCAGGGATTAACACCTGGAATATATCAACATCATATTATAACAAACATAAGGAAATAAACGAGTCTGACTAAAGCAGCTCGACAAACAAACGTTCCCGGAGTTACAACTATCAGAGCATGACCCAGACAATACTTAAACAGAAATAAACTAGAAACGACAAGCCTTCGCCAAGCACCTGAACGAAGCTCCTCAATCTGAAATGTTCAACAGTAAGGGTGAGCATCTCAACTATACATTTGATTATACGTTCATAACAATCAATTCAGAAAAACCATAAGCATCACCCAAACAGTTAGCATGTTTCATAGTTTACGAAAACCTTTACAATTCATATATTCATAATCTATTACTTTTCATACTTATAATTAACATCAGACATCATTAACAATTCAGCAACGATACATGCATACAATCAATTAAATACAACATTGGAAAATCATCCATTCATGTTATATTCAATATAATGCAACACACCTATGCATGTGGTACCATTTTACCGCCCCATTAAATCTCGGGTCACGAATAACTCACCGTTCCATTATATCGCGGACACGGCTACCACCTCAACGTTCCATTAAATCGCGGACACGTATATTGGCCACCATGTTAATTCCACACAATGGGAATTAACAAATGCAACATGATATGTAAAGTATGTAACACTCAGCATACTATTAACATCAATCAACATATCATGCAACATCAACAACACCAATCATAACAGGATATGGATAGCATGTAATCACTCAGCATACTATTAAACATCAATCATATCAAGTTATATCATAATTCATGCTTGATAACATCATCTAAAAGCATGACCATAACGTCCATGTAGTGTTGGTATCATAACATACAAACATTATTCGGTACAAACGTCAAACAACACTAGGGAATCAATAGCAGCATATTCAAAACATATCAAACACTGCACATCAAAACAGGATCAATCCCGTACATAACAGCATGCACAGAAAACAAAATTCAGAAACCAACACAGGAGGTTCAACACGGGTACCCGTGTGAATCAACACCGCCCGTGTGGAAATGTGTCCACAAACACGTTATTTTGCCAATACAGTGGATCAACACGGGTGCCCGTGTAAATCAACACGGCCCGTGTTGATGAGCGCGAGCCCGGAAATTCCTGTACCTGCAGCAGCTCAGAACAGCAGCCAAACACGAATAATACCAGCCAAAACGTGCATTTCGGTACATAACAACATCAATTATGCATAACTCAAAGCAACACATCAATTGGAAACACAATTCCCTTCCACGTTAGTCAATTTCCAATCTTAAGGACAACATTATTTCACTTAAGGTCTCATTTTCCAAAATCAATCAAAACTCAGAATTTTCATTTTTAAAACATCCTATTTTATCAACAATTCTTTCATCAACAACAAGTTTTATTAAAATCGACCTTAAGTTACATATTACCCGTCCTTTAGGGAAATCCTAACAACATTGAGGTTATCCCTAGAACACCTAAGGTAAACTCACGATCATACAATTTCGATCTAAATCAACAATGGGGATTAATTTCTTAATCGATTCACAACCTTTAGGGAACCTAATCTTTTCTAACGAAATTCGACCCTAAAGTTATCGATCACTAAGAACATCAGAGAAAATGGGATTATCCTATGATTACCCAACCAATCGCATCTAAACCCATAAGCAAATATAAATTGAGTAGTAGCCCCCCTTACCTTATCAAATTGAAGCTTCTAACTCTTGAGCGATTGTTCGTCGTTCTTCAGAGCTCCAATCCCAAATATCTCCAAACACTTCACTAAAATACATAACAACCAAATTCACTTATAAACATAAACACTTTCTCCAATAATCACTTATTAAAATAAGCTCTTAAAGCTACTTAATTCCTCATAATCATATAGAAAATTTCACTAGCTTTCCAACGCATCAAACAGCGCCTAAATCGGAGTTACGGTTCAAAAGTTATGGCCGAAACGATTTTTGGGAAAAACCTACCCGAGCATCAACACAGAAGATCAACACGGGTGCCCGTGTGCATCAACACGGCCCGTGTTGATGACTCTGCAACCCCAAATTTCACGTTTTTATGCTTCCCAAAATCACCCCAACCCATTCCTAATCATCCCCAAACATCCTAAAACCATCAAAATTGAATTCCTACCATATAGCAATGTGTTATACCCCAAAATTTGCCCTCCCATATTCCTCAAGAAATTGCCAAGCCAAGCTAGAAAAGTTCCCCAAGGGTTGTGCAGTGCAACAGTCTCCTAAACAGTCAAAATTAGGGTTTTGAGTTTGATCAAGAAAAAGAAGTTTTCAAAGGCCCAATCAAATCTCATATGCTTACAAACATGGTCAAGCATCCCCATATCAAGTTTCAAGGCATTCAGTTCAAAATTGCACAGTCAAAACCCTAGATTGCACTACAGTCAACTGTAGGGGCAAAATGGTCATTTGGCAGTCAAAAGTTCAAATTTTTAGTCAACCTATCATTTTGAAGCCACAAACATCATTTGATCAATGCTTGATCATGATTCTCAAAGTTTGGCTCAGAAATCATCAAAGATGCAAAAGTTGCTATATTTGGACAGCTGAAAAAGTCAACTGAAATTGACCAGGGCATAACTTTCACATGGATTGTCAGAAAAATTCCATCCAAAGCTCATTTTGAAGAGAAAGACATTTCCTACAACTCATCTTCATACTTCAAGTCCAAGAAATGCTCTCACAAAAAGTTATCAATCTCAACATTACAGGTCATTTTCAAAAGTCAACAAAAAGGGACTTTAAGTCAAAGACCATAACTTGAGATTGGTAAGTCAAAATGACATGGGACCAAAGACATTGGTTAAAGGACTCAAAGACCTTTCCAAAATGTCCAAGAACATGTGAAAAGCTTAAAAATTGAGCAAGTTATGCCTTGTAGAAGTTGGGAAATTTTTGTGAAATGGCAAAAGTCAACTATCCTTGAAAATCCAATTTTGACAAAAGGCCCCCATTTTTCTCACTTTGTCCATCCTTGTCATGCCACACACGTGGCCCATGGTTGATTTCAAGACCAAATGTTGACTTTTTTATTTTATTTAATTTTTGATGATTTAATTCATTTTAATTCATTGAAAATTCAAATAAAATTTAAAAAATCAATGAAATGGTGTCAAATGAATTTGGACAAGTTCTATACATCATGAACCAACTCAAAAATCAGGCCAAGGTTCATTTTCATACTAAGTCTAGGTTTTGGCTAGAAATTAGGAAAAAATGGTTA
The DNA here is from genome assembly GCA_948472305.1 of Vicia faba. NCBI lineage: Eukaryota > Viridiplantae > Streptophyta > Magnoliopsida > Fabales > Fabaceae > Vicia > Vicia faba. Next base: position 981,537,783 of record OX451738.1, read on the forward strand.
ATGGACAAACCCTAATGCCAATTCTTTCTCAAGCATGGATTAAGGAGAGTTAGCATGCCTATTCAATTCCATAAGGATCATTGAGTCAAACCCTACCAAGAACATAGCACAAAACTCGTTCAAAGTCCATTTGGCAATTTGAAAAATGAACCATAAAAGGCAAAACTGATTTCAAAGCTAGAGATCTTTTGAAGCCAAAATTTTTATTCCAATAGCATCCTAGGACATTCCTGAACCTTTCTCAATCGTTCACAACACGCAAAACGCCCTGAATTGGTAGTTAGAACTCAAACTGAACCTCAAAAATCTTGAAATCGCATTGCATAATCTAAGCATTCTTTTGCATTTTTTTTCATGGATTCATGTTTAACTTGATGTTTCTGAACTAACCACTATATTTAATTGAGTTTTCATGCCCTCCACGCGATTCTGCCATTAACAAACATTAGGGTTTCTCAGCTTCGAAATTAGGGGTTTCCAAGAACGGCAAAATTGGACGTTCCTAATACCATGGTTGTGTTCGGGACATGGAGACGAAGAAAGATGCATCCTCGCGCTTAATTTATGTTAAGAAGAGAGCTATTCGCTATTTTTTGAATCACCCCTAACGCAACAGTATAAAAACCGTGGCCTCTGAGTTATGTTTTTGCAGGGACGAAGACGAAGGCATCGTGGCAAGACGTGATTCGTCTATTCGAATTGCGCGCGTTTTTAAGTGCTACGCGTTGTTTTGTTTTTTTATTATTTTCGTACCATAATATGTTAACTGATATTCGTTGGCTCAGTGGCAAGCGTGAGTTCCATTAGCCTTCATGACCTGGGTTCAAGTCCCAGGTCCTGCAATTTCTAATATTATTTTTCATTTCAAAATTCCATGCAGCGCTGACATTAGTACATACCATGCACACTCCTCATCAATTGGCCACGCGTCTTGGAGATCTAATCCAGGGATCAGAATGCAAGCATATGGTGAAGACCAGTCAAGACATCTCACCGGATCAAAAAGTCAACAAAATGCTCACAAATAAATGGGCCAGGCTTGCACCTCCAAATTCAAATCCATACCCCCTGGTTCTATTGTTTTTTTCTTTCTTTTCTAATTTTCTTTACATTTTATTTTTTTTAAATTCACTTGTGTTTTATTTTCTTATCTAATTAATTTTAACCAAAAATACAAAAAAACATTAAAAATACAAAAAAAATATAATTAATTCTTTTTTTTTAATAAATTAAAATGTGACTCATTTAGTTTAATTAGGTTTTAGTATTCATTTTAATTCTTTTTTCATAATAAAAAATCCAAAAAAATATAAAATTAGGGTAATTATTAATTTCTCATATCCTTTTTTAATTCTTTAACCTTTTTCTCACAATGTTAATATTTATTATTTATTTTCTATAAATCAAAATTGTACATAATTAGTTTAGAATTTAATTAGGTTAGAAAATTAAATCTTTTTTCATAATAAACTTAAAAAATGATAGAACTAGGACTTTAATTTTAATTAACTTTTCTCTTTTTTTCTTTTAAACCTAAAAAACACAAAAACATTATTTTTTCATTTAATTTTTAATTTCCTTGATTAATTTTAATTACTTGTAAAAGGGTCCAATGCCCTAATTTTGTTTAGTCTTTATTTCGCGCATTTATTAAATACCTCTGTATATGCCCCAAAGCCATGTAATTAAAAACTCTCGGACTTTTTATTTCATTCGCTTTATCTATTTTCAGTCAAATCGGGTTCGGTTTTTTTGGCGATGTGGACCCGCGCCAGTTGTAATAGTTAGATTTATTTTCTCGCAAATATAACTGTTAATAAATATGCATGAAAGAATGAATGCCCGAAAAATAAAATTGAATCGTTAGATCACCAATGCATGACAAGACAAAATAATTGAAACATGACACACGGATCGCACACACCACCCCTAGGGTACGCCTCACTGTTGCCTTTCGAAAGGTGGTCGTCGAGTAGAAAACGTCTTAGTAAGTCCTCATGGTCCGGGAACCTGGCATGAGGGTAGCTTCTAAGGTGTCTTCCCATTGCTCCGGTGATCACCACGTCCCTAAAACTCGAATTGACCCGAACACCTCCTACGGTGGTGCTACCTACCTCTCAATGGTGGGATGGCACTACTTCAAAGGACATTTACACAGACGAATTCCTTAGGGTAGGTAGGTTCTCGTAGGTACTTGCTCTCTTCAAAACAAAATTCAAACTCTTTTCACACCAACACACCTTCAAAAACTTTCGAAACAAACTTTTCAAACACTCTGACGTACGAGTCGAACTGAAACTTTTCAAAGAATATTTTTGAAACCCACAATTGAAAAGCAAACAACAATTTTGAAAACACATTGAGCAAGTACCTAAGAGCCCATGGATAACCATGGATAGAAAGGGTGCTAACACCTTCCCTTTCTATAACCTACCTCCCGAACCGAGAGCAATCTCTTAAAAGGAATTTTTCTGTGCTTTTGTCCTTTCCTATTGGAGAAAATAAAAGACGGTGGCGACTCTTGCTTACCGCGACATTTCGCGAACCAGCTTTAAAACAGTCAGTTCCAGATCCACCGATCACAGAACTGGCGACTCTGCTGGGGACAAACTTAAAGTGAGGTGTACCTTAGGACTAAGATCATTGTGTTTTCAATTGCTTTCCTTGTATGCTTTAAAATTGTGGGTTGCTTGGGAGTTCTATGGATCCTAACCCGGATCTGGGGGATACCTTTTTTAGAAAGTAGCAACAAGGCTGTGAGGGAACTGTGCGGGGTATACCGACATGGTTGAAGCAGTCTGCTACGTTGATGTGGCATTTTGGTGTGTACCGGTAACCCTTGAGTCAGTCAAGGAGAGTACGGGGCCTCCATGTGGTGTCATGAAGCATCAACAGACCTTAGGAACCTTAATTGAACAATCTTGGCCTCTTTAGGGTAGTGAGATAACTGACTTTGGTGCAGTCCGAGGTTGGTTGATACTCGATACTACACTCAATTGAGGGTTGCTTTCCTGGAATATTTCGGTCGCCAGTTCAGTGGCTAATTCGAAACGATGAACAATGAAAGCAATCCCGTGATATTGGGAACCTTAGAACCCGGTTACTTTGATAGGACAGGTTGAACCCACCCACTTCAAGAGGGTAGTACCCCAAACTTCATGCTGGCCTAAACTCTAAGGGCTCTATTGTGTGACTTGTGTGCCTTCCTACTTGAACTACTTGCATGCTTATTACCTGACCTTTGTCTCTTGCAGGTTGTGTTTGTAGTCCTTAATTAGGACTCATAACAGGGTATTCTAAGTTTCTTGCAGGTTTTTGCAGTCCTTAATTGGGACTCATTACAGGGTTACTCACATTACCCCATGCATATCATGACATCATACCATTGCATACATCCTAACCCATTTCAAGGGGCAAAGAGGATTTATTTTCCTCTAGCCAAAGTTGTCAGGGGCTATGACCCACTTGATATGGTGAGCTTTGACTCCTGAAGAAGGTTCCCTAACCAAGGTTGTTTGGAAATCAAAACCAGACATGATGACTAAAGTCAGGGGCTGTGACCCACTGGATATGGTGAGCCTTTGACTCTTGAAGAAGAGTTCTCAATAACATGGGTGTCCTTCAATCAAGCTCTAAATTCCAATGCTAACAAATTTTCTTGTTTACCCCGCGAGATCCTTGAAAACATTACATGCATGTCATACATATCATTGCATAACAGGTATCCTTGGGACAGGTCACTTACCATCTCTGCTGTTTATTTCAGCAATGGCATCCCAACAAGACAACCAGGACCTTCTTGCTCAAGGGACTCGGTTCGGGGATATTCTCCTAAATCTATCCAAGGGGCAGGAGGAGCTAAGGACACTTCTCATGGAGACTTTTGCCAGGAACAGTGCTGAGGATGAAAGGCTGAAACACCTACAATCTGAGATGGATGCTATGAAAGCTCAAATGCTGGGGCAGAGGAATGCCATTCAAGGTCTAGCACAAAGACAAGATGAGCTCCGGTTTCTTGTCAACCAACTGCTTCAGAGTAACCAACTGGGGCAAACATCTAAAGGAAAAGAGCCAGTCGTTGTTCAACCACCTTTGAGACAAGGAGACAAAGGAAAAGCTCCTCATTTGGCTTCAGGGGCACAAATTCAGCATCAACCTTTTCAGCCAGGCAAGCCCAAACAACCTCTTCAGCCAGGCAAGCCCAAAAGGCAATTCACCAAGCTTAACGTATCACTGCCTCAAGCTTTACAACAACTGTTGAGGTTGAATTTGGTAACTCTAAGGGACCCTCCTAAGAATCCCAACAGGACACCTTCAAGGTATAACCCCGACGCCCACTGCGATTATCACTCTGACAGCCCGGGGCATGTTACGGAGGATTGTTGGACTTTGAAGAACCAGATCCAAGATCTGATTGATGAAGGAGCTGTGAAATTCACCCAAGATGGCCAGGCTGAGTTCTTCTACTATCCCTGCGGGATTCACCATTTGAAGTGACAAGCCCTGAGACTAGAAATTTTTGTTCATTCGAATGTTCAAGTTGCAATTTTCTTTTGTTCAAACGTTTACTCATTGTTAAAACATTGTTATTTCATTAATGCATCGCTTATGTCCATTTTGAATCAATATATTCGTATTCACTATACGCAAATTATTTTCATATTTGTTCTGATGTCAACTCTTTCAATCAATAATTCTAAGCCTCTTGAGGGAGGATGACGAAAACGATACCACGATCTACAGTATGCTTTTGAACAGACCCCGCTGATGAGGTACAGGCATTGTTTCAATCCCTAAACACTGGAGTTATAAGGATGATAATCCCTCGTCAACCCCTCTGAGCCAAAGAAGTAGGAGTTTTTTTTCTTTTCGAAATTTAAAACCCTTTATCATAACCTGGGGCAGGGTAGTTCTCCCAGTTGATCCAAGTGCATGACGAATAGCACCGAAGAGATCTTTACAAAACGAACAAAGATAGTGATAATTCCAAACCATCATACAGATAGGCAGTCATTATATCTCAAAAAATAAAAACCCATTAAGTCAAAACCTATGAAGGAGACTTACGAAACTGGGGCATCCCGCTGACTGTAATCACAAAAGAAACAGTTCAGGCAAAAAAAATAGGGATCACAAAATCAAAAAAAAGGAATGACTGCCTATTCAAAATAAGTTATCCATCACCAGAAAATTAGAGCAAAGACTCAAACAAGGTCTAATGTATGATCAACTGAGTTTAGGTTTGGAGAACATCGCGAAGAGAGGGTGGGTACAAATAAAATTTGAACCTTCATACTTTGTTTCTTAAACCGTGAACCAGGCCATGTTATAACCCTCAAAAGTCCTAGCTGAAGCACGGTTTAGTTCGAAAGCATACTGTTACGAAAGGTATCCTGACTCCTGAAGGCCTACGGTAAATACGGAATTGACATCACGTTTTACAAACATTCACTTGTTTTATGAAAAAGAATGCATTTTCAAAATCTTCAAGACAGACATAAGCTTTGCATTTTTAACATAACTTTGTTTGCATATGACTTTTGTTTGAACAACATAGAAATTCGCATGACGAATGTCTAATGAACAGAAGTACCTCTAATCAAGGGGCATGGCATGACTATTATCCATCATCTGGGGCAGTTAAGTCAAGATTCGGAGAATCTCTCAAAAAGGCCAACCAGCCTGGGGCAAATCTCCGTCTAAGTCACTTGGGGCATTGGACGATCAAACGAAGATCTTCTGGTGGCATGACAACCAACCAGCCTGGGGCAAATCTCCGTCTAAGTCACTTGGGGCATTCCAGCAACGAATCTTGCACGATCAGACACCTTCTGACAATATGGCGACACCACCAGCCTGGGGCAAATCTCCGTCTAGGTCACCTGGGGGCATTGGACAATCAAACGAAGATTTTCTGGTGGCATGACAAAACAATTCTAACAGGGGCAACTCTCTACATTCTGAAAGCACGGACATGGTCGAAAAATACTACGCAAAATCAAAGACCCGCAAGGTTGACACACCTAGGCAAAAATAAGGGCTTCCCGGCGAACCAAAAGGGTTCGGGCAAAAACAAGGGATGAATATGAAAAAATATATACACCCGGCAAGTCGAAAACCTGAAAAGGCGGCTTGGGAAAAATGGGTATCCCGGTGGACTGAAAACCCGAAAGGGCGGTCCAGGCAAAAGTTAGGGATCAAAGCATACGACTATGTCACTTTCCTACCAAGAAGAAGATTTGTCAATCGGCAGTCATCAAGCACCGCCACAGGTATCTTCTCCCACAAGAAACAGGGGCAATAAAGGTTGGTCTGAGCAGTCTGGTTGTTCTATCCTCCAAAGTATCAGGGTAGGTCCTGTTGAAGAACACTACCAGGTATCTTAATTCCCCAGAGAGTGAGACAGCAAGTCAGTGCATTCTTCCCCAAACAAAGTTAACAAGTCTCAAGGAAATGGGGTATCCTCCAGTAGATCCCAATATTCCCCAGCAGCATATGTTCTTAACAAGCATCCCCGGCAGTCTTGGTCTAAAGATTGTTCCCCGGCAGCATATATCAACATTCAAAGGAATCACTTCCCCAGCATATCAAAACTATCAAAATTTCCCCAGGAGGGTCCCCTCCAGGTTCCCCAGGAAAGATGGAATTCATCTCCCCAAGCAGTAAGCTTATCCCCAGTAGATTCTGGAAGCTTATCCCCTCGCAGGACACGAACGCGTCGTCTGGCTTGATTTAAAGAGTTATTTCCTTAACAGGATATAACTGGGTTATCCTCAGCCAAAAGCCAAGGGAAAGTCGTCGTCAACGTAGTTCTTTCCTATCCCCAGCGAAGTCTATTCACACTTCCAGTACAACAACGGTATCCCAACAGAGTTACTATCAATATTCAGCAAGGTATCACTCTCCCCACAGAGTATTGCCTCCCAGCATGGTCGCTAAAGTATCTTTTCTCCCCGCAGAATCTCCCATTTGCCAAGTTTATTCCGCAACGGAGTCATCTTCTCCTACCGGTATCCTTGCAATTATCATCCCCAGCGGAAGCAGAATCTATTCTTCGACATCAGCCCAGGATACGACTTCCCGGCACCCGTCAAGGATTTACTTTCCTGGACGAAAACATACATAAACATCACATACATCATTATAGCATGCATAACACACTGCATCATACAAATCTCATTTATGTTGAGAACATCATTGCTTGATTCATATCATGCATTGCATATGACTGACTTTTATCTTTCAGGAAAATTCAGTTAAGTTCTCAAGCTACATTTCAAGACCTAGACTGGTTCAGTTAAATCGTCCCAAGATTTTCCTGATTGCTTATCCAGTCAAAGGCCTCCTCTGGTTCAGTTAAATCGTCCCAAGATTTTCTGATTGCTTATCCAGTGGAAGACATTTCAAGACCTAGACTTATTCAGTCAAAGGCCTTCTCTGGTTCAGTTAAATCGTCCCAAGATTTTCCTGATTGCTTATCCCTTTGAAGACATTTCAAGACCTAGACTTATTCAGTCAAAGGCCTCCTCTGGTTCAGTTAAATCGTCCCAAGATTTTCTGATTGCTTATCCAGTGGAAGACATTTCAAGACCTAGACTGGTTCAGTCAAAGGCCTCCTCCGGTTCAGTTAAATCGTCCCAAGATTTTCCTGATTGCTTATCCAGTGGAAGACACTTCAAGACCTAGACCGGTTCAGTCAAATCGTCCCAAGATTTTCCTGATTGCTTATCCAGTCAAAGGCCTCCTCTGGTTCAGTTAAATCGTCCCAAGATTTTCCTGATTGCTTATCCAGTGGAAGACATTTCAAGACCTAGACTTATCCAGTCAAAGGCCTCTCTGGTTCAGTCAGATCGACATTAAGATCTCCCTGATTCTTATCCCAGCAGAAGACACCCCAGATTTTTCTCAACGAGCGTTGTTGAAGTTAAAGACGCCCAAGGCTCTCTTACCATTCATGCTAAGGAAGTAATCATCCCTGTTTCTTTCATTGCTGTTTGAAGCTCCAGACTCAGCTCCTGCAACATGTCAGGTACTCATTTTCTGTTTTGCAGGTATGCAGGTTCTCGCTAAGGAATCTCTTACGCAATCAAACACCCAGATGGCATCTATAAGCCCATCATCCCATCCAGCAATCTCCAAATGGCATCTATAGGCCCATTCCCCCATCATTGCTAACATGTGAGCGCAAATTTCCGGGCACTCTAGTGTCCAATCATCTTTTACCCTCGGATTACGAAAGGCATGTCAGCCAATCTACATCCTCAGGTCTAAGAAGATTGAACAGGGGCAACTGTTATACCCCAAAATTTGCCCTCCCATATTCCTCAAGAAATTGCCAAGCCAAGCTAGAAAAGTTCCCCAAGGGTTGTGCAGTGCAACAGTCTCCTAAACAGTCAAAATTAGGGTTTTGAGTTTGATCAAGAAAAAGAAGTTTTCAAAGGCCCAATCAAATCTCATATGCTTACAAACATGGTCAAGCATCCCCATATCAAGTTTCAAGGCATTCAGTTCAAAATTGCACAGTCAAAACCCTAGATTGCACTACAGTCAACTGTAGGGGCAAAATGGTCATTTGGCAGTCAAAAGTTCAAATTTTTGGTCAACCTATCATTTTGAAGCCACAAACATCATTTGATCAATGCTTGATCATGATTCTCAAAGTTTGGCTCAGAAATCATCAAAGATGCAAAAGTTGCTATATTTGGACAGCTGAAAAAGTCAACTGAAATTGACCAGGGCATAACTTTCACATGGATTGTCAGAAAAATTCCATCCAAAGCTCATTTTGAAGAGAAAGACATTTCCTACAACTCATCTTCATACTTCAAGTCCAAGAAATGCTCTCACAAAAAGTTATCAATCTCAACATTACAGGTCATTTTCAAAAGTCAACAAAAAGGGACTTTAAGTCAAAGACCATAACTTGAGATTGGTAAGTCAAAATGACATGGGACCAAAGACATTGGTTAAAGGACTCAAAGACCTTTCCAAAATGTCCAAGAACATGTGAAAAGCTTAAAAATTGAGCAAGTTATGCCTTGTAGAAGTTGGGAAATTTTTGTGAAATGGCAAAAGTCAACTATCCTTGAAAATCCAATTTTGACAAAAGGCCCCCATTTTTCTCACTTTGTCCATCCTTGTCATGCCACACACGTGGCCCATGGTTGATTTCAAGACCAAATGTTGACTTTTTTATTTTATTTAATTTTTGATGATTTAATTCATTTTAATTCATTGAAAATTCAAATAAAATTTAAAAAATCAATGAAATGGTGTCAAATGAATTTGGACAAGTTCTATACATCATGAACCAACTCAAAAATCAGGCCAAGGTTCATTTTCATACTAAGTCTAGGTTTTGGCTAGAAATTAGGAAAAAATGGTTAATGGACAAACCCTAATGCCAATTCTTTCTCAAGCATGGATTAAGGAGAGTTAGCATGCCTATTCAATTCCATAAGGATCATTGAGTCAAACCCTACCAAGAACATAGCACAAAACTCGTTCAAAGTCCATTTGGCAATTTGAAAAATGAACCATAAAAGGCAAAACTGATTTCAAAGCTAGAGATCTTTTGAAGCCAAAATTTTTATTCCAATAGCATCCTAGGACATTCCTGAACCTTTCTCAATCGTTCACAACACGCAAAACGCCCTGAATTGGTAGTTAGAACTCAAACTGAACCTCAAAAATCTTGAAATCGCATTGCATAATCTAAGCATTCTTTTGCATTTTTTTTCATGGATTCATGTTTAACTTGATGTTTCTGAACTAACCACTATATTTAATTGAGTTTTCATGCCCTCCACGCGATTCTGCCATTAACAAACATTAGGGTTTCTCAGCTTCGAAATTAGGGGTTTCCAAGAACGGCAAAATTGGACGTTCCTAATACCATGGTTGTGTTCGGGACATGGAGACGAAGAAAGATGCATCCTCGCGCTTAATTTATGTTAAGAAGAGAGCTATTCGCTATTTTTTGAATCACCCCTAACGCAACAGTATAAAAACCGTGGCCTCTGAGTTATGTTTTTGCAGGGACGAAGACGAAGGCATCGTGGCAAGACGTGATTCGTCTATTCGAATTGCGCGCGTTTTTAAGTGCTACGCGTTGTTTTGTTTTTTTATTATTTTCGTACCATAATATGTTAACTGATATTCGTTGGCTCAGTGGCAAGCGTGAGTTCCATTAGCCTTCATGACCTGGGTTCAAGTCCCAGGTCCTGCAATTTCTAATATTATTTTTCATTTCAAAATTCCATGCAGCGCTGACATTAGTACATACCATGCACACTCCTCATCAATTGGCCACGCGTCTTGGAGATCTAATCCAGGGATCAGAATGCAAGCATATGGTGAAGACCAGTCAAGACATCTCACCGGATCAAAAAGTCAACAAAATGCTCACAAATAAATGGGCCAGGCTTGCACCTCCAAATTCAAATCCATACCCCCTGGTTCTATTGTTTTTTTCTTTCTTTTCTAATTTTCTTTACATTTTATTTTTTTTAAATTCACTTGTGTTTTATTTTCTTATCTAATTAATTTTAACCAAAAATACAAAAAAACATTAAAAATACAAAAAAAATATAATTAATTCTTTTTTTTTAATAAATTAAAATGTGACTCATTTAGTTTAATTAGGTTTTAGTATTCATTTTAATTCTTTTTTCATAATAAAAAATCCAAAAAAATATAAAATTAGGGTAATTATTAATTTCTCATATCCTTTTTTAATTCTTTAACCTTTTTCTCACAATGTTAATATTTATTATTTATTTTCTATAAATCAAAATTGTACATAATTAGTTTAGAATTTAATTAGGTTAGAAAATTAAATCTTTTTTCATAATAAACTTAAAAAATGATAGAACTAGGACTTTAATTTTAATTAACTTTTCTCTTTTTTTCTTTTAAACCTAAAAAACACAAAAACATTATTTTTTCATTTAATTTTTAATTTCCTTGATTAATTTTAATTACTTGTAAAAGGGTCCAATGCCCTAATTTTGTTTAGTCTTTATTTCGCGCATTTATTAAATACCTCTGTATATGCCCCAAAGCCATGTAATTAAAAACTCTCGGACTTTTTATTTCATTCGCTTTATCTATTTTCAGTCAAATCGGGTTCGGTTTTTTTGGCGATGTGGACCCGCGCCAGTTGTAATAGTTAGATTTATTTTCTCGCAAATATAACTGTTAATAAATATGCATGAAAGAATGAATGCCCGAAAAATAAAATTGAATCGTTAGATCACCAATGCATGACAAGACAAAATAATTGAAACATGACACACGGATCGCACACACCACCCCTAGGGTACGCCTCACTGTTGCCTTTCGAAAGGTGGTCGTCGAGTAGAAAACGTCTTAGTAAGTCCTCATGGTCCGGGAACCTGGCATGAGGGTAGCTTCTAAGGTGTCTTCCCATTGCTCCGGTGATCACCACGTCCCTAAAACTCGAATTGACCCGAACACCTCCTACGGTGGTGCTACCTACCTCTCAATGGTGGGATGGCACTACTTCAAAGGACATTTACACAGACGAATTCCTTAGGGTAGGTAGGTTCTCGTAGGTACTTGCTCTCTTCAAAACAAAATTCAAACTCTTTTCACACCAACACACCTTCAAAAACTTTCGAAACAAACTTTTCAAACACTCTGACGTACGAGTCGAACTGAAACTTTTCAAAGAATATTTTTGAAACCCACAATTGAAAAGCAAACAACAATTTTGAAAACACATTGAGCAAGTACCTAAGAGCCCATGGATAACCATGGATAGAAAGGGTGCTAACACCTTCCCTTTCTATAACCTACCTCCCGAACCGAGAGCAATCTCTTAAAAGGAATTTTTCTGTGCTTTTGTCCTTTCCTATTGGAGAAAATAAAAGACGGTGGCGACTCTTGCTTACCGCGACATTTCGCGAACCAGCTTTAAAACAGTCAGTTCCAGATCCACCGATCACACAATGATCTAAGGCATACAATAGGATCAATACCACATCAATGATCAAAACACAACAAACATAGGGAAATTCGATAAATACCATCCTACATATCATCTATCATGCATCCGATTATAGAATCAGAACTCCACCCTTACCTGGGATTGACGGTTCTTCGATTCTCTAATCGCAATCGCCTCTTCGATGGCTTTTCCGCCGTCTTCAACCTTGCCTCTTTGCACCGTTTTCACGTAACTTCTGTTTTCTCTCCAAAAACCTTATTTTCTCTGCTGACTTATCTTTAATTAATTTTCCTCCAAATAATAATAATAATAGTATCAATATTATTCCAACAATTAATTAATCCAAATGGGCCTACTATCCACACCCCCCAATTAACTGCATTTTAATGCTACTTGGCCCAACTCAATTAAATTACACCAATAAATAAATAATATTATTCTTAATATTATTTTTGCGATTAAACCGACAACATCCAATAATTAAATTCTTAAATAATTTAATTAACCAATTAGTTAAATTCGGGCGTTACACTTTGTCTTTATCAACATCTTCATAACCGGAGCATACGCTTAATTAGTCATTTTCATCCATTTTATTGCAAAAGTATATAGCATAAATAAAACTAAAGTTCGTGAGTGAAGGTGAGAATTCGAACGATAACCTATACAACATGCATCCTAGGACTAAACAAAGGGACATACATTTAACCATTCCTTCTTCACTACTTAGTGCACGTGTCCTTCAAGTGCATTTGTTATGAAGATATTTTTAAAATGGATTGATTTCGTGAGAAATACTTGGGGTTCACGAAGCATTTATTTGGATCGATGCTACTGTTTGTGCGAAAATTTCATTTCATCCCACCAATTTCGTTTGACTCCTTTTCATTTATTGTCTTAAATAATTATTTATTTTTTTATATTAGCGACGGTTCAGGCCGAAGCTATTGTTTATGAAAAAATATTCATTTCCCATAACAAATTTCCTTTGCCTCCTTATTAGTTATTGTCTTAATTAATTCTTATTTTCTTATATTAGCGACGGTTCAGGCCGACGCTACTGTTTGTGCAAAAAATTTCATCTCCTCCCACCAATTACATTTGCCTACTTTAAAGATTTTGTTGTATTTAATTATTATTTTTATATTAAAAAAAGTACTTTAATAGCGCTTTTAAATTGCAATTAAAAAAAATCGTATACAATAGCGACACAACTAAAAGCGCTTCTAAGGGATATCAAAAACAAAAGAAAGTGCTATTAAATATCTTTTATTGTGTATTCTTTGTTGCCCTATGTTCTCTTTCATAGTTGCTTTACCCTTTTAAACAGTAGAAATCACTTGTCTTTGTCTTTAGCAAAATCTTCATAAGAGGAGCATACGCCTAATTAGTCATTTTCCTTCATTTTATTGAAAAAGTATTTAGCACTAAGAAAACTAAAGTTTGTGAGTGAAGGTGAGCATTCGAACGATAACCTATACATCATGCATCCTAGGACTAAACAAAGGGACATACATTCAATCATTCCTTCTTCACTACTTAGTGCATGTGTCCCATGAGTGCATATGTTATGAAAATATTTTGAAAATGGATTGATTTCGAGAAAAATACTTGGTGTTGACCAAGCGTTTATTTGGACCGATGCTACTGTTTGTGCGGAAATTTCATTTCATCCCACCAATTTCGTTGCCTCCTTTTTATTTATTGTCTTAAATAATTATTTATTTTTTTATATTAGCGACGGTTCATGTCGACGCTATTGTTTTTGAAAAAATATTCATTTACCATTACAAATTTCATTTGCCTTCTTATTATTTATTGTCTTAATTAATTTTTATTTTCTTATATTAGCGACGGTTCAGGCCGACGCTACTGTTTGTGCAAAAAATTTCATTTCCTCCCACCAATTACATTTGCCTACTTTTAAGGTTTTGTTTGATTTAATTATTATTTTTATATTAAAAACAAGTACTTCAATAGCACTTTTAAATTACAATTAAACAAAATCGTATACAATAGCGGCACAACTAAAAGCGCTTCTAAGGGTTATCAAAAACAAAAGAAAGTGCTATTAAATAAATTTTATTGTGTATTCTTTGTTTCCCTATGTTCTCTTTCAGAGTTGGTTTACCCTTTTAAACAGTAGAGATCACTTGTCTTTGTCTTTATCAACCTCTTCATAACAGGAGCATACGCTTAATTAGTCATTTTCATCCATTTTATTGCAAAAGTAGTTAGCATAAATAAAACTAAAGTTCATGAGTGAAGGTGAGAATTTGAACGATAACCTATACAGCATGCATCCTAGGACTAAACAAAGGGACATACATTCAATCATTCCTTCTTCACTACTTAGTGCATGTGTCCCTTGAGTGCATTTGTTATGAAAATATTTTGAAAATGGATTGATTTCGAGAAAAATACTTGGGGTTGACGAAGCGTTTATTTGGACCGATGCTACTGTTTGTGCGAAAATTTCATTTCATCCCACCAATTTCGTTTGCCTCCTTTTTATTTATTGTCTTAAATAATTATTTATTTTTTTATATTAGCGACGGTTCAGGCCGAAGCTATTGTTTATGAAAAAATATTCATTTCCTATAACAAATTTCGTTTGCCTCCTTATTAGTTATTGTCTTAATTAATTCTTATTTTCTTATATTAGCGACGGTTCAGGCCGACGCTACTGTTTGTGCAAAAAATTTCATTTCCTCCCACCAATTACATTTGCCTACTTTAAAGATTAGGTTGTACTTAATTATTATTTTTATATTAAAAACAAGTACTTTAATAGCGGTTTTAAATTGCAATTAAACAAAATCGTATACAATAGCGACACAACTAAAAGCGCTTCTAAGGGATATCAAAAACAAAAGAAAGTGCAATTAAATATCTTTTATTGTGTATTCTTTGTTGCCCTATGTTCTCTTTCAGAGTTGTTTTACCCTTTTAAACAGTAGAGATCACTTGTCGTTGTCTTTAGCAAAATCTTCATAAGAGGAGCATACGCCTAATTAGTCATTTTCCTTCATTTTATTGAAAAAGTATTTAGCACGAAGAAAACTAAAGTTCTTGAGTGAAGGTGAGAATTTGAACGATAACCTATACAACATGCATCCTAGGACTAAACAAAGGGACATACAATTAATCATTCCTTCTTCACTACTTAGTGCATGTGTCCTTCGAGTGCATTTGTTATGAAGATATTTTGAAAATGGATTGATTTCGTGAGAAATACTTGGTGTTGACCAAGCATTTATTTGGACCGATGCTACTTTTTGTGCGAAAATTTCATTTCATCCCACCAATTTCGTTTGCCTCCTTTTTATTTATTGTCTTAAATAATTATTTATTTTTTTATATTAGCGACGGTTCAGGCCGAAGCTATTGTTTATGAAAAAAATATTCATTTCCTATAACAAATTTCGTTTGCCTCCTTATTAGTTATTGTCTTAATTAATTCTTATTTTCTTATATTAGCGACGGTTCAGGCCGACGCTACTGTTTGTGCAAAAAATTTCATTTCCTCCCACCAATTACATTTGCCTACTTTAAAGATTATGTTGTACTTAATTATTATTTTTATATTAAAAACAAGTACTTTAATAGCGCTTTTAAATTGCAATTAAAAAAAATCGTATACAATAGCGACAAAACTAAAAGCGCTTCTAAGGGTTATCAAAAACAAAAGACAGTGCTATTAAATATCTTTTATTGTGTATTCTTTGTTGCCCTATGTTCTATTTTAGAGTTGTTTTACCCTTTTAAACAGTAGAAATCACTTGTCGTTGTCTTTAGCAAAATCTTCATTAGAGGAGCATACGCCTAATTAGTCATTTTCATCCATTTTATTGCAAAAGTAGTTAGCATAAATAAAACTAAAGTTCGTGAGTGAAGGTGAGAATTCGAACGATAACCTATACAGCATGCATCCTAGGACTAAACAAAGGGACATACATTTAACCATTCCTTCTTCACTACTTAGTGCATGTGTCCT
The DNA here is from genome assembly GCA_948472305.1 of Vicia faba. NCBI lineage: Eukaryota > Viridiplantae > Streptophyta > Magnoliopsida > Fabales > Fabaceae > Vicia > Vicia faba. The sequence goes on from OX451738.1 coordinate 981,553,751, forward strand.
TCGAGTGCATTTGTTATGAAGATATTTTGAAAATGGATTGATTTCGTGAGAAATACTTGGGGTTGACCAAGCACTTATTTGTACCGATGCTACTGTTTGTGCGAAAATTTCATTTCATCCCACCAATTTCGTTTGCCTCCTTTTTATTTATTGTCTTAAATAATTATTTATTTTTTTTATTTTAGCGACGATTCAGGCCGAAGCTATTATTTATGAAAAAATATTCATTTCCCAGAACAAATTTCGTTTGCCTCCTTATTAGTTATTGTCTTAATTAATTCTTATTTTGTTATATTAGCGACAGTTCAGGTCGACGCTACTGTTTGTGCAAAATAATTCATTTCCTCCCACCAATTACATTTGCCTACTTTAAAGGTTTTGTTGTATTTAATTATTATTTTTATATTAAAAACAAGTACTTTAATAGTGCTTTTAAATTGCAATTAAAAAAAATCGTATACAATAGCGACACAAATAAAAGCGCTTCTAAGGGTTATCAAAAACAGAAGAAAGTGCTATTAAATATATTTTATTGTGTATTCTTTGTTTCCCTATGTTCTCTTTCATAGTTGGTTTACCCTTTTAAACAGTAGAAATCACTTGTCTTTGTCTTTAGCAAAATCTTCATAAGAGGAGCATACGCCTAATAAGTCATTTTCCTTCATTTTATTGAAAAAGTATTTAGCACGAAAAAAACTAAAGTTCGTGAGTGAAGGTGAACATTCGAACGATAACCAATACAACATGCATCCTAGGACTAAACAAAGGGACATACATTCAATCATTCCTTCTTCACTACTTAGTGCATGTGTCCCTTGAGTGCATTTGTTATGAAAATATTTTGAAAATGGATTGATTTCGAGAAAACTACTTGGTGTTGACCAAGCGTTTATTTGGACCGATACTACTGTTTGTGGGAAAATTTCATTTCATCCCACCAATTTTGTTTGCTTCCTTTTTATTTATTGTCTTAAATTATTATTTATTTTTTTATATTAGCGACGGTTCAGGCCGACGCTATTGTTTTTGGAAAAATATTCATTTCCCATAACAAATTTCGTTTGCCTTCTTATTATTTATTGTCTTAATTAATTCTTATTTTCTTATATTAGCGACGATTTGTGCAAAAAATTTCATTTCCTCCGACCAATTACATTTGCCTACTTTAAAGGTTTTGTTTTATTTAATTATTATTTTTATATTAAAAACAAGTATTTCAATAGCGCTTTTAAATTACAATTAAACAAAATCGTATACAATAACGGAACAACTAAAAGCGCTTCTAAGGGTTATCAAAAACAAAAGAAAGTGCTATTAAATCGATTTTATTGTGTATTCTTTGTTTGCCTTTGTTCTCTTTCAGAGTTGGTTTACCCTTTTTAACAGTAGAGATCACTTGTCTTTGTCTTTATCAACATCTTCATAACCGGAGCATACGCTTAATTAGTCATTTTCATCCATTTTATTGCAAAAGTATTTAGCATAAATAAAACTAAAGTTCGTGAGTGAAGGTGAGAATTCGAACGATAACCAATACAACATGCATCCTAGGACTAAACAAAGGGACATACATTTAACCATTCCTTCTTCACTACTTAGTGCATGTGTCCTTCAAGTGCATTTGTTATGAAGATATTTTGAAAATGGATTGATTTCGTGAGAAATACTTGGGGTTGACGAAGCATTTATTTGGACCGATGCTACTGTTTGTGCGAAAATTTCATTTCATCCCACCAATTTCGTTTGACTCCTTTTTATTTATTGTCTTAAATAATTATTTATTTTTTTATATTAGCGACGGTTCAGGCCAAAGCTATTGTTTATGAAAAAATATTCATTTCCCATAACAAATTTCCTTTGTCTCCTTATTAGTTATTGTCTTAAGTAATTCTTATTTTCTTATATTAGCGACGGTTCAGGCCGACGCTACTGTTTGTGCAAAAAATTTCATTTCCTCCCACCAATTACATTTGCTTACTTTAAAGATTTTGTTGTATTTAATTTTTATTTTTATATTAAAAAAAGTACTTTAATAGCGCTTTTAAATTGCAATTAAAAAAAATCGTATACAATAGCGACACAACTAAAAGCGCTTCTAAGGGATATCAAAAACAAAAGAAAGTGCTATTAAATATCTTTTATTGTGTATTCTTTGTTGCCCTATGTTCTCTTTCAGAGTTGCTTTACCCTTTTAAACAGTAGAAATCACTTGTCTTTGTCTTTAGCAAAATCTTCATAAGAGGAGCATACGCCTAATTAGTCATTTTCCTTCGTTTTATTGAAAAAGTATTTAGCACGAAGAAAACTAAAGTTTGTGAGTGAAGGTGAGCATTCAAACGATAACCTATACAGTATGCATCCTAGGACTAAACAAAGGGACATACATTCAATCATTCCTTCTTCACTACTTAGTGCATGTGTCCCTTGAGTGCATATGTTATGAAAATATTTTTAAAAAGGATTGATTTCGAGAAAAATACTTGGTGTTGACCAAGCGTTTATTTGGACCGATGCTACTGTTTGTGCGAAAATTTCATTTCATCCCACCAATTTCGTTTGCCTCCTTTTTATTTATTGTCTTAAATAATTATTTATATTTTTATATTAGCGACGGTTCAGGCCGAAGCTATTGTTTATGAAAAAATATTCATTTCCTATAACAAATTTCGTTTGCCTCCTTATTAGTTATTGTCTTAATTAATTCTTATTTTCTTATATTAGCGACGGTTCAGGCCGACGCTACTGTTTGTGCAAAAAATTTCATTTCCTCCCACCAATTACATTTGCCTACTTTAAAGATTAGGTTGTACTTAATTATTATTTTTATATTAAAAACAAGTACTTTAATAGCGCTTTTAAATTGCAATTAAAAAAAATCGTATACAATAGCGGCACAACTAAAAGCGCTTCTAAAGGATATCAAAAACAAAAGAAAGTGCAATTAAATATCTTTTATTGTGTATTCTTTGTTGCCCTATGTTCTCTTTCAGAGTTGTTTTACCCTTTTAAACAGTAGAAATCACTTGTCGTTGTCTTTAGCAAAATCTTCATAAGAGGAGCATACGCCTAATTAGTCATTTTCCTTCATTTTATTGAAAAAGTATTTAGCACGAAGAAAAATAAAGTTCGTGAGTGAAGGTGAACATTCGAACGATAACCAATACAACATGCATCCTAGGACTAAACAAAGGGACATACATTCAATCATTCCTTCTTCACTAGTTAGTGCATGTGTCCCTTGAGTGCATTTGTTATGAAAATATTTTGAAAATGGATTGATTTCGAGAAAAATACTTGGTGTTGACCAAACGTTTATTTGGACCGATGCTACTGTTTGTGCGAAAATTTCATTTCATCCCACCAATTTCGTTGGCCTCCTTTTTATTTATTGTCTTAAATAATTATTTATTTTTTTATATTAGCGACGGTTCAGGCCGAAGCTATTGTTTATGAAAAAATATTCATTTCCTATAACAAATTTCGTTTGCCTCCTTATTAGTTATTGTCTTAATTAATTCTTATTTTCTTATATTAGCGACGGTTCAGGCCGACGCTACTGTTTGTGCAAAAAATTTCATTTCCTCCCACCAATTACATTTGCCTACTTTAAAGATTATGTTGTACTTAATTATTATTTTTATATTAAAAACAAGTACTTTAATAGCGCTTTTAAATTGCAATTAAAAAAAATCGTATACAATAGCGACAAAACTAAAAGCGCTTCTAAGGGTTATCAAAAACAAAAGAAAGTGCTATTAAATATCTTTTATTGTGTATTCTTTGTTGCCCTATGTTCTATTTTAGAGTTGTTTTACCCTTTTAAACAGTAGAAATCACTTGTCGTTGTCTTTAGCAAAATCTTCATTAGAGGAGCATACGCCTAATTAGTCATTTTCATCCATTTTATTGCAAAAGTAGTTAGCATAAATAAAACTAAAGTTCGTGAGTGAAGGTGAGAATTCGAACGATAACCTATACAGCATGCATCCTAGGACTAAACAAAGGGACATACATTTAACCATTCCTTCTTCACTACTTAGTGCATGTGTCCTTCGAGTGCATTTGTTATGAAGATATTTTGAAAATGGATTGATTTCGTGAGAAATACTTGGGGTTGACCAAGCACTTATTTGTACCGATGCTACTGTTTGTGCGAAAATTTCATTTCATCCCACCAATTTCGTTTGCCTCCTTTTTATTTATTGTCTTAAATAATTATTTATTTTTTTTATTTTAGCGACGGTTCAGGCCGAAGCTATTATTTATGAAAAAATATTCATTTCCCAGAACAAATTTCATTTGCCTCCTTATTAGTTATTGTCTTAATTAATTCTTATTTTGTTATATTAGCGACAGTTCAGGTCGATGCTACTGTTTGTGCAAAATAATTCATTTCCTCCCACCAATTACATTTGCCTACTTTAAAGGTTTTGTTGTATTTAATTATTATTTTTATATTAAAAACAAGTACTTTAATAGTGCTTTTAAATTGCAATTAAAAAAAATCGTATACAATAGCGACACAAATAAAAGCGCTTCTAAGGGTTATCAAAAACAAAAGAAAGTGCTATTAAATATATTTTATTGTGTATTCTTTGTTTCCCGATGTTCTCTTTCATAGTTGGTTTACCCTTTTAAACAGTAGAAATCACTTGTCTTTGTCTTTAGCAAAATCTTCATAAGAGGAGCATACGCCTAATAAGTCATTTTCCTTCATTTTATTGAAAAAGTATTTAGCACGAAGAAAACTAAAGTTCGTGAGTGAAGGTGAGCATTCAAACGATAACCTATACAACATGCATCCTAGGACTAAACAAAGGGATATACATTCAATCATTCCTTCTTCACTACTTAATGCATGTGTCCCTTGAGTGCATTTGTTATGAAAATATTTTGAAAATGGATTGATTTCGAGAAAACTACTTGGTGTTGACCAAGCGTTTATTTGGACCGATACTACTGTTTGTGGGAAAATTTTATTTCATCCCACCAATTTTGTTTGCTTCCTTTTTATTTATTGTCTTAAATTATTATTTATTTTTTTATATTAGCGACGGTTCAGGCCGACGCTATTGTTTTTGAAAAAATATTCATTTCCCATAACAAATTTCGTTTGCCTTCTTATTATTTATCGTCTTAATTAATTCTTATTTTCTTATATTAGCGACGGTTTGTGCAAAAAATTTCATTTCCTCCGACCAATTACATTTGCCTACTTTAAAGGTTTTGTTTTATTTAATTATTATTTTTATATTAAAAACAAGTATTTCAATAGCGCTTTTAAATTACAATTAAACAAAATCGTATACAATAACGGCACAACTAAAAGCGCTTCTAAGGGTTATCAAAAACAAAAGAAAGTGCTATTAAATCGATTTTATTGTGTATTCTTTGTTTCCCTTTGTTCTCTTTCAGAGTTGGTTTACCCTTTTTAACAGTAGAGATCACTTGTCTTTGTCTTTATCAACATCTTCATAACCGGAGCATACGCTTAATTAGTCATTTTCATCCATTTTATTGCAAAAGTATTTAGCATAAATAAAACTAAAGTTCGTGAGTGAAGGTGAGAATTCGAACGATAACCAATACAACATGCATCCTAGGACTAAACAAAGGGACATACATTTAACCATTCCTTCTTCACTACTTAGTGCATGTGTCCTTCAAGTGCATTTGTTATGAAGATATTTTGAAAATGGATTGATTTCGTGAGAAATACTTGGGGTTGACGAAGCATTTATTTGGACCGATGCTACTGTTTGTGCGAAAATTTCATTTCATCCCACCAATTTCGTTTGACTCCTTTTTATTTATTGTCTTAAATAATTATTTATTTTTTTATATTAGCGACGGTTCAGGCCAAAGCTATTGTTTATGAAAAAATATTCATTTCCCATAACAAATTTCCTTTGTCTCCTTATTAGTTATTGTCTTAAGTAATTCTTATTTTCTTATATTAGCGACGGTTCAGGCCGACGCTACTGTTTGTGCAAAAAATTTCATTTCCTCCCACCAATTACATTTGCTTACTTTAAAGATTTTGTTGTATTTAATTTTTATTTTTATATTAAAAAAAGTACTTTAATAGCGCTTTTAAATTGCAATTAAAAAAAATCGTATACAATAGCGACACAACTAAAAGCGCTTCTAAGGGATATCAAAAACAAAAGAAAGTGCTATTAAATATCTTTTATTGTGTATTCTTTGTTGCCCTATGTTCTCTTTCAGAGTTGCTTTACCCTTTTAAATAGTAGAAATCACTTGTCTTTGTCTTTAGCAAAATCTTCATAAGAGGAGCATACGCCTAATTAGTCATTTTCCTTCATTTTATTGAAAAAGTATTTAGCACGAAGAAAACTAAAGTTTGTGAGTGAAGGTGAGCATTCAAACGATAACCTATACAGTATGCATCCTAGGACTAAACAAAGGGACATACATTCAATCATTCCTTCTTCACTACTTAGTGCATGTGTCCCTTGAGTGCATATGTTATGAAAATATTTTTAAAAAGGATTGATTTCGAGAAAAATACTTGGTGTTGACCAAGCGTTTATTTGGACCGATGCTACTGTTTGTGCGAAAATTTCATTTCATCCCACCAATTTCGTTGGCCTCCTTTTTATTTATTGTCTTAAATAATTATTTATTTTTTTATATTAGCGACGGTTCAGGCCGAAGCTATTGTTTATGAAAAAATATTCATTTCCTATAACAAATTTCGTTTGCCTCCTTATTAGTTATTGTCTTAATTAATTCTTATTTTCTTATATTAGCGACGGTTCAGGCCGACGCTACTGTTTGTGCAAAAAATTTCATTTCCTCCCACCAATTACATTTGCCTACCTTAAAGATTATGTTGTACTTAATTATTATTTTTATATTAAAAACAAGTACTTTAATAGCGCTTTTAAATTGCAATTAAAAAAAATCGTATACAATAGCGACAAAACTAAAAGCGCTTCTAAGGGTTATCAAAAACAAAAGACAGTGCTATTAAATATCTTTTATTGTGTATTCTTTGTTTCCCTATGTTCTCTTTCAGAGTTGGTTTACCCTTTTAAACAGTAGAAATCACTTGTCGTTGTCTTTAGCAAAATCTTCATTAGAGGAGCATACGCCTAATTAGTCATTTTCATCCATTTTATTGAAAAAGTAGTTAGCATAAATAAAACTAAAGTTCGTGAGTGAAGGTGAGAATTCGAACGATAACCTATACAGCATGCATCCTAGGACTAAACAAAGGGACATACATTTAACCATTCCTTCTTCACTACTTAGTGCATGTGTCCTTCGAGTGCATTTGTTATGAAGATATTTTGAAAATGGATTGATTTCGTGAGAAATACTTGGGGTTGACCAAGCACTTATTTGTACCGATGCTACTGTTTGTGCGAAAATTTCATTTCATCCCACCAATTTCGTTTGCCTCCTTTTTATTTATTGTCTTAAATAATTATTTATTTTTTTATATTAGCGACGGTTCAGGCCGAAGCTATTGTTTATGAAAAAATATTCATTTCCTATAACAAATTTCGTTTGCCTCCTTATTAGTTATTGTCTTAATTAATTCTTATTTTCTTATATTAGCGACGGTTCAGGCTGACGCTACTGTTTGTGCAAAAAATTTCATTTCCTCCCACCAATTACATTTGCCTACTTTAAAGATTAGGTTGTACTTAATTATTATTTTTATATTAAAAACAAGTACTTTAATAGCGCTTTTAAATTGCAATTAAAAAAAATCGTATACAATAGCGGCACAACTAAAAGCGCGTCTAAGGGATATCAAAAACAAAAGAAAGTGCAATTAAATATCTTTTATTGTGTATTCTTTGTTTCCCTATGTTCTCTTTCAGAGTTGTTTTACCCTTTTAAACAGTAGAAATCACTTGTCGTTGTCTTTAGCAAAATCTTCATAAGAGGAGCATACGCCTAATTAGTCATTTTCCTTCATTTTATTGAAAAAGTATTTAGCACGAAGAAAACTAAAGTTCGTGAGTGAAGGTGAACATTCGAACGATAACCAATACAACATGCATCCTAGGACTAAACAAAGGGACATACATTCAATCATTCCTTCTTCACTACTTAGTGCATGTGTCCCTTGAGTGCATTTGTTATGAAAATATTTTGAAAATGGATTGATTTCGAGAAAAATACTTGGTGTTGACCAAACGTTTATTTGGACCGATGCTACTGTTTGTGCGAAAATTTCATTTCATCCCACCAATTTCGTTGGCCTCCTTTTTATTTATTGTCTTAAATAATTATTTATTTTTTTATATTAGCGACGGTTCAGGCCGAAGCTATTGTTTATGAAAAAATATTCATTTCCTATAACAAATTTCTTTGCCTCCTTATTAGTTATTGTCTTAATTAATTCTTATTTTCTTATATTAGCGACGGTTCAGGCCGACGCTACTGTTTGTGCAAAAAATTTCATTTCCTCCCACCAATTACATTTGCCTACCTTAAAGATTATGTTGTACTTAATTATTATTTTTATATTAAAAACAAGTACTTTAATAGCGCTTTTAAATTGCAATTAAAAAAAAATCGTATACAATAGCGACAAAACTAAAAGCGCTTCTAAGGGTTATCAAAAACAAAAGACAGTGCTATTAAATATCTTTTATTGTGTATTCTTTGTTTCCCTATGTTCTCTTTCAGAGTTGGTTTACCCTTTTAAACAGTAGAAATCACTTGTCGTTGTCTTTAGCAAAATCTTCATTAGAGGAGCATACGCCTAATTAGTCATTTTCATCCATTTTATTGAAAAAGTAGTTAGCATAAATAAAACTAAAGTTCGTGAGTGAAGGTGAGAATTCGAACGATAACCTATACAGCATGCATCCTAGGACTAAACAAAGGGACATACATTTAACCATTCCTTCTTCACTACTTAGTGCATGTGTCCTTCGAGTGCATTTGTTATGAAGATATTTTGAAAATGGATTGATTTCGTGAGAAATACTTGGGGTTGACCAAGCACTTATTTGTACCGATGCTACTGTTTGTGCGAAAATTTCATTTCATCCCACCAATTTCGTTTGCCTCCTTTTTATTTATTGTCTTAAATAATTATTTATTTTTTTTATTTTAGCGACGGTTCAGGCCGAAGCTATTATTTATGAAAAAATATTCATTTCCCAGAACAAATTTCGTTTGCCTCCTTATTAGTTATTGTCTTAATTAATTCTTATTTTGTTATATTAGCGACAGTTCAGGTCGACGCTACTGTTTGTGCAAAATAATTCATTTCCTCCCACCAATTACATTTGCCTACTTTAAAGGTTTTGTTGTATTTAATTATTATTTTTATATTAAAAACAAGTACTTTAATAGTGCTTTTAAATTGCAATTAAAAAAAATCGTATACAATAGCGACACAAATAAAAGCGCTTCTAAGGGTTATCAAAAACAAAAGAAAGTGCTATTAAATATATTTTATTGTGTATTCTTTGTTTCCCTATGTTCTCTTTCATAGTTGGTTTACCCTTTTAAACAGTAGAAATCACTTGTCTTTGTCTTTAGCAAAATCTTCATAAGAGGAGCATACGCCTAATTAGTCATTTTCCTTCATTTTATTGAAAAAGTATTTAGCACGAAAAAAACTAAAGTTCGTGAGTGAAGGTGAGCATTCAAACGATAACCTATACAACATGCATCCTAGGACTAAACAAAGGGATATACATTCAATCATTCCTTCTTCACTACTTAATGCATGTGTCCCTTGAGTGCATTTGTTATGAAAATATTTTGAAAATGGATTGATTTCGAGAAAACTACTTGGTGTTGACCAAGCGTTTATTTGGACCGATACTACTGTTTGTGGGAAAATTTCATTTCATCCCACCAATTTTGTTTGCTTCCTTTTTATTTATTGTCTTAAATTATTATTTATTTTTTTATATTAGCGACGGTTCAGGCCGACGCTATTGTTTTTGAAAAATATTCATTTCCCATAACAAATTTCGTTTGCCTTCTTATTATTTATTGTCTTAATTAATTCTTATTTTCTTATATTAGCGACGGTTTATGCAAAAAATTTCATTTCCTCCGACCAATTACATTTGCCTACTTTAAAGGTTTTGTTTTATTTAATTATTATTTTTATATTAAAAACAAGTATTTCAATAGCGCTTTTAAATTACAATTAAACAAAATCGTATACAATAACGACACAACTAAAAGCGCTTCTAAGGGTTATCAAAAAAAAAAGAAAGTGCTATTAAATCGATTTTATTGTGTATTCTTTGTTTCCCTTTGTTCTCTTTCAGAGTTGGTTTACCCTTTTTAACAGTAGAGATCACTTGTCTTTGTCTTTATCAACATATTCATAACCGGAGCATACGCTTAATTAGTCATTTTCATCCATTTTATTGCAAAAGTATTTTGCATAAATAAAACTAAAGTTCGTGAGTGAAGGTGAGAATTCGAACGATAACCTATACAACATGCATCCTAGGACTAAACAAAGGGACATACATTTAACCATTCCTTCTTCACTACTTAGTGCATGTGTCCTTCAAGTGCATTTGTCATGAAGATATTTTGAAAATGGATTGATTTCGTGAGAAATACTTGGGGTTGACGAAGCATTTATTTGGACCGATGCTACTATTTGTGCGAAAATTTCATTTCATCCCACCAATTTCGTTTGACTCCTTTTTATTTATTGTCTTAAATAATTATTTATTTTTTTATATTAGCGACGGTTCAGGCCGAAGCTATTGTTTATGAAAAAATATTCATTTCCCATAACAAATTTCCTTTGTCTCCTTATTAGTTATTGTCTTAAGTAATTCTTATTTTCTTATATTAGTGACGGTTCAGGCCGACGCTACTGTTTGTGCAAAAAATTTCATTTCCTCCCACCAATTACATTTGCTTACTTTAAAGATTTTGTTGTATTTAATTTTTATTTTTATATTAAAAAAAAGTACTTTAATAGCGCTTTTAAATTGCAATTAAAAAAAATCGTATACAATAGCGACACAACTAAAAGCGCTTCTAAGGGATATCAAAAACAAAAGAAAGTGCTATTAAATATCTTTTATTGTGTATTCTTTGTTGCCCTATGTTCTCTTTCAGAGTTTCTTTACCCTTTTAAACAGTAGAAATCACTTGTCTTTGTCTTTAGCAAAATCTTCATAAGAGAAGCATACGCCTAATTAGTCATTTTCCTTCATTTTACTGAAAAAGTATTTAGCACGAAGAAAACTAAAGTTTATGAGTGAAGGTGAGCATTCAAACGATAACCTATACAGTATGCATCCTAGGACTAAACAAAGGGACATACATTCAATCATTCCTTCTTCACTACTTATTACATGTGTCCCTTAAGTGCATATGTTATGAAAATATTTTTAAAAAGGATTGATTTCGAGAAAAATACTTGGTGTTGACCAAGCGTTTATTTGGACCGATGCTACTGTTTGTGCGAAAATTTCATTTCATCCCACCAATTTCGTTTGCCTCCTTTTTATTTATTGTCTTAAATAATTATTTATTTTTTATATTAGCGACGGTTCAGGCCGAAGTTATTGTTTATGAAAAAATATTCATTTCCTATAACAAATTTCGTTTGCCTCCTTATTAGTTATTGTCTTAATTAATTCTTATTTTCTTATATTAGCGACGGTTCAGGCCGACGCTACTGTTTGTGCAAAAAATTTCATTTCCTCCCACCAATTACATTTGCCTACTTTAAAGATTAGGTTGTACTTAATTATTATTTTTATATTAAAAACAAGTACTTTAATAGCGCTTTTAAATTGCAAATAAAAAAAATCGTATACAATAGCGGCACAACTAAAAGCGCTTCTAAGGGATATCAAAAACAAAAGAAAGTGCTATTAAATATCTTTTATTGTGTATTCTTTGTTGCCCTATGTTCTCTTTCAGAGTTGTTTTACCCTTTTAAATAGTAGAAATCACTTGTCGTTGTCTTTAGCAAAATCTTCATAAGAGGAGCATACGCCTAATTAGTCATTTTCCTTCATTTTTTTGAAAAAGTATTTAGCACGAAGAAAACTAAAGTTCGTGAGTGAAGGTGAACATTCGAACGATAACCAATACAACATGCATCCTAGGACTAAACAAAGGGACATACATTCAATCATTCCTTCTTCACTACTTAGTGCATGTGTCCCTTGAGTGCATTTATTATGAAAATATTTTGAAAATGGATTGATTTCGAGAAAAATACTTGGTGTTGACCAAACGTTTATTTGGACCGATGCTACTGTTTGTGCGAAAATTTCATTTCATCCCACCAATTTCGTTTGCCTCCTTTTTATTTATTGTCTTAAATAATTATTTATTTTTTTATATTAGCGACGGTTCAGGCCGAAGCTATTGTTTATGAAAAAATATTCATTTCCTATAACAAATTTCATTTGCCTCCTTATTAGTTATTGTCTTAATTAATTCTTATTTTCTTATATTAGCGACGGTTCAGGCCGACGCTACTGTTTGTGCAAAAAATTTCATTTCCTCCCACCAATTACATTTGCCTACTTTAAAGATTATGTTGTACTTAATTATTATTTTTATATTAAAAACAAGTACTTTAATAGCGCTTTTAAATTGCAATTAAAAAAAATCGTATACAATAGCGACACAACTAAAAGCGCTTCTAAGGGTTATAAAACACAAAAGAAAGTGATATTAAATATCTTTTATTGTGTATTCTTTGTTGCCCTATGTTCTCTTTTAGAGTTGTTTTACCCTTTTAAACAGTAGAAATCACTTGTCGTTGTCTTTAGCAAAATCTTCATTAGAGGAGCATACGCCTAATTAGTCATTTTCATCCATTTTATTGCAAAAGTAGTTAGCATAAATAAAACTAAAGTTCGTGAGTGAAGGTGAGAATTCGAACGATAACCTATACAGCATGCATCCTAGGACTAAACAAAGGGACATACATTTAACCATTCCTTCTTCACTACTTAGTGCATGTGTCCTTCGAGTGCATTAGTTATGAAGATATTTTGAAAATGGATTGATTTCGTGAGAAATACTTGGGGTTGACCAAGCACTTATTTGTACCGATGCTACTGTTTGTGCGAAAATTTCATTTCATCCTACCAATTTTGTTTGCCCCCTTTTTATTTATTGTCTTAAATAATTATTTATTTTTTTATTTTAGCGACGGTTCAGGCCGAAGCTATTATTTATGAAAAAATATTCATTTCCCAGAACAAATTTCGTTTGCCTCCTTATTAGTTATTGTCTTAATTAATTCTTATTTTGTTATATTAGCGACAGTTCAGGTCGACGCTACTGTTTGTGCAAAATAATTCATTTCCTCCAACCAATTACATTTGCCTACTTTAAAGGTTTTGTTGTATTTAATTATTATTTTTATATTAAAAACAAGTACTTTAATAGTGCTTTTAAATTGCAATTAAAAACAATCGTATACAATAGCGACACAAATAAAAGCGCTTCTAAGGGTTATCAAAAACAAAAGAAAGTGCTATTAAATATATTTTATTGTGTATTCTTTGTTTCCCTATGTTCTCTTTCAGAGTTGGTTTACCCTTTTAAACAGTGGAAATCACTTGTCTTTGTCTTTAGCAAAATCTTCATAAGAGGAGCATACGCCTAATTAGTCATTTTCCTTCATTTTATTGAAAAAGTATTTAGCACGAAGAAAACTAAAGTTCGTGATTGAAGGTGAGCATTCAAACGATAACCTATACAACATGCATCCTAGGACTAAACAAAGGGATATACATTCAATCATTCCTTCTTCACTACTTAATGCATGTGTCCCTTGAGTGCATTTGTTATGAAAATATTTTGAAAATGGATAGATTTCGAGAAAAATACTTGGTGTTGACCAAGCGTTTATTTGGACCGATACTACTGTTTGTGCGAAAATTTCATTTCATCCCACCAATTTTGTTTTCTTCCTTTTTATTTATTGTCTTAAATTATTATTTATTTTTTTATATTAGCGACGGTTCAGGCCGACGCTATTGTTTTTGAAAAAATATTCATTTCCCATAACAAATTTCGTTTGCCTTCTTATTATTTATTGTCTTAATTAATTCTTATTTTCTTATATTAGCGACAGTTCAGGCCGATGCTACTGTTTGTGCAAAACATTTCATTTCCTCCGACCAATTACATTTGCCTACTTTAAAGGTTTTGTTTTATTTAATTATTATTTTTATATTAAAAACAAGTATTTCAATAGCGCTTTTAAATTACAATTAAACAAAATCGTATACAATAACGACACAACTAAAAGCCTTCTAAGGGTTATCAAAAACAAAAGAAAGTGCTATTAAATCGATTTTATTGTGTATTCTTTGTTTCCCTTTGTTCTCTTTCAGAGTTGGTTTACCCTTTTAAACAGTAGAGATCACTTGTCTTTGTCTTTATCAACATCTTCATAACCGGAGCATACGCTTAATTAGTCATTTTCATCCATTTTATTGCAAAAGTATTTAGCATAAATAAAACTAAAGTTCGTGAGTGAAGGTGAGAATTTGAACGATAACCTATACAACATGCATCCTAGGACTAAACAAAGGGACATACATTTAACCATTCCTTCTTCACTACTTAGTGCATGTGTCCTTCAAGTGCATTTGTTATGAAGATATTTTGAAAATGGATTGATTTCGTGAGAAATACTTGGGGTTGACGAAGCATTTATTTGAACCGATGCTACTGTTTGTGCGAAAATTTCATTTCATCCCACCAATTTCGTTTGACTCCTTTTTATTTATTGTCTTAAATAATTATTTATTTTTTTATATTAGCGACGGTTCAGGCCGAAGCTATTGTTTATGAAAAAATATTCATTTCCCATAACAAATTTCCTTTGTCTCCTTAATAGTTATTGTCTTAAGTAATTCTTATTTTCTTATATTAGCGACGGTTCAGGCCGATGCTACTGTTTGTGCAAAAAATTTCATTTCCTCCCACCAATTACATTTGCTTACTTTAAAGATTTTGTTGTATTTAATTTTTATTTTTATATTAAAAAAAAGTACTTTAATAGCGCTTTTAAATTGCAATTAAAAAAAATCGTATACAATAGCGACACAACTAAAAGCGCTTCTAAGGGATATCAAAAACAAAAGAAAGTGCTATTAAATATCTTTTATTGTGTATTCTTTGTTGCCCTATGTTCTCTTTCAGAGTTGCTTTACCCTTTTAAACAGTAGAAATCACTTGTCTTTGTCTTTAGCAAAATCTTCATAAGAGGAGCATACGCCTAATTAGTCATTTTCCTTCATTTTATTGAAAAAGTATTTAGCACGAAGAAAACTAAAGTTTGTGAGTGAAGGTGAGCATTCAAACGATAACCTATACAGTATGCATCCTAGGACTAAACAAAGGGACATACATTCAATCATTCCTTCTTCACTACTTAGTGCATGTGTCCCTTGAGTGCATATGTTATGAAAATATTTTTAAAAAGGATTGATTTCGAGAAAAATACTTGGTGTTGACCAAGCGTTTATTGGACCGATGCTACTGTTTGTGCGGAAATTTCATTTCATCCCACCAATTTCGTTTCCTCCTTTTTATTTGTTGTCTTAAATAATTATTTATTTTTTTATATTAGCGACGGTTCATGTCGACGCTATTGTTTTTGAAAATATATTCATTTCCCATAACAAATTTTATTTGCCTTCTTATTATTTATTGTCTTAATTAATTTTTATTTTCTTATATTAGCGACGGTTCAGGCTGACGCTACTGTTTGTGCAAAAAATTCATTTCCTCCCACCAATTACATTTGCCTACTTTAAAGGTTTTGTTTTATTTAATTATTATTTTTATATTAAAAACAAGTACTTCAATAGCGCTTTTAAATTACAATTAAACAAAATCGTATACAATAGCGGCACAACTAAAAGCGCTTCTAAGGGTTATCAAAAACAAAAGAAAGTGCTATTAAATAAATTTTATTGTGTATTCTTTGTTTCCCTATGTTCTCTTTCAGAGTTGGTTTACCCTTTTAAACAGTAGAGATCACTTGTCTTTGTCTTTATCAACCTCTTCATAAGAGAAGCATACGCTTAATTAGTCATTTTCATCCATTTTATTGCAAAAGTAGTTAGCATAAATAAAACTAAAGTTCGTGAGTGAAGGTGAGAATTTGAACGATAACCTATACAACATGCATCCTAGGACTAAACAAAGGGATATATATTTAACCATTCCTTCTTCACTACTTAGTGCATGTGTCCTTTGAGTGCATTTGTTATGAAGATATTTTGAAAATGGATTGATTTCCTGAGAAATACTTGGGGTTGAGGAAGCATTTATTTGGACCCATGCTACTGTTTGTGCGAAAATTTCATTTCATCCCACCAATTTCGTTTGCCTCCTTATTATTTATTATCTTAAATAATTATTTATTTTTGTATTATAGCGACGGTTCAGGCCGAAGCTATTATTTATGAAAAAAATATTCATTTCCCATAACAAATTTTGTTTGCCTCCTTATTAGTTATTGTCTTAATTAATTCTTATTTTCTTATATTAGCGACGGTTCAGGCCGACGCTACTGTTTGTGCAAAAAATTTCATTTCCTCCCACCAATTACATTTTCCTACTTTAAAGGTTTTGTTGTATTTAATTATTATTTTTATATTAAAAGCAAGTACTTTAATAGCGCTTTTAAATTGCAATTAAAAAAAATCATATAAAATAGCGACACAACTAAAAGCGCTTCTAAGGGTTATCAAAAACAAAAGAAAGTGCTATTAAATAGATTTTATTGTGTATTCTTTGTTTCCCTATGTTCTCTTTCAGAG
This sequence comes from Vicia faba, assembly GCA_948472305.1. Taxonomy (NCBI): domain Eukaryota; kingdom Viridiplantae; phylum Streptophyta; class Magnoliopsida; order Fabales; family Fabaceae; genus Vicia; species Vicia faba. The sequence continues at coordinate 981,570,541 of OX451738.1, forward strand.
TTGGTTTACCCTTTTAAACAATAGAGATCACTTGTCTTTGTCTTTATCAACATCTTCATAACAAGAGCATTCGATTAATTAGTCATTTTCATCCATTTTATTGCAAAAGTAGTTAGCATAAATAAAACTAAAGTTCGTGAGTGAAGGTGAGAATTTGAACGATAACCTATACAACATGCATCCTAGGACTAAACAAAGGGACATACAATTAACCATTCCTTCTTCACTACTTAGTGCATGTGTCCTTCGAGTGCATTTGTTATGAAGATATTTTGAAAATGGATTGATTTCGTGAGAAATACTTGGAGTTAACCAAGCATTTATTTGGACTGATGCTACTGTTTGTGCGGAAATTTCATTTCATCCCACCAATTTCGTTTGCCTCCTTTTTATTTATTGTCTTAAATAATTATTTATTTTTTTATATTAGCGACGGTTCAGGCCGAAGCTATTATTATGAAAAAATATTCATTTCCCATAACAAATTTGGTTTTCCTCATTATTAGTTATTGTCTTAATTAATTCTTATTTTCTTATATTAGCGACGGTTCAGGTCGACGCTACTGTTTGTGCAAAAAATTTCATTTCCTCCCACCAATTACATTTGCCTACTTTAAAGGTTTTGTTGTATTTATTATTATTTTTATATTAAAAACAAGTACTTTAATAGTGCTTTTAAATTGCAATTAAAAAAAATCATATCCAATAGCGACACAACTAAAAGCGCTTCTAAGGGTTATGAAAAACAAAAGAAAGTGCTATTAAATATCTTTTATTGTGTATTCTTTGTTTCCCTATGTTCTCTTTCAGAGTTGGTTTACCCTTTTAAACAGTAGAAATCACTTGTCTTTGTCTTTAGCAAAATCTTCATAAGAGGAGCATACGCTTAATTAGTCATTTTCCTTCATTTTATTGAAAAAGTATTTAGCACGAAGAAAACTAAAGTTCCTGAGTGAAGGTGAGCATTCGAACGATAACCTATACAGCATGCATCCTAGGACTAAACAAAGGGACATACATTCAATCATTCCTTCTTCACTACTTAGTGCATGTGTCCCTTGAGTGCATTTGTTATGAAAATATTTTGAAAATGGATTGATTTCGAGAAAAATACTTGGTGTTGACCAAGCGTTTATTTGGACCGATGCTACTGTTTGTGCGAAAATTTCATTTCATCCCACCAATTTCGTTTGCCTCCTTTTTATTTATTGTCTTAAATAATTATTTATTTTTTTATATTAGCGACGGTTCAGGCCGAAGCTATTGTTTATGAAAAAATATTCATTTCCTATAACAAATATCGTTTGCCTCTTTATTAGTTATTCTCTTAATTAATTCTTATTTTCTTATATTAGCGACGGTTCAGGCCGACGCTACTGTTTGTGCAAAAAATTTCATTTCCTCCCACCAATTACATTTGCCTACTTTAAAGATTATGTTGTACTTAATTATTATTTTTATATTAAAAACAAGTACTTTAATAGTGCTTTTAAATTGCAATTAAAAAAAATCGTATACAATAGTGACACAACTAAAAGCGCTTCTAAGGGATATCAAAAACAAAAGAAAGTGCAATTAAATATCTTTTATTGTGTATTCTTTGTTGCCCTATGTTCTCTTTCAGAGTTGTTTTACCCTTTTAAACAGTAGAAATCACTTGTCGTTGTCTTTAGCAAAATCTTCATAAGAGGAGCATACGCCTAATTAGTCATTTTCCTTCATTTTTTTGAAAAAGTATTTAGCACGAAGAAAACTAAAGTTCGTGAGTGAAGGTGAACATTCGAACGATAACCTATACAACATGCATCCTAGGACTAAACAAAGGGATATACATTCAATCATTCCTTCTTCACTACTTTGTTGTATTTATTATTATTTTTATATTAAAAACAAGTACTTTAATAGTGCTTTTAAATTGCAATTAAAAAAAATCATATACAATAGTGACACAACTAAAAATGCTTCTAAGGGTTATGAAAAACAAAAGAAAGTGCTATTAAATATCTTTTATTGTGTATTCTTTGTTTCCCTATGTTCTCTTTCAGAGTTGGTTTACCCTTTTAAACAGTAGAAATCACTTGTCTTTGTCTTTAGCAAAATCTTCATAAGAGGAGCATACCTTAATTAGTCATTTTCCTTCATTTTATTGAAAAAGTATTTAGCACGAAGAAAACTAAAGTTTGTGAGTGAAGGTGAGCATTCGAACGATAACCTATACAGCATGCATCCTAGGACTAAACAAAGGGACATACATTCAATCATTCCTTCTTCACTACTAAGTGCATGTGTCCCTTGAGTGCATTTGTTATGAAAATATTTTGAAAATGGATTGATTTCGAGAAAAATACTTGGTGTTGACCAAGCGTTTATTTGGACCGATGCTACTGTTTGTGCGAAAATTTCATTTCATCCCACCAATTTCGTTTGCCTCCTTTTTTTTTATTGTCTTAAATAATTATTTTTTTTTTATGTTAGCGACGATTCAGGCCGAAGCTATTGTTTATGAAAAAATATTCATTTCCTATAACAAATTACGTTTGCCTCCTTATTAGTTATTGTCTTAATTAAATCTTATTTTCTTATATTAGCGACGGTTCAGGCCGACGCTACTGTTTGTGCAAAAAATTTCATTTCCTCCCACCAATTACATTTGCCTACTTTTAAGATTATGTTGTACTTAATTATTATTTTTATATTAAAAACAAGTACTTTAATAGCGCTTTTAAATTGCAATTAAAAAAAATCATATACAATAGCGACACAACTAAAGTTCGTGAGTGTAGGTGAGAATTCGAACGATAACCTATACACCATGCAACCTAGGACTAAACAAAGGGACATACATTTAACCATTCCTTCTTAACTACTTAGTGCATGTGTCCTTCGAGTGCATTTGTTATGAAGATATTTTGAAAATGGATTGATTTCGTGAGAAATACTTGGGGTTGACCAAGCACTTATTTGTACCGATGCTACTGTTTGTGCGAAAATTTCATTTCATCCCACCAATTTCGTTTGCCTCCTTTTTATTTATTGTCTTAAATAATTATTTATTTTTTTATTTTAGCGACGGTTCAGGCCGAAGCTATTATTTATGAAAAAATATTCATTTCCCATAACAAATTCCGTTTGCCTCCTTATTAGTTATTGTCTTAATTAATTCTTATTTTCTTATATTAGCGACGGTTCAGGCCGACGCTACTGTTTGTGCAAAAAATTTCATTTCCTCCCACCAATTACATTTGCCTACTTTAAAGATTACGTTGTACTTAATTATTATTTTTATATTAAAAACAAGTACTTTAATAGCGCTTTTAAATTGCAATTAAAAAAAATCGTATACAATAGCGGCACAACTAAAAGCGCTTCTAAGGGTTATCAAAAACAAAAGAAAGTGCTATTAAATAGATTTTATTGTGTATTCTTTGTTTCCCTATGTTTTCTTTCAGAGTTGGTATACCCTTTTAAACAGTAGAGATCACTTGTCTTTGTCTTTATCAACATCTTCATAACAGGAGCATACGATTAATTAGTCATTTTCATCCATTTTATTCCAAAAGTAGTTAGCATAAAAAAACTAAAGTTCGTGAGTGAAGGTGAGAATTTGAACGATAACCTATACAACATGCATCCTAGGACTAAACAAAGGGACATATAATTAACCATTCATTCTTCACTATTTAGTGCATGTGTCCTTCGAGTGCATTTGTTATGAAGATATTTTGAAAATGGATTGATTTCGTGAGAAATACTTGGGGTTAACCAAGCATTTATTTGGACTGATGCTACTGTTTGTGCGAAAATTTCATTTCATCCCACCAATTTCGTTTGCCTCCTTTTTATTTATTGTCTTAAATAATTATTTATTTTTTTATATTAGCGACGGTTCAGGCCGAAGCTATTATTATGAAAAATTATTCATTTCCCATAACAAATTTGGTTTTCCTCATTATTAGTTATTGTCTTAATTAATTCCTATTTTCTTATTTAAGCGACGGTTCAGGTCGACGCTGCTGTTTGTGCAAAAAATTTCATTTCCTCCCACCAATTACATTTGCCTACTTTAAAGGTTTTGTTGTATTTATTATTATTTTTATATTAAAAACAAGTACTTTAATAGTGCTATTAAATTGCAATTAAAAAAAATCATATACAATAGCGACACAACTAAAAACGCTTCTAAGGGTTATGAAAAACAAAAGAAAGTGCTATTAAATATCTTTTATTGTGTATTCTTTGTTTCCCTATGTTCTCTTTCAGAGTTGGTTTACCCTTTTAAACAGTAGAAATCACTTGTCTTTGTCTTTAGCAAAATCTTCATAAGAGGAGCATACCTTAATTAGTCATTTTCCTTCATTTTATTGAAAAAGTATTTAGCACGAAGAAAACTAAAGTATGTGAGTGAAGGTGAGCATTCGAACGATAACCTATACAGCATGCATCCTAGGACTAAACAAAGGGACATACATTCAATCATTCCTTCTTCACTACTAAGTGCATGTGTCCCTTGAGTGCATTTGTTATGAAAATATTTTGAAAATGGATTGATTTCGAGAAAAATACTTGGTGTTGACCAAGCGTTTATTTGGACCGATGTTACTGTTTGTGCGAAAATTTCATTTCATCCCACCAATTTCGTTTGCCTCCTTTTTATTTATTGTCTTAAATAATTATTTATTTTTTTATGTTAGCGACGATTCAGGCCGAAGCTATTGTTTATGAAAAAATATTCATTTCCTATAACAAATTACGTTTGCCTCCTTATTAGTTATTGTCTTAATTAATTCTTATTTTCTTATATTAGCGACGGTTCAGGCCGACGCTACTGTTTGTGCAAAAAATTTCATTTCCTCCCAACAATTACATTTTCCTACTTTAAAGATTATGTTGTACTTAATTATTATTTTTACATTAAAAAAAAGTACTTTAATAGCGCTTTTAAATTGCAATTAAAAAAAATCGTATACAATAGCGACACAACTAAAAGCGCTTCTAAGGGTTATCAGAAACAAAAGAAAGTGCTCTTAAATATCTTTTATTGTGTATTCTTTGTTGCCCTATGTTCTCTTTCAGAGTTGTTTTACCCTTTTAAACAGTAGAAATCACTTGTCGTTGTCTTTAGCAAAATCTTCATTAGAGGAGCATACGCCTAATTAGTCATTTTCATCCATTTTATTGCAAAAGTAGTTAGCACGAAGAAAACTAAAGTTCGTGAGTGAAGGTGAGCATTCGAACGAAAACCTATACATCATGCATCCTAGGACTAAACAAAGGGACATACATTCAATCATTCCTTCTTCACTACTTAGTGCATGTGTCCCTTGAGTGCAATTGTTATGAAAATAATTTGAAAATGGATTGATTTCGAGAGAAATACTTGGTGTTAACCAAGCGTTTATTTGGACCGGTGCTACTATTTGTGCGGAAATTTCATTTCATCCCACCAATTTCGTTTGCCTCCTTTTTATTTATTGTCTTAAATAATTATTTATTTTTTTATCTTAGTGACGGTTCAGGCTGACACTATTGTTTTTGAAAAAATATTCATTTCCCATAACAAATTTCGTTTGCCTTCTTATTATTTATTGTCTTAATTAATTCTTATTTTCTTATATTAGAGACGGTTCAGGCCGATGCTACAGTTTGTGCAAAAAATTTCATTTCCTCTGACCAATTACATTTGCCTACTTTAAAGGTTTTGTTTTATTTAATTATTATTTTATATTAAAAACAAGTACTTCAATAGAACGTTTAAATTACAATTAAACAAAATCATATACAATAGCGGCACAACTAAAAGCGCTTCTAAGGATTATCAAAAACAAAAGAAAGTGCTATTAAATAGATTTTATTGTGTATTCTTTGTTTCCCCATGTTCTCTTTCAGAGTTGGTTTACCCATTTAAACAGTAGAAATCACTTGTCTTTGTCTTTATCAACATCTTCATAACAGGAGCATACGCTTAATTAGTCATTTTCATCCATTTTATTGCAAAAGTAGTTAGCATAAATAAAACTAAAGTTCGTGAGTGAAGGTGAGATTTCGAACGATAACCTATACAGCATGCATCCTAGGACTAAACAAAGGGACATAAATTTAATCATTCCTTCTTCACTACTTAGTGCATGTGTCCTTCGAGTGCATTTGTTATGAAGATATTTTGAAAATGGATTGATTTCGTGAGAAATAATTCGGGTTGACCAAGCATTTATTTGGACCGATGCTACTGTTTGTGCGAAAATTTCATTTCATCCCACAAATTTCGTTTGCCTCCTTTTTATTTGTTGTCTTAAATAATTTTTTTTTTATATTAGAGATGGTTCAGGCTGAAGCTATTATTTATGAAAAAATATTCATTTCCCATAACAAATTTCAGTTGCCTCCTTATTAGTTATTGTCTTAATTAATTCTTATTTTCTTATATTAGCGACGGTTCAGGCCGAAGCTACTGTTTGTGCAAAAAATATCATTTCCTCCCACCAATTACATTTGTCTACTTTAAAGGTTTTGTTGTATTTAATTATTATTTTTATATTAAAAACAATTACTTTAATAGAGCTTTTAAATTGCAATTAAAAAAAATCGTATACAATAGCGACACAACTAAAAGCGCTTCTAAGGGTTATCAAAAACAAAAGAAAGTGCTATTAAATATCTTTTATTTTGTATTCTTTGTGTCCCTATATTCTCTTTCAGAGTTGGTTTATCCTTTTAAATAGTAGAGATCACTTGTCTTTGTCTTTAGCAAAAATCTTCATAAGAGGAGCATACGCCTAATTAGTCATTTTCCTTCATTTTATTGAAAAAGTATTTAGAACGAAGAAAACTAAAGTTCGTGAGTGAAGGTGAGCATTCGAACAATAACCTATACAACATGAATCCTATGACTAAACAAAGGGACATACATTCAATCATTCCTTCTTCACTACTTAGTGCATGTTTCCCTTGAGTGCGTTTGTTATGAAAATATTTTGAAAATGGATTGATTTCGAGAAAAATACTTGGTGTTGACCAAGCGTTTATTTGGACCGGTGCTACGGTTTGTGCGGAAATTTCATTTCATCCCACCAATTTCGTTTGCCTCCTTTTTATTTATTGTCTTAAATAATTATTTATTTTTTTATATTAGCGACGGTTCAGGTCGACGCTATTGTTTTTGAAAAAATATTCATTTCCCATAACAAATTTCGTTTGCCTTCTGATTATTTATTGTCTTAATTAATTCTTATTTTCTTATATTAGCGACGGTTCAGGCCGACGCTACTGTTTGTGCAAAAAATTTCATTTCCTCCGACCAATTACATTTGCCTACTTTAAAGGTTTTGTTTTATTTAATTATTATTTTATATTAAAAACAAGTACTTCAATAGAACTTTTAAATTACAATTAAACTAAATCGTATACAATAGCGACACAACTAAAAGCGCTTCTAAGGGTTATCAAAAACAAAAGAAAGTGCTATTAAATAGATTTTATTGTGTATTGTTTGTTTCCCTATGTTCTCTTTCAGAGTTGGTTTACCCTTTTAAACAGTAGAGATCACTTGTCTTTGTCTTTATCAATATCTTCATAACAGGAGCATACGCTTAATTAGTCATTTTCATCCATTTTATTGTAAAAGTAGTTAGCATAAATAAAACTAAAGTTCGTGAGTGAAGGTGAGAATTCGAACGATAACCTATACAACATGCATCCTAGGACTAAAAAAAGGGACATACATTTAACCATTCCTTCTTCACTACTTAGTGCATGTGTCCTTCGAGTGCATTTGTTATGAAGATATTTTGAAAATGGATTGATTTCGTGAGAAATACTTGGGGTTGACCAAGCATTTATTTGGACCGATGCTACTGTTTGTGCGAAAATTTCATTTCATCCCACCAATTTCGTTTGCCTCCTTTTTATTTATTGTCTTAAATAATTATTTATTTTTTTATATTAGCGACGGTTCAGGCCGAAGCTATTGTTTATGAAAAAATATTCATTTCCCATAACAAACTTCGTTTGCCTCCTTATTAGTTATTGTCTTAATTAATTCTTATTTTCTTATATTAGCGACTGTTCAGGCCGATGCTACTGTTTCTGCAAAAAAATTCATTTCCTCCCACCAATTACATTTGCCTACTTTAAAGATTTTGTTCTATTTAATTATTATTTTTATATTAAAAACAAGTACTTTAATAGCGCTTTTAAATTGCAATTAAAAAAAATCGTATACAATAGCGACACAACTAAAAGCGCTTCTAAGGGATATCAAAAACATAAGAAAGTGCTATTAAATAACTTTTATTGTGTATTCTTTGTTGCCCTATGTTCTCTTTCAGAGTAGGTTTACCCTTTTAAACAGTAGAAATCACTTGGCTTTGTCTTTAGCAAAATCTTCATAAGAGGAGCATACGTCTAATTAGTCATTTTCCTTCATTTTATTGAAAAAGTATTTAGCACGAAGAAAACTAAAGTTCGTGAGTGAAGGTGAGCATTCGAACAATAACCTATACAACATGCATCCTAGGACTAAACAAGGGACATACATTCAATCATTCCTTCTTCACTACTTAGTGCATGTGTCCCTTGAGTGCATTTGTTATGAAAATATTTTGAAAATGGATTGATTTCGAGAAAAATACTTGGTGTTGACCAAGCGTTTATTTGGAACGATGCTACTATTTGTGCGGAAATTTCATTTCATCCCACCAATTTCGTTTGCCTCCTTTTTATTTATTGTCTTAAATAATTATTTATTTTTTTATATTAGCGACGGTTCAGGCCGACGCTATTGTTTTTGAAAAAATATTCATTTCCCATAACAAATTTCGTTTGCCTTCTGATTATTTATTGTCTTAATTAATTCTTATTTTCTTATATTAGTGACGGTTCAGGCCGACGCTACTGTTTATGCAAAAAATTTCATTTCCTCCGACCAATTACATTTTCCTACTTTAAAGGTTTTATTTTATTTAATTATCATTTTATATTAAAAACAAGTACTTCAATAGAACTTTTAAATTACAATTAAACAAAATCGTATACAATAGCAACACAACTAAAAGCGCTTCTAAGGGTTATCAAAAACAAAAGAAAGTGCTATTAAATAGATTTTATTGTGTATTCTTTGTTTCCCCATGTTCTCTTTCAGAGTTGGTTTACCCATTTAAACAGTAGAAATCACTTGTCTTTGTCTTTATCAACATCTTCATAACAGGAGCATACGCTTAATTAGTCATTTTCATCCATTTTATTGCAAAAGTAGTTAGCATAAATAAAACTAAAGTTCGTGAGTGAAGGTGAGATTTCGAACGATAACCTATACAACATGCATCCTAGGACTAAACAAAGGGACATACATTTAATCATTCCTTCTTCACTACTTAGTGCATGTGTCCTTCGAGTGCATTTGTTATGAAGATATTTTGAAAATGGATTGATTTCGTGAGAAATACTTCGGGTTGACCAAGCATTTATTTGGACCGATGCTACTGTTTGTGCGAAAATTTCATTTCATCCCACTAATTTCGTTTGCCTCCTTTTTACTTATTGTCTTAAATAATTTTTTTTTATATTAGCGATGGTTCAGTCCGAAGCTATTATTTATGAAAAAATATTCATTTCCCATAACAAATTTCGTTTGCCTCCTTATTAGTTATTGTCTTAATTAATTCTTATTTTCTTATATTAGCGACGGTTCAGGCAGACGCTACTGTTTGTGCAAAAAATTTCATTTCCTCCCACCAATTACATTTGTCTACTTTAAAGGTTTTGTTGTATTTAATTATTATTTTTATATTAAAAACAATTACTTTAATAGCGCTTTTAAATTGCAATTAAAAAAAATCGTATACAATAGCGACACAACTAAAAGCGCTTCTAAGGGTTATCAAAAACAAAAGAAAGTGCTATTAAATATCTTTTATTGTGTATTCTTTGTTGTCCTATGTTCTCTTTCAGAGTTGGTTTATCCTTTTAAACAGTAGAGATCACTTGTCTTTGTCTTTAGCAAAATCTTCATAAGAGGAGCATACGCCTAATTAGTCATTTTCCTTCATTTTATTGAAAAAGTATTTAGAACGAAGAAAACTAAAGTTCGTGAGTGAAGGTGAGCATTCGAACGATAACCTATACAACATGCATCCTAGGACTAAACAAAGGGACATACATTCAATCATTCCTTCTTCACTACTTAGTGCATGTTTCCCTTGAGTGCGTTTGTTATGAAAATATTTTGAAAATGGATTGATTTCGAGAAAAATACTTGGTGTTGACCAAGCGTTTATTTGGACCGGTGCTACTGTTTGTGCGGAAATTTCATTTCATCCCACCCATTTCGTTTGCCTCCTTTTTATTTATTGTCTTAAATAATTATTTATTTTTTTATATTAGTGACGGTTCAGGCCGACGCTATTGTTTTTGAAAACATATTCATTTCCCATAACAAATTTCGTTTGCCTTCTGATTATTTATTGTCTTAATTAATTCTTATTTTCTTATATTAGCGACGGTTCAGGCCGACGCTACTGTTTGTGCAAAAAATTTCCTTTCCTCCGACCAATTACATTTGCCTACTTTAAAGGTTTTGTTTTATTTAATTATTATTTTATATTAAAAACAAGTACTTCAATAGAAATTTTAAATTACAATTAAACAAAATCGTATACAATAGCGACACAACTAAAAGCGCTTCTAAGGGTTATCAAAAACAAAAGAAAGTGCTATTAAATAGATTTTATTGTGTATTCTTTGTTTCCCTATGTTCTCTTTCAGAGTTGGTTTACCCTTTTAAACAGTAGAGATCACTTGTCTTTGTCTTTATCAACATCTTCATAACAGGAGCATACAATTAATTAGTCATTTTCATCCATTTTATTGCAAAAGTAGTTAGCATAAATAAAACTAAAGTTCATGAGTGAAGGTGAGAATTCGAACGATAACCTATACAACATGCACCCTAGGACTAAACAAAGGGACACATATTTAACCATTCCTTCTTCACTACTTAGTGCATGTGTCCTTCGAGTGCATTTGTTATGAAGATATTTTGAAAATGGATTGATTTCGTGAGAAATAATTGGGGTTGACCAAGCACTTATTTGTACCGATGCTACTGTTTGTGCGAAAATTTCATTTCATCCCACCAATTTCGTTTGCCTCCTTTTTATTTATTGTCTTAAATAATTATTTATTTTTTTATTTTAGCGACGGTTCAGGCCGAAGCTATTATTTATGAAAAAATATTCATTTCCCAGAACAAATTTCGTTTGCCTCCTTATTAGTTATTGTCTTAATTAATTCTTATTTTCTTATATTAGCGACGGTTCAGGCCGACGCTGCTGTTTGTGCAAAAAAATTCATTTCCTCCCACCAATTACATTTGCCTACTTTAAAGGTTTTGTTGTATTTAATTATTATTTTTATATTAAAGACAATTGCTTTAATAGCGCTTTTAAATTGCAATTAAAAAAAATCGTATACAATAGCGACACAACTAAAAGCGCTTCTTTGGGTTTTCAAAAACAAAAGAAAGTGCTATTAAATATCTTTTATTGTGTATTCTTTGTTGCCCTATGTTCTATTTCAGAGTTTGTTTACCCTTTTAAACAGTAGAGATCACTTGTATTTGTCTTTAGCAAAATCTTCATAAGAGGAGCATACGCCTAATTATTCATTTTCCTTCATTTTATTGAAAAAGTATTTAGCACGAAGAAAACTAAAGTTCGTGAGTGAAGGTGAGCATTCGAACAATAACCTATACAACATGCATCCTAGGACTAAACAAAGGGACATACATTCAATCATTCCTTCTTCACTACTTAGTGCATGTTTCCCTTGAGTGCGTTTGTTATGAAAATATTTTGAAAATGGATTGATTTCGAGAAAAATACTTGGTGTTGACCAAGCGTTTATTTGGACCGGTGCTACTGTTTGTGCGGAAATTTCATTTCATCCCACCAATTTCGTTTGCCTCCTTTTTATTTATTGTCTTAAATAATTATTTATTTTTTTATATTAGTGACGGTTCAGGCCGACGCTATTGTTTTTGAAAAAATATTCATTTCCCATAAAAAAATTTCGTTTGCCTTCTGATTATTTATTGTCTTAATTAATTCTTATTTTCTTATATTAGCGACGGTTCAGGCCGACGCTACTGTTTGTGCAAAAAATTTCCTTTCCTCCGACCAATTACATTTGCCTACTTTAAAGGTTTTGTTTTATTTAATTATTATTTTATATTAAAAACAAGTACTTCAATAGAAATTTTAAATTACAATTAAACAAAATCGTATACAATAGCGACACAACTAAAAGCGCTTCTAAGGGTTATCAAAAACAAAAGAAAGTGCTATTAAATAGATTTTATTGTGTATTCTTTGTTTCCCTATGTTCTCTTTCAGAGTTGGTTTACCCTTTTAAACAGTAGAGATCACTTGTCTTTGTCTTTATCAACATCTTCATAACAGGAGCATACAATTAATTAGTCATTTTCATCCATTTTATTGCAAAAGTAGTTAGCATAAATAAAACTAAAGTTCGTGAGTGAAGGTGAGAATTCGAACGATAACCTATACAACATGCACCCTAGGACTAAACAAAGGGACACATATTTAACCATTCCTTCTTCACTACTTAGTGCATGTGTCCTTCGAGTGCATTTGTTATGAAGTTATTTTGAAAATGGATTGATTTCGTGAGAAATACTTGGGGTTGACCAAGCACTTATTTGTACCGATGCTACTGTTTGTGCGAAAATTTCATTTCATCCCACCAATTTCGTTTGCCTCCTTTTTATTTATTGTCTTAAATAATTATTTATTTTTTTATTTTAGCGACGGTTCAGGCCGAAGCTATTATTTATGAAAAAATATTCATTTCCCAGAACAAATTTCGTTTGCCTCCTTATTAGTTATTGTCTTAATTAATTCTTATTTTCTTATATTAGCGACGGTTCAGGCCGACGCTGCTGTTTGTGCAAAAAAATTCATTTCCTCCCACCAATTACATTTGCCTACTTTAAAGGTTTTGTTGTATTTAATTATTATTTTTATATTAAAGACAATTGCTTTAATAGCGCTTTTAAATTGCAATTAAAAAAAATCGTATACAATAGCGACACAACTAAAAGCGCTTCTTTGGGTTTTCAAAAACAAAAGAAAGTGCTATTAAATATCTTTTATTGTGTATTCTTTGTTGCCCTATGTTCTATTTCAGAGTTTGTTTACCCTTTTAAGCAGTAGAGATCACTTGTATTTGTCTTTAGCAAAATCTTCATAAGAGGAGCATACGCCTAATTATTCATTTTCCTTCATTTTATTGAAAAAGTATTTAGCACGAAGAAAACTAAAGTTCATGAGTGAAAGTGAGCATTCGAACGAAAACCTATACATCATGCATCATAGGACTAAACAAAGGGACATACATTCAATCATTCCTTCTTCACTACTTAGTGCATGTGTCCCTTGAGTGCATTTGTTATGAAAATATTTTGAAAATGGATTGATTTCAAGAAAAATACTTGGTGTTGACCAAGCGTTTATTTGGACCGATGCTACTGTTTGTGCGGAAATTTCATTTCATCCCACCAATTTCATTTGCCTCCTTTTTATTTATTGTCTTAAACAATTATTTATTTTTTATATTAGCGACAGTTCAGGCCGAAGCTATTGTTTATGAAAAAATATTCATTTCCCATAACAAATTTTGTTTGCCTCCTTATTAGTTATTGTCTTAATTAATTCTTATTTTCTTATATTAGCGACGGTTCAGGCCTATGCTACTGTTTCTGCAAAAAATTTCATTTCCTCCCACCAATTACATTTGCCTACTTTAAAGATTTTGTTCTATTTAATTATTATTTTTATATTAAAAACAAGTACTTTAATAGCGCTTTTAAATTCCAATTAAAAAAATCGTATACAATAGCGACACAACTAAATGCGCTTCTAAGGGATATCAAAAACAAAAGAAAGTGCTATTAAATATCTTTTATTGTGTATTATTTATTGCCCTATGTTCTCTTTCAGAGTTGGTTTACCCTTTTAAACAGTAGAAATCACTTGTCTTTGTCTTTAGCAAAATCTTCATAAGAGGAGCATACGCCTAATTAGTCATTTTCCTTCATTTTATTGAAAAAGTATTTAGCACGAAGAAAACTAAAGTTCGTGAGTGAAGGTGAGAATTCGAACAATAACCTATACAACATGCATCCTAGGACTAAACAAGGGACATACATTCAATCATTCCTTCTTCACTACTTAGTGCATGTGTCCCTTGAGTGCATTTGTTATGAAAATATTTTGAAAATGGATTGATTTCGAGAAAAATACTTGGTGTTGACCAAGCGTTTATTTGGACCGATGCTACTGTTTGTGCGGAAATTTCATTTCATCCCACCAATTTCGTTTGCCTCCTTTTTATTTATTGTCTTAAATAATTATTTATTTTTTTATATTAGCGACGGTTCAGGACGACGCTATTGTTTTTGAAAAAATATTCATTTCCCATAACAAATTTCGTTTGCCTTCTGATTATTTATTGTCTCAATTAATTCTTATTTTCTTATATTAGCGACGGTTCAGGCCGATGCTACAGTTTGTGCAAAAAATTTCATTTCCTCTGACCAATTACATTTGCCCACTTTAAAGGTTTTGTTTTATTTAATTATTATTTTATATTATAAACAAGTACTTCAATAGAACTTTTAAATTACAATTAAACAAAATCGTATACAATAGCAGCACAACTAAAAGTGCTTCTAAGGGTTATCAAAAACAAAAGAAAGTGCTATTAAATAGATTTCATTGTGTATTCTTTGTTTCCCCATGTTCTCTTTCAGAGTTGGTTTACCCATTTAAACAGTAGAAATCACTTGTATTTGTCTTTATCAACATCTTCATAACAGGAGCATACGCTTAATTAGTCATTTTCATCCATTTTATTGCAAAAGTAGTTAGCATAAATAAAACTAAAGTTCGTGAGTGAAGGTGAGATTTCGAACGATAACCTATACAACATGCATCCTAGGACTAAACAAAGGGACATACATTTAATCATTCCTTCTTCACTACTTAGTGCATGTGTCCTTCGAGTGCATTTGTTATGAAGATATTTTGAAAATGGATTGATTTCGTGAGAAATACTTCGGGTTGACCAAGCATTTATTTGGACCGATGCTACTGTTTGTGCGAAAATTTCATTTCATCCCACCAATTTCGTTTGCCTCCTTTTTATTTATTGTTTTAAATAATTATTTATTTTTTTATATTAGCGATGGTTCAGGCCGAAGCTATTATTTATGAAAAAATATTCATTTCCCATAACAAATTTCGTTTGCCTCCTTATTAGTTATTGTCTTAATTAATTCTTATTTTCTTATATTAGCGACGGTTCAGGCCGACGCTACTGTTTGTGCAAAAAATTTCATTTCCTCCCACCAATTACATTTATCTACTTTAAAGGTTTTGTTGTATTTAATTATTATTTTTATATTAAAAACAATTACTTTAATAGCGCTTTTAAATTGCAATTAAAAAAAATCGTATACAATAGCGACACAACTAAAAGCGCTTCTAAGGGTTATCAAAAACAAAAGAAAGTGCTATTAAATATCTTTTATTGTGTATTCTTTGTTGTCCTATGTTCTCTTTCAGAGTTGGTTTATCCTTTTAAATATTAGAGATCACTTGTCTTTGTCTTTAGCAAAATCTTCATAAGAGGAGCATACGCCTAATTAGTCATTTTCCTTCATTTTATTGAAAAAGTATTTAGAACGAAGAAAACTAAAGTTCGTGAGTGAAGGTGAGCATTCGAACGATAACCTATACAACATGCATCCTAGGACTAAACAAAGGGACATACATTCAATCATTCCATCTTCACTACTTAGTGCATGTTTCCCTTGAGTGCGTTTGTTATGAAAATATTTTGAAAATGGATTGATTTCGAGAAAAATACTTGGTGTTGACCAAGCGTTTATTTGGACCGGTGCTACTGATTGTGCGGAAATTTCATTTCATCCCACCAATTTCGTTTGCCTCCTTTTTATTTATTGTCTTAAATAATTATTTATTTTTTTATATTAGCGACGGTTCAGGCTGACGCTATTGTTTTTGAAAAAATATACATTTCCCATAACAAATTTCGTTTGCCTTCTGATTATTTATTGTCTTAATTAATTCTTATTTTCTTATATTAGCGACGGTTCAGGCCGACGCTACTGTTTGTGCAAAAAATTTCATTTCCTCCGACCAATTACATTTGCCTACTTTAAAGGTTTTGTTTTATTTAATTATTATTTTATATTAAAAACAAGTACTTCAATAGAAATTTTAAATTACAATTAAACAAAATCGTATACAATAGCGACACAACTAAAAGCGCTTCTAAGGGTTATCAAAAACAAAAGAAAGTGCTATTCAATAGATTTTATTGTGTATTCTTTATTTCCCTATGTTCTCTTTCAGAGTTGGTTTACCCTTTTAAACAGTAGAGATCACTTGTCTTTGTCTTTATCAACATCTTCATAACAGGAGCATACAATTAATTAGTCATTTTCATCCATTTTATTGCAAAAGTAGTTAGCATAAATAAAACTAAAGTTCGTGAGTGAAGGTGAGAATTCGAACGATAACCTATACAACATGCACCCTAGGACTAAACAAAGGGACACATATTTAACCATTCCTTCTTCACTACTTAGTGCATGTGTCCTTCGAGTGCATTTGTTATGAAGTTATTTTGAAAATGGATTGATTTCGTGAGAAATACTTGGGGTTGACCAAGCACTTATTTGTACCGATGCTACTGTTTGTGCGAAAATTTCATTTCATCCCACCAATTTCGTTTGCCTCCTTTTTATTTATTGTCTTAAATAATTATTTATTTTTTTATTTTAGCGACGGTTCAGGCCGAAGCTATTATTTATGAAAAAATATTCATTTCCCAGAACAAATTTCGTTTGCCTCCTTATTAGTTATTGTCTTAATTAATTCTTATTTTCTTATATTAGCGACGGTTCAGGCCGACGCTGCTGTTTGTGCAAAAAAATTCATTTCCTCCCACCAATTACATTTGCCTACTTTAAAGGTTTTGTTGTATTTAATTATTATTTTTATATTAAAGACAATTGCTTTAATAGCGCTTTTAAATTGCAATTAAAAAAAATCGTATACAATAGCGACACAACTAAAAGCGCTTCTTTGGGTTTTCAAAAACAAAAGAAAGTGCTATTAAATATCTTTTATTGTGTATTCTTTGTTGCCCTATGTTCTATTTCAGAGTTTGTTTACCCTTTTAAACAGTAGAGATCACTTGTATTTGTCTTTAGCAAAATCTTCATAAGAGGAGCATACGCCTAATTATTCATTTTCCTTCATTTTATTGAAAAAGTATTTAGCACGAAGAAAACTAAAGTTCATGAGTGAAAGTGAGCATTCGAACGAAAACCTATACATCATGCATCATAGGACTAAACAAAGGGACATACATTCAATCATTCCTTCTTCACTACTTAGTGCATGTGTCCCTTGAGTGCATTTGTTATGAAAATATTTTGAAAATGGATTGATTTCAAGAAAAATACTTGGTGTTGACCAAGCGTTTATTTGGACCGATGCTACTGTTTGTGCGGAAATTTCATTTCATCCCACCAATTTCATTTGCCTCCTTTTTATTTATTGTCTTAAACAATTATTTATTTTTTATATTAGCGACAGTTCAGGCCGAAGCTATTGTTTATGAAAAAATATTCATTTCCCATAACAAATTTTGTTTGCCTCCTTATTAGTTATTGTCTTAATTAATTCTTATTTTCTTATATTAGCGACGGTTCAGGCCTATGCTACTGTTTCTGCAAAAAATTTCATTTCCTCCCACCAATTACATTTGCCTACTTTAAAGATTTTGTTCTATTTAATTATTATTTTTATATTAAAAACAAGTACTTTAATAGCGCTTTTAAATTCCAATTAAAAAAATCGTATACAATAGCGACACAACTAAATGCGCTTCTAAGGGATATCAAAAACAAAAGAAAGTGCTATTAAATATCTTTTATTGTGTATTATTTATTGCCCTATGTTCTCTTTCAGAGTTGGTTTACCCTTTTAAACAGTAGAAATCACTTGTCTTTGTCTTTAGCAAAATCTTCATAAGAGGAGCATACGCCTAATTAGTCATTTTCCTTCATTTTATTGAAAAAGTATTTAGCACGAAGAAAACTAAAGTTCGTGAGTGAAGGTGAGAATTCGAACAATAACCTATACAACATGCATCCTAGGACTAAACAAGGGACATACATTCAATCATTCCTTCTTCACTACTTAGTGCATGTGTCCCTTGAGTGCATTTGTTATGAAAATATTTTGAAAATGGATTGATTTCGAGAAAAATACTTGGTGTTGACCAAGCGTTTATTTGGACCGATGCTACTGTTTGTGCGGAAATTTCATTTCATCCCACCAATTTCGTTTGCCTCCTTTTTATTTATTGTCTTAAATAATTATTTATTTTTTTATATTAGCGACGGTTCAGGACGACGCTATTGTTTTTGAAAAAATATTCATTTCCCATAACAAATTTCGTTTGCCTTCTGATTATTTATTGTCTCAATTAATTCTTATTTTCTTATATTAGCGACGGTTCAGGCCGATGCTACAGTTTGTGCAAAAAATTTCATTTCCTCTGACCAATTACATTTGCCCACTTTAAAGGTTTTGTTTTATTTAATTATTATTTTATATTATAAACAAGTACTTCAATAGAACTTTTAAATTACAATTAAACAAAATCGTATACAATAGCAGCACAACTAAAAGTGCTTCTAAGGGTTATCAAAAACAAAAGAAAGTGCTATTAAATAGATTTCATTGTGTATTCTTTGTTTCCCCATGTTCTCTTTCAGAGTTGGTTTACCCATTTAAACAGTAGAAATCACTTGTATTTGTCTTTATCAACATCTTCATAACAGGAGCATACGCTTAATTAGTCATTTTCATCCATTTTATTGCAAAAGTAGTTAGCATAAATAAAACTAAAGTTCGTGAGTGAAGGTGAGATTTCGAACGATAACCTATACAACATGCATCATAGGACTAAACAAAGGGACATACATTTAATCATTCCTTCTTCACTACTTAGTGCATGTGTCCTTCGAGTGCATTTGTTATGAAGATATTTTGAAAATGGATTGATTTCGTGAGAAATACTTCGGGTTGACCAAGCATTTATTTGGACCGATGCTACTGTTTGTGCGAAAATTTCATTTCATCCCACCAATTTCGTTTGCCTCCTTTTTATTTATTGTTTTAAATAATTATTTATTTTTTTATATTAGCGATGGTTCAGGCCGAAGCTATTATTTATGAAAAAATATTCATTTCCCATAACAAATTTCGTTTGCCTCCTTATTAGTTATTGTCTTAATTAATTCTTATTTTCTTATATTAGCGACGGTTCAGGCCGACGCTACTGTTTGTGCAAAAAATTTCATTTCCTCCCACCAATTACATTTATCTACTTTAAAGGTTTTGTTGTATTTAATTATTATTTTTATATTAAAAACAATTACTTTAATAGCGCTTTTAAATTGCAATTAAAAAAAATCGTATACAATAGCGACACAACTAAAAGCGCTTCTAAGGGTTATCAAAAACAAAAGAAAGTGCTATTAAATATCTTTTATTGTGTATTCTTTGTTGTCCTATGTTCTCTTTCAGAGTTGGTTTATCCTTTTAAATATTAGAGATCACTTGTCTTTGTCTTTAGCAAAATCTTCATAAGAGGAGCATACGCCTAATTAGTCATTTTCCTTCATTTTATTGAAAAAGTATTTAGAACGAAGAAAACTAAAGTTCGTGAGTGAAGGTGAGCATTCGAACGATAACCTATACAACATGCATCCTAGGACTAAACAAAGGGACATACATTCAATCATTCCATCTTCACTACTTAGTGCATGTTTCCCTTGAGTGCGTTTGTTATGAAAATATTTTGAAAATGGATTGATTTCGAGAAAAATACTTGGTGTTGACCAAGCGTTTATTTGGACCGGTGCTACTGATTGTGCGGAAATTTCATTTCATCCCACCAATTTCGTTTGCCTCCTTTTTATTTATTGTCTTAAATAATTATTTATTTTTTTATATTAGCGACGGTTCAGGCTGACGCTATTGTTTTTGAAAAAATATACATTTCCCATAACAAATTTCGTTTGCCTTCTGATTATTTATTGTCTTAATTAATTCTTATTTTCTTATATTAGCGACGGTTCAGGCCGACGCTACTGTTTGTGCAAAAAATTTCATTTCCTCCGACCAATTACATTTGCCTACTTTAAAGGTTTTGTTTTATTTAATTATTATTTTATATTAAAAACAAGTACTTCAATAGAAATTTTAAATTACAATTAAACAAAATCGTATACAATAGCGACACAACTAAAAGCGCTTCTAAGGGTTATCAAAAACAAAAGAAAGTGCTATTCAATAGATTTTATTGTGTATTCTTTGTTTCCCTATGTTCTCTTTCAGAGTTGGTTTACCCTTTTAAACAGTAGAGATCACTTGTCTTTGTCTTTATCAACATCTTCATACCAGGAGCATACGCTTAATTAGTCATTTTCATCCATTTTATTGTAAAAGTAGTTAGCATAAATAAAACTAAAGTTCGTGAGTGAAGGTGAGAATTCGAACAGTAACCTATACAACATGCATCCTAGGACTAAACAAAGGGACATACATTTAACCATTCCTTCTTCACTACTTAGTGCATGTGTCCTTCGAGTGCATTTGTTATGAAGATATTTTGAAAATGGATTGATTTCGTGAGAAATACTTGGGGTTGACCAAGCATTTATTTGGACCGATGCTACTGTTTGTGGCAAAATTTCATTTCATCCCACCAAATTCGTTGGCCTCCTTTTTATTTATTGTCTTAAATAATTATTTATTTTTTTATATTAGCGACGGTTCAGGCCGAAGCTATTGTTTATGAAAAAATATTCATTTCCCATAACAAATTTCGTTTACCTCCTTATTAGTTATTGTCTTAATTAATTCTTATTTTCTTATATTAGCGACGGTTCAGGCCTATGCTACTGTTTCTGCAAAAAAATTCATTTCCTCCCACCAATTACATTTGCCTACTTTAAAGATTTTGTTCTATTTAATTATTATTTTTATATTAAAAACAAGTACTTTAATAGCGCTTTTAAATTGCAATTAAAAAAAACCGTATACAATAGCGACACAACTAAATGCGCTTCTAAGGGATATCAAAAACAAAAGAAAGTGCTATTAAATATCTTTTATTGTGTATTATTTGTTGCCCTATGTTCTCTTTCAGAGTTGGTTTACCCTTTTAAACAGTAGAAATCACTTGTCTTTGTCTTTAGCAAAATCTTCATAAGAGGAGCATACGCCTAATTAGTCATTTTCCTTCATTTTATTGAAAAAGTATTTAGCACGAAGAAAACTAAAGTTCGTGAGTGAAGGTGAGCATTCGAACAATAACCTATACAGCATGCATCCTAGGACTAAACAAGGGACATACATTCAATAATTCCTTCTTCACTACTTAGTGCATGTGTCCCTTGAGTGCATTTGTTATGAAAATATTTTGAAAATGGATTGATTTCGAGAAAAATACTTGGTGTTGACCAAGCGTTTATTTGGACCGATGCTACTGTTTGTGCGGAAATTTCATTTCATCCCACCAATTTCGTTTGCCTCCTTTTTATTTATTGTCTTAAATAATTATTTATTTTTTTATATTAGCGACGGTTCAGGCCGACGCTATTGTTTTTGAAAAAATATTCATTTCCCATAACAAATTTCATTTGCCTTCTGATTATTTATTGTCTTAATTAATTCTTATTTTCTTATATTAGCGACGGTTCAGGCCGATGCTACAGTTTGTGCAAAAAATTTCATTTCCTCTGACCAATTACATTTGCCTACTTTAAAGGTTTTGTTTTATTTAATTATTATTTTATATTAAAAACAAGTACTTCAATAGAACTTTTAAATTACAATTAAACAAAATCGTATACAATAGCAGCAAAACTAAAAGCGCTTCTAAGGGTTATCAAAAACAAAAGAAAGTGCTATTAAATAGATTTCATTGTGTATTCTTTGTTTCCCCATGTTCTCTTTCAGAGTTGGTTTACCCATTTAAACAGTAGAAATCACTTGTATTTGTCTTTATCAACATCTTCATAACAGGAGCATACGCTTAATTAGTCATTTTCATCCATTTTATTGCAAAAGTAGTTAGCATAAATAAAACTAAAGTTCGTGAGTGA
This sequence comes from Vicia faba, assembly GCA_948472305.1. Taxonomy (NCBI): domain Eukaryota; kingdom Viridiplantae; phylum Streptophyta; class Magnoliopsida; order Fabales; family Fabaceae; genus Vicia; species Vicia faba. The sequence continues at coordinate 981,592,829 of OX451738.1, forward strand.
AGGTGAGATTTCGAACGATAACCTATACAACATGCATCCTAGGACTAAACAAAGGGACATACATTTAATCATTCCTTCTTCACTACTTAGTGCATGTGTCCTTCGAGTGCATTTGTTATGAAGATATTTTGAAAATGGATTGATTTCGTGAGAAATACTTCGGGTTGACCAAGCATTTATTTGGACCGATGCTACTGTTTGTGCGAAAATTTCATTTCATCCCACCAATTTCGTTTGCCTCCTTTTTATTTATTGTCTTAAATAATTATTTATTTTTTTATATTAGCGATGGTTCAGGCCGAAGCTATTATTTATGAAAAAATATTCATTTCCCATAACAAATTTCGTTTGCCTCCTTATTAGTTATTGTCTTAATTAATTCTTATTTTCTTATATTAGCGACGGTTCAGGCCGACGCTACTGTTTGTGCAAAAAATTTCATTTCCTCCCACCAATTACATTTATCTACTTTAAAGGTTTTGTTGTATTTAATTATTATTTTTATATTAAAAACAATTACTTTAATAGCGCTTTTAAATTGCAATTAAAAAAAATCATATACAATAGCGACACAACTAAAAGCGCTTCTAAGGGTTATCAAAAACAAAAGAAAGTGCTATTAAATATCTTTTATTGTGTATTCTTTGTTGTCCTATGTTCTCTTTCAGAGTTGGTTTATCCTTTTAAATATTAGAGATCACTTGTCTTTGTCTTTAGCAAAATCTTCATAAGAGGAGCATACGCCTAATTAGTCATTTTCCTTCATTTTATTGAAAAAGTATTTAGAATGAAGAAAACTAAAGTTCGTGAGTGAAGGTGAGCATTCGAACGATAACCTATACAACATGCATCCTAGGACTAAACAAAGGGACATACATTCAATCATTCCATCTTCACTACTTAGTGCATGTTTCCCTTGAGTGCGTTTGTTATGAAAATATTTTGAAAATGGATTGATTTCGAGAAAAATACTTGGTGTTGACCAAGAGTTTATTTGGACCGGTGCTACTGATTGTGCGGAAATTTCATTTCATCCCACCAATTTCGTTTGCCTCCTTTTTATTTATTGTCTTAAATAATTATTTATTTTTTTATATTAGCGACGGTTCAGGCTGACGCTATTGTTTTTGAAAAAATATTCATTTCCCATAACAAATTTCGTTTGCCTTCTGATTATTTATTGTCTTAATTAATTCTTATTTTCTCATATTAGCGACGGTTCAGGCCGACGCTACTGTTTGTGCAAAAAAATTCATTTCCTCCGACCAATTACATTTGCCTACTTTAAAGGTTTTGTTTTATTTAATTATTATTTTATATTAAAAACAAGTACTTCAATAGAAATTTTAAATTACAATTAAACAAAATCGTATACAATAGCGACACAACTAAAAGCGCTTCTAAGGGTTATCAAAAACAAAAGAAAGTGCTATTCAATAGATTTTATTGTGTATTCTTTGTTTCCCTATGTTCTCTTTCAGAGTTGGTTTACCCTTTTAAACAGTAGAGATCACTTGTCTTTGTCTTTATCAACATCTTCATACCAGGAGCATACGCTTAATTAGTCATTTTCATCCATTTTATTGTAAAAGTAGTTAGCATAAATAAAACTAAAGTTCGTGAGTGAAGGTGAGAATTTGAACGGTAACCTATACAACATGCATCCTAGGACTAAACAAAGGGACATACATTTAACCATTCCTTCTTCACTACTTAGTGCATGTGTCCTTCGAGTGCATTTGTTATGAAGATATTTTGAAAATGGATTGATTTCGTGAGAAATACTTGGGGTTGACCAAGCATTTATTTGGACCGATGCTACTGTTTGTGGCAAAATTTCATTTCATCCCACCAAATTCGTTGGCCTCCTTTTTATTTATTGTCTTAAATAATTATTTATTTTTTTATATTAGCGACGGTTCAGGCCGAAGCTATTGTTTATGAAAAAATATTCATTTCCCATAACAAATTTCGTTTGCCTCCTTATTAGTTATTGTCTTAATTAATTCTTATTTTCTTATATTAGCGACGGTTCAGGCCTATGCTACTGTTTCTGCAAAAAATTTCATTTCCTCCCACCAATTACATTTGCCTACTTTAAAGATTTTGTTCTATTTAATTATTATTTTTATATTAAAAACAAGTACTTTAATAGCGCTTTTAAATTGCAATTAAAAAAAATCGTATACAATAGCGACACAACTAAATGCGCTTCTAAGGGATATCAAAAACAAAAGAAAGTGCTATTAAATATCTTTTATTGTGTATTATTTGTTGCCCTATGTTCTCTTTCAGAGTTGGTTTACCCTTTTAAACAGTAGAAATCACTTGTCTTTGTCTTTAGCAAAATCTTCATAAGAGGAGCATACGCCTAATTAGTCATTTTCCTTCATTTTATTGAAAAAGTATTTAGCACGAAGAAAACTAAAGTTCGGGAGTGAAGGTGAGCATTCGAACAATAACCTATACAGCATGCATCCTAGGACTAAACAAGGGACATACATTCAATCATTCCTTCTTCACTACTTAGTGCATGTGTCCCTTGAGTGCATTTGTTATGAAAATATTTTGAAAATGGATTGATTTCGAGAAAAATACTTGGTGTTGACCAAGCGTTTATTTGGACTGATGCTACTGTTTGTGCGGAAATTTCATTTCATCCCACCAATTTCGTTTGCCTCCTTTTTATTTATTGTCTTAAATAATTATTTATTTTTTTATATTAGCGACGATTCAGGCCGACGCTATTGTTTTTGAAAAAATATTCATTTCCCATAACAAATTTCGTTTGCCTTCTGATTATTTATTGTCTTAATTAATTCTTATTTTCTTATATTAGCGACGGTTCAGGCCGATGCTACAGTTTGTGCAAAAAATTTCATTTCCTCTGACTAATTACATTTTCCTACTTTAAAGGTTTTGTTTTATTTAATTATTATTTTATATTAAAAACAAGTACTTCAATAGAACTTTTAAATTACAATTAAACAAAATCGTATACAATAGCAGCACAACTAAAAGCGCTTCTAAGGGTTATCAAAAACAAAAGAAAGTGCTATTAAATAGATTTCATTGTGTATTCTTTGTTTCCCCATGTTCTCTTTCAGAGTTGGTTTACCCATTTAAACAGTAGAAATCACTTGTATTTGTCTTTATCAACATCTTCATAACAAGAGCATACGCTTAATTAGTCATTTTCATCCATTTTATTGCAAAAGTAGTTAGCATAAATAAAACTAAAGTTCGTGAGTGAAGGTGAGATTTCGAACGATAACCTATACAACATGCATCCTAGGACTAAACAAAGGGACATACATTTAATCATTCCTTCTTCACTACTTAGTGCATGTGTCCTTCGAGTGCATTTGTTATGAAGATATTTTGAAAATGGATTGATTTCGTGAGAAATACTTCGGGTTGACCAAGCATTTATTTGGACCGATGCTACTGTTTGTGCGAAAATTTCATTTCATCCCACCAATTTCGTTTGCCTCCTTTTTATTTATTGTCTTAAATAATTATTTATTTTTTTATATTAGCGATGGTTCAGGCCGAAGCTATTATTTATGAAAAAATATTCATTTCCCATAACAAATTTCGTTTGCCTCCTTATTAGTTATTGTCTTAATTAATTCTTATTTTCTTATATTAGCGATGGTTCAGGCCGACGCTACTGTTTGTGCAAAAAATTTCTTTTCCTCCCACCAATTACATTTATCTACTTTAAACGTTTTGTTGTATTTAATTATTATTTTTATATTAAAAACAATTACTTTAATAGCGCTTTTAAATTGCAATTAAAAAAAATCGTATACAATAGCGACACAACTAAAAGCGCTTCTAAGGGTTATCAAAAACAAAAGAAAGTGCTATTAAATATCTTTTATTGTGTATTCTTTGTTGTCCTATGTTCTCTTTCAGAGTTGGTTTATCCTTTTAAATATTAGAGATGACTTGTCTTTGTCTTTAGCAAAATCTTCATAAGAGGAGCATACGCCTAATTAGTCATTTTCCTTCATTTTATTGAAAAAGTATTTAGAACGAAGAAAACTAAAGTTCGTGAGTGAAGGTGAGCATTCGAACGATAACCTATACAACATGCATCCTAGGACTAAACAAAGGGACATACATTCAATCATTCCATCTTCACTACTTAGTGCATGTTTCCCTTGAGTGCGTTTGTTATGAAAATATTTTGAAAATGGATTGATTTCGTGAAAAATACTTGGTGTTGACCAAGCGTTTATTTGGATCGGTGCTACTGATTGTGCGGAAATTTCATTTCATCCCACCAATTTCGTTTGCCTCCTTTTTATTTATTGTCTTAAATAATTATTTATTTTTTTATATTAGCGACGGTTCAGGCCGACGCTATTGTTTTTGAAAAAATATTTATTTCCCATAACAAATTTCGTTTGCCTTCTGATTATTTATTGTCTTAATTAATTCTTATTTTCTTATATTAGCGACGGTTCAGGCCGACGCTACTGTTTGTGCAAAAAATTTCATTTCCTCCGACCAATTACATTTGCCTACTTTAAAGGTTTTGTTTTATTTAATTATTGTTTTATATTAAAAACAAGTACTTCAATAGAAATTTTAAATTACAATTAAACAAAATCGTATACAATAGCGACACAACTAAAAGCGCTTCTAAGGGTAATCAAAAACAAAAGAAAGTGCTATTCAATAGATTTTATTGTGTATTCTTTGTTTCCCTATGTTCTCTTTCAGAGTTGGTTTACCCTTTTAAACAGTAGAGATCACTTGTCTTTGTCTTTATCAACATCTTCATACCAGGAGCATACGCTTAATTAGTCATTTTCATCCATTTTATTGTAAAAGTAGTTAGCATAAATAAAACTAAAGTTCGTGAGTGAAGGTTAGAATTCGAACGATAACCTATACAACATGCATCCTAGGACTAAACAAAGGGACATACATTTAACCATTCCTTCTTCACTACTTAGTGCATGTGTCCTTCGAGTGCATTTGTTATGAAGATATTTTGAAAATGGATTGATTTCGTGAGAAATACTTGGGGTTGACCAAGCATTTATTTGGACCGATGCTACTGTTTGTGGGAAAATTTCATTTCATCCCACCAAATTCGTTGGCCTCCTTTTTATTTATTGTCTTAAATAATTATTTATTTTTTTATATTAGCGACGTTTCACGCCGAAGCTATTGTTTATGAAAAAATATTCATTTCCCATAACAAATTTCGTTTGCCTCCTTATTAGTTATTGTCTTAATTAATTCTTATTATCTTATATTAGCGACGGTTCATGCCGACGCTACTGTTTGTGCAAAAAATTTCATTTTGTCCCACCAATTACATTTGCCTACTTTAAAGGTTTTGTTGTATTTAATTATTATTTTTATATTAAAAACAATTACTTTAATAGCGCTTTTAAATTGCAATTAAAAAAAATCGTATACAATAGCGACACAACTAAATGCGCTTCTAAGGGATATCAAAAACAAAAGAAAGTGCTATTAAATATCTTTTATTGTGTATTATTTGTTGCCCTATGTTCTCTTTCAGAGTTGGTTTACCCTTTTAAACAGTAGAAATCACTTGTCTTTGTCTTTAGCAAAATCTTCATAAGAGGAGCATACGCCTAATTAGTCATTTTCCTTCATTTCATTGAAAAAGTATTTAGCACGAAGAAAACTAAAGTTCGTGAGTGAAGGTGAGAATTCGAACAATAACCTATACAGCATGCATCCTAGGACTAAACAAGGGACATACATTCAATCATTCCTTCTTCACTACTTAGTGCATGTGTCCCTTGAGTGCATTTGTTATGAAAATATTTTGAAAATGGATTGATTTCGAGAAATATACTTGGTGTTGACCAAGCGTTTATTTGGACCGGTGCTACTGTTTGTGCGGAAATTTCATTTCATCCCACCAATTTCGTTTGCCTCCTTTTTATTTATTGTCTTAAATAATTATTTATTTTTTATATTAGCGACGGTTCAGGCCGACGCTATTGTTTTTGAAAAAATATTCATTTCCCATAACAAATTTCGTTTGCCTTCTTATTATTTATTGTCTTAATTAATTCTTAAATTCTTATATTAGCGACGGTTCAGGCCGACGCTACTGTTTGTGCAAAAAATTTCATTTCATCCGACCAATTACATTTGCCTACTTTAAAGGTTTTGTTTTATTTAATTATTATTTTTATATTAAAAACAAGTACTTCAATAGCGCTTTTAAATTACAATTAAACAAAATTGTATACAATAGCGACACAACTAAAAGCGCTTCTAAGGGTTATCAAAAACAAAAGAAAGTGCTATTAATCAGATTTTATTGTGTATTCTTTGTTTCCCTATGTTCTCTTTCAGAGTTGGTTTACCCTTTTAAACAGTAGAGATCACTTGACTTTGTCTTTATCAGCATCTTCATAACAGGAGCATACGCTTAATTAGTCATTTTCATCCATTTTATTGCAAAAGTAGTTAGCATAAATAAAACTAAAGTTCGTGAGTGAAGGTGAGAATTCGAACGATAACCTATAGAGCATGCATCCTAGGACTAAACAAAGGGCATACATTTAACCATTCCTTTTTCACTACTTAGTGCATGTGTCCTTCGAGTGAATTTGTTATGAAGATATTTTGAAAATGGATTGAATTCGTGAGAAATACTTGGGGTTGACCAAGCATTTATTTGGACCGATGCTACTGTTTGTGCGAAAATTTCATTTCATCCCACCAATTTTGTTTGCCTCCTTTTTATTTATTGTCTTAAATAATTTTTTTTTATATTAGCGACGGTTCAGGCCGAAGCTATTATTTATGAAAAAATATTCATTTCCCATAACAAATTCCATTTGCCTCCTTATTAGTTATTGTCTTAATTAATTCTTATTTTCTTATATTAGCGACTGTTCAAGCCGACGCTACTGTTTGTGCAAAAAATTTCATTTCGTCCCACCAATTACATTTGCCTACTATAAAGGTTTTGTTGTATTTAATTATTATTTTTATGTTAAAAACAATTACTTTAATAGCGCTTTTAAATTGCAATTAAAAAAAATCGTATACAATAGCGACACGACTAAAAGCGCTTCTAAGGGTTATCAAAAACAAAAGAAAGTGCTATTAAATATATTTCATTGTGTATTCCTTGTTGCCCTATGTTCTCTTTCAGAGTTGGTTTACCCTTTTAAACAATAGAGATCACTTGTCTTTGTCTTTAGCAAAATCTTCATCAGAGGAGCATACGCCTAATTAGTCATTTTCCTTCATTTTACTGAAAAAGTATTTAGCACGAAGAAAATTAAAGTTCGTGAGTGAAGGTGAGCATTCGAACGATAACCTATACTGCATGCATCATAGGACTAAACAAAGGGACATACATTCAATCATTCCTTCTTCACTACTTAGTGCATGTGTCCCTTGAGTGCATTTGTTATGAAAATATTTTGAAAATGGATTAATTTCGAGAAAAATACTTGGTGTTGACCAAGCGTTTATTTGGACCGATGCTACTTTTTGTGCGGAAATTTCATTTTATCCCACCAATTTCGTTTGCCTCCTTTTTATTTATTGTCTTAAATAATTATTTATTTTTTTATAATAGCGACGATTCAGGCCGACGCTATTGTTTTTGAAAAAATATTCATTTCCCATAACAAATTTTGTTTGCCTTCTTATTATTTATTGTATTAATTAATTCTAATTTTCTTATATTAGCGACGGTTCAGGTCGACGCTACTGTTTGTGCAAAAAAATTCATTTCCTCCAACCAATTACATTTGCCTACTTTAAAGGTTTTGTTTTATTTAATTATTATTTTTATATTAAAAACAAGTACTTCAATAGCGCTTTTTAAATTACAATTAAACAAAATCGTATACAATAGCGGCACAACTAAAAGCGCTTCTAAGGGTTATCAAAAACAAAAGAAAGTGCTATTAAATAGATTTTATTGTGTATTCTTTGTTTCCCAATGTTCTCTTTCAGAGTTGGTTTACCATTTTAAACAGTAGAGATCACTTGTCTTTGTCTTTATCAACATCTTCATAACAGGACCATACGCTTAATTAGTCATTTTCATCCATTTTATTACAAAAGTAGTTAGCGTAAATAAAACTAAAGTTCGTGAGTGAAGGTGAGAATTCGAACGATAACCTATACAGCATGCATCCTAGGACTAAACAAAGGGACATACATTTAACCATTCCTTCTTCACTACTTAGTGCATGTGTCTTAGAGTGCATTTGTTATGGAGATATTTTGAAAATGGATTGATTTCGTGAGAAATACTTGGGGTTGACCAAGCATTTATTTGGACCGATGCTACTGTTTGTGCGAAAATTTCATTTCATCCCACCAATTTCGTTTGCCTCCTTTTTATTTATTGTCTTAAATAATTATTTATTTTTTTATATTAGCGACGGTTCAGGCCGAAGCTATTATTTATGAAAAAATATTCATTTCCCATAACAAATTCCGTTTGCCTCCTTATTAGTTATTGTCTTAATTAATTCTTATTTTCTTATATTAGCGACGGTTCAGGCCGACGCTACTGTTTGTGCAAAAATTTTCATTTCGTCCCACCAATTACATTTGCCTACTTTAAAGGTTTTGTTGTATTTAATTATTATTTTTATATTAAAAACAATTATTTTAATAGCGCTTTTAAATTGCAATTAAAAAAAATCGTATACATTAGCGACACAACTAAAAGCGCTTCTAAGGGTTATCAAAAACAAAAGAAAGTGCTATTAAATATCTTTCATTGTGTATTCTTTGTTGCCCTATGTTCTCTTTCAGAGTTGGTTTACCCTTTTAAACAGTAGAGATCACTTGTCTTTGTCTTTAGCAAAATCTTCATAAGAAGAGCATACGCCTAATCAGTCATTTTCCTTCATTTTATTGTAAAAGTATTTAGCACGAAGAAAACTAAAGTTCGTGAGTGAAAGTGAGCATTTGAACGATAACCTATACAGCATGCATCATAGGACTAAACAAAGGGACATACATTCAATCATTCCTTCTTCACTACTTAGTGCATGTGTCCCTTGAGTGCATTTGTTATGAAAATATTTTGAAAATGGATTGATTTCGAGAAATATACTTGGTGTTGACCAAGCATTTATTTGGACCGGTGCTACTGTTTGTGCGGAAATTTCATTTCATCCCACCAATTTCGTTGGCCTCCTTTTTATTTATTGTCTTAAATAATTATTTATTTTTTTATATTAGCGACGGTTCAGGCCGACGCTATTGTTTTTGAAAAAATGTTCATTTCCCATAACAAATTTCGTTTGCCTTCTTATTATTTATTGTCTTAATTAATTCTTAAATTCTTATATTAGCGACGGTTCAGGCCGACGCTACTATTTGTGCAAAAAATTTCATTTCATCCGACCAATTACATTTGCCTACTTTAAAGGTTTTGTTTTATTTAATTATTATTTTTATATTCAAAACAAGTACTTCAATAGCGCTTTTAAATTACAATTAAACAAAATCGTATACAATAACGGCACAACTAAAAGCGCTTCTAAGGGTTATCAAAAACAAAAAAAAGTGCTATTAAATAGATTTTATTGTGTATTCTTTGTTTCCCTATGTTCTCTTTCAGAGTTGGTTTACCATTTTAAACAGTAGAGATCACTTGTCTTTGTCTTTATCAACATCTTCATAACAGGAGCATACGCTTAATTAGTCATTTTCATCCATTTTATTACAAAAGTAGTTAGCATAAATAAAACTAAAGTTCGTGAGTGAAGGTGAGAATTCGAACGATAACCTATACAGCATGCATCCTAGGACTAAACAAAGGGACATACATTTAACCATTCCTTCTTCACTACTTAGTGCATGTGTCTTCGAGTGCATTTGTTATGGAGATATTTTGAAAATGGATTGATTTCGTGAGAAATACTTGGGGTTGACCAAGCATTTATTTGGACCGATGCTACTGTTTGTGCGAAAATTTCATTTCATCCCACCAATTTCGTTTGCCTCCTTTTTATTTATTGTCTTAAATAATTATTTAATTTTTTATATTAGCGACGGTTCAGGCCGAAGCTATTATTTATGAAAAAATATTCATTTCCCATAACAAATTCCGTTTGCCTCCTTATTAGTTATTGTCTTAATTAATTCTTATTTTCTTATATTAGCGACGGTTCAGGCCGACGCTACTGTTTGTGCAAAAAATTTCATTTCGTCCCACCAATTACATTTGCCTACTTTAAAGGTTTTGTTGTATTTAATTATTATTTTTATATTAAAAACAATTATTTTAATAGCGCTTTTAAATTGCAATTAAAAAAAATCGTATACATTAGCGACACAACTAAAAGCGCTTCTAAGGGTTATCAAAAACAAAAGAAAGTGCTATTAAATATCTTTCATTGTGTATTCTTTGTTGCCCTATGTTCTCTTTCAGAGTTGGTTTACCCTTTTAAACAGTAGAGATCACTTGTCTTTGTCTTTAGCAAAATCTTCATAAGAAGAGCATACGCCTAATTAGTCATTTTCCTTCATTTTATTGTAAAAGTATTTAGCACGAAGAAAACTAAAGTTCGTGAGTGAAAGTGAGCATTTGAACGATAACCTATACATCATGCATCATAGGACTAAACAAAGGGACATACATTCAATCATTCCTTCTTCACTACTTAGTGCATGTGTCCCTTGAGTGCATTTGTTATGAAAATATTTTGAAAATGGATTGATTTCGAGAAATATACTTGGTGTTGACCAAGCATTTATTTGGACCGGTGCTACTGTTTGTGCGGAAATTTCATTTCATCCCACCAATTTCGTTGGCCTCCTTTTTATTTATTGTCTTAAATAATTATTTATTTTTTTATATTAGCGACAGTTCAGGCCGACGCTATTGTTTTTGAAAAAATGTTCATTTCCCATAACAAATTTCGTTTGCCTTCTTATTATTTATTGTCTTAATTAATTCTTAAATTCTTATATTAGCGACGGTTCAGGCCGACGCTACTGTTTGTGCAAAAAATTTCATTTCATCCGACCAATTACATTTGCCTACTTTAAAGGTTTTGTTTTATTTAATTATTATTTTTATATTAAAAACAAGTACTTCAATAGCGCTTTTAAATTACAATTAAACAAAATTGTATACAATAGCGACACAACTAAAAGCGCTTCTAAGGGTTATCAAAAACAAAAGAAAGTGCTATTAATCAGATTTTATTGTGTATTCTTTGTTTCCCTATGTTCTCTTTCAGAGTTGGTTTACCTTTTTAAACAGTAGAGATCACTTGACTTTGTCTTTATCAGCATCTTCATAACAGGAGCATACGCTTAATTAGTCATTTTCATCCATTTTATTGCAAAAGTAGTTAGCATAAATAAAACTAAAGTTCGTGAGTGAAGGTGAGAATTCGAACGATAACCTATAGAGCATGCATCCTAGGACTAAACAAAGGGCATACATTTAACCATTCCTTTTTCACTACTTAGTGCATGTGTCCTTCGAGTGAATTTGTTATGAAGATATTTTGAAAATGGATTGAATTCGTGAGAAATACTTGGGGTTGACCAAGCATTTATTTGGACCGATGCTACTGTTTGTGCGAAAATTTCATTTCATCCCACCAATTTTGTTTGCCTCCTTTTTATTTATTGTCTTAAATAATTTTTTTTATATTAGCGACGGTTCAGGCCGAAGCTATTATTTATGAAAAAAATATTCATTTCCCATAACAAATTCCATTTGCCTCCTTATTAGTTATTGTCTTAATTAATTCTTATTTTCTTATATTAGCGACTGTTCAAGCCGACGCTACTGTTTGTGCAAAAAATTTCATTTCGTCCCACCAATTACATTTGCCTACTATAAAGGTTTTGTTGTATTTAATTATTATTTTTATGTTAAAAACAATTACTTTAATAGCGCTTTTAAATTGCAATTAAAAAAAATCGTATACAATAGCGACACGACTAAAAGCGCTTCTAAGGGTTATCAAAAACAAAAGAAAGTGCTATTAAATATATTTCATTGTGTATTCCTTGTTGCCCTATGTTCTCTTTCAGAGTTGGTTTACCCTTTTAAACAATAGAGATCACTTGTCTTTGTCTTTAGCAAAATCTTCATCAGAGGAGCATACGCCTAATTAGTCATTTTCCTTCATTTTACTGAAAAAGTATTTAGCACGAAGAAAATTAAAGTTCGTGAGTGAAGGTGAGCATTCGAACGATAACCTATACTGCATGCATCATAGGACTAAACAAAGGGACATACATTCAATCATTCCTTCTTCACTACTTAGTGCATGTGTCCCTTGAGTGCATTTGTTATGAAAATATTTTGAAAATGGATTAATTTCGAGAAAAATACTTGGTGTTGACCAAGCGTTTATTTGGACCGATGCTACTGTTTGTGCGGAAATTTCATTTTATCCCACCAATTTCGTTTGCCTCCTTTTTATTTATTGTCTTAAATAATTATTTATTTTTTTATAATAGCGACGATTCAGGCCGACGCTATTGTTTTTGAAAAAATATTCATTTCCCATAACAAATTTTGTTTGCCTTCTTATTATTTATTGTATTAATTAATTCTAATTTTCTTATATTAGCGACGGTTCAGGTCGACGCTACTGTTTGTGCAAAAAAATTCATTTCCTCCAACCAATTACATTTGCCTACTTTAAAGGTTTTGTTTTATTTAATTATTATTTTTATATTAAAAACAAGTACTTCAATAGCGCTTTTTAAATTACAATTAAACAAAATCGTATACAATAGCGGCACAACTAAAAGCGCTTCTAAGGGTTATCAAAAACAAAAGAAAGTGCTATTAAATAGATTTTATTGTGTATTCTTTGTTTCCCAATGTTCTCTTTCAGAGTTGGTTTACCATTTTAAACAGTAGAGATCACTTGTCTTTGTCTTTATCAACATCTTCATAACAGGACCATACGCTTAATTAGTCATTTTCATCCATTTTATTACAAAAGTAGTTAGCGTAAATAAAACTAAAGTTCGTGAGTGAAGGTGAGAATTCGAACGATAACCTATACAGCATGCATCCTAGGACTAAACAAAGGGACATACATTTAACCATTCCTTCTTCACTACTTAGTGCATGTGTCTTAGAGTGCATTTGTTATGGAGATATTTTGAAAATGGATTGATTTCGTGAGAAATACTTGGGGTTGACCAAGCATTTATTTGGACCGATGCTACTGTTTGTGCGAAAATTTCATTTCATCCCACCAATTTCGTTTGCCTCCTTTTTATTTATTGTCTTAAATAATTATTTATTTTTTTATATTAGCGACGGTTCAGGCCGAAGCTATTATTTATGAAAAAATATTCATTTCCCATAACAAATTCCGTTTGCCTCCTTATTAGTTATTGTCTTAATTAATTCTTATTTTCTTATATTAGCGACGGTTCAGGCCGACGCTACTGTTTGTGCAAAAATTTTCATTTCGTCCCACCAATTACATTTGCCTACTTTAAAGGTTTTGTTGTATTTAATTATTATTTTTATATTAAAAACAATTATTTTAATAGCGCTTTTAAATTGCAATTAAAAAAAATCGTATACATTAGCGACACAACTAAAAGCGCTTCTAAGGGTTATCAAAAACAAAAGAAAGTGCTATTAAATATCTTTCATTGTGTATTCTTTGTTGCCCTATGTTCTCTTTCAGAGTTGGTTTACCCTTTTAAACAGTAGAGATCACTTGTCTTTGTCTTTAGCAAAATCTTCATAAGAAGAGCATACGCCTAATCAGTCATTTTCCTTCATTTTATTGTAAAAGTATTTAGCACGAAGAAAACTAAAGTTCGTGAGTGAAAGTGAGCATTTGAACGATAACCTATACAGCATGCATCATAGGACTAAACAAAGGGACATACATTCAATCATTCCTTCTTCACTACTTAGTGCATGTGTCCCTTGAGTGCATTTGTTATGAAAATATTTTGAAAATGGATTGATTTCGAGAAATATACTTGGTGTTGACCAAGCATTTATTTGGACCGGTGCTACTGTTTGTGCGGAAATTTCATTTCATCCCACCAATTTCGTTGGCCTCCTTTTTATTTATTGTCTTAAATAATTATTTATTTTTTTATATTAGCGACGGTTCAGGCCGACGCTATTGTTTTTGAAAAAATGTTCATTTCCCATAACAAATTTCGTTTGCCTTCTTATTATTTATTGTCTTAATTAATTCTTAAATTCTTATATTAGCGACGGTTCAGGCCGACGCTACTGTTTGTGCAAAAAATTTCATTTCATCCGACCAATTACATTTGCCTACTTTAAAGGTTTTGTTTTATTTAATTATTATTTTTATATTCAAAACAAGTACTTCAATAGCGCTTTTAAATTACAATTAAACAAAATCGTATACAATAACGGCACAACTAAAAGTGCTTCTAAGGGTTATCAAAAACAAAAGAAAGTGCTATTAAATAGATTTTATTGTGTATTCTTTGTTTCCCTATGTTCTCTTTCAGAGTTGGTTTACCATTTTAAACAGTAGAGATCACTTGTCTTTGTCTTTATCAACATCTTCATAACAGGAGCATACGCTTAATTAGTCATTTTCATCCATTTTATTACAAAAGTAGTTAGCATAAATAAAACTAAAGTTCGTGAGTGAAGGTGAGAATTCGAACGATAACCTATACAGCATGCATCCTAGGACTAAACAAAGGGACATACATTTAACCATTCCTTCTTCACTACTTAGTGCATGTATCTTCGAGTGCATTTGTTATGGAGATATTTTGAAAATGGATTGATTTCGTGAGAAATACTTGGGGTTGACCAAGCATTTATTTGGACCGATGCTACTGTTTGTGCGAAAATTTCATTTCATCCCACCAATTTCGTTTGCCTCCTTTTTATTTATTGTCTTAAATAATTATTTAATTTTTTATATTAGCGACGGTTCAGGCCGAAGCTATTATTTATGAAAAAATATTCATTTCCCATAACAAATTCCGTTTGCCTCCTTATTAGTTATTGTCTTAATTAATTCTTATTTTCTTATATTAGCGACGGTTCAGGCCGACGCTACTGTTTGTGCAAAAAATTTCATTTCGTCCCACCAATTACATTTGCCTACTTTAAAGGTTTTGTTGTATTTAATTATTATTTTTATATTAAAAACAATTATTTTAATAGCGCTTTTAAATTGCAATTAAAAAAAATCGTATACATTAGCGACACAACTAAAAGCGCTTCTAAGGGTTATCAAAAATAAAAGAAAGTGCTATTAAATATCTTTCATTGTGTATTCTTTGTTGCCCTATGTTCTCTTTCAGAGTTGGTTTACCCTTTTAAACAGTAGAGATCACTTGTCTTTGTCTTTAGCAAAATCTTCATAAGAAGAGCATACGCCTAATTAGTCATTTTCCTTCATTTTATTGTAAAAGTATTTAGCACGAAGAAAACTAAAGTTCGTGAGTGAAAGTGAGCATTTGAACGATAACCTATACATCATGCATCATAGGACTAAACAAAGGGACATACATTCAATCATTCCTTCTTCACTACTTAGTGCATGTGTCCCTTGAGTGCATTTGTTATGAAAATATTTTGAAAATGGATTGATTTCGAGAAATATACTTGGTGTTGACCAAGCATTTATTTGGACCGGTGCTACTGTTTGTGCGGAAATTTCATTTCATCCCACCAATTTCGTTGGCCTCCTTTTTATTTATTGTCTTAAATAATTATTTATTTTTTTATATTAGCGACAGTTCAGGCCGACGCTATTGTTTTTGAAAAAATGTTCATTTCCCATAACAAATTTCGTTTGCCTTCTTATTATTTATTGTCTTAATTAATTCTTAAATTCTTATATTAGCGACGGTTCAGGCCGACGCTACTGTTTGTGCAAAAAATTTCATTTCATCCGACCAATTACATTTGCCTACTTTAAAGGTTTTGTTTTATTTAATTATTATTTTTATATGCAAAACAAGTACTTCAATAGCGCTTTTAAATTACAATTAAACAAAATCGTATACAATAACGGCACAACTAAAAGCGCTTCTAAGGGTTATCAAAAACAAAAGAAAGTGCTATTAAATAGATTTTATTGTGTATTCTTTGTTTCCCTATGTTCTCTTTCAGAGTTGGTTTACCATTTTAAACAGTAGAGATCACTTGTCTTTGTCTTTATCAACATCTTCATAACAGGAGCATACGCTTAATTAGTCATTTTCATCCATTTTATTACAAAAGTAGTTAGCATAAATAAAACTAAAGTTCGTGAGTGAAGGTGAGAATTCGAACGATAACCTATACAGCATGCATCCTAGGACTAAACAAAGGGACATACATTTAACCATTCCTTCTTCACTACTTAGTGCATGTGTCTTCGAGTGCATTTGTTATGGAGATATTTTGAAAATGGATTGATTTCGTGAGAAATACTTGGGGTTGACCAAGCATTTATTTGGACCGATGCTACTGTTTGTGCGAAAATTTGATTTCATCCCACCAATTTCGTTTGCCTCCTTTTTATTTATTGTCTTAAATAATTATTTAATTTTTTATATTAGCGACGGTTCAGGCCGAAGCTATTATTTATGAAAAAATATTCATTTCCCATAACAAATTCCGTTTGCCTCCTTATTAGTTATTGTCTTAATTAATTCTTATTTTCTTATATTAGCGACGGTTCAGGCCGACGCTACTGTTTGTGCAAAAAATTTCATTTCGTCCCACCAATTACATTTGCCTACTTTAAAGGTTTTGTTGTATTTAATTATTATTTTTATATTAAACACAATTATTTTAATAGCGCTTTTAAATTGCAATTAAAAAAAATCGTATACATTAGCGACACAACTAAAAGCGCTTCTAAGGGTTATCAAAAACAAAAGAAAGTGCTATTAAATATCTTTCATTGTGTATTCTTTGTTGCCCTATGTTCTCTTTCAGAGTTGGTTTACCCTTTTAAACAGTAGAGATCACTTGTCTTTGTCTTTAGCAAAATCTTCATAAGAAGAGCATACGCCTAATTAGTCATTTTCCTTCATTTTATTGTAAAAGTATTTAGCACGAAGAAAACTAAAGTTCGTGAGTGAAAGTGAGCATTTGAACGATAACCTATACATCATGCATCATAGGACTAAACAAAGGGACATACATTCAATCATTCCTTCTTCACTACTTAGTGCATGTGTCCCTTGAGTGCATTTGTTATGAAAATATTTTGAAAATGGATTGATTTCGAGAAATATACTTGGTGTTGACCAAGCATTTATTTGGACCGGTGCTACTGTTTGTGCGGAAATTTCATTTCATCCCACCAATTTCGTTGGCCTCCTTTTTATTTATTGTCTTAAATAATTATTTATTTTTTTATATTAGCGACAGTTCAGGCCGACGCTATTGTTTTTGAAAAAATGTTCATTTCCCATAACAAATTTCGTTTGCCTTCTTATTATTTATTGTCTTAATTAATTCTTAAATTCTTATATTAGCGACGGTTCAGGCCGACGCTACTGTTTGTGCAAAAAATTTCATTTCATCCGACCAATTACATTTGCCTACTTTAAAGGTTTTGTTTTATTTAATTATTATTTTTATATGCAAAACAAGTACTTCAATAGCGCTTTTAAATTACAATTAAACAAAATCGTATACAATAACGGCACAACTAAAAGCGCTTCTAAGGGTTATCAAAAACAAAAGAAAGTGCTATTAAATAGATTTTATTGTGTATTCTTTGTTTCCCTATGTTCTCTTTCAGAGTTGGTTTACCATTTTAAACAGTAGAGATCACTTGTCTTTGTCTTTATCAACATCTTCATAACAGGAGCATACGCTTAATTAGTCATTTTCATCCATTTTATTACAAAAGTAGTTAGCATAAATAAAACTAAAGTTCGTGAGTGAAGGTGAGAATTCGAACGATAACCTATACAGCATGCATCCTAGGACTAAACAAAGGGACATACATTTAACCATTCCTTCTTCACTACTTAGTGCATGTGTCTTCGAGTGCATTTGTTATGGAGATATTTTGAAAATGGATTGATTTCGTGAGAAATACTTGGGGTTGACCAAGCATTTATTTGGACCGATGCTACTGTTTGTGCGAAAATTTGATTTCATCCCACCAATTTCGTTTGCCTCCTTTTTATTTATTGTCTTAAATAATTATTTAATTTTTTATATTAGCGACGGTTCAGGCCGAAGCTATTATTTATGAAAAAATATTCATTTCCCATAACAAATTCCGTTTGCCTCCTTATTAGTTATTGTCTTAATTAATTCTTATTTTCTTATATTAGCGACGGTTCAGGCCGACGCTACTGTTTGTGCAAAAAATTTCATTTCGTCCCACCAATTACATTTGCCTACTTTAAAGGTTTTGTTGTATTTAATTATTATTTTTATATTAAAAACAATTATTTTAATAGCGCTTTTAAATTGCAATTAAAAAAAATCGTATACATTAGCGACACAACTAAAAGCGCTTCTAAGGGTTATCAAAAACAAAAGAAAGTGCTATTAAATATCTTTCATTGTGTATTCTTTGTTGCCCTATGTTCTCTTTCAGAGTTGGTTTACCCTTTTAAACAGTAGAGATCACTTGTCTTTGTCTTTAGCAAAATCTTCATAAGAAGAGCATACGCCTAATTAGTCATTTTCCTTCATTTTATTGTAAAAGTATTTAGCACGAAGAAAACTAAAGTTCGTGAGTGAAAGTGAGCATTTGAACGATAACCTATACATCATGCATCATAGGACTAAACAAAGGGACATACATTCAATCATTCCTTCTTCACTACTTAGTGCATGTGTCCCTTGAGTGCATTTGTTATGAAAATATTTTGAAAATGGATTGATTTCGAGAAATATACTTGGTGTTGACCAAGCATTTATTTGGACCGGTGCTACTGTTTGTGCGGAAATTTCATTTCATCCCACCAATTTGGTTGGCCTCCTTTTTATTTATTGTCTTAAATAATTATTTTTTTTTTATATTAGCGACAGTTCAGGCCGACGCTATTGTTTTTGAAAAAATGTTCATTTCCCATAACAAATTTCGTTTGCCTTCTTATTATTTATTGTCTTAATTAATTCTTAAATTATTATATTAGCGACGGTTCAGGCCGACGCTACTGTTTGTGCAAAAAATTTCATTTCATCCGACCAATTACATTTTCCTACTTTAAAGGTTTTGTTTTATTTAATTATTATTTTTATATTAAAAACAAGTACTTCAATAGCGCTTTTAAATTACAATTAAACAAAATTGTATACAATAGCGACACAACTAAAAGCGCTTCTAAGGGTTATCAAAAACAAAAGAAAGTGCTATTAAATAGATTTTATTGTGTATTCTTTGTTTCCCTATGTTCTCTTTCAGAGTTGGTTTACCATTTTAAACAGTAGAGATCACTTATCTTTGTCTTTATCAACATCTTCATAACAGGAGCATACGCTTAATTAGTCATTTTAATCCATTTTATTGCAAAAGTAGTTAGCATAAATAAAACTAAAGTTCGTGAGTGAAGGTGAGAATTCGAACGATAACCTATACAGCATGTATCCTAGGACTAAACAAAGGGACATACATTTAACCATTCCTTCTTCACTACTTAGTGCATGTGTCCTTCGAGTGCATTTGTTATGAAGTTATTTTGAAAATGGATTGATTTCGTGAGAAATACTTGGGGTTGACCCAGCATTTATTTGGACCGATGCTACTGTTTGTGCGAAAATTTCATTTCATCCCACCAATTTCGTTTGCCTCCTTTTTAATTCTTGTCTTAAATAATTATTTATTTTTTTATATTAGCGACGGTTCAGGCCGAAGCTATTATTTATGAAAAAATATTCATTTCCCATAACAAATTCCGTTTGCCTCCTTATTAGTTATTATCTTAATTAATTCTTATTATCTTATATTAGCGACGGTTCAAGCCGACACTACTGTTTGTGCAAAAATTTTAATTTCGTCCCACCAATTACATTTGGCTACTATAAAGGTTTTGTTGTATTTAATTATTATTTTATTAAAAACAATTACTTTAATAGCGCTTTTAAATTGCAATTAAAAAAAATCGTATACAATAGCGACACGACTAAAAGCGCTTCTAAGGGTTATCAAAAACAAAAGAAAGTGCTATTAAATATATATCATTGTGTATTCTTTGTTGCCCTATGTTCTCTTTCAGAGTTGGTTTACCCTTTTAAACAGTAGAGATCACTTGTCTTTGTCTTTAGCAAAATCTTCATAAGAGGAGCATACGCCTAATTAGTCATTTTCCTTCATTTTATTGAAAAAGTATTTAGCACGAAGAAAATTAAAGTTCGTGAGTGAAGGTGAGCATTCGAACAATAACCTATACAGCATGCATCATAGGACTAAACAAAGGGACATACATTCAATCACTCCTTCTTCACTACTTAGTGCATGTGTCCCTTGAGTGCATTTGTTATGAAAATATTTTGAAAATGGATTGATTTCGAGAAATATACTTGGTGTTGACCAAGCGTTTATTTGGACCGGTGCTACTGTTTGTGCAGAAATTTCTTTTCATCCCACCAATTTCGTTTGCCTCCTTTTTATTTATTGTCTTAAATAATTATTTATTTTTTTATATTAGCGACGGTTCGGGCCGACGCTATTGTTTTTGAAAAAATATTCATTTCCCATAACAAATTTCGTTTGCCTTATTATTTATTGTCTTAATTAATTCTTAAATTCTTATATTAGCGAGGTTCAGGCCGACGCTACTGTTTGTGCAAAAAATTTCATTTCATCCGACCAATTATTTAATTATTATCTTTATATTAAAAACAAGTACTTCAATAGCGCTTTTAAATTACAATTAAACAAAATTGTATACAATAGCGACACAACTAAAAGCGCTTCTAAGGGTTATCAAAAACAAAAGAAAGTGCTATTAAATAGATTTTATTGTGTATTCTTTGTTTCCCTATGTTCTCTTTCAGAGTTGGTTTACCCTTTTAAACAGTAGAGATCACTTGTCTTTGTCTTTATCAACATCTTCATAACAGGAGCATACGCTTAATTAGTCATTTTCATCCATTTTATTGCAAAAGTAGTTAGCATGAATAAAACTAAAGTTCGTGAGTGAAGGTGAGAATTCAAACGATAACCTATAGAGCATGCATCCTAGGACTAAACAAAGGGACATACATTTAACCATTCCTTCTTCACTACTTAGTGCATGTGTCCTTCGAGTGCATTTGTTATGAAGATATTTTGAAAATGGATTGATTTCGTGAGAAATACTTGGGGTTGACCAAGCATTTATTTGGACCGATGCTACTGTTTGTGCGAAAATTTCATTTCATCCCACCAATTTCGTTTGCCTCCTTTTTATTTATTGTCTTAAATAATTTTTTTTATATTAGCGACGGTTCAGGCCGAAGCTATTATTTATGAAAAAATATTCATTTCCCATAACAAATTCCGTTTGCCTCCTTATTAGTTATTGTCTTAATTAATTCTTATTTTCTTATATTAGCGACTGTTCAAGCCGACGCTACTGTTTGTGCAAAAAATTTCATTTCGTCCCACCAATTACATTTGCCTACTATAAAGGTTTTGTTGTATTTAATTATTATTTTTATATTAAAAACAATTACTTTAATAGCGCTTTTAAATTGCAATTAAAAAAAATCGTATACAATAGCGACACGACTAAAAGCGCTTCTAAGGGTTATCAAAAACAAAAGAAAGTGCTATTAAATATATTTCATTGTGTATTCCTTGTTGCCCTATGTTCTCTTTCAGAGTTGGCTTACCCTTTTAAACAATAGAGATCACTTGTCTTTGTCTTTAGCAAAATCTTCATAAGAGGAGCATACGCCTAATTAGTAATTTTCCTTCATTTTACTGAAAAAGTATTTAGCACGAAGAAAATTAAAGTTTGTGAGTGAAGGTGAGCATTCAAACGATAACCTATACAGTATGCATCATAGGACTAAACAAAGGGACATACATTCAATCATTCCTTCTTCACTACTTAGTGCATGTGTCCCTTGAGTGCATATGTTATGAAAATATTTTTAAAAAGGATTGATTTCGAGAAAAATAATTGGTGTTGACCAAGCATTTATTTGGACCGATGCTACTGTTTGTGCGAAAATTTCATTTCATCCCACCAATTTCGTTTGCCTCCTTTTTATTTATTGTCTTAAATAATTATTTATTTTTTTATATTAGCGACGGTTCAGGCCGAAGCTATTGTTTATGAAAAAATATTCATTTCCTATAACAAATTTCGTTTCCCTCCTTATTAGTTATTGTCTTAATTAATTCTTATTTTCTTATATTAGCGACGGTTCAGGCCGACGCTACTGTTTGTGCAAAAAATTTCATTTCCTCCCACCAATTACATTTGCCTACTTTAAAGATTAGGTTGTACTTAATTATTATTTTTATATTAAAAACAAGTACTTTAATAGCGCTTTTAAATTGCAATTAAAAAAAATCGTATACAATAGCGGCACAACTAAAAGCGCTTCTAAGGGATATCAAAAACAAAAGAAAGTGCAATTAAATATCTTTTATTGTGTATTCTTTGTTGCCCTATGTTCACTTTCAGAGTTGTTTTACCCTTTTAAACAGTAGAAATCACTTGTCGTTGTCTTTAGCAAAATCTTCATAAGAGGAGCATACGCCTAATTAGTCATTTTCCATCATTTTATTGAAAAAGTATTTAGCACGAAGAAAACTAAAGTTCGTGAGTGAAGGTGAACATTCGAACGATAACCAATACAACATGCATCCTAGGACTAAACAAAGGGACATACATTCAATCATTCCTTCTTCACTACTTAGTGCATGTGTCCCTTGAGTGCATTTGTTATGAAAATATTTTGAAAATGGATTGATTTCGTGAGAATTACTCGGGGCTGACCAAGCGTTTAATTGGACCGATGCTACTGTTTGTGCGAAAATTTCATTTCATCCCACCAATTTCGTTTGCCTCCTTATAATTTATTGTCTTAAATAATTATTTATTTTTTTATATTAGCGACGGTTCAGGCCGAAGCTATTGTTTATGAAAAAATATTCATTTCCTATAACAAATTTCGTTTGCCTCCTTATTAGTTATTGTCTTAATTAATTCTTATTTTCTTATATTAGCGACGGTTCAGGCCGACGCTACTGTTTGTGCAAAAAATTTCATTTCCTCCCACCAATTACATTTGCCTACTTTAAAGATTATGTTGTACTTAATTATTATTTTTATATTAAAAACAAGTACTTTAATAGCGCTTTTAAATTGCAATTAAAAAAAATCGTATACAATAGCGACACAACTAAAAGCGCTTCTAAGGGTTATCAAAAACAAAAGAAAGTGATATTAAATATCTTTTATTGTGTATTCTTTGTTGCCCTATGTTCTCTTTTAGAGTTGTTTTACCCTTTTAAACAGTAGAAATCACTTGTCGTTGTCTTTAGCAAAATCTTCATTAGAGGAGCATACGCCTAATTAGTCATTTTCATCCATTTTATTGCAAAAGTAGTTAGCATAAATAAAACTAAAGTTCGTGAGTGAAGGTGAGAATTCGAACGATAACCTATACAGCATGCATCCTAGGACTAAACAAAGGGACATACATTTAACCATTCCTTCTTTACTACTTAGTGCATGTGTCCTTCGAGTGCATTAGTTATGAAGATATTTTGAAAATGGATTGATTTCGTGAGAAATACTTGGGGTTGACCAAGCACTTATTTGTACCGATGCTACTGTTTGTGCGAAAATTTCATTTCATCCTACCAATTTTGTTTGCCTCCTTTTTATTTATTGTCTTAAATAATTATTTATTTTTTTATTTTATCGACGGTTCAGGCCGAAGCTATTATTTATGAATAAATATTCATTTCCCAGAACAAATTTCGTTTGCCTCCTTATTAGTTATTGTCTTAATTAATTCTTATTTTGTTATATTAGCGACAGTTCAGGTCGACGCTACTGTTTGTGCAAAATAATTCATTTCCTCCCACCAATTACATTTGCCTACTTTAAAGGTTTTGTTGTATTTAATTATTATTTTTATATTAAAAACAAGTACTTTAATAGTGCTTTTAAATTGCAATTAAAAACAATCGTATACAATAGCGACACAAATAAAAGCGCTTCTAAGGGTTATCAAAAACAAAAGAAAGTGCTATTAAATATATTTTATTGTGTATTCTTTGTTTCCCTATGTTCTCTTTCAGAGTTGGTTTACCCTTTTAAACAGTGGAAATCACTTGTCTTTGTCTTTAGCAAAATCTTCATAAGAGGAGCATACGCCTAATTAGTCATTTTCCTTCATTTTATTGAAAAAGTATTTAACACGAAGAAAACTAAAGTTCGTGAGTGAAGGTGAGCATTCAAACGATAACCTATACAACATGCATCCTAGGACTAAACAAAGGGATATACATTCAATCATTCCTTCTTCACTACTTAATGCATGTGTCCCTTGAGTGCATTTGTTATGAAAATATTTTGAAAATGGATTGATTTCGAGAAAAATACTTGGTGTTGACCAAGCGTTTATTTGGACCGATACTACTGTTTGTGCGAAAATTTCATTTCATCCCACCAATTTTGTTTGCTTCCTTTTTATTTATTGTCTTAAATTATTATTTATTTTTTTATATTAGCGACGGTTCAGGCCGACGCTATTGTTTTTGAAAAAATATTCATTTCCCATAACAAATTTCGTTTGCCTTCTTATTATTTATTGTCTTAATTAATTCTTATTTTCTTATATTAGCGACAGTTCAGGCCGATGCTACTGTTTGTGCAAAAAATTTCATTTCCTCCGACCAATTACATTTGCCTACTTTAAAGGTTTTGTTTTATTTAATTATTATTTTTATATTAAAAACAAGTATTTCAATAGCGCTTTTAAATTACAATTAAACAAAATCGTATACAATAACGGCACAACTAAAAGCCTTCTAAGGGTTATCAAAAACAAAAGAAAGTGCTATTAAATCGATTTTATTGTGTATTCTTTGTTTCCCTCTGTTCTCTTTCAGAGTTGGTTTACCCTTTTAAACAGTAGAGATCACTTGTCTTTGTCTTTATCAACATCTTCATAACCGGAGCATACGCTTAATTAGTCATTTTCATCCATTTTATTGCAAAAGTATTTAGCATAAATAAAACTAAAGTTCGTGAGTGAAGGTGAGAATTCGAACGATAACCTATACAACATGCATCCTAGGACTAAACAAAGGGACATACATTTAACCATTCCTTCTTCACTACTTAGTGCATGTGTCCTTCAAGTGCATTTGTTATGAAGATATTTTGAAAATGGATTGATTTCGTGAGAAATACTTGGGGTTGACGAAGCATTTATTTGGACCGATGCTACTGTTTGTGCGAAAATTTCATTTCATCCCACCAATTTCGTTTGACTCCTTTTTATTTATTGTCTTAAATAATTATTTATTTTTTTATATTAGCGACGGTTCAGGCCGAAGCTATTGTTTATTAAAAAATATTCATTTCCCATAACAAATTTCCTTTGTCTCCTTATTAGTTATTGTCTTAAGTAATTCTTATTTTCTTATATTAGCGACGGTTCAGGCCGATGCTACTGTTTGTGCAAAAAATTTCATTTCCTCCCACCAATTACAGTTGCTTACTTTAAAGATTTTGTTGTATTTAATTTTTATTTTTATATTAAAAAAAAGTACTTTAATAGCGCTTTTAAATTGCAATTAAAAAAAATCGTATACAATAGCGACACAACTAAAAGCGCTTCTAAGGGATATCAAAAACAAAAGAAAGTGCTATTAAATATCTTTTATTGTGTATTCTTTGTTGCCCTATGTTCTCTTTCAGAGTTGCTTTACCCTTTTAAACAGTAGAAATCACTTGTCTTTGTCTTTAGCAAAATCTTCATAAGAGGAGCATACGCCTAATTAGTCATTTTCCTTCATTTTATTGAAAAAGTATTTAGCACGAAGAAAACTAAAGTTTGTGAGTGAAGGTGAGCATTCAAACGATAACCTATACAGTATGCATCCTAGGACTAAACAAAGGGACATACATTCAATCATTCCTTCTTCACCACTTAGTGCATGTGTCCCTTGAGTGCATATGTTATGAAAATATTTTTAAAAAGGATTGATTTCGAGAAAAATACTTGGTGTTGACCAAGCGTTTATTGGACCGATGCTACTGTTTGTGCGGAAATTTCATTTCATCCCACCAATTTCGTTGCCTCCTTTTTATTTGTTGTCTTAAATAACTATTTATTTTTTTATATTAGCGACGGTTCATGTCGACGCTATTGTTTTTGAAAATATATTCATTTCCCATAACAAATTTCATTTGCCTTCTTATTATTTATTGTCTTAATTAATTTTTATTTTCTTATATTAGCGACGGTTCAGGCTGACGCTACTGTTTGTGCAAAAAATTCATTTCCTCCCCCCAATTACATTTGCCTACTTTAAAGGTTTTGTTTTATTTAATTATTATTTTTATATTAAAAACAAGTACTTCAATAGCGCTTTTAAATTACAATTAAACAAAATCGTATACAATAGCGGCACAACTAAAAGCGCTTCTAAGGGTTATCAAAAACAAAAGAAAGTGCTATTAAATAAATTTTATTGTGTATTCTTTGTTTCCCTATGTTCTCTTTCAGAGTTGGTTTACCCTTTTAAACAGTAGAGATCACTTGTCTTTGTCTTTATCAACCTCTTCATAAGAGAAGCATACGCTTAATTAGTCATTTTCATCCATTTTATTGCAAAAGTAGTTAGCATAAATAAAACTAAAGTTCGTGAGTGAAGGTGAGAATTTGAACGATAACCTATACAACATGCATCCTAGGACTAAACAAAGGGATATATATTTAACCATTCCTTCTTCACTACTTAGTGCATGTGTCCTTTGAGTGCATTTGTTATGAAGATATTTTGAAAATGGATTGATTTCCTGAGAAATACTTGGGGTTGACGAAGCATTTATTTGGACCCATGCTACTGTTTGTGCGAAAATTTCATTTCATCCCACCAATTTCGTTTGCCTCCTTATTATTTATTATCTTAAATAATTATTTATTTTTGTATTATAGCGACGGTTCAGGCCGAAGCTATTATTTATGAAAAAAATATTCATTTCCCATAACAAATTTTGTTTGCCTCCTTAATAGTTATTGTCTTAATTAATTCTTATTTTCTTATATTAGCGACGGTTCAGGCCGACGCTACTGTTTGTGCAAAAAATTTCATTTCCTCCCACCAATTACATTTTCCTACTTTAAAGGTTTTGTTGTATTTAATTATTATTTTTATATTAAAAGCAAGTACTTTAATAGCGCTTTTAAATTGCAATTAAAAAAAATCATATACAATAGCGGCACAACTAAAAGCGCTTCTAAGGGTTATCAAAAACAAAAGAAAGTGCTATTAAATAGATTTTATTGTGTATTCTTTGTTTCCCTATGTTTTCTTTCAGAGTTGGTATACCCTTTTAAACAGTAGAGATCACTTGTCTTTGTCTTTATCAACATCTTCATAACAGGAGCATACGATTAATTAGTCATTTTCATCCATTTTATTCCAAAAGTAGTTAGCATAAAAAAACTAAAGTTCGTGAGTGAAGGTGAGAATTTGAACGATAACCTATACAACATGCATCCTAGGACTAAACAAAGGGACATACATTTAACCATTCCTTCTTCACTACTTAGTGCATGTGTCCTTCGAGTGCATTTGTTATGAAGATATTTTGAAAATGGATTGATTTCGTGAGAAATACTTGGGGTTGACCAAGCACTTATTTGTACCGATGCTACTGTTTGTGCGAAAATTTCATTTCATCCCACCAATTTCGTTTGCCTCCTTTTTATTTATTGTCTTAAATAATTATTTATTTTTTTATATTAGCGACGGTTCAGGCCGAAGCTATTATTATGAAAAAATATTCATTTCCCATAACAAATTTGGTTTTCCTCATTATTAGTTATTGTCTTAATTAATTCTTATTTTCTTATTTAAGCGACGGTTCAGGTCGACGCTACTGTTTGTGCAAAAAATTTCATTTCCTCCCACCAATTACATTTGCCTACTTTAAAGGTTTTGTTGTATTTATTATTATTTTTATATTAAAAACAAGTACTTTAATAGTGCTTTTAAATTGCAATTAAAAAAAATCACATACAATAGCGACACAACTAAAAACGCTTCTAAGGGTTATGAAAAACAAAAGAAAGTGCTATTAAATATCTTTTATTGTGTATTCTTTGTTTCCCTATGTTCTCTTTCAGAGTTGGTTTACCCTTTTAAACAATAGAAATCACTTGTCTTTGTCTTTAGCAAAATCTTCATAAGAGGAGCATACCTTAATTAGTCATTTTCCTTCATTTTATTGAAAAAGTATTTAGCACGAAGAAAACTAAAGTTTGTGAGTGAAGGTGAGCATTCGAACGATAACCTATACAGCATGCATCCTAGGACTAAACAAAGGGACATACATTCAATCATTCCTTCTTCAATACTAAGTGCATGTGTCCCTTGAGTGCATTTGTTATGAAAATATTTTGAAAATGGATTAATTTCGAGAAAAATACTTGGTGTTGACCAAGCGTTTATTTGGACCGATGCTACTGTTTGTGCGAAAATTTCATTTCATCCCACCAATTTCGTTTGCTTCCTTTTTATTTATTGTCTTAAATAATTATTTATTTTTTTATGTTAGCGACGATTCAGGCCGAAGCTATTGTTTATGAAAAAATATTCATTTCCTATAACAAATTACGTTTGCCTCCTTATTAGTTATTGTCTTAATTAATTCTTATTTTCTTATATTAGCGACGGTTCAGGCCGACGCTACTGTTTGTGCAAAAAATTTCATTTCCTCCCACCAATTACATTTTCCTACTTTAAAGATTATGTTGTACTTAATTATTATTTTTACATTAAAAACAAGTACTTTAATAGCGCTTTTAAATTGCAATTAAAAAAAATCGTATACAATAGCGACACAACTAAAAGCGCTTCTAAGGGTTATTAGAAACAAAAGAAAGTGCTCTTAAATATCTTTTATTGTGTATTCTTTGTTGCCCTATGTTCTCTTTCAGAGTTGTTTTACCCTTTTAAACAGTAGAAATCACTTGTCGTTGTCTTTAGCAAAATCTTCATTAGAGGAGCATACGCCTAATTAGTCATTTTCATCCATTTTATTGCAAAAGTAGTTAGCACGAAGAAAACTAAAGTTCGTGAGTGAAGGTGAGCATTCGAACGAAAACCTATACATCATGCATCCTAGGACTAAACAAAGGGACATACATTCAATCATTCCTTCTTCACTACTTAGTGCATGTGTCCCTTGAGTGCAATTGTTATGAAAATAATTTGAAAATGGATTGATTTCGAGAGAAATACTTGGTGTTAACCAAGCGTTTATTTGGACCGATGCTACTGTTTGTGCGGAAATTTCATTTCATCCCACCAATTTCGTTTGCCTCCTTTTTATTTATTGTCTTAAATAATTATTTATTTTTTTATATTAGTGACGGTTCAGGCCGACACTATTGTTTTTGAAAAAATATTCATTTCCCATAACAAATTTCGTTTGCCTTCTTATTATTTATTGTCTTAATTAATTCTTATTTTCTTATATTAGAGACGGTTCAGGCCGATGCTACAGTTTGTGCAAAAAATTTCATTTCCTCTGACCAATTACATTTGCCTACTTTAAAGGTTTTGTTTTATTTAATTATTATTTTATATTAAAAACAAGTACTTCAATAGAACGTTTAAATTACAATTAAACAAAATCATATACAATAGCGGCACAACTAAAAGCGCTTCTAAGGGTTATCAAAAACAAAAGAAAGTGCTATTAAATAGATTTTATTGTGTATTCTTTGTTTCCCCATGTTCTCTTTCAGAGTTGGTTTACCCATTTAAACAGTAGAAATCACTTGTCTTTGTCTTTATCAACATCTTCATAACAGGAGCATACGCTTAATTAGTCATTTTCATCCATTTTATTGCAAAAGTAGTTAGCATAAATAAAACTAAAGTTCGTGAGTGAAGGTGAGATTTCGAACGATAACCTATACAGCATGCATCCTAGGACTAAACAAAGGGACATAAATTTAATCATTCCTTCTTCACTACTTAGTGCATGTGTCCTTCGAGTGCATTTGTTATGAAGATATTTTGAAAATGGATTGATTTCGTGAGAAATAATTCGGGTTGACCAAGCATTTATTTGGACCGATGCTACTGTTTGTGCGAAAATTTCATTTCATCCCACCAATTTCGTTTGCCTCCTTTTTATTTATTGTCTTAAATAATTTTTTTTTATATTAGCGATGGTTCAGGCCGAAGCTATTATTTATGAAAAAATATTCATTTCCCATAACAAATTTCGTTTGCCTCCTTATTAGTTATTGTCTTAATTAATTCTTATTTTCTTATATTAGCGACTGTTTAGGCCGAAGCTACTGTTTGTGCAAAAAATTTCATTTCCTCCCACCAATTACATTTGTCTACTTTAAAGGTTTTATTGTATTTAATTATTATTTTTATATTAAAAACAATTACTTTAATAGAGCTTTTAAATTGCAATTAAAAAAAATCGTATACAATAGCGACACAACTAAAAGCGCTTCTAAGGGTTATCAAAAACAAAAGAAAGTGCTATTAAATATCTTTTATTGTGTATTCTTTGTTGCCCTATATTCTCTTTCAGAGTTGGTTTATCCTTTTAAATAGTAGAGATCACTTGTCTTTGTCTTTAGCAAAAATCTTCATAAGAGGAGCATACGCCTAATTAGTCATTTTCCTTCATTTTATTGAAAAAGTATTTAGAACGAAGAAAACTAAAGTTCGTGAGTGAAGGTGAGCATTCGGACGATAACCTATACAGCATGCATCCTAGTACTAAACAAAGGGACATACATTCAATCATTCCTTCTTCACTACTTAGTGCATGTTTCCCTTGAGTGCGTTTGTTATGAAAATATTTTGAAAATGGATTGATTTCGAGAAAAATATTTGGTGTTGACCAAGCGTTTATTTGGACCGGTGCTACGGTTTGTGCGGAAATTTCATTTCTTCCCACCAATTTCGTTTGCCTACTTTTTATTTATTGTCTTAAATAATTATTTATTTTTTTATATTAGCGACGGTTCAGGCCGACGCTATTGTTTTTGAAAAAATATTCATTTCCCATAACAAATTTCGTTTGCCTTCTGATTATTTATTGTCTTAATTAATTCTTATTTTCTTATATTAGCGACGGTTCAGGCCGACGCTACTGTTTGTGCAAAAAATTTCATTTCCTCCGACCAATTACATTTGCCTACTTTAAAGGTTTTGTTTTATTTAATTATTATTTTATATTAAAAACAAGTACTTCAATAGAACTTTTAAATTACAATTAAACAAAATCGTATACAATAGCGACACAACTAAAAGCGCTTCTAAGGGTTATCAAAAACAAAAGAAAGTGCTATTAAATAGATTTTATTGTGTATTCTTTGTTTCCCTATGTTCTCTTTCAGAGTTGGTTTACCCTTTTAAACAGTAGAGATCACTTGTCTTTGTCTTTATCAATATCTTCATAACAGGAGCATACGCTTAATTAGTCATTTTCATCCATTTTATTGTAAAAGTAGTTAGCATAAATAAAACTAAAGTTCGTGAGTGAAGGTGAGAATTCGAACGATAACCTAAAAAACATGCATCCTAGGACTAAAAAAAGGGACATACATTTAACCATTCCTTCTTCACTACTTAGTGCATGTGTCCTTCGAGTGCATTTGTTATGAAGATATTTTGAAAATGGATTGATTTCGTGAGAAATACTTGGGGTTGACCAAGCATTTATTTGGACCGATGCTACTGTTTGTGCGAAAATTTCATTTCATCCCACCAATTTCGTTTGCCTCCTTTTTATTTATTGTCTTAAATAATTATTTATTTTTTTATATTAGCGACGGTTCAGGCCGAAGCTATTGTTTATGAAAAAATATTCATTTCCCATAACAAACTTCGTTTGCCTCCTTATTAGTTATTGTCTTAATTAATTCTTATTTTCTTATATTAGCGACGGTTCAGGCCGATGCTACTGTTTCTGCAAAAAAATTCATTTCCTCCCACCAATTACATTTGCCTACTTTAAAGATTTTGTTCTATTTAATTATTATTTTTATATTAAAAACAAGTACTTTAATAGCGCTTTTAAATTGCAATTAAAAAAAATCGTATACAATAGCGACACAACTAAAAGCGCTTCTAAGGGATATCAAAAACAAAAGAAAGTGCTATTAAATAACTTTTATTGTGTATTCTTTGTTGCCCTATGTTCTCTTTCAGAGTAGGTTTACCCTTTTAAACAGTAGAAATCACTTGGCTTTGTCTTTAGCAAAATCTTCATAAGAGGAGCATACGCCTAATTAGTCATTTTCCTTCATTTTATTGAAAAAGTATTTAGCACGAAGAAAACTAAAGTTCGTGAGTGAAGGTGAGCATTCGAACAATAACCTATACAACATGCATCCTAGGACTAAACAAGGGACATACATTCAATCATTCCTTCTTCACTACTTAGTGCATGTGTCCCTTGAGTGCATTTGTTATGAAAATATTTTGAAAATGGATTGATTTCGAGAAAAATACTTGGTGTTGACCAAGCCTTTATTTGGAACGATGCTACTATTTATGCGGAAATTTCATTTCATCCCACCAATTTCGTTTGCCTCCTTTTTATTTATTGTCTTAAATAATTATTTATTTTTTTATATTAGCGACGGTTCAGGCCGACGCTATTGTTTTTGAAAAAATATTCATTTCCCATAACAAATTTCGTTTGCCTTCTGATTATTTATTGTCTTAATTAATTCTTATTTTCTTATATTAGCGACGGTTCAGGCCGACGCTACTGTTTGTGCAAAAAATTTCATTTCCTCCAACCAATTACATTTGCCTACTTTAAAGGTTTTGTTTTATTTAATTATCATTTTATATTAAAAACAAGTACTTCAATAGAACTTTTAAATTACAATTAAACAAAATCGTATACAATAGCAACACAACTAAAAGCGCTTCTAAGGGTTATCAAAAACAAAAGAAAGTGCTATTAAATAGATTTTATTGTGTATTCTTTGTTTCCCCATGTTCTCTTTCAGAGTTGGTTTACCCATTTAAACAGTAGAAATCACTTGTCTTTGTCTTTATCAACATCTTCATAACAGGAGCATACGCTTAATTAGTCATTTTCATCCATTTTATTGCAAAAGTAGTTAGCATAAATAAAACTAAAGTTCGTGAGTGAAGGTGAGATTTCGAACGATAACCTATACAACATGCATCCTAGGACTAAACAAAGGGACATACATTTAATCATTCCTTCTTCACTACTTAGTGCATGTGTCCTTCGAGTGCATTTGTTATGAAGATATTTTGAAAATGGATTGATTTCGTGAGAAATACTTCGGGTTGACCAAGCATTTATTTGGACCGATGCTACTGTTTGTGCGAAAATTTCATTTCATCCCACTAATTTCGTTTGCCTCCTTTTTACTTATTGTCTTAAATAAATTTTTTTTTATATTAGCGATGGTTCAGTCCGAAGCTATTATTTATGAAAAAATATTCATTTCCCATAACAAATTTCGTTTGCCTCCTTATTAGTTATTGTCTTAATTAATTCTTATTTTCTTATATTAGCAACGGTTCAGGCCGACGCTACTGTTTGTGCAAAAAATTTCATTTCCTCCCACCAATTACATTTGTCTACTTTAAAGGTTTTGTTGTATTTAATTATTATTTTTATATTAAAAACAATTACTTTAATAGCGCTTTTAAATTGCAATTAAAAAAAATCGTATACAATAGCGACACAACTAAAAGCGCTTCTAAGGGTTATTAGAAACAAAAGAAAGTGCTCTTAAATATCTTTTATTGTGTATTCTTTGTTGCCCTATGTTCTCTTTCAGAGTTGTTTTACCCTTTTAAACAGTAGAAATCACTTGTCGTTGTCTTTAGCAAAATCTTCATTAGAGGAGCATACACCTAATTAGTCATTTTCATCCATTTTATTGCAAAAGTAGTTAGCACGAAGAAAACTAAAGTTCGTGAGTGAAGGTGAGCATTCGAACGAAAACCTATACATCATGCATCCTAGGACTAAACAAAGGGACATACATTCAATCATTCCTTCTTCACTACTTAGTGCATGTGTCCCTTGAGTGCAATTGTTATGAAAATAATTTGAAAATGGATTGATTTCGAGAGAAATACTTGGTGTTAACCAAGCGTTTATTTGTACCGATGCTACTGTTTGTGCGGAAATTTCATTTCATCCCACCAATTTCGTTTGCCTCCTTTTTATTTATTGTCTTAAATAATTATTTATTTTTTTATATTAGTGACGGTTCAGGCCGACACTATTGTTTTTGAAAAAATATTCATTTCCCATAACAAATTTCGTTTGCCTTCTTATTATTTATTGTCTTAATTAATTCTTATTTTCTTATATTAGAGACAGTTCAGGCCGATGCTACAGTTTGTGCAAAAAATTTCATTTCCTCTGACCAATTACATTTGCCTACTTTAAAGGTTTTGTTTTATTTAATTATTATTTTATATTAAAAACAAGTACTTCAATAGAACGTTTAAATTACAATTAAACAAAATCATATACAATAGCGGCACAACTAAAAGCGCTTCTAAGGGTTATCAAAAACAAAAGAAAGTGCTATTAAATAGATTTTATTGTGTATTCTTTGTTTCCCCATGTTCTCTTTTAGAGTTGGTTTACCCATTTAAACAGTAGAGATCACTTGTCTTTGTCTTTATCAACATCTTCATAACAGGAGCATACGCTTAATTAGTCATTTTCATCCATTTTATTGCAAAAGTAGTTAGCATAAATAAAACTAAAGTTCGTGAGTGAAGGTGAGATTTCGAACGATAACCTATACAGCATGCATCCTAGGACTAAACAAAGGGACATAAATTTAATCATTCCTTCTTCACTACTTAGTGCATGTGTCCTTCGAGTGCATTTGTTATGCAGATATTTTGAAAATGGATTGATTTCGTGAGAAATACTTGGGGTTGACCAAGCACTTATTTGTACCGATGCTACTGTTTGTGCGAAAATTTCATTTCATCCCACCAATTTCGTTTGCCTCCTTTTTATTTATTGTCTTAAATAATTATTTATTTTTTTATTTTAGCGACGGTTCAGGCCGAAGCTATTATTTATGAAAAAATATTCATTTCCCAGAACAAATTTCGTTTTCCTCCTTATTAGTTATTGTCTTAATTAATTCTTATTTTCTTATATTAGCGACGGTTCAGGCCGACGCTGCTGTTTGTGCAAAAAAATTCATTTCCTCCCACCAATTACATTTGCCTACTTTAAAGGTTTTGTTGTATTTAATTATTATTTTATATTAAAGACAATTGCTTTAATAGCGCTTTTAAATTGCAATTAAAAAAAATCGTATACAATAGCGACACAACTAAAAGCGCTTATTTGGGTTTTCAAAAACAAAAGAAAGTGCTATTAAATATCTTTTATTGTGTATTCTTTGTTGCCCTATGTTCTATTTCAGAGTTTGTTTACCCTTTTAAACAGTAGAGATCACTTGTATTTGTCTTTAGCAAAATCTTCATAAGAGGAGCATACGCCTAATTAGTCATTTTCCTTCATTTTATTGAAAAAGTATTTAGCACGAAGAAAACTAAAGTTCATGAGTGAAAGTGAGCATTCGAACGAAAACCTATACATCATGCATCATAGGACTAAACAAAGGGACATACATTCAATCATTCCTTCTTCACTACTTAGTGCATGTGTCCCTTGAGTGCATTTGTTATGAAAATATTTTGAAAATGGATTGATTTCGAGAAAAATACTTGGTGTTGACCAAGCGTTTATTTGGACCGGTGCTACTGTTTGTGCGGAAATTTCATTTCATCCCACCAATTTCATTTGTCTCCTTTTTATTTATTGTCTTAAACAATTATTTATTTTTTATATTAGCGACAGTTCAGGCCGAAGCTATTGTTTATGAAAAAATATTCATTTCCCATAACAAATTTCGTTTGCCTCCTTATTAGTTATTGTCTTAATTAATTCTTATTTTCTTATATTAGCGACGGTTCAGGCCTATGCTACTGTTTCTGCAAAAAATTTCATTTCCTCCCACCAATTACATTTGCCTACTTTAAAGATTTTGTTCTATTTAATTATTATTTTTATATTAAAAACAAGTACTTTAATAGCGCTTTTAAATTGCAATTAAAAAAAATCGTATACAATAGCGACCCAACTAAATGCGCTTCTAAGGGATATCAAAAACAAAAGAAAGTGCTATTAAATATCTTTTATTGTGTATTATTTGTTGCCCTATGTTCTCTTTCAGAGTTGGTTTACCCTTTTAAACAGTAGAAATCACTTGTCTTTGTCTTTAGCAAAATCTTCATAAGAGGAGCATACGCCTAATTAGTCATTTTCCTTCATTTTATTGAAAAAGTATTTAGCACGAAGAAAACTAAAGTTCGTGAGTGAAGGTGAGCATTCGGACAATAACCTATACAGCATGCATCCTAGGACTAAACAAGGGACATACATTCAATCATTCCTTCTTCACTACTTAGTGCATGTGTCCCTTGAGTGCATTTGTTATGAAAATATTTTGAAAATGGATTGATTTCGAGAAAAATACTTGGTGTTGACCAAGCGTTTATTTGGACCGATGCTACTGTTTGTGCGGAAATTTCATTTCATCCCACCAATTTCGTTTGCCTCCTT
Organism: Vicia faba; assembly: GCA_948472305.1. Lineage (NCBI taxonomy): Eukaryota > Viridiplantae > Streptophyta > Magnoliopsida > Fabales > Fabaceae > Vicia > Vicia faba. Next base: position 981,629,615 of record OX451738.1, read on the forward strand.
TTTATTTATTGTCTTAAATAATTATTTATTTTTTTATATTAGCGACGGTTCAGGCCGACGCTATAGTTTTTGAAAAAATATTCATTTCCCATAACAAATTTCGTTTGCCTTCTGATTATTTATTGTCTTAATTAATTCTTATTTTCTTATATTAGCGACGGTTCAGGCCGATGCTACGGTTTGTGCAAAAAATTTCATTTCCTCTGACCAATTACATTTGCCTACTTTAAAGGTTTTGTTTTATTTAATTATTATTTTATATTAAAAACAAGTACTTCAATAGAACTTTTAAATTACAATTAAACAAAATCGTATACAATAGCAGCACAACTAAAAGCGCTTCTAAGGGTTATCAAAAACAAAAGAAAGTGCTATTAAATAGATTTCATTGTGTATTCTTTGTTTCCCCATGTTCTCTTTCAGAGTTGGTTTACCCATTTAAACAGTAGAAATCACTTGTATTTGTCTTTATCAACATCTTCATAACAGGAGCATACGCTTAATTAGTCATTTTCATCCATTTTATTGCAAAAGTAGTTAGCATAAATAAAACTAAAGTTCGTGACTGAAGGTGAGATTTCGAACGATAACCTATACAACATGCATCCTAGGACTAAACAAAGGGACATACATTTAATCATTCTTTCTTCACTACTTAGTGCATGTGTCCTTCGAGTGCATTTGTTATGAAGATATTTTGAAAATGGATTGATTTCGTGAGAAATACTTCGGGTTGACCAAGCATTTATTTGGACCGATGCTACTGTTTGTGCGAAAATTTCATTTCATCCCACCAATTTCGTTTGCCTCCTTTTTATTTATTGTCTTAAATAATTATTTATTTTTTTATATTAGCGATGGTTCAGGCCGAAGCTATTATTTATGAAAAAATATTCATTTCCCATAACAAATTTCGTTTGCCTCCTTATTAGTTATTGTCTTAATTAATTCTTATTTTCTTATATTAGCGACGGTTCAAGCCGACGCTACTGTTTGTGCAAAAAATTTCATTTCCTCCCACCAATTACATTTATCTACTTTAAAGGTTTTGTTGTATTTAATTATTATTTTTATATTAAAAACATTTACTTTAATAGCGCTTTTAAATTGCAATTAAAAAAAATCGTATACAATAGCGACACAACTAAAAGCGCTTCTAAGGGTTATCAAAAACAAAAGAAAGTGCTATTAAATATCTTTTATTGTGTATTCTTTGTTGTCCTATGTTCTCTTTCAGAGTTGGTTTATCCTTTTAAATATTGGAGATCACTTGTCTTTGTCTTTAGCAAAATCTTCATAAGAGGAGCATACGCCTAATTAGTCATTTTCCTTCATTTTATTGAAAAAGTATTTAGAACGAAGAAAACTAAAGTTCGTGAGTGAAGGTGAGCATTCGAACGATAACCTATACAACATGCATCCTAGGACTAAACAAAGGGACATACATTCAATCATTCCATCTTCACTACTTAGTGCATGTTTCCCTTGAGTGCGTTTGTTATGAAAATATTTTGAAAATGGATTGATTTCGAGAAAAATACTTGGTGTTGACCAAGCGTTTATTTGGACCGGTGCTACTGATTGTGCGGAAATTTCATTTCATCCCACCAATTTCGTTTGCCTCCTTTTTATTTATTGTCTTAAATAATTATTTATTTTTTTATATTAGCGACGGTTCAGGCTGACGCTATTGTTTTTGAAAAAATATACATTTCCCATAACAAATTTCGTTTGCCTTCTGATTATTTATTGTCTTAATTAATTCTTATTTTCTTATATTAGCGACGGTTCAGGCCGACGCTACTGTTTGTGCAAAAAATTTCATTTCCTCCGACCAATTACATTTGCCTACTTTAAAGGTTTTGTTTTATTTAATTATTATTTTATATTAAAAACAAGTACTTCAATAGAAATTTTAAATTACAATTAAACAAAATCGTATACAATAGCGACACAACTAAAAGCGCTTCTAAGGGTTATCAAAAACAAAAGAAAGTGCTATTCAATAGATTTTATTGTGTATTCTTTGTTTCCCTATGTTCTCTTTCATAGTTGGTTTACCCTTTTAAACAGTAGAGATCACTTGTCTTTGTCTTTATCAACATCTTCATACCAGGAGCCACTACGCCAAAAACTGCTTTTTGCAGCGCCTCTACTAAAGCGCTTATTGAAAAAGCGCTGCCATAGCCTTCACAAAAAACAAAATTAAAAAAAAGTGAAACCTACGAAGGCGCTTTTTTAAAAGCGCTGGCATAGGTGGGGGATACGAAAGCTCTTTTTACATTAAAAGCGCTGTGGTAGGTCAAATAAAAATATTAATAAAAACGAAATAATAGGGTTATGAAGGCGCTTTTTAAAAAGCGCTGTGGAAGATTGGCCTTTGAAAGCGCTTTCAAAAGCGCTGGCATAGGGTCTGATGCTACTAAAGCGCTTTTTAGGCTAAAAGCACCGTGGTAGCTCAAATATCAAAATTAAATAAAATGAAATATTGAACAGCACAGTTCAGAATACCCATGAAACCCAAAACGAAATATCAGAACGAAGCCCTGTTCATCGTCTTCTCCATCTCACCCTCGCCGGCACGAAGCTTTTCAGCACCGTTCATCATCTCACCCTCGCCGGCACGAACCTTATCAGCACCGTTCATCAACTCACCCTCGCCGGCACGAAGCTATTCTCGTTTTTGTTCTGATTCCTCATCCTCGCCGGCACGAAGCTTTTTTCGTCTAGAGTCGTATCAAAAGGTATGTTTCAAAATCCTTGCCATTCATACATTGCTTCTGTTCGATTTGTCTGTGTTGCCGGGAATCTTGTTTTGTATCTTGCACGCAAACTGTTCGATAAAATGAGGAATATTGTCCGTGGCTTCCAACTGGTTTTTAGAGTTGGTTCTTATGACAACCAAAGTTTACATTCTCGGATTGATGAATAATCCTTTGATTTGTACAAACATTTAGAAAATAAAGCATGTTTGGTTCAAAACTATATATTTGGTTTAAAGAGAAATGAAAGAGAAGATGATTAGTTTTAATTACATGTATATTTGATTTAGAAACGCGTTTGTCTTAAGCTGGTACACAAAAATAAGGTTGCAATTATGGCAACTGTAGAGACAGCGTATTTTTGGCCATATATTGTTTCTTTTATGGCAACTGTAGAATAATGTGCACCTATTGTTTCAATACCAACTAATGGTTTTGGCATTTCTATAAGATCTACTTTGCCTATTTTCATCTGAGTGGATAGATCTTCAATTTATTCTGATAAACCTTCAATTTACATAGTATAAATAAATCCATATAGCTTAGGGATATCATTCATGAAAGTAATGTATGTTTAATATTAATTTGTCTTGTGTAGTGCAGCATGAGAAACCCCCATATGATAAATCTAGGGTCAAATATTACATGTACACTTGAGATGAAAATATCATCGAAACTGAATTTCATTAAGCTAATCAATCAGTACATGGAACCATTCATCATACAACTAGAATTTTTAAATATACACTTAAAAATCAGCACATAAAACTGAATCCATATGTACTTGAAACCTTACCCTATCACCAGATTAAAATTATTAAGGAATGGGATAACTTCTTCACAGAAGAGTTCTTAAAACTTATGACTATTTTAGGTACTATGATTCCATCTTTAATAGAAGATAAATTTTAATGCTAATAAACTTGTTTAGCAACTTGGCAACCTTAAGGCTACTTATCCAACAAAATTAATCACTGAATTTGAGAAACATCTTTCTCAGAACCAGGCGAAGTGGTCTTGATCGGAGCCCAAATGTCTGCACCATTGCCCTCAGCAACTCCAATAGTAAATGAGACAGGAAAAAGACATAACCCTCTACTCCTAAGGCTGCATGACTCTGTATCCTGCAGAGGTAACAATTCTATTATAATTCATAGTATTAAGAATAGTTTTAAGACCACATCATCTAAGTTGACAAAATCCTTAGTATTCATGTTATTCTCACCTGCATCTGGATTGCTGGTGTAGTTTCGAGGTAAGGAGCACTAAGCAGCTGTTAAAACATTAAGAGAAAACATTTACATAAGATCAAAAGTCAAATTGTGTAAACATAATTTTGAATGTGCAACGACCTTTAAACTTCGGTCCAAGAATATAGGCATGTTTGTGGTAAATTAAACTTGTTACTATGATATTTATATCGATAAATGAGCACAAAGCAGCATGAATGGACAAACCTTAACTTGTTTATGAAGGAACCCTATGTATTCCATCGCCTCCTTTAGAACAGAAGATGTATCTGTCTGCAGATAGAAATTAAGGAGTCTTTTAGGCTCACAGAAACTTAGAACATCACTAGTTATAGAACATTATGCCAGGAATCAATTGTTGCATACCTTTCCATATGGTGAAACAAGCTGTTGAAGAGCAACAATTCGTTCGCCAATCTTTTCCTTCCTATCCTATTTTCAGAAACATTAGAAATTTCGTAAAAAAAATGAGAGAAAAAAGAGAGAAATTTCAGCGAAGATAATCATTGAAGATAATCAATGAGAGTTCATTTCAAAAAGTTGGTTGAATACAGGTACTTCCTCTAAGAGAAAACTACCCAAGGACACTAGTTCCTTTAAGACCATGTAGAAAGAATTGGGTACAGAAAATAGTTTGACTTTAAATGCATACAGAAAGAAAAGGGGAAAAAAAGGAAACAGTACTATTATTAAACAGAAAAATGTAATAAAGGAGAAAGAAAAAGTAAAGAAACCTTAGTGGTGATCGATAAATCAGGCTTTTTCTTTTTAGATGCAATGGAATTATAATTACTTTGATCAACAGAGCAAATGCTCCTTTTATGCTCCATCATCTTTCTAACATCTATCCCCTCTTCACTCTAGTAGCAACAACAAAGAAAAACCATGTGTTAGAAAAACCATCTACCATTTATCTCTATCTCATCCAATGAATAGTACGGGTCGCCTGCAGTCTCTTTTGATGCAGACGAACAATTTGACAAATATACAATATAAATTGTCTGATTGCATGATTGTGTGAATTAAAAATCTAGACAATTCAAATCCATATTTACTTAGGGTTCGTCTTTGAAAACATACAAGGCAGACTACCACACAGGACCAAATAGGGTCTCATAAAACATTTGTCAAACCATAATTAACCTACACAGAGCCTCCAAATACCCAAGACGACTCTGAATTTGGTCTAGGATCTTAAGTCCTGACATAAGTGTAGCAGCATTCAAAAATTAAAAGCCATAACCCATAACTAGTATAAGATTGATTTGTATGTTATGAATATATTATAACAAAAACAAAAGTGGTCCCAGTGTCTGATGGTTAAGGAAAAAGAACATGCCAGCCATGCATTGCAATTTCAAAACACATAAACTTCTCTTTCCAAACAGGCCAAAGGTCATCACTGTCACAAACAACAATCCACATATTCAACACTCCAAAAATATACAAGAACAAGAATCCTTTCTATATTGTGATTTTATCTACCATATCAAAATTATTATTTACTTATCAATTTTTGATGTTGCCAAAAGCCTCAAAAAATGTTAGGTGGTCCCACCATTTGTTTTTCTTTTTTAGCTTTGACAAAGACATGCACACATACATATACACAAATGAATTCATATATACACATATACATACACCTTGCATGAATGAATCTAACAAGCGTACAAAATCTCCCCAACCACTCCAGTTGAATAATAAAGGATATCTTAATTGACAAAATGCATAACGACATATGAACAATTAATTTGTTTATCAAAACAAGACAATGACTATTCATGAGAGAATCATAGGCTTTGCTTTTGGGTTTGAGTTTTCAAAATCATAATTTTTCATCTAGTAGCTAGACTCTTAAAAAGTAGTGAATAACTATGAGTTGTTTAGCACATGCTTAAGGTGAGGCAAGAATAACTATGAATTTGATTACCTGATATGTTGAATTTCTTTACAGGTAATTAATTATTATTTTGCTATAGTTGCGTGACTAATTAGTTTCTATAGTCAAACCATGGATAAAAAATGGATGACTGCCAATCGATTGTCGAAAGAGTATGAGGATGGGGTATCAGAATTCGTTAAGTTTGCCGTTGCGCACGCCAGAGAACCCAATGGAATGATATGTCCTTGCTTGAGATGCTGTTATGGGAGACGGGTTGACGCGGTTCAGTTGGAATCGCATTTACTGATGCATGGAATTGATAGAAGTTATGCATGTTGGAATTTGCATGGTGAGAAAAGTAGCGGGAATGTTGAATCGAGTTATAATACGACGTATGCTTCAAATGAGGATTTCGCAGACGCATACGATTATGATCGAGTCGAAGAGATTGCAGAAGCGCTTGAAGAAGATCTTGAGGATTGTCCCAAAATGTTCGAGAGGTTGGTAAGCGATGCAGAGAAACCGTTGTATGATGGTTGTACAAAATTCACAAGATTGTCTGCGGTGTTAAAGTTGTACAACTTAAATGCGGACAACAGATGGTCGGATAAAAGTTTCACACAGTTATTAGCCCTCGTGAAAGAAATGCTACCAGAGGATAATGTTCTTCCCAATCGAACGTATGAGGCCAAAAAGATGTTGTCCTCTATTGGCATGAGCTATGAAAAGATACATGCATGTCTAAAAGATTGCGTTTTATTTCGAAACGAGTACGCAGTGTTAAATGAGTGTCCTAAATGCGGTGCCCCTCGATATAAGGAAAAGTTGTCTCCGGAAAAGGTGTTATGGTATTTTCCTATAATTCCGAGATTTAGGCGCATGTATCGTAGTGAGACCGATTCAAGACACTTGACTTGGCATGCAGATGAAAGAATTATTGATGGGAAGTTGCGACATCCGGCAGACTCACCACAGTGGATGAAAGTTGATATTGATTATCCTGAATTTGGAAAAGAAGCAAGAAATCTTCGCTTGTCGTTGTCTACTGATGGAATGAACCCGCATGGTATTCAAAGTATCTCGCATAGCACCTGGCCTGTGATTCTTATGATATATAACCTACCTCCGTGGCTATGTATGAAGCGTAAGTACATGATGCTATCTATGTTAATTTCTGGGCCCAAACAACCAGGGAATGACATAGACGTGTACTTGGCACCCTTAGTCGAAGATTTGAAGTTTTTGTGGGAGACCGGTGTGGAGGTTTACGATGGGTATAGGAAAGAAAGTTTCAACTTGAGGGCGATGTTGTTTGGAACAATTAATGATTTTCCGGCGTACGGAAATCTATCAGGGTACAACATTAAGGGTCAAAAAGCGTGTCCTGTTTATGAAGATGAAACCGATACGATGCGATTGAACTTTTGTCAGAAGAATGTTTTTCTCGGTCATCGTAGATTCTTAAATTCTAATCATCACTATCGTGGGTGGAGAAAGGCATTCAATGGAGAGGCAGAACACGGTAGAGCTCCACATATGTTGACAGGTGATCAGATTTTTGAAAAGGTGAAAGATGTGAGTACTGAGTTTGACAAGCCTTTTGCACATAGACTTGTCACGAGTGGGTGGAAGAAGAGGTCGATTTTTTTTGAACTTCCATATTGGAAGTCGTTGTACGTAAGACATTTCCTCGATGTTATGCATATTGAAAAAAATGTATTTGATAGTGTTATTGGTACGTTACTCAATATACAAGGAAAGTCTAAGGATGGCATTAACATAAGGATGGACATGTTAAACATGGGAATTAGAACTGAATTGGCACCCGTGACGAAAGGAAGACGCACATATCTACCACCTGCTGTTTACACTCTATCTAGAAAGGAGAAGAAAATATTGTGTAAGTTCCTCAGTGAAGTTAAAGTTCCAGAAGGCTACTCATCAGATATTAGAAGACTTGTGTCAATGAAAGACCTAAAGTTAAAGAGTTTAAAGACTCATGATTGCCATGTTATAATGGAACATTTTCTACCAATAGGTATACGTTCTATTCTGCCAGAAAAGTAAGGAGCGCAATAACTAAGTTGTGTTTTTTCTTCAAGTCAATTTGCAGCAAGGTGATCGATCCTGCGATCTTACCAACATTGCAAAAAGAGGTGGTTGTTACTTTATGTGAGCTTGAAATGTATTTTCCTCCCTCGTTTTTTGACATAATGGTTCATCTAGTCGTTCATCTTGTCAAAGAGACACAGTTGTGCGGACCAGCTTATATGAGATGGATGTACCCTACTGAACGTTATATGAAAATTTTAAAAGGGTACGTGAAAAACCGAAGTCGACCGGAGGGTTGTATTGCGGAACGATACATTGTTGAAGAAGCGGTTGAGTTTTGCACTGAATATCTGTCAAATGTTCAATCAATTGGACTCCCCAAATCTCATATTGTCGAGAAAAAAGAAGGAAAAAGACTAATTGGAAATAAAGTTGTGACAGTGTCAATGGTCGAACGGGATCAGGTGCATTTGTATGTTCTGCACAATGAGATTGAGGTTGAGCCGTATGCTGAAATGCACAAGGGTGTTCTTCGAGGTTTAAATCTGAATAGAAATGAGAATTGGATAGTACGAGAGCACAATCGAAGTTTCATACCGTGGTTTAAGGAACAAATTTATTCAAAGTATCGTTCGGATCCTGCTTCAGTAACAGAAAGGTTGAGATGTTTAGCATATGGTCCAAGTATGATTGTGTTTTCTTATAGCGCATACGCAATTAATGGATACACATTTTATACCAAAGAACAGGATGATAAAAGTACTATGCAGAATAATGGTGTTACCTTGGTAGCTGAAGCGATGCACATATCAAGTGCGAATGACTTAAACCCGAAATTTGCAAATCTGTCATATTTTGGGGTTATCGAGCGCATTTTGTTGTTTGATTACGGGAAGTTTCAGATTCCTGTATTTGATTGCAAGTGGGTTGAAAATAATAATGGCGTACGAATGGATAAGTCAGGATTTTTGCAAGTGGATCTCAATAGGGTGGGGTACAAAGATGAACCTTTTATTCTAGCCTCTCAGGCTAAACAAGTGTTCTATGTCAATGATCCGACAAGTACGAAATGGTCTATAGTGCTTTTGTCTAACAAAGTAATTGATGAAAACATTAGAGATCAAGGTGATATTGGCGTTGGCATTGAATCTTGTACAAGAAACGATCAAAATGAGAATGAACCTTGTACTAGAGATGATCATAATGAGGGTATTTGGATCAATCCAACCATCCGAGTTGTTAACAGAAGCGTAAAATATATTGCTACCAAGAAAAGAAAGAGACGTTAGTGAAAAAGGTATTATTATAATTATAGCCTAATATTGTAAGTAATATGTGAATAATGTTTTGAATTTTTGGCATATCTTTTGAACCGTTTTGAATTTTTGCGAATGTGGATAGTGTTTATTTAGTAGAACAATGTTTCCGGAGCTGATGGTGAGGTTTATTTCTTGCAAGTTTGGTTTTTTAGCATTTTATTCAATTTTGAGTTCCTTTAGTGCTATTCATATCTTTTTCGACTATCCATTTTCATGTAGTGTACTAATGTGCTTGTTTGACTTTTGTTACAGGTCTAATGGCTAGCAATGAAGAAAACCCGCAAGGAAACCAACAAGAAAACCCACCAGGAAACCAACAAGATCATGAAAACTCACAAGAATCAAATCATGCAGCGGATGATACTTCAGCAAATGATGTTGCACGAGGCATCACCATAATGCGCGAAATCATTCGTGCTAGAGATAAGGGAGTGATATATAATGTAGATTGGAATCATTCAAATCAAGTAGTTGGGGTTAATGCTTCAAAATTCACAAGCTACGTTGGTACACTTGTTCGTATGCATGTGCCAATCTCCATATCTAGATGGAATGCGAAACAATGTGAAGCATTGAAGCAAGGAAAAGAAATGTTTTGGGAAGATGTTAAGGTATGTATGTTATATGGTTTATATGGTTATATGTTTATAAGTTTATAAGTTTATATGGTGTATATGGTTTTTAAACTACTTATATGTTTATATGGTTTATATGGTTTTTAAATTACTTATATGTTTATATGGTTTATACGCAGCGGTCTTTTAACGTTCCAGATGAGCGTAAAGGCTTCGTACTTGGGTTGGCCGGGAAAAGATTTAGAGGGTGGAAAAATCTGTTGACGAACACCTATCTTAAGGATGACAAAGGAAAGTGGCTGGAAGAGTTCCCGGCCGGAAGGCCAGAAAAGTATAATCTTTTCATTAAACAAGAAGATTGGACTGAGTTTATTAGACAAAGAGATGACGAATTCTGGCAAAAGAGTGCCAAAAATAGTGAGAGAGCATCAAAGCCCGCGTATCCATACAAAAAAGGGCGTTTGGGATATGCACGCTTAGAGGAAAAAATTGTAAGTAATAAATAGAAATGATATGTTCTTATTAATTGTCTAAATGTGTTGTATTTGACGATCTAACCGTTTGTTTCTATGCATAGTTAGAGGAGACGAAAAGTGATGAAACCTCACTTCCAGCACATTTGCTGTGGAAGGAAGCTCGTGTGGGCAAGAATCAAGCTGTTGATCCAAGTGTTCTAAGAATTTATGATGAATGCGTAAGTATAACATTGTGTCTTTAATTAAATCAAATTTTTATGACTATTTAATTGATTTTTTTATCTCCATTATTTTCAGGAGACATTGTCACAAACGGAGTCCACCGGTGACGACCAGGATACGAGGAGCGTACTTAGTAAAGCACTGAATGTTCCTGAGTATTCCGGTCGGGTGAGGGGTAAAGGTCATGGTGTGACTCCAACCTCTTTCTACCAGCATCCTCGGAAAAGAAATCCTACCAATGCAGAAGTGATGAATGTACTTATGGAATTACAAGCAAAAGTCAATGCATTGGAAAGAGATAAAGAGGTATTAATGAGGGAAAAGGGCAATGCGGCAATGGCGAAAGAAACTAGTGACAACGCTAGTATCAACCGTCAGAATAAATTTCCTGAGGTAATTATAAATATATTGATAAATCTCTATTGTTCAAGTTTCTCATTTTTATTCCACCTCTTTCTATTATTGAATTAAAAGTAATATGTATGCATATTGGTTTAGGGCATTTCATCTTGCCAACTATACGTAATGGCATCAGATTATCACCTTGTTGGCAAGGGAAAAGTGTACAACACTTTGGGAGATTTAATTCATAATACACCGATCCCGGCTGGACACCTGAGAGTATCAGTAGATTATCCTATTGATCCCGATGCGTTGGTACCGGTACCTGACGTGGCCTTGGATATAAGATCGGTGCGAGACGCAGTAGGGTCGTTTGTTGCATGGCCCTTGGACCTCATTTTCATTGATGATGAGGTATGTTTAAAACCGTTAATATGAATCATTTAGATTTCAAATGTCAATTCTGAAACGTTAAGTTAATTATTTTTTAATATTAGCCTCCTACAAAACCCGCTAATAAGGGTAAGGAGATTTTGCAGCAAGGCGGCGAGTCTATGGCATCAATTCCAGAGGTACACTTAAATTGTTTATTATATGATATGAATTTAAAACTGAACGATTTTATAATTTACCTAAGTTATATGATTGTTAGGTATCTACGAAAGTGTCACAACAAGTGACCCAGCCTGTTCGTAGCAGACCACCCCCGAAAAAGTCAATGCATAAGGGGGGAAGAGGCGTTTTTGTACCTCGATATCGGAATACACTTGGAGTACTTTTGGAAACCTCAGATTTGAAGTCAGGTGGTATTCGTCGAATCCTTATGGATGCAGATATCTTTGGTCTTGACTGCGAAGAAACGATAGGAATGGACGAAATGACTGAGATTATGACGCATGGTGAATTAGGCATCGGCAATGTTCACGCATACATCCGGTATTCCGATAAATATATCATTTAATTAGTTGAACAATTTATTTACACATTTCAATGAAAATAGTCTAATGTTTATATGTTTTTATTTAAGGTTGTTGTACGATAAAAAAATGCGCGAGACTGTATTGGCAAGACGCTTCCATTTCTTGTCTGCCCATATTGTCAGCGGAGCGACAATTGTCAGGGAACCGGGTTCAGTTAGGGAGTACTTAGTGAATCGATACACGGCCTACGTCGGCAACCCAGATAGCTTGTTTATTTTGCCGTATAACACTGTTCCAATGGGGTGAGTTTTTCATTTATTCTAATATATCTTTGTTTATTTTGCGTAGAAACTTTTCTTCTAAACTGTTGCTTAAATTTTTAGAAAACACTGGTTGTTGTTGGCTATCGATCCGATTAAAGAAGTTGTGTACTTTCTGAATTCGGTAGACGGGGAATGGACTAACTATCCCGCTATGAAGGAAACTGTTGATCAGTAAGTGAGATCGTTCTAACTATTCGTGTATATTTATATATTTAATTATTTCTGTGAGATTGATCTAAATATATGTTTTTATTTTCTTAGATCAATACAAATATTTCGTAGTCAAAGGGACGCACAGGTACCCCGGAGTAAATCATCAAATATTACTTGGATCAAAGTGCAGGTACAAAATTAGTTGCTTATAATAATAGTTATGTTACTTGATAAAATTACACGACAACTATAAAATATATTCTGTTTTTCTATGCAGTGTCTGTTACAGAATAACGATGTAGATTGCGGATACTTTTTCTTGAGGTTTATGAAAGAAATCCTTCATAAAAATCAAGTAGAGATTCCAAGCACGGTATGGATTTATAACTTAGAATAATTTTGTATGATTTCTACATTTAATAACATCATGCATATACTGAAGTAATAATTTCTTATGTAGTACTTTGATGACCTCTATACTATGTCGTACACGAAAGTTCAAGTGGAAGAAGTCAAAGAGGAAATATGTCAATTTTATGTTGAAAACAGATTATTCTGATGGGTATGAATAAAATATTATTGTACTTGTTAGTTTGATTGTGTTGGAGCCTTTAATATTGTTTGTTTAATTTACCGTGTTGTTCATATTCATACTTTGCAGGATGACGACCGTGTCAGTGGAGCATTATTTTCGATGTAATTATATATGATTTAGTTACATATGTATATATATATGGTTACAAATTAACACGATACTTTGTATGTGATTTAGTTATGGTTACAAATGTATATATGGTTACAAATTTAGTTATATATGATTTAGTTACATATATATAGATAAGGATTGAATATTATATGGTATACCGGTTTCTGTTAATATAATACCGATTTCTTAAAATATATGTATAGATAAGGATTGAATTACAGGTTAAATTATTGGACCAAAAAAAAATTACAGGCCGCACAGGGAACCTCAAATTATAGGTTTCACTTTAAAAAATTTGTATGAGCTACGAAAGCGCTTTTGGCTAAAAAGCGCTTTCGTAGGCAGGATAAATAAAAAAAAAATTAAATAGAAACCCCCTATCAAAGCGCTTTTTATGGAAAAAGCGCTGTGAAAGACCCCCCTATCAAAGCGCTTTTTCCATAAAAAGCGCTGTGAAAGCCATGATAAATAAAAAAACAAAAATTAAATAGAACCCCTATCAAAGCGCTTTTTATGGAAAAAGCGCTGGGAAAGACCCCCCTATCAAAGCGCTTTTTCCATAAAAAGCGCTGTAAAAGGCCTGATAAATAAAAAAAAAAATTTAAATAGCACACCTATCAAAGCGCTTTTCAAAAAGCGCTGGGAAAGACCCCCCTATCAAAGCGCTTTTTAAGGAAAAAGCGCTGGGATAGGTCCACCTACGACAGCGCTTTTGGCCAGAAAAAAGCGCTTTCGTAGCCTACGCCAGCGCTGGCTACGGCAGCGCTTTTAAGCGCTTTTAAAGGGCAAAAAAAAGCGCTGTGAAAGCCCATTTTCGTAGTAGTGAGCATACGCTTAATTAGTCATTTTCATCCATTTTATTGTAAAAGTAGTTAGCTTAAATAAAACTAAAGTTCGTGAGTGAAGGTGAGAATTCGAACGGTAACCTATACAACATGCATCCTAGGACTAAACAAAGGGACATACATTTAACCATTCCTTCTTCACTACTTAGTGCATGTGTCCTTCGAGTGCATTTGTTATGAAGATATTTTGAAAATGGATTGATTTCGTGAGAAATACTTGGGGTTGACCAAGCATTTATTTGGACCGATGCTACTGTTTGTGGCAAAATTTCATTTCATCCCACCAAATTCGTTGGCCTCCTTTTTATTTATTGTCTTAAATAATTATTTATTTTTTTATATTAGCGACGGTTCAGGCCGAAGCTATTGTTTATGAAAAAATATTCATTTCCCATAACAAATTTCGTTTGCCTCCTTATTAGTTATTGTCTTAATTAATTCTTATTTTCTTATATTAGCGACGGTTCAGGCCTATGCTACTGTTTCTGCAAAAAAATTCATTTCCTCCCACCAATTACATTTGCCTACTTTAAAGATTTTGTTCTATTTAATTATTATTTTTATATTAAAAACAAGTACTTTAATAGCGCTTTTAAATTGCAATTAAAAAAAATCGTATACAATAGCGACACAACAAAATGCGCTTCTAAGGGATATCAAAAACAAAAGAAAGTGCTATTAAATATCTTTTATTGTGTATTATTTGTTGCCCTATGTTCTCTTTCAGAGTTGGTTTACCCTTTTAAACAGTAGAAATCACTTGTCTTTGTCTTTAGCAAAATCTTCATAAGAGGAGCATACACCTAATTAGTCATTTTCCTTCATTTTATTGAAAAAGTATTTAGCACGAAGAAAACTAAAGTTCGTGAGTGAAGGTGAGCATTCGAACAATAACCTATATAGCATGCATCCTAGGACTAAACAAGGGACATACATTTAATCATTCCTTCTTCACTACTTAGTGCATGTGTCCCTTGAGTGCATTTGTTATGAAAATATTTTGAAAATGGATTGATTTCGAGAAAAATACTTGGTGTTGACCAAGCGTTTATTTGGACCGATGCTACTGTTTGTGCGGAAATTTCATTTCATCCCACCAATTTCGTTTGCCTCCTTTTTATTTATTGTCTTAAATAATTATTTATTTTTTTATATTAGCGACGGTTCAGGCCGACGCTATTGTTTTTGAAAAAATATTCATTTCCCATAACAAATTTCGTTTGCCTTCTGATTATTTATTGTCTTAATTAATTCTTATTTTCTTATATTAGCGACGGTTCAGGCCGATGCTACAGTTTGTGCAAAAAATTTCATTTCCTCTGACCAATTACATTTGCCTACTTTAAAGGTTTTGTTTTATTTAATTATTATTTTATATTAAAAACAAGTACTTCAATAGAACTTTTAAATTACAATTAAACAAAATCGTATACAATAGCAGCACAACTAAAAGCGCTTCTAAGGGTTATTAAAAACAAAAGAAAGTGCTATTAAATAGATTTCATTGTGTATTCTTTGTTTCCCCATGTTCTCTTTCAGAGTTGGTTTACCCATTTAAACAGTAGAAATCACTTGTATTTGTCTTTATCAACATCTTCATAACAGGAGCATACGCTTAATTAGTCATTTTCATCCATTTTATTGCAAAAGTAGTTAGCATAAATAAAACTAAAGTTCGTGAGTGAAGGTGAGATTTCGAACGATAACCTATACAACATGCATCCTAGGACTAAACAAAGGGACATACATTTAATCATTCCTTCTTCACTACTTAGTGCATGTGTCCTTCGAGTGCATTTGTTATGAAGATATTTTGAAAATGGATTGATTTCGTGAGAAATACTTCGGGTTGACCAAGCATTTATTTGGACCGATGCTACTGTTTGTGCGAAAATTTCATTTCATCCCACCAATTTCGTTTGCCTCCTTTTTATTTATTGTCTTAAATAATTATTTATTTTTTTATATTAGCGATGGTTCAGGCCGAAGCTATTATTTATGAAAAAATATTCATTTCCCATAACA
This sequence comes from Vicia faba, assembly GCA_948472305.1. Lineage (NCBI taxonomy): Eukaryota > Viridiplantae > Streptophyta > Magnoliopsida > Fabales > Fabaceae > Vicia > Vicia faba. Next base: position 981,645,467 of record OX451738.1, read on the forward strand.
AATTTCGTTTGCATTCTTATTAGTTATTGTCTTAATTAATTCTTATTTTCTTATATTAGCGACGGTTCGGGCCGACGCTACTGTTTGTGCAAAAAATTTCATTTCCTCCCACCAATTACATTTATCTACTTTAAAGGTTTTGTTGTTTTTAATTATTATTTTTATATTAAAAACAATTACTTTAATAGCGCTTTTAAATTGCAATTAAAAAAAATCGTATACAATAGCGACACAATTAAAAGCGCTTCTAAGGGTTATCAAAAACAAAAGGAAGTGCTATTAAATATCTTTTATTGTGTATTCTTTGTTGTCCTATGTTCTCTTTCAGAGTTGGTTTATCCTTTTAAATAATAGAGATCACTTGTCTTTGTCTTTAGCAAAATCTTCATAAGAGGAGCATACGCCTAATTAGTCATTTTCCTTCATTTTATTGAAAAAGTATTTAGAACGAAGAAAACTAAAGTTCGTGAGTGAAGGTGAGCATTCGAACGATAACCTATACAACATGCATCCTAGGACTAAACAAAGGGACATACATTCAATCATTCCATCTTCACTACTTAGTGCATGTTTCCCTTGAGTGCGTTTGTTATGAAAATATTTTGAAAATGGATTGATTTCGAGAAAAATACTTGGTGTTGACCAAGCGTTTATTTGGACCGGTGCTACTGATTGTGCAGAAATTTCATTTCATCCCACCAATTTCGTTTGCCTACTTTTTATTTATTTTCTTAAATAATAATTTATTTTTTTATATTAGCGACGGTTCAGGCCGACGCTATTGTTTTTGAAAAAATATTTATTTCCCATAACAAATTTCGTTTGCCTTCTGATTATTTATTGTCTTAATTAATTCTTATTTTCTTATATTAGCGACGGTTCAGGCCGACGCTACTGTTTGTGCAAAAAATTTCATTTCCTCCGACCAATTACATTTGCCTACTTTAAAGGTTTTGTTTTATTTAATTATTATTTTATATTAAAAACAAGTACTTCAATAGAAATTTTAAATTACAATTAAACAAAATCGTATACAATAGCGACACAACTAAAAGCGCTTCTAAGGGTTATCAAAAACAAAAGAAAGTGCTATTCAATAGATTTTATTGTGTATTCTTTGTTTCCCTATGTTCTCTTTCAGAGTTGGTTTACCCTTTTAAACAGTAGAGATCACTTGTCTTTGTCTTTATCAACATCTTCATACCAGGAGCATACGCTTAATTAGTCATTTTCATCCATTTTATTGTAAAAGTAGTTAGCATAAATAAAACTAAAGTTCGTGAGTGAAGGTGAGAATTCGAACGATAACCTATACAACATGCATCCTAGGACTAAACAAAGGGACATACATTTAACCATTCCTTCTTCATTACTTAGTGCATGTGTCCTTCGAGTGCATTTGTTATGAAGATATTTCGAAAATGGATTGATTTCGTGAGAAATACTTGGGGTTGACCAAGCATTTATTTGGACCGATGCTACTGTTTGTGGGAAAATTTCATTTCATCCCACCAAATTCGTTGGCCTCCTTTTTATTTATTGTCTTAAATAATTATTTATTTTTTTATATTAGCGACGTTTCAGGCCGAAGCTATTGTTTATGAAAAAATATTCATTTCCCATAACAAATTTCGTTTGCCTCCTTATTAGTTATTGTCTTAATTAATTCTTATTTTCTTATATTAGCGACGGTTCAGGCCGACGCTACTGTTGTGCAAAAAATTTCATTTCCTCCGACCAATTACATTTGCCTACTTTAAAGGTTTTGTATTATTTAATTATTATTTTTATATTAAAAACAAGTACTTCAATAGCACTTTTAAATTGCAATTAAACTAAATCGTATACAATAGCGGCACAGCTAAAAGCGCTTCTAAGGGTTATCAAAATCAAAAGAAAGTGCTATTAAATATATTTTATTGTGTATTCTTTGTTTCCTTATGTTCTCTTTCAGAGTTGTTTTACCCTTTTAAACATTAGAGATCACTTGTCTTTGTCTTTATCAACATCTTCATAACAGGAGCATACGCTTAATTAGTCATTTTCATCCATTTTATTACAAAAGTATTTAGCATAAATAAAACTAAAGTTCGTGAGTGTAGGTGAGAATTTGAACAATAACCTATACAACATGCATCCTAGGACTAAACAAAGGGACATACATTTAACCATTCCTTCTTCATTACTTAGTGCATGTGTCTTTCGAGTGCATTTGTTATGAAGATATTTTGAAAATGGATTGATTTCGTGAGAAATACTTGGGGTAGACCAAGCATTTATTTGGACCGATGATACAGTTTGTGCGAAAATTTCATTTCATCCCACCAATTTCGTTTGCCTCCTTTTTATTTATTGTCTAAAATAATTATTTATTTTTTTTATATTAGCCACGGCTCAGGCCGAAACTATTATTAATGAAAAAATATTCATTTCCCATAACAAATTTCGTTTGCCTCCTTATTAGTTATTGTCTTAATTTATTCTTATTTTCTTATTTTAGCGACTGTTCAGGCCGACGCTACTGTTTGTGCAAAAAATTTCATTTCCTCCCACCAATTACATTTGCCAACTTTAAAGGTTTTGTATTATTTAATTATTATTTTATATTAAAAACAAGTACTTCAATAGAACTTTTAAATTACAATTAAACAAAATCGTATACAATAGCGACACAACTAAAAGCGCTTCTAAGGGTTATCAAAAACAAAAGAAAGTGCTATTAAATAGATTTTATTGTGTATTCTTTGTTTCCCTATGTTCTCTTTCAGAGTTGGTTTACCCATTTAAACAGTAGAGATCACTTGTCTTTGTCTTTATCAACATCTTCATAACAGGAGCATACGCTTAATTAGTCATTTTCATCCATTTTATTGTAAAAGTAGTTAGCATAAATAAAACTAAAGTTCGTGAGTGAAGGTGAGAATTCGAACGATAACCTATACAACATGCATCCTAGGACTAAACAAAGGGACATACATTTAACAATTCCTTCTTCACTACTTAGTGCATGTGTCTTCGAGTGCATTTGTTATGGAGATATTTTGAAAATGGATTGATTTCGTGAGAAATACTTGGGGTTGAGCAAGCATTTATTTGGACCGATGCTACTGTTTGTGCGAAAATTTCATTTCATCCCACCAATTTCGTTTGCCTCCTTTTTATTTATTGTCTTAAATAATTATTTATTTTTTTATATTAGCGACGGTTCAGGCCGAAGCTATTATTTATGAAAAAATATTCATTTCCCATAACAAATTCCGTTTGCCTCCTTATTAGTTATTGTCTTAATTAATTCTTATTTTCTTATATTAGCGACGGTTCAGGCCGACGCTACTGTTTGTGCAAAAAATTTCATTTCGTCCCAACAATTACATTTGCCTACTTTAAAGGTTTTGTTGTATTTAATTATTATTTTTATATTAAAAACAATTATTTTAATAGCGCTTTTAAATTGCAATTAAAAAAAATCGTATACATTAGCGACACAACTAAAAGCGCTTCTAAGGGTTATCAAAAACAAAAGAAAGTGCTATTAAATATCTTTCATTGTGTATTCTTTGTTGCCCTATGTTCTCTTTCAGAGTTGGTTTACCCTTTTAAACAGTGGAGATCACTTGTCTTTGTCTTTAGCAAAATCTTCATAAGAAGAGCATACGCCTAATTAGTCATTTTCCTTCATTTTATTGTAAAAGTATTTAGCACGAAGAAAACTAAAGTTCGTGAGTGAAGGTGAGCATTCGAACGATAACCTATACAGCATGCATCATAGAACTATACAAAGGGACATACATTCAATCATTCCTTCTTCAATACTTAGTGCATGTATCCATTGAGTGCATTTGTTATGAAAATATTTTGAAAATGGATTGATTTCGAGAAATATACTTGGTGTTGACCAAGCGTTTATTTGGACCGGTGCTACTGTTTATGCGGAAATTTCATTTCATCCCACCAATTTCGTTGGCCTCCTTTTTATTTATTGTCTTAAATAATTATTTATTTTTTTATATTAGCGATGGTTCAGGCCGACGCTATTGTTTTTGAAAAAATGTTCATTTCCCATAACAAATTTCGTTTGCCTTCTTATTATTTATTGTCTTAATTAATTCTTAAATTCTTATATTAGCGACGGTTCAGGCCGACGCTACTGTTTGTGCAAAAAATTTCATTTCATCCGACCATTTACATTTTCCTACTTTAAAGGTTTTGTTTTATTTAATTATTATTTTTATATTAAAAACAAGTACTTCAATAGCTCTTTTAAATTACAATTAAACAAAATTGTATACAATAGCGACACAATTAAAAGCGCTTCTAAGGGTTATCAAAAACAAAAGAAAGTTCTATTAAATAGATTTTATTGTGTATTCTTTGTTTCCCTATGTTCTCTTTCAGAGTTGGTTTACCATTTTAAACAGTAGAGATCACTTATCTTTGTCTTTATCAGCATCTTCATAACAGGAGCATACGCTTAATTAGTCATTTTCATCCATTTTATTGCAAAAGTAGTTAGCATAAATAAAACTAAAGTTCGTGAGTGAAGGTGAGAATTCGAACGATAACCTATACAGCATGCATCCTAGGACTAAACAAAGGGACATACATTTAACCATTCCTTCTTCACTACTTAGTGCATGTGTCCTTCGAGTGCATTTGTTATGAAGATATTTTGAAAATGGATTGATTTCGTGAGAAATACTTGGGGTTGACCAAGCATTTATTTGGACCGATGCTACTGTTTGTGCGAAAATTTCATTTCATCCCACCAATTTCGTTTGCCTCCTTTTTATTTATTGTCTTAAATAATTTTTTTTTATATTAGCGACGGTTCAGGCCGAAGCTATTATTTATGAAAAAATATTCATTTCCCATAACAAATTCCGTTTGCCTCCTTATTAGTTATTGTCTTAATTAATTCTTATTTTCTTATATTAGCGACGGTTCAAGCCGACGCTACTGTTTGTGCAAAAAATTTCATTTCGTCCCACCAATTACATTTGCCTATTATAAAGGTTTTGTTGTATTTAATTATTATTTTTATATTAAAAACAATTACTTTAATAGCGCTTTTAAATTGCAATTAAAAAAAATCGTATACAATAGCGACACGACTAAAAGCGCTTCTAAGGGTTATCAAAAATAAAAGAAAGTGCTATTAAATATATTTCATTGTGTATTCCTTGTTGCCCTATGTTCTCTTTCAGAGTTGGCTTACCCTTTTAAACAATAGAGATCACTTGTCTTTGTCTTTAGCAAAATCTTCATAAGAGGAGCATACGCCTAATTAGTAATTTTCCTTCATTTTACTGAAAAAGTATTTAGCACGAAGAAAATTAAAGTTCGTGAGTGAAGGTGAGCATTCGAACGATAACCTATACAACATGCATCATAGGACTAAACAAAGGGACATACATTCAATCATTCCTTCTTCACTACTTAGTGCATGTGTCCCTTGAGTGCATTTGTTATGAAAATATTTTGAAAATGGATTGATTTCGAGAAAAATACTTGGTGTTGACCAAGCGTTTATTTGGACCGATGCTACTGTTTGTGCGGAAATTTCATTTTATCCCACCAATTTCGTTTGCCTCCTTTTTATTTATTGTCTTAAATAATTATTTATTTTTTTATATTAGCGACGGTTCAGGCAGACACTATTGTTTTTGAAAAAATATTCATTTCACATAACAAATTTTGTTTGCCTTCTTATTATTTATTGTCTTAATTAATTCTTATTTTCTTATATTAGCGACGGTTCAGGTCGACGCTACTGTTTGTGCAAAAAAATTCATTTCCTCCGACCAATTACATTTGCCTACTTTAAAGGTTTTGTTTTATTTAATTATTATTTTTATATTAAAAACAAGTATTTCAAAAGCGCTTTTAAATTACAATTAAACAAAATCGTATACAATAGCGGCACAACTAAAAGCGCTTCTAAGGGTTATCAAAAACAAAAGAAAGTGCTATTAAATAGATTTTATTGTGTATTCTTTGTTTCCCTATGTTCTCTTTCAGAGTTGGTTTACCATTTTAAATAGTAGAGATCACTTGTCTTTGTCTTTATCAACATCTTCATAACAGGAGCATACGCTTAATTAGTCATTTTCATCCATTTTATTACAAAAGTAGTTAGCATAAATAAAACTAAAGTTCGTGAGTGAAGGTGAGAATTCGAACGATAACCTATACAACATGCATCCTAGGACTAAACAAAGGGACATACCTTTAACCATTCTTTCTCCACTACTTAGTGCATGTGTCCTTTGAGTGCATTTGTTATGAAGATATTTGGAAAATGGATTGATTTCGTAAGAAATACTCGGGGCTGACCAAGCATTTAATTGGACCGATGCTACTGTTTGTGCGAAAATTTCATTTCATCCCACCAATTTCGTTTGCCTCCTTTTTATTTATTTTCTTAAATAATTATTTTTTTATTTTATTTTAGCGACGGTTCAGGCCGAAGATATTATTTATGAAAAAATATTCATTTCCCATAACAAATTCCGTTTGCCTCCTTATTAGTTATTGTCTTAATTAATTCTTATTTTCTTATATTAGCGACGGTTCAGGCCGACGCTACTGTTTGTGCAAAAAATTTCATTTCCTCCCACCAATTACATTTGCCTAATTTAAAGGTTTTGTTGTATTTAATTATTATTTTTATATTAAAAACAATTACTTTAATAGCGCTTTTAAATTGCAATTAAAAAAAATCGTATACAATAGCGACACAACTAAAAGCGCTTCTAAGGGTTATCAAAAACAAAAGAAAGTGCTATTAAATATCTTTTATTGTGTATTATTTGTTGCCCTATGTTCTCTTTCAGAGTTGGTTTACCCTTTTAAACAGTAGAGATCACTTGTCTTTGTCTTTATCAACATCTTCATAATAGGAGCATACGCTTAATTAGTCATTTTCATCCATTTTATTGCAAAAGTATTTAACACGAAGAAAACTAATGTTCGTGAGTGAAGGTGAGCATTCGAACGATAACCTATAAAGCAAGCATCCTAGGACTAAACAAAGGGACATACATTCAATCATTCCTTCTTCACTACTTAGTGCATGTGTCCCTTGAGTGCTTTTGTTATGAAAATATTTTGAACATGGATTGATTTCGAGAAAAATACTTGGTGTTGACCAAGCGTTTATTTAGACCGATGCTACTGTTTATGCGGAAATTTCATTTCATCCCACCAATTTCGTTTGCCTCCTTTTTATTTATTGTCTTAAATAATTATTTATTTTTTTATATTAGCGACGGTCCAGGCCGACGCTATTGTTTTTGAAAGAATATTCATTTCCCATAACAAATTTCGTTTGCCTTCTTATTATTTATTGTCTTAATTAATTCTTATTTTCTTATATTAGCGACGGTTCAGGCCGACGCTACTGTTAGTGCAAGAAATTTCATTTCCTCCGACCAATTAAATTTGCCTACTTTAATGGTTTTGTTTTATTTAATTATTATTTTTATATTAAAAACAAGTACTTCAATAGCGCTTTTAAATTACAATAAACAAAATCGTATACAATAGCGGCACAGCTAAAAGCGCTTCTAAGGTTTATCAAAAACAAAAGAAAGTGCTATTAAATAAATTTTATTGTGTATTCTTTGTTTCCCTATGTTCTCTTTCAGAGTTGGTTTACCGTTTTAAACAGTAGAGATCACTTGTCTTTGTCTTTATCAACATCTTCATAATAGGTGCATACGCTTAATTAGTCATTTTCATCCATTTTATTGCAAAAGTATTTAGCATAAATAAAACTAAAGTTCGTGAGTGAACGTGAAAATTTGAACGATAACCTATACAACATGCATCCTAGGACTAAACAAAGGGACATACATTTAACCATTCCTTCTTCAGTACTTAGTGCATGTGTCCTTCGAGTGCATTTGTTATGAAGATATTTTGAAAATGGATTGATTTCGTGAGAAATACTTGGGGTAGACCAAGCATTTATTTGGACTGATGCTACTGTTTGTGTGAAAATTTCATTTCATCCCACCAATTTCGTTTGCCTCCTTTTTATTTATTGTTTTAAATAATTATTCATTTTTTTATATTAGCGACGGTTCAGGCCGACACTATTGTTTTTGAAAAAATATTCATTTCCCATAACAAATTTCGTTTGCCTTCTTATTATTTATTGTCTTAATTAATTCTTATTTTCTAATATTAGCGACGGTTCAGGCCGACGCTACTGTTTGTGCAAAAAATTTCATTTCCTCCGACCAATTACATTTGCCTACTTTAAAGGTTTTGTTTTATTTAATTATTATTTTTATATTAAAAACAAGTACTTCAATAGCGCTTTTAAATTACAATTAGACAAAATCGTATACAATAGCGGCACAACTAAAAGCGCTTCTAAGGGTTATCAAAAACAAAAGAAAGTGATATTAAATATATTTTATTGTGTATTCTTTGTTTCCCTATGTTCTCTTTCAGAGTTTGTTTACCCTTTTAAACGGTAGAGATCACTTGTCTCTGTCTTTATCAACATCTTCATAACAGGAGCATACACTTAATTAGTCATTTTCATCCATTTTATTGCAAAAGTAGTTAGCATAAATAAAACTAAAGTTCATGAGTTAAGGTGAGAATTCGAATGATAACCTATACAACATGCATCCTATGACTAAACAAAAGGACATACATTTAACCATTCCTTCTTCACTACTTAGTGCATGTGTCCTTCGAGTGCATTTGTTATGAAGATATTTTGAAAATGGATTGATTTCGTGAGAAATACTTGGGGTTGACCAAGCTTTTATTTGGATCGATGCTACTGTTTGTGCGAAAATTTCATTTCATCCCACCAATTTCATTTGCCTCCTTTTTATTTATTTTCTTAAATAATTATTTTTATTTATTTTAGCGACGGTTCAGGCCGAAGCTATTATTTATGAAAAAATATTCATTTCCCATAACAAATTTCGTTTGCCTCCTTATTAGTTATTGTCTTAATTAATTCATATTTTCTTATATTAGCGACGATTCAGGCCGACGCTACTGTTTGTGCAAAAAATTTCATTTCCTCCCACCAATTACATTTGCCTACTTTAAAGGTTTTGTTGTATTTAATTATTATTTTTATATTAAAAACAATTACTTTAATAGCGCTTTTAAATTGCAATTAAAAAAAAATCGTATACAATAGCAACACAACTAAAAGCGCTTCTAAGGGTTATCAAAAACAAAAGAAAGTGCTATTAAATATCTTTTATTGTGTAATCTTTGTTGCCCTATGTTCTCTTTCAGAGTTTGTTTACCCTTTTAAACAGTAGAGATCACTTGTCTTTGTCTTTAGCAAAATCTTCATAAGAGGAGCATACGCCAAATTAGTCATTTTCCTTCATTTTATTGAAAAAGTATTTAGCACGAAGAAAACTAAAGTTCGTGAGTGAAGGTGAGCATTCGAACGATAACCTATACACCATGCATCCTAGGACTAAACAAAGGGACATACATTCAATCATTCCTTCTTCACTACTTAGTGCATGTGTCCCTTGAGTGCATTTGTTATGAAAATATTTTGAAAATGGATTGATTTCGAGAAAATACTTGGTGTTGACCAAGCAATTATTTGGACCGATGCTACTGTTTGTGCGGAAATTTCATTTTATCCCACCAATTTCGTTTGCCTCCTTTTTATTTATTTTCTTAAATAATTATTTATTTTTTATATTAGCGACGGTTCAGACAGACGCTATTGTTTTTGAAAAAATATTCATTTCCCATAACAAATTTCGTTTGCCTTCTTATTATTTATTGTCTTAATTAATTCTTATTTTCTTATATTAGCGACGGTTCAGGCCGACGCTACTGTTTGTGCAAAAAAATTCATTTCCTCCGACCAATTACGTTTTCCTACTTTAAAGGTTTTCTTTTATTTAATTATTATTTTTATATTAAAAACAAGTACTTCAATAGCGCTTTTAAATTACAATTAAACAAAATCGTATACAATATCGGCACAACTAAAAGCGCTTCTAAGGGTTATCAAAAACAAAAGAAAGTGCTATTAAATAGATTTTATTGTGTATTCTTTGTTTCCCTATGTTCTCTTTCAGAGTTGGTTTACCCTTTTAAACAGTAGAGATCACCTGTCTTTGTCTTTATCAACATCTGCATAACAGGAGCATACGCTTAATTAGTCATTTTCATCCATTTTATTACAAAAGTAGTTAGCATAAATAAAACTAAAGTTCGTGAGTGAAGGTAAGAATTCGAACGATAACCTATACAACATGCATCCTAGGACTAAACAAAGGGACATACCTTTAACCATTCCTTCTTCACTACTTAGTGCATGTGTCCTTCGAGTGCATTTGTTATGAAGATATTTTGAAAATGGATTGATTTCGTGAGAAATACTTGGGGCTGACCAAGCATTTATTTGGACCGATGCTACTGTTTGTGCGAAAATTTCATTTCATCCCACCAATTTCGTTTGCCTCCTTTTTATTTATTTTCTTAAATAATTATTTATTTTTTTATTTTAGAGACGGTTCAGGCCGAAGCTATTATTTATGAAAAAAATATTCATTTCCCATAACAAATTCCGTTTTCCTCCTTATTAGTTATTGTCTTAATTAATTCTTATTTTCTTATATTAGCGACGGTTCAGGCCGACGCTACTGTTTATGCAAAAAATTTCATTTCCTCCCACCAATTACATTTGCCTAATTTAAAGGTTTTGTTGTATTTAATTATTATTTTTATATTAAAAACAATTACTTTAATAGCGCTTTTAAATTGCAATTAAAAAAAATCGTATACAATAGCGACACAACTAAAAGCGCTTCTAAGGGTTATCAAAAACAAAAGAAAGTGCTATTAAATATCTTTTATTGTGTATTCTTTGTTGCCCTATGTTCTCTTTCAGAGTTGGTTTACCCTTTTAAACAGTAGAGATCACTTGTCTTTGTCTTTATCAACATCTTCATAATAGGAGCATACGCTTAATTAGTCATTTTCATCCATTTTATTGCAAAAGTATTTAACACGAAGAAAACTAAAGTTCGTGAGTGAAGGTGAGCATTCGAACGATAACCTATAAAGCAAGCATCCTAGGATTAAACAAAGGGACATACATTCAATCATTCCTTCTTCACTACTTAGTGCATGTGTCCCTTGAGTGCTTTTGTTATGAAAATATTTTGAACATGGATTGATTTCGAGAAAAATACTTGGTGTTGACCAAGCGTTTATTTAGACCGATGCTACTGTTTATGCGGAAATTTCATTTCATCCCACCAATTTCGTTTGCCTCCTTTTTATTTATTGTCTTAAATAATTATTTATTTTTTTATATTAGCGACGGTCCAGGCCGACGCTATTGTTTTTGAAAGAATATTCATTTCCCATAACAAATTTCGTTTGCCTTCTTATTATTTATTGTCTTAATTAATTCTTATTTTCTTATATTAGCGACTGTTCAGGCCGATGCTAATGTTAGTGCAAGAAATTTCATTTCCTCCGACCAATTACATTTGCCTACTTTAATGGTTTTGTTTTATTTAATTATTATTTTTATATTAAAAACAAGTACTTCAATAGCGCTTTTAAATTACAATTAAACAAAATCGTATACAATAGCGGCACAACTAAAAGCGCTTCTAAGGGTTATCAAAAACAAAAGAAAGTGCTATTAAATAAATTTTATTGTGTATTCTTTGTTTCCCTATGTTCTCTTTCAGAGTTGGTTTACCCTTTTAAACAGTAGAGATCACTTGTCTTTGTCTTTATCAACATCTTCATAATAGGTGCATACGCTTAGTTAGTCATTTTCATCCATTTTATTGCAAAAGTATTTAGCATAAATAAAACTAAAGTTCGTGAGTGAACGTGAGAATTTGAACGATAACCTATACAACATGCATCCTAGGACTAAACAAAGGGACATACATTTAACCATTCCTTCTTCACTACTTAGTGCATGTGTCCTTCGAGTGCATTTGTTATGAAGATATTTTGAAAATGGATTGATTTCGTGAGAAATACTTGGGGTAGACCAAGCATTTATTTGGACTGATGCTACTGTTTGTGTGAAAATTTCATTTCATCCCACCAATTTCGTTTGCCTCCTTTTTATTTATTGTTTTAAATAATTATTCATTTTTTTATATTAGCGACGGTTCAGGCCGAGGCTATTGTTTTTGAAAAAATATTCATTTCCCATAACAAATTTCGTTTGCCTTCTTATTATTTATTATTTTAATTAATTCTTATTTTCTTATATTAGCGACGGTTCAGGCCGACGCTACTGTTTGTGCAAAAAATTTCATTTCCTCCGACCAATTACATTTGCCTACTTTAAAGGTTTTGTTTTATTTAATTATTATTTTTATATTAAAAACAAGTACTTCAATAGCGCTTTTAAATTACAATTAAACAAAATCGTATACAATAGCGGCACAACTAAAAGCGCTTCTAAGGGTTATCAAAAACAAAAGAAAGTGATATTAAATATATTTTATTGTGTATTCTTTGTTTCCCTATGTTCTCTTTCAGAGTTTGTTTACCCTTTTAAACGGTAGAGATCACTTGTCTTTGTCTTTATCAACATCTTCATAACAGGAGCATACACTTAATTAGTCATTTTCATCCATTTTATTGCAAAAGTAGTTAGCATAAATAAAACTAAAGTTCATGAGTGAAGGTGAGGTTTCGAACGATAACCTATACAACATGCATCCTAGGACTAAACAAAGGGACATACCTTTAACCATTCCTTCTTCACTACTTAGTGCATGTGTCCTTCGAGTGCATTTGTTATGAAGATATTTTGAAAATGGATTGATTTCGTGAGAAATACTTGGGGCTGACCAAGCATTTATTTGGACCGATGCTACTGTTTGTGCGAAAATTTCATTTCATCCCACCAATTTCGTTAGCCTCCTTTTTATTTATTTTCTTAAATAATTAATTATTTTTTTATTTTAGAGACGGTTCAGGCCGAAGCTTTTATTTATGAAAATAATATTCATTTCCCATAACAAATTCCGTTTGCCTCCTTATTAGTTATTGTCTTAATTAATTCTTATTTTCTTATATTAGCGACGGTTCAGGCCGACGCTACTGTTTGTGCAAAAAATTTCATTTTCTCCCACCAATTACATTTGCCTAATTTAAAGGTTTTGTTGTATTTAATTATTATTTTTATATTAAAAACAATTACTTTAATAGCGCTTTTAAATTGCAATTAAAAAAAATCGTATACAATAGCGACACAACTAAAAGTGCTTCTAAGGGTTATCAAAAACAAAAGAAAGTGCTATTAAATATCTTTTATTGTGTATTCTTTGTTGCCCTATGTTCTCTTTCAGAGTTTGTTTACCCTTTTAAACAGTAGAGATCACTTGTCTTTGTCTTTAGCAAAATCTTCATAAGAGGAGCATACGCCAAATTAGTCATTTTCCTTCATTTTATTGAAAAAGTATTTAGCACGAAGAAAACTAAAGTTCGTGAGTGAAGGTGAGCATTCGAACGATAACCTATACACAATGCATCCTAGGACTAAACAAAGGGACATACATTCAATCATTCCTTCTTCACTACTTAGTGCATGTGTCCCTTGAGTGCATTTGTTATGAAAATATTTTGAAAATGGATTGATTTCGAGAAAATACTTGGTGTTGACCAAGCAATTATTTGGACCGATGCTACTATTTATGCGGAAATTTCATTTTATCCCACCAATTTCGTTTGCCTCCTTTTTATTTATTGTCTTAAATAATTATTTATTTTTTATATTAGCGACGGTTCAGACAGACGCTATTGTTTTTGAAAAAATATTCATTTCCCATAACAAATTTCGTTTGCCTTCTTATTATTTATTGTCTTAATTAATTCTTATTTTCTTATATTAGCGACGGTTCAGGCCGACGCTACTGTTTGTGCAAAAAAATTCATTTCCTCCGACCAATTACATTTGCCTACTTTAAAGGTTTTCTTTTATTTAATTATTATTTTTATATTAAAAACAAGTACTTCAATAGCGCTTTTAAATTACAATTAAACAAAATCGTATACAATATCAGCACAACTAAAAGCGCTTCTAAGGGTTATCAAAAACAAAAGAAAGTGCTATTAAATAGATTTTATTGTGTATTCTTTGTTTCCCTATGTTCTCTTTCAGAGTTGGTTTACCCTTTTAAACAGTAGAGATCACCTGTCTTTGTCTTTATCAACATCTGCATAACAGGAGCATACGCTTAATTAGTCATTTTCATCCATTTTATTACAAAAGTAGTTAGCATAAATAAAACTAAAGTTCGTGAGTGAAGGTAAGAATTCGAACGATAACCTATACAACATGCATCCTAGGACTAAACAAAGGGACATACCTTTAACCATTCCTTCTTCACTACTTAGTGCATGTGTCCTTCGAGTGCATTTGTTATGAAGATATTTTGAAAATGGATTGATTTCGTGAGAAATACTTGGGGCTGACCAAGCATTTATTTGGACCGATGCTACTGTTTGTGCGAAAATTTCATTTCATCCCACCAATTTCGTTTGCCTCCTTTTTATTTATTTTCTTAAATAATTATTTATTTTTTTATTTTAGAGACGGTTCAGGCCGAAGCTTTTATTTATGAAAAAAATATTCATTTCCCATAACAAATTCCGTTTGCCTCCTTATTAGTTATTGTCTTAATTAATTCTTATTTTCTTATATTAGCGACGGTTCAGGCCAACGCTACTGTTTGTGCAAAAAATTTCATTTCCTCCCACCAATTACATTTGCCTAATTTAAAGGTTTTGTTGTATTTAATTATTATTTTTATATTAAAAACAATTACTTTAATAGCGCTTTTAAATTGCAATTAAAAAAAATCGTATACAATAGCGACACAACTAAAAGTGCTTCTAAGGGTTATCAAAAACAAAAGAAAGTGCTATTAAATATCTTTTATTGTGTATTCTTTGTTGCCCTATGTTCTCTTTCAGAGTTTGTTTACCCTTTTAAACAGTAGAGATCACTTGTCTTTGTCTTTAGCAAAATCTTCATAAGAGGAGCATACGCCTAATTAGTCATTTTCCTTCATTTTATCGAAAAAGTATTTAGCACGAAGAAAACTAAAGTTCGTGAGTGAGGGTGAGCATTCGAACGATAACCTATACAACATGCATCCTAGGACTAAACAAAGGGACATACATTCAATCATTCCTTCTTCACTACTTAGTGCACGTGTCCTTCGAGTGCATTTGTTATGGAGATATTTTGAAAATGGATTGATTTCGTGAGAAATACTTGGGGTAGACCAAGCATTTATTTGGACCGATGCTACTGTTTGTGCGAAAATTTCATTTCATCCCACCAATTTCGTTTGCCTCCTTTTTATTTATTGTCTTAAATAACTATTTATTTTTTTATTTTAGCGACGGTTCAGGCCGAAGCTATTATTTATGAAAAAATATTCATTTCCCATAAGAAATTTCATTTGCCTCCTTATTAGTTATTATCTTAATTAATTCTTATTTTCTTATATTAGCGACGGTTCAGGCCGACGCTACTGTTTGTGCAAAAAATTTCATTTCCTCCGACCAATTACATTTGCCTACTTTAAAGGTTTTGTTGTATTTAATTATTATTTTTATATTAAAAACAATTACTTTAATAGCGCTTTTAAATTACAATTAAACAAAATCGTATACAATAGCGACACAACTAAAAGCGCTTCTAAGGGTTATAAAAAATAAAAGAAAGTGCTATTAAATATCTTTTATTGTGTATTCTTTGTTGCCCTATGTTCTCTTTCAGAGTTGGTTTACCCTTTTAAACAGTAGAGATCACTTGTCTTTGTCTTTATCAACATCTTCATAATAGGAGAATACACTTAATTAGTCATTTTCATCCATTTTATTACAAAAGTAGTTAGCATAAATAAAACTAAAGTTCGTGAGTGAAGGTGAGAATTGGAACGATAACCTATACAACATGCATCCTAGGACTAAACAAAGGGACATACCTTTAACCATTCCTTCTTCACTACTTAGTGCATGTGTCCTTCGAGTGCATTTGTTATGAAGATATTTTGAAAATGGATTGATTTCGTGAGAAATACTTGGGGTTGACCAAGCATTTATTTGGACCGATGCTACTGTTTGTGCGAAAATTTCATTTCATCCCACCAATTTCGTTTGCCTCCTTCTTATTTATTGTCTTAAATAACTAATTATTTTTTTATATTAGCGACGTTTCAGGCTGAAGCTATTATTTTTGAAAAAATATTCATTTCCCATAACAAATTTCGTTTGCCTCCTTATTAGTTATTGTCTTAATTAATTCTTATTTTCTTATATTAGCGACGGTTCAGGCCGACGCTACTGTTTGCGCAAAAAATTTCATTTCCTCCCACCAATTACATTTGCCTACTTTAGAGGTTTTGTTGTATTTAATTATTATTCTAATATTAAAAACAAGTACTTTAATAGCGCTTTTAAATTGCAATTAAAAAAAATCGTATACAATAGCGACACAACTAAAAGCGCTTCTAAGGGTTATCAAAAACAAAAGAAAGTGCTATTAAATATCTTTTATTGTGTATTCTTTGTTGCCCTATGTTCTCTTTCAGAGTTGGTTTACCCTTTTAAACAGTAGAGATCACTTGTCTTTGTCTTTAGCAAAATCTTCATAAGAGGAGCATACGCCTAATTAGTCATTTTCCTTCATTTTATCGAATAAGTATTATGCACGAAGAAAACTAAAGTTCGTGAGTGAAGGTGAGCATTCGAACGATAACCTATACAACATGCATCCTAGGACTAAACAAAGGGACATACATTTAACCATTCCTTCTTCACTACTTAGTGCATGTGTCCTTCGAGTGCATTTGTTATGAAGATATTTTGAAAATGGATTGATTTCGTGAGAAATACTTGGGTTTGACGAAGCATTTATTTGGACCGATGCTACTGTTTGTGCAAAAATTTCATTTCATCCCACCAATTTCGTTTGCCTCCTTTTTATTTATTGTCTTAAATAATTATTTATTTTTTTATATTAGCGACGTTTCAGGCCGAAGCTATTATTTTTGAAAAAATATTCATTTCCCATAACAAATTTCGTTTGCCTCCTTATTAGTTATTGTCTTAATTAATTCTTATTTTCTTATATTAGCGACGGTTCAGGCCGACGCTACTGTTTGTGCAAAAAATTTCATTTCCTCCCACCAATTACATTTGCCTACTTTAGAGGTTTTGTTGTATTTAATTATTATTTTAATATTAAAAACAAGTACTTTAATAGCGCTTTTAAATTGGAATTAAAAAAAATCGTATACAATAGCGACACAGCTAAAAGCGGTTCTAAGGGTTATCAAAAACAAAAGAAAGTGCTATTAAATATCTTTTATTGTGTATTCTTTGTTGCCCTATGTTCTCTTTCAGAGTCGGTTTACCCTTTTAAACAGTAGAGATCACTTGTCTTTGTCTTTAGCAAAATCTTCATAAGAGGAGCATACGCCTAATTAGTCATTTTCCTTCATTTTATCGAAAAAGTATTTAGCACGAAGAAAACTAAAGTTCGTGAGTGAGGGTGAGCATTCGAACGATAACCTATACAACATGCATCCTAGGACTAAACAAAGGGACATATATTCAATCATTCCTTCTTCACTACTTAGTGCACGTGTCCTTCGAGTGCATTTGTTATGGAGATATTTTGAAAATGGATTGATTTCGTGAGAAATACTTGGGGTAGACCAAGCATTTATTTGGACCGATGCTACTGTTTGTGCGAAAATTTCATTTCATCCCACCAATTTCGTTTTCCTCCTTTTTATTTATTGTCTTAAATAACTATTTATTTTTTTATTTTAGCGACGGTTCAGGCCGAAGCTATTATTTATGAAAAAATATTCATTTCCCATAAGAAATTTCATTTGCCTCCTTATTAGTTATTATCTTAATTAATTCTTATTTTCTTATATTAGCGACGGTTCAGGCCGACGCTACTGTTTGTGCAAAAAATTTCATTTCCTCCGACCAATTACATTTGCCTACTTTAAAGGTTTTGTTGTATTTAATTATTATTTTTATATTAAAAACAATTACTTTAATAGCGCTTTTAAATTGCAATTAAACAAAATCATATACAATAGCGACACAACTAAAAGCGCTTCTAAGGGTTATAAAAAATAAAAGAAAGTGCTATTAAATATCTTTTATTGTGTATTCTTTGTTGCCCTATGTTCTCTTTCAGAGTTGGTTTACCCTTTTAAACAGTAGAGATCACTTGTCTTTGTCTTTATCAACATCTTCATAATAGGAGAATACACTTAATTAGTCATTTTCATCCATTTTATTGCAAAAGTATTTAGCATAAATAAAACTAAAGTTCGTGAGTGAAGGTGAGAATTCGAACGAAAACCTATACAACATGCATCCTAGGACTAAACAAAGGGACATACATTTAACCATTCCTTCTTCACTACTTAGTGCATGTGTCCTTCGAGTGCATTTGTTATGAAGATATTTTTAAAATGGATTGATTTCGTGAGAAATACTTGGGGTTGACCAAGCATTTATTTGGACCGATGCTACTGTTTGTGCGAAAATTTCATTTCATCCCACCAATTTCGTTTGCCTCCTTCTTATTTATTGTCTTAAATAACTAATTATTTTTTTTATATTAGCGACGTTTCAGGCTGAAGCTATTATTTTTGAAAAAATATTCATTTCCCATAACAAATTTCGTTTGCCTCCTTATTAGTTATTGTCTTAATTAATTCTTATTTTCTTATATTAGCGACGGTTCAGGCCGACGCTACTGTTTGCGCAAAAAATTTCATTTCCTCCCACCAATTACATTTGCCTACTTTAGAGGTTTTGTTGTATTTAATTATTATTCTAATATTAAAAACAAGTACTTTAATAGCACTTTTAAATTGCAATTAAAAAAAATCGTATACAATAGCGACACAGCTAAAAGTGGTTCTAAGGGTTATCAAAAACAAAAGAAAGTGCTATTAAATATCTTTTATTGTGTATTCTTTGTTGCCCTATGTTCTCTTTCAGAGTTGGTTTACCCTTTTAAACAGTAGAGATCACTTGTCTTTGTCTTTAGCAAAATCTTCATAAGAGGAGCATACGCCTAATTAGTCATTTTCCTTCATTTTATCGAATAAGTATTATGCACGAAGAAAACTAAAGTTCGTGAGTGAAGGTGAGCATTCGAACGATAACCTATACAACATGCATCCTAGGACTAAACAAAGGGACATACATTAAATCATTCCTTCTTCACTACTTAGTGCATGTGTCCCTTGAGTGCTTTTGTTATGAAAATATTTTGAAAATGGATTGATTTCGAGAAAAATACTTGGTGTTGACCAAGCGTTTATTTAGACCGATGCTACTGTTTGTGCGGAAATTTCATTTCATCCCACCAATTTCGTCTGCCTCCTTTTTATTTATTGTCTTAAATAATTATTTATTTGTTTATATTACCGACGGTTCAGGTCGACGCTATTGTTTTTGAAAAAATATTCATTTCCCATAACAAATTTCGTTTGCCTTCTTATTATTTATTGTCTTAATTAATTCTTATTTTCTTATATTAGAGACGGTTCAAACCGACGCTACTGTTTGTGCAAAAAATTTCATTTCCTCCGACCAATTACATTTTCCTACTTTAAAGGTTTTGTTTTATTTAATTATTATTTTTATATTAAAAACAAGTACTTCAATAACGCTTTTAAATTACAATTAAACAAAATCGTATACAATAGCGGCACAACTAAAAGCGTTTCTAAGGGTTATCAAAAAGAAAAGAAATTGCTATGAAATAAATTTTATTGTGTATTCTTTGTTATCCTATGATCTCTTTCAGAGTTGGTTTACCCTTTTAAACAGTAGAGATCACTTGTCTTTGTCTTTATCAACATCTTCATAACAGGTGCATACGCTTAATTAGTCATTTTCATCCATTTTATTGCAAAAGTATTTAGCATAAATAAAACTAAAGTTCGTGAGTGAACGTGAGAATTTGAACGATAACCTATACATCATGCATCCTAGGACTAAACAAAGGGACATACATTTAACCATTCCTTCTTCACTACTTAGTGCATGTGTCCTTCGAGTGCATTTGTTATGAAGATATTTTGAAAATGGATTGATTTCGTGAGAAATACTTGGGGTAGACCAAGCATTTATTTGGACTGATGCTACTGTTTGTGTGAAAATTTCATTTCATCCCACCAATTTCGTTTGCCTCCTTTTTATTTATTGTCGTAAATAATTATTCATTTTTTTATATTAGCGACGGTTCAGGCCGACACTTTTGTTTTTGAAAAAATATTCATTTCCCATAACAAATTTCGTCTGCCTTCTTTTTATTTATTGTCTTAATTAATTCTTAGTTTCTTATATTAGCGACGTTTCAGGCCGACACTACTGTTTGTGCAAAAAATTTCATTTCCTCCGACCAATTACATTTTCCTACTTTAAAGGTTTTGTTTTATTTAATTATTATTTTTATATTAAAAACACGTACTTCAATAGCGCTTTTAAATTGCAATTAATCAAAATTGTATACAATAGCGGCACAACTAAAAGCGCTCCTAAGGGTTATCAAAAACAAAAGAAAGTGCTATTAAATAGATTTTATTGTGTATTCTTTGTTTCCCTTTGTTCTCTTTCATAGTTGGTTTTCCCTTTTAAACAGTAGAGATCACTTTTCTTTGTCTTTATCAACATCTTCATAACAGGAGCATACGCTTAATTAGTCATTTTCATCCATTTTATTGCAAAAGTATTTAGCATAAATAAAACTAATGTTCGTGAGTGAAGGTGAGAATTCGAACGATAACCTATACAAAATGCATCTTAGGACTAAACAAAGGGACATACATTCAATCATTCCCTCTTCACTACTTAGTGAATGTGTCCCTAGAGTGCATTTGTTATGAAAATATTTTGAAAATGGATTGATTTTGAGAAAAATACTTGGTGTTGACCAAGCGTTTATTTAGACCGATGCTACTGTTTGTGCGAAAATTTCATTTCATCCCACCAATTTCGTTTACCTCCTTTTTATTTATTGTCTTAAATAATTATTTATTTTTTTATATTAGCGACGGTTCAGGCCGACGCTATTGTTTTTGAAAAAATATTCATTTCCCATAAAAATTTCGTTTGCCTTCTTATTATTTATTGTCTTAACTAATTATTTTTTTCTTATATTAGCGACGGTTCAGGCCGACGCTACTGTTTGTGCAAAAAATTTCATTTCCTTCGACCAATTACATTTGCCTACTTTAAAGGTTTTGTTTTATTTAATTATTATTTTTATATTAAAAACAAGTACTTCAATAGCGCTTTTAAATTGCAATTAAACAAAATCGTATACAATAGCGGCACAACTAAAAGCGCTTCTAAGGGTTATCAAAAACAAAAGAAAGTGCTATTAAATAGATTTTATTGTGTATTCTTTCTTTCCCTATGTTCTCTTTCAGAGTTGGTTTACCCTTTTAAACAGCAGAGATCACTTGTCTTTGTCTTTATCAACATCTTCATAACAGGAGCATACACTTAATTAGTCATTTTCATCCATTTTATTGCAAAAGTATTTAGCATAAATAAAACTAAAGTTCGTGAGTGAAGGTGAGAATTCGAATGATAACCTATACAACATGCATCCTAGGACTAAACAAAGGGACATACATTTAACCATTCCTTCTTCACTACTTAGTGCATGTGTCCTTCGAGTGCATTTGTTATGAAGATATTTTGAAAATGGATTGATTTCGTGAGAAATACTTGGGGTAGACCAAGCATTTATTTGGACCGATGCTACTGTTTGTGCGAAAATTTCATTTCATCCCACCAATTTCGTTTTCCTCCTTTTTATTTATTGTCTTAAATAACTATTTATTTTTTTATTTTAGCGACGGTTCAGGCCGAAGCTATTATTTATGAAAAAATATTCATTTCCCATAACAAATTTTGTTTGCCTCCTTATTAGTTATTATCTTAATTAATTCTAATTTTCTTATATTAGCGACGGTTCAGGCCGACGCTACTGTTTGTGCAAAAAATTTCATTTCCTCTGACCAATTACATTTGCCTACTTTAAAGGTTTTGTTGTATTTAATTATTATTTTTATATTAAAAACAATTACTTTAATAGCGCTTTTAAATTGCAATTAAACAAAATCATATACAATAGCGACACAACTAAAAGCGCTTCTAAGGGTTATAAAAAATAAAAGAAAGTGCTATTAAATATCTTTTATTGTGTATTCTTTGTTGCCCTATGTTCTCTTTCAGAGTTGGTTTACCCTTTTAAACAGTAGAGATCACTTGTCTTTGTCTTTATCAACATCTTCATAATAGGAGAATACGCTTAATTAGTCATTTTCATCCATTTTATTGCAAAAGTATTTAGCATAAATAAAACTAAAGTTCGTGAGTGAAGGTGAGAATTCGAACGAAAACCTATACAACATGCATCCTAGGACTAAACAAAGGGACATACATTTAACCATTCCTTCTTCACTACTTAGTGCATGTGTCCTTCGAGTGCATTTGTTATGAAGATATTTTGAAAATGGATTGATTTCATGAGAAATACTTGGGGTTGACGAAGCATTTATTTGGACCGATGCTACTGTTTGTGCGAAAATTTCATTTCATCCCACCAATTTCGTTTGCCTCCTTTTTATTTATTGTCTTAAATAATTATTTATTTTTTTATATTAGCGACGTTTCAGGCCGAAGCTATTATTTTTGAAAAAATATTCATTTCCCATAACAAATTTCGTTTGCCTCCTTATTAGTTATTGTCTTAATTAATTCTTATTTTCTTATATTAGCGACGGTTCAGGCCGACGCTACTGTTTGTGCAAAAAATTTCATTTCCTCCCACCAATTACATTGGCCTACTTTAGAGGTTTTGTTGTATTTAATTATTATTTTAATATTAAAAACAAGTACTTTAATAGCGCTTTTAAATTGCAATTAAAAAAAATCGTATACAATAGCGACACAGCTAAAAGCGGTTCTAAGGGTTATCAAAAACAAAAGAAAGTGCTATTAAATATCTTTTATTGTGTCACTACAAGAAAAATGATAGATTGGGACGGTTATTTTGGCTGATTACGACGGTTAAAACCGTCGCAATTTACAATCTACGACGGTAGAAGTACCGTCGCAGAATCGTGCGTCCCCAGCCTATTTCGCGACGGTTGCAAAAACTGTCACGCACAACAGATAGCGACGGTTATATACCGTCGTGAATTTGACTTTATTTTTTGTTTTTGTTGTTGTTTGCGACGGTTATTCTACCGCCGTAGGTTAGAAATTGCGACGGTTTTAACCGTCGTAATCTGATTTATAAATTTCAAATAATATTTTTATTTAAATTATTATTTAGTAAAATAATTTTAAATATAATATTATTTTACTATAATATTTTACTATTATATTTAAATTATTATTTACTTTAATATTTTTTTATTTATAGTATTTTATTTTATTTTCTATCACTTTTCAACATAATAAAGTTAATTACAATAAAAACATTTAATATCAAATAATCATCAATAATATCAAAAAAATGTGATCAAAGGTAAAAAGAAGTGCAAATTTTACCAATAAACAAGAAAAATTCAAATATCATCAAAGGCCAAATTTCATTTTAATATTTACATTGGTTTGCTACAACTTGAGAGAATTACAAAAAATGTTACAATATTCTACAAAATTCATGAAAGAAACCTCATAAACCCTAAAAAAATTAAATAGGAATAGGACAAGTATATATCTCAGAGATCATAAACATACAAGATACAAACTTTTCAACAATTACAACTAAAATCAAAATCATTTTTCCTTCAAAAACTAATCAAAACTGGTCTTTGTTCTTTTATAGCAATTTCGCGTGCAGTATGAACTGCACTATAAACGGCAAGAGCATCATTTCCAACATGTTACCCATGCGTATACTAGTTTCTGGAGAACGATACAGAAAACGACCACATGTTTCAAGAAGGTTGCAAGCTACATCAATGTTGTGATGACTAAAATCATCTAAACAGGCCTGAAATTATTAAAAAAAACATAAAGTGAGGATTCAATATTTTACAATTATTTGATATATTCTTCATACACAACTATTTGATCTAAGAACTAGTAAAATGGAGGATAACAGCCTATTCCACATGAGTATAACTTATAGGACTTCTGTGACCAAAATAGAATAGAACTTAAAAAGCTAGACAAAAAATGTGTAGTGGATGAACTGAAATCTATTGACATTATAAGGACAGCTCCAAAACAGAGTTTGCAAATTTAGCAAAACTGTTACTGACTTTTGTAATTAAAAGGAGTTAGCTGTAGTTTGATTATTAGTCTCTTATACCTTCAAACAACTGAAGACCAGGCCAGCAGGGGCAACTTTGAACTTGCAAAGTTCTCCAATGAACCTGATATTCCTGATCTTTGTCTCAATATTCATCTGGTCCTGTTAAGACATTCCAAAAACAAGGTGACAAAAGTAATTACCTAATTTAAAGTGATGGAAAAAAAATGATCCAATTCTAAAGATTTATGTAAAGTTAACCTTTTTATTTATTAAGAAGTTGAACTCCTCCTCCAACATCTGCAATAGAAGAGAGGAGACATCCTTCATACAAGTTGAGAGTGTAGCAACCATGCGTGAGTAATACGCTAGCAGCTCTAGAGAAGTCCTTGGAACACTGAACAAATCCCTCACAAGCTTTTTCCGATTTGATTTTGAATTTAGATAACAGAACTCTACCTAGCATTTGTTTAGCCAGAGGGAAATAATCATTAATAGTGATGTAAAAAATAACAATACAATCTAAGAATATAAGTAATAGAGCTCAATAAGATATCCTCACTGTTAATTGATCTATAAGGTCCCGGCTCACACAACCCGGAAGCCTCTGCAATAGAGCATCCAAATTTGTTCCTTCAACACTTCTGAGTTTCTCTTTGTCATTTTCCCCTTTTTTTTCATTCTCTTTTTCTTTTTCCTTGTCTATGTCCAAATCTTTAGACTTTTCTTTTTCTTCTTTATCATCCACTCTCTCAGTGCTTTCTCCCTCTGGTAAAACATTAGACTCTGTGGAGCCCTCTCCACTTTCAAAGGTGATCAGTTGGCTTTTGTCTGATTCAGGTAATATTTCCTAGATAATATCAATCTTGGAGTCAGAGATAGTTGCAGAAGGTAGGTAAGAAAAGGAAAAAGAACCCAAGAAGATGGTTCTCTGTCAGAAAAAGCTTCATATTATTCTTTAACGAAGAATCATGCAATGGCAGCTTAAGTTGCTAAAATTTAGAAAAAGTTCTTAAGGAATGAGAAGTACATGTTCCAAAACAAAGAAGTACAGGAAGAAACATGAAACAACACATAATTTATCAACATTTTATGAATGACGGAATTCATATTGTTGAAACTATTGCTAGTTTCAAGCTATATATATATATATATATATATATATATATATATATATATATATATATATATATATATATATATATATATATATATATATATATATATATATATATATATATATATATATATATATATATATATATATATATATATATATATATATATATATATATATATATATATATATATATATATATATATATATATATATATATATATATATATATATATATATATATATATATATATATGAAGAATCAATCTATTTTTGCTTAAGATCAACTTTCCTCGAAGGTTAAGCATCTTGGTAGAGGTCCAATAGATAATATTAGTATCAAATCTTTAGATTGTATAGGAAAACAGCTAAAGACTAACGTAATGGAAATTAAAACTAAACCGGGTCACACTAATAACGAAAACAGTACACTACTGAGTTTCAAAGACCTAAATTCTAAGAGTTGGATACGCATAAGTTTTTACCTTCATCAAATAGGGGGAGAAATTAAAATGCATGAAAAGACAATAAAAAGAAGATCCTAAAATAGGTTTTAAAAAATTGCCAATGTGATTTCTTACAGTTGGTTGGTCTTGACTCTTCACAGATTGCTCATTGACTTTTGGCTCTGTTTCTCCCAAAAGCACAGCAGGAACAAAAGCTCTGGAGAAAAGCCAACCAGGATAAAGTTTCATCAAAAATAAAACAGGGGAAAACAAACTAAAGAAATTTTTAAGTCATTGACGTTTACATCAAAGTTTTAAACATGTAAGAACACAGTGGTGACCAAGGACTAAAATATGGATTTATATATGGAGGGCCCATTAGCAATTTGATAAATAAAGAGGTTCTTGGAAATACATACCTAAGATCTGGAAAACATTCATAAAAAGCCCTTGTGTCTTCATCATCCCATACGGGTTCAACAGAAGAATCTTTCCCAGAAGCAGAAGAAACCGTCTCTTCGCCACTAGTAAGCCGTGTTGTGTGGCCATCCTCTGGCATTACAGGAGGCTGCATATCAAGTGCTTCAGCTAATCTGTAACAAGACAATCATAACTACAGGATAGACTAATTAAAAGGAATAATTAGAGACACCTCAGCAATATTGTACTGAAGGATGATTCCACTTATAGTCTATATTAGACGGAAGAAATAGGCAGGAGGAATGAGAAGTCAAAATATTTAACAGCAAGTAAAGCAAGACTATTTTACAGATACATTACAAATTATCCCTTTTGTCAAGTTTGGGGGGAACCTCGATTAGAGATATGAAGGCCACCTCAGGGCTAAGTCACTTCTTTATGTCCTTTACCATCTCATATTCATCTCTACCTTATTCATCACGTTCACCACTTAATCATTGCATTAAAGTGGCCATGTACTTCAAGGTCACTTTAAAGCTAGGTGACTTGTTTACTTCAAGTCCTTGACTCATGTTTCGAATCAACTTTAAGAGTTCGTGTTCATGTATTGGTTTTAAGCATCAAGCATAAGGGACTCAAGTTTGATTGTGGTTCATTCAATATGACATAATTCATCATTGAAATCATTCAAGTTCCAAGTTAATTCCATCAAAATAAAGTTCATTCATGTTCATTACAAGTTGTTCACAAGCATTACAAAACCATTATCATCACAAGTCCTTTACATCATACAAAACTTTCACTCTCTCACTTGGCTCACGATTCATTCAATCAGAAAATCACACAAAAAACTCAGAAGGAGATTCACAGAAAGAAAGAAAAACTCACCTTCTGGTTATCTCAAAACAGCATCATCACCTTCCGTTTTTCAATCGTCCTCAATGCATCTTCACTGAATCAATAACTTCATTCGTTCATCATCTTCATCAATGCAACTGATTCTGCAACTTCAACCGAAACACATCACCACGGTAAAATCGAAAGAAAATTGAAAAGAAGTAGAAGAAGATTGAATCAATAATTTATATACCTTGATATTCGGATGATACAAAGATCGCGCAGAAGATGAAGAAGATTGAGTCGAATCGAAGAATGGAAGCTTCACCATTCTAGGCGCAACATCGTACTTCCGGCGGTGGTTCTTTGCTTCAATCGGATAAAAAGCTCTTTCACAAAACCTAATCCTCTTTCAATTTTGTTTGTTACTCCTATTTTATTTTTTTATATTTTTATTTGTTGTATTTTGTTTATAATTTAATAATAAATATTAGTTGCTGAAAATATTATGATATTGTGTTGATATTATGATATTGTGTTGCTGAAAAAAAGTGGGAAAGTAAAAGAATAAAAAAAAGTAGCCTAACCGTCGTGACAACTGTCGCAATTCAGGAATAATGCTTGAAAATCTACGACGGTTGAGCCTAACCGTCGTGACAACTGTCGCAATTCAGGAATAAGGACGGTTTTGTGGGAACTGTCGCAATTTATGTGTCGTAAATCTCTTTTTTTCTTGTAGTGTGTATTCTTTGTTGCCCTATGTTCTCTTTCAGAGTTGGTTTACCCTTTTAAACAGTGGAGATCACTTGTCTTTGTCTTTAGCAAAATCATCATAAGAGGAGCATACGCCTAATTAGTCATTTTCCTTCATTTTATCGAAAAAGTATTTAGCACGAAGAAAACTAAAGTTCGTGAGTGAGGGTGAGCATTCGAACGATAACCTATAAAACAAGCATCCTAGGACTAAACAAAGGGACATACATTTAACCATTCCTTCTTCACTACTTAGTGCACGTGTCCTTCGAGTGCATTTGAAAATGGATTGATTTCGAGAAAAATACTTGGGGTTGACCAAGCATTTATTTGGCCCGATGCTACTGTTTGTGCAAAAATTTCATTTCATCCCACCAATTTCGTTTGCCTCCTTTTTATTTATTGTCTTAAATAATTATTTATTTTTTTATATTAGCGACGGTTCAGGCCGAAGCTATTATTTATGAAAAAAATTTCATTTCCCATAACAAATTTCATT
The DNA here is from genome assembly GCA_948472305.1 of Vicia faba. Lineage (NCBI taxonomy): Eukaryota > Viridiplantae > Streptophyta > Magnoliopsida > Fabales > Fabaceae > Vicia > Vicia faba. The sequence goes on from OX451738.1 coordinate 981,673,867, forward strand.
TGCCTCCTTATTAGTTATTGTCTTAATTTATTCTTATTTTCTTATATTAGCGACTGTTCAGGCCGACGCTACTGTTTGTACAAAAAATTTCATTTCCTCCCACCAATTACATTTGCCTACTTTAAAGGTCTTGTTGTATTTATTAATTATTTTTATATTAAAAACAAATAATTTAATAGCGCTTTTAAATTATAATTAAAAAAAATCGTATACAATAGCGACACAACTAAAGAGCTTCTAAGGGTTATCAAAAACAAAAGAAAGTGCTATTAAATATCTTTTATTGTGTATTCTTTGTTGCCCTATGTTCTCTTTCAGAGTTGGTTTACCCTTTTAAACAGTAGAGATCACTTGTCTTTGTCTTTAGCAAAATCTTCATAAGAGGAGCATACGCCTAATTAGTCATTTTCCTTCATGTTATTGAAAAAGTATTTAGCACGAAGAAAAATAATGTTCGTTAGTGAAGGTGAGCATTCGAACGATAACCTATACAACATGCATCCTAGGACTAAACAAAGGGACATACATTCAATCATTCCTTCTTCACTACTTAGTGCATGTGTCCCTTGAGTGCATTTGTTATGAAAATATTTTTGAAAATGGATTGATTTCGAGAAAAATACCTGGTGTTGACCAAGCGTTTATTTGGACAGATGCTACTGTTTATGCGAAAATTTAATTTCATCCCACCAATTTCGTTTTCCTCCTTTTTATTTATTGTCTTAAATAATTTTTTTTATATTAGCGACGGTTCAGGCCGACGCTATTGTTTTTGAAAACATATTCATTTCCCATAACAAATTTCGTTTCCCTTCTTATTATTTATTGTCTTAATTTATTCTTATTTTCTTATATTAGCGACGGTTCAGGCCGACGCTACTTTTTTTGCAAAAAATTTCATTTCCTCCGACCAATTACATTTGCCTACTTTAAAGGTTTTGTTTTATTTAATTATTATTTTTATATTAAAAACAAGTACTTCAATAGCGCTTTTAAATTGCAATTAAACAAAATCGTATACAATAGCGACACAGCTAAAAGCGCTTCTAAGGGTTATCAAAAACAAAAGAAAGTGCTATTAAATAGATTTTATTGTGTATTCTTTGTTTCCCTATGTTCTCTTTCAGAGTTGGTTTACCCTTTTAAACAGTAGAGATCATTTGTCTTTATGTTTATCAACATCTTCATAACAGGAGCATACGCTTACTTAGTCATTTTCATCCATTTTATTGCAAAAGTATTTAGCATAAATAAAACTAAAGTTCGTGAGTGAAGGTGAGAATTTGATCGAGAACCTATACAGCATGCATCCTAGGACTAAACAAAGGGACATACATTAAACAATTCCTTCTTCACTACTTAGTGCATGTGTCCTTCGAGTGCTTTTCTTATGAAGATATTTTTAAAATGGATTGATTTCGTGAGAAATTCTTGGGGTAGACCAAGCATTTATTTGGACCTATGCTACTGTTTGTGCGAAAATTTCATTTCATCCCACCAATTTCGTTTGCCTCCTTTTTATTTATTGTCTTAAATAATTATTTATTTTTTTATATTAGCGACGGTTCAGGCCGACGCTATTGTTTTTGAAAAAATATTCATTTCCCATAAAAATTTCGTTTGCCTTCTTATTATTTATTGTCTTAACTAATTATTTTTTTCTTATATTAGCGACGGTTCAGGCCGACGCTACTGTTTGTGCAAAAAATTTCATTTCCTTCGACCAATTACATTTGCCTACTTTAAAGGTTTTGTTTTATTTAATTATTATTTTTATATTAAAAACAAGTACTTCAATAGCGCTTTTAAATTGCAATTAAACAAAATCGTATACAATTGCAGCACAACTAAAAGCGCTTCTAAGGGTTATCAAAAACAAAAGAAAGTGCTATTAAATAGATTTTATTGTGTATTCTTTCTTTCCCTATGTTCTCTTTCAGAGTTGGTTTACCCTTTTAAACAGCAGAGATCACTTGTCTTTGTCTTTATCAACATCTTCATAACAGGAGCATACACTTAATTAGTCATTTTCATCCATTTTATTGCAAAAGTATTTAGCATAAATAAAACTAAAGTTCGTGAGTGAAGGTGAGAATTCGAATGATAACCTATACAACATGCATCCTAGGACTAAACAAAGGGACATACATTTAACCATTCCTTCTTCACTACTTAGTGCATGTGTCCTTCGAGTGCATTTGTTATGAAGATATTTTGAAAATGGATTGATTTCGTGAGAAATACTTGGGGTAGACCAAGCATTTATTTGGACCGATGCTACTGTTTGTGCGAAAATTTCATTTCATCCCACCAATTTCGTTTTCCTCCTTTTTATTTATTGTCTTAAATAACTATTTATTTTTTTATTTTAGCGACGGTTCAGGCCGAAGCTATTATTTATGAAAAAATATTTATTTCCCATAACAAATTTTGTTTGCCTCCTTATTAGTTATTATCTTAATTAATTCTAATTTTCTTATATTAGCGACGGTTCAGGCCGACACTACTGTTTGTCCAAAAAATTTCATTTCCTCTGACCAATTACATTTGCCTACTTTAAAGGTTTTGTTGTATTTAATTATTATTTTTATATTAAAAACAATTACTTTAATAGCGCTTTTAAATTGCAATTAAACAAAATCATATACAATAGCGACACAACTAAAAGCGCTTCTAAGGGTGATAAAAAATAAAAGAAAGTGCTATTAAATATCTTTTATTGTGTATTCTTTGTTGCCCTATGTTCTCTTTCAGAGTTGGTTTACCCTTTTAAACAGTAGAGATCACTTGTCTTTGTCTTTATCAACATCTTCATAATAGGAGAATACGCTTAATTAGTCATTTTCATCCATTTTATTGCAAAAGTATTTAGCATAAATAAAACTAAAGTTCGTGAGTGAAGGTGAGAATTCGAACGAAAACCTATACAACATGCATCCTAGGACTAAACAAAGGGACATACATTTAACCATTCCTTCTTCACTACTCAGTGCATGTGTCCTTCGAGTGCATTTGTTATGAAGATATTTTGAAAATGGATTGATTTCATGAGAAATACTTGGGGTTGACGAAGCATTTATTTGGACCGATGCTACTGTTTGTGCGAAAATTTCATTTCATCCCACCAATTTCGTTTGCCTCCTTTTTATTTATTGTCTTAAATAATTATTTATTTTTTTATATTAGCGACGTTTCAGGCCGAAGCTATTATTTTTGAAAAAATATTCATTTCCCATAACAAATTTCGTTTGCCTCCTTATTAGTTATTGTCTTAATTAATTCTTATTTTCTTATATTAGCGACGGTTCAGGCCGACGCTACTGTTTGTGCAAAAAATTTCATTTCCTCCCACCAATTACATTTGCCTACTTTAGAGGTTTTGTTGTATTTAATTATTATTTTAATATTAAAAACAAGTACTTTAATAGCGCTTTTAAATTGCAATTAAAAAAAATCGTATACAATAGCGACACAGCTAAAAGCGGTTCTAAGGGTTATCAAAAACAAAAGAAAGTGCTATTAAATATCTTTTATTGTGTATTCTTTGTTGCCCTATGTTCTCTTTCAGAGTTGGTTTACCCTTTTAAACAGTAGAGATCACTTGTCTTTGTCTTTAGCAAAATCATCATAAGAGGAGCATACGCCTAATTAGTCATTTTCCTTCATTTTATCAAAAAAGTATTTAGCACGAAGAAAACTAAAGTTCATGAGTGAGGGTGAGCATTCGAACGATAACCTATAAAACATGCATCCTAGGACTAAACAAAGGGACATACATTTAACCATTCCTTCTTCACTACTTAGTGCACGTGTCCTTCGAGTGCATTTGAAAATGGATTGATTTGGAGAAAAATACTTGGGGTTGACCAAGCATTTATTTGGCCCGATGCTACTGTTTGTGCAAAAATTTCATTTCATCCCACCAATTTCGTTTGCCTCCTTTTTATTTATTGTCTTAAATAATTATTTATTTTTTTATATTAGCGACGGTTCAGGCCGAAGCTATTATTTATGAAAAAAATTTCATTTCCCATAACAAATTTCATTTGCCTCCTTATTAGTTATTGTCTTAATTTATTCTTATTTTCTTATATTAGCGACTGTTCAGGCCGACGCTACTGTTTGTACAAAAAATTTCATTTCCTCCCACCAATTACATTTGCCTACTTTAAAGGTTTTGTTGTATTTATTAATTATTTTTATATTAAAAACAAATACTTTAATAGCGCTTTTAAATTGCAATTAAAAAAAATCGTATACAATAGCGACACAACTAAAGAGCTTCTAAGGGTTATCAAAAACAAAAGAAAGTGCTATTAAATATCTTTTATTGTGTATTCTTTGTTGCCCTATATTCTCTTTCAGAGTTGGTTTACCCTTTTAAACAGTAGAGATCACTTGTCTTTGTCTTTAGCAAAATCTTCATAAGAGAAGCATACGCCTAATTAGTCATTTTCCTTCATGTTATTGAAAAAGTATTTAGCACGAAGAAAAATAATGTTCGTTAGTGAAGGTGAGCATTCGAACAATAACCTATACAACATGCATCCTAGGACTAAACAAAGGGACATACATTCAATCATTCCTTCTTCACTACTTAGTGCATGTGTCCCTTGAGTGCATTTGTTATGAAAATATTTTTGAAAATGGATTGATTTCGAGAAAAATACCTGGTGTTGACCAAGCGTTTATTTGGACAGATGCTACTGTTTATGCGAAAATTTAATTTCATCCCACCAATTTCGTTTTCCTCCTTTTTATTTATTGTCTTAAATAATTTTTTTTATATTAGCGACGGTTCAGGCCGACGCTATTGTTTTTGAAAACATATTCATTTCCCATAACAAATTTCGTTTCCCTTCTTATTATTTATTGTCTTAATTAATTCTTATTTTCTTATATTAGCGACGGTTCAGGCCGACGCTACTTTTTTTGCAAAAAATTTCATTTCCTCCGACCAATTACATTTGCCTACTTTAAAGGTTTTGTTTTATTTAATTATTATTTTTATATTAAAAACAAGTACTTCAATAGCGCTTTTAAATTGCAATTAAACAAAATCGTATACAATAGCGACACAGCTAAAAGCTCTTCTAAGGGTTATCAAAAACAAAAGAAAATGCTATTAAATAGATTCTATTATGTATTCTTTGTTTCCCTATGTTCTCTTTCAGAGTTGGTTTACCCTTTTAAACAGTAGAGATCATTTGTCTTTATGTTTATCAACATCTTCATAACAGGAGCATACGCTTAATTAGTCATTTTCATCCATTTTATTGCAAAAGTATTTAGCATAAATAAAACTAGAGTTCGTGAGTGAAGGTGAGAATTTGATCGAGAACCTATACAGCATGCATCCTAGGACTAAACAAAGGGACATACATTAAACAATTCCTTCTTCACTACTTAGTGCATGTGTCCTTCGAGTGCTTTTCTTATGAAGATATTTTTAAAATGGATTGATTTCGTGAGAAATTCTTGGGGTAGACCAAGCATTTATTTGGACCTATGCTACTGTTTGTGCGAAAATTTCATTTCATCCCACCAATTTCGTTTGCCTCCTTTTTATTTATTGTCTTAAATAATTATTTATTTTTTTATATTAGCGACGGTTCACGCCGACGCTATTGTTTTTGAAAAAATATTCTTTTCCCATAACAAATTTCGTTTGCCTTCATATTATTTATTGTCTTAATTAATTCTTATTTTCTTATATTAGCGACGGTTCAGGCCGACGCTACTGTTTGTGCAAAAAATTTCATTTCCTCCGACCAATTACATTTTCTTACTTTACAGGTTTTGTTTTATTTGATTATTATTTTTATATTAAAAACAAGTACTTCAATAGCGCTTTTAAATTGCAATTAAACAAAATCGTATACTATACGGCACATCTAAAAGCGCTTCTAAGGGTTATCAAAAACAAAAGATAGTGCTATTAAATAAATTTTATTGTGTATTCTTTGTTTCCCTTTGTTCTCTTTCAGAGTTGGTTTACCCTTTTAAATAGTAGAGATCACTTGTCTTTGTCTTTATCAACATCTTTATAACAGGAGCATACGCTTAATTAGTCATTTTCATCCATTTTTTTGCAAAAGTATTTAGCATAAATAAAAATAAAGTTCGTGAGTGAATGTGAGAATTCGAACGATAACCTATAAAACATGCATCCTAGGACTAAACAAAGGGACATACATTTAACCATTCCTTCTTCACTACTTAGTGCACGTGTCTTTCGAGTGCATTTGTTATGAAAATATTTTGAAAATGGATTGATTTCGAGAAAAATACTTGGGGTTGACCAAGCATTTATTTTGCCCGATGCTACTGTTTGTGCAAAAATATCATTTCATCCCACCAATTTCGTTTGCCTACTTTTTATTTATTGTCTTAAATAATTATTTATTTTTTTATATTAGGGACGGTTCAAGCCGAAACTCTTATTTATGAAAAAATATTCATTTCCCATAACAAATTTCGTTTGCCTCCTTATTAGTTATTGTCTTAATTAATTCTTATTTTCTTATATTAACGACAATTCAGGCTGACGCTACTGTTTTTGTAAAAAATTTCATTTCCTCCGACCAATTACATTTTCCTACTTTAAAGGTTTTGTTTTATTTAATTACCATTTTTATATTAAAAACAAGTACTTCAATAGCGCTTTTAAATTGCAATTAAAAAAAATGGTATACAATAGCGGCACAGCTAAAAGCGCTTCTAAGGGTTATCAAAAACAAAAGATTGTGCTATTAAATATCTTTTATTGTGTATTCTTTGTTGCCCTTTGTTCTCTTTCAGAGTTGGCTTACCCTTTTAAATAGTAGAGATCACTTGTCTTTGTCTTTATCAACATCTTCATAACAGGAGCATACGCTTAATTAGTCATTTTCATCCATTTTATTGCAAAAGTATTTAGCATAAATAAAACTAAAGTTCGTGAGTGAATGTGATAATTCGAACGATAACCTATAAAACATGCATCCTAGGACTAAACAAAGGGACATACATTTAACCATTCCTTCTTCACTACTTAGTGCACGTGTCCTTCGAGTGCATTTGTTATGAAAATATTTTGAAAATGGATTGATTTCGAGAAAAATACTTGGTGTTGACCAAGCATTTATTTGGACCGATGCTACTGTTTGTGCAAAAATTTCACTTCATCCTACCAATTTCGTTTTCCTCCTTTTTATTTATTGTCTTAAATAATTATTTATTTTTTTATATTAGCGACGGTTCAGGCCGACGCTATTGTTTTTGAAAACATATTCATTTCCCATAACAAATTTCGTTTCCCTTCTTATTATTTATTGTCTTAATTAATTCTTATTTTCTTATATTAGCGACGGTTCAGGCCGACGCTACTGTTTGTGCAAAAAATTTCATTTCCTCCGACCAATTACATTTGCCTACTTTAAAGGTTTTGTTTTATTTAATTATTATTTTTATATTAATAACAAGTACTTCAATAGCGCTTTTAAATTGCAATTAAACAAAATCGTATACAATAGCGGCAAAGCTAAAAGCGCTTCTAAGGGTTATCAAAAACAAAAGAAAGTGCCATTAAATATATTTTATTGTGTATTCTTTGTTTTCCTATGTTCTCTTTCAGAGTTGGTTTACCCTTTTAAACAGTAGCGATCACTTGTCTTTGTCTTTATCAACATCTTCATAACACGAGCATACGCTTAATTAGTCATTTTCATCAATTTTATTGCAAAAGTATTTAGCATAAATAAAAATAAAGTTCGTGAGTGAAGGTGAGAATTCGAATGATAACCTATACAACATGCATCCTAGGACTAAACAAAGGGACATAAATTAAACCATTCCTTCTTCACTATTTAGTGCATGTGTCCTTCGAGTGCTTTTGTTATGAAGATATTTTGAAAATGGATTGATTTCGTGAGAAATACTTGGGGTAGACCAAGCATTTATTTGGACCGATGCTACTGTCTGTGCGAAAATTTCATTTCATCCCACCAATTTCGTTTGCCTCCTTTTTATTTATTATCTTAAATAATTATTTATTTTTTTATATTAGCGACGGTTCAGGCCGACGCTATAGTTTTTGAAAAAATATTCATTTCTCATAACAAATTTCGTTTGCCTTCTTATTATTTATTGTCTTAAATAATTCTTATTTTCTTATATTAGCGACGGTTCAGGCCGATGCTACTGTTTGTGCAAAAAATTTCATTTCCTCCGACCAATTACATTTGCCTACTTTAAAGGTTTTGTTTTATTTAATTATTATTTTTATATTAAAAACAAGTACTTCAATAGCGCTTTAAAATTGCAATTAAACAAAATCGTATACAATAGCGGCACGGCTAAAAGCGTTTCTAAGGGTTATCAAAAACAAAAGATAGTGCTATTAAATAGATTTTATTGTGTATTCTTTGTTTCCCTTTGTTCTCTTTCAGAGTTGGTTTACCCTTTTAAACAATAGAGATCACTTGTCTTTGTCTTTATAAACATCTTCATAACAGGAGCATACGCTTAATTAGTCATTTTCATCCATTTTATTGCAAAAGTATTTAGCATAAATAAAACTAAAGTTCGTGAGTGAATGTGAGAATTCGAACGATAACCTAAAAAACATGCATCCTAGGACTAAACAAAGGGACATACATTTAACCATTTCTTCTTCACTACTTAGTGCACGTGTCCTTCGAGTGCATTTGTTATGAAAATATTTTCAAAATGGATTGATTTCGAGAAAAATATTGTGGGTTGACCAAGCATTTATTTGGCTCGATGCTACTGTTTGTGCAAAAATTTCATTTCATCCTACCAATTTCGTTTTCCTCCTTTTTATTTATTGTCTTAAATAATTATTTATTTTTTTATATTAGCGACGGTTCAGGCCGACGCTATTGTTTTTGAAAACATATTCATTTCCCATAACAAATTTCGTTTCCCTTCTTATAAGTTATTGTCTTAATTTATTCTTATTTTCTTATATTAGCGACGGTTCAGGCCGACGCTACTGTTTGTGCAAAAAAATTCATTTCCTCCCACCGATTACATTTTCCTACTTTAAAGGGTTTGTTGTATTTAATTATTATTTTTATATTAAAAACAAGTACTTTAATAGCGCTTTTAAATTGCAATTAAAAAAAAATCATATACAATAGCGACACAACTAAAAGCGCTTCTAAGGGTTATCAAAAACAAAAGAAAGTGCTATTAAATATCTTTTATTGTGTATTCTTTGTTGTCCTATGTTCTCTTTCAGAGTTGGTTTACCCTTTTAAACAGTAGAGATCACTTGTCTTTGTCTTTAGCAAAATCTTCATAAGAGGAACATACACCTAATTAGTCATTTTCCTTCATTTTATTGAAAAAGTATTTAACACGAAGAAAACTAAAGTTCGTGAGTGAAGGTGAGCATTCGAATGATAACCTATACAACATGCATCCTAGGACTAAACAAAGGGACATACATTCAATCATTCCTTCTTCACTACTTAGTGCATGTGTCCCTTGAGTGCATTTGTTATGAAAATATTTTGAAAACAAATTGATTTCGAGAAAAATACTTGGTGTTGACCAAGCGTTTATTTGGACCGATGCTACTGCTTGTGCGAAAATTTCATTTCATCCCACCAATTTCGTTTTCCTCCTTTTTATTTGTTGTCTTAAATAATTATTTATTTTTTTATATTAGCGACGGTTCAGGCCGACGCTATTATTTTTGAAAACATATTCATTTCCCATAACAAATTTCGTTTCCCTTCTTATTATTTATTGTCTTAATTAATTCTTATTTTCTTATATTAGCGACGGTTCAGGACGACGCTACTATTTGTGCAAAAAATTTCATTTCCTCCGACCAATTACATTTGCCTACTTTAAAGGTTTTGTTTTATTTAATTATTATTTTTATATTAAAAACAAGTACTTCAATAGCGCTTTTAAATTGCAATTAAACAAAATCGTATACAATAGCGGCACAACTAAAAGCGCTTATAAGGGTTATCAAAAACAAAATAAAGTGCTATTAAATAGATTTTATTGTGTATTCTTTGTTTCCCTATGTTCTCTTTCAGAGTTGGTTTATCCTTTTAAACAGTAGTGATCACTTGTCTTTGTCTTTATCAACATCTTCATAATAGGAGCATACGCTTAATTAGTCATTTTCATCCATTTTATTGCAAAAGTATTTAGCATAAATAAAACTAAAGTTCGCGAGTGAAGGTGAGAGTTCGAACGATAACGTATACAACATGCATCCTAGGACTAAACAAAGGGACATACATTTAACCATTCCTTCTTCACGACTTAGTGCATGTGTCCTTCGAGTGCATTTGTTATGAAGATATTTTGAAAATGGATTGATTTCGTGAGAAATACTTGGGGTAGACTAGCATTTATTTGGACCGATTCTACCGTTTGTGCGAAAATTTCATTTCATCCAACCAATTTCGTTTGCCTCCTTTTTATTTATTGTCTTAAATAATTATTTATTTTTTTATATTAGCAACGGTTCAGGCCGACGCTATTGTTTTTGAAAACATATTCATTTCCCATAACAAATTTCGTTTCCCTTCTTATTATTTATTGTCTTAATTAATTCTTATTTTCTTATATTAGCGACGGTTCAGGCCGACGCTACTGTTTGTGCAATAAATTTCATTTCCTCCGACCAATTACATTTGCCTACTTTAAAGGTTTTGTTTTATTTAATTATTATTTTTATATTAAAAACAAGTACTTCAATAGCGCTTTTAAATTGCAATTAAACAAAATCGTATACAATAGCGGCACAACTAAAAGCGCTTCTAAGGGTTATCAAAAACAAAAGAAAGTGCTATTAAATAGATTTTATTGTGTATTCTTTGTTTCCCTATGTTCTCTTTCAGAGTTGGTTTACCCTCTTAAACAGTAGAGATCACTTGTCTTTATGTTTATAAACATTATCATAACAGGAGCATACGCTTAATTAGTCATTTTCATCCATTTTATTGCAAAAGTATTTAGCATAAATAAAACTGAAGTTTGTGAGTGAAGGTGAGAATTTGAACGAGAACCTATACAGCATGCATCCTAGGACTAAACAAAGGGACATACATTAAACAATTCCTTCTTCACTACTTAGTGCATGTGTCCTTCGAGTGCTTTTGTTATGAAGATATTTTTAAAATGGATTGATTTCGTGAGAAATTCTTGGGGTAGACCAAGCATTTATTTGCACCGATGCTACTGTTTGTGCGAAAATTTCATTTCATCCTACCAATTTCGTTTGCCTGCTTTTTATTTATTTTCTTAAATAATTATTTATTTTTTTATATTAGTGACGGTTCAGGCTGACGATATTGTTTTTGAAAAAATATTCTTTTCCCATAACAAATTTCGTTTGCCTTCTTATTATTTATTGTCTTAATTAATTCTTATTTTCTTATATTAGCGACGGTTCAGGCCGACGCTACTGTTTGTGCAAAAAATATCATTTCCTCCGACCAATTACATTTGCCTACTTTAATGGTTTTGTTTTATTTAATTATTATTTTTATATTAAAAACAAGTACTTCAATAGCGCTTTTAAATTGCAATTAAACAAAATCGTATACAATTGCGGCATAACTAAAAGCGCTTCTAAGGGTTATCAAAAACAAAAGATAGTGCTATTAAATAGATTTTACTGTGTATTCTTTGTTTTCCTTTGTTCTCTTTCAGAGTTGGTTTACCCTTTTAAATAGTAGAGATCACTTGTCTTTGTCTTTATCAACATCTTCATAACAGGAGCATACGGTTAATTAGTCATTTTCATCCATTTTTTTTGCAAAAGTATTTAGCATAAATAAAACTAAAGTTCGTGAGTGAATGTGAGAATTCGAACGATAACCTATAAAACATGCATCCTAGGACTAAACAAAGTGACATACATTTAACCATTCCTTCTTCACTACTTAGTGCACGTGTCCTTCGAGTGCATTTGTTATGAAAATATTTTGAAAATGGATTGATTTCGAGAAAAATACTTTGGGTTGACCAAGCATTTATTTGGCCCGATGTTACTGTTTGTGCAAAAATATCATTTCATCCCACCAATTTCGTTTGCCTCCTTTTTTTTTATTGTCTTAAATAATTATTTATTTTTTTATATTAGGGACGGTTCAGGCCGAAGTTCTTAATTATGAAAAAATATTCATTTCCCATAACAAATTTCGTTTGCCTCCTTATTAGTTATTGTCTTAATTTATTTTTATTTTCTTATATTATCGACTGTTCAGGCCGACGCTACTGTTTGTGCAAAAAATTTCATTTCCTCCCACCAATTACATTTGCCTAATTTAAAGGTTTTGTTGTATTTAATTATTATTTTTATATTAAAAACAAGTACTTTAATAGAGCTTTTAAATTGCAATTAAAAAAAATCATATACAATAACGACACAACTAAAAGCGCTTCTAAGGGTTATCAAAAACAAAAGAAAGTGCTATTAAATATCTTTTATTGTGTATTCTTTGTTGCCCTATGTTCTCTTTCAGAGTTGGTTTACCCTTTTAAACAGTAGAGATCACTTGTCTTTGTCTTTAGCAAAATCTTCATAAGAGGAGCATACGCCTAATTAGTCATTTTCCTTCATTTTATTGAAAAAGTATTTAGCACGAAGAAAACTAAAGTTCGTGAGTGAAGGTGAGCATTCGAACGATAACCTATACAACATGCATCCTAGGACTAAACAAAGGGACATACATTCAATTATTCCTTCTTCACTACTTATTGCATGTGTCCCTTGAGTGCATTTGTTATGAAAATATTTTGAAAACATATTGATTTCGAGAAAAATACTTGGTGTTGACCAAGCGTTTATTTGGACCGATGCTACTGCTTGTGCGAAAATTTCATTTCATCCCACCAATTTCGTTTTCCTCCTTTTTATTTATTGTCTTAAATAATTATTTATTTTTTTATATTAGCGACGGTTCAGGCCGACGCTATTATTTTTGAAAACATATTCATTTCCCATAACAAATTTCGTTTCCCTTCTTATTATTTATTGTCTTAATTAATTCTTATTTTCTTATATTAGCGACGGTTCAGGCCGACGCTACTGTTTGTGCAAAAAATTTCATTTCCTCCGACCAATTACATTTGCCTACTTTAAAGGTTTTGTTTTATTTAATTATTATTTTTATATTAAAAACAAGTACTTCAATAGCTCTTTTAAATTGCAATTAAACAAAATCGTATACAATAGCGGCACAGCTAAAAGCGCTTCTAAGGGTTATCAAAAACCAAAGAAAGTGCCATTAAATAGATTTTTTTGTGTATTCTTTGTTTCCCTTTGTTCTCTTTTAGAGTTGGTTTACCCTTGTAAACAGTAGAGATCACTTGTCTTTGTCTTTATCAACATCTTCATAACAGAAGCATACGCTTAATTAGTCATTTTAATCCATTTTATTGCAAAAGTATTTAGCATAAATAAAACTAAAGTTCGTGAGTGAAGGTGAGAATTCGAACGATAACCTATAAAGCATGCATCCTAGGACTAAACAAAGGGACATACATTAAACCATTCCTTCTTCACTACTTAGTGCATGTGTCTTTCGAGTGATTTTGTTATGAAGATATTTTGAAAATGGATTGATTTCGTAAGAAATACTTGGGGTAGACCAAGCATTTATTTGGACCGATGCTACTGTCTGTGCGGAAATTTCATTTCATCCCACCTATTTCTTTTGCCTCCTTTTTATTTATTGTCTTAAATAATTTTTTTTTATATTAGCGACCGTTCAGGCCGACGCTATTGTTTTTGAAAAAATATTCATTTCCCATAACAAATTTCTTTTGCCTTCTTATTATTTATTGTCTTAAATAATTCTTATTTTCTTATATTAGCGACGGTTCAGGCCGACACTACTGTTTGTGCAAAAAATTTCATTTCCTCCGACCAATTACATTTGCCTACTTTAAAGGTTTTTTTTATTTAATTATTATTTTTATATTAAAAACAAGTACTTCAATAGCGCTTTTAAATTGCAATTAAACAAAATCGTATACAATAGCGACACATCTAAAAGCGTTTTTAAGGGTTACCAAAAATAAAAGATAGTGCTATTAAATAGATTTTATTGTGTATTCTTTGTTTCCCTTTGTTCTCTTTCAGAGTTGGTTTACCCTTTTAAACAATAGAGATCACTTGTCTTTGTCTTTATCAACATCTTTATAACAGGAGCATACGCTTAATTAGTCATTTTCATCCATTTTATTGCAAAAGTATTTAGCATAAATAAAACTAAAGTTCGTGAGTGAATGTGAGAATTCGAACGATAACCTAAAAAACATGCATCCTCGGACTAAACAAAGGGACATACATTTAACCATTCCTTCTTCACTACTTAGTGCACGTGTCCTTCGAGTGCATTTGTTATGAAAATATTTTGAAAATGGATTGATTTCGAGAAAAATACTGTGGGTTGAACAAGCATTTATTTGGCTCGATGCTACTGTTTGTGCAAAAATTTCATTTCATCCCACCAATTTCGTTTGCCTCCTTTTTATTTATTGTCTTAAATAATTATTTACTTTTTTATATTAGCGACAATTCAGGCCGAAGCTATTATTTATGAAAAAATATTCATTTCCCATAACATATTTCGTTTTCCTCCTTATTAGTTATTGTCTTAATTTATTCTTATTTTCTTATATTAGCGACTGTTCAGGCCGACGCTACTGTTTGTGCAAAAAAATTCGTTTCCTCCCACCGATTACATTTTCCTACTTTAAAGGGTTTGTTGTATTTAATTATTATTTTTATATTAAAAACAAGTACTTTAATAGCGCTTTTAAATTGCAATTAAAAAAAATCATATACAATAGCGACACAAATAAAAGCGCTTCTAAGGGTTATCAAAAACAAAAGAAAGTGCTATTAAATATCTTTTATTGTGTATTCTTTGTTGTCCTATGTTCTCTTTCAGAGTTGGTTTACCCTTTTAAACAGTAGAGATCACTTGTCTTTGTCTTTAGCAAAATCTTCATAAGAGGAACATACGCCTAATTAGTCATTTTCCTTCATTTTATTGAAAAAGTATTTAGCACGAAGAAAACTAAAGTTCGTGAGTGAAGGTGAGCATTCGAATGATAACCTATACAACATGCATCCTAGGACTAAACAAAGGGACATACATTCAATCATTCCTTCTTCACTACTTAGTGCATGTGTCCCTTGAGTGCATTTGTTATGAAAATATTTTGAAAACAGATTGATTTCGAGAAAAATACTTGGTGTTGACCAAGCGTTTATTTGGACCGATGCTACTGCTTGTGCGAAAATTTCATTTCATCCCACCAATTTCGTTTTCCTCCTTTTTATTTATTGTCTTAAATAATTATTTATTTTTTTATATTAGCGACGGTTCAGGCCGACGCTATTATTTTTGAAAACATATTCATTTCCCATAACAAATTTCGTTTCCCTTCTTATTATTTATTGTCTTAATTAATTCTTATTTTCTTATATTAGCGACGGTTCAGGCCGACGTTACTGTTTGTGCAAAAAATTTCATTTCCTCCGACCAATTACATTTGCCTACTTTAAAGGTTTTGTTTTATTTAATTATTATTTTTATATTAAAAACAAGTACTTCAATAGCGCTTTTAAATTGCAATTAAACAAAATCGTATACAATAGCGGCACAACTAAAAGCGCTTATAAGGGTTATCAAAAACAAAATAAAGTGCTATTAAATAGATTTTATTGTGTATTCTTTGTTTCCCTATGTTCTCTTTCAGAGTTGGTTTATCCTTTTAAACAGTAGAGATCACTTGTCTTTGTCTTTATCAACATCTTCATAACAGGAGCATACGCTTAATTAGTCATTTTCATCCATTTTATTGCAAAAGTATTTAGCATAAATAAAACTAAAGTTCTTGAGTGAGGGTGAGAATTCGAACGATAACCTATACAGCATGCGTCCTAGGACTAAACAAAGGGACATACATTTAACCATTCCTTCTTCACTACTTAGTGCACGTGTCCTTCAAGTGCTTTTGTTATGAAGATATTTTAAAAAAGGATTGATTTCGTGATAAATACTTGGGGTAGACCAAGCATTTATTTGGCCCGATGCAACTGTTTGTGCGAAAATTTCATTTCCTCCGACCAATTACATTTGCCTACTTTAAAGGTTTTGTTTTATTTAATTATTATTTTTATATTAAAAACAAGTACTTCAATAGCGCTTTTAAATTGCAATTAAACAAAATCGTATCCAATAGCGGCACAGCTAAAAGCGCTTCTAAGGGTTATCAAAAACAAAAGATAGTGCTATTAAATAGATTTTATTGTGTATTCATTGTTTCCCTTTGTTCTCTTTCAGAGTTGGTTTACCCTATTAAACAGTAGAGATCACTTGTCTTTGTCTTTATCAACATCTTCATAACAGGAGCATACGCTTAATTAGTCATTTTCATCCATTTTATTGCAAAAGTATTTAGCATAAATAAAACTAAAGTTCGTGAGTGAATGTGAGAATTAAAACGATAACCTATAAAACATGCATCCTAGGACTAAACAAAGGGACATACATTTAACTATTCCTTCTTCACTACTTAGTGCATGTGTCCTTCAAGTGCTTTTGTTATGAAGATATTTTGAAAATGGATTGATTTCGTGATAAATACTTGGGGTTGACCAAGCATTTATTTGGACCGATGCAACTGTTTGTGCGAAAATTTCATTTTATCCCACCAATTTCGTTTGCCTCCTTTTTATTTATTGTCTTAATTAATTCTTATTTTTTTATATTAGTGACGGTTCAGGCCGACGCTACTGTTTGTGCAAAAAATTTCATTTCCTCCGACCAATTACATTTGCCTACTTTAAAGGTTTTGTTTTATTTAATTATTATTTTTATATTAAAAACAAGTACTTCAATAGCGCTTTTAAATTGAAATTAAACAAAATCGTATCCAATAGCGGCACAGCTAAAAGCGCTTCTAAGGGTTATCAAAAACAAAAGATAGTGCTATTAAATAGATTTTATTGTGTATTAATTGTTTCCCTTTGTTCTCTTTCAGAGTTGGTTTACCCTTTTAAACAGTAGAGATCACTTGTCTTTGTCTTTAGCAAAATCTTCATAAGAGGAACATACGCCTAATTAGTCATTTTCCTTCATTTTATTGAAAAAGTATTTAGCACGAAGAAAACTAAAGTTCGTGAGTGAAGGTGAGCATTCGAATGATAACCTATACAACATGCATCCTAGGACTAAACAAAGGGACATACATTCAATCATTCCTTCTTCACTACTTAGTGCATGTGTCCCTTGAGTGCATTTGTTATGAAAATATTTTGAAAACAGATTGATTTCGAGAAAAATACTTGGTGTTGACCAAGCGTTTATTTGGACCGATGCTACTGCTTGTGCGAAAATTTCATTTCATCCCACCAATTTCGTTTTCCTCCTATTTATTTATTGTCTTAAATAATTATTTATTTTTTTATATTAGCGACGGTTCAGGCCGACGCTATTATTTTTGAAAACATATTCATTTCCCATAACAAATTTCGTTTCCCTTCTTATTATTTATTGTCTTAATTAATTCTTATTTTCTTATATTAGCGACGGTTCAGGCCGACGTTACTGTTTGTGCAAAAAATTTCATTTCCTCCGACCAATTACATTTGCCTACTTTAAAGGTTTTGTTTTATTTAATTATTATTTTTATATTAAAAACAAGTACTTCAATAGCGCTTTTAAATTGCAATTAAACAAAATCGTATACAATAGCGGCACAACTAAAAGCGCTTATAAGGGTTATCAAAAACAAAATAAAGTGCTATTAAATAGATTTTATTGTGTATTCTTTGTTTCCCTATGTTCTCTTTCAGAGTTGGTTTATCCTTTTAAACAGTAGAGATCACTTGTCTTTGTCTTTATCAACATCTTCATAACAGGAGCATACGCTTAATTAGTCATTTTCATCCATTTTATTGCAAAAGTATTTAGCATAAATAAAACTAAAGTTCTTGAGTGAGGGTGAGAATTCGAACGATAACCTATACAGCATGCGTCCTAGGACTAAACAAAGGGACATACATTTAACCATTCCTTCTTCACTACTTAGTGCACGTGTCCTTCAAGTGCTTTTGTTATGAAGATATTTTAAAAAAGGATTGATTTCGTGATAAATACTTGGGGTAGACCAAGCATTTATTTGGCCCGATGCAACTGTTTATGCGAAAATTTCATTTCCTCCGACCAATTACATTTGCCTACTTTAAAGGTTTTGTTTTATTTAATTATTATTTTTATATTAAAAACAAGTACTTCAATAGCGCTTTTAAATTGCAATTAAACAAAATCGTATCCAATAGCGGCACAGCTAAAAGCGCTTCTAAGGGTTATCAAAAACAAAAGATAGTGCTATTAAATAGATTTTATTGTGTATTCATTGTTTCCCTTTGTTCTCTTTCAGAGTTGGTTTACCCTATTAAACAGTAGAGATCACTTGTCTTTGTCTTTATCAACATCTTCATAACAGGAGCATACGCTTAATTAGTCATTTTCATCCATTTTATTGCAAAAGTATTTAGCATAAATAAAACTAAAGTTCGTGAGTGAATGTGAGAATTCAAACGATAACCTATAAAACATGCATCCTAGGACTAAACAAAGGGACATACATTTAACTATTCCTTCTTCACTACTTAGTGCATGTGTCCTTCAAGTGCTTTTGTTATGAAGATATTTTGAAAATGGATTGATTTCGTGATAAATACTTGGGGTTGACCAAGCATTTATTTGGACCGATGCAACTGTTTGTGCGAAAATTTCATTTTATCCCACCAATTTCGTTTGCCTCCTTTTTATTTATTGTCTTAATTAATTCTTATTTTTTTATATTAGTGACGGTTCAGGCCGACGCTACTGTTTGTGCAAAAAATTTCATTTCCTCCGACCAATTACATTTGCCTACTTTAAAGGTTTTGTTTTATTTAATTATTATTTTTATATTAAAAACAAGTACTTCAATAGCGCTTTTAAATTGAAATTAAACAAAATCGTATCCAATAGCGGCACAACTAAAAGCGCTTCTAAGGGTTATCAAAAATAAAAGATAGTGCTATTAAATAGATTTTATTGTGTATTAATTGTTTCCCTTTGTTCTTTTTCAGAGTTGGTTTACCATTTTAAACAGTAGAGATCACTTGTCTTAGTCTTTATCAACATCTTAATAACAGGAGCATACACTTAATTAGTCATTTTCATCCATTTTATTGCAAAAGTATTTAGCATAAATAAAACTAAAGTTCGTGAGTGAATGTGAGAATTCGAACGATAACCTATAAAACATGCATCCTAGGACTAAACAAAGGGACATACATTTAACCATTCCTTCTTCACTACTTAGTGCACGTGTCCTTTGAGTGCATTTGTTATGAAAATATTTTAAAAATGGATTGATTTCGAGAAAAATACTTGGGGTTGACCAAGCATTTATTTGGCCCGGTGCTACTGTTTGTGCAAAAATTTCATTTCATCCCACCAATTTCGTTTGCCTTCTTTTTATTTATTGTCTTAAATAATTATTTATTTTTTTATATTAGCGACGGTTCAGGCCGACGCTATTGTTTTTGAAAAAATATTCATTTCCCATAACAAATTTCGTTTTCCTTCTTATTATTTATTGTCTTAATTAATTCTTATTTTCTTATATTAACGATGGTTCAGGCCGACGCTACTATTTGTGCAAAAAATTTCATTTCCTCCGACCAATTACATTTGCCTACTTTAAAGGTTTTGTTTAATTTAATTATTATTTTTATATTAAAAACAAGTACTTCAATAGCGCTTTTAAATTGCAATTAAACAAAATCGTATACAATCGCGGCACAGCTAAAAGCGCTTCTAAGGGTTATCAAAAACAAAAGAAAGTGCTATTAAATAGATTTTATTGTGTATTCTTTGTTTCCCTATGTTCTCTTTCAAAGTTGGTTTACCCTTTTAAACATTAGAGATCACTTGTCTTTGTCTTTATCAACATCTTCATAACAGGAGCATACGCTTAATTAGTCATATTCATCCATTTTATTGCAAAATTATTTAGCATAAATAAAACTAAAGTTCGTGAGTGAATGTGAGAATTCGAACGATAACCTATAAAACATGCATCATAGGACTAAACAAAGGGACATACATTTATCCATTCCTTCTTCACTACTTAGTGCACGTGTCCTTCGAGTGCATTTGTTATGAAAATATTTTGAAAATGGATTGATTTCAAGAAAAATACTTGGGGTTGACCAAGCATTTATTTGGACCGATGCTACTGTTTGTGCGAAAATTACATTTCATCCCACCAATTTCGTTTGCCTCCTTTTTATTTATTGTCTTAAATAATTATTTGTTTTTTTATATTAGCGAGGGTTTAGGCCAACGCTATTGTTTTTGAAAAAAATATTCATTTCCCATAACAAATTTCGTTTGCCTTCTTATTATTTCTTGTCTTAATAAATTCTTATTTTCTTATATTAGCGACGGTTCAGGCCGACGCTACTGTTGTGCAAAAAATTTCATTTCCTCCGACCAATTACATTTGCCTACTTTAAAGGTTTTGTTTTATTTAATTATTATTTTTATATTAAAAACAAGTACTTCAATAGCGCTTTTAAATTGCAATTAAACAAAATCGTATACAATAGCGGCACAGCTAAAGGTGCTTCTAAGGGTTATCGAAAACAAAAGATAGAGCTATTAAATAGATTTTATTGTGTATTCTTTGTTTCCCTTTGTTCTCTTTCAGAGTAAGTTTACCCTTTTAAATAGTCGAGATCACTTGTCTTTGTCTTTATCAACATCTTCATAACAGGAGCATACACTTAATTAGTCATTTTCATCCATTTTATTGCAAAAGTATTTAGCATAAATAAAACTAAAGTTCGTGAGTGAATGTGAGAATTCGAACGATAACCTATAAAACATGCATCATAGGACTAAACAAAGGGACATACATTTATCCATTCCTTCTTCACTACTTAGTGCACGTGTCCTTCGAGTGCATTTGTTATGAAAATATTTTGAAAATGGATTGATTTCAAGAAAAATACTTGGGGTTGACCAAGCATTTATTTGGCCCGATGCTACTGTTTGTGCAAAAATTTCATTTTATCCCACCAATTTCGTTTGCCTCCTTTTTATTTATTGTCTTAAACAATTATTTATTTTTTTATATTAGCGACGGTTCAGGCCGACGCTATTGTTTTTGAAAAAATATTCATTTCCCATAACAAATTTCGTTTGCCTTCTTATTATTTCTTGTCTTAATAAATTCTTATTTTCTTATATTAGCGACGGTTCAGGCCGACGCTACTGTTGTGCAAAAAATTTCATTTCCTCCGACCAATTACATTTGCCTACTTTAAAGGTTTTGTTTTATTTAATTATTATTTTTATATTAAAAACAAGTACTTCAATAGCGCTTTTAAATTGCAATTAAACAAAATCGTATACAATAGCGGCACAGCTAAAAGCGCTTCTAAGGGTTATCAAAATCAAAAGAAAGTGCTATTAAATATATTTTATTGTGTATTCTTTGTTTCCTTATGTTCTCTTTCAGAGTTGTTTTACCCTTTTAAACATTAGAGATCACTTGTCTTTGTCTTTATCAACATCTTCATAACAGGAGCATACGCTTAATTAGTCATTTTCATCCATTTTATTACAAAAGTATTTAGCATAAATAAAACTAAAGTTCGTGAGTGTAGGTGAGAATTTGAACAATAACCTATACAACATGCATCCTAGGACTAAACAAAGGGACATACATTTAACCATTCCTTCTTCATTACTTAGTGCATGTGTCTTTCGAGTGCATTTGTTATGAAGATATTTTGAAAATGGATTGATTTCGTGAGAAATACTTGGGGTAGACCAAGCATTTATTTGGACCGATGATACTGTTTGTGCGAAAATTTCATTTCATCCCACCAATTTCGTTTGCCTCCTTTTTATTTATTGTCTAAAATAATTATTTATTTTTTTTATATTAGCCACGGCTCAGGCCGAAACTATTATTTATGAAAAAATATTCATTTCCCATAACAAATTTCGTTTGCCTCCTTATTAGTTATTGTCTTAATTTATTCTTATTTTCTTATTTTAGCGACTGTTCAGGCCGACGCTACTGTTTGTGCAAAAAATTTCATTTCCTCCCATTAATTACATTTGCCTACTTTAAAGGTTTTGTTGTATTTAATTATTATTTTTATATTAAAAACAAGTACTTTAATAGTGCTTTTAAATTCCAATTAAAAAAAATCGTATACAATAGCGACACAACTAAAAGCGCTTCTAAGGGTTATCAAAAACAAAAGAAAGTGCTATTAAATATCTTTTATTGTGTCTTCTTTGTTTCCCTATGTTCTCTTTCAGAGTTGGTTTACCCTTTTAAAAAGTAGAGATCACTTGTCTTTGTCTTTAGCAAAATCTTCATAAGAGGAGCATACGCCTAATTAGTCATTTTCCTTCATTTTATTGAAAAAGTATTTAGCATGAAGAAAACTAAAGTTCGTGAGTGAAGGTGAGCATTGGAACGATAACCTAGACAACATGCATCCTAGGACTAAACAAAGGGACATACATTCAATCATTCCTTCTTCACTACTTAGTGCATGTGTCCCTTGAGTGCATTTGTTATGAAAATATTTTGAAAATGGATTGATTTCGAGAAAAATACTTGGTGTTGACCAAGCGTTTATTTGGACCGATGCTACTGTTTGTGCGAAAATTTCATTTCATCCCACCAATTTCGTTTTCCTCCTTTTTATTTATTGTCTTAAATAATTATTTATTTTTTTATATTAGCGACGGTTCAGGCCTACGCTATTGTTTTTGAAAACATATTCATTTCCCATAACAAATTTCGTTTGCCTTCTTATTATTTATTGTCTTAATTAATTCTTATTTTCTTATATTAGCGACGGTTCAGGCCGACGCTACTGTTTGTGCAAAAAATTTCATTTCCTCCGACCAATTACATTTGCCTACTTTAAAGGTTTTTTTTATTTAATTATTATTTTTATATTAAAAATAAGTACTTCTTTAAATTGCAATTAAAAAAAATCGTATACAATAGCGGTACAGCTAAAAGCTCTTCTAAGGGTTATTAAAAACAAAAGAAAGTGCTATTAAATAGATTTTATTGTGTATTCTTTGTTTCCCTATGTTCTCTTTCAGAGTTGGTTTACCCTTTTAAACAGTAGAGATCACTTGTCTTTGTCTTTATCAACATCTTCATAACAGGAGCATACGCTTAATTAGTCATTTTAATCCATTTTATTGCAAAAGTATTTAGCATAAATAAAACTAAATTCGTGAGTGAAGGTGATAATTCGAACGATAAACTATACAACATGCATCCTATGAGTAAACAAAGGGACATACATTTAATCATTCCTTCTTCACTACTTAGTGCATGTGTCCTTTGAGTGCATTTGTTATGAAGATATTTTGAAAATGGATTGATTTCGTGAGAAATACTTGGGGTAGACCAAGCATTTATTTGGACCGATGCTACTGTTTGTGTGAAAATTTCGTTTCATCCCACCAATTTCGTTTGCCTCCTTTTTATTTGTTGTCTTAAATAATTATTTATTTTTTTATATTAGCGACGGTTCAGGCCGAAGCTATTATTTATGAAAAAATATTCATTTCCCATAACAAAATTCGTTTGCCTCCTTATTATTTATTGTCTTAATTAATTCTTATTTTCTTATATTAGCGACGGTTCAGGCCGACGCTACTGTTTGTGCAAAAAATTTCATTCCCTCCGACCAATTACATTTGCCTACTTTAAAGATTTTGTTTTATTTAATTATTATTTTGATATTAAAAACAAGTACTTTAATAGCGCTTTTAAATTGCAATTAAACAAAATCATATACAATAGCGGCACAGCTAAAAGCGCTTCTAAGGGTTATCAAAAACAAAAGAAAGTGCTATTAAATATCTTTTATTGTGTATTCTTTGTTTCCCTATGTTCTCTTTCAGAGTTGGTTTACCCTTTTAAACAGTAGAGATCACTTGTCTTTGTCTTTAGCAAAATCTTCATAAGAGGAGCATACGCCTAATTAGTCATTTTCCTTCATTTTATTGAAAAAGTATTTAGCATGAAAAAAACTAAAGTTCGTGAGTGAAGGTGAGCATTGGAACGATAACCTAGACAACATGCATCTTAGGATTAAACAAAGGGACATACATTCAATCATTCCTTCTTCACTTCTTAGTGCATGTGTCCCTTGAGTTCATTTGTTATGAAAATATTTTGAAAATGGATTGATTTCGAGAAAAATACTTGGTGTTGACCAAGCGTTTATTTGGACCGATGCTACTGTTTGTGCGAAAATTTCATTTCATCCCACCAATTTCGTTTTCCTCCTTTTTATTAATTGTCTTACATAATTATTTATTTTTTTATATTAGCGACGGTTCAGGCCTACGCTATTGTTTTTGAAAACATATTCATTTCCCATAACAAATTTCGTTTGCCTTCTTATTATTTATTGTCTTAATTAATTCTTATTTTCTTATATTAGCGACGGTTCAGGCCGACGCTACTGTTTGTGCAAAAAATTTCATTTCCTTCGACTAATTACATTTGCCTACTTTAAAGGTTTTTTTTTAATTTAATTATTATTTTTATATTAAAAACAAGTACTTCTTTAAATTGCAATTAAACAAAATCGTATACAATAGCGGTACAGCTAAAAGCTCTTCTAAGGGTTATCAAAAACAAAAGAAAGTGCTATTAAATAGATTTTATTGTGTATTCTTTGTTTCCCTATGTTCTCTTTCAGAGTTGGTTTACCCTTTTAAACAGTAGAAATCACTTGTCTTTGTCTTTATCAACATCTTCATAACAGGAGCATACGCTTAATTAGTCATTTTAATCCATTTTATTGCAAAAGTATTTAGCATAAATAAAACTAAATTCGTGAGTGTAGGTGATAATTCGAACAATAACCTATACAACATGCATCCTATGACTAAACGAAGGGACATACATTTAACCATTCCTTCTTCACTACTTAGTGCGTGTGTCCTTTGAGTGCATTTGTTATGAAGATATTTTGAAAATGGATTGATTTCGTGAGAAATACTTGGGGTAGACCAAGCATTTATTTGGACCGATGCTTCTGTTTGTTTGAAAATTTCATTTCATCCCACCAATTTCGTTTGCCTCCTTTTTATTTATTGTCTTAAATAATTATTTATTTTTTTATATTAGCGACGGTTCAGGCCGATGCTATTATTTATGAAAAAATATTCATTTCCCATAACAAATTTCGTGTGCCTCCTTATTATTTATTGTCTTAATTAATTCTTATTTTCTTATATTAGCGACGGTTCAGGCCGACGCTACTGTTTGTGCAAAAAATTTCATTCCCTCCGACCAATTACATTTGCCTACTTTAAAGATTTTGTTTTATTTAATTATTATTTTGATATTAAAAACAAGTACTTTAATAACGCTTTTAAATTGCAATTAAACAAAATCGTATACAATAGCGGCACAACTAAAAGCGCTTCTAAGGGTTATCAAAAACAAAAGAAAGTGCTATTAAATATCTTTTATTGTGTATTCTTTGTTTCCCTATGTTCTCTTTCAGAGTTGGTTTACCCTTTTAAACAGTAGAGATCACTTGTCTTTGTCTTTAGCAAAATCTTCATAAGAGGAGCATACGCCTAATTAGTCATTTTCCTTCATTTTATTGAAAAAGTATTTAGCACGAAAAAAACTAAAGTTCGTGAGTGAAGGTGAGCATTGGAACGATAACCTAGACAACATGCATCTTAGGACTAAACAAAGGGACATACATTCAATCATTCCTTCTTCACTTCTTAGTGCATGTGTCCCTTGAGTTCATTTGTTATGAAAATATTTTGAAAATGGATTGATTTCGAGAAAAATACTTGGTGTTGACCAAGCGTTTATTTGGACCGATGCTACTGTTTGTGCGAAAATTTCATTTCATCCCACCAATTTCGTTTTCCTCCTTTTTATTAATTGTCTTACATAATTATTTATTTTTTTATATTAGCGACGGTTCAGGCCTACGCTATTGTTTTTGAAAACATATTCATTTCCCATAACAAATTTCGTTTGCCTTCTTATTATTTATTGTCTTAATTAATTCTTATTTTCTTATATTAGCGACGGTTCAGGCCGACGCTACTGTTTGTGCAAAAAATTTCATTTCCTCCGACCAATTGCATTTGCCTACTTTAAAGTTTTTTTTATTTAATTATTATTTTTATATTAAAAACAAGTATTTCTTTAAATTGCAATTAAACAAAATCGTATACAATAGCGGTACAACTAAAAGCTCTTCTAAGGGTTATCAAAAACAAAAGAAAGTGCTATTAAATAAATTTTATTGTGTATTCTTTGTTTCCCTATGTTCTCTTTCAGAGTTGGTTTACTCTTTTAAACAGTAAAGATCACTTGTCTTTGTCTTTATCAACATCTTCATAACAGGAGCACACGCTTAATTAGTCATTTTAATCCATTTTATTGCAAAAGTATTTAGCATAAATAAAACTAAAGTTCGTGAGTGAAGGTGAGAATTCGAATGATAACCTATACAACATGCATCCTAGGACTAAACAAAGGGACATACATTTAAACATTCCTTCTTCACTACTTAGTGCATGTGTCGTTTGAGTGCATTTTTTATGAAGATATTTTGAAAATGGATTGATTTCGTGAGAAATACTTGGGGTAGACCAAGAATTTATTTGGACCGATGCTACTGTTTGTGCGAAAATTTCATTTCATCCCACCAATTTCGTTTGCCTCCTTTTTATTTATTGTCTTAAATAATTATTTATTTTTTTATATTAGCGACGGTTCAGGCTGAAGCTATTATTTATGAAAAAATATTCATTTCCCATAACAAATTTCGTTTGCCTCCTTATTAGTTATTGTCTTAATTTATTCTTATTTTCTCATATTAGCGACTGTTCAGGCCGACGCTACTGTTTGTTCAAAAAATTTCATTTCCTCCCACCAATTACATTTGCCTACTTTAAAGGTTTTGTTGTATTTTATTATTATTTTTATTTTAAAAACAAGTACTTTAATAGCACTTTTAAATTGCAATTAAAAAAAATCGTATACAATAGCGACACAACTAAAAGCGCTTCTAAGGGTTATCAAAAACAAAAGAATGTGCTATTAAATATCTTTTATTGTGTATTCTTTGTTGCCCTATGTTATCTTTCAGAGCTGGTTTACCCTTTTAAACAATAGAGACCACTTGTCTTTGTCTTTAGCAAAATCTTCATAAGAGGAGCATACGCCTAATTAGTCATTTTCCTTCATTTTATTGAAAAAGTATTTAGCACGATGAAAACTAAAGTTCGTGAGTGAATGTGAGAATTCAAACGATAACCTATAAAACATGCATCCTAGGACTAAACAAAGAGACATACATTTAACCATTCCTTCTTCACTACTTAGTGCACGTGTCCTTCGAGTGCATTTGTTATGAAAATATTTTGAAAATGGATTGATTTCGAGAAAACTACTTGGGGTTGACCAAACATTTATTTGGCCCGATGCTACTGTTTGTGCAAAAGTTTCATTTCAGCCCACCAATTTCGTTTGCCTCCTTTTTATTTATTGTCTTAAACAATTATTTATTTTTTATATTAACGACGGTTCAGGCTGAAGCTATTATTTATGAAAAAATATTCATTTCCCATAACAAATTTCGTTTGCCTCCTTATTAGTTATTGTCTTAATTAATTCTTATTTTCTCATATTAGCGACTGTTCAGGCCGACGCTACTGTTTGTTCAAAAAATTTCATTTCCTCCCACCAATTACATTTGCCTACTTTAAAGGTTTTGTTTTATTTAATTATTATTTTTTAATTAAAAACAAGTACTTCAATAGAGCTTTTAAATTGCAATTAAACAAAATCGTATACAATAACGGCACAACTAAAAGCGCTTCTAAGGGTTATAAAAAAAATGCTATTAAAAAGAAATTATTGTGTATTCTTTGTTTCCATATGTTCTCTTTAAGAGTTGGTTTACCCTTTTAAACATTAGAGATCACTTGTCTTTATCTTTATCAACATCTTCATAACAGGAGCATAGGCTTAATTAGTCATTTTCATCCATTTTATTGCAAAAGTATTTAGCATAAATAAAACTAAAGTTCGTGAGTGAAGGTGAGAATTCGAACGATAACCTATACAACATGCATCCTAGGACTAAACAAAGGGACATACATTTAACCATTCCTTATTCACTACTTAGTGCATGTGTCCTTCGAGTGCATTTGTTATGAAAATATTTTGAAAATGGATTGATTTCAAGAAAACTACTTGGGGTTGACCAAGCATTTATTTGGCCCGATGCTACTGTTTGTGCGAAAATTTCATTTCATCCACCCAATTTAGTTTGCCTCCTTTTTATTTATTGTCTTAAACAATTATTTATTTTTTTATATTAGCGACGATTCAGGCTGACGCTATTGTTTTTGAAAAAATATTCATTTCCCATAACAAATTTCGTTTGCCTTCTTATTATTGATTGTCTTAATTAATTCTTATTTTCTTATATTAGCGACGGTTCAGGCCAACGCTACTGTTTGTGCAAAAAATTTCATCCTCCGACCAATTAAATTTGCCTACTTTAAAGGTTTTGTTTTATTTAATTATTATTTTTATATTAAAAACAAGTACTTCAATAGAGCTTTTAAATTGCAATTAAACAAAATCGTATACAATAGCGGCACAACTAAAATCCCTTCTAAGGGTTATAAAAAAAATTCTATTAAATAGATATTATTGTGTATTTTTTGTTTCCATATGTTCTCTTTAAGAGTTGGTTTACCCTTTTAAACATTAGAGATCACTTGTCTTTGTCTTTATCAACATCTTCATAACAGGAGCATACGATTAATTAGTCATTTTCATCCATTTTATTGCAAAAGTATTTAGCATAAATAAAACTAAAGTTCGTGAGTGAAGGTGAGAATTCGAACGATAACCTATACAGCATGCATCCTAGGACTAAACAAAGGGACATACATTTAACCATTACTTTTTAACTACTTAGTGCATGTGTCCTTTGAGTGCATTTGTTATGAAGATATTTTGAAAATGGATTGATTTCGTGAGAAATACATGGGGTAGAACAAGCATTTATTTGTACCGATGCTACTGTTTGTGCGAAAATTTCATTTCATCCCACCAATTTCGTTTGCCTCCTTTTTATTTATTGTATTAAATAATTTTTTTTTATATTAGCGACGGTTCAGGTCGACGCTATTGTTTTTGAAAAAAATATTCTTTTCCCATAACAAATTTCATTTGCCTTCTTATTATTTATTGTCTTAATTAATTCTAATTGACTTATATTAACGACGGTTCAGGCCTTCCCTACTGTTTGTGCAAAAAATTTCATTTCCTCCGACCAATTACATTTGCCTACTTTAAAGGTTTTGTTTTATTTAATTATTATTTTTATATTAAAAAAAAGTACTTCAATAGCGCTTTTAAATAGAAATTAAACAAAATCGTATACAATAGCGGCACAGCTAAAAGCGCTTCTAAGGGTTATCAAAAATAAAAGAAAGTGCTATTAAATGGATTTTATTGTGTATTCTTTGTTTCCCTATGTTCTCTTTAAGAGTTGGTTTACCCTTTTAAACATTAGAGATCACTTGTCTTTGTCTTTATCAACATCTTCATAACAGGAGCATACGATTAATTAGTCATTTTCATCCATTTTATTGCAAAAGTATTTAGCATAAATAAAACTAAAGTTCGTGAGTGAAGGTGAGAATTCGAACGATAACCTATACAGCATGCATCCTAGGACAAAACAAAGGGACATACATTTAACCATTACTTTTTAACTACTTAGTGCATGTGTCCTTTGAGTGCATTTGTTATGAAGATATTTTGAAAATGGATTGATTTCGTGAGAAATACATGGGGTAGAACAAGCATTTATTTGGACCGATGCTACTGTTTGTGCGAAAATTTCATTTCATCCCACCAATTTCATTTGCCTCCTTTTTATTTATTGTCTTAAATAATTATTTATTTTTTTATATTAGCGACGGTTCAGGCCGAAGCTATTATTTATGAAAAAATATTCATTTCCCATAACAAATTTTGTTTGCCTCCTTATTAGTTATTGTCTTAATTTATTCTTATTTTCTCATATTAGCGACTGTTCAGGCCGACGCTACTGTTTGTTCAAAAAATTTCATTTCCTCCCACCAATTACATTTGCCTACTTTAAAGGTTTTGTTGTATTTAATTATTATTTTAATTTTAAAAACAAGTACTTTAATAGCGCTTTTAAATTGCAATTAAAAAAAATCGTATACAATAGCGACACAACTAAAAGCGCTTCTAAGGGTTATCAAAAACAAAAGAATGTGCTATTAAATATCTTTTATTGTGTATTCTTTGTTGCCCTATGTTCTCTTTCAGAGTTGGTTTACCCTTTTAAACAGTAGAGACCACTTCTCTTTGTCTTTAGCAAAATCTACATAAGAGGAGCATACGCCTAATTAGTCATTTTCCTTCATTTTATTGAAAAAGTATTTAGCACGATGAAAACTAAAGTTCATGAGTGAATGTGAGAATTCGAACGATAACCTATAAAACATGCATCCTAGGACTAAACAAAGGGACATACATTTAACCATTCCTTCTTCACTACTTAGTGCACATGTCCTTCGAGTGCATTTGTTATGAAAATATTTT
The DNA here is from genome assembly GCA_948472305.1 of Vicia faba. Classification (NCBI taxonomy): domain Eukaryota; kingdom Viridiplantae; phylum Streptophyta; class Magnoliopsida; order Fabales; family Fabaceae; genus Vicia; species Vicia faba. The sequence continues at coordinate 981,704,623 of OX451738.1, forward strand.
GAAAATGGATTGATTTCGAGAAAAATACTTGGGGTTGACCAAGCATTTATTTGGCCCGACGCTACTGTTTGTGAAAAAATTTCATTTCATCCCACCAATTTCGTTTGCCTCCTTTTTATTTATTGTCTTAAATAATTATTTATTTTTTTATATTAGCGACGGTTCAGGCCAACGCTATTTTTTTGAAAAAATATTCATTTCCCATAAAAAATTTCGTTTGCCTTCTTATTATTTATTGTGTTAATTAATTCTTATTTTCTTATATTAGCGACGGTTCAGGCCAACGCTACTGTTTGTGCAAAAAATTTCTTCCTCCGACCAATTACATTTGCCTACTTTAAAGGTTTTGTTTTATTTAATTATTATTTTTATATTAAAAACAAGTACTTCAATAGAGCTTTTAAGTTGCAAATAAACAAAATCGTATACAATAGCGGCACAGCTAAAAGCGCTTCTAAGGGTTATAAAAAAAAGTGCTATTAAATAGATTTTATTGTGTATTCTTTGTTTCCATATGTTCTCTTTCAGAGTTGGTTTACCCTTTTAAACATTAGAGATCACTTGTCTTTGTCTTTATCAACATATTCATAACAGGAGCATACGCTTAAATAGTCATTTTCATCCATTTTATTGCAAAAGTATTTAGCATAAATAAAACTAAAGTTCGTGAGTGAAGGTGAGAATTTGAATGATAACCTATACAACATGCATCCTAGGACTAAACAAATGGACATACATTTAACCATTCCTTCTTCACTACTTAGTGCATGTGTCCTTCGAGTGCATTTGTTATGAGGATATTTTGAAAATGGATTGATTTCGTGAGAAAGACTTGGGGTAGACCAAGCATTTATTTGTACCGATGCTACTGTTTGTGCGAAAATTTCATTTCATCCCACCAATTTCGTTTGCCTCCTATTTATTTATTGTCTTAAATAATTTTTTTTATATTAGCGACGGTTCAGGCCGACGCTATTGTTTTTGAAAAAAATATTCATTTCCCATAACAAATTTCATTTGCCTTCTTATTATTTATTGTCTTAATTAATTCTAATTTACTTATATTAACGACGATTCAGGCCTTCTCTACTGTTTGTGCAAAAAATTTCATTTCCTCCGACCAATTACATTTGCCTACTTTAAAGGTTTTGTTTTATTTAATTATTATTTTTATATTAAAAACAAGTACTTCAATAGCGCTTTTAAATAGAAATTAAACAAAATCGTATACAATAGCGGCACAGCTAAAAGCGCTTCTAAGGGTTATCAAAAATAAAATAAAGTGCTATTAAATGGATTTTATTGTGTATTCTTTGTTTCCCTATGTTCTCTTTAAGAGTTGGTTTACCCTTTTAAACATTAGAGATCACTTGTCTTTGTCTTTATCAACATCTTCATAACAGGAGCATACGCTTAATTAGTCATTTTCATCCATTTTATTGCAAAAGTAATTAGCATAAATAAAACTGAAGTTCGTGAGTGAAGGTGTGAATTCGAACGATAACCTATACAACATGCATCCTATGACTAAACAAAGGGACATACATTTAACAATTCCTTCTTCACTACTTAGTGCATGTGTCCTTCGAGTGAATTTGTTATGAAAATATTTTGAAAATAGATTGATTTCGAGAAAAATACTTGGGGTTGACCAAGCATTTATTTGGACCGATGCTACTGTTTGTTCGAAAATTTAATTTCATCCCACCAATTTCGTTTGCCTCCTTTTTATTTATTGGCTTAAATAATTATTTATTTTTTTATATTAGCGATGGTTCAGGCCGACGCTATTATTTTTGAAAAAATATTCATTTCCCATAACAAATTTCGTTTGCCTTCTTAATATTTTTTGTCTTAATTAATTCTTATTTTCTTATATTAGCGACGGTTCAGGCCGACGCTACTGTTTGTGCAAAAAATTTCATTTCCTCCGACCAATTACATTTGCCTACTTTAAAGGTTTTGTTTTATTTCATTATTATTTTTATATTAAAAACAAGTACTTCAATAGAGCTTTTAAATTGCAATTAAACAAAATCGTATACAATATCGGCACAGCTAAAAGCGCTTCTAAGGGTTATCAAAAATAAAAGAAAGTGCTATTAAATAGATTTTATTGTGTATTCTTTGTTTCCCTATGTTCTCTTTTAGAATTGGTTTACCCTTTTAAACATTAGAGATCACTTGTCTTTGTCTTTATCAACATCTTCATAACAGGAGCATACGCTTAATTAGTCATTTTCATCCATTTTATTGCAAATGTATTTAGCATAAATAAAACTAAAGTTCATGAGTGAAGGTGAGAATTCGAACGATAACCTATACAGCATGCATCCTAGGATTAAACAAAGGGACATACATTTAACCATTCCTTCTTCACTACTTAGTGCATGTGTCCTTCGAGTGCATTTGTTATGAAAATATTTTGAAAATGGATTGATTTCGAGAAAAATACTTGGGGTTGACCAAGCATTTATTTGGCGCGATGCTACTGTTTGTGCAAAAATTTCATTTCATCCCACCAATTTCGTTTGCCTCCTTTTTATTTATTGTCTTAAATAATTATTTATTTTTTTATATTAGCGACGGTTCAGGCCGACGCTATTGTTTTTGAAAAAATATTCATTTCCCATAACAAATTTCGTTTGCCTTCTTATTATTTATTGTCTTAATTAATTCTTATTTTCTTATATTAGCGACGGATCAGGCCAACATTACTGTTTGTGCAAAAAATTTCATCCTCTGACCAATTACATTTGCCTACTTTAAAGGTTTTGTTTTATTTAATTATTATTTTTATATTAAAAACAAGTACTTCAATAGAGCTTTTAAATTGCAATTAAACAAAATCGTATACAATAGCGGCACAGCTAAAAGCACTTCTAAGGGTTATAAAAAAAGTGCTATTAAATATCTTTTATTGTGTATTCTTTGTTTCCATATGTTCTCTTTCAGAGTTGGTTTACCCTTTTAAACATTAGAGATCACTTGTCTTTGTCTTTATCAACATCTTCATAACAGGAGCATACGCTTAATTAGTCATTTTCATCCATTTTATTGCAAAAGTATTTAGCATAAATAAAAACTAAAGTTCGTGAGTGAAGGTGAGAATTCAAACGAGAACCTATACAGCATGCATCCTAGGACTAAACAAAGGGACATACATTTAACCATTCCTTCTTCACTACTTAGTGCATGTGTCCTTCGAGTGCATTTGTTATGAAAATATTTTGAAAATGGATTGATTTCGAGAAAAATACTTGGGGTTGACTAAGCATTTATTTGGACCGATGCTACTGTTTGTGCGAAAATTTCATTTCATCCCACCAATTTCGTTTGCCTCCTTTTTATTTATTGTCTTAAATAATTATTTATTTTTTTATATTAGCGACGGTTCAGGCCGAAACAATTCTTTATGAAAAAAATATTCATTTCCCATAACAAATTTCGTTTGCCTCCTTATTAGTTATTGTTTTAATTAATTCTTATTTTCTTATATTAGCGACTGTTCAGGCCGACGCTACTGTTTGTGCAAAAAATTTCATTTCCTCCCACCAATTACATTTGCCTACTTTAAAGGTTTTGTTGTATTTATTTATTATTTTTATTTTAAAAACAAGTAATTTAATAACGCTTTTAAATTGCAATTAAAAAAAATCGTATACAATAGCGACACAACTAAAAGCGCTTCTAAGGGTTATCAAAAACAAAAGAAAGTGCTATTAAATATATTTTATTGTGTATTCTTTGTTGCCCTATGTTCTCTTTCAGAGTTGGTTTACCCTTTTAAACAGTAGAGATCACTTGTCTTTGTCTTTAGCAAAATCTTCATAAGAGGAGGATACGCCTAATTAGTCATTTTCCTTCATTTTATTGAAAAAGTATTTAGCACGATGAAAACTAAAGTTCGTGAGTGAAGGTGAGCATTCGAACGGTAACCTATACAACATGCATTCTAGGACTAAACAAAGGGACATACATTCAATCATTCCTTCTTCACTACTTAGTGCATGTGTCCCTTGAGTTCATTTGTTATGAAAATATTTTGAAAATGGATTGATTTCGAGAAAAATTCTTGGTGTTGACCAAGTGTTTATTTGAACCGATGCTACTGTTTGTGCGAAAATTTCATTTCATCCCACCAATTTCGTTTTCCTACTTTTTATTTATTGTCTTAAATAATTATTTATTTTTTTATATTCGCGACGGTTCAGGCCGACGCTATTGTTTTTGAAAACATATTCATTTCCCATAACAAATTTCGTTTCCCTTCTTATTATTTATTGTCTTAATTAATTCTTATTTTCTTATATTAGCGACGGTTCAGGCCGACACTACTGTTTGTGCAAAAAATTTCATTTCCTCCCACCAATTACAATTTCCTACTTTAAAGGTTTTGTTGTATTTCATTATTATTTTTATATTAAAAACAAGTACTTTAATAGCGCTTTTAAATTGCAATTAAAAAAATCGTATACAATAGCAACACAACTAAAAGCGCGTCTAAGGGTTACAAAAAAAAAAGAAAGTGCTATTAAATATCTTTTATTGTGTATTCTTTGTTTCCCTATGTTCTCTTTCAGAGTCGGTTTACCCTTTTAAACAGTCAAGATCACTTGTCTTTGTCTTTAGCAAAATCTTCATAAGAGGAGCATACGCATAATTAGTCACTTTCCTTCATTTTATTGAAAAAGTATTTAGCACGAAGAAAACTAAAGTTCGTGAGTGAAGGTGAGAATTTGAACGATAACCTATACAGCATGCATCCTAGGACTAAACAAAGGGACATACATTTAACCATTCCTTCTTCACTACTTAGTGCATGTGTCTTTCGAGGGCTTTTGTTATGAAGATATTTTGAAAATGGATTGATTTCATTAGAAAAACTTGGGGTATACCAAGCATTTATTTGGACCGATGCTACTATTTGTGCGAAAATTTCATTTCATCCCACCAATTTCGTTTGCCTCCTTTTTATTTATTGTCTTAAATAATTATTTATTTTTTTATATTAGCGACGGTTCAGGCCGAAACTATTATTTATGAAAAAATATTCATTTCCCATAACAAATTTCATTTGCCTCCTTATTAGTAATTGTTTTAATTTATTCTTATTTTCTTATATTAGCGACTGTTCAGGCCGACGCTACTGTTTGTGCAAAAAATTTCATTTCCTACCACCAATTACATTTGCCTACTTTAAAGGTTTTGATGTATTTAATTATTATTTTTATTTTAAAAACAAGTAATTTAATAGCGCTTTTAAATTGCAATTAAAAAAAATCGTATACAATAGCGACACAACTAAAACTGCTTCTAAGGGTTATCAAAAACAAAAGAAAGTGCTATTAAATATCTTTTATTGTGTATTCTTTGTTTCCCTATGTTCTCTTTCAGAGTTGGTTTACCCTTTTAAACAGTAGAGATCACTTGTCTTTGTCTTTAGCAAAATCTTCATAAGAGGAGGATACGCCTAATTAGTCATTTTCCTTCATTTTATTGAAAAAGTATTTAGCACGATGAAAACAAAAGTTCGTGAGTGAAGGTGAGCATTCAAACGGTAACCTATACAACATGCATCCTAGGACTAAACAAAGGGACATTCCTTCAATCCTCCCTTCTTCACTACTTAGTGCATGTGTCCCTTGAGTGTATTTGTTATGAAAATATTTTGAAAATGGATTGATTTCGAGAAAAATTCTTGGTGTTGACCAAGCGTTTATTTGGACCGATGCTACTGTTTGTGCGAAAATTTCATTTCATCCCACCAATTTTATTTGCCTACTTTTTATTTATTGTCTTAAATAATTATTTATTTTTTTATATTCGCGATGGTTCAGGCCGACGCTATTGTTTTTGAAAACATATTCATTTCCCATAACAAATTTCGTTTCCCTTCTTATTATTTATTGTCTTAATTAATTCTTATTTTCTTATATTAGCGACAGTTCAGGCCGACGCTACTGTTTGTGCAAAAAATTTCATTTCCTCCCATCAATTACATTTGCCTACTTTAAAGGTTTTGTTGTATTTCATTATTATTTTTATATTAAAAACAAGTACTTTAATAGCGCTTTTAAATTGCAATTAAAAAAAATCGTATACAATAGCAACACAACTAAAAGCGCGTCTAAGGGTTATCAAAAACAAAAGAAAGTGCTATTAAATATCTTTTATTGTGTATACTTTGTTTCCCTATGTTCTCTTTCAGAGTCGGTTTACCCTTTTAAACAGTCAAGATCACTTGTCTTTGTCTTTAGCAAAATCTTCATAAGAGGAGCATACGCATAATTAGTCATTTTCCTTCATTTTATTGAAAAAGTATTTAGCACGAAGAAAACTAAAGTTCGTGAGTGAAGGTGAGCATTCGAACGATAACCTATACAACATGCATCCTAGGACTAAACAAAGGGACATTCATTCAATCATTCCTTCTTCACTACTTAGTGCATGTGTCCCTTGAGTGCATTTGTTATGAAAATATTTTGAAAATGGATTGATTTCGAGAAAAATACTTGGTGTAGACCATGCGTTTATTTGGACCGATGTTACTGTTTGTGCGAAAATTTCATTTCATCCCACTAATTTCGTTTGCCTCCTATTTATTTATTGTCTTAAATAATTATTTATTTTTTTATATTCGCGACGGTTCAGGCCGACGATATTGTTTTTGAAAACATATTCATTTCCCATAACAAATTTTGTTTCCCTTCTTATTATTTATTATCTTAATTAATTCTTATTTTCTTATATTAACGACGGTTAAGGCCGACGCTACTGTTTATGTAAAAAATTTCATTTCCTCCGACCAATTACATTTGCCTACTTTAAAGGTTTTGTTTTATTTAATTACCATTTTTATATTAAAAACAAGTACTTCAATAGCGCTTTTAAATTGCAATTAAAAAAAAATCGTATACAATAGCGGCACAGCTAAAAGCGCTTCTAAGGGTTATCAAAAACAAAATATTGTGCTATTAAATATCTTTTATTGTGTATTCTTTGTTGCCCTTTGTTCTCTTTCAGAGTTGGTTTACCCTTTTAAATAGTAGAGATCACTTGTCTTTGTCTTTATCAACATCTTCATAACAGGAGCATACGCTTAATTAGTCATTTTCATCCATTTTATTGCAAAAGTATTTAGCATAAATAAAACTAAAGTTCGTGAGTGAATGTGAGAATTCGAACGATAACCTATAAAACATGCATCCTAGGACTAAACAAAGGGACATACATTTAACCATTCCTTCTTCACTACTTAGTGCACGTGTCCTTCGAGTGCATTTGTTATGAAAATATTTTGAAAATGGATTGATTACGAGAAAAATACTTGGTGTTGACCAAGTGTTTATTTGGACCGATGCTACTGTTTGTGCGAAAATTTCATTTCATCCCACCAATTTTGTTTTCCTCCTTTTTATTTATTGTCTTAAATTATTATTTATTTTTTTATATTAGCGACGGTTCAGGCCGACGCTATTGTTTTTGAAAACATATTCATTTCCCATAACAAATTTCGTTTCCCTTCTTATTATTTATTGTCTTAATTAATTCTTATTTTCTTATATTAGCGACGGTTCAGGCCGACGCTACTGTTTGTGCAAAAAATTTCATTTCCTCCCATCAATTACATTTGCCTACTTTAAAGGTTTTGTTGTATTTCATTATTATTTTTATATTAAAAACAAGTACTTTAATAGCGCTTTTAAATTGCAATTAAAAAAAATTGTATACAATAGCAACACAACTAAAAGCGCGTCTAAGGGTTATCAAAAACAAAAGAAAGTCCTATTAAATATCTTTTATTGTGTATACTTTGTTTCCCTATGTTCTCTTTCAGAGTTGGTTTACCCTTTTAAACAGTCAAGATCACTTGTCTTTGTCTTTAGCAAAATCTTCATAAGAGGAGCATACGCATAATTAGTCATTTTCCTTTATTTTATTGAAAAAGTATTTAGCACGAAGAAAACTAAAGTTCGTGAGTGAAGGTGAGCATTCAAACGATAACCTATACAACATGCATCCTAGGACTAAACAAAGGGACATTCATTCAATCATTCCTTCTTCACTACTTAGTGCATGTGTCCCTTGAGTGCATTTGTTATGAAAATATTTTGAAAATGGATTGATTTCGAGAAAAATACTTGGTGTAGACCATGCGTTTATTTGGACCGATGTTACTGTTTGTGCGAAAATTTCATTTCATCCCACCAATTTCGTTTGCCTCCTATTTATTTATTGTTTTAAATAATTATTTATTTTTTTATATTCGCGACGGTTCAGGCCGACGCTATTGTTTTTGAAAACATATTCATTTCCCATAACAAATTTCGTTTCCCTTCTTATTATTTATTATCTTAATTAATTCTTATTTTCTTATATTAACGACGGTTCAGGCCGACGCTACTGTTTATGTAAAAAATTTCATTTCCTCCGACCAATTACATTTGTCTACTTTAAAGGTTTTGTTTTATTTAATTACCATTTTTATATTAAAAACAAGTACTTCAATAGCGCTTTTAAATTGCAATTAAAAAAAAATCGTATACAATAGCGGCACAGCTAAAAGCGCTTCTAAGGGTTATCAAAAACAAAAGATTGTGCTATTAAATATCTTTTATTGTGTATTCTTTGTTGCCCTTTGTTCTCTTTCAGAGTTGGTTTACCCTTTTAAATAGTAGAGATCACTTGTCTTTGTCTTTATCAACATCTTCATAACAGGAGCATACGCTTAATTAGTCATTTTCATCCATTTTATTGCAAAAGTATTTAGCATAAATAAAACTAAAGTTCGTGAGTGAATGTGAGAATTCGAACGATAACCTATAAAACATGCATCCTAGGACTAAACAAAGGGACATACATTTAACCATTCCTTCTTCACTACTTAGTGCACGTGTTCTTCGAGTGCATTTGTTATGAAAATATTTTGAAAATGGATTGATTACGAGAAAAATACTTGGTGTTGACCAAGTGTTTATTTGGACCGATGCTACTGTTTGTGCGAAAATTTCATTTCATCCCACCAATTTTGTTTTCCTCCTTTTTATTTATTGTCTTAAATTATTATTTATTTTTTTATATTAGCGACGGTTCAGGCCGACGCTATTGTTTTTGAAAACATATTCATTTCCCATAACACATTTCGTTTCCCTTCTTATTATTTATTGTCTTAATTAATTCTTGTTTTCTTATATTAGCGACGGTTCAGGCCGACGCTACTGTTTGTGCAAAAAATTTCATTTCCTCCCATCAATTACATTTGCCTACTTTAAAGGTTTTGTTGTATTTCATTATTATTTTTATATTAAAAACAAGTACTTTAATAGCGCTTTTAAATTGCAATTAAAAAAATCGTATACAATAGCAACACAACTAAAAGCGCGTCTAAGGGTTATCAAAAACAAAAGAAAGTGCTATTAAATATCTTTTATTGTGTATACTTTGTTTCCCTATGTTCTCTTTCAGAGTTGGTTTACCCTTTTAAACAGTCAAGATCACTTGTCTTTGTCTTTAGCAAAATCTTCATAAGAGGAGCATACGCATAATTAGTCATTTTCCTTCATTTTATTGAAAAAGTATTTAGCACGAAGAAAACTAAAGTTCGTGAGTGAAGGTGAGCATTCGAACGATAACCTATACAACATGCATCCTAGGACTAAACAAAGGGACATTCATTCAATCATTCCTTCTTCACTACTTAGTGCATGTGTCCCTTGAGTGCATTTGTTATGAAAATATTTTGAAAATGGATTGATTTCGAGAAAAATACTTGGTGTAGACCATGCGTTTATTTGGACCGATGTTACTGTTTGTGCGAAAATTTCATTTCATCCCACCAATTTCGTTTGCCTCCTATTTATTTATTGTCTTAAATAATTATTTATTTTTTTATATTCGCGACGGTTCAGGCCGACGCTATTGTTTTTGAAAACATATTCATTTCCCATAACAAATTTCGTTTCCCTTCTTATTATTTATTATCTTAATTAATTCTTATTTTCTTATATTAACGACGGTTCAGGCTGACGCTGTAACACCCCAGTTTCAATTATTTGATTTATTTAATTGGAAAATTATTTTTATTAGAATTAATAAAATAAAGAGGAATTATTTATTTTGAAATATGGAGGAAAATAAAAGAAATAAGAAAATGCTGAGTTTTTAAGTTATTGGGCTTGGATGTTGTTAGTAAAGAGTGGGGGTGCAAAAGAAGTAAGGATATGTTTTGGAACTCAAGTTATTTTTTTTCTCATTATTCACGATAACACAGAAGTTGGGATTTTGGGAAGCAGAGCTCTGAAGGTACGAAGAACGAAGAACGAAGAACATCGCTCAAAAAGTTCAAAGCTGCTAATTGATAAGGTAAGGGGGGCTATTACTCGATTTACTTTTGCTTATGGGTTTAGGTACGGTTAATTTGGGTAATCGTAGGGAAAAACCCCAATTGTTAGATGTTACTAGGAATCGATACCCTTAGGATTGAACCTTGTTAGAAAAGGGTTAGGTTCCCAATTTTTATGAATCGATTAGGAATTTTAGGTTCCAAATGGTGGATTGGGAGTATATCTGCATGATCATGAATTTACCTTAGAGGTTTAGGGATAACCTCAATGTTATCAGATTTCCCTAAAAAGGACGAATAATCACCTTTAAGGTCGCTATGATACTTGTTGGTAATTAGGGAATGGTTGTGTTGTTTCGAGTTATACAAAATCGATGTCGTTAGGTACCAAAATGCGCGTTTTGGCTGGCATTTTCCGCGTTGGCTGCTGTTTCTGAGCTGCTGCAGGTACAGGAAAATTTTGTACGCGCTCAGCAACACGGGCCGTGTTGCACAACACGGGCACCCGTGTTGCTCTTCTGTGTTGGTGAGATAATGTGTTTTCTGGACACATTACAACACGGGCCGTGTTGCACAACACGGGCACCCGTGTTGGTCCCCTGTAATGAGAAAAAATGTGTTTTCTGTACGCGCTCAGCAACACGGGCCGTGTTGCACAACACGGGCACCCGTGTTGCTGCTACTGTGTTGATTTTCTGAACTTTGTTTTCAGTGCTTGATTGTGGATTTTATTGCCATGCTTTTGGATAATGTTATCGAGCATGAATTATGATATGACTTGATATGATTGATGTTTAAATAGTATGCTGAGTGATTACATGCTATCCATATCTTGTTATGATTTGATGTTGTTAATGTTGCATGATATGTTGATTGATGTTCATAGTATGCTGAGTGTTACATACTTTACATATCATGTTGCATTTGTTAATTCCCATTGTGTGGAATTAACATGGTGGCCAATATACGTGTCCGCGATTTAATGGAACGTTGAGGTGGTAGCCGTGTCCGCGATATAATGGAACGGTGAGTTATCCGTGACCCGAGATTTAATGGGGCGGTGAAGTGGTACCACATGCATGGGTGTGTTGCATTACCTTGAATATAACATGAATGGATGATTTTTCCAATGTTGTATTTGATTGTTTGTATGCACGTATGATTGCTAAATGGTTGACGATGTTTGATGATTATTTGCAAATATGAAAAGTAATATATTATGGGTATATGAATTGTAAAGATTTTTGTAAACTATGAAATATGCTAATTGTTGGGTGATGCTTATGGTTTCCTGAATTGATTGTTATGAACGTATAATCAAATGTATAATTGAGATGCTCACCCTTACTGTTGAATATTTCAGATTGAGGAGCTTCGTTCAGGTGCTTGGCGAAGGCTCGTCGTTTCTAGTTTATTTTCATTTTAGTATTGTTCGGGTCATGCTCTGATAGTTGTAACTCCGGGAACGTTTGTTTGTCGAGCTGTTTTAATCAGACTCGTTTAATTCCTTATGTTTTGTTATAATATGATGTTGACATTTTCCAGGTGATAATCCCTGATGATTTTGAAAATATTATAACATTGATTTTATTAATTAAATTATTCCGCTGTGTAAACATGTATGAGTTACTACTACGTTATGCATGACAGGAATTTGTTTTATTAAAAGAGAATTGTAGCATCCTCGATTATACATGTACTCTGAAATTATGATTTTAATATTTGCGAAAATTTGTTCGGGGTTTTAGAGGGTGTTACAATAGTGGTATCAGAGCATAGTCGGTCGTTGCGACCAGAGTCTTGAGTCAGTCATCCCTTTTGTATGCGATTAGTGTAAGGTAACACTGTCGATACTGTATTCCAATGTGGAGTATGTTTTAATTCTCAGGAATATGGCTGGAAGGGGTAACGGACGAAATGATGCTGCACTAGCTGAGGCTTTGGGGATGTTAGCTGGTGTACTTGCTGGAAACCCAACTGGAGGCGTGATTGGTGCTGATAGGCAATTGGGAAATTTCTAAAGGAACAATCCTCCATTGTTCAAAGGTACACATGACCCTGAAGGTGCTCAGAAGTGGCTGAAGGAAATCGAAAGGATTTTCCGTGTGATCGATTGTGCTGAAGATCTGAAAGTCAGATATGGTACGCATATGTTGGCAGAAGAGGCCGACGACTGGTGGGTTGCCACAAGGACTGAAATGGTTCAGGATGGAGAGGCACTGACTTGGGCTAACTTCAGAAGGGCTTTTCTGAGGAGGTACTTTCCTGAAGATGTTCGGGGAAGAAAGGAAATTGAATTTTTGGAGCTTAAGCAGGGCAATCTGACTGTTAGTGAATATGCTACTAAGTTCACTGAGCTGGCAAAGTATTATGCACACTACAACAATGATGAGGCTGGAGAATTCTCTAAATGTATCAAATTTGAGAATGGTCTCCAAGATGAGATTAAGCAGGGAATCAGGTACCAGCGTATTCGTAGATTTTCTGATCTGGTGGATTGTAGCAGAATCCTGGAAGAAGATATTACCAAGAATAGGTCGTCTCACTCTCGTGGGGCTGTTGATAAAAGAGGAAAGCAACATATGGACCGTGGCAAGCCATATGGTAGAGATAACCAGAAATCAGGTGGATGGAAAAGGCCTAGTGGGGGAGATTCTAAGGCTCCTATCAGATGCTACAGGTGTGGTGAGTCTGGTCATCACATTCGAGATTGCAAGAGTGATGAGAAGAAGTGCTATAAATGTGGAAAGGCTGGTCATTTGTCTATTGATTGCAAGGGGAAGTCTGTTACTTGTTACAATTGTGGCGAAGAAGGTCACATTCGTCCGCAGTGTCCTAAGCCTAGGAAGGATCAGTCAGGTGGAAAAGTGTTCGCCTTGTCTGGATCTGAGACTACTCCAGAGGATCGATTGATTAAAGGTACGTGTTTTATTCATGGCACACCTTTAGTTGCAATTATTGATACTGGTGCAACTCATTCTTTCATTTCTTTGGATTGTGCTGAGAGGTTGAAATTGGACATATCTGGTATGCGAGGTAGCATGGTTGTTGATACTCCTGCATCGGGTTCAGTGACAACTTCACTTGTATGTAGGAATTGTCCTATTGAGATTTTTGGTAGAGGTTTCGGTATGGATTTAGTGTGCCTACCGCTTGAACAAATTGATATTATCCTTGGGATGAACTGGTTGGAATTCAACCGGGTTCATCTGAACTGCTTTGCTAAGACGGTGATTTTTCCAGAAGCAGTTGGTGTCGAGAATTTGACTATGACTGCTAGGCAGGTACAAGAAGCAATGGAAGACGGTGCTAATGTGTTTATGTTACTTGCTTCGTTAGATGCAACAGGAAAGGTCAGGAGTGGTGAATTGCCAGTGGTGTGTGATTTTCCAGAAGTCTTTCCTGATGATGTTGGTGAGTTACCTCCTGAGAGAGAGGTGGAATTTTCTATAGATTTGATTCCTGGTACGAGACCGGTGTCGATGGCGCCATATCGTATGTCTGCGTCTGAGTTGGCTGAATTGAAGAGTCAGTTGGAAGATTTACTGGAGAAGAAGTTTATTCGTCCAAGTGTTTCACCTTGGGGTGCTCCGGTATTGTTGGTTAAGAAGAAAGAAGGTTCTATGAGACTGTGTGTTGATTACAGGCAATTGAACAAGGTAACCATTAAGAATCGGTATCCATTACCGAGGATTGATGATTTAATGGATCAGCTAATTGGAGCCAGTGTATTCAGTAAGATTGACTTGAGATCGGGATATCATCAGATTCGTGTGAAAGCGGATGATGTTCAAAAGACTTCTTTTCGAACGAGGTATGGGCATTATGAATATTCTGTTATGCCGTTCGGGGTTACTAATGCACCTGGTGTTTTCATGGAATATATGAACAGGATTTTTCATCCGTATCTGGATAAGTTTGTTGTGGTTTTTATTGATGACATTCTGATTTATTCCAAGAATGACAAAGAGCATGCGGAACATCTCAGAATTGTGTTAGAGTTGTTGAAAGATAGGAAGTTGTATGCAAAGTTGTCCAAATGTGAGTTCTGGCTGAATGAAGTTAGTTTTCTTGGACATGTGATTTCTAAGAATGGGATTGCAGTGGATCCTACAAAAGTAGAAGCAGTATCTCAGTGGGAAGCGCCGAAGACTGTTTCTGAAATCAGAAGTTTTCTTGATCTTGCAGGTTATTACAGAAAGTTTATCGAAGGATTCTCAAAGTTAGCTTTGCCGTTGACGAAGTTGACTCGTAAAGGACAAGCGTTTATTTGGGATTCGGAATGTGAGAAAGGTTTCCAAGAATTGAAGCGGAGATTGACTAGTGCTCCTATTCTGATTTTGCCGAATCCAGTGGAATCTTTTGTGGTCTATTGCGATGCATCTCTGTTGGGTTTAGGTGGTGTTTTAATGCAGAATCAGCAGGTAGTTGCGTATGCTTCGAGACAGTTGAAGGTTCATGAAAGGAACTATCCTACTCATGATTTAGAGTTGGCAGCAGTTGTGTTTGTCTTGAAATTGTGGAGACATTATCTGTATGGTTCGAGATTTGAAGTGTATAGTGATCATAAGAGTTTGAAGTATCTTTTCGATCAGAAAGAGCTCAATATGAGGCAAAGAAGGTGGTTGGAATTTCTCAAAGATTATGATTTTGGTTTGAATTACCATCCTGGTAAGGCAAATGTGGTTGCAGATGCTTTGAGCAGGAAATCCTTGCATATGTCTATGATGATGGTTCGTGAATTGGATTTAATTGAACAATTCCGAGATTTGAGTTTAGTTTGTGAAAGTACTCCGAAGTGTGTTCGTTTGGGTATGTTGAAACTTACTAGTGGTATCCTAGAAGAGATCAGGATCGGGCAAAAATCTGATGTTAATTTAGTTGATAAATTGACATTGATCAACCAAGGTCAAGGTGGTGAGTTTAGAATTGATGAAAATGATGTTATGAGATTTGGCGATAGAGTTTGTGTTCCGGATGTTGCAGAAATCAAGAAGAGTATATTAGAGGAAGGACATCGCAGTGGGATGAGTATTCATCCGGGTGCCACAAAAATGTATCATGATTTGAAGAAATTGTTTTGGTGGCCGGGAATGAAAAAGGAAATAGCTGAATTTGTGTATGCATGTTTAATCTGTCAGAAATCGAAGATTGAGCATCAGAAGCCGTCTGGATTTATGCAACCAATGTTTATTCCAAAATGGAAGTGGGATAGTATTTCTATGGATTTTGTGTCTGGGTTGCCGAGGACTCCTATGAATTGTGAAGCGATATGGGTCGTTGTGGATAGGTTGACTAAGTCTGCTCATTTTATACCGGTGCGAATGGATTACTCAATGGAGAGATTGGCACAGTTATATATTGAGAAAATAGTGAGTTTGCATGGAGTTCCTTCTAGTATTGTGTCAGATAGAGATCCGAGGTTCACTTCGAAATTTTGGGAAGGATTGCAGAAGGCTTTGGGTACTAAATTGAGGTTGAGTTCAGCTTACCATCCTCAGACTGATGGACAGACGGAGAGGACGATTCAATCGTTAGAAGATTTATTGCGTGCTTGTGTTTTAGAGAAGGGTGGAGCTTGGGATAGCTATTTGCCATTGATTGAATTTACTTATAACAATAGTTACCATTCGAGTATTGGTATGGCTCCGTTTGAGGCATTGTATGGTAGACGGTGTAGAACGCCTTTGTGTTGGTATGAATCTGGAGAGAGTTCAGTAATTGGGCCAGAAATTGTTCAGCAGACTACTGAAAAGATCAAATTGATTCAAGAGAAGATGAGAGCTTCTCAGAGTCGTCAGAAAAGTTATCATGATAAGAGGAGAAAGAATTTAGAATTCAGTGCTGGAGATCATGTGTTTATGAGAGTTACTCCGATGACGGGTATTGGTCGAGCGTTGAAATCTAAGAAGTTGACTCCGCGTTTTATTGGTCCGTTTCAGATTACGGAAAGAGTTGGAGGAGTTGCTTATCGTATTGCTTTACCTCCGAGACTTGCGAATTTGCACGATGTTTTTCATGTTTCTCAGTTGAGGAGATACATTCCAGACCCATCTCATGTAATCCAAATAGATGATGTACAGGTGAGAGATAACCTGACAGTAGAAACATTGCCTATGAGGATAGAAGATCGGGAAGTGAAACAGTTAAGAGGTAAAGAGATAGCATTAGTGAAGGTTGCTTGGGGAGGTCCAGCAGATGGAAATATCACTTGGGAGCTGGAGAGCCAGATGAAAGAGGCTTATCCGGAACTGTTCGTCTAAGGTATGTTTTCGAGGGCGAAAACTCTTTTAGTGGGGGAGAGTTGTAACACCCCAGTTTCAATTATTTGATTTATTTAATTGGAAAATTATTTTTATTAGAATTAATAAAATAAAGAGGAATTATTTATTTTGAAATATGGAGGAAAATAAAAGAAATAAGAAAATGCTGAGTTTTTAAGTTATTGGGCTTGGATGTTGTTAGTAAAGAGTGGGGGTGCAAAAGAAGTAAGGATATGTTTTGGAACTCAAGTTATTTTTTTTCTCATTATTCACGATAACACAGAAGTTGGGATTTTGGGAAGCAGAGCTCTGAAGGTACGAAGAACGAAGAACGAAGAACATCGCTCAAAAAGTTCAAAGCTGCTAATTGATAAGGTAAGGGGGGCTATTACTCGATTTACTTTTGCTTATGGGTTTAGGTACGGTTAATTTGGGTAATCGTAGGGAAAAACCCCAATTGTTAGATGTTACTAGGAATCGATACCCTTAGGATTGAACCTTGTTAGAAAAGGGTTAGGTTCCCAATTTTTATGAATCGATTAGGAATTTTAGGTTCCAAATGGTGGATTGGGAGTATATCTGCATGATCATGAATTTACCTTAGAGGTTTAGGGATAACCTCAATGTTATCAGATTTCCCTAAAAAGGACGAATAATCACCTTTAAGGTCGCTATGATACTTGTTGGTAATTAGGGAATGGTTGTGTTGTTTCGAGTTATACAAAATCGATGTCGTTAGGTACCAAAATGCGCGTTTTGGCTGGCATTTTCCGCGTTGGCTGCTGTTTCTGAGCTGCTGCAGGTACAGGAAAATTTTGTACGCGCTCAGCAACACGGGCCGTGTTGCACAACACGGGCACCCGTGTTGCTCTTCTGTGTTGGTGAGATAATGTGTTTTCTGGACACATTACAACACGGGCCGTGTTGCACAACACGGGCACCCGTGTTGGTCCCCTGTAATGAGAAAAAATGTGTTTTCTGTACGCGCTCAGCAACACGGGCCGTGTTGCACAACACGGGCACCCGTGTTGCTGCTACTGTGTTGATTTTCTGAACTTTGTTTTCAGTGCTTGATTGTGGATTTTATTGCCATGCTTTTGGATAATGTTATCGAGCATGAATTATGATATGACTTGATATGATTGATGTTTAAATAGTATGCTGAGTGATTACATGCTATCCATATCTTGTTATGATTTGATGTTGTTAATGTTGCATGATATGTTGATTGATGTTCATAGTATGCTGAGTGTTACATACTTTACATATCATGTTGCATTTGTTAATTCCCATTGTGTGGAATTAACATGGTGGCCAATATACGTGTCCGCGATTTAATGGAACGTTGAGGTGGTAGCCGTGTCCGCGATATAATGGAACTGTGAGTTATCCGTGACCCGAGATTTAATGGGGCGGTGAAGTGGTACCACATGCATGGGTGTGTTGCATTACCTTGAATATAACATGAATGGATGATTTTTCCAATGTTGTATTTGATTGTTTGTATGCACGTATGATTGCTAAATGGTTGACGATGTTTGATGATTATTTGCAAATATGAAAAGTAATATATTATGGGTATATGAATTGTAAAGATTTTTGTAAACTATGAAATATGCTAATTGTTGGGTGATGCTTATGGTTTCCTGAATTGATTGTTATGAACGTATAATCAAATGTATAATTGAGATGCTCACCCTTACTGTTGAATATTTCAGATTGAGGAGCTTCGTTCAGGTGCTTGGCGAAGGCTCGTCGTTTCTAGTTTATTTTCATTTTAGTATTGTTCGGGTCATGCTCTGATAGTTGTAACTCCGGGAACGTTTGTTTGTCGAGCTGTTTTAATCAGACTCGTTTAATTCCTTATGTTTTGTTATAATATGATGTTGACATTTTCCAGGTGATAATCCCTGATGATTTTGAAAATATTATAACATTGATTTTATTAATTAAATTATTCCGCTGTGTAAACATGTATGAGTTACTACTACGTTATGCATGACAGGAATTTGTTTTATTAAAAGAGAATTGTAGCATCCTCGATTATACATGTACTCTGAAATTATGATTTTAATATTTGCGAAAATTTGTTCGGGGTTTTAGAGGGTGTTACAATAGTGGTATCAGAGCATAGTCGGTCGTTGCGACCAGAGTCTTGAGTCAGTCATCCCTTTTGTATGCGATTAGTGTAAGGTAACACTGTCGATACTGTATTCCAATGTGGAGTATGTTTTAATTCTCAGGAATATGGCTGGAAGGGGTAACGGACGAAATGATGCTGCACTAGCTGAGGCTTTGGGGATGTTAGCTGGTGTACTTGCTGGAAACCCAACTGGAGGCGTGATTGGTGCTGATAGGCAATTGGGAAATTTCTAAAGGAACAATCCTCCATTGTTCAAAGGTACACATGACCCTGAAGGTGCTCAGAAGTGGCTGAAGGAAATCGAAAGGATTTTCCGTGTGATCGATTGTGCTGAAGATCTGAAAGTCAGATATGGTACGCATATGTTGGCAGAAGAGGCCGACGACTGGTGGGTTGCCACAAGGACTGAAATGGTTCAGGATGGAGAGGCACTGACTTGGGCTAACTTCAGAAGGGCTTTTCTGAGGAGGTACTTTCCTGAAGATGTTCGGGGAAGAAAGGAAATTGAATTTTTGGAGCTTAAGCAGGGCAATCTGACTGTTAGTGAATATGCTACTAAGTTCACTGAGCTGGCAAAGTATTATGCACACTACAACAATGATGAGGCTGGAGAATTCTCTAAATGTATCAAATTTGAGAATGGTCTCCAAGATGAGATTAAGCAGGGAATCAGGTACCAGCGTATTCGTAGATTTTCTGATCTGGTGGATTGTAGCAGAATCCTGGAAGAAGATATTACCAAGAATAGGTCGTCTCACTCTCGTGGGGCTGTTGATAAAAGAGGAAAGCAACATATGGACCGTGGCAAGCCATATGGTAGAGATAACCAGAAATCAGGTGGATGGAAAAGGCCTAGTGGGGGAGATTCTAAGGCTCCTATCAGATGCTACAGGTGTGGTGAGTCTGGTCATCACATTCGAGATTGCAAGAGTGATGAGAAGAAGTGCTATAAATGTGGAAAGGCTGGTCATTTGTCTATTGATTGCAAGGGGAAGTCTGTTACTTGTTACAATTGTGGCGAAGAAGGTCACATTCGTCCGCAGTGTCCTAAGCCTAGGAAGGATCAGTCAGGTGGAAAAGTGTTCGCCTTGTCTGGATCTGAGACTACTCCAGAGGATCGATTGATTAAAGGTACGTGTTTTATTCATGGCACACCTTTAGTTGCAATTATTGATACTGGTGCAACTCATTCTTTCATTTCTTTGGATTGTGCTGAGAGGTTGAAATTGGACATATCTGGTATGCGAGGTAGCATGGTTGTTGATACTCCTGCATCGGGTTCAGTGACAACTTCACTTGTATGTAGGAATTGTCCTATTGAGATTTTTGGTAGAGGTTTCGGTATGGATTTAGTGTGCCTACCGCTTGAACAAATTGATATTATCCTTGGGATGAACTGGTTGGAATTCAACCGGGTTCATCTGAACTGCTTTGCTAAGACGGTGATTTTTCCAGAAGCAGTTGGTGTCGAGAATTTGACTATGACTGCTAGGCAGGTACAAGAAGCAATGGAAGACGGTGCTAATGTGTTTATGTTACTTGCTTCGTTAGATGCAACAGGAAAGGTCAGGAGTGGTGAATTGCCAGTGGTGTGTGATTTTCCAGAAGTCTTTCCTGATGATGTTGGTGAGTTACCTCCTGAGAGAGAGGTGGAATTTTCTATAGATTTGATTCCTGGTACGAGACCGGTGTCGATGGCGCCATATCGTATGTCTGCGTCTGAGTTGGCTGAATTGAAGAGTCAGTTGGAAGATTTACTGGAGAAGAAGTTTATTCGTCCAAGTGTTTCACCTTGGGGTGCTCCGGTATTGTTGGTTAAGAAGAAAGAAGGTTCTATGAGACTGTGTGTTGATTACAGGCAATTGAACAAGGTAACCATTAAGAATCGGTATCCATTACCGAGGATTGATGATTTAATGGATCAGCTAATTGGAGCCAGTGTATTCAGTAAGATTGACTTGAGATCGGGATATCATCAGATTCGTGTGAAAGCGGATGATGTTCAAAAGACTTCTTTTCGAACGAGGTATGGGCATTATGAATATTCTGTTATGCCGTTCGGGGTTACTAATGCACCTGGTGTTTTCATGGAATATATGAACAGGATTTTTCATCCGTATCTGGATAAGTTTGTTGTGGTTTTTATTGATGACATTCTGATTTATTCCAAGAATGACAAAGAGCATGCGGAACATCTCAGAATTGTGTTAGAGTTGTTGAAAGATAGGAAGTTGTATGCAAAGTTGTCCAAATGTGAGTTCTGGCTGAATGAAGTTAGTTTTCTTGGACATGTGATTTCTAAGAATGGGATTGCAGTGGATCCTACAAAAGTAGAAGCAGTATCTCAGTGGGAAGCGCCGAAGACTGTTTCTGAAATCAGAAGTTTTCTTGATCTTGCAGGTTATTACAGAAAGTTTATCGAAGGATTCTCAAAGTTAGCTTTGCCGTTGACGAAGTTGACTCGTAAAGGACAAGCGTTTATTTGGGATTCGGAATGTGAGAAAGGTTTCCAAGAATTGAAGCGGAGATTGACTAGTGCTCCTATTCTGATTTTGCCGAATCCAGTGGAATCTTTTGTGGTCTATTGCGATGCATCTCTGTTGGGTTTAGGTGGTGTTTTAATGCAGAATCAGCAGGTAGTTGCGTATGCTTCGAGACAGTTGAAGGTTCATGAAAGGAACTATCCTACTCATGATTTAGAGTTGGCAGCAGTTGTGTTTGTCTTGAAATTGTGGAGACATTATCTGTATGGTTCGAGATTTGAAGTGTATAGTGATCATAAGAGTTTGAAGTATCTTTTCGATCAGAAAGAGCTCAATATGAGGCAAAGAAGGTGGTTGGAATTTCTCAAAGATTATGATTTTGGTTTGAATTACCATCCTGGTAAGGCAAATGTGGTTGCAGATGCTTTGAGCAGGAAATCCTTGCATATGTCTATGATGATGGTTCGTGAATTGGATTTAATTGAACAATTCCGAGATTTGAGTTTAGTTTGTGAAAGTACTCCGAAGTGTGTTCGTTTGGGTATGTTGAAACTTACTAGTGGTATCCTAGAAGAGATCAGGATCGGGCAAAAATCTGATGTTAATTTAGTTGATAAATTGACATTGATCAACCAAGGTCAAGGTGGTGAGTTTAGAATTGATGAAAATGATGTTATGAGATTTGGCGATAGAGTTTGTGTTCCGGATGTTGCAGAAATCAAGAAGAGTATATTAGAGGAAGGACATCGCAGTGGGATGAGTATTCATCCGGGTGCCACAAAAATGTATCATGATTTGAAGAAATTGTTTTGGTGGCCGGGAATGAAAAAGGAAATAGCTGAATTTGTGTATGCATGTTTAATCTGTCAGAAATCGAAGATTGAGCATCAGAAGCCGTCTGGATTTATGCAACCAATGTTTATTCCAAAATGGAAGTGGGATAGTATTTCTATGGATTTTGTGTCTGGGTTGCCGAGGACTCCTATGAATTGTGAAGCGATATGGGTCGTTGTGGATAGGTTGACTAAGTCTGCTCATTTTATACCGGTGCGAATGGATTACTCAATGGAGAGATTGGCACAGTTATATATTGAGAAAATAGTGAGTTTGCATGGAGTTCCTTCTAGTATTGTGTCAGATAGAGATCCGAGGTTCACTTCGAAATTTTGGGAAGGATTGCAGAAGGCTTTGGGTACTAAATTGAGGTTGAGTTCAGCTTACCATCCTCAGACTGATGGACAGACGGAGAGGACGATTCAATCGTTAGAAGATTTATTGCGTGCTTGTGTTTTAGAGAAGGGTGGAGCTTGGGATAGCTATTTGCCATTGATTGAATTTACTTATAACAATAGTTACCATTCGAGTATTGGTATGGCTCCGTTTGAGGCATTGTATGGTAGACGGTGTAGAACGCCTTTGTGTTGGTATGAATCTGGAGAGAGTTCAGTAATTGGGCCAGAAATTGTTCAGCAGACTACTGAAAAGATCAAATTGATTCAAGAGAAGATGAGAGCTTCTCAGAGTCGTCAGAAAAGTTATCATGATAAGAGGAGAAAGAATTTAGAATTCAGTGCTGGAGATCATGTGTTTATGAGAGTTACTCCGATGACGGGTATTGGTCGAGCGTTGAAATCTAAGAAGTTGACTCCGCGTTTTATTGGTCCGTTTCAGATTACGGAAAGAGTTGGAGGAGTTGCTTATCGTATTGCTTTACCTCCGAGACTTGCGAATTTGCACGATGTTTTTCATGTTTCTCAGTTGAGGAGATACATTCCAGACCCATCTCATGTAATCCAAATAGATGATGTACAGGTGAGAGATAACCTGACAGTAGAAACATTGCCTATGAGGATAGAAGATCGGGAAGTGAAACAGTTAAGAGGTAAAGAGATAGCATTAGTGAAGGTTGCTTGGGGAGGTCCAGCAGATGGAAATATCACTTGGGAGCTGGAGAGCCAGATGAAAGAGGCTTATCCGGAACTGTTCGTCTAAGGTATGTTTTCGAGGGCGAAAACTCTTTTAGTGGGGGAGAGTTGTAACACCCCAGTTTCAATTATTTGATTTATTTAATTGGAAAATTATTTTTATTAGAATTAATAAAATAAAGAGGAATTATTTATTTTGAAATATGGAGGAAAATAAAAGAAATAAGAAAATGCTGAGTTTTTAAGTTATTGGGCTTGGATGTTGTTAGTAAAGAGTGGGGGTGCAAAAGAAGTAAGGATATGTTTTGGAACTCAAGTTATTTTTTTTTCTCATTATTCACGATAACACAGAAGTTGGGATTTTGGGAAGCAGAGCTCTGAAGGTACGAAGAACGAAGAACGAAGAACATCGCTCAAAAAGTTCAAAGCTGCTAATTGATAAGGTAAGGGGGGCTATTACTCGATTTACTTTTGCTTATGGGTTTAGGTACGGTTAATTTGGGTAATCGTAGGGAAAAACCCCAATTGTTAGATGTTACTAGGAATCGATACCCTTAGGATTGAACCTTGTTAGAAAAGGGTTAGGTTCCCAATTTTTATGAATCGATTAGGAATTTTAGGTTCCAAATGGTGGATTGGGAGTATATCTGCATGATCATGAATTTACCTTAGAGGTTTAGGGATAACCTCAATGTTATCAGATTTCCCTAAAAAGGACGAATAATCACCTTTAAGGTCGCTATGATACTTGTTGGTAATTAGGGAATGGTTGTGTTGTTTCGAGTTATACAAAATCGATGTCGTTAGGTACCAAAATGCGCGTTTTGGCTGGCATTTTCCGCGTTGGCTGCTGTTTCTGAGCTGCTGCAGGTACAGGAAAATTTTGTACGCGCTCAGCAACACGGGCCGTGTTGCACAACACGGGCACCCGTGTTGCTCTTCTGTGTTGGTGAGATAATGTGTTTTCTGGACACATTACAACACGGGCCGTGTTGCACAACACGGGCACCCGTGTTGGTCCCCTGTAATGAGAAAAAATGTGTTTTCTGTACGCGCTCAGCAACACGGGCCGTGTTGCACAACACGGGCACCCGTGTTGCTGCTACTGTGTTGATTTTCTGAACTTTGTTTTCAGTGCTTGATTGTGGATTTTATTGCCATGCTTTTGGATAATGTTATCGAGCATGAATTATGATATGACTTGATATGATTGATGTTTAAATAGTATGCTGAGTGATTACATGCTATCCATATCTTGTTATGATTTGATGTTGTTAATGTTGCATGATATGTTGATTGATGTTCATAGTATGCTGAGTGTTACATACTTTACATATCATGTTGCATTTGTTAATTCCCATTGTGTGGAATTAACATGGTGGCCAATATACGTGTCCGCGATTTAATGGAACGTTGAGGTGGTAGCCGTGTCCGCGATATAATGGAACTGTGAGTTATCCGTGACCCGAGATTTAATGGGGCGGTGAAGTGGTACCACATGCATGGGTGTGTTGCATTACCTTGAATATAACATGAATGG
Source organism: Vicia faba (assembly GCA_948472305.1). NCBI lineage: Eukaryota > Viridiplantae > Streptophyta > Magnoliopsida > Fabales > Fabaceae > Vicia > Vicia faba. The sequence continues at coordinate 981,729,322 of OX451738.1, forward strand.
ATGATTTTTCCAATGTTGTATTTGATTGTTTGTATGCACGTATGATTGCTAAATGGTTGACGATGTTTGATGATTATTTGCAAATATGAAAAGTAATATATTATGGGTATATGAATTGTAAAGATTTTTGTAAACTATGAAATATGCTAATTGTTGGGTGATGCTTATGGTTTCCTGAATTGATTGTTATGAACGTATAATCAAATGTATAATTGAGATGCTCACCCTTACTGTTGAATATTTCAGATTGAGGAGCTTCGTTCAGGTGCTTGGCGAAGGCTCGTCGTTTCTAGTATATCTTCGTTTTAGTATTGTCCGGGTCATGCTCTGATAGTTGTGACTCCGGGAACGTTTGTTTGTCGAGCTGTTTTAATCAGACTCGTTTAATTCCTTATGTTTTGTTATAATATGATGTTGACATTTTCCAGGTGATAATCCCTGATGATTTTGAAAATATTATAACATTGATTTTATTAATTAAATTATTCCGCTGTGTAAACATGTATGAGTTACTACTACGTTATGCATGACAGGAATTTGTTTTATTAAAAGAGAATTGTAGCATCCTCGATTATACATGTACTCTGAAATTATGATTTTAATATTTGCGAAAATTTGTTCGGGGTTTTAGAGGGTGTTACAGACGCTACTGTTTATGTAAAAAATTTCATTTCCTCCGACCAATTACATTTGCCTACTTTAAAGGTTTTGTTTTATTTAATTACCATTTTTATATTAAAAACAAGTACTTCAATAGCGCTTTTAAATTGCAATTAAAAAAAATCGTATACAATAGCGGCACAGCTAAAAGCGCTTCTAAGGGTTATCAAAAACAAAAGATTGTGCTATAAAATTCATTTATTGTGTATTCTTTGTTGCCCTTTGTTCTCTTTCAGAGTTGGTTTACCCTTTTAAATAGTAGATATCACTTGTCTTTGTCTTTATCAACATCTTCATAACAGGAGCATACGCTTAATTAGTTATTTTCATCCATTTTATTGCAAAAGTATTTAGCATAAATAAAACTAAAGTTCGTGAGTGAATGTGAGAATTCGAACGATAACCTACAAAACATGCATCCTAGGACTAAACAAAGGGACATACATTTAACCATTCCTTCTTCACTACTTAGTGCACGTGTCCTTCGAGTGCATTTGTTATGAAAATATTTTGAAAATGGATTGATTACGAGAAAAATACTTGGTGTTGACCAAGTGTTTATTTGGACCGATGCTACTGTTTGTGCGAAAATTTCATTTCATCCCACCAATTTTGTTTTCCTCCTTTTTATTTATTGTCTTAAATTATTATTTATTTTTTTATATTAGCGACGGTTCAGGCCGACGCTATTGTTTTTGAAAACATATTCATTTCCCATAACAAATTTCGTTTCCCTTCTTATTATTTATTGTCTTAATTAATTCTTATTTTCTTATATTAGCGACGGTTCAGGCCGACGCTACTGTTTGTGCAAAAAATTTCATTTCCTCCCATCAATTACATTTGCCTACTTTAAAGGTTTTGTTGTATTTCATTATTATTTTTATATTAAAAACAAGTACTTTAATAGCGCTTTTAAATTGCAATTAAAAAAAATCGTATACAATAGCAACACAACTAAAAGCGCGTCTAAGGGTTATCAAAAACAAAAGAAAGTGCTATTAAATATCTTTTATTGTGTATACTTTGTTTCCCTATGTTCTCTTTTAGAGTTGGTTTACCCTTTTAAACAGTCAAGATCACTTGTCTTTGTCTTTAGCAAAATCTTCATAAGAGGAGCATACACATAATTAGTCATTTTCCTTCATTTTATTGAAAAAGTATTTAGCACGAAGAAAACTAAAGTTCGTGAGTGAAGGTGAGCATTCGAACGATAACCTATACAACATGCATCCTAGGACTAAACAAAGGGACATTCATTCAATCATTCCTTCTTCACTACTTAGTGCATGTGTCCCTTGAGTGCATTTGTTATGAAAATATTTTGAAAATGGATTGATTTCGAGAAAAATACTTGGTGTAGACCATGCGTTTATTTGGACCGATGTTACTGTTTGTGCGAAAATTTCATTTCATCCCACCAATTTCGTTTGCCTCCTATTTATTTATTGTCTTAAATAATTATTTATTTTTTTATATTCGCGACGGTTTAGGCCGACGCTATTGTTTTTGAAAACATATTCATTTCCCATAACAAATTTCGTTTCCCTTCTTATTATTTATTATCTTAATTAATTCTTATTTTCTTATATTAACAACGGTTCAGGCCGACGCTACTGTTTATGTAAAAAATTTCATTTCCTCCGACCAATTACATTTGCCTACTTTAAAGGTTTTGTTTTATTTAATTACCATTTTTATATTAAAAACAAGTACTTCAATAGCGCTTTTAAATTGCAATTAAAAAAAAATCGTATACAATAGCGGCACAGCTAAAAGCGCTTCTAAGGGTTATCAAAAACAAAAGATTGTGCTATTAAATATCTTTTATTGTGTATTCTTTGTTGCCCTTTGTTCTCTTTCAGAGTTGGTTTACCCTTTTAAATAGTAGAGATCACTTGTCTTTGTCTTTATCAACATCTTCATAACAGGAGCATACGCTTAATTAGTCATTTTCATCCATTTTATTGCAAAAGTATTTAGCATAAATAAAACTAAAGTTCGTGAGTGAATGTGAGAATTCGAACGATAACCTATAAAACATGCATCCTAGGACTAAACAAAGGGACATACATTTAACCATTCCTTCTTCACTACTTAGTGCACGTGTCCTTCGAGTGCATTTGTTATGAAAATATTTTGAAAATGGATTGATTACGAGAAAAATACTTGGTGTTGACCAAGTGTTTATTTGGACCGATGCTACTGTTTGTGCGAAAATTTCATTTCATCCCACCAATTTTGTTTTCCTCCTTTTTATTTATTGTCTTAAATTATTATTTATTTTTTTATATTAGCGACGGTTCAGGCCGACACTATTGTTTTTGAAAACATATTCATTTCCCATAACAAATTTCGTTTCCCTTCTTATTATTTATTGTCTTAATTAATTTTTATTTTCTTATATTAGCGACGGTTCAGGCCCACGCTACTGTTTGTGAAAAAAATTTCATTTCCTCCGACCAGTTACATTTGCCTACTTTAAAGGTTTTGTTTTATTTAATTATTATTTTTATATTAAAAACAAGTACTTCAATAGCGCTTTTAAATTGCAATTAAACAAAATCGAATACAATAGCGGCACAACTAAAAGCGCTTCTAAGGGTTATAAAAAAAAATAGAAAGTGCTATTAAATAGATTTTATTGTGTATTCTTTGTTTCCCTATGTTCTCTTTCAAAGTTGGTTTACCCTTTTAAACAGTAGAGATCACTTGTCTTTGTCTTTATCAACATCTTCATAACAGGAGCATACGCTTAATTAGTCATTTTCATCCATTTTATTGCAAAAGTATTTAGCATAAATAAAACTAAAGTAAGTGAGTGAAGGTGAGCATTCGAACGATAACCTATACAGCATGCATCCTAGGACTAAACAAAGGGACATACATTTAACCATTCATTCTTCACTACTTAGTGCATGTGTCCTTCGAGTGCATTTGTTATGAAGATATTTTTAAAATGGATTGATTTCGTGAGAAATACTTGGGGTAGACCAAGCATTTATTTGGACCGATGCTACTGTTTGTGCGAAAATTTCATTTCATCCCACCAATTTCGTTTGCCTCCTTTTTATTTATTGTCTTAAATAATTATTTATTTTTTTATATTAGCGACGGTTCAGGCCGAAGCTATTATTTATGAAAAAATATTCATTTCCCATAACAAATTTCGTTTTCCTCCTTATTAGTTATTTTCTTAATTTATTCTTATTTTCTTATATTAGCGACTGTTCAGGCCGACGCTACTGTTTGTGAAAAAATTTCATTTCCTCCCACCAATTACATTTAGCTACTTTAAAGGTTTTGTTGTATTTAATTATTATTTTTATATTAAGAACAAGTACTTTAATAGCGGTTTTAAATTGCAATTAAAAAAAATCGTATACAATAGCGACACTACTAAAAGCGCTTCTAAGGGTTATCAAAAACAAAAGAAAGTGCTATTAAATATCTTTTATTATGTATTCTTTGTTGCCCTATGTTCTCTTTCAGAGATGGTTTACCCTTTTAAACAGTAGAGATCACTTGTCTTTGTCTTTAGCAAAATCTTCATAAGAGGAGCATACGCCTAATTTGTCATTTTCCTTCATTTTATTGAAAAAGTATTTAGCACTAAGAAAACTAAAGTTCGTGAGTGAAGGTGAGCATTCGAACAATAACCTATGCAGCATGCATCCTAGTACTAAACAAAGGGACATATATTTAACCATTCTGTCTTCACTACTTAGTGCATGTGTTCTTCGAGTGCATTTGTTATGAAGATATTTTTAAAATGGATTGATTTCGTGTGAAATACTTGGGGTTGACCAAGCAATTATTTGGACAGATGCTACTGTTTGTGCGAAAATTTCATTTCATCCCATCAATTTCGCTTGCCTCCTTTTTATTTAGTGTCTTAAATAATTATTTATTTTTTTATTTTTGCGACGGTTCAGGTCGAAGCTATTATTTATGAAAAAATATTCATTTCCCATAACAAATCTCCTTTGCTTCCTTATTAGTTATTGTCATAATTAATTCTTATTTTCTTATATTAGCGACGGTTCAGGCCGACGCTGCTGTTTATGAAAAAAAATTCATTTCCTCCCACCAATTACATTTGCCTACTTTAAAGGTTTTGTTGTATTTAATTATTATTTTTATATTAAAAACAAGTACTTTAATAGCGTTTTTAAATTGCAATTAAAAAAATCGTATACAATAGCGATACAACTAAAAGCGCTTCTAAGGGTTATCATAAACAAAAGAAAGTGCTATTAAATATCTTTTATTGTGTATTCTTTGTTGCCCTATGTTCTCTTTCAGAGTTGGTTTACCCTTTTAAATAGTAGAGATCACTTGTCTTTGTCTTTAGAAAAATATTCATAAGAGGAGCATACGCCTAATTACTCATTTTCCTTCATTTTATTGAAAAAGTATTTAGCACGACGAAAACTAAAGTTCGTGAGTGAAGGTGAGCATTTGAACGATAACCTATACAACATGCATCCTAGGACTAAACGAAGGGACATACATTCAATCATTCCTTCTTCACTACTTAGTGCATGTGTCCCTTGAGTGCATTTGTTATGAAAATATTTTGAAAATGGATTGATTTCGTGAGAAATACTTGGGGTTGACCAAACAATTATTTGGACCGATGCTACTGTTTCTGCGAAAAATTCATTTCATCCCACCAATTTCGTTTGCCTCTTTTTTATTTATTGTCTTAAATAATTATTTATTTTTTTTATATTAGCGACGGTTCATGCCGACGCTATTGTTTTTGAAAAAATATTCATTTCCCGTAACAAATTTCGTTTGTCTCCTTATTAGTTATTGTCTTAATTAATTCTTATTTTCTTATATTAGCGACGGTTCAGGCCGACGCTACTGTTTGTGCATAAAATTTCATTTCCTCCCACCAATTATATTTTCCTACTTTAAAGGTTTTGTTGTGTTTATTTATTTTTTTTATATTAAAAACAATTAGTTTAATAGCGCTTTTAAATTGCAATTAAACAAAATCGTATACAATAGCGACACAGTTAAAAGCGCTTTTAAGGGTTATCAAAAACAAAATAAATTGCTATTAAATAGATTTTATTGTGTATTCTTTGTTTCCCTATGTTCTCTTTCAGAGTTGGTTTACCCTTTTAAACAGTAGAGATCACTTGTCTTTGTCTTTATCAACATCTTCATAACAGGAGCATACACTTAATTAGTTATTTTCATCCATTTTATTGCAAAAGTATTTAGCATAAATAAAACCAAAGTTCGTGAGTGAAGGTGAGAATTCAAATGATAACCTTTACAACATGCATTCTAAGACTAAACAAAGGGACATACATTTAACCATTTCTTCTTCACTACTTAGTGCATTTGTCCTTCGAGTGCATTTGTTATGAAAATATTTTTAAAATGGATTGATTTCGTGAGAAATACTTGGGGTTGACCAAGCATTTATTTGGACTGATGATACTGTTTGTTCGAAAATTTCATTTCATCCCACCAATTTCGTTTGCCTCCTTTTTATTTATTGTCTTAAATAATTATTTATTTTTTTATATTAGCGACGGTTCAGGCCGGAGCTATTATTTATGAAAAAAATTCATTTCCCATAACAAATTTCCTTTTCCTCCTTATTAGTTATTCTCTTAATTAATTCTTATTTTCTTATATTAGCGACGGTTCAGGCGGACGCTACTGTTTGTGCATAAAATTTCATTTCCTCCCACCAATTACATTTGCCTACTTTAAAGCTTTTGTTGTATTTAATTATTTTTATATATTAAAAACAAGTACTTTAATAGCGCTTTTAAATTGCAATTAAACAAAATCGTATACAATAACGGCACAGTTAAAAGCGCTTCTAAGGGTTATCAAAAACAAAATAAAGTGATATTAAATAGATTTTATTGTGTATTTTTTGTTTCCCTATGTTCTCTTTTAGAGTTGGTTTACCCTTTTAAACAGTAGAGATCACTTGTCTTTGTCTTTATCAACATCTTCATAACATGAGCATACGCTTAATTAGTCATTTTCATCCATTTTATTACCAAGGTATTTAGAACGAATAAAATTAAAGATCGTGAGTGAAGGTAAGAATTCTAACGAAAACCTATGTAGCATGCATCCTAAGACTAAACAAAGGGACATACATGTAACCATTCCTTCTTCACTACTTAGTGCAAGTGTCCTTCGAGTGCATTTGTTATGAATATATTTTGAAAATGGATTGATTTCGAGAAAAATACATGGGGTTGACGAAGTTTTTATTTGGATTGATGCTACTGTTTGTGCGAAAATTTCATTTCATCCCACCAATTTAGTTTGCCTCTGTTTTATTAATTGTCTTAAATAATTATTTATTTTTTATATTAGCGACGGTTCAGGAGGACGCTATTATTTATGAAAAAATATTCATTTCCCATAACAAATTTCATTTTCCTCCTTATTAGTTATTGTCTTAATTAATTCTTATTTTCTTATATTAGCGACAGTTCAGGCTGACGCTACTGTTTGTGCATAAAATTTCATTTCCTCCCACCAATTACATTTGCCTACTTTAAAGGTTTTGTTGTATTTAATTATTATTTTTATATTAAAAACAAGTACTTTAATAGCGCTTTTAAATTGCAATTAAACAAAATCGTATACAATAGCGGCACAGTTAAAAGCGCTTCTAAGGGTTATCAAAAACAAAATAAAGTGCTATTAAATAGATTTTATTGTGTATTTTTTGTTTCCCTATGTTCTCTTTAAGAGTTGGTTTACCCTTTTAAATAGTAGATATCATTTGTCTTTGTCTTTATCAACATCTTAATAACATGAGCATACGCTTAATTAGTCATTTTCATCCGTTTTATTGCAAAAGTATTTAGCAAAAATAAAATTAAAGTTCGTGAGTGAAGGTGAGAATTCTAACGATAACCTATACAGCATGCATCCTAAGACTAAACAAAGGGACATACATGTAACCATTCCTTCTTCACTACTTAGTGCATGTGTCCTTCAAGTGCATTTGTTATGAAAATATTTTGAAAATCGATTGATTTCGAGAAAAATACTTGGGGTTGACCAAGTGTTTATTTGCACCGATGCTACTGTTTGTGCGAAAATTTCATTTCATCCCCCCAATTTAGTTTGCCTCCTTTTTATTAATTGTCTTAAATAATTATTAATTTTTTTATATTAGCGACGGTTTAGGCCGACGCTATTGTTTATGAAAAAATATTCATTTCCCATAAGAAATTTCGTTTGACTACTTATTAGTTATTGTCTTAATTAATTCTTATTTTCTTATATTAGTGACGGTTCAGGCGGACATTACTGTTTGTGCAAAAAATTTCATTTCCTCCCACCACTTACATTTTCCAACTTTAAAGGTTTTGTTGTATTTAATTATTATTTTTATATTAAAAACAAGTACTTTAATAGCGCTTTTAAATTGCAATTAAACAAAATCGTATACAATAGCGGCACAGTTAAAAGCGCTTCTAAGGGTTATCAAAAACAAAAGAAAGTGCTATTAAATATATTTTATTGTGTATTCTTTGTTGCCCTATGTTCTCTTTCAGAGTTGGTTTACCCTTTTAAACAGTAGAGATCACTTGTCTTTGTCTTTAGAAAAATCTTCATAAGAGGAGCATATGCCTAATTACTCATTTTCCTTCATTTTATTGAAAAAGTATTTAGCACGATGAAAACTAAAGTTCGTGAGTGAAGGTGAGCATTCGAACGATAACCTATACAACATGCATCCTAGGACTAAACAAAGGGACATACATTCAATCATTCCTTCTTCACTACTTAGTGCATTTGTCCCTTGAGTGCATTTGTTATGAAAATATTTTGAAAATGGATTGATTTCGTGAGAAATACTTGGGGTTGACCAAACAATTATTTGGACGGATGCTACTGTTTCTGCGAAAAATTCATTTCATCCCACCAATTTCGTTTTCCTCCTTTTTATTTATTGTCTTAAATAATTTTTTTTTTATATTAGCGACGGTTCATGCCGACGCTATTGTTTTTGAAAAAATATTCATTTCCCGTAACAAATTTCATTTGCCTCCTTATTAGTTATTGTCTTAATTACTTCTTATTTTCTTATATTAGCGACGGTTCAGGCCGACGCTACTGTTTGTGCATAAAATTTCATTTCCTCCCACCAATTATATTTTCCTACTTTAAAGGTTTTTTTGTGTTTAATTCTTATTTTTATATTAAAAACAATTAGTTTAATAGCGCTTTTAAATTGCAATTAAACAAAATCGTATACAAGAGCGACACAGTTAAAAGCGCTTCTAAGGGTTATCAAAAACAAAATAAATTGCTATTAAATAGATTTTATTGTGTATTCTTTGTTTCCCTATGTTCTCTTTCAGAGTTGGTTTACCCTTTTAAACAGTAGAGATCACTTGTCTTTGTCTTTATCAACATCTTCATAACAGGAGCATACGCTTAATTAGTCATTTTCATCCATTTTATTGCAAAAGTATTTAGCATAAATAAAACCAAAGTTCGTGAGTGAAGGTGAGAATTCAAATGATAACCTATACAACATGCATCCTAAGACTAAACAAAGGGACATACATTTAACCATTCCTTCTTCACTACTTAGTGCATTTGTCCTTCGAGTGCATTTGTTAGGAAAATATTTTGAAAATGGATTGATTTCGTGAGAAATACTTGGGGTTGACCAAGCATTTATTTGGACTGATGCTACTGTTTGTGCGAAAATTTCATTTCATCCCACCAATTTCGTTTGCCTCCTTTTTATTTATTGTCTTAAATAATTATTTATTTTTTTATATTAGCGACGGTTCAGGCCGGAGCTATTGTTTATGAAAAAAATTCATTTCCCATAACAAATTTCGTTTTCCTCCTTATTAGTTATTCTCTTAATTAATTCTTATTTTCTTATATTAGCGACGGTTCAGGCGGACGCTACTGTTTATGCATAAAATTTCATTTCCTCCCACCAATTACATTTGCCTATTTTAAAGGTTTTGTTGTATTTAATTATTTTTTATATATTAAAAACAAGTACTTTAATAGCGCTTTTAAATTGCAATTAAACAAAATCGTATACAATAGCGGCAAAGTTAAAAGCGCTTCTAAGGGTTATCAAAAAAAAAATAAAGTGATATTAAATAGATTTTATTGTGTATTTTTTGTTTCCCTATGTTCTCTTTCAGAGTTGGTTTACCCTTTTAAACAATAGAGATCACTTGTCTTTGTCTTTATCAGCATCTTCATAACATGTGCATACGCTTAATTAGTCATTTTCATCCATTTTATTACCAAGCTATTTAGCAAGAATAAAATTAAAGTTCGTGAGTGAAGGTGAGAATTCTAACGAAAACCCATATAGCATGCATCCTAAGACTAAACAAAGGGACATACATGTAACCATTCCTTCTTCACTACTTAGTGTAAGTGTCCTTCGAGTGCATTTGTTATGAAAATATTTTGAAAATGGATTGATTTCGAGAAAAATACATGGGGTTGACCAAGTTTTTATTTGGATTGATGCTACTGATTGTGCGAAAATTTCATTTCATCCCACCAATTTAGTTTGCCTCTGTTTTATTAATTGTCTTAAATAATTATTTATTTTTTATATTAGCGTCGGTTCAGGAGGACGCTATTGTTTATGAAAAAATATTCATTTCCCATAACAAATTTCGATTGCCTCCTTATTAGTTATTGTCTTAATTAATTCTTATTTTCTTATATTAGCGACGGTTCAGGCCGACGCTATTGTTTGTGCATAAAATTTCATTTCCTCCCACCAATTACATTTGCCTACTTTAAAGGTTTTGTTGTATTTAATTATTATTTTTATATTAAAAACAAGTACTTTAATAGCGCTTTTAAATTGCAATTAAACAAAATCGCATACAATAGCGGCACAGTTAAAAGCGCTTCTAAGTGTTATCAAAAACAAAATAAAGTGCTATTAAATAGATTTTATTGTGTATTTTTTGTTTCCCTATGTTCTCTTTAAGAGTTGGTTTACCCTTTTAAATATTAGATATCACTTGTCTTTGTCTTTATCAACATCTTCATAACATGAGCATACGCTTAATTAGTCATTTTCATCCGTTTTATTGCAAAAGTATTTAGCAAAAATAAAATTAAAGTTCGTGAGTGAAGGTGAGAATTCTAACGATAACCTATACAGCATGCATCCTAAGACTAAACAAAGGGACATACATGTAACCATTCCTTCTTCACTACTTAGTGCATGTGTCCTTCAAATGCATTTGTTATGAAAATTTTTTGAAAATGGATTGATTTCGAGAAAAATACTTGGGGTTGACCAAGTATTTATTTGGACCGATGCTACTGTTTGTGCGAAAATTTCATTTCATCCACCCAATTTAGTTTGCCTTCTTTTTATTAATTGTCTTAAATAATTATTAATTTTTTTACATTAGCGACGGTTTAGGCCGACGCTATTGTTTATTAAAAAATATTCATTTCCCATAACAAATTTTGTTTGCCTACTTATTAGTTATTGTCTTAATTAATTCTTATTTTCTTATATTAGCGACGGTTCAGGCGGACATTACTGTTTGTGCAAAAAAATTCATTTCCTCCCACCAATTACATTTTCCTACTTTAAAGGTTTTGTTGTATTTAATTATTTTTTTTATATTAAAAACAAGTACTTTAATAGCGCTTTTAAATTGCAATTAAACAAAATCGTATACAATAGCGGCACAGTTAAAAGCGCTTCTAAGGGTTATCAAAAACAAAATAAAGTGCTATTAAATAGATTTTATAGTGTATTCTTTGTTTCCCTATGTTCTCTTTCAGAGTTGGTTTACCCTTTTAAACATTAGAGATCACTTGTCTTTGTCTTTATCAAAATCTTCATAACAGGAGCATACGCATAATTAGTCATTTTCCTTCATTTTATTGCAAAATTATTTAGCACGAAGAAAACTAAAGTTCGTGAGTGAATGTGAGCATTCGAACGATAACCTATACAGCATGCATCCTAGGACTAAACAAAGGGACATACATTTAATCATTCCTTCTTCACTAGTTAATGCATATGTCCTTCGAGTGCATTTGTTATGAAAATATTTTGAAAATGGATTGATTTCGAGAAAAATACTTGGTGTTGAACAAGCATTTATTTGGACTAATGCTACTGTTTGTGCGAAAATTTCATTTCATCCCACCAATTTTGTTTGCCTCCTTTTTATTTATTGTCTTAAATAATTATTTATTTTTTTATATTAGCGACGGTTCAGGCCGAAGCTATTATTTATGAAAAAAATTCATTTCCCATAACAAATTTCATATGCCTCCTTATTAGTTATTGACTTAATTAATTCTTATTTTCTTATATTAGCGACGGTTCAGGCCGACGCTACTGTTTGTGCAAAATATTTCATTTCCTCCCACCAATTACATTTTCCAACTTTAAAGGTTTTGTTGTATTTAATTATTATTTTTATATTAAAAACAAGTACTTTAATAGCGCTTTTAAATTGCAATTAAACAAAATCGTATACAATAGCGGCATAGTTAAAAGTGCTTCTAAGGGTTATCAAAAACAAAATAAAGTTCTATTAAATAGATTTTATAGTGTATTCTTTGTTTCCCTATGTTCTCTTTCAGAGTTGGTTTACCTTTTTAAACATTAGAGATCACTTGTCTTTGTCTTTATTAAAATCTTCATAACAGGAGCATATACATAATTAGTCATTTTCCTCCATTTTATTGCAAAATTATTTAGCACGAAGAAAATTAAAGTTCGTGAGTGAAGGTGAGCATTCGAACGATAACCTATACAACATGCATCCTAGGACTAAACAAAGGGACATACATGTAACCATTCCTTCTTCACTACTTAGTGCAAGTGACCTTCGAGTGCATTTGTTATGAAAATATTTTGAAAATATATTGATTTCGAGAAAAATACATGGGGTTGACCAAGTTTTTATTTGGAATGATGCTATTGTTTGTGCGAAAATTTCATTTCAGCCCACCAATTTAGTTTGCCTATGTTTTATTAATTGTCTTAAATAATTATTTATTTTTTATATTAGCGACGGTTCAGGAGGACGCTATTGTTTATGAAAAAATATTCATTTCCCATAACAAATTTCGTTTGCCTCCTTATTAGTTATTGTCTTAATTAATTCTTATTTTATTATATTAGCGACGGTTCAGGCGGACGCTACTGTTTGTGCATAAAATTTCATTTCCTCCCACCAATTAGATTTGCCTACTTTAGAGGTTTTGTTGTCTTTAATTATTATTTTTATATTAAAAACAAGTACTTTAATAGCGCTTTTAAATTGCAATTAAACAAAATCGTATACAATAGAGGCACAGTTAAAAGCGCTTCTAAGTGTTATCAAAAACAAAATAAAATGCTATTAAATAGATTTTATTGTGTATTTTTTGTTTCCATATGTTCTCTTTAAGAGGTTGTTTACCCTTTTAAATAGTAGATATCACTTGTCTTTGTCTTTATCAACATCTTCATAACATGAGCATACGCTTAATTAGTCATTTTCATCCGTTTTATTGCAAAAGTATTTAGCAAAAATAAAATTAAAGTTCGTGAGTGAAGGTGAGAATTCTAACGATAACCTATACAGCATGCATCCTAAGACTAAACAAAGGGACATACATGTAACCATTCCTTCTTCACTACTTAGTGCATGTGTCCTTCAAATGCATTTGTTATGAAAATATTTTGAAAATGGATTGATTTCGAGAAAAATACTTGGGGTTGACCAAGTATTTATTTGGACCGATGCTACTGTTTGTGCGAAAATTTCATTTCATCCACCCAATTTAGTTTGCCTCCTTTTTATTAATTGTCTTAAATAATTATTAATTTTTTTACATTAGCGACGGTTTAGGCCGACGCTATTGTTTATGAAAAAATATTCATTTCCCATAACAAATTTTGTTTGCCTACTTATTAGTTATTGTCTTAATTAATTCTTATTTTCTTATATTAGCGACGGTTCAGGCGGACATTACTGTTTGTGCAAAAAATTTCATTTCCTCCCACCAATTACATTTTCCAAATTTAAAGGTTTTGTTGTATTTAATTATTATTTTTATATTAAAATCAAGTACTTTAATAGCGCTTTTAAATTGCAATTAAACAAAATCGTATACAATAGCGGCACAGTTAAAAGCGCTTCTATGGGTTATCAAAAACAAAATAAAGTGCTATTAAATAGATTTTATAGTGTATTCTTTGTTTCCCTATGTTCTCTTTCAGAGTTGGTTTACCCTTTTAAACAGTAGAGATCACTTGTCTTTGTCTTTATCAACATCTTCATAACAGGAGCATACACATAATTAGTCATTTTCCTTCATTTTATTGCAAAATTATTTAGCACGAAGAAAACTAAAGTTCGTGAGTGAATGTGAGCATTCGAACGATAACCTATACAGCATGCATCCTAGGACTAAACAAAGGGACATACATTTAATCATTCCTTCTTCACTAGTTAATGCATATGTCCTTCGAGTGCATTTGTTATGAAAATATTTTGAAAATGGATTGATTTCGAGAAAAATACTTGGTGTTGAACAAGCATTTATTTGGACTAATGCTACTGTTTGTGCGAAAATTTCATTTCATCCCACCAATTTTGTTTGCCTCCTTTTTATTTATTGTCTTAAATAATTATTTATTTTTTTATATTAGCGACGGTTCAGGCCGAAGCTATTGTTTATGAAAAAAATTCATTTCCCATAACAAATTTCATATGCCTCCTTATTAGTTATTGACTTAATTAATTCTTATTTTCTTATATTAGCGACGGTTCAGGCCGACGCTACTGTTTGTGCAAATAATTTCATTTCCTCCCACCAATTACATTTTCCAACTTTAAAGGTTTTGTTGTATTTAATTATTATTTTTATATTAAAAACAAGTACTTTAATAGCGCTTTTAAATTGCAATTAAACAAAATCGTATACAATAGCGGCATAGTTAAAAGTGCTTCTAAGGGTTATCAAAAACAAAATAAAGTGCTATTAAATAGACTTTATAGTGTATTCTTTGTTTCCCTATGTTCTCTTTCAGAGTTGGTTTACCTTTTTAAACATTAGAGATCACTTGTCTTTGTCTTTATTAAAATCTTCATAACAGGAGCATATACATAATTAGTCATTTTCCTCCATTTTATTGCAAAATTATTTAGCACGAAGAAAATTAAAGTTCGTGAGTGAAGGTGAGCATTCGAACGATAACCTATACAACATGCATCCTAGGACTAAACAAAGGGACATACATGTAACCATTCCTTCTTCACTACTTAGTGCAAGTGTCCTTCGAGTGCATTTGTTATGAAAATATTTTGAAAATATATTGATTTCGAGAAAAATACATGGGGTTGACCAAGTTTTTATTTGGAATGATGCTATTGTTTGTGCGAAAATTTCATTTCATCCCACCAATTTAGTTTGCCTATGTTTTATTAATTGTCTTAAATAATTATTTATATTTTATATTAGCGACGGTTTAGGCCGACGCTATTGTTTATGAAAAAATATTCATTTCCCATAACAAATTTCGTTTGCCTCCTTATTAGTTATTGTCTTAATTAATTCTTATTTTCTTATATTAGCGACGGTTCAGGCCGACGCAATTGTTTTTGCATAAAATTTCATTTCCTCCCACCAATTACATTTGCCTACTTTAAAGGTTTTGTTGTGTTTAATTATTATTTTTATATTAAAAACAAGTACTTTAATAGCGCTTTTAAATTGCAATTAAACAAAATCGTATACAATAGCGGCACAGTTAAAAGCGCTTCTAAGGGTTATCAAAAACAAAATAAAGTGCTAATAAATAGATTTTATTGTGTATTTTTTGTTTCCCTATGTTCTCTTTAAGAGTTGGTTTACCCTTTTAAATAGTAGAGATCACTTGTCTTTGTCTTTATCAACATCTTCATAACATGAGCATACGCTTAATTAGTCATTTTCATCCGTTTTATTGCAAAAGTATTAGCAAAAATAAAATTAAAGTTCGTGAGTGAAGGTGAGAATTCTAACGATAACCTATACAGCATGCATCCTAAGACTAAACAAAGGGACCTACATGTAACCATTCCTTCTTCACTACTTAGTGCATGTGTCCTTCAAATGCATTTGTTATCAAAATATTTTGAAAATGGATTGATTTCGAGAAAAATACTTGGGGTTGACCAAGTATTTATTTGGACCGATGCTACTGTTTGTGCGAAAATTTCATTTCATCCACCCAATTTAGTTTGCCTCCTTTTTATTAATTGTCTTAAATAATTATTAATTTTTTTACATTAGCGACGGTTTAGGCCGACGCTATTGTTTATGAAAAAATATTCATTTCCCATAACAAATTTTGTTTGCCTACTTATTAGTTATTGTCTTAATTAATTCTTATTTTCTTATATTAGCGACGGTTCAGGCGGACATTACTGTTTGTGCAAAAAATTTCATTTCCTCCCACCAATTACATTTTCCAAATTTAAAGGTTTTGTTGTATTTAATTATTATTTTTATATTAAAAACAAGTACTTTAATAGCGCTTTTAAATTGCAATTAAACAAAATCGTATACAATAGCGGCACAGTTAAAAGCGCTTCTAAGGGTTATCAAAAACAAAATAAAGTGCTATTAAATAGATTTTATAGTGTATTCTTTGTTTCCCTATGTTCTCTTTCAGAGTTGGTTTACCCTTTTAAACAGTAGAGATCACTTGTCTTTGTCTTTATCAACATCTTCATAACAGGAGCATACACATAATTAGTCATTTTCCTTCATTTTATTGCAAAATTATTTAGCACGAAGAAAACTAAAGTTCGTGAGTGAATGTGAGCATTCGAACGATAACCTATACAGCATGCATCCTAGGACTAAACAAAGGGACATACATTTAATCATTCCTTCTTCACTAGTTAATGCATATGTCCTTCGAGTGCATTTGTTATGAAAATATTTTGAAAATGGATTGATTTCGAGAAAAATACTTGGTGTTGAACAAGCATTTATTTGGACTAATGCTACTGTTTGTGCGAAAATTTCATTTCATCCCACCAATTTTGTTTGCCTCCTTTTTATTTATTGTCTTAAATAATTATTTATTTTTTTATATTAGCGACGGTTCAGGCCGAAGCTATTGTTTATGAAAAAAATTCATTTCCCATAACAAATTTCATATGCCTCCTTATTAGTTATTGACTTAATTAATTCTTATTTTCTTATATTAGCGACGGTTCAGGCCGACGCTACTGTTTGTGCAAATAATTTCATTTCCTCCCACCAATTTCATTTTCCAACTTTAAAGGTTTTGTTGTATTTAATTATTATTTTTATATTAAAAACAAGTACTTTAATAGCGCTTTTAAATTGCAATTAAACAAAATCGTATACAATAGCGGCATAGTTAAAAGTGCTTCTAAGGGTTATCAAAAACAAAATAAAGTGCTATTAAATAGATTTTATAGTGTATTCTTTGTTTCCCTATGTTCTCTTTCAGAGTTGGTTTACCTTTTTAAACATTAGAGATCACTTGTCTTTGTCTTTATTAAAATCTTCATAACAGGAGCATATACATAATTAGTCATTTTCCTCCATTTTATTGCAAAATTATTTAGCACGAAGAAAATTAAAGTTCGTGAGTGAAGGTGAGCATTCGAACGATAACCTATACAACATGCATCCTAGCACTAAACAAAGGGACATACATGTAACCATTCCTTCTTCACTACTTAGTGCAAGTGTCCTTCGAGTGCATTTGTTATGAAAATATTTTGAAAATATATTGATTTCGAGAAAAATACATGGGGTTGACCAAGTTTTTATTTGGAATGATGCTATTGTTTGTGCGAAAATTTCATTTCATCCCACCAATTTAGTTTGCCTATGTTTTATTAATTGTCTTAAATAATTATTTATATTTTATATTAGCGACGGTTCAGGAGGACGCTATTGTTTATGAAAAAATATTCATTTCCCATAACAAATTTCGTTTGCCTCCTTATTAGTTATTGTCTTAATTAATTCTTATTTTCTTATATTAGCGACGGTTCAGGCCGACGCAATTGTTTTTGCATAAAATTTCATTTCCTCCCACCAATTACATTTGCCTACTTTAAAGGTTTTGTTGTGTTTAATTATTATTTTTATATTAAAAACAAGTACTTTAATAGCGCTTTTAAATTGCAATTAAACAAAATCGTATACAATAGCGGCACAGTTAAAAGCGCTTCTAAGGGTTATCAAAAACAAAATAAAGTGCTAATAAATAGATTTTATTGTGTATTTTTTGTTTCCCTATGTTCTCTTTAAGAGTTGGTTTACCCTTTTAAATAGTAGAGATCACTTGTCTTTGTCTTTATCAACATCTTCATAACATGAGCATACGCTTAATTAGTCATTTTCATCCGTTTTATTGCAAAAGTATTTAGCAAAAATAAAATTAAAGTTCGTGAGTGAAGGTGAGAATTCTAACGATAACCTATACAGCATGCATCCTAAGACTAAACAAAGGGACCTACATGTAACCATTCCTTCTTCACTACTTAGTGCATGTGTCCTTCAAATGCATTTGTTATCAAAATATTTTGAAAATGGATTGATTTCGAGAAAAATACTTGGGGTTGACCAAGTATTTATTTGGACCGATGCTACTGTTTGTGCGAAAATTTCATTTCATCCACCCAATTTAGTTTGCCTCTTTTTTATTAATTGTCTTAAATAATTATTAATTTTTTTACATTAGCGACGGTTTAGGCCGACGCTATTGTTTATGAAAAAATATTCATTTCCCATAACAAATTTTGTTTGCCTACTTATTAGTTATTGTCTTTGTAACACCCTCTAAACCCCGCATATAATTTTCGCAAATATTAAAAATTATAAACTCAGAGTACATGTAATAATCGAGGAATGCTACAATTCTCTTTTAATAAAATAAATTCCTGTCATGCATAATTTTAGTGGTAACTCATACATGTCTACACAGCGGAATAATTTATTTAATAAAATCAAATGTTATAATATTTTCCAAAATCATCAGGGACTAACACCTGGAAAGGTCAACGTCATATTATAACAATTAAAAGAAAATAAACGAGTCTGACTAAAGCAGCTCGAAAACCAAACGTTCCCGGAGTTACAACTATCAGAGCATGACCCGGACATACTAAAACGAAACTAAACTAGACACGATAAGCCTTCGCCAAGCACCTGAGCGAAGCTCCTCAATCTGAAATATGCAACAGTAAGGGTGAGCTTCTCAAATATACATTTGGTTATACATTCATAACAATCAATTCACGAAAATCATAAGCATCACCCAATAATTAGCATATTTCATAGTTTACAAAACCTTTACAATTCATATATCCAGAACATATTGCCTTTCATATTTGCAAATACTCATCAAACATCATCAACCATTTATCAATCATACGTGCATACAAACAATCAAATATAGCATTGGAAAAATCATCCATTCATGTTATATTCGAGTAATGCAACACACCCATGCATGTGGTACCACTTCACCGCCCCATTAAATCGCGGGTCACGGATAACTCACCGTTCCATTATATCGCGGACACGGCTACCACCTCAACGTTCCATTAAATCGCGGACACGTATATTGGCCACCATGTTAATTCCACACAATGGGAATTAACAAATGCAACATGATATGTAAGCATGTAACACTCAACATACTATGAACATCGATCAACATATCATGCACATCAACAATATCAAACATAACATGATATGAATAGCATGTAACCACACAGCATACTATTTAAACATCAAATCATATCAAGTTACGAATAGCATGTAATCACTCCGCATACTATCCAAACATCAACCAATCACATCAATTATATCATAATTCATGCTCGATAACATATCTAAAAACATGGCAATAAAATCCAACATCAAAACACTGAAACCAAAAATTCAGAAAATCATCACAGCAGAGCAACACGGGCACCCGTGTTGTGCAACACGGCCCGTGTTGTGCAGCACGTCCAGAAAAGCGCACATTTTATTTTTATCAGTACAGGGGATCTGACACGGGTACCCGTGTTGTGCAACACGGCCCGTGTCGTGCAACCAGGAGCACACCCTCTTCCAACACAGAAGAGCAACACGGGCACCCGTGTTGTGCAACACGGCCCGTGTTGCTGAGCGCGTACAGGATTTTCCTGAACCTGCAGCAGCTCAGAAACAGCAGTCCAAACGCGGGAAAACGCCCGCCAAACGCGTAATTCGGTACCTAACGACATCAGGTTTGTACAATTCACAACAACACCACCATATCCAAAATACCAACAATCATTATAGTAACCTTAACCGGGGATTAACCGTCCCTTTGGGGAAATCTACTGACACTGAGGTTATCCCTATAACTTCCAAGGTAAATTCACGATCATTAGATATACTCCCAATTCACCATTTGGGACCTAAAATTCCTAATCGATTCATGATAATTGGGAACCTGACCCTTTTCTAACCAGGTTCAATCCTAAGGGTA
The DNA here is from genome assembly GCA_948472305.1 of Vicia faba. NCBI lineage: Eukaryota > Viridiplantae > Streptophyta > Magnoliopsida > Fabales > Fabaceae > Vicia > Vicia faba. The sequence goes on from OX451738.1 coordinate 981,749,510, forward strand.
TCGATTCCTAGAACATCTAACAATTGGGATTTCCTACGATTACCCGAATCAACCGCACATAAACCCATAAACAAATATAATTCGAGTATAAACCCCCCTTACCTTATCAATTAGCAGCTTTGAGTTCTTGAGCGATGTTCTTCGTTCTCCGTTCTTCAGAGCTCTATTTTCCCAAATTCCAACTTCTGTTCTTACGTGAAAACCAAAAATGAGAAAATGGCCTAAGTCCCAAACATAACTTTATTTCTCTGCACCCCCACTCTTCACTAACAACATCTAAGCCCAATAACATAAAAATCCCAATATTCCTTATTTCTTTTATTTTCCTCAAATACTCCAAAATAAATAATTCTTTTTATTTTATTAATTCTAATAAAATAAATTCCCAAATTTAAATAAATCAAAAATTGAAACTGGGGTGTTACAACTCTCCCCCACTAAAAGAGTTTTCGTCCTCGAAAACATACCTTAGACGAACAGCTCAGGATAAGCCTCTTTCATCTGGCTCTCCAGCTCCCAAGTGATATTTCCATCTGCTGGACCTCCCCAAGCAACCTTCACTAATGCTATCTCTTTACCTCTTAACTTTTTCACTTCCCGATCTTCTATCCTCATAGGCAATGCTTCTACTGTCAGGTTATCTCTTACCTGCACATCATCTATTTGGATTACATGAGATGGGTCTGGAATGTATCTCCTCAACTGAGAAACATGAAAAACATTGTGCAAATTCGCAAGTCTCGGAGGTAAAGCAATGCGATAAGAAACTTCTCCAACTCTTTCCGTAATCTGAAACGGACCAATAAAACGCGGAGTCAACTTCTTAGACTTCAACGCCCGACCAATACCCGTCATCGGAGTAACTCTCATAAACACATGATCTCCAGCACTGAATTCTAAATTCTTTCTCCTCTTATCATGATAACTTTTCTGACGACTCTGAGAAGCTCTCATCTTTTCTTGAATCAATTTGATCTTTTCAGTAGTCTGCTGAACAATCTCTGGCCCAACTACCGAACTCTCTCCAGATTCATACCAACACAAAGGCGTCCTACACCGTCTACCATACAATGCCTCAAACGGAGCCATACCAATACTCGAATGGTAACTATTGTTATAAGTAAATTCAATCAATGGCAAATAGCTATCCCAAGCTCCACCTTTCTCTAAAACACAAGCACGCAATAAGTCTTCCAACGATTGAATCGTCCTCTCCGTCTGTCCATCAGTCTGAGGATGGTAAGCTGAACTCAATCTCAACTTAGTACCCAAAGCCTTCTGTAATCCTTCCCAAAATTTCGAAGTGAACCTCGAATCTCTATCTGACACAATACTAGAAGGAACTCCATGCAAACTCACTATTTTCTCAATATATAACTGTGCCAATCTCTCCATTGAGTAATCCATTCGCACCGGTATAAAATGAGCAGACTTAGTCAATCTATCCACAACGACCCATATTGCTTCACAATTCATAGGAGTCCTCGGCAACCCAGATACAAAATCCATAGAAATACTATCCCACTTCCATTCTGGAATAAACATTGGTTGCATAAATCCAGACGGCTTCTGATGCTCTATCTTCGATTTCTGACAGATTAAACATGCATACACAAATTCAGCTATTTCCTTTTTCATTCTCGGCCACCAAAACAATTTCTTCAAATCATGATACATTTTCGTGGCACCCGGATGAATGCTCATCCCACTGCGATGTCCTTCCTCTAATATACTTTTCTTGATTTCTGCGACATCAGGAACACAAACTCTATTGCCAAATCTCATAACATCATTTTCATCAATCCTAAACTCACCACCTTGACCTTGGTTGATCAATGTCAATTTATCAACTAAATTAACATCGGATTTCTGCCCGATCCTGATCTCTTCTAGAATACCACTAGTAAGTTTCAACATACCCAAACGAACACACTTCGGAGTACTTTCACAAACCAAACTCAAATCTCGGAATTGCTCAATTAAATCCAATTCACGAACCATCATCATAGACATATGCAAGGATTTCCTGCTCAAAGCATCTGCAACCACATTTGCCTTACCAGGATGGTAATTCAAACCAAAATCATAATCTTTGAGAAATTCCAACCACCTTCTTTGCCTCATATTAAGCTCTTTCTGATCGAAAAGATACTTCAAACTCTTATGATCACTATACACTTCAAATCTCGAACCGTACAGATAATGTCTCCATAATTTCAAGACAAACACGACTGCTGCCAACTCTAAGTCATGAGTAGGATAGTTCCTTTCATGAACCTTCAACTGTCTCGAAGCATACGCAACTACCTGCTGATTCTGCATTAAAACACCACCTAAACCCAACAGAGATGCATCACAATAGACCACAAAAGATTCCACCGGATTCGGCAAAATCAGAATAGGAGCACTTGTCAATCTCCGCTTCAATTCTTGGAAACCTTTCTCACAATCAGAATCCCAAATAAACGCTTGTCCTTTACGAGTCAACTTCGTCAACGGCAATGCTAACTTTGAGAATCCTTCGATAAACTTTCTGTAATAACCTGCAAGACCAAGAAAACTTCTGATTTCCGAAACAGTCTTCGGCGCTTCCCACTGAGATACCGCTTCTACTTTCGTAGGATCCACTGCAATACCATTCTTAGAAATCACATGTCCAAGAAAACTAACTTCATTCAGCCAGAACTCACATTTGGACAACTTTGCATACAACTTCTTATCTTTCAACAACTCTAACACAATTCTGAGATGTTCCGCATGTTCTTCGTCATTCTCGGAATAAATCAGAATGTCATCAATAAAAACCACAACAAACTTATCCAGATATGGGTGAAAAATCCTATTCATATATTCCATGAAAACACCAGGTGCATTAGTAACTCCGAACGGCATAACAGAATATTCATAATGCCCATACCTCGTTCGAAAAGCAGTCTTTTGAATATCTTCCGCTTTCACACGAATCTGATGATATCCAGATCTCAAATCAATCTTACTGAATACACTGGCTCCAATTAACTGATCCATTAAATCATCAATCCTCGGTAACGGATACCGATTCTTAATGGTTACCTTGTTCAATTGCCTGTAATCAACACACAGTCTCATAGAACCTTCTTTCTTCTTAACCAACAATACCGGAGCACCCCAAGGCGAAACACTTGGACGAATAAACTTCTTCTCCAGTAAATCTTCCAACTGACGTTTCAATTCAGCCAATTCAGACGCAGACATACGATATGGCGCCATCGACACCGGTCTCGTACCAGGAATCAAATCTATAGAAAATTCCACTTCTCTCTCTGGAGGTAACTCACCAACATCATCCGGAAAGACTTCTGGAAAATCACACACCACTGGCAATCCGCCACTCCTGACCTTTCCTGTTGCATCTAATGAAGCAAGTAACATAAACACATTAGCACCGTCTTCCATTGCTTCTTGTACCTGCCTAGCAGTCATAGTCAAGTCCTCGACACCAACTGCTTCTGGAAAAATCACCGTCTTAGCAAAGCAGTTCAGATGAACCCGGTTGAATTCCAACCAGTTCATCCCAAGGATAATATCAATTTGTTCAAGCGGTAGGCACACTAAATCCATACCGAAACCTCTACCAAAAATCTCAATAGGACAATTCCTACATACAAGTGAAGTTGTCACTGAACCCGATGCAGGAGTATCAACAACCATGCTACCTCGCATACCAGATATGTCCAGTTTCAATCTCTCAGCACAATCCAAAGAAATGAAAGAATGAGTTGCACCAGTATCAATAATTGCAACTAAAGGTATGCCATGAATAAAACACGTACCTTTAATCAATCGATCCTCTGGAGTAGTCTCAGATCCAGACAAAGCAAACACTTTTCCACCTGACTGATCCTTCCTAGGCTTAGGACACTGCGGACGAATGTGACCTTCTTCGCCACAATTGTAACAAGTAACAGACTTCCCTTTGCAATCAATGGACAAATGACCAGCCTTTCCACATTTATAGCACTTCTTCTCATCACTCTTGCAATCTCGAATGTGATGACCAAACTCACCACACCTGTAGCATCTGATAGGAGCCTTAGAATCTCCCCCACTAGGCCTTTTCCAACCGCCTGATCTCTGGTTATCTCTACCATATGGCTTGCCACGGTCCATATGTTGCTTTCCTCTTTTATCCACAGCCCCACGAGAGTGAGACGACCGATTCTTGGTAATATCTTCTTCCAAGATTCTGCTACAATCCACCAGATCAGAAAATCTACGAATACGCTGGTACCTGATTCCCTGCTTAATCTCATCTCGGAGACCATTCTCAAATTTGATACATTTAGAGAATTCTCCAGCCTCATCATTGTTGTAGTGTGCATAATACTTTGCCAGCTCAGTGAACTTAGTAGCATACTCACTAACAGTCAGATTGCCCTGCTTAAGCTCCAAAAATTCAATTTCCTTTCTTCCCCGAACATCTTCAGGAAAGTACCTCCTCAGAAAAGCTCTTCTGAAGTTAGCCCAAGTCAGTGCCTCTCCATCCTGAACCATTTCGGTCCTTGTGGCAACCCACCAGTCGTCGGCCTCTTCTGCCAACATATGCGTACCATATCTGACTTTCAGATCTTCAGCACAATCAATCACACGGAAAATCCTTTCGATTTCCTTCAGCCACTTCTGAGCACCTTCAGGGTCATGTGTACCTTTGAACAACGGAGGATTGTTCCTTTGGAAATTTCCCAATTGCCTATCAGCACCAATCACGCCTCCAGTTGGGTTTCCAGCAAGTACACCAGCTAACATTCCCAAAGCCTCAGCTAGTGCAGCATCATTTCGTCCATTACCTCTTCCAGCCATATTCCTGAGAATTAAAATATACTCCACATCAGAATACAGTATCGACAGTGTTACCTTGCACTAGTCGCATACGAAAAGGAATGACTGACTCAAGACTCTGGTCACAACGACCGATTATGCTCTGATACCACTATTGTAACACCCTCTAAACCCCGCATATAATTTTCGCAAATATTAAAAATTATAAACTCAGAGTACATGTAATAATCGAGGAATGCTACAATTCTCTTTTAATAAAATAAATTCCTGTCATGCATAATTTTAGTGGTAACTCATACATGTCTACACAGCGGAATAATTTATTTAATAAAATCAAATGTTATAATATTTTCCAAAATCATCAGGGACTAACACCTGGAAAGGTCAACGTCATATTATAACAATTAAAAGAAAATAAACGAGTCTGACTAAAGCAGCTCGAAAACCAAACGTTCCCGGAGTTACAACTATCAGAGCATGACCCGGACATACTAAAACGAAACTAAACTAGACACGATAAGCCTTCGCCAAGCACCTGAGCGAAGCTCCTCAATCTGAAATATGCAACAGTAAGGGTGAGCTTCTCAAATATACATTTGGTTATACATTCATAACAATCAATTCACGAAAATCATAAGCATCACCCAATAATTAGCATATTTCATAGTTTACAAAACCTTTACAATTCATATATCCAGAACATATTGCCTTTCATATTTGCAAATACTCATCAAACATCATCAACCATTTATCAATCATACGTGCATACAAACAATCAAATATAGCATTGGAAAAATCATCCATTCATGTTATATTCGAGTAATGCAACACACCCATGCATGTGGTACCACTTCACCGCCCCATTAAATCGCGGGTCACGGATAACTCACCGTTCCATTATATCGCGGACACGGCTACCACCTCAACGTTCCATTAAATCGCGGACACGTATATTGGCCACCATGTTAATTCCACACAATGGGAATTAACAAATGCAACATGATATGTAAGTATGTAACACTCAGCATACTATGAACATCGATCAACATATCATGCACATCAACAATATCAAACATAACATGATATGAATAGCATGTAACCACACAGCATACTATTTAAACATCAAATCATATCAAGTTACGAATAGCATGTAATCACTCCGCATACTATCCAAACATCAACCAATCACATCAATTATATCATAATTCATGCTCGATAACATATCTAAAAACATGGCAATAAAATCCAACATCAAAACACTGAAACCAAAAATTCAGAAAATCATCACAGCAGAGCAACACGGGCACCCGTGTTGTGCAACACGGCCCGTGTTGTGCAGCACGTCCAGAAAAACGCACATTTTATTTTTATCAGTACAGGGGATCTGACACGGGTACCCGTGTTGTGCAACACGGCCCGTGTCGTGCAACCAGGAGCACACCCTCTTCCAACACAGAAGAGCAACACGGGCACCCGTGTTGTGCAACACGGCCCGTGTTGCTGAGCGCGTACAGGATTTTCCTGAACCTGCAGCAGCTCAGAAACAGCAGTCCAAACGCGGGAAAACGCCCGCCAAACGCGTAATTCGGTACCTAACGACATCAGGTTTGTACAATTCACAACAACACCACCATATCCAAAATACCAACAATCATTATAGTAACCTTAACCGGGGATTAACCGTCCCTTTGGGGAAATCTACTGACACTGAGGTTATCCCTATAACTTCCAAGGTAAATTCACGATCATTAGATATACTCCCAATTCACCATTTGGGACCTAAAATTCCTAATCGATTCATGATAATTGGGAACCTGACCCTTTTCTAACCAGGTTCAATCCTAAGGGTATCGATTCCTAGAACATCTAACAATTGGGATTTCCTACGATTACCCGAATCAACCGCACATAAACCCATAAACAAATATAATTCGAGTATAAACCCCCCTTACCTTATCAATTAGCAGCTTTGAGTTCTTGAGCGATGTTCTTCGTTCTCCGTTCTTCAGAGCTCTATTTTCCCAAATTCCAACTTCTGTTCTTACGTGAAAACCAAAAATGAGAAAATGGCCTAAGTCCCAAACATAACTTTATTTCTCTGCACCCCCACTCTTCACTAACAACATCTAAGCCCAATAACATAAAAATCCCAATATTCCTTATTTCTTTTATTTTCCTCAAATACTCCAAAATAAATAATTCTTTTTATTTTATTAATTCTAATAAAATAAATTCCCAAATTTAAATAAATCAAAAATTGAAACTGGGGTGTTACAGTCTTAATTAATTCTTATTTTCTTATATTAGCGACGGTTCAGGCGGACATTACTGTTTGTGCAAAAAATTTCATTTCCTCCCACCAATTACATTTTCCAAATTTAAAGGTTTTGTTGTATTTAATTATTATTTTTATATTAAAAACAAGTACTTTAATAGCGCTTTTAAATTGCAATTAAACAAAATCGTATACAATAGCGGCACAGTTAAAAGCGCTTCTAAGGGTTATCAAAAACAAAATAAAGTGCTATTAAATAGATTTTATAGTGTATTCTTTGTTTCCCTATGTTCTCTTTCAGAGTTGGTTTACCCTTTTAAACATTAGAGATCACTTGTCTTTGTCTTTATCAAAATCTTCATAACAGGAGCATACGCATAATTAGTCATTTTCCTTCATTTTATTGCAAAATTATTTAGCACGAAGAAAACTAAAGTTCGTGAGTGAATGTGAGCATTCGAACGATAACCTATACAACATGCATCTTAGGACTAAACAAAGGGACATACATTTAATCATTCCTTCTTCACTAGTTAATGCATATGTCCTTCGAGTGCATTTGTTATGAAAATATTTTGAAAATGGATTGATTTCGAGAAAAATACTTGGTGTTGAACAAGCATTTATTTGGACTAATGCTACTGTTTGTGCGAAAATTTCATTTCATCCCACCAATTTTGTTTGCCTCCTTTTTATTTATTGTCTTAAATAATTATTTATTTTTTTATATTAGCGACGGTTCAGGCCGAAGCTATTGTTTATGAAAAAAATTCATTTCCCATAACAAATTTCATATGCCTCCTTATTAGTTATTGACTTAATTAATTCTTATTTTCTTATATTAGCGACGGTTCAGGCCGACGCTACTGTTTGTGCAAATAATTTCATTTCCTCCCACCAATTACATTTTCCAACTTTAAAGGTTTTGTTGTATTTAATTATTATTTTTATATTAAAAACAAGTACTTTAATAGCGCTTTTAAATTGCAATTAAACAAAATCGTATACAATAGCGGCATAGTTAAAAGTGCTTCTAAGGGTTATCAAAAACAAAATAAAGTGCTATTAAATAGATTTTATAGTGTATTCTTTGTTTCCCTATGTTCTCTTTCAGAGTTGGTTTACCTTTTTAAACATTAGAGATCACTTGTCTTTGTCTTTATTAAAATCTTCATAACAGGAGCATATACATAATTAGTCATTTTCCTCCATTTTATTGCAAAATTATTTAGCACGAAGAAAATTAAAGTTCGTGAGTGAAGGTGAGCATTCGAATGATAACCTATACAACATGCATCCTAGGACTAAACAAAGGGACATACATGTAACCATTCCTTCTTCACTACTTAGTGCAAGTGTCCTTCGAGTGCATTTGTTATGAAAATATTTTGAAAATATATTGATTTCGAGAAAAATACATGGGGTTGACCAAGTTTTTATTTGGAGTGATGCTATTGTTTGTGCGAAAATTTCATTTCATCCCACCAATTTAGTTTGCCTCCTTTTTATTTAACGTCTTAAATAATTATTTATTTTTTTATATTAGCGACAGTTCAGGAGGACGCTATTGTTTATGAAAAAATATTCATTTCCCATAACAAATTTCGTTTGCCTCCTTATTAGTTATTGTCTAAATTAATTCTTATTTTCTTATATTAGCGACGGTTCAGGCCGACGCTACTGTTTGTGCATAAAATTTCATTTCCTCCCAACAATTACATTTTCCTACTTTAAAGGTTTTGTTGTGTTTAATTATTATTTTTCATATTAAAAACTATTACTTTAATAGCGCTTTTAAATTGCAATTAAACAAAATCGTATACAATAGCGGCACAGTTAAAAGCGCTTCTAAGGGTTATCCAAAACAAAATAAAGTGCTATTAAATAGATTTTATAGTGTATCCTTCGTTTCCCTATGTTCTCTTTCAGAGTTGGTTTACCCTTTTAAACAATAGAGATCACTTGTCTCTGTCTTTATCAAAATCTTCATAACAGGAGCATACGCATAATTAGTCATTTTCCTCCATTTTATTGCAAAAGTATTTAGCACGAAGAAAACTAAAGTTCGTGAGTGAAGGTGAGCATTCGAACGATAACCTATACATCATGCTTCCTAGGACTAAACAAAGGGACATACACTTAATCATTCCTTCTTCACTACTTAGTGCATGTGTCCTTCGAGTGCATTTGTTATGAAAATATTTTGAAAATAGATTGATTTCTAGAAAAATACTTGGTGTTGACCAAGCGTTTATTTGGACCGATGTTATTGTTTGTGCGAAAATTTCATTTCATCCCACCAATTTCGTTTGCCTCCTTTTTATTTAACGTCTTAAATAATTATTTATTTTTTTATATTAGCGACGGTTCAGGAGGACGCTATTGTTTATGAAAAAATATTCATTTCCCATAACAAATTTCGTTTGCCTCCTTATTAGTTATTGTCTAAATTAATTCTTATTTTCTTATATTAGCGACGGTTCAGGCCGACGCTACTGTTTGTGCATAAAATTTCATTTCCTCCCAACAATTACATTTTCCTACTTTAAAGGTTTTGTTGTGTTTAATTATTATTTTTCATATTAAAAACTATTACTTTAATAGCGCTTTTAAATTGCAATTAAACAAAATCGTATACAATAGCGGCACAGTTAAAAGCGCTTCTAAGGGTTATCCAAAACAAAATAAAGTGCTATTAAATAGATTTTATAGTGTATCCTTCGTTTCCCTATGTTCTCTTTCAGAGTTGGTTTACCCTTTTAAACAATAGAGATCACTTGTCTCTGTCTTTATCAAAATCTTCATAACAGGAGCATACGCATAATTAGTCATTTTCCTCCATTTTATTGCAAAAGTATTTAGCACGAAGAAAACTAAAGTTCGTGAGTGAAGGTGAGCATTCGAACGATAACCTATACATCATGCTTCCTAGGACTAAACAAAGGGACATACACTTAATCATTCCTTCTTCACTACTTAGTGCATGTGTCCTTCGAGTGCATTTGTTATGAAAATATTTTGAAAATAGATTGATTTCTAGAAAAATACTTGGTGTTGACCAAGCGTTTATTTGGACCGATGTTATTGTTTGTGCGAAAATTTCATTTCATCCCACCAATTTCGTTTGCCTCCTTTTTATTTAACGTCTTAAATAATTATTTATTTTTTTATATTAGCGACGGTTCAGGAGAACGCTATTGTTTATGAAAAAATATTCATTTCCCATAACAAATTTCGTTTGCCTCCTTATTAGTTATTGTCTAAATTAATTCTTATTTTCTTATATTAGCGACGGTTCAGGCCGACGCTACTGTTTGTGCATAAAATTTCATTTCCTCCCAACAATTACATTTTCCTACTTTAAAGGTTTTGTTGTGTTTAATTATTATTTTTCATATTAAAAACTATTACTTTAATAGCGCTTTTAAATTGCAATTAAACAAAATCGTATACAATAGCGGCACAGTTAAAAGCGCTTCTAAGGGTTATCCAAAACAAAATAAAGTGCTATTAAATAGATTTTATAGTGTATCCTTCGTTTCCCTATGTTCTCTTTCAGAGTTGGTTTACCCTTTTAAACAATAGAGATCACTTGTCTCTGTCTTTATCAAAATCTTCATAACAGGAGCATAGGCATAATTAGTCATTTTCCACCATTTTATTGCAAAATTATTTAGCACGAAGAAAATTAAAGTTCGTGAGTGAAGGTGAGCATTTGAACGATAACCTATACATCATGCATCCTAGGACTAAACAAAGGGACATATATTTAATCATTCCTTCTTCACTACTTAGTGCATGTGTCCTTCGAGTGCATTTGTTAGGAAAATATTTTGAAAATAGATTGATTTCGAGAAAAATACTTGGTGTTGACCAAGCATTTATTTGGACTGATGCTACTGTTTGTGCGAAACTTTCATTTCATCCAACCAATTTCGTTTGCCTCCTTTTTATTTATTATCTTAAATAATTATTTATTTATATTAGCGACGGTTCAGGCCGAAGCTATTGTTTATGAAAAAAATTCATTTCCCATAACAAATTTCATATGCCTCATTATTAGTTATTGTCTTAATTAATTCTTATTTTCTTATATTAGCGACGGTTCAGGCCGACGCTACTGTTTGTGCAAAAAATTTCATTTCCTCCCACCAATTACATTTTCCTACTTTAAAGGTCTTGTTGTATTTAATTATTATTTTTATCTTAAAAACAAGTACTTTAATAGCACTTTAAAATAGCGGCACAATTAAAAGCAATTCTAAGGGTTATCAAAAACAAAATAAAGTGCTATTAAATAGATTTTATAGTGTATTATTTGTTTCCCTATGTTCTCTTTCATAGTTGGTTTACCCTTTTAAACAATAGAGATCACTTGTCTTTGTCTTTATCAAAATCTTCATAACAGGAGCATACGCATAATTAGTCATTTTCTTCCATTTTATTGCAAAAGTATTTAGCACGAAGAAAACTAAAGTTCGTGAGTGAAGGTGAGCATTCGAACGATAACCTATACATCATGCATCCTAGGACTAAACAAAGGGAAATAAACTTAATCATTCCTTCTTCACTACTTAGTGCATGTGTCCTTCGAGTGCATTTGTTATGAAAATATTTTGAAAATGGATTGATTTCTAGAAAATACTTGGTGTTGACTAAGCGTTTATTTGGACTGATGCTACTGTTTGTGCGAAAATTTCATTTCATCCCACCAATTTCGTTTGCCTCCTTTTTACTTATTGTCTTAAATAATTATTATTTTTTTATATTAGCGACGGTTCAGGAGGATGCTATTGTTTATGAAAAAATATTCATTTCCCATAACAAATTTCGTTTGTCTCCTTATTAGTTATTGTCTTAATTAATTCCTATTTTCTTATATTAGCGACGGTTCAGGCCGACGCTACTGTTTGTGCATAAAATTTCATTTCCTCCCACCAATTACATTTTCCTACTTTAAAGGTTTTGTTGTATTTAATTATTATTTTTATATTAAAAACAAGTACTTTAATAGCGCCTTTAAATTGTAATTAAACAAAATCGTATACAATAGCGGCACAGTTAAAAGCGCTTCTAAGGGTTATCAAAAACAAAATAAAGTGCTATGAAATAGATTCTATTGTGTATTCTTTGTTTCGCTATGTTCTCTTTTATAGTTGGTTTACCCTTTTAAACAGTAGTGATCACTTGTCTTTGTCTTTATCAACATCTTCATAACAGGAGCATACACTTAATTAGTCATTTTCATCCATTTTATTGCAAAAGTATTTAGCATAAATAAAACTAAAGTTCGTGAGTGAAGGTGAGAATTCTAACGATAACCTATACAACATGCATCCTCAGACTAAACAAAGGGACATACATTTAACCATTCCTTCTTCACTACTTAGTGCATGTGTCCTTCGAGTGCATTTTATTATGAAAATATTTTGAAAATGTATTGATTTCGTGAGAAATACTTGGGGTTGACCAAGGATTTATTTGGACTGATGCTACTGCTTGTGCGAAAATTTCATTTCATCCCACCAATTTCATCTGCCTCCTTTTTATTTATTGTCTTAAATAATTATTTACTTTTTTATATTAGCGACAGTTCAGGTCGAAGCTATTGTTTATGAAAAAAATTCATTTCCATCACAAATTTCATATGCCTCTTTATTAGTTATAGTCTTAATTAATTCTTATTTTCTTATATTAGCGACGGTTCAGGCCGACGCTACTGTTTGTGCAAAAAATTTAATTTCCTCCCACCAATTACATTTTCCTACTTTAAAGGTTTTGTTGTATTTAATTATTATTTTTATCTTAAAAACAAGTACTTTAATAGCACTTTAAAATTGCAATTAAACAAAATCGTATACAATAGCGGCACAATTAAAAGTGGTTCTAAGGGTTATCCAAAACAAAATAAAGTGCTATTAAATAGATTTTATAGTGTATTCTTTGTTTCCCTATGTTCTCTTTTAAAGTTGGTTTACCATTTTAAACAGTAGAGATCAATTGTCTTTGTCTTTATCAAAATATTCATAACAGAAGCATACGCATAATTAGTCATTTTCCTCCATTTTAATGCAAAAGTATTTAGCACGAAGAAAACTAAAGTTCGTGAGTGAAGGTGAGCATTCGAACGATAACCTATACATCATGCATCATAGGACTAAACAAAGGGACATACACTTAACCATGCCTTCTTCACTACTTAGTGCATGTGTCCTTCGAGTGCATTTGTTATGAAAATATTTTGAAAACGGATTGATTTCTAGAAAAATACTTGGTGTTGACCAAGCATTTATTTGGACCGATGCTACTGTTTGTGCGATAATTACATTTCATCCCACCAATTTCGTTTGCCTCCTTTTTATTTATTGTCTTAAATAATTATTTATTTTTTTATATTAGCGACGATTCAGGACGACGCTATTGTTTATGAAAAAATATTCATTTCCCATAACAAATTTCGTTTGCCTCCTTATTAGTTATTGCCTTAATTAATTCTTATTTTCTTATATTAGCGACGGTTCAGGCCGACGCTACTGTTTGTGCATATAATTTCATTTCCTCCCACCAATTACATTTTCCTACTTTAAAGGTTTTGTTGTGTTTATTTATTATTTTTATATTAAAAACAATTACTTTAATAGCGCTTTCAAATTGCAATTAAACAAAATCGTATACAATAGCGACACAGTTAAAAGCGCTTCTAAGGGTTATCAAAAACAAAATAAATAGCTATTAAATAGATTTTTTTGTGTATTCTTTGTTTCCCTATGTTCTCTTTCAGAGTTGGTTTACACTTTTAAACAATAGAGATCACTTGTCTTTGTCTTTATCAACATCTTCATAACAGGAGCATGCGCTTAATTAGTCATTTTCATCCATTTTATTGCAAAAGTATTTAGCATAAATAAAACTAAAGTTCGTGACTAAAGGTGAGAATTCTAACGATAACCTATACAGCATGCATCCTAGGACTAAACAAAGGGACATACATTTAACCATTCCTTCTTCATTACTTAGTGCATGTGTCCTTCGAGTGCATTTGTTATGAAAATATTTTGAAAATGGATTGATTTCGTGAGAAATACTTGGGGTTGACCAAGCATTTATTTGGACTGATGCTACTGTTTGTGCGAAAATTTCATTTCATCCCACCAATTTCGTTTGCCTCCTTTTTATTTATTATCTTAAATAATTATTTATTTTATTATATTAGCGACGGTTCTTTCCGAAGCTATTGTTTATGAAAAAAATTCATTTCCCGTAACAAATTTCGTTTGCCTCCTTATTAGTTATTCTCTTAATTAATTCTTATTTTCTTATATTTGCGACGGTTCAGGCCAACGCTACTGTTTCTGCAAAAAAAATCATTTCCTCCCACCAATTAAATTTTCTTACTTTAAAGGTTTTGTTGTATTTAATTATTATATTTCTATTAAAAACAAGTACTTTAATAGCACTTTTAAATTGAAATTAAAAAAAATCGTATACAATAGCGGCACAGTTAAAAGCGCTTCTAAGGGTTATCAAAAACAAAATAAAGTGCTATTAAATAAATTTTATAGTGTATTCTTTGTTTCCCTATGTTCTCTTTTAGAGTTGGTTTACCCTTTTAAACATTAGAGATCACTTGTCTTTGTCTTTATCAAAATCTTCATAACAGGAGCATACGCATAATTAGTCATTTTCCTCTATTTTAATTCAAAATTATTTATCACGAAGAAAACTAAAGTTCGTGAGTGAAGGTGAGCATTCGAACGATAACCTATACAACATGCATCCTAGGACTAAACAAGGGGACATACATTTAATCATTCCTTCTTCACTACTTAGTGCATGAGTCCTTCGAGTGCATTTGTTATGAAAATATTTTGAAAATGGATTGATTTCGAGAAAAATACTTGGTGTTGACCAAGCGTTTATTTGGACCGATGCTACTGTTTGTGCAAAAATTTCATTTCATCCCACCAATTTCATTTGCCTCCTTTTTATTTATTGTCTTAAATAGTTATTTATTTTTTTATATTAGCGACGGTTCAGAACGACACTATTGTTTATGAAAAAAATATTCATTTCCCATAACAAATTTCGTTTGCCTCCTTATTAGTTATTGTCTTAATTAATTCTTATTTTCTTATATTAGCGACGGTTCAGGCCGACGCTACTGTTTGTGCATAAAATTTCATTTCCTCCCACCAATTACATTTGCCTACTTTAAAGGTTTTGTTGTATTTAATTATTATTTTTATATTAAAAACAAGTACTTTAATAGCGCTTTTAAATTGAAATTAAACAAAATCGTATACAATTGTGGCACAGTTAAAAGCTCTTCTAAGGGTTATCAAAAACAAAATAAAGTGCTATAAAATAGATTTTATAGTGTATTCTTTGTTTCCCTATGTTCTCTTTCAGAGTTGGTTTACCCTTTTAAACAGTAGAGATCACTTGTCTTTGTCTTTATCAACATCTTCATAACAGAAGCATACGCATAATTAATCATTTTCATCCATTTTATTGCAAAAGTATTTAGCATAAATTAAACTAAATTTCGTGAGTGAAGGTGAGTATTCGAACGATAACCTATACAACATGCATCCTAGGACTAAACAAAGGGACATACATTTAATCATTCCTTCTTCACTACTTAGAGCATGTGTCCTTCGAGTGCATTTGTTATGAAAATATTTTGAAAATGGATTGATTTCGTGAGAAATACTTGGTGTTGACCAATCGTTTATTTGGACCGATGCTACTGTTTGTGCGAAAATTTTATTTCATCCCACCAATTTCGTTTGCCTCCTTTTTATTTATTGTCTTAAATAATTATTTATTTTTTTATATTAGCGACAGTTCAGGACGACACTATGGTTTATGAAAAATATTCATTTCCCATAACAAATTTAGTTTGCCTCCTTATTAGTTATTGTCTTAATTAATTCTTATTTTCTTATATTAGCGATGGTTCAGGCGGACGCTACTGTTTGTGCATAAAATTTCATTTCCTCCCACCAATTACATTTGCCGACTTTAAAGGTTTTGTTGTATTTAATTCTTATTTTTATATTAAAAACAAGTACTTTAATAGCGCTTTTAAATTGAAATTAAACAAAATCGTATACAATTGTGGCACATTTAAAAGCGCTTCTAAGGGTTATCAAAAACAAAATAAAGTGCTATAAAATAGATTTTATAGTGTATTCTTTGTTTCCCTATGTTCTCTTTCAGAGTTGGTTTACCCTTTTAAACAGTAGAGATCACTTGTCTTTGTCTTTATCAAAATCTTCATAACAGGAGCATACGCATAATTAGTCATTTTATTCCATTTTATTGCAAAAGTATTTAGCATAAATTAAACTAAAGTTCGTGAGTGAAGGTGAGCATTCGAACGATAACCTATACAACATGCATCCTATGACTAAACAAAGAGACATACATTTTATCATTCCTTCTTCACTACTTAGTGCATGTGTCCTTCGAGTGCATTTGTTATGAAAATATTTTGAAAATGGATTGATTTCGTGAGAAATACTTGGTGTTGACTAAGCGTTTATTTGGACCGATGCTACTGTTTGTGCGAAAATTTCATTTCATCCCACTAATTTCGTTTGCCTCCTTTTTATTTATTGTCTTAAATAATTATTTATTTTTTTAAATTAGCGACAGTTCAGGACGACACTATGGTTTATGAAAAATATTCATTTCCCATAACAAATTTAGTTTGCCTCCTTATTAGTTATTGTCTTAATTAATTCTTATTTTCTTATATTAGCGACGGTTCAGGCGGACGCTACTGTTTGTGCATAAAATTTCATTTCCTCCCACCAATTAGATTTGCCTACTTTAGAGGTTTTGTTGTATTTAATTATTATTTTTATATATTAAAAACAAGTACTTTAATAGCGCTTTTAAATTGCAATTAAACAAAATCGTATACAATTTTGACACAGTTAAAAGCGCTTTTAAGGGTTATCAAAAACAAAATAAAGTGCTATAAAATAGATTTTATAGTGTATTCTTTGTTTCCCTATGTTCTCTTTCAGAGTTGGTTTACCCTTTTAAACAGTAGAGATCACTTGTCTTTGTCTTTATCAAAATCTTCATAACAGGAGCATACGCATAATTAGTCATTTTATTCCATTTTATTGCAAAAGTATTTAGCATAAATTAAACTAAAGTTCGTGAGTGAAGGTGAGCATTCGAACGATAACCTATACAACATGCATCCTAGGACTAAACAAAGAGACATACATTTAATCATTCCTTCTTCACTACTTAGTGCATGTGTCCTTCGAGTGCATTTGTTATGAAAATGGATTGATTTCGTGAGAAATACTTGGTGTTGACCAAGCGTTTATTTGGACCGATGCTACTGTTTGTGCGAAAATTTCATTTCATCCCACTAATTTCGTTTGCCTCCTTTTTATTTATTGACTTAAATAATTATTTATTTTTTTAAATTAGCGACAGTTTAGGACGACACTATGGTTTATGAAAAATATTCATTTCCCATAACAAATTTAGTTTGCCTCCTTATTAGTTATTGTCTTAATTAATTCTTATTTTCTTATATTAGCGACGGTTCAGGCGGACGCTACTGTTTGTGCATAAAATTTCATTTCCTCCCACCAATTAGATTTGCCTACTTTAGAGGTTTTGTAGTATTTAATTATTATTTTTATATTAAAAACAAGTACTTTAATAGCGCTTTTAAATTGCAATTAAACAAAATCGTATACAATTTTGGCACAGTTAAAAGCGCTTCTAAGGGTTATCAAAAACAAAATAAAGTGCTATAAAATAGATTTTATAGTGTATTCTTTGTTTCCCTATGTTCTCTTTCAGAGTTGGTTTACCCTTTTAAACAGTAGAGATCACTTGTCTTTGTCTTTATCAAAATCTTCATAACAGGAGCATACGCATAATTAGTCATTTTATTCCATTTTATTGCAAAAGTATTTAGCATAAATTAAACTAAAGTTCGTGAGTGAAGGTGAGCATTCGAACGATAACCTATACAACATGCATCCTATGACTAAACAAAGAGACATACATTTTATCATTCCTTCTTCACTACTTAGTGCATGTGTCCTTCGAGTGCATTTGTTATGAAAATATTTTGAAAATGGATTGATTTCGTGAGAAATACTTGGTGTTGACTAAGCGTTTATTTGGACCGATGCTACTGTTTGTGCGAAAATTTCATTTCATCCCACCAATTTCGTTTGCCTCCTTTTTATTTATTGTCTTAAATAATTATTTATTTTTTTATATTAGCGACAGTTCAGGACGACACTATGGTTTATGAAAAATATTCATTTCCCATAACAAATTTAGTTTGCCTCCTTATTAGTTATTGTCTTAATTAATTCTTATTTTCTTATATTAGCGACGGTTCAGGCGGACGCTACTGTTTGTGCATAAAATTTCATTTCCTCCCACCAATTAGATTTGCCTACTTTAGAGGTTTTGTTGTATTTAATTATTATTTTTATATTAAAAACAAGTACTTTAATAGCGCTTTTAAATTGAAATTTAACAAAATCGTATACAATTGTGGCACATTTAAAAGCGCTTCTAAGGGTTATCAAAAACAAAATAAAGTGCTATAAAATAGATTTTATAGTGTATTCTTTGTTTCCCTATGTTCTCTTTCAGAGTTGGTTTACCCTTTTAAACAGTAGAGATCACTTGTCTTTGTCTTTATCAAAATCTTCATAACAGGAGCATACGCATAATTAGTCATTTTATTCCATTTTATTGCAAAAGCATTTAGCATAAATTAAACTAAAGTTCGTGAGTGAAGGTGAGCATTCGAACGATAACCTATACAACATGCATCCTATGACTAAACAAAGAGACATACATTTTATCATTCCTTCTTCACTACTTAGTGCATGTGTCCTTCGAGTGCATTTGTTATGAAAATATTTTGAAAATGGATTGATTTCGTGAGAAATACTTGGTGTTGACTAAGCGTTTATTTGGACCGATGCTACTGTTTGTGCGAAAATTTCATTTCATCCCACTAATTTCGTTTGCCTCCTTTTTATTTATTGTCTTAAATAATTATTTATTTTTTTAAATTAGCGACAGTTCAGGACGACACTATGGTTTATGAAAAATATTCATTTCCCATAACAAATTTAGTTTGCCTCCTTATTAGTTATTGTCTTAATTAATTCTTATTTTCTTATATTAGCGACGGTTCAGGCGGACGCTACTGTTTGTGCATAAAATTTCATTTCCTCCCACCAATTAGATTTGCCTACTTTAGAGGTTTTGTTGTATTTAATTATTATTTTTATATTAAAAACAAGTACTTTAATAGCGCTTTTAAATTGAAATTTAACAAAATCGTATACAATTGTGGCACATTTAAAAGCGCTTCTAAGGGTTATCAAAAACAAAATAAAGTGCTATAAAATAGATTTTATAGTGTATTCTTTGTTTCCCTATGTTCTCTTTCAGAGTTGGTTTACCCTTTTAAACAGTAGAGATCACTTGTCTTTGTCTTTATCAAAATCTTCATAACAGGAGCATACGCATAATTAGTCATTTTATTCCATTTTATTGCAAAAGCATTTAGCATAAATTAAACTAAAGTTCGTGAGTGAAGGTGAGCATTCGAACGATAACCTATACAACATGCATCCTATGACTAAACAAAGAGACATACATTTTATCATTCCTTCTTCACTACTTAGTGCATGTGTCCTTCGAGTGCATTTGTTATGAAAATATTTTGAAAATGGATTGATTTCGTGAGAAATACTTGGTGTTGACTAAGCGTTTATTTGGACCGATGCTACTGCTTGTGCGAAAATTTCATTTCATCCCACTAATTTCGTTTGCCTCCTTTTTATTTATTGTCTTAAATAATTATTTATTTTTTTAAATTAGCGACAGTTCAGGACGACACTATGGTTTATGAAAAATATTCATTTCCCATAACAAATTTAGTTTGCCTCCTTATTAGTTATTGTCTTAATTAATTCTTATTTTCTTATATTAGCGACGGTTCAGGCGGACGCTACTGTTTGTGCATAAAATTTCATTTCCTCCCACCAATTAGATTTGCCTACTTTAGAGGTTTTGTTGTATTTAATTATTATTTTTATATTAAAAACAAGTACTTTAATAGCGCTTTTAAATTGCAATTAAACAAAATCGTATACAATTTTGGCACAGTTAAAAGCGCTTCTAAGGGTTATCAAAAACAAAATAAAGTGCTATAAAATAGATTTTATAGTGTATTCTTTGTTTCCCTATGTTCTCTTTCAGAGTTGGTTTACCCTTTTAAACAGTAGAGATCACTTGTCTTTGTCTTTATCAACATCTTCATAACAGGAGCATACACATAATTAATCATTTTCATCCATTTTATTGCAAAAGTATTTAGCATAAATTAAACTAAATTTCGTGAGTGAAGGTGAGCATTCGATAACCTATACAGCATGCATCCTAGGACTAAACAAAGGGACATACATTTAATCATTCCTTCTTCACTACTTAGTGCATGTGTCCTTCGAGTGCATTTGTTATGAAAATATTTTGAAAATGGATTGATTTCGTGAGAAATACTTGGTGTTGACCAAGCGTTTATTTGGACCGATGCTACTGTTTGTGCGAAAATTTCATTTCATCCCACCAATTTTGTTTGCCTCCTTTTTATTTATTGTCTTAAATAATTATTTATTTTTTTATATTAGCGACAGTTCAGGACGACACTATTGTTTATGAAAAAATATTCATTTCCCATAACAAATTTCGTTTGCCTCCTTATTAGTTATTGTCTTAATTAATTCTTATTTTCTTATATTAGCGACGGTTCAGGCCGACGCTACTGTTTGTGCAAAAAAATTCATTTCCTCCTACCAATTACATTTGCCTACTTTAAACTTTTGTTGTATTTAATTATTATTTTTATATTAAAAGCAAGTACTTTAATAGCGCTTTTAAATTTCAATTAAACAAAATCGTATACAATAGCGGCACAGTTAAAAGCGCTTATAAGGGTTATCAAAAACAAAATAAAGTGCTATTAAATAGATTTTATAGTGTATTCTTTGTTTCCCTATGTTCTCTTTTAGAGTTGGTTTACCCTTTTAAACAGTAGAAATCACTTATCTTTGTCTTTATCAAAATATTCATAACAGGAACATACACATAATTAGTCATTTTCCTTCATTTTATTGCAAAAGTATTTAGCACGAAGAAAACTAAAGTTCGTGAGTGAAGGTGAGAATTCGAATGATAACCTATACAACATGCATCCTAGGACTAAACAAAGGGACATACATTTAATCATTCCTTCTTCACTACTTAGTGCATGTGTCATTTGACTGCATTTGTTATGAAAATATTTGGAAAATGGAATGATTTCGAGAAAAATACTTGGTGTTGACCAAGCGTTTATTTGGACCGATGCTAATGTTTGTGCGAAAATTTCATTTCATCCCCCCAATTTCGTTTGCCTCCTTTTTATTTATGGTCTTAAATAATTACTTATTTTTTTTATATTAGCGACGGTTCAGGACGACGCTATTGTTTTTGAAAAAAATATTCATTTCCAATAACAAATTTCGTTTGCCTTCTTATTATTTAATGTGTTAAATAATTCTTATTTTCTTATATTAGCGACGGTTCAGGCCGACGCTACTGTTTGTGCAAAATATTTCATTTCCTCCCAGCAATTACATTTTCCTACTTTAAAGGTTTTGTTTTATTTAATTATTATTTTTATATTAAAAACAAGTACTACAATAGCGCTTTTAAATTTCAATTAAACAAAATCGTATAAAATAGAGACACAATTAAAAGTGCTTCTAAGGGTTATTAAAAACAAAATAAAGTGCTATTAAATAGATTTTATAGTGTATTCTTTGTTTCCCTATGTTCTCTTTCAGAGTTGGTTTACCCTTTTAAACAGTAGAGATCACTTGTCTTTGTCTTTATTAACATCTTCATAACAAGAGCATGCACATAATTAGTCATTTTCCTCCATTTTATTGCAAAAGTATTTAGCACGAAGAAAACTAAAGTTCGTGAGTGAAGGTGAGCATTCGAACAATAACCTATACAGCATGCATCCTAGGACTAAACAAAGGGACATACATTTAATCATTCCTTCTTCACTACTTAGTGCATGTGTCCTTCGAGTGCATTTGTTATGAAAATATTTGGAAAATGGATTGATTTCGTGAGATATACTTGGTGTTGACCAAGCGTTTATTTGGACCGATGCTACTGTTTGTGCGAAAATTTCATTTCATCCCACTAATTTTGTTTGCCTCCTTTTTATTTATTGTCTTAAATAATTATTTATTTTTTTATATTAGTGACAGTTCAGGACGACACTATGGTTTATGAAAAATATTCATTTCCCATAACAAATTTAGTTTGCCTCCTTATTAGTTATTGTCTTAATTAATTCTTATTTTCTTATATTAGCGACGGTTCAGGCGGACGCTACTATTTTTGCATAATATTTCATTTCCTCCCACCAATTACATTTGCCGACTTTAAAGGTTTTGTTGTATTTAATTATTATTTTTATATTAAAAACAAGTACTTTAATAGCGCTTTTAAATTGAAATTAAACAAAATCGTATACAATTGTGGCACAGTTAAAAGCGCTTCTAAGGGTTATCAAAAACAAAATAAAGTGCTATAAAATAGATTTTATAGTGTATTCTTTGTTTCCCTATGTTCTCTTTCAGAGTTGGTTTACCCTTTTAAACAGTAGAGATCACTTGTCTTTGTCTTTATCAACATCTTCATAACAGGAGCATACACATAATTAATCATTTTCATCCATTTTATTGCAAAAGTATTTAGCATAAATTAAACTAAATTTCGTGAGTGAAGGTGAGCATTCGATAACCTGTACAACATGCATCCTAGGACTAAACAAAGGGACATACATTTAATCATTCCTTCTTCACTGCTTAGTGCATGTGTCCTTCGAGTGCATTTGTTATGAAAATATTTTGAAAATGGATTGATTTCGTGAGAAATACTTGGTGTTGACCAAGCGTTTATTTGGACCGATGCTACTGTTTGTGCGAAAATTTCATTTCATCCCACTAATTTCATTTGCCTCCTTTTTATTTATTGTCTTAAATAATTATTTATTTTTTTATATTAGCGACAGTTCTGGACGACACTATTGTTTATGAAAAAATATACATTTCCCATAACAAATTTTGTTTGCCTCCTTATTAGTTATTGTCTTAATTAATTCTTATTTTCTTATATTAGCGACGGTTCAGGCGGACGCTACTGTTTGTGCATAAAATTTGATTTCCTCCCACCAATTACATTTGCCGACTTTAAAGGTTTTGTTGTATTTAATTATTATTTTTATATTAAAAACAAGTACTTTAATTGCGCTTTTAAATTGAAATTAAACAAAATCGTATACAATTGTGGCACAGTTAAAAGCGCTTCTAAGGGTTATCAAAAACAAAATAAAGTGCTATAAAATAGATTTTATAGTGTATTCTTTGTTTCCCTATTGTCTCTTTCAGAGTTGGTTTACCCTTTTAAACAGTAGAGATCACTTGTCTTTGTCTTTATCAACATCTTCATAACAGGAGCATACGCATAATTAATCATTTTCATCCATTTTATTGCAAAAGTATTTAGCATAAATTAAACTAAATTTCGTGAGTGAAGGTGAGTATTCGAACGATAACCTATACAGCATGCATCCAAGGACTAAACAAAGGGACATACATTTAATCATTCCTTCTTCACTACTTAGAGCATGTGTCCTTCGAGTGCATTTGTTATGAAAATATTTTGAAAATGGATTGATTTCGTGAGAAATACTTGGTGTTGACCAATCGTTTATTTGGACCGATGCTAATGTTTGTGCGAAAATTTTATTTCATCCCACCAATTTCGTTTGCCTCCTTTTTATTTATTGTCTTAAATAATTATTTATTTTTTTATATTAGCGACAGTTCAGGACGACACTATTGTTTATGAAAAAATATTCATTTCCGATAACAAATTTCGTTTGCCTACTTATTAGTTATTGTCTTAATTAATTCTTATTTTCTTATATTAGCGACGGTTCAGGCTGACACTACTGTTTGTGCATAAAATTTCATTTCCTCCCACCAATTACATTTGCCGACTTTAAAGGTTTTGTTGTATTTAATTATTATTTTTATATTAAAAACAAGTACTTTAATTGCGCTTTTAAATTGTAATTAAACAAAATCGTATACAATAGCGACACATTTAAAAGCGCTTCTAAGGGTTATCAAAAACAAAATAAAGTGCTATAAAATAGATTTGATAGTGTATTCTTTGTTTCCCTATGTTCTCTTTCAGAGTTGGTTTACCCTTTTAAACAGTAGAGATCACTTGTCTTTGTCTTTATCAAAATCTTCATAACAGGAGCATACGCATAATTAGTCATTTTATTCCATTTTATTGCAAAAGTATTTAGCATAAATTAAACTAAAGTTCGTGAGTGAAGGTGAGCATTCAAACGATAACCTATACAACATGCATCCTAGGATTAAAAAAAAGGGACATACATTTAATCATTCCTTCTTCACTACTTAGTGCATGTGTCCTTCGAGTGCATTTGTTATGAAAATATTTTGAAAATGGATTGATTTCGTGAGAAATACTTGGTGTTGACCAAGCGTTTATTTGGACCGATGCTACTGTTTGTGCGAAAATTTCATTTCATCCCACTAATTTCGTTTGCCTCCTTTTTATTTATTGTCTTAAATAATTATTTATTTTTTTAAATTAGCGACAGTTTAGGACGACACTATGGTTTATGAAAAATATTCATTTCCCATAACAAATTTAGTTTGCCTCCTTATTAGTTATTGTCTTAATTAATTCTTATTTTCTTATATTAGCGACGGTTCAGGCGGACGCTACTGTTTGTGCATAAAATTTCATTTCCTCCCACCAATTAGATTTGCCTACTTTAGAGGTTTTGTTGTATTTAATTATTATTTTTATATTAAAAACAAGTACTTTAATAGCGCTTTTAAATTGCAATTAAACAAAATCGTATACAATTTTGGCACAGTTAAAAGCGCTTCTAAGGGTTATCAAAAACAAAATAAAGTGCTATAAAATAGATTTTATAGTGTATTCTTTGTTTCCCTATGTTCTCTTTCAGAGTTGGTTTACCCTTTTAAACAGTAGAGATCACTTGTCTTTGTCTTTATCAACATCTTCATAACAGGAGCATACACATAATTAGTCATTTTCATCCATTTCATTGCAAAAGTATTTAGCATAAATTAAACTAAAGTTCGTGAGTGAAGGTGAGCATTCGAACGATAACCTATACAGCATGCATCCTAGGACTAAACAAAGGGACATACATTTAATCATTCCTTCTTCACTACTTAGTGCATGTGTCCTTCGAGTGCATTTGTTATGAAAATATTTTGAAAATGGATTGATTTCGTGAGAAATACTTGGTGTTGACCAAGCGTTTATTTGGACCGATGCTACTGTTTGTGCGAAAATTTCATTTCATCCCACTAATTTTGTTTGCCTCCTTTTTATTTATTGTCTTAAATAATTATTTATTTTTTTAAATTAGCGACAGTTTAGGACGACACTATGGTTTATGAAAAATATTCATTTCCCATAACAAATTTCGTTTGCCTCCTTATTAGTTATTGTCTTAATTAATTCTTATTTTCTTATATTAGCGACGGTTCAGGCGGACGCTACTGTTTGTGCATAAAATTTCATTTCCTCCCACCAATTAGATTTGCCTACTTTAGAGGTTTTGTTGTATTTAATTATTATTTTTATATTAAAAACAAGTACTTTAATAGCGCTTTTAAATTGCAATTAAACAAAATCGTATACAATTTTGGCACAGTTAAAAGCGCTTCTAAGGGTTATCAAAAACAAAATAAAGTGCTATAAAATAGATTTTATAGTGTATTCTTTGTTTCCCTATGTTCTCTTTCAGAGTTTGTTTACCCTTTTAAACAGTAGAGATCACTTGTCTTTGTCTTTATCAACATCTTCATAACAGGAGCATACACATAATTAATCATTTTCATCCATTTTATTGCAAAAGTATTTAGCATAAATTAAACTAAATTTCGTGAGTGAAGGTGAGCATTCGATAACCTATACAGCATGCATCCTAGGACTAAACAAAGGGACATACATTTAATCATTCCTTCTTCACTACTTAGTGCATGTGTCCTTCGAGTGCATTTGTTATGAAAATAATTTGAAAATGGATTGATTTCGTGAGAAATACTTGGTGTTGACCAAGCGTTTATTTGGACCGATGCTACTGTTTGTGCGAAAATTTCATTTCATCCCACCAATTTCGTTTGCCTCCTATTTATTTATTGTCTTAAATAATTATTTATTTTTTTATATTAGCGACAGTTCAGGACGACACTATTGTTTATGAAAAAATATTCATTTCCCATAACAAATTTTGTTTGCCTCCTTATTAGTTATTGTCTTAATTAATTCTTATTTTCTTATATTACCGACGGTTCAGGCCGACGCTACTGTTTGTGCAAAAAAATTCATTTCCTCCTACCAATTACATTTGCCTACTTTAAACTTTTGTTGTATTTAATTATTATTTTTATATTAAAAACAAGTACTTTAATAGCGCTTTTAAATTGCAATTAAACAAAATCGTATACAATAGCGGCACAGTTAAAAGCGCTTATAAGGGTTATCAAAAACAAAATAAAGTGCTATTAAATAGATTTTATAGTGTATTCTTTGTTTCCCTATGTTCTCTTTTAGAGTTGGTTTACCCTTTTAAACAGTAGAAATCACTTATCTTTGTCTTTATCAAAATCTTCATAACAGGAACATACACATAATTAGTCATTTTCCTTCATTTTATTGCAAAAGTATTTAGCACGAAGAAAACTAAAGTTCGTGAGTGAAGGTGAGAATTCGAACGATAACCTATACAGCATGCATCCTAGGACTAAACAAAGGGACATACATTTAATCATCCCTTCTTCACTACTTAGTGCATGTGTCATTTGACTGCATTTGTTATGAAAATATTTGGAAAATGGAATGATTTCGAGAAAAATACTTGGTGTTGACCAAGCGTTTATTTGGACCGATGCTACTGTTTGTGCGAAAATTTCATTTCATCCCCCCAATTTCGTTTGCCTCCTTTTTATTTATGGTCTTAAATAATTACTTATTTTTTTTATATTAGCGACGGTTCAGGACGACGCTGTTGTTTTTGAAAAAAATATTCATTTCCAATAACAAATTTCGTTTGCCTTCTTATTATTTAATGTGTTAAATAATTCTTATTTTCTTATATTAGCGACGGTTCAGGCCGACGCTACTGTTTGTGCAAAATATTTCATTTCCTCCCACCAATTACATTTGCCTACTTTAAAGGTTTTGTTTTATTTAATTATTATTTTTATATTAAAAACAAGTACTTCAATAGCGCTTTTAAATTTCAATTAAACAAAATCGTATAAAATAGAGACACAATTAAAAGTGCTTCTAAGGGTTATTAAAAACAAAATAAAGTGCTATTAAATAGATTTTATAGTGTATTCTTTGTTTCCCTATGTTCTCTTTCAGAGTTGGTTTACCCTTTTAAATAGTAGAGATCACTTGTCTTTGTCTTTATTAACATCTTCATAACAAGAGCATGCACATAATTAGTCATTTTCCTCCATTTTATTGCAAAAGTATTTAGCACGAAGAAAACTAAAGTTCGTGAGTGAAGGTGAGCATTCGAACAATAACCTATACAGCATGCATCCTAGGACTAAACAAAGGGACATACATTTAATCATTCCTTCTTCACTACTTAGTGCATGTGTCCTTCGAGTGCATTTGTTATGAAAATATTTGGAAAATGGATTGATTCCGTGAGATATACTTGGTGTTGACCAAGCGTTTATTTGGACCGATGCTACTGTTTGTGCGAAAATTTCATTTCATCCCACTAATTTCGTTTGCCTCCTTTTTATTTATTGTCTTAAATAATTATTTATTTTTTTATATTAGTGACAGTTCAGGACGACACTATGGTTTATGAAAAATATTCATTTCCCATAACAAATTTAGTTTGCCTCCTTATTAGTTATTGTCTTAATTAATTCTTATTTTCTTATATTAGCGACGGTTCAGGCGGACGCTACTGTTTGTGCATAAAATTTCATTTCCTCCCACCAATTACATTTGCCGACTTTAAAGGTTTTGTTTTATTTAATTATTATTTTTATATTAAAAACAAGTACTTTAATAGCGCTTTTAAATTGAAATTAAACAAAATCGTATACAATTGTGGCACAGTTAAAAGCGCTTCTAAGGGTTATCAAAAACAAAATAAAGTGCTATAAAATAGATTTTATAGTGTATTCTTTGTTTCCCTATGTTCTCTTTCAGAGTTGGTTTACCCTTTTAAACAGTAGAGATCACTTGTCTTTGTCTTTATCAACATCTTCATAACAGGAGCATACACATAATTAATCATTTTCATCCATTTTATTGCAAAAGTATTTAGCATAAATTAAACTAAATTTCGTGAGTGAAGGTGAGCATTCGATAACCTATACAGCATGCATCCTAGGACTAAACAAAGGGACATACATTTAATCATTCCTTCTTCACTACTTAGTGCATGTGTCCTTCGAGTGCATTTGTTATGAAAATATTTTGAAAATGGATTGATTTCGTGAGAAATACTTGGTGTTGACCAAGCGTTTATTTGGACCGATGCTACTGTTTGTGCGAAAATTTCATTTCATCCCACTAATTTCGTTTGCCTCCTTTTTATTTATTGTCTTAAATAATTATTTATTTTTTATATTAGCGACAGTTCAGGACGATACTATTGTTTATGAAAAAATATTCATTTCCCATAACAAATTTCGTTTGCCTCCTTATTAGTTATTGTCTTAATTAATTCTTATTTTCTTATATTAGCGACGGTTCAGGCCGACGCTACTGTTTGTGCATAAAATTTCATTTCCTCCCACCAATTACATTTGCCTACTTTAAAGGTTTTGTTGTATTTAATTATTATTTTTATATTAAAAACAAGTACTTTAATAGCGCTTTTAAATTGCAATTAAACAAAATCGTATACAATAGAGGCACAGTTAAAAGCGCTTCTAAGGGTTATCAAAAACAAAATAAAGTGCTATAAAATAGATTTTATAGTGTATTCTTTGTTTCCCTATGTTCTCTTCCAGAGTTGGTTTACCCTTTTAAACAGTAGAGATCACTTGTCTTTGTCTTTATCAACATCTTCATAATTGGAGCATACACATAATTAGTCATTTTCATCCATTTTATTACAAAATTATTTAGCATAAATTAAACTAAAGTTCGTGAGTGAAGGTGAGCATTCGAACGATAACCTATACAACATGCATCCTAGGACTAAACAAAGGGACATACATTTAATCATTACTTCTTTACTACTTAGTGCATGTGTCCTTCGAGTGCATTTGTTATGAAAATATTTTGAAAATGGACTGATTTCGTGAGAAATACTTGGTGTTGACCAAGCGTTTATTTGGACCGATGCTACTGTTTGTGCGAAAATTTCATTTCATCCCACTAATTTTGTTTGCCTCCTTTTTATTTATTGTCTTAAATAATTATTTATTTTTTTATATTAGCGACAGTTCAGGACGACACTATGGTTTATGAAAAAATATTCATTTCCCATAACAAATTTCGTTTGCCTCCTTATTAGTTATTGTCTTAATTAATTCTTATTTTCTTATATTAGCGACGGTTCATGCGGACGCTACTGTTTGTGCATAAAATTTCATTTCCTCCCACCAATTAGATTTGCCTACTTTAGAGGTTTTGTTGTATTTAATTATTATTTTTATACTAAAAACAAGTACTTTAATAGCGCTTTTAAATTGCAATTAAACAAAATCGTATACTATTTTGGCACAGTTAAAAGCGCTTCTAAGGGTTATCAAAAACAAAATAAAGTGCTATAAAATAGATTTTATAGTGTATTCTTTGTTTCCCTATGTTCTCTTTCAGAGTTGGTTTACCCTTTTAAACAGTAGAGATCACTTGTCTTTGTCTTTATCAACATCTTCATAACAGGAGCATACACATAATTAATCATTTTCATCCATTTTATTGCAAAAGTATTTAGCATAAATTAAACTAAATTTCGTGAGTGAAGGTGAGCATTCGATAACCTATACAGCATGCATCCTAGGACTAAACAAAGGGACATACATTTAATCATTCCTTCTTCACTACTTAGTGCATGTGTCCTTCGAGTGCATTTGTTATGAAAATATTTTGAAAATGGATTGATTTCGTGAGAAATACTTGGTGTTGACCAAGCGTTTATTTGGACCGATGCTACTGTTTGTGCGAAAATTTCATTTCATCCCACTAATTTCGTTTGCCTCCTTTTTATTTATTGTCTTAAATAATTATTTATTTTTTATATTAGCGACAGTTCAGGACGATACTATTGTTTATGAAAAAATATTCATTTCCCATAACAAATTTCGTTTGCCTCCTTATTAGTTATTGTCTTAATTAATTCTTATTTTCTTATATTAGCGACGGTTCAGGCCGACGCTACTGTTTGTGCATAAAATTTCATTTCCTCCCACCAATTACATTTGCCTACTTTAAAGGTTTTGTTGTATTTAATTATTATTTTTATATTAAAAACAAGTACTTTAATAGCGCTTTTAAATTGCAATTAAACAAAATCGTATACAATAGAGGCACAGTTAAAAGCGCTTCTAAGGGTTATCAAAAACAAAATAAAGTGCTATAAAATAGATTTTATAGTGTATTCTTTGTTTCCCTATGTTCTCTTCCAGAGTTGGTTTACCCTTTTAAACAGTAGAGATCACTTGTCTTTGTCTTTATCAACATCTTCATAATTGGAGCATACACATAATTAGTCATTTTCATCCATTTTATTACAAAATTATTTAGCATAAATTAAACTAAAGTTCGTGAGTGAAGGTAAGCATTCGAACGATAACCTATACAACATGCATCCTAGGACTAAACAAAGGGACATACATTTAATCATTACTTCTTTACTACTTAGTGCATGTGTCCTTCGAGTGCATTTGTTATGAAAATATTTTGAAAATGGACTGATTTCGTGAGAAATACTTGGTGTTGACCAAGCGTTTATTTGGACCGATGCTACTGTTTATGCGAAAATTTCATTTCATCCCACTAATTTTGTTTGCCTCCTTTTTATTTATTGTCTTAAATAATTATTTATTTTTTTATATTAGCGACAGTTCAGGACGACACTATGGTTTATGAAAAAATATTCATTTCCCATAACAAATTTCGTTTGCCTCCTTATTAGTTATTGTCTTAATTAATTCTTATTTTCTTATATTAGCGACGGTTCATGCGGACGCTACTGTTTGTGCATAAAATTTCATTTCCTCCCACCAATTAGATTTGCCTACTTTAGAGGTTTTGTTGTATTTAATTATTATTTTTATACTAAAAACAAGTACTTTAATAGCGCTTTTAAATTGCAATTAAACAAAATCGTATACTATTTTGGCACAGTTAAAAGCGCTTCTAAGGGTTATCAAAAACAAAATAAAGTGCTATAAAATAGATTTTATAGTGTATTCTTTGTTTCCCTATGTTCTCTTTCAGAGTTGGTTTACCCTTTTAAACAGTAGAGATCACTTGTCTTTGTCTTTATCAACATCTTCATAACAGGAGCATACACATAATTAATCATTTTCATCCATTTTATTGCAAAAGTATTTAGCATAAATTAAACTAAATTTCGTGAGTGAAGGTGAGCATTCGATAACCTATACAGCATGCATCCTAGGACTAAACAAAGGGACATACATTTAATCATTCCTTCTTCACTACTTAGTGCATGTGTCCTTCGAGTGCATTTGTTATGAAAATATTTTGAAAATGGATTGATTTCGTGAGAAATACTTGGTGTTGACCAAGCGTTTATTTGGACCGATGCTACTGTTTGTGCGAAAATTTCATTTCATCCCACTAATTTCGTTTGCCTCCTTTTTATTTATTGTCTTAAATAATTATTTATTTTTTTATATTAGCGACAGTTCAGGACGATACTATTGTTTATGAAAAAATATTCATTTCCCATAACAAATTTCGTTTGCCTCCTTATTAGTTATTGTCTTAATTAATTCTTATTTTCTTATATTAGCGACGGTTCAGGCCGACGCTACTGTTTGTGCATAAAATTTCAATTCCTCCCACCAATTACATTTGCCTACTTTAAAGGTTTTGTTGTATTTAATTATTATTTTTATATTAAAAACAAGTACTTTAATAGCGCTTTTAAATTGCAATTAAACAAAATCGTATACAATAGAGGCACAGTTAAAAGCGCTTCTAAGGGTTATCAAAAACAAAATAAAGTGCTATAAAATAGATTTTATAGTGTATTCTTTGTTTCCCTATGTTCTCTTCCAGAGTTGGTTTACCCTTTTAAACAGTAGAGATCACTTGTCTTTGTCTTTATCAACATCTTCATAACAGGAGCATACACATAATTAGTCATTTTCATCCATTTAATTACAAAATTATTTAGCATAAATTAAACTAAAGTTCGTGAGTGAAGGTGAGCATTCGAACGATAACCTATACAGCATGCATCCTAGGACTAAACAAAGGGACATACATTTAATCATTACTTCTTCACTACTTAGTGCATGTGTCCTTCGAGTGCATTTGTTATGAAAATATTTTGAAAATGGATTGATTTTGTGAGAAATACTTGGTGTTGACCAAGCGTTTATTTGGACCGATGCTACTGTTTGTGCGAAAATTTCATTTCATCCCACTAATTTTGTTTGCCTCCTTTTTATTTATTGTCTTAAATAATTATTTATTTTTTTATATTAGCGACAGTTCAGGACGACACTATGGTTTATGAAAAAATATTCATTTCCCATAACAAATTTCGTTTGCCTCCTTATTAGTTATTGTCTTAATTAATTCTTATTTTCTTATATTAGCGACGGTTCATGCGGACGCTACTGTTTGTGCATAAAATTTCATTTCCTCCCACCAATTAGATTTGCCTACTTTAGAGGTTTTGTTGTATTTAATTATTATTTTTATATTAAAAACAAGTACTTTAATAGCGCTTTTAAATTGCAATTAAACAAAATCGTATACAATAGCGGCACAGTTAAAAGCGCTTCTAAGGGTTATCAAAAACAAAATAAAGTGCTATAAAATAGATTTTATAGTGTATTCTTTGTTTCCCTATGTTCTCTTTCAGAGTTGGTTAACACTTTTAAACAGAAGAGATCACTTGTCTTTGTCTTTATCAACATCTTCATAACAGGAGCATACACATAATTAATCATTTTCATCCATTTTATTGCAAAAGTATTTAGCATAAATTAAACTAAAGTTCGTGAGTGAAGGTGAGCATTCGATAACCTATACATCATGCATCCTAGGACTAAACAAAGGGACATACATTTAATCATTCCTTGTTCACTACTTAGTGCATGTGTCCTTCGAGTGCATTTGTTATGAAAATATTTTGAAAATGGATTGATTTCGTGAGAAATACTTGGAGTTGACCAAGCGTTTATTTGGACCGATGCTACTGTTTGTGCGAAAATTTCATTTCATCCCACTAATTTCGTTTGCCTCCTTTTTATTTATTGTCTTAAATAATTATTTATTTTTTTATATTAGAGACAGTTCAGGATGATACTATTGTTTATGAAAAAATATTCATTTCCCATAACAAATTTCGTTTGCCTCCTTATTAGTTATTGTCTTAATTAATTCTTATTTTCTTATATTAGCGACGGTTCAGGCCAACGCTACTGTTTGTGCATAAAATTTCATTTCCTCCCACCAATTACATTTGCCTACTTTAAAGGTTTTGTTGTATTTAATTATTATTTTTATATTAAAAACAAGTACTTTAATAGCGCTTTTAAATTGCAATTAAACAAAATCGTATACAATAGAGGCACAGTTAAAAGCGCTTCTAAGGGTTATCAAAAACAAAATAAAGTGTTATAAAATAGATTTTATAGTGTATTCTTTGTTTCCCTATGTTCTCTTTTAGAGTTGGTTTACCCTTTTAAACAGTAGAAATCACTTATCTTTGTCTTTATCAAAATCTTCATAACAGATACATACAAATAATTAGTCATTTTCCTTCATTTTATTGCAAAAGTATTTAGCACGAAGAAAACTAAAGTTCGTGAGTGAAGGTGAGAATTCGAACGATAACCTATACAGCATGCATCCTAGGACTAAACAAAGGGACATACATTTAATCATCCCTTCTTCACTACTCAGTGCATGTGTCATTTGACTGCATTTGTTATGAAAATATTTGGAAAATGGAATGATTTCGAGAAAAATACTTGGTGTTGACCAAGCGTTTATTTGGACCGATGCTACTGTTTGTGCGAAAATTTCATTTCATCCCCCCAATTTCGTTTGCCTCCTTTTTATTTATGGTCTTAAATAATTACTTATTTTTTTTATATTAGCGACGGTTCAGGACGACGCTATTGTTTTTGAAAAAAATATTCATTTCCAATAATAAATTTCGTTTGCCTTCTTATTATTTAATGTGTTAAATAATTCTTATTTTCTTATATTAGCGACGGTTCAGGCCGACGCTACTGTTTGTGCAAAATATTTCATTTCCTCCCACCAATTACATTTGCCTACTTTAAAGGTTTTGTTTTATTTAATTATTATTTTTATATTAAAAACAAGTACTTCAATAGCGCTTTTAAATTTCAATTAAACAAAATCGTATAAAATAGAGACACAATTAAAAGTGCTTCTAAGGGTTATTAAAAACAAAATAAAGTGCTATTAAATAGATTTTATAGTGTATTCTTTGTTTCCCTATGTTCTCTTTCAGAGTTGGTTTACCCTTTTAAATAGTAGAGATCACTTGTCTTTGTCTTTATTAACATCTTCATAACAAGAGCATGCACATAATTAGTCATTTTCCTCCATTTTATTGCAAAAGTATTTAGCACGAAGAAAACTAAAGTTCGTGAGTGAAGGTGAGCATTCGAACAATAACCTATACAGCATGCATCCTAGGACTAAACAAAGGGACATACATTTAATCATTCCTTCTTCACTACTTAGTGCATGTGTCCTTCGAGTGCATTTGTTATGAAAATATTTGGAAAATGGATTGATTCCGTGAGATATACTTGGTGTTGACCAAGCGTTTATTTGGACCGATGCTACTGTTTGTGCGAAAATTTCATTTCATCCCACTAATTTCGTTTGCCTCCTTTTTATTTATTGTCTTAAATAATTATTTATTTTTTTATATTAGTGACAGTTCAGGACGACACTATGGTTTATGAAAAATATTCATTTCCCATAACAAATTTAGTTTGCCTCCTTATTAGTTATTGTCTTAATTAATTCTTATTTTCTTATATTAGCGACGGTTCAGGCGGACGCTACTGTTTGTGCATAAAATTTCATTTCCTCCCACCAATTACATTTGCCGACTTTAAAGGTTTTGTTTTATTTAATTATTATTTTTATATTAAAAACAAGTACTTTAATAGCACTTTTAAATTGAAATTAAACAAAATCGTATACAATTGTGGCACAGTTAAAAGCGCTTCTAAGGGTTATCAAAAACAAAATAAAGTGCTATAAAATAGATTTTATAGTGTATTCTTTGTTTCCCTATGTTCTCTTTCAGAGTTGGTTTACCCTTTTAAACAGTAGAGATCACTTGTCTTTGTCTTTATCAACATCTTCATAACAGGAGCATACACATAATTAATCATTTTCATCCATTTTATTGCAAAAGTATTTAGCATAAATTAAACTAAATTTCGTGAGTGAAGGTGAGCATTCGATAACCTATACAGCATGCATCCTAGGACTAAACAAAGGGACATACATTTAATCATTCCTTCTTCACTACTTAGTGCATGTGTCCTTCGAGTGCATTTGTTATGAAAATATTTTGAAAATGGATTGATTTCGTGAGAAATACTTGGTGTTGACCAAGCGTTTATTTGGACCGATGCTACTGTTTGTGCGAAAATTTCATTTCATCCCACTAATTTCGTTTGCCTCCTTTTTATTTATTGTCTTAAATAATTATTTATTTTTTATATTAGCGACAGTTCAGGACGATACTATTGTTTATGAAAAAATATTCATTTCCCATAACAAATTTCGTTTGCCTCCTTATTAGTTATTGTCTTAATTAATTCTTATTTTCTTATATTAGCGACGGTTCAGGCCGACGCTACTGTTTGTGCATAAAATTTCATTTCCTCCCACCAATTACATTTGCCTACTTTAAAGGTTTTGTTGTATTTAATTATTATTTTTATATTAAAAACAAGTACTTTAATAGCGCTTTTAAATTGCAATTAAACAAAATCGTATACAATAGAGGCACAGTTAAAAGCGCTTCTAAGGGTTATCAAAAACAAAATAAAGTGCTATAAAATAGATTTTATAGTGTATTCTTTGTTTCCCTATGTTCTCTTCCAGAGTTGGTTTACCCTTTTAAACAGTAGAGATCACTTGTCTTTGTCTTTATCAACATCTTCATAACAGGAGCATACACATAATTAGTCATTTTCATCCATTTTATTACAAAATTATTTAGCATAAATTAAACTAAAGTTCGTGAGTGAAGGTGAGCATTCGAACGATAACCTATACAGCATGCATCCTAGGACTAAACAAAGGGACATACATTTAATCATTACTTCTTTACTACTTAGTGCATGTGTCCTTCGAGTGCATTTGTTATGAAAATATTTTGAAAATGGACTGATTTCGTGAGAAATACTTGGTGTTGACCAAGCGTTTATTTGGACCGATGCTACTGTTTGTGCGAAAATTTCATTTCATCCCACTAATTTTGTTTGCCTCCTTTTTATTTATTGTCTTAAATAATTATTTATTTTTTTATATTAGCGACAGTTCAGGACGACACTATGGTTTATGAAAAAATATTCATTTCCCATAACAAATTTCGTTTGCCTCCTTATTAGTTATTGTCTTAATTAATTCTTATTTTCTTATATTAGCGACGGTTCATGCGGACGCTACTGTTTGTGCATAAAATTTCATTTCCTCCCACCAATTAGATTTGCCTACTTTAGAGGTTTTGTTGTATTTAATTATTATTTTTATACTAAAAACAAGTACTTTAATAGCACTTTTAAATTGCAATTAAACAAAATCGTATACTATTTTGGCACAGTTAAAAGCGCTTCTAAGGGTTATCAAAAACAAAATAAAGTGCTATAAAATAGATTTTATAGTGTATTCTTTGTTTCCCTATGTTCTCTTTCAGAGTTGGTTTACCCTTTTAAACAGTAGAGATCACTTGTCTTTGTCTTTATCAACATCTTCATAACAGGAGCATACACATAATTAATCATTTTCATCCATTTTATTGCAAAAGTATTTAGCATAAATTAAACTAAATTTCGTGAGTGAAGGTGAGCATTCGATAACCTATATAGCATGCATCCTAGGACTAAACAAAGGGACATACATTTAATCATTCCTTCTTCACTACTTAGTGCATGTGTCCTTCGAGTGCATTTGTTATGAAAATATTTTGAAAATGGATTGATTTCGTGAGAAATACTTGGTGTTGACCAAGCGTTTATTTGGACCGATGCTACTGTTTGTGCGAAAATTTCATTTCATCCCACTAATTTCGTTTGCCTCCTTTTTATTTATTGTCTTAAATAATTATTTATTTTTTTATATTAGCGACAGTTCAGGACGATACTATTGTTTATGAAAAAATATTCATTTCCCATAACAAATTTCGTTTGCCTCCTTATTAGTTATTGTCTTAATTAATTCTTATTTTCTTATATTAGCGACGGTTCAGGCCGACGCTACTGTTTGTGCATAAAATTTCAATTCCTCCCACCAATTACATTTGCCTACTTTAAAGGTTTTGTTGTATTTAATTATTATTTTTATATTAAAAACAAGTACTTTAATAGCGCTTTTAAATTGCAATTAAACAAAATCGTATACAATAGAGGCACAGTTAAAAGCGCTTCTAAGGGTTATCAAAAACAAAATAAAGTGCTATAAAATAGATTTTATAGTGTATTCTTTGTTTCCCTATGTTCTCTTCCAGAGTTGGTTTACCCTTTTAAACAGTAGAGATCACTTGTCTTTGTCTTTATCAACATCTTCATAACAGGAGCATACACATAATTAGTCATTTTCATCCATTTTATTACAAAATTATTTAGCATAAATTAAACTAAAGTTCGTGAGTGAAGGTGAGCATTCGAACGATAACCTATACAGCATGCATCCTAGGACTAAACAAAGGGACATACATTTAATCATTACTTCTTCACTACTTAGTGCATGTGTACTTCGAGTGCATTTGTTATGAAAATATTTTGAAAATGGATTGATTTTGTGAGAAATACTTGGTGTTGACCAAGCGTTTATTTGGACCGATGCTACTGTTTGTGCGAAAATTTCATTTCATCCCACTAATTTTGTTTGCCTCCTTTTTATTTATTGTCTTAAATAAGTATTTATTTTTTTATATTAGCGACAGTTCAGGACGACACTATGGTTTATGAAAAAATATTCATTTCCCATAACAAATTTCGTTTGCCTCCTTATTAGTTATTGTCTTAATTAATTCTTATTTTCTTATATTAGCGACGGTTCATGCGGACGCTACTGTTTGTGCATAAAATTTCATTTCCTCCCACCAATTAGATTTGCCTACTTTAGAGGTTTTGTTGTATTTAATTATTATTTTTATATTAAAAACAAGTACTTTAATAGCGCTTTTAAATTGCAATTAAACAAAATCGTATACAATTTTGGCACAGTTAAAAGCGCTTCTAAGGGTTATCAAAAACAAAATAAAGTGCTATAAAATAGATTTTATAGTGTATTCTTTGTTTCCCTATGTTCTCTTTCAGAGTTGGTTTACCCTTTTAAATAGTAGAGATCACTTGTCTTTGTCTTTATTAACATCTTCATAACAAGAGCATGCACATAATTAGTCATTTTCCTCCATTTTATTGCAAAAGTATTTAGCACGAAGAAAACTAAAGTTCGTGAGTGAAGGTGAGCATTCGAACAATAACCTATACAGCATGCATCCTAGGACTAAACAAAGGGACATACATTTAATCATTCCTTCTTCACTACTTAGTGCATGTGTCCTTCGAGTGCATTTGTTATGAAAATATTTGGAAAATGGATTGATTCCGTGAGATATACTTGGTGTTGACCAAGCGTTTATTTGGACCGATGCTACTGTTTGTGCGAAAATTTCATTTCATCCCACTAATTTCGTTTGCCTCCTTTTTATTTATTGTCTTAAATAATTATTTATTTTTTTATATTAGTGACAGTTCAGGACGACACTATGGTTTATGAAAAATATTCATTTCCCATAACAAATTTAGTTTGCCTCCTTATTAGTTATTGTCTTAATTAATTCTTATTTTCTTATATTAGCGACGGTTCAGGCGGACGCTACTGTTTGTGCATAAAATTTCATTTCCTCCCACCAATTACATTTGCCGACTTTAAAGGTTTTGTTTTATTTAATTATTATTTTTATATTAAAAACAAGTACTTTAATAGCGCTTTTAAATTGAAATTAAACAAAATCGTATACAATTGTGGCACAGTTAAAAGCGCTTCTAAGGGTTATCAAAAACAAAATAAAGTGCTATAAAATAGATTTTATAGTGTATTCTTTGTTTCCCTATGTTCTCTTTCAGAGTTGGTTTACCCTTTTAAACAGTAGAGATCACTTGTCTTTGTCTTTATCAACATCTTCATAACAGGAGCATACACATAATTAATCATTTTCATCCATTTTATTGCAAAAGTATTTAGCATAAATTAAACTAAATTTCGTGAGTGAAGGTGAGCATTCGATAACCTATACAACATGCATCCTAGGACTAAACAAAGGGACATACATTTAATCATTCCTTCTTCACTACTTAGTGCATGTGTCCTTCGAGTGCATTTGTTATGAAAATATTTTGAAAATGGATTGATTTCGTGAGAAATACTTGGTGTTGACCAAGCGTTTATTTGGACCGATGCTACTGTTTGTGCGAAAATTTCATTTCATCCCACTAATTTCGTTTGCCTCCTTTTTATTTATTGTCTTAAATAATTATTTATTTTTTATATTAGCGACAGTTCAGGACGATACTATTGTTTATGAAAAAATATTCATTTCCCATAACAAATTTCGTTTGCCTCCTTATTAGTTATTGTCTTAATTAATTCTTATTTTCTTATATTAGCGACGGTTCAGGCCGACGCTACTGTTTGTGCATAAAATTTCATTTCCTCCCACCAATTAGATTTGCCTACTTTAAAGGTTTTGTTGTATTTAATTATTATTTTTATATTAAAAACAAGTACTTTAATAGCGCTTTTAAATTGCAATTAAACAAAATTGTATACAATAGAGGCACAGTTAAAAGCGCTTCTAAGGGTTATCAAAAACAAAATAAAGTGCTATAAAATAGATTTTATAGTGTATTCTTTGTTTCCCTATGTTCTCTTCCAGAGTTGGTTTACCCTTTTAAACAGTAGAGATCACTTGTCTTTGTCTTTATCAACATCTTCATAACAGGAGCATACACATAATTAGTCATTTTCATCCATTTTATTACAAAATTATTTAGCATAAATTAAACTAAAGTTCGTGAGTGAAGGTGAGCATTCGAACGATAACCTATACAGCATGCATCCTAGGACTAAACAAAGGGACATACATTTAATCATTACTTCTTTACTACTTAGTGCATGTGTCCTTCGAGTGCATTTGTTATGAAAATATTTTGAAAATGGACTGATTTCGTGAGAAATACTTGGTGTTGACCAAGCGTTTATTTGGACCGATGCTACTGTTTGTGCGAAAATTTCATTTCATCCCACTAATTTTGTTTGCCTCCTTTTTATTTATTGTCTTAAATAATTATTTATTTTTTTATATTAGCGACAGTTCAGGACGACACTATGGTTTATGAAAAAATATTCATTTCCCATAACAAATTTCGTTTGCCTCCTTATTAGTTATTGTCTTAATTAATTCTTATTTTCTTATATTAGCGACGGTTCATGCGGACGCTACTGTTTGTGCATAAAATTTCATTTCCTCCCACCAATTAGATTTGCCTACTTTAGAGGTTTTGTTGTATTTAATTATTATTTTTATACTAAAAACAAGTACTTTAATAGCGCTTTTAAATTGCAATTAAACAAAATCGTATACTATTTTGGCACAGTTAAAAGCGCTTCTAAGGGTTATCAAAAACAAAATAAAGTGCTATAAAATAGATTTTATAGTGTATTCTTTGTTTCCCTATGTTCTCTTTCAGAGTTGGTTTACCCTTTTAAACAGTAGAGATCACTTGTCTTTGTCTTTATCAACATCTTCATAACAGGAGCATACACATAATTAATCATTTTCATCCATTTTATTGCAAAAGTATTTAGCATAAATTAAACTAAATTTCGTGAGTGAAGGTGAGCATTCGATAACCTATACAGCATGCATCCTAGGACTAAACAAAGGGACATACATTTAATCATTCCTTCTTCACTACTTAGTGCATGTGTCCTTCGAGTGCATTTGTTATGAAAATATTTTGAAAATG
This sequence comes from Vicia faba, assembly GCA_948472305.1. Classification (NCBI taxonomy): domain Eukaryota; kingdom Viridiplantae; phylum Streptophyta; class Magnoliopsida; order Fabales; family Fabaceae; genus Vicia; species Vicia faba. Next base: position 981,791,279 of record OX451738.1, read on the forward strand.
GATTGATTTCGTGAGAAATACTTGGTGTTGACCAAGCGTTTATTTGGACCGATGCTACTGTTTGTGCGAAAATTTCATTTCATCCCACTAATTTCGTTTGCCTCCTTTTTATTTATTGTCTTAAATAATTATTTATTTTTTTATATTAGCGACAGTTCAGGACGATACTATTGTTTATGAAAAAATATTCATTTCCCATAACAAATTTCGTTTGCCTCCTTATTAGTTATTGTCTTAATTAATTCTTATTTTCTTATATTAGCGACGGTTCAGGCCGACGCTACTGTTTGTGCATAAAATTTCAATTCCTCCAACCAATTACATTTGCCTACTTTAAAGGTTTTGTTGTATTTAATTATTATTTTTATATTAAAAACAAGTACTTTAATAGCGCTTTTAAATTGCAATTAAACAAAATCGTATACAATAGAGGCACAGTTAAAAGCGCTTCTAAGGGTTATCAAAAACAAAATAAAGTGCTATAAAATAGATTTTATAGTGTATTCTTTGTTTCCCTATGTTCTCTTCCAGAGTTGGTTTACCCTTTTAAACAGTAGAGATCACTTGTCTTTGTCTTTATCAACATCTTCATAACAGGAGCATACACATAATTAGTCATTTTCATCCATTTTATTACAAAATTATTTAGCATAAATTAAACTAAAGTTCGTGAGTGAAGGTGAGCATTCGAACGATAACCTATACAGCATGCATCCTAGGACTAAACAAAGGGACATACATTTAATCATTACTTCTTTACTACTTAGTGCATGTGTCCTTCGAGTGCATTTGTTATGAAAATATTTTGAAAATGGACTGATTTCGTGAGAAATACTTGGTGTTGACCAAGCGTTTATTTGGACCGATGCTACTGTTTGTGCGAAAATTTCATTTCATCCCACTAATTTTGTTTGCCTCCTTTTTATTTATTGTCTTAAATAATTATTTATTTTTTTATATTAGCGACAGTTCAGGACGACACTATGGTTTATGAAAAAATATTCATTTCCCATAACAAATTTCGTTTGCCTCCTTATTAGTTATTGTCTTAATTAATTCTTATTTTCTTATATTAGCGACGGTTCATGCGGACGCTACTGTTTGTGCATAAAATTTCATTTCCTCCCACCAATTAGATTTGCCTACTTTAGAGGTTTTGTTGTATTTAATTATTATTTTTATACTAAAAACAAGTACTTTAATAGCGCTTTTAAATTGCAATTAAACAAAATCGTATACTATTTTGGCACAGTTAAAAGCGCTTCTAAGGGTTATCAAAAACAAAATAAAGTGCTATAAAATAGATTTTATAGTGTATTCTTTGTTTCCCTATGTTCTCTTTCAGAGTTGGTTTACCCTTTTAAACAGTAGAGATCACTTGTCTTTGTCTTTATCAACATCTTCATAACAGGAGCATACACATAATTAATCATTTTCATCCATTTTATTGCAAAAGTATTTAGCATAAATTAAACTAAATTTCGTGAGTGAAGGTGAGCATTCGATAACCTATACAGCATGCATCCTAGGACTAAACAAAGGGACATACATTTAATCATTCCTTCTTCACTACTTAGTGCATGTGTCCTTCGAGTGCATTTGTTATGAAAATATTTTGAAAATGGATTGATTTCGTGAGAAATACTTGGTGTTGACCAAGCGTTTATTTGGACCGATGCTACTGTTTGTGCGAAAATTTCATTTCATCCCACTAATTTCGTTTGCCTCCTTTTTATTTATTGTCTTAAATAATTATTTATTTTTTTATATTAGCGACAGTTCAGGACGATACTATTGTTTATGAAAAAATATTCATTTCCCATAACAAATTTCGTTTGCCTCCTTATTAGTTATTGTCTTAATTAATTCTTATTTTCTTATATTAGCGACGGTTCAGGCCGACGCTACTGTTTGTGCATAAAATTTCAATTCCTCCCACCAATTACATTTGCCTACTTTAAAGGTTTTGTTGTATTTAATTATTATTTTTATATTAAAAACAAGTACTTTAATAGCGCTTTTAAATTGCAATTAAACAAAATCGTATACAATAGAGGCACAATTAAAAGCGCTTCTAAGGGTTATCAAAAACAAAATAAAGTGCTATAAAATAGATTTTATAGTGTATTCTTTGTTTCCCTATGTTCTCTTCCAGAGTTGGTTTACCCTTTTAAACAGTAGAGATCACTTGTCTTTGTCTTTATCAACATCTTCATAACAGGAGCATACACATAATTAGTCATTTTCATCCATTTTATTACAAAATTATTTAGCATAAATTAAACTAAAGTTCGTGAGTGAAGGTGAGCATTCGAACGATAACCTATACAGCATGCATCCTAGGACTAAACAAAGGGACATACATTTAATCATTACTTCTTCACTACTTAGTGCATGTGTACTTCGAGTGCATTTGTTATGAAAATATTTTGAAAATGGATTGATTTTGTGAGAAATACTTGGTGTTGACCAAGCGTTTATTTGGACCGATGCTACTGTTTGTGCGAAAATTTCATTTCATCCCACTAATTTTGTTTGCCTCCTTTTTATTTATTGTCTTAAATAAGTATTTATTTTTTTATATTAGCGACAGTTCAGGACGACACTATGGTTTATGAAAAAATATTCATTTCCCATAACAAATTTCGTTTGCCTCCTTATTAGTTATTGTCTTAATTAATTCTTATTTTCTTATATTAGCGACGGTTCATGCGGACGCTACTGTTTGTGCATAAAATTTCATTTCCTCCCACCAATTAGATTTGCCTACTTTAGAGGTTTTGTTGTATTTAATTATTATTTTTATATTAAAAACAAGTACTTTAATAGCGCTTTTAAATTGCAATTAAACAAAATCGTATACAATTTTGGCACAGTTAAAAGCGCTTCTAAGGGTTATCAAAAACAAAATAAAGTGCTATAAAATAGATTTTATAGTGTATTCTTTGTTTCCCTATGTTCTCTTTCAGAGTTGGTTTACCCTTTTAAATAGTAGAGATCACTTGTCTTTGTCTTTATTAACATCTTCATAACAAGAGCATGCACATAATTAGTCATTTTCCTCCATTTTATTGCAAAAGTATTTAGCACGAAGAAAACTAAAGTTCGTGAGTGAAGGTGAGCATTCGAACAATAACCTATACAGCATGCATCCTAGGACTAAACAAAGGGACATACATTTAATCATTCCTTCTTCACTACTTAGTGCATGTGTCCTTCGAGTGCATTTGTTATGAAAATATTTGGAAAATGGATTGATTCCGTGAGATATACTTGGTGTTGACCAAGCGTTTATTTGGACCGATGCTACTGTTTGTGCGAAAATTTCATTTCATCCCACTAATTTCGTTTGCCTCCTTTTTATTTATTGTCTTAAATAATTATTTATTTTTTTATATTAGTGACAGTTCAGGACGACACTATGGTTTATGAAAAATATTCATTTCCCATAACAAATTTAGTTTGCCTCCTTATTAGTTATTGTCTTAATTAATTCTTATTTTCTTATATTAGCGACGGTTCAGGCGGACGCTACTGTTTGTGCATAAAATTTCATTTCCTCCCACCAATTACATTTGCCGACTTTAAAGGTTTTGTTTTATTTAATTATTATTTTTATATTAAAAACAAGTACTTTAATAGCGCTTTTAAATTGAAATTAAACAAAATCGTATACAATTGTGGCACAGTTAAAAGCGCTTCTAAGGGTTATCAAAAACAAAATAAAGTGCTATAAAATAGATTTTATAGTGTATTCTTTGTTTCCCTATGTTCTCTTTCAGAGTTGGTTTACCCTTTTAAACAGTAGAGATCACTTGTCTTTGTCTTTATCAACATCTTCATAACAGGAGCATACACATAATTAATCATTTTCATCCATTTTATTGCAAAAGTATTTAGCATAAATTAAACTAAATTTCGTGAGTGAAGGTGAGCATTCGATAACCTATACAGCATGCATCCTAGGACTAAACAAAGGGACATACATTTAATCATTCCTTCTTCACTACTTAGTGCATGTGTCCTTCGAGTGCATTTGTTATGAAAATATTTTGAAAATGGATTGATTTCGTGAGAAATACTTGGTGTTGACCAAGCGTTTATTTGGACCGATGCTACTGTTTGTGCGAAAATTTCATTTCATCCCACTAATTTCGTTTGCCTCCTTTTTATTTATTGTCTTAAATAATTATTTATTTTTTATATTAGCGACAGTTCAGGACGATACTATTGTTTATGAAAAAATATTCATTTCCCATAACAAATTTCGTTTGCCTCCTTATTAGTTATTGTCTTAATTAATTCTTATTTTCTTATATTAGCGACGGTTCAGGCCGACGCTACTGTTTGTGCATAAAATTTCATTTCCTCCCACCAATTAGATTTGCCTACTTTAAAGGTTTTGTTGTATTTAATTATTATTTTTATATTAAAAACAAGTACTTTAATAGCGCTTTTAAATTGCAATTAAACAAAATTGTATACAATAGAGGCACAGTTAAAAGCGCTTCTAAGGGTTATCAAAAACAAAATAAAGTGCTATAAAATAGATTTTATAGTGTATTCTTTGTTTCCCTATGTTCTCTTCCAGAGTTGGTTTACCCTTTTAAACAGTAGAGATCACTTGTCTTTGTCTTTATCAACATCTTCATAACAGGAGCATACACATAATTAGTCATTTTCATCCATTTTATTACAAAATTATTTAGCATAAATTAAACTAAAGTTCGTGAGTGAAGGTGAGCATTCGAACGATAACCTATACAGCATGCATCCTAGGACTAAACAAAGGGACATACATTTAATCATTACTTCTTTACTACTTAGTGCATGTGTCCTTCGAGTGCATTTGTTATGAAAATATTTTGAAAATGGACTGATTTCAAGAGAAATACTTGGTGTTGACCAAGCGTTTATTTGGACCGATGCTACTGTTTGTGCGAAAATTTCATTTCAACCCACTAATTTTGTTTGCCTCCTTTTTATTTATTGTCTTAAATAATTATTTATTTTTTTATATTAGCGACAGTTCAGGACGACACTATGGTTTATGAAAAAATATTCATTTCCCATAACAAATATCGTTTGCCTCCTTATTAGTTATTGTCTTAATTAATTCTTATTTTCTTATATTAGCGACGGTTCATGCGGACGCTACTGTTTGTGCATAAAATTTCATTTCCTCCCACCAATTAGATTTGCCTACTTTAGAGGTTTTGTTGTATTTAATTATTATTTTTATACTAAAAACAAGTACTTTAATAGCGCTTTTAAATTGCAATTAAACAAAATCGTATACTATTTTGGCACAGTTAAAAGCGCTTCTAAGGGTTATCAAAAACAAAATAAAGTGCTATAAAATAGATTTTATAGTGTATTCTTTGTTTCCCTATGTTCTCTTTCAGAGTTGGTTTACCCTTTTAAACAGTAGAGATCACTTGTCTTTGTCTTTATCAACATCTTCATAACAGGAGCATACACATAATTAATCATTTTCATCCATTTTATTGCAAAAGTATTTAGCATAAATTAAACTAAATTTCGTGAGTGAAGGTGAGCATTCGATAACCTATACAGCATGCATCCTAGGACTAAACAAAGGGACATACATTTAATCATTCCTTCTTCACTACTTAGTGCATGTGTCCTTCGAGTGCATTTGTTATGAAAATATTTTGAAAATGGATTGATTTCGTGAGAAATACTTGGTGTTGACCAAGCGTTTATTTGGACCGATGCTACTGTTTGTGCGAAAATTTCATTTCATCCCACTAATTTCGTTTGCCTCCTTTTTATTTATTGTCTTAAATAATTATTTATTTTTTTATATTAGCGACAGTTCAGGACGATACTATTGTTTATGAAAAAATATTCATTTCCCATAACAAATTTCGTTTGCCTCCTTATTAGTTATTGTCTTAATTAATTCTTATTTTCTTATATTAGCGACGGTTCAGGCCGACGCTACTGTTTGTGCATAAAATTTCAATTCCTCCAACCAATTACATTTGCCTACTTTAAAGGTTTTGTTGTATTTAATTATTATTTTTATATTAAAAACAAGTACTTTAATAGCGCTTTTAAATTGCAATTAAACAAAATCGTATACAATAGAGGCACAGTTAAAAGCGCTTCTAAGGGTTATCAAAAACAAAATAAAGTGCTATAAAATAGATTTTATAGTGTATTCTTTGTTTCCCTATGTTCTCTTCCAGAGTTGGTTTACCCTTTTAAACAGTAGAGATCACTTGTCTTTGTCTTTATCAACATCTTCATAACAGGAGCATACACATAATTAGTCATTTTCATCCATTTTATTACAAAATTATTTAGCATAAATTAAACTAAAGTTCGTGAGTGAAGGTGAGCATTCGAACGATAACCTATACAGCATGCATCCTAGGACTAAACAAAGGGACATACATTTAATCATTACTTCTTCACTACTTAGTGCATGTGTACTTCGAGTGCATTTGTTATGAAAATATTTTGAAAATGGATTGATTTTGTGAGAAATACTTGGTGTTGACCAAGCGTTTATTTGGACCGATGCTACTGTTTGTGCGAAAATTTGATTTCATCCCACTAATTTTGTTTGCCTCCTTTTTATTTATTGTCTTAAATAATTATTTATTTTTTTATATTAGCGACAGTTCAGGACGACACTATGGTTTATGAAAAAATATTCATTTCCCATAACAAATTTCGTTTGCCTCCTTATTAGTTATTGTCTTAATTAATTCTTATTTTCTTATATTAGCGACGGTTCATGCGGACGCTACTGTTTGTGCATAAAATTTCATTTCCTCCCACCAATTAGATTTGCCTACTTTAGAGGTTTTGTTGTATTTAATTATTATTTTTATATTAAAAACAAGTACTTTAATAGCGCTTTTAAATTGCAATTAAACAAAATCGTATACAATAGCGGCACAGTTAAAAGCGCTTCTAAGGGTTATCAAAAACAAAATAAAGTGCTATAAAATAGATTTTATAGTGTATTCTTTGTTTCCCTATGTTCTCTTTCAGAGTTGGTTAACACTTTTAAACAGAAGAGATCACTTGTCTTTGTCTTTATCAACATCTTCATAACAGGAGCATACACATAATTAATCATTTTCATCCATTTTATTGCAAAAGTATTTAGCATAAATTAAACTAAAGTTCGTGAGTGAAGGTGAGCATTCGATAACCTATACATCATGCATCCTAGGACTAAACAAAGGGACATACATTTAATCATTCCTTGTTCACTACTTAGTGCATGTGTCCTTCGAGTGCATTTGTTATGAAAATATTTTGAAAATGGATTGATTTCGTGAGAAATACTTGGAGTTGACCAAGCGTTTATTTGGACCGATGCTACTGTTTGTGCGAAAATTTCATTTCATCCCACTAATTTCGTTTGCCTCCTTTTTATTTATTGTCTTAAATAATTATTTATTTTTTATATTAGCTACAGTTCAGGACGATACTATTGTTTATGAAAAAATTTTCATTTCCCATAACAAATTTCGTTTGCCTCCTTATTAGTTATTGTCTTAATTAATTCTTATTTTCTTATATTAGCGACGGTTCAGGCCAACGCTACTGTTTGTGCATAAAATTTCATTTCCTCCCACCAATTACATTTGCCTACTTTAAAGGTTTTGTTGTATTTAATTATTATTTTTATATTAAAAACAAGTACTTTAATAGCGCTTTTAAATTGCAATTAAACAAAATCGTATACAATAGAGGCACAATTAAAAGCGCTTCTAAGGGTTATCAAGAACAAAATAAAGTGTTATAAAATAGATTTTATAGTGTATTCTTTGTTTCCCTATGTTCTCTTTCAGAGTTGGTTTACCCTTTTAAACAGTAGAGATCACTTGTCTTTGTCTTTATCAACATCTTCATAACAGGAGCATACACATAATTAGTCAATTTCATCCATTTTATTGCAAAAGTATTTAGCATAAATTAAACTAAAGTTCGTGAGTGAAGGTGAGCATTCGAACGATAACCTATACAACATGCATCCTAGGACTAAACAAATGGACATACATTTAATCATTCCTTCTTCACTACTTAGTGCATGTGTCCTTCGAGTGCATTTGTTATGAAAATATTTTGAAAATTGATTGATTTCGTGAGAAATACTTGGTGTTGACCAAGCGTTTATTTGGACCGATGCTATTGTTTGTGCGAAAATTTCATTTCATCCCACTAATTTCATTTGCCTCCTTTTTATTTATTGTCTTAAATAATAATTTATTTTTTTATATTAGCGACAGTTCAGGACGACACTATGGTTTATGAAAAAATATTCATTTCCCATAACAAATTTCGTTTGCCTCCTTATTAGTTATTGTCTTAATTAATTCTTATTTTCTTATATTAGCGACGGTTCAGGCGGACGCTACTGTTTGTGCATAAAATTTCATTTCCTCCCACCAATTAGATTTGCCTACTTTAGAGGTTTTGTTGTATTTAATTATTATTTTTATATTAAAAACAAGTACTTTAATAGCGCTTTTAAATTGCAATTAAATAAAATCGTATACAATAGCGGCAAAGTTAAAAGTGCTTCTAAGGGTTATCAAAAACAAAATAAAGTGCTATAAAATAGATTTTATAGTGTATTCTTTGTTTCCCTATGTTCTCTTTCAGAGTTGGTTTACCCTTTTAAACAGTAGAGATCACTTGTCTTTGTCTTTATGAACATCTTCATAACAGGAGCATACACATAATTAGTCATTTTCATCCATTTTATTGCAAAAGTATTTAGCATAAATTAAACTAAAGTTCGTGAGTGAAGGTGAGCATTCGAACGATAACCTATACAGCATGCATCCTAGGACTAAACAAAGGGACATACATTTAATCATTACTTCTTCACTACTTAGTGCATGTGTCCTTCGAGTGCATTTGTTATGAAAATATTTTGAAAGTGGATTGATTTCGTGAGAAATACTTGGTGTTGACCAAGCGTTTATTTGAACCGATGCTACTGTTTGTGCAAAAATTTCATTTCATCCCACCAATTTCGTTTGCCTCCTTTTTATTTATTGTCTTAAATAATTATTTACTTTTTTATATTAGCGACAGTTCAGGACAACACTATTGTTTATGAAAAAATATTCATTTCCCATAACAAATTTCGTTTGCCTCCTTATTAGTTATTGTCTTAATTAATTCTTATTTTCTTATATTAGGGACGGTTCAGGCCGACCCTACTGTTTGTGCATAAAATTTCATTTCCTCCCACCAATTACATTTGCCTACTTTAAAGATTTTGTTGTATTTAATTATTATTTTTATATTAAAAACAAGTACTTTAATAGCGGTTTTAAATTGCAATTAAACAAAATCGTATACAATAGCGGCACAATTAAAAGCTCTTCTAAGGGTTATCAAAAACAAAATAAAGTGCTATTAAATAGATTTTATAGTGTATTCTTTGTTTCCCTATGTTCTCTTTCAGAGTTGGTTTACCCTTTTAAACAGTAGAGATCACTTGTCTTTGTCTTTATCAACATCTTCATAACAGGAGCATACACATAATTAGTCATTTTCATCCATTTTATTGCAAAAGTATTTAGCATAAGTTAAACTAAAGTTTGTGAGTGAAGGTGAGCATTCGAACGATAACCTATACAACATGCATCCTAGGACTAAACAAAGGGACATACATTTAATCATTCCTTCTTCACTACTTAGTGCATGTGTCCTTCGAGTGCATTTGTTATGAAAATATTTTGAAAATTGATTGATTTCGTGAGAAATACTTGGTGTTGACCAAGCGTTTATTTGGACCGATGCTACTGTTTGTGCGAAAATTTCATTTCATCCCACTAATTTTGTTTGCCTCCTTTTTATTTCTTGTCTTAAATAATTATTTATTTTTTTATATTAGCGACAGTTCAGGACGATACTATTGTTTATGAAAAAATATTCATTTCCCATAACAAATTTCGTTTGCCTCCTTATTATTTATTGTTTTAATTAATTCTTATTTTCTTATATTAGCGACGGTTCAGGCGGACGCTATTGTTTGTGCATAAAATTTCATTTCCTCCCACCAATTAGATTTGCCTACTTTAGAGGTTTTGTTGTATTTAATTATTATTTTTATATTAAAAACAAGTACTTTAATAGCGCTTTTAAATTGCAATTAAAAAAAATCGTATACAATAGCGGCACAGTTAAAAGCGCTTTTTAGGGTTATCAAAAACAAAATAAAGTGCTGTAAAATAGATTTTATAGTGTATTCTTTGTTTCCCTATGTTCTCTTTCAGAGTTGGTTTACCCTTTTAAACAGTAGAGATCACTTGTCTTTGTCTTTATCAACATCTTCACAACAGGAGCATACACATAATTAGTCATTTTCATCCATTTTATTTCAAAAGTATTTAGCATAAATTAAACTAAAGTTCGTGAGTGAAGGTGAGCATTCGAATGATAACCTATACAACATGCATCCTAGGACTAAACAAAGGGACATACATTTAATCATTCCTTCTTCACTACTTAGTGCATGTGTCCTTCGAGTGCATTTGTTATGAAAATATTTTGAAAATGGATTGATTTCGTGAGAAATACTTGGTGTTGACCAAGCGTTTATTTGGACCGATGCTACTGTTTGTGCGAAAATTTCATTTCATCCCACTAATTTAGTTTGCCTCCTTTTTATTTATTGTCTTAAATAATTATTTATTTTTTTATATTAGCGACAGTTCAGGACGACACTATGGTTTATGAAAAAATATTCATTTCCCATAACAAATTTCGTTTGCCTCCTTATTAGTTATTGTCTTAATTAATTCTTATTTTTTTATATTAACGACGGTTCAGGCGGACGCTACTGTTTGTGCATAAAATTTCATTTCCTCCCACCAATTAGATTTTCCTACTTTAGAGGTTTTGTTGTATTTAATTATTATTTTTATATTAAAAACAAGTACTTTAATAGCGCTTTTAAATTGCAATTAACCAAAATCGTATACAATAGCGGCACAGTTAAAAGCGCTTCTAAGGGTTATCAAAAACAAAATAAAGTGCTATAAAATAAATTTTATAGTGTATTCTTTGTTTCCCTATGTTCTCTTTCAGAGTTGGTTTACACTTTTAAACAGAAGAGATCACTTGTCTTTGTCTTTATCAACATCTTCATAACAGGAGCATACACATAATTAATCATTTTCATCCATTTTATTGCAAAAGTATTTAGCATAAATTAAACTAAAGTTCGTGAGTGAAGGTGAGCATTCGATAACCTATACATCATGCATCCTAGGACTAAACAAAGGGACATACATTTAATCATTCCTTGTTCACTACTTAGTGCATGTGTCCTTCGAGTGCATTTGTTATGAAAATATTTTGAAAATGGATTGATTTCGTGAGAAATACTTGGTGTTGACCAAGCGTTTATTTGGACCGATGCTACTGTTTGTGCGAAAATTTCATTTCATCCCACTAATTTCGTTTGCCTCCTTTTTATTTATTGTCTTAAATAATTATTTATTTTTTATATTAGCTACAGTTCAGGACGATACTATTGTTTATGAAAAAATTTTCATTTCCCATAACAAATTTCGTTTGCCTCCTTATTAGTTATTGTCTTAATTAATTCTTATTTTCTTATATTAGCGACGGTTCAGGCCAACGCTATTGTTTGTGCATAAAATTTCATTTCCTCCCACCAATTACATTTGCCTACTTTAAAGGTTTTGTTGTATTTAATTATTATTTTTATATTAAAAACAAGTACTTTAATAGCGCTTTTAAATTGCAATTAAACAAAATCGTATACAATAGAGGCACAATTAAAAGCGCTTCTAAGGGTTATCAAGAACAAAATAAAGTGTTATAAAATAGATTTTATAGTGTATTCTTTGTTTCCCTATGTTCTCTTTCAGAGTTGGTTTACCCTTTTAAACAGTAGAGATCACTTGTCTTTGTCTTTATCAACATCTTCATAACAGGAGCATACACATAATTAGTCAATTTCATCCATTTTATTGCAAAAGTATTTAGCATAAATTAAACTAAAGTTCGTGAGTGAAGGTGAGCATTCGAACGATAACCTATACAACATGCATCCTAGGACTAAACAAAGGGACATACATTTAATCATTCCTTCTTCACTACTTAGTGCATGTGTCCTTCGAGTGCATTTGTTATGAAAATATTTTGAAAATTGATTGATTTCGTGAGAAATACTTGGTGTTGACCAAGCGTTTATTTGGACCGATGCTATTGTTTGTGCGAAAATTTCATTTCATCCCACTAATTTCATTAGCCTCCTTTTTATTTATTGTCTTAAATAATAATTTATTTTTTTATATTAGCGACAGTTCAGGACGACACTATGGTTTATGAAAAAATATTCATTTCCCATAACAAATTTCGTTTGCCTCCTTATTAGTTATTGTCTTAATTAATTCTTATTTTCTTATATTAGCGACGGTTCAGGCGGACGCTACTGTTTGTGCATAAAATTTCATTTCCTCCCACCAATTAGATTTGCCTACTTTAGAGGTTTTGTTGTATTTAATTATTATTTTTATATTAAAAACAAGTACTTTAATAGCGCTTTTAAATTGCAATTAAATAAAATCGTATACAATAGCGGCACAGTTAAAAGCGCTTCTAAGGGTTATCAAAAACAAAATAAAGTGCTATAAAATAGATTTTATAGTGTATTCTTTGTTTCCCTATGTTCTCTTTCAGAGTTGGTTTACCCTTTTAAACAGTAGAGATCACTTGTCTTTGTCTTTATGAACATCTTCATAACAGGAGCATACACATAATTAGTCATTTTCATCCATTTTATTGCAAAAGTATTTAGCATAAATTAAACTAAAGTTCGTGAGTGAAGGTGAGCATTCGAACGATAACCTATACAGCATGCATCCTAGGACTAAACAAAGGGACATACATTTAATCATTACTTCTTCACTACTTAGTGCATGTGTCCTTCGAGTGCATTTGTTATGAAAATATTTTGAAAGTGGATTGATTTCGTGAGAAATACTTGGTGTTGACCAAGCGTTTATTTGAACCGATGCTACTGTTTGTGCAAAAATTTCATTTCATCCCACCAATTTCGTTTGCCTCCTTTTTATTTATTGTCTTAAATAATTATTTACTTTTTTATATTAGCGACAGTTCAGGACAACACTATTGTTTATGAAAAAATATTCATTTCCCAAAACAAATTTCGTTTGCCTCCTTATTAGTTATTGTCTTAATTAATTCTTATTTTCTTATATTAGGGACGGTTCAGGCCGACCCTACTGTTTGTGCATAAAATTTCATTTCCTCCCACCAATTACATTTGCCTACTTTAAAGATTTTGTTGTATTTAATTATTATTTTTATATTAAAAACAAGTACTTTAATAGCGGTTTTAAATTGCAATTAAACAAAATCGTATACAATAGCGGCACAATTAAAAGCTCTTCTAAGGGTTATCAAAAACAAAATAAAGTGCTATTAAATAGATTTTATAGTGTATTCTTTGTTTCCCTATGTTCTCTTTCAGAGTTGGTTTACCCTTTTAAACAGTAGAGATCACTTGTCTTTGTCTTTATCAACATCTTCATAACAGGAGCATACACATAATTAGTCATTTTCATCCATTTTATTGCAAAAGTATTTAGCATAAGTTAAACTAAAGTTTGTGAGTGAAGGTGAGCATTCGAACGATAACCTATACAACATGCATCCTAGGACTAAACAAAGGGACATACATTTAATCATTCCTTCTTCACTACTTAGTGCATGTGTCCTTCGAGTGCATTTGTTATGAAAATATTTTGAAAATTGATTGATTTCGTGAGAAATACTTGGTGTTGACCAAGCGTTTATTTGGACCGATGCTACTGTTTGTGCGAAAATTTCATTTCATCCCACTAATTTGGTTTGCCTCCTTTTTATTTCTTGTCTTAAATAATTATTTATTTTTTTATATTAGCGACAGTTCAGGACGATACTATTGTTTATGAAAAAATATTCATTTCCCATAACAAATTTCGTTTGCCTCCTTATTAGTTATTGTTTTAATTAATTCTTATTTTCTTATATTAGCGACGGTTCAGGCCGACCCTACTGTTTGTGCATAAAATTTCATTTCCTCCCACCAATTACATTTGCCTACTTTAAAGATTTTGTTGTATTTAATTATTATTTTTATATTAAAAACAAGTACTTTAATAGCGGTTTTAAATTGCAATTAAACAAAATCGTATACAATAGCGGCACAATTAAAAGCTCTTCTAAGGGTTATCAAAAACAAAATAAAGTGCTATTAAATAGATTTTATAGTGTATTCTTTGTTTCCCTATGTTCTCTTTCAGAGTTGGTTTACCCTTTTAAACAGTAGAGATCACTTGTCTTTGTCTTTATCAACATCTTCATAACAGGAGCATACACATAATTAGTCATTTTCATCCATTTTATTGCAAAAGTATTCAGCATAAATTAAACTAAAGTTCGTGAGTGAAGGTGAGCATTCGAACGATAACCTATACAACATGCATCCTAGGACTAAACAAAGGGACATACATTTAATCATTCCTTCTTCACTACTTAGTGCATGTGTCCTTCGAGTGCATTTGTTATGAAAATATTTTCAAAATTGATTGATTTCGTGAGAAATACTTGGTGTTGACCAAGCGTTTATTTGGACCAATGCTACTGTTTGTGCGAAAATTTCATTTCATCCCACTAATTTTGTTTGCCTCCTTTTTATTTATTGTCTTCAATAATTATTTATTTTTTTATATTAGCGACAGTTCAGGACGATACTATTGTTTATGAAAAAATATTCATTTCCCATAACAAATTTCGTTTGCCTCCTTATTAGTTATTGTCTTAATTAATTCTTATTTTCTTATATTAGCGACGGTTCAGGCGGACGCTACTGTTTGTGCATAAAATTTCATTTCCTCCCACCAATTAGATTTGCCTACTTTAGAGGTTTTGTTGTATTTAATTATTATTTTTATATTAAAAACAAGTACTTTAATAGCGCTTTTAAATTGCAATTAAACAAAATCGTATACAATAGCGGCACAGTTAAAAGCGCTTTTTAGGGTTATCAAAAACAAAATAAAGTGCTATAAAATAGATTTTATAGTGTTTTCTTTGTTTCCCTATGTTCTCTTTCAGAGTTGGTTTACCCTTTTAAACAGAAGAGATCACTTGTCTTTGTCTTTATCAACATCTTCATAACAGGAGCATACACATAATTAGTTATTTTCATCCATTTTATTGCAAAAGTATTTAGCATAAATTAAACTAAAGTTCGTGAGTGAAGGTGAGCATTCGAATGATAACCTATACAACATGCATCCTAGGACTAAACAAAGGGACATATATTTTATTCATTCCTTCTTCACTACTTAGTGCATGTGTCCTTCGAGTGCATTTGTTATGAAAATATTTTGAAAATGGATTGATTTCGTGAGAAATACTTGGTGTTGACCAAGCGTTTATTTGGACTGATGCTACTGTTTGTGCGAAAATTTAATTTCATCCCACTAATTTCGTTTGCCTCCTTTTTAATTATTGTTCTAAATAATTATTTATTTTTTTGTATTAGCGACAGTTCAGGACGACACTATGGTTTATGAAAAAATATTCATTTCCCATAACAATTTTTGTTTGCCTCCTTATTAGTTATTGTCTTAATTAATTCTTATTTTCTTGTATTAGCGACGGTTCAGGCGGACGCTACTGTTTGTGCATAAAATTTTATTTCCTCCCACCAATTAGATTTGCCTACTTTAGAGGTTTTGTTGTATTTAATTATTATTTTTATATTAAAAACAAGTACTTTAATAGCGCTTTTAAATTGCAATTAAACAAAATCGTATACAACAACGACACAGTTAAAAGCGCTTCTAAGGGTTATCAAAAACAAAATAAAGTGCTATAAAATAGATTTTATAGTGTATTCTTTGTTTCCCTATGTTCTCTTTCAGAGTTGGTTTACCCTTTTGAACAGTAGAGATCACTTGTCTTTGTCTTTATCAACATCTTCATAACAGGAGCATACACATAATTAGTCATTTTCATCCATTTTATTGCAAAAGTATTCAGCATAAATTAAACTAAAGTTCGTGAGTGAAGGTGAGCATTCGAACGATAACCTATACAACATGCATCCTAGTTCTAAACAAAGGGACATACATTTAATCATCCCTTCTTCACTACTTAGTGCATGTGTCCTTCGAGTGCATTTGTTATGAAAATATTTTGAAAATGGATTGATTTCGTGAGAAATACTTGGTGTTGACCAAGCGTTTATTTGGACCGTGGCTACTGTTTATGCGAAAATTTCATTTCATCCCACTAATTTCGTTTGCCTCCTTTTTATTTATTGTCTTAAATAATTATTTATTTTTTTATATTAGCGACAGTTCAGGACGACACTACGGTTTATGAAAAAATATTCATTTCCCATAACAAATTTCGTTTGCCTCCTTATTAGTTATTGTCTTAATTAATTCTTATTTTCTTATATTAGCGACGGTTCAGGCGGACGCTACTGTTTGTGCATAAAATTTCATTTCCTCCCACCAATTAGATTTGCCTACTTTAGAGGTTTTGTTGTATTTAATTATTATTTTTATATTAAAAACAAGTACTTTAATAGCGCTTTTAAATTGCAATTAAACAAAATCATATACAATAGAGGCACAGTTAAAAGCGCTTCTAAGGGTTATCAAAAACAAAATAAAGTGCCATAAAATAGATTTTATAGTGTATTCTTCGTTTCCCTATGTTCTCTTTCAGAGTTGGTTTACCCTTTTAAACAGTAGAGATCACTTGTCTTTGTCTTTATCAACATCTTCATAACATGAGCATACACATAATTAGTCATTTTCATCCATTTTATTAAAAAAGTATTTAGCATAAATTAAACTAAAGTTCGTGAGTGAAGGTGAGCATTCGAACGATAACCTATACAGCATGCATCCTAGGACTAAACAAAGGGACATACATTTAATCATCACTTCTTCACTAATTAGTGCATGTGTCCTTCGAGTGCATTTGTTATGAAAATATTTTGAAAATGGATTGATTTCGTGAGAAATACTTGGTGTTGACCAAGCGTTTATTTGAACCGATGCTACTGTTTTTACGAAAATTTCATTTCATCGCACCAATTTCGTTTTCCTCCTTTTTATTTATTGTCTTAAATAATTATTTACTTTTTTCTATTAGCGACAGTTCAGGACGACACTATTGTTTATGAAAAAATATTCATTTCCCATAACAAATTTCGTTTGCCTCCTTATTATTTATTTTCTTAATTAATTCTTATTTTCTTATATTAGCGACGGTTCAAGCCGACGCTACTGTTTGTGCATAAAATTTCATTTCCTCCCACCAATTACATTTTCCTACTTTAAAGGTTTTTTTGTATTTAATTATTATTTTTATATTAAAAACAAGTACTTTAATAGCGCTTTTAAATTGCAATTAAACAAAATCGTATACAATAGCGGCACAGTTAAAAGCGCTTCTAAGGGTTATTTAAAACAAAATAAAGTGTTATAAAATAGATTTTATAGTGTATTCTTTGTTTCCCTATGTTCTCTTTCAGAGTTGGTTTACCCTTTTAAACAGAAGAGATCACTTGTCTTTGTCTTTATCAACATCTTCATAACAGGAGCATACACATAATTAATCATTTTCATCCATTTTATTGCAACAGTATTTAGCATAAATTAAAATAAAGTTCGTGATTGAAGGTGAGCATTCGATAACCTATACAGCATGCATCCTAGGACTAAACAAAGGGACATACATTTAATCATTCCTTCTTCACTACTTAGTGCATGTGTCCTTCGAGTGCATTTGGTATGAAAATATTTTGAAAATGGATTGATTTCGTGAGAAATACTTGGTGTTGACCAAACGTTTATTTGGACCGATGCTACTGTTTGTGCGAAAATTTCATTTCATCCCACTAATTTCGTTTGCCTCCTTTTTATTTATTGTCCTAAAAACATATTTATTTTTTTATATTAGCGACAGTTCAGGACGATACTATTGTTTATGAAAAAATATTCATTTCCCATAACAAATTTCATTTGCCTCCTTATTAGTTATTGTCTTAATTAATTCTTATTTTCTTATATTAGCGACGGTTCAGGCGGACGCTACTGTTTGTGCATAAAATATCATTTCCTCCCACCAATTACATTTGCCTACTTTAAAGGTTTTGTTGTATTTAATTATTATTTTTATATTAAAAACAAGTACTTTAATAGCGCTTTTAAATTGCAATTAAACAAAATCATATACAATAGAGGCACAGTTAAAAGCGCTTCTAAGGGTTATCAAAAACAAAATAAAGTGCCAAAAAATAGATTTTATAGTGTATTCTTTGTTTCCCTATGTTCTCTTTCAGAGTTGGTTTACCCTTTTAAACAGTAGAGATCACTTGTCTTTGTCTTTATCAACATCTTCATAACAGGAGCATACACATAATTAGTCATTTTCATCCATTTTATTAAAAAAGTATTTAGCATAAATTAAACTAAAGTTCGTGAGTGAAGGTGAGCATTCGAACGATAACCTATACAGCATGCATCCTAGGACTAAACAAAGGGACATACATTTAATCATTACTTCTTCACTACTTAGTGCATGTGTCCTTCGAGTGCATTTGTTATGAAAATATTTTGAAAATGGATTGATTTCGTGAGAAATACTTGGTGTTGACCAAGCGTTTATTTGAACCGATGCTACTGTTTTTGCGAAAATTTCATTTCATCCCACCAATTTCGTTTTCCTCCTTTTTATTTATTGTCTTAAATAATTATTTACTTTTTTCTATTAGCGACAGTTCAGGACGACACTATTGTTTATGAAAAAATATTCATTTCCCATAACAAATTTCGTTTGCCTCCTTATTATTTATTGTCTTAATTAATTCTTATTTTCTTATATTAGCGACGGTTCAGGCCGACGCTACTGTTTGTGCATAAAATTTCATTTCCTCCCACCAATTACATTTGCCTACTTTAAAGGTTTTTTTGTATTTAATTATTATTTTTATATTAAAAACAAGTACTTTAATAGCGCTTTTAAATTGCAATTAAACAAAATCGTATACAATAGTGGCACAATTAAAAGCGCTTCTAAGGGTTATCAAAAACAAAATAAAGTGCTATTAAATAGATTTTATAGTGTATTCTTTGTTTCCCTATGTTCTCTTTCAGAGTTGGTTTACCCTTTTAAACAGTAGAGGTCACTTGTCTTTGTCTTTATCAACATCTTCATAACAGGAGCATACACATAATTAATCATTTTCATCCATTTTATTGCAAAAGTATTTAGCATAAATTAAACTAAAGTTCGTGAGTTAAGGTGAGCATTCGATAACATATACAACATGCATCCTAGGACTAAACAATGGGACATACATTTAATCATTCCTTCTTCACTACTTAGTGCATGTGTCCTTCGAGTGCATTTGTTATGAAAACTTTTTGAAAATGGATTGATTTCGTGAGAAATACTTGGGGTTGACCAAGCGTTTATTTGGACCAATGCTACTGTTTGTGCGAAAATTTCATTTCATCCCACTAATTTCATTTGCCTCCTTTTTATTTATTGTCTTAAATAATTATTTATTTTTTTATATTAGCGACAGTTCAGGACGACACTATGGTTTATGAAAAAACATTCATTTCCCATAACAAATTTCGTTTGCCTCCTTATTAGTTATTGTCTTAATTAATTCTTATTTTCTTATACTAGCGACGGTTCAGGCGGACGCTACTGTTTGTGCATAAAATTTCATTTCCTCCCACCAATTAGATTTTCCTACTTTAGAGGTTTTGTTGTATTTAATTATTATTTTTATATTAAAAACAAGTACTTTAATAGCGCTTTTAAATTGCAATTAAACAAAATCGTATACAATAGCGGCACAGTTAAAAGCGCTTCTAAGGGTTATCAAAAACAACATAAAGTGCTATAAAATAGATTTTATAGTGTATTCTTTGTTTCCCTAGTTCTCTTTCAGAGTTGGTTTACACTTTTAAACAAAAGAGATCACTTGTCTTTGTCTTTATCAACATCTTCATAACAGGAGCATACACATAATTAATCATTTTCATCCATTTTATTGCAAAAGTATTTAGCATAAATTAAACTAAAGTTCGTGAGTGAAGGTGAGCATTCGATAACCTATACATCATGCATCCTAGGACTAAACAAAGGGACATACATTTAATCATTCCTTCTTCCCAACTTAGTGCATGTGTCCTTCGAGTGCATTTGTTATGAAAATATTTTGAAAATGGATTGATTTCGTGAGAAATACTTGGTGTTGACCAACCGTTTATTTGGACCGATGCTACTGTTTGTGCGAAAATTTCCTTTCATCCCACTAATTTCGTTTGCCTCCTTTTTATTTATTGTCTTAAATAATTATTTATTTTTTTATATTAGCGACAGTTCAGGACGATACTATTGTTTATGAAAAAATATTCATTTCCCATAACAAATTTCGTTTGCCTCCTTATTAGTTATTGTCT
Source organism: Vicia faba (assembly GCA_948472305.1). Lineage (NCBI taxonomy): Eukaryota > Viridiplantae > Streptophyta > Magnoliopsida > Fabales > Fabaceae > Vicia > Vicia faba. Next base: position 981,811,828 of record OX451738.1, read on the forward strand.
TAATTAATTCTTATTTTCTTATATTAGCGACGGTTCAGGCCGACGCTACTGTTTGTGCATAAAATATCATTTCCTCCCACCAATTACATTTGCCTACTTTAAAGGTTTTGTTGTATTTAATTATTATTTTTATATTAAAAACAAGTACTTTAATAGCGCTTTTAAATTGCAATTAAACAAAATCGTATACAATAGAGGCACAGTTAAAAGCGCTTCTAAGGGTTATCAAAAACAAAATAAAGTGCTATAAAATAGATTTTATAGTGTATTCTTTGTTTCCCTATGTTCTCTTTTAGAGTTGGTTTACCCTTTTAAACAGTAGAGATCACTTGTCTTTGTCTTTATCAACATCTTCATAACAGGAGCATACACATAATTAGTTATTTTCATCCATTTTATTGCAAAAGTATTTAGCATAAATTAAACTAAAGTTCGTGAGTGAAGGTGAGCATTCGAATGATAACCTATACAAATTGCATCCTAGGACTAAACAAAGGGACATACATTTAATCATTCATTCTTCACTACTTAGTGCATGTGTCCTTCGAGTGCATTTGTTATGAAAATATTTTGAAAATGGATTGATTTCGTGAGAAATACTTGGTGTTGACCAAGCATTTATTTGGACCGATGCTACTGTTTGTGCGAAAATTTCATTTCATCCCACTAATTTCGTTTGCCTCCTTTTTATTTATTGTCTTAAATAATTATTTATTTTTTTATATTAGCGACAGTTCAGGACGATACTATTGTTTATGAAAAAATATTAATTTCCCATAACAAATTTCGTTTGCCTCCTTATTAGTTATTGTCTTAATTAATTCTTATTTTCTTATATTAGCGACGGTTCAGGCGGACGCTACTGTTTGTGCATAAAATTTCATTTCCTCCCACCAATTAGATTTGCCTACTTTAGAGGTTTTGTTGTATTTAATTATTATTTTTATATTAAAAACAAGTACTTTAATAGCGCTTTTAAATTGCAATTAAACAAAATCGTATACAATAGCGGCACAGTTAAAAGCGCTTTTTAGGGTTATCAAAAACAAAATAAAGTGCTATAAAATCGATTTTATAGTGTTTTCTTTGTTTCCCTATGTTCTCTTTCAGAGTATGTTTACCCTTTTAAACAGAAGAGATCACTTGTCTTTGTCTTTATCAACATCTTCATAATAGGAGCATACACATAATTAGTTATTTTCATCCATTTTATTGCAAAAGTATTTAGCATAAATTAAACTAAAGTTCGTGAGTGAAGGTGAGCATTCGAATGATAACCTATACAACATGCATCCTATGACTAAACAAAGGGACATCCATTTAATCATTCCTTCTTCACTACTTAGTGCAGGTTTCCTTCGAGTGCATTTGTTATCAAAATATTTTGAAAATGGATTGATTTCGTGAGAAATACTTGGTGTTGACCAAGCGTTTATTTGGACCGACGCTATTGTTTGTGCAAAAATTTCATTTCATCCCACTAATTTCGTTTGCCTCCTTTTTAATTATTGTTCTAAATAATTATTTATTTTTTTATATTAGCGACAGTTCAGGACGACACTATGGTTTATGAAAAAATATTCATTTCCCATAACAATTTTTGTTTGCCTCCTTATTAGTTATTGTCTTA